>JAZDUH010000270.1:11340000-12680000 GCA_036419115.1 Scarus forsteni
TTTTTAACCTTTAACCTGAAATTTTTAACAAATGCTCTGATAATTAATGGAAGTGTTGATCCGTGCATCCCATGTGAGTGAGACAAGTTCTGTAAAGCGTTTTTTGTGTGTTTGCGAGTGTGTGCCAATCTCTAATGTGTTCTTAACATGGCAGAAACACTTTGTGTCAGACTTTAGATTGTTTAATTCCTCAGCTTTGCATCTAACCACTCCTCATTTTCAGTCAAACACACTCACACACTCTTGAGAGAGAGATTATTCATTAATTTAACAGCGTGAGGGCTGCATATAAATGACTCATGCATCAGTTGGAAACTAAAGAAGGCACTTGTGCTTAAGGCCAGAACATTTTGCACTGGGAATATGAATATAGGGCCCAAGTGCTAACTATGCTCGTTGTTCCTGATTACTGATAGCGTGAGAGAAAGTGACTTCAGATTTTCTGGTGGTTTGTAAGAAAACAAAGTACCAAAATCAATAACTCCTGTTCTCAAGGTGACAGGATTTAAAAACTGTAAGCAGGACAGTCAACACCCACCATTAGACTAATAAAAACCAGCACGCTTTGAGTCCTGTAAACCAAAGCAGGCCCACATCGAACGTGTCAGCCGCTCAGTCTGTCAGCAAAAGCAGCAGACTGATATATTAAGCCGACAGTGTGAAATGATTTATTTTTTGTGGCGGAGGCACAACCCACACGACTGCTCCAGACTTTCACAATCATTCAAACTCTGGAAATTACGCAGCTATGCCTGGAAACCAAAGCACAACAACGGTCAGGAAGAGTGAAAAAATCCTTTCCTCTTCCTCCTCTGCAAGCTTTCCTGTCACCCTTTCCTTTCCCTCTCTCCAACTCTCTGTCACTTTATCTCCCTCCTCTCTATCTTGCATTGTGTCTCTGCTGTGTGTTTTTGTGTAAGGTTTTCACTCTGTGTCCTTCTTAATCCTAATGTTTGCTTTACTGGAGACTTGAATGTTTTGTTTCAGCTGTGATGACTCTCTTAAACCACATGAGACGTGTATTTGATAAACTTCAAATCGCACCAAGTCAGCATGTTCAGACAGAGGACAGGCATGCATTGTTTAAAGCAACAATATACTGTTTAACCTTTTGTTCCTGAAATAACAGTATGAAAAATGTCATCAATCCCATCTTCTTGAAATACCAAGGTTCTCATGTAACTTCCTTTAGTAAGAAGTCTGCTGATTAAAAAACCAACACTCAGCTTAAGAGAGGCCAGTTAGTCCATTACAGTTTGATACAAAAGCTAAAGCAAAATCCTGATTATACTTCAAATCTAAGTCATAGGCCAGGGATGGGCCACTTTAATTACCACGAGGGCCACATTAGTTTCATTTTCATTGCCAAAGGGATGCAAGGCAGCTCTAGGATGCTCTTATTTTACAGTTGGTTATATAAGTTAACAAGAGGAGAAACAATATTCTTCATGGAAAATGTAGATTCTAATCTAGCTGGTTTTGTGGTTCCACACTATCTGAATGCAACAAGTCACAGATTGAACAAGCTACTGACATCATAGTCTCAATTAAAAGCACATATTTAATGTGCAGTTTGCCAACAACAGACTGTGGACACTAGCACAGTTATATTTGCAGTGACAGTGTGATCTAAGTGCAGCATGTGGCAGGCCGGTCTTCTAGGGTATTTTTCAACTGAAAGCATGACAGTGCAGTACATAATGTACGTGGATGCAATAATGCGTATGTTTAATGCCTGACAAAGCCAGCGTGCCACATTTGTTTACCTAAATGTGTACTTTTTACTTTATTGGCAGCTTCAGTTATATGCCTTAAAACGGATTACTTTTGCAGTCAATACATAAATATCTGTGTTTACTCTCATTTTATCCAATGACACAGACACGGAACTATAAGTACTTGTAACAACAGACTTATAGCCCTTTCAGACTGGCCAAAAAACTTGTTTAAACCCGGTAACAATCGGCTCCTGTCGGCAGTTTGAAGGGTTTAATTGGTATTTCGACCCGGGTCGATTGACCCTGCAAGCGAGCGTTATCAGCTCGCCTCAGAACGGCTTCGGTGAAAACATCGCATCCAGGTCAACTGTCCAATTTATGGATGATGTCGGCGTAACATCCCCAAGGCAAAATATCACACCCGCATCCTCTGTCTGTAACTTATGTGACTCTTTGCTGTCTCAGCAACTAATTCCAGCCACCTTTGTATCATGCTAGCCGAGTTCGTAAATTTTTATGGAGGACCAAAAATACAAAGTAAAGAAAACTGTGTCCACGGCCTCCATGCTCCTTTCCATTTTTTACATGGATGGGCTTTGTGGCGCTGATGATGTCATCAGCTTGATGCGACAGAGGAAAACAAACAGACAAGCAGTTCATCTGCTGCTGGTTAGACCCGGGTCTGCTGGCAGTGGGAAAAGAGTCACTTGCCAAGTGTTAGCTGGTTAAACTGCTTTGAAAAAACCTACATTGACCTGCTAATTTTATTGTTAAAGTGATATTAATTTCAGTGTAAGGCCTATTGCATATTACTGCATCCAGGTTACAAAGGTAAGTTTTCTGGTGTAGAAGGGGGCTCTATTTGCAATAATTGTCCTGAATGCAACTTTTTTCACAAATTTTAGAAAAATTAAGCATTACAGATACACAATTGATTCCATGTACCATTATGCAGACTAGAAAAAGTGACATACCACCAAAAGAGTGCCATTTACCACTAAAGATTGCAGCATGCCACTAAATGAGGCACTATGTCTCTGAAGGAAGTGGCATGCCACTGAACGAGTGTCAAGGCTGCTAAAGGAAGCAACACTAAAACAAGCAACATCCCACTAAAAGTATGGCAGGGAAAAAATGCGCCATTTAAATATCAGGTGCCACTAAAGTAATTAGTATGCCAGTTAAAGAGTGGCAAGTTCCACTAAATGAAGGGATTGTTCAGTTTTTTGAAGTGGGGTTGCATGAGTTCCATATGGCCTCTTAGTACATAGGATGTAGTAGAAAGTTCTCTCCTCTCCCTCAGTAAGCCACAACTCGCAAAAGTTTGTGGCGCAGAACCAGCCGCATTTTCTCTGCATACAAGAACTCACATCAAAACTAATACCACTGTTTAAGATTAACACGATTTTTTTAATGCATTAACTTTTTCAGAAAAATAACATTTATCTGGAGCTACAGCAGCACAGCACAGAGAAATCTGTGACATGAGTCGGTTAGTTCCAAATAAACTTTGTTTTTCTGAAAAGTTAATGCATTCAAAACTTTTCTAGGTGGCATACTCTTAAATTGTGGTATTACTTTTGATGGGAGTTCTTACAACCCCACTAAAACAAATTAAACTGTCCCTTTATAGAGTGACAGGTGCCCCTAAAATGAGAGACATGCCTTTAATAAAAGCAACATAAAGCTAAAAAAAAATGCCAGGTGACACTTAAGGAAGTGGCATGCCACTAAAAGAGTTGCAAGCCATAGAAGTAACATGCCACCACACAAGTAACATGCCACTAAAAGTGTGGCAGTTGCAGATAAAAGTAGCAACATGT
Organism: Scarus forsteni; assembly: GCA_036419115.1. Lineage (NCBI taxonomy): Eukaryota > Metazoa > Chordata > Actinopteri > Labriformes > Labridae > Scarus > Scarus forsteni. The sequence goes on from JAZDUH010000270.1 coordinate 11,343,542, forward strand.
CACTTAAAAGAGTAGCAGGTGCCAATTAAAGAATGACAGGTATCACTCCAGGAAGTCACATGCCACTAAAAGAAACAACATGAAACAGAAAAGGGTGGCAGGTGACACTTAAAGGATAACTTCGGTTCCTGCAGCTTTTACATTGTTTATAGAATGAAGAACAACAATATACTCACCCAGAAGGCTTTCCTGATGCAAACGGTGCTTCGGGAGATATTTAGATCCAAAATCGAGCAGCGGACACCGATATAATGGTAGCCTGTAGGGCATGGATCGCCGCTCCTAAAAACTGCATTAATCATCCAAAAACTCATGTTTTTCACCAATATTCCATCATGATTCGCGCCGAATGGACGGCCATTGTAGCCTGTGTCTCTCCACACAGCGCTGTGTGGCTGAACTAACCTCTAAACAGACGAGTCTGTTTGCATGCCCTTCGCGCATGCGCAGTACTCTCTGGAGCGTTGAGATCGCTTCCTCATTTCTATCAGCTCCTTATCTGTATAATCTGGCTCCAAACTGTAAGGACGTCCATCATATTCAAAGTCCTCCTCCACAACATCTTCATCCCATAGATATTCGTCCATTTTGCACAAAACTGGAAGAAGAAAGTCGATTCGTAGCTGCCCTGAAACAATGAGCCACACTGCGCATGCGCGAAGAGCATGTAAACAAACTCGTTGGTTCAGCCACACAGCGCTGTGTGGAGAGACACAGGCTGCAATGGCCGTCCATTCGGCGCGAATCATGATGGTATATTGGTGAAAAACATGAGTTTTTGGACGACTAATGCAGTTTTTAGGAGCGGCGATCCATGCCCGACAGGCTACCATTATATCGGTGTCCGCTGCTCGATTTTGGATCTAAATATCTCCCGAAGCACCGTTTGCATCAGGAAAGCCTTCTGGGTGAGTATATTGTTGTTCTTCATTCTATAAACAATGTAAAAGCTGCAGGAACCGAAGTTATCCTTTAAGGAAATGGCATGTCACTAAGGCCCCATCCACACGAAGCCAAACCGAGGTCTAAACGCATATATTTCTTGCCGAATCTGCATATCATCCATATGAAGAGGGCGTTTTGGGGGTCTGTAAACGGACATTTCTGAAACCAGGTTCCAGAGTGGAAAGATTTTGAAATGCCGTATACACAGCTCCGTGTTTACTGGCTCTCCGTAACTTTTCTGATACGCTTATGTCATAGTTTCATATCGTCGTTGACACGCATGCGCCACATGCAGCAACAGCAACAACAACAATGGCGGCGTACGGTGTAGCATATGTGCTGATGAAGCTAGTGACCCTACTATCCCTGTTGCAGCAAAATCTCCTTCTTCTCAATCACCACCGAGTTGAAAAAACAATTATCAAGGACACATTACGACACTTTATGATCACTTTATCACAATGTCTGTGTACAACTTTTGCCGCAAGTGCGCATGCCCACTGTTTTTTCGTCTGTTTCCGCTTGTAACCGTCATATTGTTACAGCACCCCTAGAGATCTGGCATGTGTTTTCATAGGATTTTGATGCGTATCGAGTGCATTCATGTGGACGCACACATTTTCTGAGACACCTTCGTCTTTATGACGATCGTTTTGGAAACTGTTAAGCGTTTCAAATGTCTTTGTGTGGATGAGGCCTAAAAGTGTGGCAGCTGCAGATAAAGGTAGCAACATGTCACTTAAAAGAGTAGCAGGTGTCACAAAAAGAAGCAAAATGAAGCCAAAAAGAGTGGCAGGTGACACTTTAGGGGGTGATATGCCACTAAAAGAATTGCAGATGTCACCAAGGAAGCGTCAAAGAGTTACGGGTGCTGCCAAAAGAGTCCCTTAGCCTGCCAGTACCACTTGCTGCAACAGTATCTTTGTGCTATTGGACATTTGCACTCTACATATTGTGGACAATATGCCGATATGCAGTATGTTGATATTTCTGAACTCTTTATTGTTGGCACAGACACTGATATCTTTTACTGAGAGCACAAAATCTCCTACCTGACGAAAAGAGACGTGTTTCTTTCCATTCCAGTCTATTAGTGTGAGGGACGGATGAGATGGTAAAGAAAAAAAACATCAATTTACTTGGAGAAATGAGACTTTATTTTAAATGTAATCATGTGGCAATATTAAGGAACAGCAATGTGGTACACCAGTGTATTTTGCTGATACTACAGACAAATATGGCTGATATGTACAGCCTATGTATTGCCTGTAAATATAAACAAAAATGTTAGCCCTGGCTATATTGATGTGTATTATTTATCAAGGGATATGGATATCATACCTTTAACTTTGTCTGTCCAAAACCTCCCACATATTGTTGCATGAGGTCTTTTCAAGTCTTGGGTCTGTTTCTGTTTTCTTGCTCCATTTTTGCTTTGAGGGTTTGTCCCCAGACAGCACTAAATCACTCAGTGCATATGTGAGTGTGTGTTAGAGAAAGAGGGGGAGCTTCTTATTCTTGCTCTAACAGAGGGAGCATGATACTAATGTCTGCACAAAGACTCCATTCATGGCATCATAATGACATTATAGTTTGTGGAATGAGTATGGAAAGCAGAAGAAAAGGGAGAGCTGCTCAAATCTATACATTCATACCTCACGCGTTTGATTTATGATTCTGGACCCACTGGAAAGCCACAATACTGAGACTTTTTACAGGAGAAATCTTGGACTGCCTCCCTTTTTCATCCCTCAGACAGACGCCATATGCACGCCTTCAGGAGTCGACCCACTTTGACGGGACAGCCTCTCTCCTCTGCCTTTTGTTTATCTCGGGGTCTGAAACAGTTCATCTAAAGATAGTAGTCAACACTTGCTGAGGGGAAACCGTCCAGCACACTCGGTGAACATGTAGAGATGGATTGTATGAAGCTGTTTGGCACTTTTATCGCCGTGTTTTTCCACCCTGGATCCGCCTCTGATATAATTGGTAAGAAGAAAATCAGAAAATACAGATTGTAGTCGCAGCAGAAAGTTTGAGAATATGTTGGAGGTTACAGCCCGACTTTTCGGAAGTCTGATACTGTGGACATTTGTTTTTTTAGGAGAGCTTCTTTTTAGTGTTTATCGGTCTAGACAGTGCAATGGAGTTAAAACTAAATTTACCGTAAAGACGCTTCAACTGGTAAATATCGACGTCATTGTGGTAAACAATCTGCAATCAAACGGAGCAGAGCAGCGCGTGACGTGGGAGAAAATTAGCTCCAGTGGTCCCAAATCAAAACAGCCAAGTCAGGGGGTCCTGTTATTTACTGAAGGCTATCACAGTGTACCTAATGAGCCATCATATTTTAATTAATGAAGCTAAAACATGATTTATTCGAGGAAGTCATGTGCCCTTGTCTTTATTTTAACAGGAAAGGACAAAATAAGGTCGACCTGGTGCCCTCTGTGCAGAACTCTATTATACCAACTCTTCAATATTTATCTGTTTACTAATGTGCTTTGTCTAATGCACCAGTCCTCTGTGTTTATTATAATTATTTATTTATTTGTCATACACCTATTTGTCTTTGATGCGTTTTACTATCCTATGTGTTATGGCAGTGGTCTTCAGTTGGTGGCTACAAGGCCACATCAGGGTCCTCAAAACTTCTAACCCAGTCCCCAGAATGTAACCAAATTAAGAATATGTTTTTTTTTTCTATAAGTTAATTTAATTCTTCTTCTTGCGTATTTATTTAATGTTTATTGGGACAGCATAAAGCAAGAGAATGTTGCTACACACTGCAGTATGTATAGCCTAAGCTGATTTGCAATGCCCATCCCTAGTTGAGCCTTTAAAGTTATAAAAAAAAACACAAAAATTCTGTTAAACAGACAAAATACCGAATAAGCTCAACAAATACAGACAGAACAATGCAAACCAATAATATATACATCAATACAAAAACAGGAAGCACATGATTATTAATGACGGTGTACTGTATATGGTTCCTCTTTAAAAACTGTCTCAGGTACCTGTTCAGGTACCATTATCTATTTTGTTTTATCAATAGCATGGCACAGGAATTACATGTTTTTGTAGGCCAACACTTAAGTTAGCATCGCGCTGGTTCCCTCAACTGTAAGCCTACTAAAAGCCTTTAGGATTCTTTCACTGTGTTTTGGATCATTGCTGATAATAAGTTACAGTGCGCAGCAGCTGGATCTGATTCAGTGTTCTTAATCAGGAATATCCATAATGCAAGGCTCCCATCTACAACAATTGTGCTTGGCCCAAAGTGGCGCAGCCCAATCGGAGTCCTTTAGAGCAGGAAGAGATACTGTAAGCAAGATGACAGCAGGAAGTGACTGCTCGTGTAAAGATTAGCATAGTCGCTAACAGCTTTAGTAGCAGTTTTAGCAGATCTTGACCACATTTCTTTGTTAAATAAAGTTAAAATAACATCACTAGTAACGTCTTTATAGTAAGGATATTTTTGCTCAACTTTCAACATGTTTTGATCAGAGTTTGTTTTTACAAAAGGGCTCTGTAGCGCCCACCTAGGATCTTATCTGATTGACTGTAAATAAATTTGGTTGATGAAACAATCATCTAACCACCTGCAGCATTTGCTTCTGAAAACAGCAATATTTCTTAAAATTTCTTATGTTACCCTCTTTGTTGAGGGACTATAAGACATTAAACCCTCTTTGTTAAAAATTTCTTCTGGGGGCTTTGGCAGTAGTGCGTGAGTAACTGATGATTGATTTTTATAAGCAAAGAGAAATGCTTGCAGGAGGGTCCCAGTACATCTTTGTTGTCATTTTACCAGTTCATTTGAAAACGTCATTCACAAAAAGTAAAAACGGTTTAAAGAGTCAGAAGCAGGCAACATCCAATGCATTTTATTATTTCTCATTAAACATTAAAATTTCATGTGTGTTCATCAAGGACTTTATTCAGACATTTTTCAAAAGCCAGTACTCTAAATTTCATTTAATCTGGGGGGTGGGTAACAAGGAAGCACAAAATTTTAAGACTGCTTATGAACTTAATCCTGCACCTCTCTATTCATATTTATTTGATTTTTTATAAATTCATTTATTTTGCTATCACTGTTAAGTATTTTCCGTAAGCTCCTTTTATTATATAAGGCTTTTTTTTGTCAACTTTACAACTAATTAATTTTTACTATTGTTTTTCAAATTTCATTTATTATTGCAGTGGTTCACAAAGTGAGGTACACACAGCCAAATTGTACTGTAAACTGTAATATTTCTTTCTTTTTTGTCTCTGTAGAGGTATTGCTGTATTGAGATGTGAATAGATTATTTACTTTTAAGATGACTTTCTAAAAAGATGCCTGCCTGTATGAAAGTAGTTTATTTTTTATTATGCTCTATAATATCTTAACCCTATAATGCCAAAAGTATCATATTTGATACATACTTTTATAATACCTCTATCTACTCAATATGATCAACAACTTACAAAAAAAACATCTGAATACAATCAGATAAATGATAAAAATGTCCTCAAATGGATTATCAGTTGCCAAAAGCACCTATAATGTATCAAATGAGATATGAAAAATCTATGTGTTGAATTTTATGCACATTTTGATTTTTATGGATTTTAGCATAAAGTGAAACAAAATTCAGCTCCGAAAAATTAGAATTTTCTTGGACCTTAAAGGGTTAAATTCAATAAAAAAAGACAAAAAGAAAAATCAAAAGATTTAAGAGGTAAATATGTTGCTTGTTGATCACTATTAATATTTATATTTAGACTATTTTGGGGATTTTTTTTAGGCTTTTATTTTTGATAGGATTAGTCCTTTTGGAGCTTGTTGATTTCTATGTAGATAGTTTATTTTGAACTGACAGAAAAAATGAAAGTGGCAAAGAAACTGACCTCATTTTAAAGGGTTAGTGGGCAAATCTGCCTTCCGCCTTTATTAAATGGCTTATAGCTTAACCTATATATAAAAAGACCATGGAAATGATGACTCTTCTGACTGTGGGCTCTTTGTAATCCTCTGGTCATGCGAGGGCTGCAGGAACTCTCTGGACAGCTAACAAAACTCTGCTCTTGTCTTTGTGTTACATTTTTCACTGATTATGATTATGTTGTCCAGCCCAGAGGATCTGTCGACACGGCACACAGCGCCCGTGCTACAAGGTTTCCTACATTCAGGACAGCAGGCGGAGACTGACCTTTGAGGATGCCCGGCAGGCCTGCAGGTTGGACGGTGGAGACTTGCTCAGCATTGAAACAGAGAGCGAGCAGCAGCTGATGAAGAGGTTCATACAAAGGCTAAAGCCTGGAGATGGAGACTTCTGGATAGGACTCCGCCGCAGTCCACTGCGCTACAGAGCAGGGTCGACAAATCCAGGATGTCCCTCACAGTACTACTGGCTGGACGGGAGCAAAGCCAAATTCAGGTATTTTTCTTTCTTTTACATATAGTGAGAAGTCTGAAGATACAGCAATGAAAAAGGTTATTAATCCACCTTTACTATTTTATTCATTTATTTAGTGTAAACATTTAACAAATCAAACAAAGGAGTAGGGCTGTAGCGATACACTTATTTTCTGATACGATACGATACACGATATTCAGCTCACGATATGACAATATCACGATATATCACGCTATCACAATATTGCGATATATTGCGATATTCTACATTAAACTAGGAAAAACCTAGAGACAGTGAATATGTAACTTTTCTATTTTATTGTTATTGAAATATATCAAATGCAGCATTACATACATACACTTAACACAGATTGCATCAAGTCAATTAAACTAATGTTGCAAAGAAATTGTTCTTGTTTTCCCTTTAACAAAGTGTTGAAATCATCCTAACCTGTGGTCCAGTTCAAACTGTAATCAAACTCATGAGAAACATAGAGCTTTGAGTTACTGACATAACAACAGTAAGTCCAAAAAAGTCACATATTTCTCTTGTCACTGTCTGAACTGAATAGTGCATGAAAAAAAAACACGTGCATACATCTTTATAAGTTGTATTTTATTCCCAACTCTGATAAAATATGAGTTTTTATTTTTACAAAAAATATCGATACTAAGATTTGAGATATCGATATTGTATCGGGAGTCAAAATATCGATATATATTGCGATATCGATATTTTTCTACACCTCTACGAAGGAGTAAAGTGCAATATGAACAGAACCAAGAAATAACAAGAAATTTGAAAATACAGGAGAAGATTGTGCAAAAACAAAAGACAAAAACAAAGCAAATCAAAGAAACAAACAACAAAACAAGACAGTAATAGTGATAAGTATGAAAGTGCAAACAGGACAAGTAATAAAAACACGAATGATATAGGAGTAGGAGGTATGAGTCACAGGTGTTTGTATGACATAGAATACTGTTGCTTAAGTGTGGGTGAATGAAACTTATGTGGTTTCAGAGCAAAACCTTACATGGCATATTATCAATTAATAAATAAATAAATCAACAAAACAATAAAAAGAATAAAGACAAATAAATAACTAAGAGAAACAGATAATAGCAAGGAAGCAAAGGCTTTAAGACATTAAATGTAGGAGAAGATCAGATGACCAGGTTGCTTCAAAATAATAAGTTTGGTTTTCCTTTAATATTTATTCTGTAAGGATATTTAACCAGTGCCGCTGTTATTTGATAGTTCGATTTAATGCTGAAGGGGTTTGTGGGATCTCATATTTGCTGCAGGAACTGGCACTGGGATGAACCATCATGTGGTACTGAAATGTGTGCCGTCCTGTACCACCAGCCCTCGGCCCCACCTGACGAAGAAGGTCATTTCTTGTTTCAGTGGAATGACGACAACTGCAACTCTAAGAACAACTTTGTTTGCAAATATTCAGCAGGTGAGCCACTCTGCGTGGTTTGAACTTTACAGCTCCAGTGTTTTGGTCATGATACGATCTAAAAAAGAGGCTTTTCTTGATGTCATGTGAATAAACCATCATTTGATGCAGTTGTCACTCAAATATATTAAAAATAAATTGCCACAAGAGCAAAACAGTAGCTCAATTATGGAGAAGTTCCTAATAATTCTTAAGATTTCAATTATTCATCTCCGCCAAGGACATGATGTTTTTGCCTGTACTTGTTTGTCTGTAAGCAAGATTACACGGAAACTATTGGATGGGTTTTGCTGAAATTTTCAGGAGATGTTGGTAATTGCCCAACTTCAAAATGATTAGATTTTGGTGGTGATCCAGGGAACCACAACACACAACAACTCATTTCTTTCATGTGTGTTTTTCAGACAAAGTACCAGTATTTACAGAGAGAGAGGACACAGCACATGCAGGTACAACACACATTTATGACCACGTTTATGTATGAATAAAGAAATATGCACACTGAACTGAGTCAATAAAAGTCAGAGTAAACTTTGATATCAACAATTTTATTGCATGTTTTTATATCAAGTAATTCTGTGTAAACCACATGCTCCCTTTTTGGCTTGACATTAGTACTAGCAGATAATAGCTCCAGAAGTTTTTAGTATCAGTATTTACAGATATGAAGAGTCCTGCTGATGTTGACAGTCAGTATCCTCAGGCGTACACACTGGCAATATGTGGATGGAAACTGAATCAGAATTAACAGACTGCCTCAGCCAGAGAATATTTCCTTTCGACCAATGACAGCTGGGATAGGCTCCAGGGATAAAGGGGTATAGAAAATGAATGAATGAATGAAGGTTTAAACGTTGAGGTTATTGTAAAATATAAAGTTCTAGGTCCGAGTTGAAGAAGTAACCAGCTAAATTTAGTTTAGTAGTTAAGTCTTAAGAATTCAGATACAGTTGAATGTAAAGGCTCCTAATAAATGCACAATGCTTTTTTATTTTAAGCTCTTCAGATTTCTAAATGAATATGGTGTTTGTAGTACTCAAGAAGGCAGCAGCATTTCGGATATAAGCAAAATACAGTAGATTGAGCTGAACAAGGTTTTAGCACTGCAGTTATTGTGTATAAATACATTGATATCATTTGTTGTGTTTTGGTTGTGTTTGTATTATTTAGGGTGTGTTTATTTTTCACATTCATTGTCTATTTTCTGATCTCTTTAGTTCCAACTCTGAGACCATACATATTCTCAACCACAGAAAGTGATGAGAGGCTGAAAATAGGACTCTCGGAGTCTTCAGGTAAGATCAAATGACAAAAAAAAACATTTTCATTCATTACTTTTTCAATAAATGCGCTTCTTAAAAGGGACATAAGTGAAAGATTACAGACAAATACCGTGGGTTTCCTCTCACAATATACCACTAGGATGATTGCTGTCTTATTGAGAAATGCAATAATTATACTGAGCTACACTCTGTCCAATATATTCAGTTTGAATTGTAGCACACAAAAAGACACATTGACAATTTCTAGAAAATTCATTTGGGAAAAACTCAAAATATATTACAGGTGGAAAAATTTTAAGGTACCTTTTTTTACCCATCATCATGTAGCTCTAGTGTAAAGCTGAGGGACGTGTTTAAGAGGATGTGCCATACCTGTGTGGCATTATGTGTGAGCTATCAGTGTCAATGACAGTCTGTATGCATGTTCACACTCTCATGAATGTGGGAGAGCAATGCAGCTTGACATCCTGTTGTTAGATTAATATTTGCTACCTTGGTTTTATGTTTTAGTGAATTTCTTTTTTATGTTCTATGTAGAAACTTTTGGACGAATTATGATCAGGTCAAGATAAACAACTGTTCAAAAAGACATAATGAACAATGTTATTACTAACATTTTTTTTTCTTTTCCAGTGTCTATTTCAGACAATAGCCAGTATGTTTCCTACATCCTGTGTGCAACTATTCCTGCTCTGCTGCTGCTTTTGATCGCAGCTGCTGGATTCTTTTGTTACAGACAGCACACTAAGAGGTAAAACAGGATTCCTGATTACCACCACTACGCCTTAAAAGGTCTTGAATCACAAACCCCAGTATAGTTAGGACATTATGTAAAATGTACAATAAAAGTGGATATAGTTATTTGCAAACCATTTTGACCTATATTCCATTGAATACACTACATAAACAAGAGGTTTAATGTCCAAACTGATAAACTTCATTGTTTTTTGTAATAATACACTTATTTTGATTTTGATGCCTGCAACACATATCAACTGAAAAGCACAAGGAGAGCACAAACCTCCGCCAAGGTAGCTCACATATTGCTGTTACATCTTTAAGTAATAGTTCCATAATAAAGTTACGATCATAATATGATTCCTTGACCCTGAAAACCCACACCTAGCACTCAAAATCATACTGATACCATTATTAGTTAGCCAGTTCTTGAGCAAAAATGACTGTTCGCTAATGGCGGTTATCTGGATCACCAGCAAAATCTAGTCATTATTTTTAAGTTTTTGTATAATCTTGCTTACATACAAAAAGACAAAAACATATGCCAGGAAAAAAACATAAGCTTCTTGACGGAGGTAAAAAAAAAAAAAAAGCCAGGAAATTTTAACCAACATGTTCCATCGTCTTTCCTTTTAACAGCTCTCATAATCATTTTGAAACTAAAGAAACAAGCTGTTAAAGCTGTAGGTAGAATTTTTTCCCATTCTTGTTTGATGTACGACTTCAGTTGTCAAGCAGTTCAGGGTTTCCGTTGTCTTATTTTTATGCTCCATTACGTGCCAAACATTTTCAATGGGAGGAAAGTCTTGACTTTACGCAGGCTGGTCTAGTACCTGCACTCTTTTACTCTAAAGCCAGACTGTTGGAACACAAGCAGAATGTGTCTTGGCATTGTGTTGCTGAAAATAAGCAGGAACAGTTTTGAAAAAGACGTCACTTGGACAGCAGCATATGCTTGTACTTGTAGACATAGCAACAAACTCTGTTAACTGAGGGTGGCTTTCTGAAGTGTTCCTGAGCCCACATGGTAATATCCTTAAAAAGATGTCAGTTTTTAATACAGTGCCACCAGAGAGATCCAAGCTCATAGACATGCAGTGTTGGTTTTTGGCCTTGCCTCTTACATTCGGGGGTATATTTGATTCTCTGATTCTTTTGATGATATTTTAGACTTGAGATGGAATTCTTAAGGTCCTAGCAATTGTAAGTTCAGAAACTTAGGCTATTTGTTCATGCTGCTGTTCACTCTAGAACAGTTGGACTTTTGGAGATGTTCATTTTTTACCCAACCATGACACTCAGATGTTTCCAATGATCCTATTTACCTGTCTATGTTCCAACATGTTTTTTGAGCATTCCTCAACTTTCCCAGTCTTGCCCTTGCCCAACTTTTGCCCTTGTTCCAGCTTTTTGAAACATGTTGCAGGCATCATACTCAAAATGGGACAATATTTGAATAGAAACAAGAAATTGTATCAGTTTTAACAAAAAATACTTGTCTTTGTAGTGTTTTCACTTAAATATAGGTCAAAAAGGATTTGCAAATCATTGAACTGTATTTTTTGTTTACATTTTACACAACGTCCTAACTTCATTGATGCTGGGGTTTGTAAATAGAAAAATTAATTTGAATATTTGTTTGGGAAATCTACAGAAACAATCCTCAATGTGCAAATATGACTTTGTTTTTCCTTTGGTTGGGTCATAAGAAGGTCTACAGAAATCTTAAATTTGTTTTAAACTGTGCGGCAACATTGGGAGGACCTGTCCTCTGCACTTAAATTGTTGTATTTCAGAATTAACTAGAAAAGCACTCGGAGAGCGGAGACCTCTGCAAGCGCCACAGTCCTCACCCATATTGTGATTTTTACCATAAGTATTAGTTCTACTTTTATTTGATCTGAATATTTAGATTCCTTGACCATGAAAACATACCATTCGCAATTGGATTCATACTAATATCTATTTAAGTTCAGTAGTTATTCACGAAAATCACATTTTTTGTGATGATGGTTTTCTTCTGATCTAGCTCAAAAGTTTTTGAAGATACAACAAATCAGGCTATATTTTGGCATTTGTTGCAGGTCTATGCCTTTATTTGTTCCCTTGCTATGATGAAATGATCTTAATTTTTCTTGTTCTGAATCAGAGAATCTAGAATTTTGCCGGGATCCAGATCAGCCTTTATTATCTTGTAGAACCTGTTGGAAACGTGTCCTGTAGTTTTTTCCAAATGTCATAGTTAGTGGAGCAATATGCACAAATGCTGAAATGGTCCTATCTTGCAATGTTAAAGAATCCTTTTGAAAAATTCCAGGATCCAGAGATCACTCCCAAAATATAGTCATTTGTTACTGGTCCCAATCCGGACATTTCCTGAAAATTTCATTGAAATCTGTCCATGAATTTTTGAGTTATGTTGCTAACAGAGAAACAAACAAAAAAACAAACAAACAGACGCCGGCAGTAACATAACCTCCTTAGCGGAGGTAACCATCACAGTTTTGGATTCATAATATGTGAGATTTTCAGAAAAAGCCACTTGGGGTTTGCATTTATAGGTCATATTTGTCATTATCACGGTTTCAGTCAGATATCCAGATTAGCCTCACTAAAAATGTCAGAAAGGGAAACTAAATGATGTTTTGCTGATCACATGACTCTCTTAATTTCCTCTAACACTCAGAAAGAAGAAGGTGACCGAAAGCCTCCCAGGTCGATCAAAACCATGGATGTCACCACCAACACCCTTGCCCTGCCCCATTCAAGGACCTTACGCCTTCAGCGACATTACCAAACTGCCTCACACAGCTCCAGACAGCAGCTTGCCCACAGACCTCATGAGAAAGTACAACCTCTCCCCGTCCCTGGACTTTCAGTTTGATGATTACGAGAACGTGGCGTGCACACACAGGGAGAGCGGCTTTGTAAACAATGACATCTACGAGACCTGCAAAGCTCAGACTGGGTGGGTGGAAAATGAGATCTATGGATAATACTGTTCATGCAGAATAGGGTCCATGTGAGTGGAACAGACTGTTTTTCCATCCTGTACACCTGACTGATGACTGGAGGGTCTATGCTGGTCTGGACTCTGTTTCTTCAGCTCTTCATTTAGCATCAGTGCTGTTTTTAGTTTTATGTTTCCATTAGCCTCATGCTTAAGATTCTTTCCAGCTATGTCTCTGTGATCAGGTACAACAATGTTTAAAAAAAGAAGTATAAATGAGCTGTTGTTTTTTTTTATTACAAAGCCCAGTTCCACTTAAGTTGGGACATTGTGTACAACCTAAATAAAAAAAAGTATACAATGAGTTGCAATCCTTTCCAACCTACATTCAACTGAATACATTACAAAAAGAAGATATTTAGTGTTTCAACTGATTAGCTTTTTTTTCACTTCTGTTGAATCTGATGCAGGCAAGATGTTCTGAAAAAGACGTGACAAGGGTTTGTTGGTTTAATCTGATTTCGTTTCATCAACACTGAGTGTTTAAGGAACTGATGACACGAGTTGTTGAAGCTTTGAAGGGGGAATTCTTTCTCATTCTTGCTGGATGTAAATTGTTCAGCAGAGCACATTTTACTCTTTAAAAGCGCAGATCTCCGCCAAGCAGCTCACTTGTACCCATAAATTATGATTTCCACCAACATTATAGTCTTATTTTTTATACTCACATTATGGATTGAAATATTTCAAACTGCAAAAAGTGTGATTACTGTTGACATAAATATCTTCCAATTGAGTGACCTAATCAGTAGTGGGTCTTGTAACTTGTTGGCTGAACCAATGTGCTGCTGCTTGTTCAGATGTTGTGCGTGTCGCCAGCCTGTTGGTTGGCTACATCAATGCGCTACATTGATGCGCTACATGTTTGCTCTATGTGGACTTCGGGGTTTGATTTTTACACTCACAAACAGACCTCTGCTATGACGGACTATTTCCATATTGACATTATCAGACATTGTCATTAGCATTATTTTTTCAAGTCAGTTTGGAGGGACTGCGAGCGGGCAGAGCTGCCGCGCGTGTTTGTATAACGTAAATGGGCTCAGAGAAATGTTACTTGTAGCTGTGAGTTGTGGAGGACTGGGGTGTTTGTTACAATTTCAGGAGAATCTGCTGAGAAACCAAGGCTTCAGTAACAGCTCAAGGTTTTTTTTTTGGTAAGTTGTTTCCTCCTCTCCTCTGTGTCTGTGAGCAGAACTCGGCATGCCCCAGCTTTCACTGCTGATTGGCTGGTGACTGCTGACTCTGCATGTAACCAGAGCGTGTAACCAATCGGATGGTGCCATGGGTGGGACAAAAGACAGCCCAGTGTTAAGTGATGGAACTTCATCTTAAACTTAAATGTTTTTGTAAAGTCAATCTGGATCAGATCAGCATCAAAATTTAAGGGATTCTTCCTTTGACCAGACCACACCTCTGGTAAAACTTTCATGTAAATCCATCTAGTGGTTTTTGCGTAATTTTGCTAACAGACAAACAAACAAACAGACAGACTCTAGCGAAAACATAGTCTCTTTGGAGAGGTAATAATGCCCACACATTTTCAATATGAGACAGGTCTGGACAGCAGGCAGGCCAATCTAGTCCTTACACTCTTCTAGCTCTCTGAGGGTATGTTGCTGCAACGGTGCCTTCACAAATGTAAAAATAACCCATGCCATGGGCGCTAACACCCCGTATCATCACAGATGCTGGCTGTTGACTGCTGCTGGTAACAGTCTCAATGGTCCTTTTCCTCATTATCCAACAGGACACAATATCTATGATTTCTAAAAACAAAAAGTGGACTCTTAAGACCATAGCACACTTTCCCACTTTGCTTCAGTCCATCTCAGACAAGCTCGGGCCCAGAGGAGCTGGATGTGTTTCTGGTTATTATTGAAATATGGCTTTGGCTTTGCATGGTAGAGTTTTAATTTGCACCTGTAGATGAAGCAATGAACTGTTGTAACTGAAAATGTTTTCAGAAGTGTTCCTGAGCCTATGTGATCATTTTCTTTACAGACTGATGTTGGTTTTTAATGCAGTGCTGGCTGAGTGGTCATAGGTCACCGGCATTCAATGTTGGTTTTTATACTTGCCACTCATGTAGAAATTGTTCTGGATTCTCTTTGGCACCATTTACACAAAAATGAATACAGCCGCAAACAAAGTTTTCATTACATTTTGCCTCCCGATAACAAAAGAGCGTTGCCTGAAGTTCTCAAATCCACAAACTTTTGAAACCAGGGTCCAAAGTTTAGAGTTTTGAATATGTGTCTGTATCAATGAAGAGGAGACGTCACCACATGGGCTGTATTCTTTCACATGAAGGCTGTGTGTGCATACTAGGAACAACAACAGCAGCTTTGGCTGTCTACCAAACAACGTGTGTTCCTTACTGTGCTCAGTTTGTTATCCAGACAATATCCAGACACATTTGTTGTTCAGACAAGAAACTCCTGCGTCTTCCACTTGCCATTGTTGTTTGTGAAAAGTTTGTCTTCACCGGGAAGCATACATGTGTTGTAACACCGCTGTTTCCTGACAAACCTACAGGGCCATCTACTGGCCTGGCATGCACGCTACAGCATTTTCAGTTGTTCTCACAACAACACAGATGGTTTTTGAAATCGAAAATGAAACACCTTTACGATTCTGATGAAAACAATGTGTAAACAGGGCCTAATCTTTGATAATACTACAGACTGTAGATGATAATTACTGCAATTTTTTGCAATGAGAAATGTTGTTCTTAGACTTTTTCTCCTTGTTAACAAACTGGTGAACTTCAACCTATGCTTGCTTGTGAACGACTTAGCTTTCTGTGGATGCTCCTTATATACCATACTATGACACTCACCTGTTTCTTAGTCACCTGTTCACCTGTGGAGTGTTCCCAACAGGTGTTTTCTCCAGCTTGAAAAAATGCTGTCCTTGACAGCAGACGACGGTTGGTTTGAGAGAGCTGTCAAGGAAGACAATTCTGTCAAGTTGGTGAAACCACTGCTCAGCAGAGGTGGGGAATGAAGACACTTTCTACCTCCTACTCGTATCTCCACCCAAGAACAAAGGATTAAACTTGTGACCCAAATGATCCCCAAAGGAAGTGCCCAAAGGTCAAACCCTCAGGGAACTGAACACAAATATTAACTTCCAGAACACACGTACGCATTAAACCAGGAGTGGGCAGCTATCAATGCCAACAGGGCCACATTCCTTTTTTTTTCTGTGGCCTAGGGCCGCACTGTTACATATTGTTGACACCCTCAATCAGAAAAATATATAAATAAACAAAAAATAGCTTAACAAAGGATTATACCAACACTTATATATTCTAACTAAAACCAATTTAAGCTTCTTCTTTAATGTTTACCAGCTTTTAAAGCTCAACATTATTACCATTATCATAGTTTCTAAATGTGTTTTTTTTTTTTACCAATACTATAAATTATATTTTAATAACTCATAATATATTTTTAGAGATACAATCATAGCCAAGTAAGAACTTTAATTACTTCCAAAAACACAAAGCACGTACCAGCAATTTAAGGTTAGTAAAAATATTTTGTCACCTATATTAATTTATGCATTACATAGTACTGGTTACTCAAGATGAATCATGTTCAGCAACTGTTGTTTTGTTTCTTCATATTTCCACATCGTTTGGGTTTTGGCAAATGACTGTTGGGCCGCATTGAGTGACGTGAAGGGCCACATAAAGTCCCTGGGCCGCCAGTTACCCACCCCTGCATTAAACCAAAGCAACGTCCTCATCCAAATTTAGCTTTAATCACACATAATATGCCTTTAACATGTTATTCAAAGTTTATAAAACAGAAGATGGGAATAGATGTTAGCAGCTCAGTATTTGGTAGCCAGAAGGCCACCAATGCTCCAAACAGCTCTCACAATAGCTGCTAATGTACTTAACTAAGAACCCTTAAATGTAAAACTTGTGGTCGCCATGTCACAGAGATACTGAAATCTTATGTAACTTCCCAGCTGCAGCGAGGCCTCAGTATCACAGAGGAATTAATGAGTCTGAAAAGCAGAAATGAGTCAGCTCCATTTAGCAGAGCTGATATATTTGGCACGGTAGTTTGCACACTTAACCTCAGGAAGAAGTGCAAGTTGTCAGGACTCACGCAAGGTTACTCATATTGTAAACAATCCAATATTAAAGAGCTCAGCCTTTTCCTGGTCGCCTCAACAAGTCAGACAGAAGGGTTTCAAAGATCATGCTGGCTCCGATCTTGAAGTTGTCCTGTTCTGGGACTTTTCTGATCTTTTTATTAAACTTGAGGAGTGGTGTCAGCTCTGCGTAGGACTTCCTGTTTGGACTCTGATGTCAGGGAAGAGGCCAGGACATGCAAAAAACGCTGATGACAGAACCACGCTGACCCCAGAAACCTCAAAGCTGCAGGCTTTTCCGACTTCATCTGACCATGTGAGGAACTGAACCCTCAGTTTGACCTTTACAGGATGATATAAAAGACCAAATCCACCTTTAGATTCAAAGGGGAGTGTGGATATAGTTAACTGAACAAAACATGCCTGTGCGATCTCTGAGTGTCTACTGAGTGGGCTGTTGGGCCTGTGTGTTGGAAAGTTGTAACAGGCCCAGTTAGGAGAGGCTGAGTGTGTTCTTGGAGAATGTTCGACAGGAAATGCCAAAAGCACATCTGGAACTCTTACATTCAGGAAGTCTATGCGTGACAGCAGAGGCCCTTGCAGCGTGGCTCTGCCTGCCCGCTCAGTTAATCCGCTGCTCTGTGTTCGACTGTCAGTGCTTGAGAGGGTGAGTGGCTGGGCGTGAGCATGAGCTGTAACTCAAACATGACGTGGTTTCTGGGTGTCAAAGTTTGCCTACATGAGAATCTATTTGAATTGTTTCTTAAATAACAACATTGTGATGTATAAATAGATTTGAATGTGTGCATATGTGGCTGATCACATTAAAGTGAATGTGGCAGATACCACTGTTGTATATGAAGAAGAGGAGGAAAGAAAGATATTTTTACTGAGTAAAAGTGCAGTTATTCCTTTTATATACATATATATATATATATATATATATATATATATATATATATATAAGAAATCTTTTTTTTTTAAGTTGGTGCAGAATGTAAATGCACAGTTCAACAACAGTGTGTGTGTGTGTATATATATATATGTATGTATATATATATGTATATGTGTATATATATATGTATATGTATATGTATATGTATATATATATGTATATCTATATCTATATATACATATATATATATACATATATATATATATATATATATATATATATATATATATATATATATATATATATATATATATATATATATATATATATATATATATATATATATATATATATACATATATATATATATATATATATATGTGTGTGTATATATATATATATATATATATATATATATATATATATATATATATATATATATATATATATATATATATATATATATATATATATATATATATATATAAAATATAAAATAAATATATATTATTTATTTTACAATTGTTGTCTTGTTTACAACTTCTTGATATATGAAATAATCGACTGGGCCGCATTGAGCAAAAGGAAGGGCTGCATGTGGCCCCTGCGATCCATTTAACCCATTTCCATGGATATGTTTTTATCATTGGTTTTAATCGTTTAGTGTCACAAATGTGCTGCTGCCTCTCTTGGCCAGGACACTCTTGTTAAACAAAGTTTAAATAAATTATTAAATAAAAATAATGAATGGATGTGTAAACTAGTTTCAATATTCCCTTTTGCCCAATAGATGGAGCTATAATGTAGGCTTACAGACCAAAATGAATGAGTAATGGGTGAGATGTTTGGTTTCAGGGGTCATGGTGTTTTCATTATCATGTGAAATGAAGGGCTTTTGAATCCCACCTGAACATAAATAGGATTATGCATCTTTCATGAAAAGTGCATATATTTCCTGATTCCCTTCTAAAGAAAAATCGTGGACAATTTATGTTTTACTCTTTTTTATTTTTATGCAGGCCTTTCTTTCGCTCATTTTCATTTTTGTGCATTCTCTTATAAATATATAAAAAAACAAAACGTGCACTTTCAGGTGGATTTGGACTCGTCGACCCCCCTCCCTGCTTGCTTTTGTCCCACGAGGCTCACACTCTTATCAAAACACCTGCAGGGCGAGACTTCAAAGTTACCTGTGCGTGCAATCAAGAGGCGCAGGCGAGCAAACAGATTTCGGAATAGCAATTTTACCGGTTGACGTAAGAGGTGGGTCTCGTTGTCTTGGCAACCAATTGGCACTGAAGTGTGGAGCGGCTCCGTGGCCCCGCCCCCTGTACAAATACCCCCATGGCTTTGACGTCAATGCACGTCAACCGGAGAACATGATGCCTCTTTGCAAGTCAACTCGTGTGCTGTGTAGCTGATAGAGGCACCTCGGGCTGAAATATTATCGCTCCATTGTACTGGGAGAACGTGGTGTGTGACAGCCCCGGGTTCGGCGGATGGCCTGCTGCTTCGCACCGCCGCACTGACGGGAGAGAGGGGCTCCACATTGGGCGTTCAAGCTGGCAGGGCGACACAGGAGTCAACTTTGTGTGTTTTTAATGGGCGCACTGGGAGCGGGGTCGGCGGCAGAAGCGGCGGCGGCAGAAGCGGCGGCGGCGGGCGGTTTGTTTTCCTCTCGTCTTTATCTGTAGCTGCCCGCGTCAGCCCCCCGTGTGTCCCCCCTGTGCTCCGTCTGGCTACCTCCTACTCCACTGAAACAGTCCCAGTCCCGAACAGCATGGTCATGGCTGACAGTGTCCAGAAACCGCAGATCCGGGGTCCGGTCCGAGTGGGCTTTTACGACATCGAGCGCACTTTAGGAAAGGGCAATTTCGCTGTCGTGAAGCTGGCTCGACACCGAATCACCAAGACCGAGGTGAGTGCGTCTGTGAACTAGTTAGCCTGGAAGCTAACTTGTGCTACTGTTCTGCTGAGTTACATAACTTTTTATGCACTAGTTGACACCCCAGATATTCCCAGCATATGCCGTAATGCAGTCCGCACCGAGCACGGACAGAAACGTGGATCAGGTGAAGCGTCTGGACTCTGTAGCTGCTCCGGTGTGGAGCAACAGCTGCTGGGATTGAGTCCTGCAGGTTACAGGAGCAATGACTGGCTGCACGTTTACCCCCATGAGCCAGCACCGCTGCCAGGAAGGGGTCTGACCTGCACCGCTGCTGCTGCTGCAGGGCCAGGCTTTGGCATTGTGGGGGCTTGGTGCTCCAAGGGTCCTTAAGACAGGGTTATGATAGGTGAGCACAAAGTATGAGGAAGCCTGGTATCTAATGTCTGTCAGATTTAAGTCTCTGAAGTATGTGCTTACTTTTCGGCAGGTGGGTGAAACTGGTTTGTTTACACACCTGTCCATGCAGCGTAGACATCAGTGTTTTGTGCACAGTATTACTGAAACATTATCAGTATCAGATATTTGTCTAAAATGGTAATTATCATGGTTCCCCAAATTGTCAGTGTAGTATTGGTATCAGAAGAGGATTGCTTCTATAGACATGAATAAATGTATTTTTTTCTCTGTTGGCTGGAATATTGACACAATGCTCAATGTTGTACAATATACAACAATGTTGCACAGTGTTTTGCTTCATCATTATCAGATGTCTACTTTTGTAAATCAAAAGCAAAATTCATTTAAAAATACATTTTCTTTTAATGGGTTACACTTTTTTCAAACACAAATGGACTGTCACCATTACAGTAACAGGTTGATGATAGAAAGTGTTGATATGGACATCAATAACCAGCTCATAAATACTGATATATTGATCATGCATCCTTTTTGATTATCGGCATGTATAAAAATGTTTTCAGACAGATGCAGCTGATAGTTTAGCTGTTCAAAATGGCCATAAAAGTTCCATAAATTGAATCTAATATTTGCAAAATGCACAAATATGCCATAATGATGTACCTCTTTACTTGAGTTTAGGGCCATGCTTTGTCATTGTGGGGGCCTGGTGCTCCAAGGGTCCTGAAGATGGGGTTATGGTGAGCATTAAGTATGAGGAAGCCTGAATATCTAATCATTTTAGTTTTGTAAATAAAGGATCTAAATTTTGCAGTTTGTGCTAACTTCAGCCGGGTGGGTGAAACAGCTTAGTTTACCCACCTGTCCATGCAGTGTGTTGTAGGAATGCACACTATTACTGAACATCATCAGTGTCAGATATTGGCCTAACATGCTCACAATTAGAGATGCACAATATTACCAGTGTGATATCGTTATAAGCAGATTTTGGCTTCAGCAACTTCATATGGTACAGGAAGATATGACAATTTTTTTATATTTACAGTCGATACATGTTCATATTCCACATATTAGCTGGAATATTGACAATGCACCAATAAACCATTTTGTTTTGCTTTATCATCGCTGAATGTCCACTTTTGTAAATCAAAAGTGTAATTTATTTAAGAATAAAACAACTTTTTCATGGTTTACACCTGTTTCTAACATGTTACTGTCCCCGTGACAGTAACAGTTTAATGCTTTGGGCCTTTGACAATAAAGGCATCAACATCAATATCAGTAATAATCAGCTCATAAATATTTGCAAATTGATTGTGCATCCCTTGTGATTTGTCAACAGATATAAAAATGTTTTCAGATATTTATGGCTGATAGTTCAGCTGTTCAAAAAGACCATAAGTGTTCCATATATTATCTGTAATATTGGAAAATGCACAAATTTACTATAATAGCATACCTCATCAAGACAGTGTGCCATTTGTTAAAGAACTTAGTTATCCTGTTGACTAACTAACAAACGCCAGCAAAAAATGCTCCTTAGCAGAGGTTGATTATAAGCAGTGTCCCAGTTTCAAAGTATGTGTCCGCTGTTAGGCCTGGTTTGGACAGGTGGGTGAAACTGGTCAGTCCACTTTTTCATGCACTGTCAACACATTTGTGCAGTATTTACATCTGTGTCAAGCAGGGATGCACAACATTATTGGAACAATATTGGTACTGGCAAGTATGAATATTTGTGCTGATAATCACACCTTATACTCTGAGAGGGGTCTAGCTGCAGCCCTCCGCTCTCAGTCCTCTGCCAGGCTCCTCCGAGCTCACCCAATTACCAAATTAATTTGCTTTCTAGAATTGTGAAACTATATGCTGAAATAATGAATTAAATGTAAAAAGCAATATGCAGACAATGAAGCCAAAAGTGCTGTTTGGTGTTAATGAAAATTGCTCTACAGTTCAAGTTATGATATGTGCATTTAATGGAAATTGAGCTCATCACAGAGTACAAAAGAAACAAGTAAATTAATATACCTGTATGTTATATGATGACAATAATACAAGGCTATGAATTGTTGCCTCCAGTGATTTCCCGTATGCCAGGATTGTTTTAAATAAAACCACTATTAGCCATAATTTGCCTTGATGTCATCAATGTACAAGCTACAGTTTCTTGTGCTCTATGAAATAACAATTTCTGGTAATTAGAGGTGTCTTCTCTACATAAGAAGACCCTTCTTATCTCTACATGTGTGCATGAGGAGGGGACTGCAAGCTGCAGACTTCACATGTCTTTGTATCGTTTGTCTTGAATAAATCAAAAATGAGAATAAAACCAGGTGCTGTTCATCAGCCTGTGAAAAATAATATCCTTGTAATACTGCTGAGTCAGCAGAAATATAAACCATCCACTTGCATATCTAAAACAGAAATGTGAACGCACCTAGGTTTGCCTCAAAGGTCAACAGTGTGCCCGACACAACATTTGGGGACTCCATTAAATGAAGGTTCTCTACATGTTCATGTGTTGCAGGCACGTTCCCCACACTGTCTAACTGCACGGACATGTTGGTAATATTCAAGACAGTTCCTTGTCAGTTCAACCCACCTTTCCAAATCTCACCACTGGCAAACTGTTGTGATATTTAATCACTGCTGCAAGCAAATACACCTTCAAAAGAATAGAAAGTTTGCACTGACGTCACAATTTGTGCTCCAGACTGGCACTTACACCAGCAGAGTAGCAGAGAGCGTCATCAAGTAATTGATATTTTGGGTAAGAAACAGTGAAGCACTTCAATTCACACGAGAAGTGCTGTGTTTTTAGTCATTTTCAGAAGGCCTTTAATGATCAAAATTAATATTTGGATGATTTTCATTACGCAAAATGTAGAGTCTGGTCTGATTTGTGTTTAAAAATGAATAAATAGACTTTTGAAGCCATTAAGTTACATTTAAGTTGCAGCATTAATTTGCATATTCCAGAGGATGACACTCTGTTGTGTCAATTTCTGTATCTGTAATGGTATATATCCAGAATGGCAATCTGTGAATATGGTTTTAGCATCCTTTCAGCTTTTGTTGTGTCCTTTTTATTATTAATGCATCACAAAAACTGTTCAGAAACCTTTCAGGAAACATAATGTATATAACACAAAGTTGTTATTAATAATTGGCTAAGCTGAAGTCATTTTAAATCCATATTTTCATCTATTTGTGGTCAAATGTACAGATTTAGCATTTTTAAGAATCGTTTGTTGTCAAGCCAGCTGTTGTAATCAGACTTCTCCGGCTTTTATGAAGATAACAAACATGAAATCATGATCTAAAGTCCTCTGCGCCTCAACATTTAAGATATTGATGCTTAACTTTGGTGAACAATCTGATGAAATGTCATGTCTTGATTTTTTTTAAAGTAAAAACATGAGGACAGAGAAAGACATGGGGCTCATATTCATCTTTGCCACGGATATTTATGTCCACCAAGGAGGTTATGCTATTGCAGGTGTCTGTTTGTTTGTTTTTTTGTTTGTTTGTTTCTCCATTAGCAACATAACTCAAAAGTTATGGACAGATTTTGATGAAATTTTCAGGAAATGTCCAGATGGGGACAAGGAACAAATGATTAGATTTTGGGAGTGATCCGGATCACTGTCTGGATCCAGGAATTTTTTAAAGGATTCTTTAACATTGTGAGATAGGACCATTTTAGGCATTTGTGTATGTTTGTATGTTACTCCTTCATGGTCAAGGAGTCTAAATAATTAGATGGAATAAAGGTAGGACTGATATTTATGGTGAAAACCACAGTATAGGTGAGGATGGTGTGCTGGAGGAGGTCTGTGCTCTCCAAGTGCTTTTCTAGCTGCTTAATAATATGATACAAGCTACTTCAAATCACAACCTTGTCTTTGTTATAACTCTGACATTACGGCTCCAGATGTGTCTGCAGAGTCAACTGAGTGTCTACACTGCCCTTTAACACTTAAAGGATAAGTTCAGTTTCTACAGCTTTCACATTGTTTATAGAATGAAGAAGAACAATATACTCACCCAGAAGGCTTTCCTGATCCAAACAGTGCTTCGGGAGATATTTAGATCCAAAATTGAGCGGCGGACATCCGTATAATGGTCAGCACATGGGGCATGTATAGCGCCGCTCCTTAAACTGCATTAATCGTCCAAAAACTCATTAGTTTCACCAATATTTCATCATGGCCTGCTCACGCTACTCCTCCAAGACAGTCTGTGTCGCTCCAGACATGTTTTGTGGCTGTGCTGACCTCTGAACTGAAGAAGAAGAAGGTTTGCCTCCACGCATGCGCAGTACTCTCTGGAGAGCTGTTCTTCTCTTTGCCTCTGCATCCTCCTTTCTATGAGCTCCTCATCTGTAAACTCTGGCTCAAAACTGTAAGGACACCCATCATATTCAAAGTTCTCCTCCACAACATCTTCATCTGATAGATATTCGTCCATTTTGCACAAAACTGGAAGAAGAAAGTCGTGTAGCTGGCGTTCTTCCCCTGAAACAATGAGCCGTACTGCGCATGCACAGAGGCAAACATTCTTCTTCATTTCAGAGGTCAGCACAGCCACAAAAACATGTCTGGAGTGACACAGACTGTAATGGAGGAGTAGCCCGAGCGGACCATGATGAAATATTGGTGAAACTAATGAGTTTTTGGACGATTAATGCAGTTTTAGGAGCGGCACTGTATGCCCCGTGTGCTACCATTATACGGATGTCCGCCGCTCGATTTTGATCTAAATATCTCCCTAAGCACTGTTTGGATCAGGAAAGCCTTCTGGGTGAGTATATTGTTCTTCTTCATTCTATAAACAATGTGAAAGCTGTAGAAACCGAACTTATCCTTTAAAACAGCAAAAGCATATTTAAATGATCATTACAAAGAGCTTGATTCTTTTCTGCTTAATTTGGGTATCAGTCTACCTGACTGTTTACTTCCCTCCGATTGCTGTTAGTCTAATCTTCTTTCACTCACTTGCACTGACTGTGACGTCATGTGCATACCCTCTTTTGTTTTCCATCCTCAAATATCGATAAACTCAGAGAGAATCCTCTTAACACTGCCTTAACCCTACAAATGAGATGGAAATGATTGGACACCGAGCAGGAGCACTCACCTGTCCAAGCTTTGCCAACATATTTGCACAACTAAAACAACACTCTGTCAGTTGGTTTAGGATTAGAATAGAGGTCATTGAGTTTCATTTTCTTGAGAAGCTCATTAAAAAGCTTAAATTATTTTGCTAACATGTTATTTTAGCTGTTGGTGAAATGAGGAAGGCTCTTGTATTGGGCCTTCAAATGACTAAACATGTCTTTGGCTGCTAGGAAACACAAACTGCAAACAAGCTTTCTTTCCTACACCAGGACAGGATTAGACACCTGCACTAGATCTGCTGACGCTGACCCAGACAGTGCCTCAGTGTACCTACAACTCTAGAGTCTGGCTGCTGTAAACATCCCATGTTACTGTATCTGGGGCATGCAGCATGGGTCGGTGGTCTTGTTATGTAATCCAAATAATGATGTGATTTAGTGGTTTTTGGAGTGCCAAGAGCTTTGTGAGGAGCAGGAAGTGTCAGCCAGAGCTCTGTAATTGGAAAGCAAAGTGTTCCTCACGCACGCATGAATGCAGACAGCAACCCACTGACACGGCTGTGGGGTCTGCGCCGAGCTTCGCGAGGGTTTGATATTACAGACACGAGTGCGCCGCGCTTTCAGGCGATGCAGCATGACCGCAGCACTCCACGTCAGCTCCGTACAGCGAGGCCCTTCTTGACCAGTGCCAGCGAGTGCCAGGGCGTTTCTATTGTCACCACAAACACACAGGGGGTTCGATGTAAAAGTGTGCGGTCTTTGTGTGCTGAAGTGTTGCATGACAGAGAAAGAAGAAATAGGCCAGGAGACTTGTGAAAGCACACTTTGATCTTTGAGCCTCCAACTTGTGTGCCGTTGAACGTGAGCTATCGCAGTGTACAGGAAAAACAAAGATTTGCATCATCCAGACAGGGTTCAGTGATAGGTTTAATAAATAACTGGGCAAGAAAACGGCCCTTAAGACTCTTATCCTGTTAATCTAGTTATTAAAGCCTGGGAGGTGGGGAAGGGTTAATCTGGGCAGGTAATACTTTTGTGAGTGCAGGTTATAGCTGCAGAATGCTTGGGTATTTGGGTTGAGTAGAGAGGTAGTCTGTGGTGTTAGAAAAAAAAGGTTCATTATCATTAGTGTTTCAGACTGCTGCTTCAGTACCTTTAATCGAGTGTTACTGCCGAAATGGATCAGTCTGGGAGTGAAGCTGCCTCAGTGAATGGGAAGAAAATGAGGCACCGAAGTATGTGTTATGATTCATGCAGCACACACACTAACACACACACAAAGCCGTGTTAATTTTGTTGACTAATTATTTTTGTCATAGTTTCCATCATCATATTCCCCCAGATGAAAGCTAGACTATAACTTAAAGGAACACTACACCCAAACAACGATTTGGCCTCATTTTCTACTCACCCTCATGCTGAGCAACACTCTGGAGCACTTTTTTGATGTCTCAAATGCAGCCGGGGGTCCAGGGGGATTTTCGCTGTCAACAAACATCCATCTAACAGGGGACGACGGAGCCCGAAGAAAAAGGTCCATAAAAGTCCACAAGAACGTGCCTATTTTCCTTCATACTGCTCGTCCGCTGTAATCCAAGTGTCCTGAGTGGGCAACGTCCATAATTAATTCGAAACGAAGTCATTTAGTACATTTTTCGAGCCTAAACAGTGCTTTAGCGTACTTCCGCAGTGCACGTCTACGCGCGCTCCCTGCACTACGTAAGCCGTCTGGATTGGTCTGCCGCGGGACAAAATGCTTCACTTAAGAAATAAAACAAATAACAATAAATTACATAAAAAGTAAAACATTTTGTACAAATGAAAATAAAAGACCCCACCGACACTCACAATCCCCATACAACACACACACTAAATTAATCAAATGCACAAAGACAAAAAAATGAAATTCTAAACTGAAAACAGAATTAAAAGACAGAGGAAACGCTATCTTTAATTAAAAGTGACGAAACAGAAGCGAAAACTAATATAAGAAATTAGACAAAAATACTAGAGGGAAAGGAAGGTAAATAAATAAAGTAATTTTATAAAATTGAAATAAATGATGTGATAAAATTAGATTACCTAAAACAAGATGTTTCATAAAAGCAGCTGGGAGTAGGATATTAAAAAAGAAAAGCAGTTACCAGAGAATAAAATTCAAATAATAAATCTGAACTGAAATGTAGAAATAAAATAGATTTAGAGGACTGGAAATGAATAAAAAGATAATAAGAAATAGTAATAACTATAATCAACTAAAAGCTAAATTAAAAAGGTAGGTCTTGAGTTTGCCTTTAAAAATATGAACAGTAGGTGCTGCTCTCTGGTCCTCAGGTAGACTGCTCCACAGGGGGGGCTGTATTAATGAAAAGAAGCTTCACTGTATGTTTTAGTTATAACTTTTGGGACTAATAAAGACCTCTACCGGAAGACCTGAGGACTCTACTAGGGTAAAAGCAAATCCCATAAATATGAATAACCAAGACCATTAAGGGATTAAAAAACTAATAAAAGAACCTTAAAATCTATGCTAATAGATACAGGAAACCAATGCCGAGACTTTTTAAAATTAATCAAGGATGTAAGATGTAACAAGAAGCAGACCAGTGACCACATTAGAATGAATATTTTGTTAAAATTGATGTGCTATCATGCTTTAAACTACATTGCTAGTTTGATTCAAAAGTGCCTGTAAAATGCTCCTCATTAAAATGTCAACTGTAGCTAAACTTGACTGAGTCTTTGATAAATGCGAGAAACTTACATCTCCCCATAGGAATCCTATTGCCTTAGTCACATTGTTTGGAAAAATCGAGTGCTCCCACAATTCTCCTGTTGCTGTCAAATGATTGGCAAATGATTGGCCCATTGGCATCTACGGAGCTGACGTCACTCTCTTTCTGTGGTTATTACCAAACAGATGACAAAGGAGCTGATCACACAGATAATGATGGAAATAGGCCAGTAGACAGGTGTGGGCTTGTGTTGATGTCTGACTGATTAAAGAGAGTAGAAAAAAGTCCTTTACACAAGCTGCTTTGCAACGAGCCATTTCACGCACTGTGTGTCAGAGCATATCAGTCTGAGAGCACGTATGTTAGTTCAAACTAATTTTACGCTTATTTAGCTGCATGTATCTGGGCGTGGACTCGCTCTGCAAGTGCTCCTCTTCTTCCCCCTGAAGGTATTGTAGGTGTGGCTGCGCCTTGAGCACCCCTAACACAGAGAAAGTCTGACCCTCTGTGACATTCACCTGAAGTTAGTCTGAGACTTTAAACTCCTCAAAGTGATGTCATTCATATTTTACACTCTGTGAAAGTCCAGCACCCATCCCTGATGTGGACCTTGATGCTGGTTTTCAGGCCTCTGGTTTGGTAGAGGTCACTCAGCAGACTCAGCCCATCAGTACAAAGAGGCCGCTGCAGCTGCTCAGCTTGACCAAAGCCAGAGCCCGGGGTGTTCACTAGAGCGGCCAAGGTCAGCTGGAAAGGCCGACGGCTATCAACTTTATGTGATGCCATCTGCCTTGAGGATTTGCCAGGGCAAAGGAGCTGTTCTCCCGGAGCATTTGTGTAAGAAACACCAGAGCTGATGACACATGAAACAGTGGATCAGATCCACTGCTTTGCAGGTTTTTTGCATATTTCCAGACAGATTTACCTGTGTGTGCATAACCTACTTTTCCACCCTCTGTGATACTGACCTATTCATCCCATTATGTACATATTGCAGCATGTGGGTTCACACTGCCTGTGCTGACCCATTCCCATGTGGAGCTTTCTGCTCAGCCCGTTGTGCAATGATCCATCTCTGATTGTAACATTGCTCCTTTCTTTTGCAATCATTACTCTCTGTGATAGGCCCTGCAACACTGTCCTCAAATAACCTTGTATCTGCAGGGATCGCATAAAAATTTACAGCGAGTGTGGGCGATGTTAGCTGTATAGTCTGCAGGGAGGAATGAAGCTGGATTTTTAATGATATCAGACATGCTTGTATTTCCAAAGTAATTTCAGACATATTAGTATTACCAATATAAGCACTTGCATTTTTAGTCATAAAATATGATGTTTTCTTGAATTGACCTGTTACTTTTAGTTTGAAAGTCAGTTATACATAAGAGAGGGACACCAACAACATGGCCACATTCATTGTTTCCTCATTGCTAAATTATTGCAGTTCAGGAGATACTCTTAATTTAATGGCTTTATTACTTATAATTTAACAAAAAATAAATAAACACTGTTTATGACTTCCACATTTTATGTCAACATTTGCATTTTTTAACTCAGATGAAAGCAGGGATATTTATTTCAATGAGCTAAACACAGCTTTGTATCCAGTTTTAGCTTCTTTTTTATGTATTTTTGGGGCATTTTGTGCCTTAATTGATAGTAGAGACAGTGGATAAGCTTGTGAGAGAGTAGGGGAAGACACTCTGCAAACTGGTCACAGGCTGGATTCGAACCTGGACCGGCAGAAGCATGTACATGGGACGTGCATGGTTGCTAACCACTCCGTCAAACCAGCACCCCAGCTTCTTATTAAACAGTTTCAAAGCATCTATTGGTTATTAAAGTATATTTCACTGACATTTCCTTTTCCATGCTCAAAAATGCACTTAGAGTGTGTTGAAAGGAACTGTTACAGCTAGTTGAAGCCCTGTTTTATAGAGCTCATTACTATTTTCAGTGAATTTCAGGCAGATTTTGTCACCTTTTCTTCATGTATACTTTTTTGATATTTCAAAATGAATGATTGGGTGCATTGAGGGAATAGGTGGACAACATGTGGCTCCCTGCCCACCAGTTGCCCATCCCTGATTGTATGTCAAATGTATTTTTGACAGAAACACTACAAGCAGCGTTTACCTGCTTTTATTAAGCTGCAAACAACATCACAACACTCTGCTGTTTAGCATTAAGCTCTGTACAGCACTACCTGACAATGTCACACCAATATGAAGCTCTTATAGCTAAATCAAAATAATTTGTACAAATTAACATCTCGTTTTTGAATGGTTTCTTGGGGCAGTCTTGACGAGGAGTTTGTCTTCTCAAATGAATACAACTTAAACTAGCTGCAGTTTAGTTTGGCATGGAAAACTCTTCAGTTGGGTTATTGGTTGGACTTAAGCATTTAAACCCTTAACACTGAAATGTGCTGTCCCACATCTGTTTTAAAAATATTAAGTTATGATAATTAGCATTTTAAGCTATTGTCTGCTGATAATACTCTGTTAGTAGGAGCGCACATTGGTATTTGTTCAACACCAGTATTGGATGATATTGTGCCCTTATAGGAAACATAGTCGTTCTTCAGATTAGGGCGGGGTGAGCAGATTTCAGTTTTAGATGTTTATCTGTTGTGCCAAACCAATTTCATGTTTCCACCTAACAAGCTTAACTGTTAATTTTGAGAGGTTTCTTTATTTGGGGTGGTAGAAATAACCTTTTGGACCACATGTGATCCTATATCATGATCAGACAAAAGGTTAAGTCTTTTTTGCGTAAATTAGACAGACAGCTATTGAATATCAATCACCTGGACGATCTCTGTCCTGTGGTGCCCCTCAGGGTTTTGCATTGGGCCCTCTGCAGTTATCTTAGTACAGACTCCCTTTGGTGCATCTTGTAAGAAATTTCAAGTCTGTATTTCATCATTACTTTGCAGGTGACACTCTGCTGTGTGTATCTTTAGAGCCACATGATGTTTCTAAGTTGTCTGTTTTGCTTGACTGTGTAAACACTATCAAAGCTTCAACACAGATGTAACCCAGGTTGTTATCTCAGCGTCCGGCTGTGTTGTACCAGAGGTGAAGAGAGGTCGTGTTTATCTATCTTCTGTTGATAGACCTGTTATTTGTTAGTTGGGTTTCCAACTGAGTCTGGCTCTGTGTCTGGACCAAAATGTGAACATTTTTGTCTGCTACTTGTTATATCAAGAAATGTTGCGAAACTCAGGCCTGAAGTATCATAATCATGCCTTTGTCTCTTCAGGGAATTCCTGTGTTTTCTTTCTTCTTAGCATCACATTATTTAACCACTTAAAAGGGCTGATCATAGGACTATGAGGTCCTGTGATCAGTGTCTGCAGGTTGATCCTCATGCTAGACTAACAACTATTGTTCATTTGAGGCTGTTGCTGCTAAATTTGGAAACTCTCTCATACTTGAACTTTTTGAAATGCAGTCACTCCTCAAAAAAAGTTGTATATGTTATTTTGGCCAATCCTTGGTCCCTTTTAATAGGTATTGCTTTTTGTGTGGTTGGAACGCCTGAATAGTCACCTTTGCAACAAGGTATGATGTGTAAGGATGGTGTATTTGTGGAATGAGCAACACAGCTGAACGTGAGGGGAGTGCCCCAAAGCATGTGCCGAAAATCCCCTGCAGCTGGTGGCTGCTGTTCCAGTAAGTAGAGAGGCAGCATTATTTGGTGTCAGCCCTGGTGCCATTTCCAAAAATCAGGACCAAGCTCTGTGTGACTGGTCCTTCACTGAGGAACCATAGGGGTTATTCTAGGGGAAGAGGGGATTTTGGCATTTTTTGGGGAGGACGGACGCCACCTTCATGTTCAACCAGCCATCAGACTGTACAACTCAATATTGGAGAGGAGGAGGAGTAACAGGAAGACAGAGGATGAGCAAGAGCAGTAGCCAGTAGAGGTGTTAAAAAATATTGATACAGCAATATATTACGATATTTTGACCACTGATACAATATTGATTTTTTTGTAAAAACAAAAACTCATGTTTTAACGGAGTTGGAAATAAAATAAAACTTATAAATACTTACGTACAGGTTTTTGTCATGCAGTCTATTCAGTTCAGACAGTGGCAAGAGAAATATGTGATTTTTATTTTTACTTACTATTGTGCTGTCACTAACTTAAAGCACTTTGTTCCTTATGTGTTCAGTTACTGTTTGAGCTGCACTGCAGGTTAGGATGCTTTCAATACGTTGTTAAAGGGAAAACAAGAATAATTTCTTTACATAAGTTTAAGTGACTTGATGCACTCGTGTTTCAGGTTAAGTGTATGTATGTATGTAACACTGCATTTGACATAATTTAAAAACGGTAAAATGGAAAACTTGTAGTTATGAATATTTGTGTGATTGACATATACACCATCTCTAGTTTTTTTTCTTGTGGAATATCGCAATATATCACAAAACTGTGATATCGTGCTGTATCGTGATATTATCGTATCGTAACCCAAGTATCGCGATACGTATCGTATCGTGAGGTTCTTGCCAATACTCACCCCTAGTAGCCAGCCTGTAGCAGTATATTTTATTTTTATATTTTAATAATTTTATGATTATTTAGTTATAGTTTTATTTAGATCCATGTTTTTCTTTTTAATATATCTTTTCATGTGTTATAATCAACTGCTACTGATTCTTAATTTCTCTAAGTGAGTTTTTCCCAAAGGGATTGATAAAGTACTATCTAATCTAATCAAATAAAACTGAGTTGCTCATTCCACGAAAGCTTAATTCTTTGTTGCACCTTGTTGTAAAGGTGACTTATCAGACTTTATGACTATATAAAATACAGTACCGATTGGTGAAGGAGAGAAAGGACCGACCAAAATAACATGCCCAAACTTTTTCTGGGCAGTGTATTTAGACCTTCTTTTGATTGTATTGTATGTTTAGTTTTGTATTTTTAAAAAAGAACTAACATTTGATTGTGTAGAACTTCATATCAGTTCTGCCATTATACCCTAACAGAAACACTAATGCACAAAAAACATTAAGTCCATATTCTAAAATGTCAAAGCTGGCTCCGAGCTTCAACAGAACATGGCATCAGCTGGCAGTGCAGGTATCTGGTTAAAAATATGCCATCTTAAATGCCAGGTAAAATACTTTAGTTATGTAATCAGGCTGATTCAGACTATCTGATGATCATTTAGATGAGGGATAAAATGATCTTCTCAGTGATAACATTCAATCAGAAAATCCTGCGTCACTGTCTGTCCTCTAACTGTGACGCATCTGATCAACTTTCACACTCTTGGATCTCACGCACACCTTTCTGGATCTTGTTACCTCCACCAAGAGGTTATGTTTGCGGGGGAGTCTGTCTGTCTGTCTTTCTGTCTGTGAAAAAAATAACTCAAAAAGTTATGGATGGATTTTGATGAAATTTTCAGGAAATGTTCAGCGTGGGAAAAGGAAGAACTGATTCAATTTTGGTGTTGATCCGGATCACCGTCTGGATCTGCCATGACGAAAAATGCAGTTTTCGTGAATAACTACTGAACTAAAAAAGATATAATTATGAAACCAATTGCTAATGGTATGTTTTCATGTTCAAGGAATCTAAATATTTACATGAAATAAAGATAGGACTAATATTTATGGTAAAAATCATAATATGGGAGAGGACTGTGGTGCTGGCGGAGGTCTGCCTCCTCTGAGTGCTTTTCTAGTTACTGTTATTTAGTCTCAGGATGCAAATAATTATTGTTAGCTCAAGTTTCTCAGTATTTGATTAAAATGCTGGATTGATTATTTCAAAATGGGGTTTTGAAGTACTTACATGGTAACAAGGCAGAGATATTAGTTTGGGATGCATGTTATTTGACTTTTACAGATAATCCTATACTAATATTAGCCCATAGAGCTGATGCCAATATTCTTCCCAATTTACTTGTGTTTTCTTAGCTTGAATTTCCCTTCTGCTTTTGCTGTGACAGCCTATTTCAGGTGTGTCTAAGCTGTTTCCTTCAAGGGCCACATACTGTAAAATACCAGTGTGATAGCACCACTTTGTTATACAGTACCTTGCCTTCATGATATGAAACTTCAGGATTTTTATTTTGGCCAAACAGATTTCAGTCAGCTCTGGGTGACCATGGTTAGGCCTTGTCAGGAGGAGAGTGAGAAAAATACTTTTATGATGGAAAGGAAAAATGCTAACAGCTTAACTACATGGTCAGACACAAAACAAGAGCAAAATGCAAAAAGCTGCCAATGTTTGAATAAATGTCGTTTCTTTAAGATAGTTAGCATCTAGCAGTTTGTTCACTGAACCTTGAGATGCAGCAGGTAGAGCAAATGAGCATGATTTATGCTATCTGCTAATAAAATCACTACCTACGCAGTCATTGGGTTGATTTGTTGGCCCCAAATTTATTCTACAGAGAATCTCATGAAACTAAAATCGTGTTGACTGCTTTGTGAACCCTTAGTATAGGCTTGAACATGTTATCAAAATACTAAAACAAGTAGGAGGAGCCAGCATTATTTAAATGGATGGATGCCAACCAGTTAAGATTTATTCTGATTTAGAGTCACATTTAGATTTAGAGTCGATTTTCAGTTCAAACAGATTTACTCTTCTCCTTATATTCTCTATCTGTTCTAAAAAGTTGATTAAGGATCTGCTGCTGCCTGCTGTGTACTAAGAGGCCGCTAGATCATTTGATTTTGCATTAAAATTACAATTAAATGTGTTGAAACTTGCAGTCTCTTTATTTATAATGCTCATGCTAATGTTGGCAAAGAGATAATGTTTTAGCAGTGACGGAAATGCCCCAGCAGAGTTTTGTTCAATTTTTTTCTTGAAGGAAAAAAAAGCATTTAGAAAGGGATGCACAGTTTTATCAGATGATAGCCTATAGAGTTGATTACAGCTGCAGCAGGATATGAACTTTTGTGTCTTTACTACAGCCAGTATATGTGCAGTATATCCCATATATCGGGACATAATGTACTTTATTTTTCACCTCATCTACTATATTTACCACATTCAGAAATAATTATCATTTATTATAAAAATGAAATAATATTCAACCTAATTTTTTTGGGAGAGTCATTCCAATACTGGTCTTGGCTTGCTTCTAATAAACCTCTGGAACTTTTTTTTTTTTCTTCTCAGTCATACTGCTGTAGCAGTATGGTAGCAGTATTAATAACAATTTTATAACAGCTACCAGGCAGCCAGGCTGATAACAAAGTACTTTTTAATAATAACGTTGGTGGTCCACAGAGTCACCTTCGACCAGCTTCAGTGGGAACATCACACCTGGGTCGACCCGCTAATATGCGTCATGATGTCGGCATAATATCGCGCTTGTCCCTTCCATCTGTAACTTTTACAACTCTTTGCTATCTCAGCAACAAATTCCATCTACCTTTGTATCATCAGTGCTCGAATGTCGTTCAGTCTGCACTGAGTTTGAACATTTTTAAAGAGGGACAAAAGTACAAAGTACGGAAACAGTTAACCACCAGGTCCACGGCTTCCATGCTTCCATTTTTTTTTTTTTTTTTTTTTTTTTTTTTTTTAATTTATCGTTTGTTTATCTCAGTCTACTGCAATATTCTATTTTTGGTTCTTTGTGATTATCATCATTGATATCATTGTTATTACCTTATTTGTACTACTATCATTGTTATTGTTATTAATTTGTCCGAAAAATAATAATTTGTCCGAAATAAATTTACTACTACTACTACTACTACTACATGCTACTTTCCATTGTTTATGTGGACGTGTTTCATTGCACTGAAGATGTAATCAACGTGATGACATCAGCTTGACACATCAGAGGGAAAAAAAAAAACAGCCACACAGCGCGTCTACTGCTGATTAGACCCTGGTCTGCTGGCAGTGGGAAAGGAGTCACTTGCTGATTGTTAGCAGGTTAACTCGTGTTGAAAAAACCCATGTTGACCTGATTTTAGCGTGAAAGCGTTATTTCTGTGCGGGGACATGACAAACAACAAAAATATAAATTGGATAACATCTCTCACGTCCTTTCAGCAGCTCATCACGGGACTCATCAGTACAATTGATTGAAAAACTTTAGTTCCCAGAATTGAGTTCAGCCCGTTCAAGCAGGAGAATTTCACATTTTTATGGCTGATTCTACTTTTCAGCTTCCCTGACAGTTGCAGACACCTGTACAGGTGTTAGGTTGTCATAGGTTATGATTAGGGCTGTAGCGATACACTTATTTTACGATACGATACGAAACACGATATTCAGCTCACGATACGATAATGATACGATATATCACGATATCACAATATTGTGATATATTGCGATATTCTACATTAAACTAGGAAAAACCTTGAGACAGTGAATATGTAACTTTTACATTTTATTGTTATTGAAATATGTCAAATGCAGTGTTACATACATACACTTAACACAGAGTGCATCAAGTCAATTAAACTAATGTTGCAAAGAAATTGTTCTTGTTTTCCCTTTAACAAAGTGTTGAAATCATCCTAACCTGTAGTCCAGCTCAAACTGTAATCAAACACATGAGGAACAAAGAGCTATGAGTTACTGACATAACAACAGTAAGTCAAAAAAAGTCACATATTTCTCTTGTCACTGTCTGAACTGAATAGTGCATGAAAAAAACACGTGCATACATCTTTATAAGTTGTATTTTATTCCCAACTCTGATAAAATATGAGTTTTTATTTTTACAAAAAATATCGATACTAAGATTTGAGAGATCAATATCATATCAGGAATCAAAATATCGCGATATATTGCGATTTCGATATTTTTCTACACCTCTAGTTATGATGCTGTCTGGTGTCTTCAGTGGCCTACTAAAAAAGAACATTGACAGTCCTGCTTAATCCTGCACACAGTTTGTTTACGTTTATATCTAACACTGTGTGAAGTAAGGGTAAACGTTTATGTAAAATCTTAAATAGGACATTTAACCTCTGCTGATAATCATTGGTTCCTTTTGTGGGTAGTTTAACCTGCCAGCTTGTTTCCCATAATGCAGAGCTCAACTCATAGTCACGGCAACACATGATGTGATGTAATGACATGAGGCCACATAGGCCATTTGTTGGTCTGCCCTCTACAAAATGCTGCCATGTGAGCATGAAACGATCCAAAGGAAATATGCAAATCTGTAGTTTTTTTTTCTAAGTGAATTGGAACAAAGCAACTGCAGGTGTGAGAATCACCTAAATGTTTTTTTCCTCATTAGACATTTGTTTTTATTATACATAGACCATCACATTGAGGGGAACAGACTTGGTGTTTTTCATAAAATATTTATATTATCATATAAAGTATCATATCAGTATCTTCAAAAATTTGTCTGGAAATATTAGCATTTTTTAATGTATTTTTAGGGCATCTTGTACATTTTTTTGGTAGGAGAGGTACAGTGGATAGGCTTGTGAAAGGGGGTGAGCGAGTAGGTGTAGACACTCTGCAAACTGGTCACAGGCGGGATTCGGACCTGGACCGGCAGAAGCATGTATATGGGATGTGCATGGTTGCTAACCACTCCGCCATACCAGCACCCAAAATATTAGCTTGTTAACAACATGCTGCATCTCTAGGTGTAGAAGGTGATTGGATGAATGTATATGCACCTCCTATCATTATTGATTGTGCTTGTCACTGCGATTCTTTATTTCATCCCTCGATGGTTCTTGATCAGATCAGATGAAATCTCATTTGTAGCTTCAACATAACAGCTGTCACAGTTTTAGACTTGTTTTCATTTGGAATGCTCAATTAAAGTTTCATAACTTAATCAAATGGAGCAGAGCAGGGATCTCTGGTTGTTTACTCCTCCAGTAAACACACCAAATCACAGAAGAAGTTGTTTATGAGTCAGAAGGATCTGTGTAAGTATTGCCTTGTTACCTACCGGACATCATTAATCAAAGCCCAAAGTGTTGAAGTTGTGAGTGTGTGATTTCAGCATATATGTCATTCATGGGCTTGTTTCCAGTGTTTGGCTCTGCTGTAACTTTATGCAGCATGTCATCATGGCTCGCATTTTAAGACTGTTTGTGGAGTACAAAATGTATTTGATCTTCCGTCTCACTCCACAGAAAGCAGATCTGTGCACTCGCAGCTGCAAGAACACTCTGTCCCCTATTAAATTCCTGTCCGTACCAATGTGTGTGTGCAAATGCTGGGGGGTGTTTCCTTTTGCCAATCAAGCCTGATGAGCTCCCTGATTACAGTCCTATTGTTGCTAACCCTCGATAATCGTTCTGTAGGTGGCCATCAAGATCATCGATAAGACCCAGCTGGATGCCGTCAACCTGGAGAAGATCTACAGGGAGGTGCAGATCATGAAGATGCTCGACCACCCCCACATCATCAAGCTGTACCAGGTGAGCACCTGCACCTGTTATTACATCGCTGTGCTCAAGTGTATATTTAATGCATTTTGGGAAAACTATGGACAAAAACAGAATATCTTGTACTGGTGCTTTTTTCCCCTTTTCACCTATTGAATCTAGGCTGCATCCATGAGTCATTTTGGCAGCCCTCTTGGATTTAGTCTAAGCCTTTAGATCAGGGGTGGGCTACTGGCAGCCTGGGAGTCAAATGTGGCCCTCCTCCTCACTACAAGCATATCACCTGTGTATTTTAAATTGTAAACATGAAGTTGACAACCTGCCATGTCGGTCAGTGTGGCTTAAGTCTACAAAGCCATGTACGGTGGCATTACAGCATGAAAAATGGCAGCATTTCTATAATCTTTTCAACCTGTTGAATGTTTTGTTTTACAAGAATGAATATGTTAAACACTTGCTGTGATGTTATTGTTAAGGTCTTTTTTGCATCACTAACTACATTTTCAAAATCAATACTCAAATTAATATTACTAACAAGAAATTGAATGCATTAGGGAAAAAAAACAACCAAAATTGTCTTTAATCTTATGTTTTTCAAATTAAATTCAGCTTTGCTTTTTGCTTTTGAGCTTGTAAATTAATGTTGACACCATAACTTCTAATAGAAGCTACAGTGCTTTGAAAATGTATTCAGTCAGCAGTGAAAAATGAGAAAAAATCTATGTTATAGGAAACTTTTATAAACGTGTTTTAAACTAACAATGTAATTGTTGTTGGACATGCATTTTGAGTGGGAATGAGATTTTCAGACAGACCTTTTCCACTGAAAAATGAGCCCCTTAATGTGCATTCAACCACTAAAACTATTTTCTGTTCAAGTAAAAAGCTTTAATTTCACATCTTCATATATAAAAGATTTTGTGCTTTGTTATGTCTTTTGTTTTTTTAGAGAATGATTAGTTTTAAAAATTGATATATTAAAACAATAATGAGATTTTAGCATTAAAAAATCTTTTCTAGTAAGGAGTTTTTACATACTGATGTGTCAACCGTTAAAGAAACGTGAACAGTCATTCTTGCAATTATAAATGCTGTAAACTCACGGCAGCTCTGGCATAAACCTTACAATGGGTGCTGGTCTAATAGTTTTTGTTAAGCTCAGTAAATACATCTGCTGTCTGGCAAAAACGTCACATCTCCATAAGAACTTTGTTCTTAAGAAATTAAAAAAAATGCTGTGATATTTGAGTAAAATAATCTTTTGTCATAATTGAAATTTTTGTGATTTGGTTCAGCAACACCCAGTCACAACAGTGAAGGGAGACCAAGAGCTCTGGTTTATGAACAGGATATAAATAATTACAAATTTAGATAAGAGCTTTCTGGCCAATACTGACAATAGATATTCTATTGGTATGTTTCATATATTATTTTTTCTTTAGTATTGCCTTACTGAGTGTATAAATTGGTTTGACATGTGGCCCACTGAATACTAGAACAACATCAATGTGGCTCGCATGTTTCCATAAGTTACCCATCCCTGATTAAAAGTATATTTAAACATGCATATAATGGAAGGACTAAAAACACATGAAAACATTACAAATTGCAATAATCCAAGACAACAGTTCTGGAATTGGCTGGTTTCCTCTAAAAGTGCTGTATGTGCTTTACTAAAATTATTTTTCAGAATACAGACAAAACTGTCAGTAAAAAATCAAATCAACCAATAAATAAATGGAAAGTGAAACGTTTTTTCAGCAGCATGGCTCACTTGGTTACTGAAGTTGCCCATCCCTTCTTTAGATGAAGAAACCGACAAATTACAGTATCAGCAGGTTATCTCTTTTTTGCCTCTTGTTGTCTTCTTGTCTTAATGCTGGTCCTTACTTTTCATTGGCCTGTCTAATCGAGACTCTCTGCTGTCTGTCCCTGTGCCAAGATGCTGTTTATAACTGATCCAGTTACACATACATTACATAGGAATGCTGTATGAACAAATATGTGCATGTGGATAAGTGATCAGCACTGCTGCCTCATATTAGGTGATCCTGAGTTTATGGGGCATGGCACTTGTGGATTTTCTGTGCCAATAAAGGCTAAGGCGTACAACAGTGTTTTAATGTCCCATGTCTTGGTGTATTTGGCCGTTTATATCATGTCTTTAGTGTCTTTTAAGCAAAGATTTGACTGAAGTTGAACAGAAAAAGTAAAAAGTTGAATGTCTGTAGAAACTCAGATGAAGCTCTGTTTCCCTCCCCTTTGGAAATTGCTCAGATCGGACTGGGCCCGGAGGCAGCAGGAGGCTGTGATTATGAGGGCTGCTTGAATTGGCTGCCTAAAAGATGTCTGATGTGAGACAGGAAGGAGGAGTTACTGGTGGCAGATAAGACTTTCAGAACAGTACTAGCGTCTGTCTGTGACAAACAGAAATCACAAAGGTGAAGGCTGTGTAGCTATTTCATCATAAACCCTAGGAAGTAGAAACAGTGCTTTACTTAGAGAGGCAGAGCACATTTCTCATTGAACAGTTTGGTAAAAGGTGTCATGTTCTGCTCCCCAAGCCCCTTCCAGCAACATTAGAAAACAAATCCACTGATGTTGTAGGACAGGGGGCCTTTAGTCAACAGTTTGGTCAGTTGAGGATACCAGTGATGTTTTCCTATTACTTTATTGTTTGGACTCAAATAGCCTCATTTTCTGTAATACTGACTACACAGACACATTTCAGAGATACAAACCGCTGGTTTAACACACTGCCTCAGAGTCTTTAACAGTTGACCTCTGCTCAATAAAATCTGTCTCTGTTTTATCAGTTAGATGTACTAAATGCCAGCATTAAATTGATATGACACAACAGATAAACATCTGATGCGGACATTGGTTCAAGCCACATAATCTGCAGAAGGGCTGATGTCTGTCAATGATACCAGCGCTAATGTGATGTATTGGTGGATTCCTAATGCTGATACATGCATCTGTACCAGGTGGTTTCATCTATGATGGTCCTCTTGATTTATTTTTCTGTCGTGGCCTTAAAGCACGGGCTCAGACCTCGCATGGACTGAACAGTAGCTGCTCATGTCTCCTCAGACAAAGAGCGTTGAGTGCAAAGGCAGAGTTTCATGATATAGATCAGTAATGAAGATCTTAACTGTGACCACATCAACTGAGTTTTAAATATAAGTAAAAGATGATGTGCCACAGCACACTCCAGGATAATACTTGGTCAGAGAAAAAGTACAGTTTAACCAGAAGACCAGATCATCTTTCAAACCAAGTAAGCCACTTTACAAATAATCAATTGTGATTCAGTAAAAGCTGACAAGCTGGCCCCCTAACAAAGTGCTTTACAGTAAAATAGACAGAAAAAACAATGAAACCAGTAAAAACCAATAAAAACCAATAAAAACAAAGCAATACAGAGACAACGGGACAAATACAAGACCCAATAAAATGGGACTATACTCTACCAAAGGGAGCAAGTGCATCTTAAGCCGTGTTATAACAGTGAAAAGGCTATTCAGTTCGCAAAGTGAGTGGTAATGCATTCCACGGGGTGAGAGCTGCAACTGAGAAGGCTCAATCTCGTCTGGTTTTTAAAAGGATCGTCAAACGTTGTAGGTGCACATAACAATAAAGTCGACAACAGGTTACGTTTTTATAGGCCACCATTTGTACATAAAGCATTTTAAAGGACTTTGTGGAGCTTTAAACAAAACATTTATAACATTAAAAACATTGTAAGACAGAAAAAATTGCATTGACTGGAAATACCAATACTGAAAATGCGATATCACTGTCCATAATATGATTACAGATATACAAGTGTTAGGGGTTTGGATCTATCCATGCAGCTGTTCAGTTCTATGTTTGGGCTTGGTAAACATACCTACAATTTGTATTTAAGTGTAGACCTTAAACTTTAGCCTCTCAGCATTCCTTAGCGGTTTGTTTCCCTCTGTAGAGCAAACTGGTTGTGACGTTTCGTGGGCCCTCCCTTTGTTCTGGCTGTATCTATTTGTCAAGAGGCTTGAGACCCCCTCAGCTCCACTGCTTTGTCTGTGTCCCAGTTGATCTGAAACTAGGTTGATGTGACATTTCCATTCTTGTTATGTCTTCAGAAGATGGTTCCAGTTAGGGATGTAAGCTATTATCGGTTTGCTATCAGTATTGGCCGATATCAGCCTACAAATTTAAGTATTGATATCAGCTGATATTGAAATTTTTGCAGATATTTACAGCCTATATATCAGTTACACATGTTGGCCATATATCAGCTGGAATATTGGCAAATTACTAGGGATGGAATGAAATATCGTTTGGCAATATATCATGATACAGTACGTGACGAAATACATCGACTTTGAAAAAAATGGATCGCGAAATAAAGACGCCACTTCCAGTAATAGCGCATGTGACCAGAAGTGACGACAACAAACATTAGCATCAACTACTTTGTCTCCAAAAAGCCTCGAATGATGGAGTCGATTGAGGTCGAAATTGAGGACACTCTACCTGGATACAAGTCATCTGTCTGGCAGTATTTTG
Organism: Scarus forsteni; assembly: GCA_036419115.1. Lineage (NCBI taxonomy): Eukaryota > Metazoa > Chordata > Actinopteri > Labriformes > Labridae > Scarus > Scarus forsteni. The sequence continues at coordinate 11,386,476 of JAZDUH010000270.1, forward strand.
TCTTTCTCATTAAAAAAAGACGAAGACGACGAAAACGAGCCTACCACTCGTTAGCATACCTCTCAAAGGGTTAGAGAGAGAGTTAGCGTTTGTGTTTGGCCTGTTAGGCCTTGTGTTTTCCTGTGTGTGACTCAGACAAAAACAACTAAGTTCTAATTACACAGTAATATTTTTTCTTTTTTACTTTTTTGATATTGTATCGTGACGTATCGTATCGTGACCCGGGCATATCGAGGTGCAGCGTATCGTGAGTTTAAGCGTATCGTCCCATCCCTACAAATTACACATATGTACGATATTGATGCACCGTCTCATCACTGCATGGATACATTTAAAAATGAGGGGTTTCATTTTTACAAGAGATAAAAGCTGTTTTTCTTGTTCTCTTTTCTTTCTATATCTGTTCCTCACAAAAATGTGCTGTAACACTGGAAGAAAGAAGTCCATTTTTGTAAAAGCTTGTGCTCTTGACCAGAAATATCGGTATTGGTAATGGCGATAATGAATTAAAAATATTGGCATATTGGATACCAGCAAAAGTCCAACATTGTGCATCCCTAGTTTTGTATCAAATGGTCTCTCAGACTTCACTGGGCCAATTGGTTTTTTCACAATGTTTGGAGGGAAGTGTTATTAACCAGCATTTCCCATCCTCTCAGCTTGTGCAAAAAGACCATCCTGATCCTGCCATAGGCTTCTGTTAAAGGGTCTAGAAGTGGCAGTTTCTCTGATTTTTCTAAGAACAGCTCAGTGTTGTGGAGCAGAAGTCACAGCTTCCACTTGTTGATTTTCTCTCCATATTCTCCAGCGGTCCGTGTGTTAAAGCACAGGACCAATCCAGGTCATTTTCTAATGCATCTGCAAACACTGACTGCTGAGCTACAGTTAAAGGAATGAGAACATTGTTTATGACTGACTGACACTGTGTGCTGCTTAAAAGAATTGAACTGAAGATGTGCAGTTTCTGACTACTGCCCTAAAATATTTTATTATTGCATTACTGCATTCTGACGTCATGTTGTCCAAGCCCTGTAGTGTTTTATTAATCAAATCTGGATCTGTTATGTCACTCTTTACTGAGGGTTGACTAAACAGAAAGATTTTCAGTTCATAGAAGAGAGCTTGTTAAAAAATGCTGTAAACCCTCGTCAGTGAGCCATCACTTTTTGGAGACTTTAAGTAACTTAATGCCTTGGTTCTCAACCTGGGGGGGGTGAGGCTCTGTCAGCTTTGAGGTTGTTTAAGTTTGGTTTGCATGCTTCCATCATTAAACAGTGGTTTATACACTAAGCACATACTGTTTTCATGGATTTTTGTCCTAAAATTTAAAACAGATGTTTACTCTGCAAGGTAATGTATCACAGTTTTTCATAAAGGTCCTAACAGGGTGGGAGGGAGGGCTTAAGGGGTCCTTAGTGAGACAGGACAGTGTACAGACCAAGGCTGTCCCCTTATGCTCAATATTGAAATATTTATTTAATCAAGGGGGAAAAAATCTATATTGTAGCTGTAAATATACATCAAAATAGAATATATACAGCCGTGCAGCACAGTGAACTGCCTAACCCGAAAGAGGGCCCTCCCTTCATAATCCTGACTGTCCTTTGCTCTTTTGACCTCAACATCAGGAAGTACATCTTAAGAAAACAAAGGGCAGACAAATCCACTCTGTGGAAGCACTTTGGGCTCCACACCGACACATGGTAAAGCATAAAACAAGACCAGGCTGTGCGTTGATAATGTGCAAAACAGCTGGCTTACTCCTTATCCATGACAATATTTGCCCCCCCCAAACTAAATGTTCAAGTGGCTCATGGTGTGGCAATGATTATCTTAAGTTTTTAGCCTGTTTGCTCTGAAACTGATCATGTTTGATCTTGGGAAAATTGCAGCCTTAGTTTAAAACTAGGTACCAAGGAGAAAGAGAGGGTAATGACATCCAGTAAAGAAGCCTCAGGTTGGGGTGCTGGTTTGGCTGAGTGGTTAGCAACCATGCACGTCCCATGTTCATGCTTCTGCCGGTCTAGGTTCAAATCCAGCCTGTGACCAGTTTGCAGAGTGTCTTCCCTTACTCTCTCTCCCCCTTTCACAAGCCTATCCACTGTCCCTCTCCTATCAATAAATTCACGAAAATACCCAGAAAACACATAAAAAAAAGAAGAAGCCTCAGGTCAAATTCCAAACATCCGGCTTTAAAGACAGTGGACTATTTCTACACGAGTTATTCCCATCTTTATCACTTTATTCCTCTAACTTTTAGAGTTTTTTAGACTTTTTTCCAGAGTGTCTTTCATGGAATTAGTTGTTCTTGGTATTGCACAATGCTGCTCCGTTAACTGCCAAAGGGAGACATGTTTTGCCCCGTTACAGTGATGTCTTCTGTCTGGCACCAAACAGCCTTAACTACCAATAATTCTGGTGATTCAGTGGTATTACATAAGCCTTTGGGTCCTGTTAGTTTGTTTAGTTTAGGGAAAGTAAATGAGCGTTCATTATCATTACACAACCATGAGGCACCGCTCCAGCTCTCCACTGTGTTATTTTGGTGTGTATCATTATTTCCAACAGCTCCTCTGTCCAATCAGCTCAGGTCAATTAGCGATTTCCTTTTCAGTCTCATAAACCGGTGTTGGCCCCGTGGCCCAAAAGGAAGCGAGCCCTGGCCATTAAAAAGACTCACAGACAGGCCCTCTTCAGTTTGTCCTGTGGTGTGTGGCCTCTACCCTATTGACCCCAGACTGCCATCATTTCTTCATTTTAGCCCCTTTTTATTCATCCATCCATCCCACAGCCTGTTCAACCCTGCCAAGAGTCTTTTTATAACTTCAAAGACCATGAGCAGGCAAAGTCGTAATTGGAAAAAACATTTTGGGTCGATCAGTGTTCCTGTTAGAATAAAATTACGATCAATTTCTGGATAAACTGTTTAAAGAACAGAGCATGACATTAGTTTTCTTCATTAATGAGTGATGCTTGCTCTGCAGTATGTTTGTGCTTTTAATTGATATCTGTTTTTTAAATAACACCAGTGTGTGTGGTGAATATAGCTTAATGTTAGCAGCACTTGGAGTCAAACATAAATCATTTTAATGTGTTGCCATATAATTTCAAATGTTGTCACTACCGGACACAAACCACCTATCTCCGAAACTGCCAGTTATTCAAGAATAAGAAAAAATCTCTGAATGAATGAATGTTGCCTTGACTACAGTTTTTTTTTTTTTTACTTTTATGTGCCTAAAGATGTACAAAATCTACTTTTCAACTTGAAAGGTGACCAACAGTACTGATCAATGTAAAAAAAGAAAATCATAGAAAATTGAGATATTCTACATGAAGGGGTTCCCAAATCATTTGAGCTTGACACCCATATGATATGTTTGCTCTCTAAACAACTCAAATTTACAAATACAAATTTTTAATAATGATTTAACCATAACATAAAGTTATATTAATACATTTCTCTTTATCTTAGCGGTAAAGTAAGTTGAGTTTTGACATTTACTATGTTATGATACCATTTGGGCAACACCTGTTTTATGTAGTTACTGTGTAATTATACTTTCTTTTCTTTGAGAGGGAGAAAAAAATGTCTTCAGTAGAGTTTTGGGGAATAATACGCTTTTTTTCCCCAAAATTTAATTTTAAGTCCACATCACCCATCCCTACTAGGGCTGGGCAATTAATTGAAATCAACATTTAGACCCCACAAATGAAGTCATTTTACTCATGATGATTTTTTTATTATTTTCCCTGAGTAAGTCATGTGACCGCTAGGCCTGTGCTCAAAATATCGTATCGTGTTCCTTTGGGATACGTGTATCAATACGGATTCTACAGAATCGATACGGCCTAAATATTTTGACCATGGTTGTAAATACACTTTGGGTAATGTTAACAGTGGCACAGTTCAACGTAGAAGACGAGCTACATAATGAAGCAAATGTTCTAGATTTGAACTTAGGTCTACCATCTTTAAGGATCTGAACTTATGTCTTTCAAGTTGTAGAACCCCTTAAAACTCATCCTTGTTCTTTTTCTTCTTATAAGAAAAAACTAAACTTGTCAAGAATTTTGCTTAAAGCATAGTCAATGTTCACAATTTACGTGTATCGGGATACGTATCGTATCGTGATGTTGCTGGAAATACCCAGCCCTAGTGACCGAGCCCCATCCATACAGTCTACGTTCACTTTCGCCAAGAGCAAAGGACATGCTGCCGACATGGAGGAGATAAATGCCAATCTATCAGAGGACCTATTAGCCAAGAAAAATACCGTCTCCATTGTTTGGGCACATTTTTTATTCTGTGCAGAAGACATCAAGCAGAAAGAAGTGAAGTGTAAACGCTGCAGGAAGACCATGTTAATGTCCATTTGTATAACCACTAATGTGATCCAACATATCATAAAATAATCAATCATTAATCGTTATCGAGGTCAGACCTTCAATTAATCGTTATATTGAGATTAGGTGATACCGTCCAGCCCTATTCCCTACTTTTCTGGTATAACTCCCTACAATAGCAACATTTTTGTCTCCTGTCTGATCATGAAAACAGATCACATTTTGACCATCAGGTCATTTTACTGCCCTAACAAAGAATTTCCTCTAAATTATCAGTTTGGGCAGCCATAGGTCTGCACAGAACTTAAATCACACAACACACAAACATCTGTTGATTTAATAATTAATGTTTGTGGAGAGGACCGATATCGACTGAAACTGATGTGGAATTGATGCTGATGTGCATCTATATTGATGACTATGGTTAGGGTTATAAAATGAACATGTTCTCAAGTTTGTTTTTAGCGTGTGTTTCAAAACGGAGACAACAGTCCCCCCCCCTCCACCCCACCCCAAAGCCTGATATTCAGGTTTGATTTAAGAAAAACAGTGTGTAAGGCTGCCCTGTCTATAAAATAATACACAATATATATTGTTGTCTGTACAATGTGTCATCTGAGGCTATGCAGCTCTGAAGAGGACATGCAGTGAGCATTTTTTTAGTTTTAGGAATTCAGACTATGTATTCTTCTAAGGCTTGACGATTTATTATATGACAGAGAATCTTTAGTTATTTTCCCCTGAAGCACTTAAACTCAGCAAGGAGTCCAGAGCCAGAAATGCTGAACGCTCACATGCAGTACTTTGAATTATACAGTATTAAATTTATTATCTCCATTGTGCTAAAGTGGTTGAAGTAATTAGAGGTGGCACAGGAAGGCTATTACTGCCAAGTACCTACAGGAATGTGATGTTAATGAAAGTGTTCCAGCAGCAGCAAGATCTGAAATACAGTAAGAAGATCCTTTAGAGCAGTTTAGGCTGAAACGTTGGGCACCGTTTTGGCTTGAAACTTGCCTTGTGGAGTCTGACTAAGGATCAAATTTCCTCGCAGATTGGATGGGCTGGTGGCAGAAACATGTATTAAAAATTTTATTTTCTGAATGATGCTAATCTCCACTTCAAACAAAAATCCTGATCTAAATTTCAGTCTCACCTTAAATGATTCTCTTGCAGCTGCTTTGGCTCTGTTGAACATCTGGACACATCTGGGGCTTTTTAATATTGAAAGTAAAGTTTTGTTGCACAATATACTGCTCAGAAAAAGAGAAGAACACCAAGTCATGTACATTTTATTGATGGAGGCCTGTTCACTGAGGGGGATCTATCTATCTATCTATCTATCTATCTATCTATCTATCTATCTATCTATCTATCTATCTATCTATCTATCTATCTATCTATCTATCTATCTATCTATCTATCTATCTATCTATCTATCTATCTATCTATCTATCTATCTATCTATGTCTGTATCTAGTATTACAAAATGAAGTATTTCTTCATCCTGCTCTATTACCTTCAGATAACACTTGTTATGAATTGACACTATACAGATAAAGGTTGATTGATTCATTGATTGAAAACATCACAGCACTGTACAACTTGATTGGCAGTTGCCAAAAGTACAAGAAGATGTAGATCTGCAAATGTGCTCCATTCTCTCCATAAATAAGTGCAGTTTCACACTGAGCACATGTGACAGGTGGGAATGAGTGTGGGGATGCCATGGCTACCTGCAGTGTTATCCAACATAAGAAATACGATTGTGATGCGCTGATGATGTGGGTAGTCATGTCCCTGGAGGGTCTCACAGATCTTTTCATAACCTTTGGTGCTTGAATGCCATTGAAAATTTTGAAGAATGAGAAAAGAACAAAGTTGTGTTGCATTTTCAGACAGATTTAAGCAGATAGGATGGATTATTTAAGACAGAAGATATTGTTTTAAGCCTGTGTCCAACTCTAACCAACAGTCTCAGTTGCAGATATATTTAAAGCAAGTGTCCACCCAGAGGCACGTTAAAAGGATAGAGGGTTCCAGAAACCACAAAATGTAATAGCAGTGTTTATTATCTGAAACAGTATTGATGTATCAAGCTTCAAAAATGCAGAATGAATTCCATCCCTTTTCTGTTCACCTCCAATGTGCTTTTAGCCACGACCTGGGTCTAGTAAAACACTAACAATGCTTGCATAGTTAATAATTATGTTTTTGGGCTGTAGAAAGTCTAGTCTTTCTATTTTAATTTTTTTTAAAACAAAGTTCCAGTGTCCATTTGCAGGTGTGATGTCTCTGACGCCCATGAATCTCACTTTTTAGACTTTACAACAATAATATGACGTTATTGTTTTCTTCTTTTCCTGTTACAGTGTCAGCCTCCAGCACAAAGAAGTCTCCTCTTTTATGCCACATTACACAGCTCCACGTTGTAAATTCAGGGCTTACCCACAAATATTAAATTTTATATTATTGAAAAATGATTGCTTCCAGCCTCCGCGTGTATCAACACATGGTCATTTGTATCCTGCTCAACAGATTAATGTAGTAAATCACTGTATTTTTAAAATGATGTCATCAAATTCAGTCATAAAGATCCAGCATGAAAAGCTTAAAGGTCAACATGTGAAGCTAGCTACCATGTGACCCTGAATTCCTACTTAGCAACTCATGTGTCATGATTTAAAAATATCTTTGCCTCAAACTGCATATTTTATCCTGTCAAGCACAAGTGTGACTAATAACATTACTAATCGCTGCATGTGGGCCAGTGCCAGGTCCCTGCTATTGTACCTGCTGCTTTACTGGCACACCTGAGTGAGACAGAGCCATAGCTAATACTATTACCTCTACCTGTGTTTTTCCTGCTGAGACGAGTCAAATGAGGCTCAAATTAGATGCATTAATGTGTCGCTCTGCCCATGTTTTCATCTGCTGCACTGAACCTGTAAATGGAGTTATTTTTACAGTAGAAAATAGAGGAGACAGCATCAGTTTGTTACACAACCATCATAAAAAAAGCAACAAATGCTGGCTTTCACTTCCTAAATTCGTGAATCGGTCAGTGTAACAGATGGAAAATTGATCACAAACAATAAGCGTGGGATTTCTAGTGTGAATGTCTGGCTGGCTGTGTCTGATTCATCCTCTCCTCTCCATCTGACTCTCTCTCTCTCCTCCGCTTTTATTTCTATTCATCTCCCGAGTGTTGACTGCTTCTAAATCGGTTCTCCTCCTCCTACACAACTGAGCACCGAGTGAGGACCGAGAGCTTTTAAGCACCATTCAGATATACTGGGCAAACACAGAGCGTCCACCTCCGTTCTCTTACACCGAAGCCATATTTAGACCATTCATCTATTTTTTGTGTGTGTGTGTGTGTGTGTTTTCATGACTTTTTGGATGGTAGACGGAGCCATGTGGACCGTTGTGTAATGTTTTAATCATTTGTTTGTTTTCTTGTTCCTTCCTCTAATCCTCTCTTTTTGCAGGAGACTGTTAACATGGATTATCTGATGTCAGTGGATTTCTGTGTATTTACTCTTCCACTTCTCTGTCCTTTCCCTTTTCGCAGGTGATGGAGACGAAGAACATGCTCTACCTAGTCACAGAGTATGCCAAGAATGGGGAGATCTTCGGTGAGTGATCATTACTCCAAACTCAACCTGACTTGAATATGCAAACCACAGTATTCATATTTAATTGACAACCAAACAGACAGATGATCATCCAACAAGAAGAATGACATCAACACACAAACCTTTTTAGTTAAAGTATGCAAGTAAAATGATGATGAGGATGATCCTGAAATCAGACTTTTATGTTGGTAGGTTACAAAAGTCACTATATCAGATTTTGACAATACATTAGGAAGTAAATACCTATGCTGATTCCAGTATACATCTGCCTGAGTTTGGCCTTTATTGTCATCATACAGAATGTACAATGAGATTGGTGAGCTTCTCCTTTTCAGTGCAATAGATAGTTAAGTTTAAAGTATACAAAAATAGTAAATGTATAAAAGGTTGTAAGAAGACTTTAAATATATCAAGATATATACAGGATGAAATACCATCCTACTGGACAGCGCAGTTGAGCTCTATGTACAAAATGAGGTAGAGAATAAATATTAAGAATGAAAATAGTCCTGTTTATAGTTCTCAGTGTTTCTATTGTGTATGGCAATGGACTGGACAGGATAGCTGAATATACAGTACAGGCCAAAAGTTTGGACACACCTTCTCATTCAATGTGTTTTCTAGAGCTGCAACTATCGAGTATTTTTGGAATCGAGTACTCTGTCAATTATTTCTTCGAGTACTCGAGTGCTCTAACAAAATATACTTTTTTTGTTTTTAAACAAATAAATCAATTGTATACAATGCAACATGTTAGGGCTTTCAAAATGAGCAACCAAATGCTGTTTATTCCTCAGAAAAGGGTTTTTATTTTAACAACTTTCAAAGTTTAAACCAGTACTGGCTGAACACAAAGCCTATACAATACTGATTTACAAAGCAGTAATATAATTCTGCAATTATATTTGTGAAGTGTGTTCTGGAGGGCACTGTGTAGTTTGGATTGAAATCCTTGATCATGTTCTTAAATCCTGTGTCCTCCACCATGGAAAGAGGACGCATGTCTGTGATGAGCATATTTAAAATGCTGTAATAGTAACAGTTGCAGCCCTAAAAACGTGCTATCGTGCTAAGCTACATGATAAGCTCACTCTGTTTGATATCAGACACACTGTACTGTTTTCTTTTCGTCCCTTCTTGTAGTGACCACACACTTGGGACACTCTCTGCCATTTCTTCTGCGGACTCTCTCCTTTCTGTCCCTCTCTTTTCTCTTCCTTCATGATTTTACAAGCCGCGCAGCAGCGGAGGTAGCAGGCGAGGTGTGCCACAGAAATGACCGTCTGTGTCAAACACCGTGCACTGTATAGTAGTCCATATATATATTTATATGTATAATTATATATTAAACGAGGCTTCGAGGCACAAAATTTAATTCGAGGATATTTTGTAATCGAGTACTCGCGAATATTCGAGGAATCGTTTCAGCTCTAGTGTTTTCTTTATTTTCATCACTATTTACATTGTACATTCTCACTAAAGGTATCAAAACTATGAATGAACATGTGTGGAATTACGTACTTAACAAAAAAGTGTGAAATAAATGAAAACATGTCTTATATTCTAGTTTCTTCAAAGTAGCCACCCTTTGCTCTGATTACTTCTTTGCAGACTCTTGGCATTCTCTTTATGAGCTTCAAGAGGTAGTCACCTGAAATGGTTTTCAGTTCTCAGATGTGCCTTTCCAGGGTTAATTAATGGAATTTCTTGCCCTTTTAATGGGGTTGGGCCCATCATCTATATTGTTCAGAAGTCAGGCTGATGCACAGCCGACAACCCTATTAGACAACTGTTAGAATTAGTATAATGGCAAAAACCAATCAGCTAAGTGAAGAGAAACAAGTGGCCACCTTTACTTCAGGGAGAATCTATAATTCAATGAGTGATAAAAATAAAGAAAACTCATTGAATGAGGAGGTGTGTCCAAACTTTTGGCCTGTACTGTATGCTGAGTACTTATAGTGAAAATGGTGGTTAGTGCAGATGGTATTAGTCACATATTTCTTTATTGCACGGGATAAATAAATATTAATATAGAGGTAGTATTTCAAACGTAGCAGCACAGCAGTAGCAGTGATAGAGATATTGCACATTTTAAACCATATTGATGCCTGTAGATGTTGCATGTGAGAGTTCAGGGTGGGGATGGCTCACGGAAAGAAACTTTTTTTAGTCTGTTTGTCCATGTTTTGATGCACCTGTAGCGCCTGCCAGAGGGCAGCAGGTCAAACTGCTGGGCACCGGGATGTGAACTGTCCTTGATGATGTTGTGAGCTCTGCTGAGGGGAGGGGAGAGGGCAGCTAATAATCCTCTGTGCTGCCTTGACTGTCCTCTGAAGCCTCCCTCTGTCCGCCTCAGTGCAGCTTCCCTACCAGGTGGAAACACAGTCAGTCAGCAGGCTCTCAACCTTAACTGAAATTTTCCTTTGTGGTGGACCTCCCGAGACCTCCATCTGCAAATTTGTCCGAATGAAGTTATGTCCACTTGCAGGCGGGTATTTTTAGTAACTTGGGTTTCCTCCTGCAGTTTAAAAAATCCCCATCTGAAACTATGTAGATGGTATGAAACTTCTCCTTTTGTAAGTTTTGTGCCAAAGCAGTTTTATTTATAGTTATATTGCTACCAGCGTAGGGCTGAACAATTAATTGTAAATTAGATTAAATTGCAATATGGCTTGTTGCAATTGTCAAATCGCAGACCGTGCAATATTTTTAACCCAAAATGTGTTGAACATTTTGGCATTGTGATGTAGTTTCTTGCAATTTCATCCCTATTTTAACCTTTTTTAACCCAGTTTTTACAACTTTATGCCTATCTTGCTCCCATTCATCTTTTTTTTGGCCACTGTCAGAGCATGTTTGGAATTTTTACATGGTTTTTGAAATTTAATCCCAATTTTACTGCTATAATCAATTTTCCTTAGTCACTTTCAAATTTTTTTGCCTTTTTTGTTGCAATTTCATACCTATTTTGCACCTGTTAACTTTTTTTCCACTTTCGTACCATTTTTTTTGTACCCAGTTTTTACAATTTGGTATCTATTTTGCTTCTGTTCTTCACTTCTCCACTTTTTCTCAAAACCTTTATCCTTAGATTGATTTAATGTCATATTGGTTATACTATAAAATGATCAACTGCTTTTGTTTGTTTAAGAATACATAAGATGAGGAACATTAAAACAATCGCAGAGTAAATAGCAATATTGGGGAAAAAAATCGCAATTAGATTATTTTCTCAAATCGTTCAGCCCTATACCAGCGTGTCCTACTTGTGATTCAGTGTAACTTGTTGCTTTTTTAACTGGTCACAGCAGTTATGTTGAGTAAATATTTTTCTGTATTTGGGACATATCTGATAATCTATTTCAAATCCAGGTCTTAAACACCTTCGAGGGTGATACTGTTGGTTTCAACAACTGTTGTAACCATGGTAACCATGAGAAAGCAGCCATGGGTCACCAGTCAACACAGTCACTTGTGAAACAAAACATTGGAAGCGTTTGGAGTGTTTTTAAGCAGCATCACAGGGAATGAATGATCGGAATTATGTTTTGGCATGTAAATATTGTTTTTATGGCTGCTTTACAACAGCAACAGTTTTTAACAGCGTCTGCTGCAACACTTGTAAACAACAGTGGGAATATTGCAGAGTGACATCTCCCTGCCGAGAGGTCAGCTCTGATCGAGATGTTTCAGGCCCTAAAATGATGTTTTCCCCATCCACATGTAGACAGCTAAAACGGCACTTTCAAATAACATAATTGATGTGTGGACAGATGGCCAAAACACAGACAAACCTCTGATTTAAAAAAAAAACACCTCCTATGCATGGACATAGCACTTTGAGTTACATATGTTGTAGGAAAAGTGCTATATAAATAAACTTGCCTTGTCTTATGCTGCATTCACACCCAGCTACCAAAATCGTGTGGCCACTGACGTATCGTCGCGCATCCGTAAATACCTCATTCTGGTCACCGTTGCCGTCGCTCGGTGACGTCACGTCCGCTCAAGTTTCACTGCGATCATGTCATATATCATATAATAGGATGTATAAGCGGACATTATTCCAGGTGTATCCTTTTCATTCACTTATCAACCACAAAACACTGCAGCTGATGCCCTGCAGCAGCATTATCTGTGAGTTTCCTGCGGTCCGTCTAGGCGGAACTAATGTCCTCACTGACTAATGTTTCCCACACGGACATGGATTGTTACTCTGTAGTCCGGATGAATAACTGTCTGTCTAGGGTACCGTCACACATGCACACACCTGCTGATTGATCAACTTTTTTTTTACTTTCACATCGCGCGACAAGCTATGTGGTAGTGTGAAAAGAGGCTGTCGCATCGCAGGAGGGTTAGCCCCGCCCCATCATGGCTGTACATTGACTTTGCAAGGAGAGTGATCGCCGAGGTAGTACAAGTAGCGTCCGATGTGTACGCACCTTTCGTCTCCTTAATCATAGCTTTATTCAGAAATACTTGTAAACAAGTGACAGCAGGCTGTATTTGGGTATAGTGTATGCGTCTTTTAGCATGATAGTTTGCTAAAAGAAGAAACAAATGTCCCATTAGTTGAACAGGAGACTTCACTTGAGACCAACTACATTCTCAAGTTTGAAATCGTGAGAAATGCATGTTGGGCACTTCTCTGTAACTTTTTTTTCTGTTATCAAAATATTTTGTCCACTTTAATCCCTGAGAGATCTGCATTAATGGGTCTGTGAAGGATGTTGACTCGAGTCCTTAAAAATGTCACTGCAGTCACTGAATATCCTTGGGCAGCTCTTGATCACATTACGTAAGGATGCTTGCACCACCACGTACTGTTCACATGAACCAGAGAGTGCTGGAATGCATCTTAAAAAAGGTCCCATCATGTTGAAGCTTTCTGTCTGTACTGCTGTCATCTGTGTTTCCATTGAATGAGAGGGTATCAAAGTGCTCTCCCGCTCATCCTGTCCTCCATCTTGAAGGTCCTGAGGTTGATGAAGATCTCATAGCATCGTCCTGGTGTGGCCTTTGTCATGTGTTGCATTTGCCTCACTTAATATGCTGACTTTGTGCTCTCGGCGTATAAAATGACGTCACATGGGGCTCGTAAAGGCAGTGCAGAGGCAGCCTCAAAGAGAAATGGGCCTCTTTATGACTCCGTGTGTTGCAGAGTCATTCCCTGTTTTATCTCTCAGATGTTCAGATTGTTCGACTGATATGATGATTCTGTCTCACATGCTGGCCAAAACCAACTTTTATATCAGTTTTTTATTGGCCATTAAGTGACACTTCTGAATTACGCCTGTCTAACCTTTCTCCTGCATGAAAACCTCAACTGTTTAGGCACTAAAAAACAAAGTCTTTCCAGGAAAACATCATTTATTAAGACTTGGTCTGACGCAGACTAACATACGTCATCTGTGTGGATCAATAGGCTGACAGCTTGGTTTACTTTGAGCCACACAAACAGCACCACAACCAAAAACACGTGCCATGAGAGGTCAACACACTTGAGGTGACTTCAGTGGATAGTCTCCCCAAGTACAAAGTTGAAAAATTTCTGAAGCTGGAAAAAAACTTAAAGAAAGACGAAGAAAGAAGGTTCACAAAAACACACGAAGAGGAGGATGACACTTAAAACAGAGCAGCTTAGAATAAAAACAAAAGAGAGGAGGAAGATGACATAGAAATCATCATAATTACCAACACAAAATGTATGCAAGAACAAGTGTGTGTGAATTAGAGCAGAGGAAGTAAAAAGATGTTTTACTTCAGATATGCTGTACTTCAATCAAATCAAGTGTGCAGGACATAGCAGGACTTTGGATCTGTTCAAGAAAATACAACGCATTCTTTATTTAAAGTGCACTCATTTATCATTTTGTGTATTTTGAGTTGTTTTTCTGTGATGCGCATAATTAGGGTACTATTAGTGTGCTCTAATGTTTACTGTGGATGCACAGATATTCAGACATGTTTCTTCAACTGGCTCAGGAAGTGTCTCCTGTCTTGTGAATGTTGCATGTCCCTTAATGGAATGGGGATAAACATTAAGGCATTTTTTTTTTAATTGTGTTTGATGGAAGGTTTAGATAATTAAAGGGACTGTGAGGAGTTTCTAAGTAATTACAAAAAAGTCTCACTTTTAGATGTATGCCTGATCGAAATACACACTTTAAGATGAGTTTTATAGCATCAAAATAGGTAAGCTGTAAATGCTATGTCGGGCAGGGCTGGACTGGCCATTATACTAAACTTCGGGACCAAGACAATTAAAACTAGAGCACATTTATATTATTCGGACACGTCTTAGAGCACCGGGCTACAAAACTACGATACTAAGTTTTCCAAAAATTGCTTGTTGTCACACATCAAGACCTACCGCTACGTAACTAGAAAGAGATACATTACTTTGTCACTTTGCATCCTGTAAGTTGTAAAGCAGTGCAGAGTTCTGAGGAAGGTCTGAGCTGCATTTGGATCCACAACAAACACACGCTTTGGCTTGGGTCGCATCTTTTGGTCTGTTCCAGTTGCAGTCAGAAGTCAGAATTTTAGAGTTCCGAGTAGGACCTGCAGCTGGAACGTCCCCCGAAGTCGGAATTTCCTACTGGGAACTCGGTGAAACCTCGCCACCCCCGGAGTTGTCAATCCTGTAATAGTCAATTTATTTGCAGTGCTGACTGGGGTGTGTCGCTCTAGATCAGCTGTATACATTGTGTTGTTAGACCTACATTTACAAAAATGCTGCCATAGTGATAATCACATTCTTCATGTGATATTTGTGAACAACAACGCAGGGCGTACTAACAACAACTAACACTAGCGTGGTAGATCGGCATTTTCTTTTCTGACTCCAACTGGAACGCCGATAAGTCGGAGTTGATGTCACTCCCAGTTCTGAGGTTACTGGAACGCAGCATTACGACAGTCGCCACGCGTGCTCATGGGTAGCAGAGTCTTAATGTCGCCGGTCATAGATTCTTCTCATAGCACCTTTAAGTCAATGACACTTTCTTGGTCTTGAAGGTGTATGCTGCTGTATACAGTATATTGTAACAAAATTTAATACTCCTCACAGAAATTTCTCAAGTAAAAGTTCAAGCCTTACAAACCACACAACAAGCACAAGTTCACAAAAAAGCTGTGCACCAACATTAGTTCATCTTCGTATTTCCACCCCTTGTTTGAATAAGATATGATCTCCATATTATTTCATAATCTGTCCATTTGTTTTTTTGTTTTTTTTTCAGTTTGAACGCAGCCATCATGTATTCTGTCAGTTATCTGGTCAAATATCTGCATTTGCACGACGAAAAAAATGTTTACATCTTTTGAAGGTTAGACAATAAATGAAATTGTTTTTGCAAATATTAAAAAAAAAAAGTTTGGCCATTTTGTTTTGTACTTATCTTACAACCCCCGCCTTCAATCCTAAAAAATCCTGTTTTCCAAATTCATAATATGAAGCCTGGAAAGCAGCTTAAAAGATTTTCACAATGCATCCGTGATTCGCCATGACAACCTAATATGATTTCATAATTTGTGAATTATTGGAAGGGACCAGATGTTACAGTTTTGACTCATTATGCAACAAGTGGAGCACAAAACGAAACGGTTACATGCTGAAAAAGAAAGATTTCTCCACTCTAGACCACGATGCTCTCCAGTCAGTCATTAATGGGGTTTCTATGCCACTAAAGTGTTCAATAAGGAAGTATATTTAGATTTGCCCTTTAAAAATAAAACATGTTTCTCACTGGAAAGTCTGGTATGAAAATGTGTGCAGTTGAATGTTTTTAGTCGCACTTCCTAAATAGTGAAGCAGAAGTAAAGATACTTGAGTTGAAAGGAAGACAAGTTAGAACATAACATGAGTTGTAGAAGAAGATAAGAAATTATCTTTGCCAGCATAACACTACATTCAGTACACTCTTGTCACTGCACACACGGCACACAGTCCATTCTTTCAACATTTACAAACTGTGGCCCCATTACACCGCACTGAGCATGGGCCCAAGGAAAGAGGAAGTTTGTTGCATGGTTGCATGTGAAGCAGGATCATAAATGCTGAAATCAGTAATCAAAACAGAAGCAGAAGCATGCTGGTACTACTGGTCTTCCTTCTTATGTGAAATATTTTAGAAATGCCAAAACACAAGTGTAGACCTGTCTGCCTCACGTAGACTACCTGCAAGTGGACCATGATCCTCACAGGTTGTCGGCATCACCTATCAGATCGTCTGAGAACGTTTGCCCTTAGCCTACTTTCAGTCCCAGGTGCTGAGAGGATTACCTAAGCCCTTGTCTACGGTAAACTTATTAGACGTGTCGTGTGTGTGAGTGCGAGGCCAGTGTTCCACTTGTGATGTTGACTCAGCAGCACACACTCCTGCTCCTGTGACCTAGAGAGAGCTGGGAAGTATACACACCAAACTGAATGAGAAAAGAGGACTGTTGACAATATGTTTAACTGCTGTGGCTACCTGTAGCTACATTGATCACGAAGCAATGTTTGTGATATGACAGCTCTCGGACTTTACAGTTTAACCTAATGAGGACAGCCAAGTATTATGGGTAATATGTTATGTGATGAAAATCATACCTACACTGTTTGTTGAATATAAACATACTCCTAAGGAAAAACTACCTAAGTCTTGCTTAGCTAACAATAAAAACGGAGGACCAATTAAACAGCTAATTTGACTTATAATCTACCTCTCTAGACGCCACACCGTTGAGCTTCACATCCTTGCATATGACACTTGCAGTCTTCTCCACAATGGCCCTTTTCTACACCTCTGGCAAGGGGCCTGCCGAGGTGGTTGCACTGGGCCGAGCACTTAATAAGGTGCTGATGGACTACAATGAGTGGAAGACCAAAAAAGGGCCCATAGATTTGTCATGGATAAGGAGTTGGCCAGCTGCGTTGCATGTAATTTTTAACCACAAGCATTGTGGAGCCCAAAGTGCTTCCACTTGGTCCTCCTCAGATGTTTTTATTGTCAGCTGGAGTGACATTGCCTGTCTTCAATTTTTTCAAGGGGAACTTCCTGTTGTTGAGGTCAAGTTAGCAAAGGACGGTCAGTTTGTGCAGGGTGTGCCCTCTGTTGGATCAGGTGGTTGGCCCTGCTCCGGGTACCCTTGAGTGCTTCTTAACTGTAATTTATATTCAAAACAGTTTGAGTATGGATTTTTACCTCCATGCCCAAATGGATATTCAAATATTGAGTTTAAGGTGACAGCATGACTGCAAACATTGCGATAATAAAACAATGTACCATTCAGCCGGGGTTCTGTGGTTCTCTAATGGTGTGGCAGGGCAAGCTGGTGTGCCATCAGACAAGTCTATGTGTGCCTAAACAGGGACCTACTTTTGCAGCTGTTTATCAACTGATGTCTGGTGTCACATTCAAAATAAAAAAACATTCATTTTCAAACCTAATTATGTCTGGAAATTAATTACCTTCAAAGGATTGAAATAAGTTGCCAGTTACAACTTTTAATTGCTTATTATATAATAAATGCCATTGAAGGACATGTACAGGCAGATAAGTTGCAGTGTTTTAGAAGCTGTTTTGCATAAATATCAACATAGTGTGACGTGAGATTTTCACCTGATTAAAGATGTGCCTCAGGCAAAAATGGTTTAAAACCACTGCTCGAGTTTATCACCTATGACACGCTCTAATGAAAAGGCAATGATGAAGGTATTTCAATTTAATTAACAACTTCATTTGTAAAGTCCTACAACTATTTTCAAACGGATATATAAAGTGCTTACAGATTTATTATTGAAAGGAGAAAACAGATATTTCAGAATCTTTCTTTGTTTAAAGATGAGGATGAGGACAAACATTTTAAACAGGAATGAGAAAGTTCAAACTGAACTCTTCTTTTTATACCCAGCACACTGAGCTTCTCTGGAGAGTCAGAAATAAAACTATTCTTTTGCTCAAGAATGCAAGCAAATAAGTATAATAAACATCATAATCAAGAAATGATGGTGTTCTTTTTTTCTGTTTGTTTTTTGGGGGGGGGTCTAAAACAGTACATTTGCTAATTCATTAGTCACAATAAAAATTATATTTTAGCTTAAAAAAATCTTTTTGGTTAAAGAGCATCTACATACCAGTGTAGTTACCATAACAGAAACATACAAGTGAATTTGATAACGGTCAGTGTTGTTAATTTAGGGCAGCTGTGGCTTAAACCGTCACCTGGCACACCAGAAAGACTGTTCCATATATGTTCTGTTTGGGAAACAGGCCATAGAAAGTGTTTGGGAAGGGCAGACCTTTTCAGAAGCATATCCAGCAGGTGATTGGATGATTGTTCCATCAATCTGCATTATTACAGGACAATCAGATAATGTTGTAGGCAGCCCTTACAGCATTACAGAACACAAGTCACTTTGTTAAACAAGCTCTTGTCAAAACAGTTCATTAAAGAAAAAAGACAAGGCTCCAAGGCACCCTCTTTATACTGTTAAAATGCCTTTATTTGAGAGCACAGTCATGTAGTGCTTTAATTGTAAATCTGATGCATTTCACCATCAAGCCTTCATCAGGACATCAGCAAATCAGATGTAGAGTAAAGATATCCTTACTGTTGAGTTTATAGTGTTGGTATTTGCTTTTCTTTTAATAAAGAAATATGGACAAAATCTGATAAAACTTTCACCTTATCCTGCTGTGAAAGATGCTGATTGGTCCATGCTTGCTGAAATGGATCTGACTGATTACAGACAGTGAATCAGGCTGCTCCAGCTGCTGCTTGAGGGCAGCTAAACATACATTGAAGGTGGTCTAATACAATTGTTAAGCATTGTATGTGCTACCAATGTAGTTACTTAAAGGTGCTATGAGGAGAATCTATTACCGGCGACATGAAGACTCTGCTACCCATGAGCATGCGCGGTGACTGTCGTAATGCTGCATTCCAGTAACCTCGGAACTGGGAGTGACATCATCTCTGACTTATCTGTGCAGTTGAAGTCGGAAAAAACATGCCGATCTACCAGGCTATTGTTAGCTGTCGTTAGCACACCCTGCGTTGTTGTTCACAAATATCACATGAAGAGTGTGATTATCACTATGGCAGCATTTTTGTAAATATAAGTCTAACAATACTATGTATACAGCTGATCTAGAGCGACACACCCCAGTCAGAAGTGCAAATAAATTGATTATTACAGAAGCTAAATAACTGTTCACACTGGGGGCATCCATCTTCGATTGTCAACTCAGGGGTGGCGAAGTTCCCTGTAGGAAATTCCGACTTTGGGAGATGTCCCAGTTGCAGTTTCCTACTAGGAACTCGGAAATTCCGACTTCTGACTACAACTGGAACGCACCAAAAGACATTACCCCAGCCAAAGCGTGCATTTGTTGTGATGCTAATGAATGCAGCTCGGACCTTCCTCAGAACTCTGCATTGCTTTACAACTTCTTTTTTCAGCAACTTACAAGATGCAAAGAGACGAGGTAGTGTATCTCTTTCTAGTTATGTAGTGGTAGTTTTTGATGTGTAACAACAAGCAATTTTTGGAACATTTAGTATCGTAGTTTTGCAGCCGGCTATATATCACTACTCACAGCTCGGTGCTCTAAGACGTGTCTGAATAATATAAATTTGCTCCAGTTTTAATTGTCTTGTTCTCGAAGTTGAGTATCCAGGCCAGTCCAGCCCTGTCCAACCCGACCGGAAGGCTAAGGAATAGCATTTATAGATAACCTATTTAGATGCTATAAAACTCATCTTAAAGTGTGTATTTTGATCAGGCATATATCTAAAAGTGAGACTTTTTTGTAATTACTTAGAAACTTCTCACAGTCCCTTTAATAAAGATCCCCTGAGACACAAAAATGTAATAGAGGGTCTAGAAAAAATATTAAATTTGACCTCAAATGTTCTGTACTTGCTGTGTTAGGCTCTGCAAATTTTGGCAGCACAAAACCGTGAAAATTATGTATTGACAAATTTAGCAGCAGAAGTTGTTTCTCTGAGCCCTTTTTGCATAACTATCTTTGGAATAATGGGACCATCACCGATCTAACTGTGCATCAAGAAAGCTACAGAGTCTAAACATCACTCTTTTCTTTCGAATAACAATCATGATTTGGCAACCTCATTTTCCATAATCCATAGATTTTCCCATGGATCATGTCAGGGTATTATAAAACCATTGTGTCCTGATTCCTCCGACCCCTCTGCCCTGATTGCACAATGTAATATAGTTATGTAAGACGTTTATATGTCATCACGGGCTGCAGCTTTGACTCAGCCAGGCAGACTCTGGCTGCAAGCTGCAGGATTACAATATTCAATCTTTACACAATCAAACAATTATTTCTCATTTCCAGATACACTGTCTGGAGATGGATCAAGTCCCTCAATCATGATGCACTCAGACTGAAAGATAAAGCTGCCAAGTCAGATCTCCAGCCTCCTCCTCCCCCGTTCTATCCCCTCCTGAGAGTTTCCTCCACTTTCCCTGACATGATGAATGTCTCAGGTCCGCTCGTGGCCACAGGTTATACGGAGAGGAAGATGTGAAGTTGTTGCGGATGCTCAGCGGCAGCCCACCCTGCTTTGGCGTGTCAGCGAGACAATAGATGAGCCTCCGATTTTTCTCTCTTCAGACCCAACAGTAAATGGCTTTGCGGAGGAGCAGGAGGGGTTGCTGTTTGTGTGTATGCGCGTGTCTGGAGCCGCAAAGACAAAGAATCAGAGCTGCGTTTGGCACGAGAAGGCGGAGAGTGATGGGTTCATTCTCGCAAAAACAAAAAAAAAAGAGTAAAGGGGGGAGTGGGTGGGTACGGTAATGGGCACAGTGGAGGCATCCGTGCCAGCTTGTTGGTGTGCCTTTTGTGTCACTCAGTCAGTCAAACGGCGGCTCCATAGTCTGCTTCCAAACCGCAGTATGGATCAAACCTGGAAATTGGGTCAGACGCAAATAAAAGCAGAGTTTGAGAGAGCGGAGACGGGAGGAGAGGAGGCAAAAGCAGAGGACATCCATTTGAGTTTGGAAGGTGGTGGGAAAATGTAGGGCATGCATATTTAAGAAAGCACTGCTGGAGAGAGGGGAGTGTAATAGCTGGCAGTGAGAAGAATCACTCATGCAGATTTCCAGTCTGAGCGATGGAGCGGGAATGAGACCAGGAGACGGCTCGGATCAAAGAAAAAATCAGGCTCATTTTGAAAACACTTTTTATGAACTTGGACCATCAATTTAAATTTTCGCACAAAACCTCATGACATATTTACGAGAGAAGTTTTAACAATTCCATCAGCAGATTGGGTGTGAAGGCTTTGACTTTATGTTGTTTCCTGAAGTCAACCACAAACCCCAATTCAATGAAGTTGGGATGTCGTGTAAAGCATTAACAAAAACAGAATTCAATGATTTGCAAATCCCTTTAAAGTTCACTTCAGTACACTTCAAAAACAAGATATTTAGTGTTCCGACTGATAGTTTCTGTGTTTTTGGTTAATATTCACATATTTTGAATGTGATGCCTTGTCCAACAAAACTTGGAAAGAGGCAAAAAAAGTCTGGGAAAGTTGAAGACTGCTCAAAAGCACCTGTTTGGAACATTCAGCAGGTGAACAGGTCAAATGGAAACAAGTGAATCATGACAGCAAGTGAAACGAGCCTCCCTTAAAGGCTTAGGTATCATAAGCAAGGATGGGGAGGGTTCAGCAACATTGAATGCCAGTGACTTTTGATTCCTCAAGCAGAAATGCTTTAAAATCTGGCTTCTTTTTGTAAAGGATATAAACACTTTGACTCATTCACACTTTGGTAAACCGTTGTCAGTTAACGCAGTTTGTCGCTACATCTACAAGTGCAAGTTAAAGCTCATGCAAAGCCAAAGCCATGTGTCAACAGCACCTAGAAATAACACCAGCTTCTCTGGGTCTGAGTTAATCTGAGATGGACTGATGCAGTGTAAAAGTGTGCTGTGGTCTGACAAGTCCACATTTCAGGTTGTTTTTGGAAATCATGGACGTCATGTCTGCTGAGCTAAAGAGGAAAAGGACCATCCAGTCTGTTATCAGAGCAAAGTTCAAAAGCCAATATCTGTGATTGTATGGGGGTGTGTTAGTGCCCATGGCATGGGTAACCAGGCACCATTAATGCTGAGAGGTGCATACAAGATTTGGAGCAACTGTGCTGCCACCCACGCAATGTCTTTTCCAGGGTCACCATTGCCTATTTCAGCAAGAAAATGCCAAGACACATTCTGCACATGTTACAACAGCGTGGCTACATAGTAAGAGTGCAGGTACTAGACTGACCTGCCTGCAGTCCAGGCCTGACTCCCATTGAAAATGTGTGGTACATTATGAACATGGACTGCTGAACAGCATAAGTTTGAATTCCACCCACAAAGCTTCGCTAATGAGTGTCAGTTTCTAAACAAGTATTGAGTGTTGTTAAAAGGAAAGATGATGTCACAGTGGTAAACAGGCTCCTGATCCAGCTTTTTTAGAAATGTCAAATTCAAGATAAGTGATTTTTTGCAGAAAATGAGGAAAGTTTATCAGTTTAAATCACTTGTCCTTCTTATGTATTCAATTAAAGCTGGGATTGGTAATTTTAGAAAACTAGCCTGTACAACAACCAGAAGACTGATTCAACTCCAAACCCTCAGCACAACATTTTTGTTTTACACTACACCAAGTCATGTCTCAGTCAGCTGTAAGAAAACACCAAAACATTATCATAGTAAAGTAAAAAAACAAACATGTAAAGTTAGTTAGTGCTCACAGTCCGATGTTGATCGGGGTATAGGTAGTCCCTCTGCCATTCTCCACATAGCTGTCAAGTCTGCGTTTTGGCCATGAAACTACTGTATTTTACGTATTTTATCGTCTTTTCCGACGTCCTCCTGTATTAGTATTCTCCCGTAAATCTCCGTTGTGATGATATAATACTAAAAACTTTCCTCTGCCTCTCCAAACTGAACTCTATCTCTAGCCTGAATGGGGCGGTAGTGCTCCAAAAAAGATGGATGCAAAACCGAAGAAGAAGAAAAAGCCTCGCGAGAACTGCCGCCTGCAGTAGCCTGGGTGGCAGCTGTCATGAGATTGGAGCCAACCGAACAAACTTAGGATCCCACTCAGCTCAGCTACACGCACTGAATAAGAGTCTGTGCACTCCAGTGAGGCGGACAGAACGGCGGCGGGATTTGATTGGTTTAAAATTGTGTATTCCAAAGGTTTTATTAGTTGGTGATTTCCCTGTTTTACTCCTGCTGTAGATAGCGGATATTTTTTGTTTGTTTGTTTTTTTATGTATTTTTGGGGCATTTTGTGCCTTTATTGATAGGCGAGAGACAGCGGGTAGGCTTGTGAAAGGAGGAGAGAGAGTAGGGGAAGACACTCTGCAAACTGGTCACAGGTGGGATTCGAACCTGGACTGGCAGAAGCAAGTACATGGGGTGCCTGGTTGCTAACCACTCCACCAAACCAGCACCCCGATAGCGGATATTTTTCACTCTATTTTAAGAACACATTATGAATTGATTGCTATCAGGTCATAAAGACCATTTTAACCAGTATTACAAAAAGTGTATCTAAATCAGATTACCCACCCCAGCTTTAAATAAAGGACAAAAAAGAATTTCAAATCATTGTTTTCTGTCTTTATTGAAGTTTGAAACAACTTCCCAACTCCATTGAAATCAGAATTTGAAGATAGCTTAAAATGGTACATGGTGCACATGTTCTGTTTTACTTCCGAGACCTGCCAAACTTAATAACAGGTTTTCATGCTTCATTTCTGTGCGCTTCACCCTCCCTGCATTGTGAGATGATTCTCTGCAGAAAGAATCTGACATCTGCCAAGAGAGCTGTTGCATTTGATTCATATTTGGTTGCTGCGTTTCTGAATGGCAACTCCAGAGTTTGGATTTGTTTTTTAAGCCTTCTAAAAATGTTTCTGACTTCCAACAGATAAAGTTGAGGTCTTCCTCTCTGTGCAGTTTTTCAACAGTGCTTGATTTTCACTGAGAGTGCTGTCAGTGCTCTGACAGGCGGCTTCTTTTAAACAATTTTCTGCTGAAGGAAAAATTACACGACAGAGAGCGCTGTGGCGGAATAAACCTGACATGTTTGAGCTGAGCTAATTTGTGCTTGTCTCTTTCAGTGATTGCAGACATTTTGAAACAGCTGAGGGTTTTTGTGCAATAAACAAACCAGTGCATGCATGAAGATGTGGCTTTCTGAGGGCGGGTGGTGGTTGGGAACAACAGTGTCTGTACAAGGGCCATGAGGAGGTAACCATGAGGCTATGAACATTGTTAATGTGGCATTTGAATCTGCACAGATGATCATTTCTCCTGTCCATGAAGAGAAGTGATCTTTAAGCACAGCAGGGTTGTTGTATTCCCAAAACTTGAGTCATTCTTGATCTGTCTGATCCTTATCGCCATTTTCATCCACCTTTATGTTTGCTGCAGAAAACTGGAAACCATTCTGCTGAAGTCTCTTCAGTAATCCTTCGTTAGAAAGCAAAGAAGGATATGTCAACTGTATCCAGCGCAAAGCAAACAGAGTGAGTCTTAAAAGGATGAGGAAATCAACAACTTCAGCCTACATTCTGCCTAAGAGCTTTTCTTTCAAAGGCAAAACAAAAACCTGAATGAGCAGTTCGGAGTGTCTCATGTAAAATGATTTAATGATGTGATCTTTGTTGCCGAACTGTGTGACTTGGATGAAAGCGCGGCGCTCGGCTCCAGCTGGCGTCTGTCCATTTTAACCCCTCAGGGTGCCAGTATTGAATCAGCACCAGCATCCATCAACACCCACAGACACGTAACTTTTAATGTGGCTGCTTTATTCAAGTGGTTTGGATATCACTTACTGATGCGGTAACGGAGTGTGTGTTTGCTCTTTGTCCTCTTTGCACACATTCCCAACTGAAGTCCAGCCAGCGGCCTGGCCAACAGGCCGGTTTGAACCCCGTGATGTTTGTCCCCTCCAAACCTGAGCAGCTGTTAAGAGACCGAGCTCATCGGACGGCTCTCAGCAGAAGTGGAACACACTGCTTGTTGAGCTGTTCCCTAATACCCCTATGATTCATACCGCTCGTGTTCCCAGAATGCAACTCTGTACGCCTCACTGTGCCGAGGCCCTCGCCCTCGCCAGCGTTGTATCAGTGGATTACTCATCCTTCCATTGGGGCAACGTTCTGCATTGTGTGCATTTGTGTGCGTGCATTTACTCTGTGTTGATTGCCCAGACAGTGAGGCTTGTTTTTCAATTGCTACAAGCTGTAGCAGCACAGTGCGGCCGTTCAAGCAGATTGAAGATTAGCTGCAGTGTTCAAGGTTTATTGAGCATTATGGTGTTCAAAATGTGGAAACAGTACAAGCTGAACTACAAGTTCAGTAATCGAGGTATTGAAGAAGCAAATGTACAGGGTGCTGGTTTGGCACGACCAATAAACACGCTTCTGTCGGCCTGGGTTCAAATCCAACCTGTGGCCAGCTTGCAAGGTGTTATCTCCCATTCTCTCTCTCACCCCCTTGTCACAAGCCTCTCCACTTTCTCTCTCTCCTTTCAATAAAGACACAAAATGCTCGAAAAAAAATCTTAAAAAAGGAACAGAAGAAGCAAATGTACTGCCTATAGTTGCTAGTGGGGCTGGGTGATATGGCCTAGAAATAAAATCCCTGTTTTTTTTTCCACAAAACTCTATTTACGATTTTAATCGGTTTTTCCCTCCCTAAAACAAAACTCCCAGTGACATAAAAATGTAACAAATCAAGTTTTGCCTTTATGTTGTCTAAATGTTTCCCTCTTTAGGTCAAAGTCTGGGTCATAAAAGGTTGATTAAATAGTATAAACGTAGGCAGGTTTGTCTACATAAACACTAAAAGGCTGAGGTATTTTTACAGTATTAGCATGAAACTCTCTGATCAATATTTAATCTACTTAAATAAAAAATACAAGCCTATGAAAGTGCTTGTGCAAACCCTACAAGGCCGACCATCATGAAAATTGTAATTTTTTTCAAAAATTGCAACTACTTACAATTGGACTAAGGCAAGAAAAAAATCTTGATTTTTAATTTTTTAAATCTTCTGCAGAAAATAATTCAATTTAATCGATTTTTTGCCCAGCTCTAGTTGCTAGTGTTTTGGCAGAAATCAGTAACAATACTGCAGCTAATTCTTCCATGGCTGGGAACATCAATCAGTCAATCAATCTTTGTTTGTATAGCGCCAGTTCAAAACAAGTGTTGTGAGACATTTACAAGAAAGCAGGCTGAAGACGTACTCTTTAATTTATGGATACACATATACACATAGATATACATTTACATGTATAAAATACACATATACATACAAACGCACATACATATATCAAACACCCAACATGAATCCAGCATAGCAGCAAGAAAAAAACCTGTTTAGCAGCAGAAAATCTTGAATGTGGATGCCTGTATCATGATGATTAGCCATCCACACTATAATGTGTTGGTGTGTGGGCAAAAGAAGGGACAGAGACAAGTGGACTAAAGTAAGAACTGAAGCTAGTAACAGATCCATAGGCCAATCATAGACCTGTCTTCGTCATATTTGTCTCTGCCATTCATGTATTTGTCAGAGGGTAGCCCCTTAAGGAGGGTCCTTGTGTCTGTATGATTGTAGTGAGAGTTTCAGAGCTTAACAAATTTATTAGACCTTCTGTTACGAGTGTAACATCAATCAGCTGTGATTCTACGTAATGCATGTGCTTGAATAAAAATATTTATGTGACAGATTACTCATTTAAATTTCAGTGCAAATATTCAACATATTGCATTTTCAAAATTCAAAAAAATATATTTTTCTGTATTTTTTTTTTTTTAAATGTATATTTTTGGGCATTTTGTGCCTTTATTGATAGGAGAGAGAAAGTGGATAGGCTTGTGAAAGGGGGAGAGAGAGTAGGGGAAGACACTCTGCAAACTGGTCACAGGCGGGATTCGAACCTGGACCGGCAGAAGCATGTACATGGGGTGCTAACCACTACGCCAAACCAGCACCCCATATTGTTCTGTTTTACCGAGTCACAAATACTTGGTGACTTTTGTTTTTCCAGGTTATCCTGCTTTGATTTCCCCAGTGTGCCACATCTTTGTGTGAAGAACACACTGACAAAATTCAAAATGATGCCTCTGTCAACAGGCAAACAGAAGTCACACTAAGCCAATTTCACAGGCCATTAACATCAAAAACATTTTTCCAACAACTGAACGTGAGATTTAGAAAGTAGAGCAGCGTGCATCCCGAGGCCAGTCACATGCATCCTGCTGTAAACACCTCAACTCTGTTCAAGGGTGAGCCAAAAGGCCAGCTGTGTCTGGTTAAAGATATTACAATAAAGTAGGGATGCCAACATCAGATTTTAAATTTATATGTGAAACTAGAAGGGGACAATAAATATTATCGATGCCTTATTTAAAGCAGCATTAATTGGTCCTATGTAGAGCCGGGCAAAAATTGATTAAATCGATTAATCTCAATTATTTTCTGCAGAAGATTTAAAAATTAATAATCAAGATTTTTTTCTTGTCTTAGTCCAATTGTAAGTAGTTGCAATTTTTGAAAAAAATTACAATTTTCACGATGGTATGCCTTGTAGGGTTTGCAAAAGCACTTTTATGGGCTTGTATTTGTTGTTTAAGAACAAAAGATAAAATATTGATCAGAGAGTTTCATGCTAATACTGTAAAAATCCCTCAGCCTTTTAGTGTTTATGTAGACAAACCTGCCTACGTTTATGCTACATAATCAACCTTTTATGACTCAGACTTTGACTTTAAGAGGGCAACATTTAGACAACATAAAGGCAAAACTTGATTTGTTTCATTTTTATGTCACTGGGAGTTTTGTTTCTTTTAGGGAGGGAAAAAAGTTCAAATCGAGTTTTGTGGAAAAAAATCTGGGACTTTATTTCTAGGCCATATCACCCAGCCCTAGTCCTATGTAACTAATGTTGGGTAACTTCTTGGTTTTTATTCCCATTTTATATACCATTTATTTTCTGCTTGGGTGACAGGTGTGTGTTGTCTTCAGTATTTGAATAGGAAACATCCCTTTTTTATGTTTCATACGACTTCCTGAATAAAAACCTTAACCTGACTGTCTGTCATGGACATACACAGTGTGTGTTTATAAGCCTGTGTTAAAATATTGATATCTTAAAGTACTGATCTGATAAAATATTTGCAGCAGCTTCAATTGTTACCACACTTTTAACAAGAGAAAGTCCGTGACATCTCCCTGGGGTTGTTCTTTTATTTAACTAAACCCATTTCTGCAATATAGGGATGAGATGATGCTTCACTCACAAGATTATACAGCCCCAACTTTTACCTCAATTATTAGAGTAGATGCCAAATCAACAGAGAGCAAATCTGAAACCAGAACCAGCCACAGACCAGTTAAGACCCTATCAGCAAAAGTGGGGACATTTGAAGCAGTTGTTTCTGTTATTACTTGCCAACATGTGTATTAATCCAGAATGTATAAACTCTATAAGACTCCAAATACTGTGAATGCAGTTTATAAATATACTTTCTGCACATGGTTCAGTCTATGTTAGATAGCAGAAGCCAATCTTCCTGATGTCACTTTATATTTCATTATAATTACTTATAAGTGGGGATGAGAACCTACAAATCTTTCTTGATAACAATTCACTAATCAACTCTGCTTATTGAGTCGGTTGTTTAATGATTCCCTTGTCGATTCCTGTGGATGTTGCATGTGACAAAGTTTGATCTCCACAGGTTTCCAGTGACAGAATAGTCAAACCAGTCTCCCCTAATGTTTCATGCCGTGTTGCATTTCTGAGGACTGCCTTTGATTGGAGCATAATTTGCAGAACATGTCAAATAAAGTAGAAGGAATTGGTGAAGCAAAACACAAATGACATTAATTCCTTGAGGGAGTTGATATGGATTCTCTGCTGGAATTAAATTTTGATTTAAATGTTTCCATATTTCTGAATTCGTTACAGGCTGAAAGTTTGTGGTTGCCACTTATAAACTGAGCTGTCTCTTACACTGACATTTTAATTTTCTTATAAACAGACGTTAAACAAGGAAAACACATTACATTTTTTTTATAAATTATGTTGTTTCTTGTGTAGACATTATGTGATGATAAAGTGAAGCATTACGGTACATCTGTAAATTCTGCCAGAGTTTCAGCTGATGTAAGGTATAGATTTCACTTCTGCTGAAAGTTCATTTTACAAGCTGTTACCTGCCTACAAGTATACAGTACCAATTATGTCATGCAACCCTAGTTATACTTTGTCTTTGTCCTGAGTTGTTGGGAGTTTTGAAAAGGGTTGGTCATTGATTCCTGTTGATTCCTGTCGTACCGTGGCCTTTGTAACCAAGGGATGTGCTGGATATGTATCATATTGTATCATGAGGTTGATGGAAATACTCAGCTCTCTGTGTCAGTCCATATTATTGTCAAAATGTACATGAGTAAACTAGAAGCTAGATAAGTATTATGTACCTTCCTTTTAAAGTGGTTGCATAGGGAAGAATCATGACTACCATAAAGTAATATAAAATATTTGCACCTTTAAATGAAAACAAATAAAAAGCATCAGATTGCCTCTGGACGATGATGCCGCCTCATCAGGACTGGCCTGTTTTGATACATAGCTAACATCTGACAGAGCGGGGAAACCTGATTAGACTGAAGACGATAAATTCCACTGAGGAGGCTCTACAGCGACGAGGGCAGCGTTCATGTGATGCTGCTAATCAAAAAACACACTGGAGAGGGGAATGTGACAGAGAGGTCCCAGTAAGCACCTGAGAGAAGAAACAAGACGATGTAAGAAGCCACCACTCCTGTGGTCTTTTAAAGGCATCATTATGTCGGCTAACAAGCTTGTTTATCACACAGAAACATGTTCTACAAACTCATACAAAGGAGTTGATAACCGTACAGCAGAAAGTGTTTTATAACTTCAGCAAAATGTTAAACTGAGGAGGACAGAGCCCAACAATCCAAGCCCAGGTACCCAATACAGAGCATCCATGAAATTGTGATTTCCCCATTGTAACAATCATTGCAAACTCAGCCAATCCTTAAGCAAGATGGAGCCTCGCCTTGCCTCTTAGACCATCCCTCTGTGTCCTGCTGGACAAAAGTAACCACATTAGTGAGCAAGTACAACGGCTGTAATGATAAAACAAGCAGCAGGGATTTTTTTTACCTTTTCGTCAAGGTGGCCCCAACTGTGTGCAACAAAAAAGTGTTGTTTAGGTTGACTATCACCCTCCTTTCCCTTCTCCACTCAACACAAAAAACCTGATAAAAGATCTTGATATAATAGTAGAAATATTGTTTATGGATTTTTTATTTTGAAAGGAAACTTGACACAATCAACAGTTGAAATAAATGTGCAAACTTACATGGTCTTCTCATGATAAAATGAAGCCCCAATATATATCAACGCTGCCCTAAAAATTTTATTAAGGTTCACCAGCACAAAAATCAGGTGCACCCAAATTTTTCATAGGGTCACCTTTAACGCCATAAGGTCACCATTTTATCACTCTCCATAACTTTTATAATAATGTCAATGATTTTTAAACAAGAATAAGATGTTATATTAGAGTTACCGCTCCGCACTGAAACCTGGCATCATAGTCAGGCTCCATCTGGGCTCATTTGCATACTAACAGCTGATTGGATGATTACTGAGGACTGTCTGTACATGTGTTTGGGTGGGCCTACAGCCTGCAACCTGTGAAGATGCAATGCAGGGACAGAGACAAGAGAAGAAGCAGGTCAACTTAATTTTGTAATTGGCGCCTAACATTTTTTCTTGGTGCACCATTGCGTCCAAGATAAAATGTTAGGTGCACTCTCACAAATTTTGTGTGCTTGTGCGTCCAAAATGGTTGCACTCTGGAGTCCTGATATGTCGAAGATAACGCAACATTATGCTGTAAAAAAATGTGTCACAACAAGCACACAGGACTGTTTAGAGTTACTGAAGAGTTTATCTAATGACTGTTGGCAGAGGCAGGCTAACACTACCCATCAACTCATAGTGTTAGAGCTAAGCTGATTAGCAGTGGGCAATCTTTCACTGTCTGTTTCTTGTGATTGCATGCATGGTTGAAAGAATGGGGTCTTATCTGCTTGTCATGGACTCTGGAGTGATACAAGACATGAAAAGACCAAATGTTGGCGTATCTCTTTAACCTTGTGGTATTTGGCTGTGATTCTGCTCATTCCGCGGCTCCATTCGCTCACATATGAAGTCCTGTGGCTCCTGTTTGTTGTGGTGGCGGTGCATTGTCGTCAGGTTTGGTTGCCACTCTGTATCCATGCCAGCTGGAAGGAAAGCCATCACAGAGAGTGTCCCATCTTGTTTGCAACAGAGTGTGAATTGAAGAGTTTGCGAGCTATCTGGACAGAGAGGTGTGAAGAGGAGCCCTGCTGACAGCAACAAACGCCGCTCTCTGCAAAGTTCACAGGGATGGGGGGAAAAAAAAAGAGAGAGAGAATTATATATGTGCAAAACAGAGTGTCAGGCCGACTTTGAAAAATGAAACGCTGAGTGTGAAGGTTAGAAAAACAGCGAGGTCATTCGGGGAGCAGACAATGAGGAATAAAAGGTCAGTGATTTGGATGTTTGAAGAAAGAGGACAGAAATTTATGACTGCAGCCTCCCAGAGAGAACATAAACTCTCAGAGCTCTTTCTAAACAACCACAAACTCTGCCTGTCTCACTGTTTAAGGAGATAAATCACACAAGCAGATAAATATTTTTGCTAAATTGGGTAAGAACTCAGTTTAATTGCTAACATAAATATCATCATTTCTCCCCATAATCATCAATTATGTTTGTGTGTGTCGATGTGCTCTGCAGTCATTTACCAGCACACCGAGTTATTAAACCTCCCACTTGCACTCCAACTCGGGGGCAATTTTAGAGCCGCAAACACAGAGGAGATCATCTCCTGCAGAAACTGAAGACCTGCTAGTGTTCGCTTCATCTAATAAATATAGTTTTATTGGACATTATATTTTTCCCTTGCATGGAAGATATTTTCTTATCAGCAAGAATGGCAGTAATATGTAACTTAAGTTTTATACAAGGCCTTTAAAGGAGACATATCATGCTTGTTTCTCCTTGTCACTATGCCAGACTAGGATGCCTGTAAAGCATTTCTGCCCTCAGTACAAGTCATTTAGTTCCTTCATTGCCCCACAATAACATTCTCAAAATCCTCATTTTAGGCCATTATCAAGCTCTCGTTGAAACGCTCGGTTACCAGGCTGACGTTACCTCGCAACGTCACAGTCCTTTGTGCTCTGATTGGTCAGTTCTGTCAGAGCTGCCGAGAGGGTTGAGCCAGCCTGTCCTTCTTCTTCTACTGTATTTTTCGGCAGGCTCAAAGCAGCGACCGCGTATTGAGTCCCCCTACAGGCCAGAGCTGGTAATGAGTGAGTGTGAGCTAGGGAGCTATATACTGCTGCTGGGTGGATGTGTTCCTTGGTGACGGTTTTGTGGCTAATGGACATCACAGAGGAGGAGCTGTTTTATCAGATTACTCCAATAAAAAGAAATGTACCTCGTGTCGTCACGACGATTTAAATCTTGCAGTCATCTCACAATGACCTATTTTCAGAGGCATCAAATCTCGTTCTAGGATATCAGAAAAAATACAATATCTCATTTTTTGAAAATTAAGGGGGTGTAAGGTCTTGTTTTCAAATTTATTATATTATATGTAAGTATTAAATTATGCATCAGCATGATATGTCTCCTTTAAACAATCTTTAAACAAGATATCAGTTCAGGAAGAATGGTTTATATCTTTGTTTGCTCTAACCCTAAAATAGAGCTGCAGGGTAAGATGGAAAAATAGTTTCCCTTTGTGTTCAAAGTGTCAGATGAATGATGGAGAATGATGCTGTTGGGCTGATCTATTATGGCAAAACACATTAAAACATAAAACATTTAAAATGCTTAAATGTTTTAGTGTTTCATAAACTAGTCTATGATTTCAGCTGAAATGGGTTTTCTCCACTGTTTGAGGCTTTTTGTGTCTTAAAACAGGAAAACATTGCTTTAGTAATTTACAAGTGTCCATTTAGAGTTGAATTTTAATGGGGATTACAATTACACCATCCACATCTATGAAAACTGAGTAATCAATATTAAAAGGTCTATGAACATGATATGTTAACCTTTTTCTGTTCCCATTATTATTATTCCCATGACTTGGAGGTGTTTTTATTTTTACAAGCATAATTCTATATACTGCATACTCTTTACTTTTCAAAATCACAAACGTTCAATGAATGTATTTTAAAATTAAGGAGTAACCATGTTCCTTAATTGTGATCTAAATATTTATTAAATAATCAAGATGATGATTGTCGCCATAATCGGGCAGCACTATGTCGATATATTATTGCTTTGAGAATAGTTTTTCAATAGTCTACTAAATGTTTACCACAGAAAAATACAATTTGGGGGAACATGCATACTCCACACAGGGAGTCATGGGTCCTTCTGGCAACCTTACCTGCTGCAAAGAAAGCTTTAAACAGTAGAACCTTTGTTTCTTTATCTCAATATTTTCACTATATACCTATATATACTTTGATAAATATGGGTGGCCTGCCCAAGTTCTATCTGCCCCTTAGTGTGTTTTCTTGCCTCATCTGTGTGAAAGAGCACTTCTATCAACAAGACAGTAAGTCCATAGCAGCAGGGCTTTGCCTCTCTCCCTGTTTTCAACACTAGTAGCTGCCCTAAACCTCCGAATAGACCTACAATTATTACATCCTGTTTTGCACTCAGTTTAAGCCCAATAGGTTTGGAGACTGTGGAATGATTGTGGTGTCATTGACAACATGGCTCAGAGCAGCTCTAACCTGACCAAGTATAGCAACTTGGAAGAAAGCTTTAAACAATAGAACCTTATTTTTTCATACTGTGAACATGGAGCCGCTTTTAGTCCATTTTTTTCAATGGCGTTCTGGTGGATTAATCTTAGTTTTTTCTTCTTTGTCTTTCATTTACTCATTTTTTTCACTATATACCTATATATACTTTAATATATATGGGTGGCCTGCCCAAGTACTGCAAATGTGTGAAAAAGTTTGTATCACTGACTGTAAATCTCTGTAAAGCAAAAATAGTCTCAGGTGGGGGGCTTAAACATAGAGAATTGTATAAGTATTACATTATTGATCATTATTGTCTTTCTACTCGTAAAGTTTAAAACAGAATGGAAATCATGAAATCCCATCTCCTTGTATTCATGTCTGCTCTCCCTCCTCTCTGATCTCCTCTGTAAACCGAACACTGACATGCACACTAACACACCGGGTTATAACATCACACACTGATTTACAAAGCATGCTGTAATGTAGAACAGCTGTAAACTACCATTGGCATCAAGCCTGCACCTCATCAAAAGTAAATTATCCTTTCCACACATCCACGGACGCTCGGAGGAATGAAAAATCTGCACGAAGGCATTCTTTACAACGGCACAAAGCGATACATGATACAGTGTTTGAAAGGCCCGTTACATAAGCTGATATAAAATAGAACCCGCATGTAAGTCCAGCATTACGTGGGCCTGTCTGACTCGGCTGCTTTTTTCTCTCGTAGACTACCTGGCAAAGCACGGCCGTCTCAGCGAGCTGGAGGCCAGGAGGAAGTTCTGGCAGATCCTGTCGGCGGTGGAGTATTGTCACAATCGCAACATCGTCCACAGAGACCTGAAGGCCGAGAATCTGCTGCTGGATGGACACATGAACATCAAGATCGCAGGTACCACATGACAGAAGATTACCTTCAACTGACATTTAGGCATGAAACCACAGGATGGCCACTGAATCAGCAAATAGAAATGTCTCTTGGTTATTTGTGCAATAAGTGGCCACAGTGTGCTTTTTCCAGTTTTATCTGCCCCTTGGTGTGTTTTCATGCCTCCTCTGTGTGAAAGAGCACTTCTATCCACAAGACAGTAAGTCCACAGCAGCAGGACTTTTCCTCTCTCCCTCTTTTCAACACGAGTAGCTACCTGAAACCTCCAAAAAGACCTACAAGATTACATCCTACCACTGTTTTGCAGGTAGTTTAAGCCCAATGGGTACAGACTGTAGAATGATTGTAGAGTCATTGACAACATGGCTCAGAGCCGCACTTTTAAGGGCTGAAAGTTGTATTGTTATCGTATCTTTATGGAGATATGAACATTCAAGATGTTAATATCAAAAAAGCAACAATATAAACAATATAAAGTTCCTCCACGCTTGCCCTGCATAGCTCTAGAAGTCACAACAAATTTCAATTTTGCAATTGCCCTTGAATGCACCGCTTGGTTTTCACCAAACCCGTAGTCATATTGTATTGTATCAATATAGAGATATCTGGCATTAATATCGAGGTTTGAAATTTTGTCCATATCATTCAGCCCTAGTGTTAACCTGACCAAGTATAGCAAGAGTAAACAGATCAACCAATCAGAGCAGCAATCAGGCCCATGTGGGGGAGGGGCCTTAAAGTGGCAGTTGCTCTGAAGGTGAACACTAAAGGTTTTTTTTTTAAGATTTGTGACTCCAGCAGACGTTGAAATTGAGTTTATGAACCTTGTTTAAGGCAATATATGGAATCTTTTATATACCAATAGTTTTCCGAATGTTCACCAGCAATTTGTTACTATGGTTACTTGTTTTCTTCTCTCTACAAGTGGGCCAAGTTGTAGGATACTCTAATTAAATAAACAATAGTACACATTATTTATCAAACAAAATAAAATAAATCCATTTAATCAGGATAAACTGTACTGACAGTTTCATCTTAATGCTTAATTCAGTGAGCCAGTACATAATTAAAGCCAGTTAAAACTACTTTTCAGTTCAATTAATTAAGCATTTGCTATTGATTTATTACTAATAACCAATGATTAGATATTTTTCTTATTAAAATACATTAAGTAACATTTAGATCAAGATCTTAACAAATGTCAGAAATAATAGGATTTAATGGAAATATATATTTGTATTGTTTTGTTTTTAATTGCAGATGTAACTTTGTTTTCTTTGTCTTTAGGAGTTGATAAGATTTATTGATGTCACTTTCATGAGCAATTCTGCTTGTTGATTCTTTCAGAATTCTTTTTTGTGGAGGCAAACGTTGGCCTGCGTTGAAGGGATGCTGTGTTAAAAATCTTGTCTTTTTTTTTTTTTTTTTACCACAATTATAAAACCTCATTTGCAGCTGATTTTACAACATGCAACACATGCAACCATTGAGCTGAAATTCTCTTAATGGTACCGTTTTGAACAGTAAGGAACATGCAATTCATAATGCAAACACCTAAAAATGATAACAAATGAAAAAAGAAACAAGTGAAACTAGACACATATAATTTTGATTAATTTTCATAGATTTGCTATGAAAATGCTCCCGACATCCAGCACATTGCTGCTCAGACAAATTCTTCTTCAAGCTGCCGAAGCTGCTTGAATTATTTTTTAAGAAAATTAGGACACTTTTAACTACTTCAGCCCACTGTCGTCATTTTTGACTTCTTTGCCATTATTTTTGCAGGCATACTGAGCAAAGTGTAAGTAATTGATAAATAGAAATGCTGATAATATTCGTTCTTGGAGTTAGTTTTAGTTTTTGACTCCCTTTCCTAATCTTTACAGTTACTGGGATTTAACAAAGTCTTGTGTGCCACAGTGGTATAGAAAGGTTGCTAACAGTTTTTATGACTTTTGTTCCATGTTGGTCTACCTG
Organism: Scarus forsteni; assembly: GCA_036419115.1. Lineage (NCBI taxonomy): Eukaryota > Metazoa > Chordata > Actinopteri > Labriformes > Labridae > Scarus > Scarus forsteni. The sequence continues at coordinate 11,423,273 of JAZDUH010000270.1, forward strand.
TTGGTGTTAGCTCTCTTCTTAAAGGCTATTGATGTCTTTGAAATCACTGCAAGAAAGAAAACACTTGAGCCACCTTTTAAAAGCTTCATCCCTGCTGACTTACGTAGGCTTTAAGGTGCAAACATTAAAGATGGGGGACGAAAAGGAGGAGGGAACCCTGAGGCTGAGATTTGAGGCAAGCCTGGAGGTCTGTTGAACAAGCTTCAAAGTGTCATTATTAAGCAACTGGCATTTAGAGGCAGCTTGTGAGAATGTCACCCTACTGCTGTTCCTGCGAGTGAAGGAGGTAGATGGGAGGGAAGGGGGTTTAATTGGAGGAGGAGGCGATGATATGGATTGGCTGCTTCAGAGAGAGTGGCATGTGAGAGAAAAGAGGAAGAGCGATAAAGAGCGAGGTGGTGAAAGAGGTGTGTTTATCTGTGGCTTTATTCAGAGCTGATACTGAAATCCATCAAAGGTGAGTGAGGCTGATCACATGAGGACGGCTAAAAATACAGGTGTGAAGGGAGGCCAGACACTGAGTGCAGATGTGCGCACCCGGAACGGCCTCTTGTCCTTAAGTGGAGGTATATGATAGAATAAAATCAGTGTTTGCTCCTCAGATGAAGCTTCATCAGAAAGAAAAATGCAGAACAAGCATCTACGGTGACCTTCAGATCAGACCAGCGAGGCTTTAATTCTACATAAAAGTCAAATCATTAAAAGACTAATGAGAAAAATGATTTTATTGTATAACCCTGTGTTCCACCAGTATCGTCTCTCGCATCATCCTGCCCTGATGTTTCCACAAAGGGCCCGAGATGATGACCCGGAGATGTTATTACCCCCAGCAGTAATTTTTACAAACATGTCTGACTCACAGCAGATTAGATTTGGCGAAGCAGGAAAACAATGAACAGAACATTACCTGGCTTGTGATTAGAGGGGAAAAATAAAACATCTCTGGGGAAGACATCAGCAGCAAAGTACATTTTGTACTTTTCATAGCCGCAGCACGGTGTAACAGGTCGGTTAACAAGCTCATGAAGTCTAGACAAGAACACACTTTTACTGTTGATGAGGGGAACAGTGGGTTTCTTTTGGTTTATTTGTATTCTGAATTACTTGCAGTTAATATCTCTACATGCTGTTGAAAAGAGATGAATGACTTGTTGCAGTTTGAGCTGAACTATAAAATAAATTTGAGCATGTTAAATAGTGCTGGACTGACAGATTAATGTCGGGCTTAAACATAACCAGCATGTCAGATTTACAGTTTAATTTATAGATGGTACAGGATATATTTCACTACTACAGCTGGAAAACAGCCCATATAATATCGCCTGACATCTTAATGAAGGCCTGATGCTGAAACACATTAAAGGGTTTTTAATAGGTTTTCATGACATTGCTGTTAAAATAAAGGCATTTTAATTAATAAAGAAAGAATCAGGGAGTCTTTTCTTTTTATTCAAGGCTGTATAAGTGTCTGGGAACCTTTCGGAAAATATACCTGGAAGGTGATTGGATGATCATTCTGTCAATCACATTTATTATCAGATGATGTAGTAGGCAGACTCTGCTGCCAACGGGTGAAGCACATAACAACAACCAATAAAGCAGCACATCTTCACCAGTCTTTTGATTTAATTCACTGTCATGATACATCCTTGATTTTCCATATTACTCCACCAGGATACTTTTATGATTAAAAAAAATGCAAGAGTTATATAAATATGAACACCTATTACCAATTAGAAATGCCTTTGAGATTAGCTGCTTCAAAAAGACAATTTCATTGTAAACTACATTTCATCAGTCTCATCTTCGGTGCTATGGTGCTAAAGCAGGTAGCGCACATGCCTCACAGAAAGAAGGTTGCCGGTTCGATCCCCAGGTTGAGCAGGGCCGTGGAGTTTGTATTGTCTTCCCGTGCATGCGTGGGCACTCTCCAGGCACTCCAGCTTCCTCCCACAGACCAAAAACATGCTCATAAGATTAACTGGTGACTCCAAATTGGCCTTAGGTACGAGTGTGAGAGTGAATGGCTGCTACGCCAAAAGGGTTAAGCAGCTGGATGGATAGTTTCATCTTACTGAATTTGTTTTTCTTTCTCATAAACTGAACTGATTCTGTGGTCTAGCAGCAGCCTCTTGGAGTTTAAACGATTATTACGCGTCTCTGCATCCATGCATCCTGCAGCCGCATCACAATGCAAAGTTTTTTAACACCCTAAGTTATGGAGCTTTCAGTATTACTTTTATTTTAATTTGATGATGAAATGGCGTCCAGTTCTGATAAATGTAGCACCAAAGCGGGCAGCATTTTTACAGGCTTAGAGTCGTCTCTAGTGGTTCACATGCTCCTGCCACTTTCTCCATAAAGGATGCCGATTGGGCAGTGCCTCCATAGACTGAGCTCAGTTACTCCAGCTACACTACAAGTTTAATGCAATCTAGAGTCACCAGTTCACCTAAAGATCATGTTTCTAGTCTGTGGGATGAAACTCAGAAGAAACCATGCATGAGTTCGCCCAGCTTTAGGTTGAAATTAGGACTGAACAATTTGAGAAAATAATCTAATAGCGATTTTTTTTCCCCCAATATTGCGATTTACTCTGCATTTGTTTTAATGTTCCTCATCTTATGTATTCTTAAACAAACATAAGCAGTAGATCTTTTTATAATAAAACCAATATGACATTAAAATGATCCAAGGATAAAAGATTTGAGAAAAAGTGGAGAAGTGAAGAACAGAAGCAAAATAGGTATGAAATTGTACAAAAAAATTGGGAAAAATTGGCAAAAAAAAAGTGGCTGAGGAATATTGATTATTGCAGCAAAATTGGGAATTAAATTTGAAATTAAATTTCAAAAACCGTGTAAAAAATTCCAAAAATGGTTCTGATAGTAGCCAAAAAAAGGTGAATGGGGGCAAAATAGGCATAAAGTTGTAAAACCGGGGTTAAAAATGGTAAAAATGGTCCAAAAGTGGGAAAAAAGTGTATGAATAGATGTAAAAAAAAAAAAAAAAAAAAAAACTGCAAATGAAATTGCAAAATGCTACATCACAATGCCAAAATGTTCAACACATTTTGGGCTAAAAATATTGAACCTTCTGGGATTTGAAAATTGCAACAAGCCATATTGTGATTTAATCTAATTTGCAATTAATAGTTCAGCCCTAGTTGATATCAGAGGAAGTACAGACCTTCACATTGACTTCAGTTTTCAATATAAGGTCCTTATGACATTTTTTTAAGTGTAAAGGGAATAAATAAAAATGTTGCACCCTAAAAATTCATCATAATGACAAAAAAACAAAGAAATCAGATCAAAAATAAAACTGCAGAAAATTGAAGTAGGCCCCACATTAGCAGGTTTATTAAGTTATTAGCTCAGTTTGTTTTCCTTGGCTAATACGCTGAATCCACGTCCGTACCTCTGAGCTGTACCTGAAGGCTGGCTCTGGGTTTTTCCCCCAGCCCTCTAAAGGCCACCTCTGGACAGTCAGCGTGGACTTTAACCAGGCGGCGGTCAGTCAAAGAAAGGTCAGGCTCAGAGGAGAGGGGAGCAGCAGCAGTGGGGGGTGCCCTTCATGTTTTCACTTCAAACAGCCGCTTCACGGTCAAGTTGACAGATTGAAGAGTAGGAGGAGAAATAAAAAAACAAAAGTGAGTAGCTGGATCAGAGGAGGGGAGAGGGACAGCCTCTTGGGACTTTAAATGAAAATATATATTCTGTGTTTTAGGTTGAGCGTTTCAAAACAAAGCATCATACACATATAAGTCTCCAGACTTCCGACATTTACAGCTTATAAGACATCTCCTGACTGTGATAAACAAGCTGTATTATGTAATAGAACCAGCAGCCAAACTTTAATGTGTTTTATGTTCCGTTAAAAGTTGTAGAAAGTACAAACATCCGCATTTAAATGACACCTGTTGCACGAAGAGTCTCTTATTATTATAGTGTGTACACATCAGATAAAAAACTGGAATCTAGAGTTGCGTAATATAATCATATTCTCGGAAACCTCACAGGCTTTTTCCTGCCGTTAAACTATCCTCCCTGTGTTTCTGGAGTCTTGGTGTTATTCCATTAAGCAAGCTGTGAGCGGCTCTTTTCTTTTCTTCTGCTGATTTACAGGGTCTTTGCTGGAGGAAATGTCAGCCGTTCAATTTATTGATGACCCTCAAACATTCCCATTGAGCTCTAAAGTCGATTTTTGACCCTGGCAACTAATGGACCAAGCAGTGACACCTCAAGATTCACTCAGCTGCTCATCCGGTCTGGAGCTTGTGTGCTTGGCGCTGGAATTAAATTCTTTGTGATGTTCAGTATTCATGAACTGGAAAAACTTCAAAGTTGATCTTGTTTGTTGGACTTTACCAGGCACATTAAACTGACGAGTAAGTCAACAAACTTAATCATCAGGACTTTGTGAATGGTCTTCAGGATCAACCAGATTTGATTGATTTTGCTTTTACATGTAAACACCTTTTAAAAAAAAAACTTAGGCCTTACCCTCTTAAGACTAGCAGAAAGAACAAAGTAGGGCTGGGAAATATATCAATTTAACTGATTAATTCATATTATCTTCTGTAGAGGATTTAAAGGGACTGTGAGGAGTTTCTAAGTAATTACAAAAAAGTCTCACTTTTAGGTATATGCCTGATCGAAATACACACTTTAAGATGAGTTTTATAGCATCAAAATAGGTTATCTATAAATGCTATTCCTTAGCTTCGCGGTCGGGTCGCACAGGGCTGGACTGGCCTGGATACTCAACTTCGGGAACAAGATAATTAAAACCAGAGCAAATTTATATTATTCGGACACGTCTTAGAGCACCGGGCTGTAAGTAGCAATATATAGCCGGCTACAAAACTACGATACTAAGTTTTCTAAAAATTGCTTGTTGTCACACATCAAAAACTACCGCTACGTAACGAGAAAGAGATACATTACCTCGTCGTTTTGCATCCTGTAAGTTGTTGAAAAAAGAAGTTGTAAAGCAATGCAGAGTTCTGAGGAAGGTCCGAGCTGCATTCATTAGCATCACAACAAATATACGCTTTGGCTTGTGGTGCGTTCCAGTTGTGGTCAGAAGTCGGAATTTCCGAGTTCTGAGTAGGAAACTAAAACTGGAACGTCCCCCGAAGTCAGAATTTCTTACTGGGAACTCGTTGAAACCTCGCCAGCCCTGAGTTGACAATCGAAGATGGATGTCCCCAGTGTGAACAGTTATTTAGCTCCTGTAATAATCAATTTATTTGCTCTTCTGACTGGGGTGTGCCGCTCTAGATCAGCTGTATACATAGTATTGTTAGACTTATATTTACAAAAATGCTGCAATAGTGATAATCACATTCTTCATGTTGTATTTGTGAACAACAACGCAAGGCGTGCTAATAACAGCTAACAATAGCCTGGTAGATCGGCATGTTTTTTTCCTACTTCAACTGGAGCACTGATAAGTCGGAGATGATGTCACTCCCATTTCCGAGGTTACTGGAACGCAGCATTACGACAGTCGCCGCGTGTGCTCGTGGGTAGCAGAGTCTTTATGTCACCGGTAATAGATTCTCCTCACAGTCCCTTTAAAAACTAAAAATCACTTTTTTGTATCTAGACTTACTCCAATTTTAAGCAATGTATGAAAATATAAATACTGGAAGGCCCTGTCAGGCTCTGCACAAGCTCTTTTTGTTTTTTTGTTTTTTAATTAGATTTAAGTTCCATGTAAGTGTGCTGTGAAATTACCTGAGCCTTTAGTATTTATGTAGACAAACCTGCCTACGTTTGATCTACATAATCAATATTTTATGACACACACTTTATCTTTAAGAGGAAAATTCTGTTTGGTTGAGGAATGCATTTTGACATCACATAGGCAAAACTTGATTCATGTCCTTTTTTTTTTTTTTGAGAGTGATAAAAATCAAAAATGTGAATTGAGAGTTGTTGACGAAAAGCAGGGATTTTTTTTTTTTTCATATCGCCCAGCCCTAAGACAAAGCCTTGGATTTGTTTAATGTATTCTTTTAAGAGACATTTGCAGTAAGCATCACAAAAATCATACCAGACTAAGAATGGGAATTGATAAGACTTTATTTTTACCAGTGCTGTTATTGATTCTACTTATTAATCCATGTTTATGTGGATTTTTTGTGGAAAAAATTGTTCCTATACAGGTTTTTCTGTGTCAACAATTTTACAATGTTCTAGGGATGTAACGGTTACCGGTAAAATGGTAAACCGCAGTAAAATTTCCCACGGTAATCATTACTGTGTCATTTTAAAATTACCGTTATACCGTGTTTAATCACCACACAGCGTCAATAATACACAATGATGATTTTCTTGTAATCACACCATTTATAGCATAATAATGACATACTTTCCAGAATTGTTTACTTTTATTTCCCATGAAAGAAGGGTAAAAAATGTACACAAAGGCCATTTCTTGACACATTAAGGACAAAAAACCATTATGATTATAATATTGGAGGGGTTAAGTGATTTAAATTGTGTGTAAAAGTACTTTTTGAACATTTTGAGCACACTGCAACAATACCGTGATAATAATGATAACCGTGATAATTTTGTTCACAATAACCGTGATACAAAATGTTCATATTGTTACATCCCTACACTGTTCCTAAGTGAAGGCCTGCTATACAAGCCTCTATAACAAAATCTGTCGATCCATACAAATTAATGTCGGTGTCCAAACTGCCAGCGAGTGGTAAAAAGTAGTAAATCAAAAAAATGAGTAAAGAGAGATTTTTAAGGTGGTGGAGGGATTGTCTTGGTTTTCTTTGGCTTCTCTCTCGTCAGATATTGTTAATCTGTTCAGCATAGAGGAGGTAGTAGAGTGTTGTTTGTTTCTAAGAGTGAAATGATTTACTTTCACTTTTAACACAGAATGAGAAACTTTATTGGGCTCTCAGACAGCTGATAATGGGTGAGCCTTTGAGTTTAACTCTCATCAAAACAGAGCACGACACGTCTGTTTCTCCATCTGTACAATCTAAGCACATGATGTACTGTTTACAAAGTCATACAATAACGTATGTAACACATGCAGCGTGGGCTGAGGTCATGGGATGCTGTGTGGTGCAACTTGACATTTGACGCTCGCTCCTGATTTTTAATGCTGTGCTGAGTCGGCAGAAGTCCCCGCATGTTGATGGTGAAATCACTCAGCTTCAGGTCCTGCACATCGCCCTATTTGTCACGTTTAGCAAAATCAAGCCTGTATGGACCGGTTATGTCTCCTGTCCTACATGATTAGGTCTTCAACTCAATTTGATATGTTTCAAAGAAGTTGGAACTGGTTTACGAGTAGAACCGGTTCTCCATTCCCATCCCTTTAACTGACAGTGGTTCTTTATTACCTCTGTTAAGGAGGTTATGTTGTTGCCTGTGTCTGTTTGTTTTTGTCTCTGTTAGCAAAAGAACTCAAAAAGTTATGGATGGATTTCAATTAAATTTTCATGAAATGTCCGAATTGGGACAAGGAACAAATGATTAGATTTTGGGAGTGATCAGGATGAGGAAATTTTTTTAAAGGATTCTTTAACATTGCGAGACAGGTCCATTTTCAGCATTTGTGCATATTTTTATGTTTTCATGGTCAAGGAATCTAAATATTTAGATGAAATAAAGGCAGGACTAATATTAATGATGGAAAACATAATATGGGTGAGGACTGCAGCACTGGCGGAGGTCTGCGCTCTCAGTGCTTTTGTAGTTTAAGATGTTACACTGTAATACAAGCAGCATCAGATGAACATTATTCTCTTTTAGTGTTAAAATCTCATATGCATGTGTTAATCATGAGCTACATTTCATGTATTTATTCCTAAAAGGTATTATGACATCTTATAGGCTTTCAGACTTGTGAACCAGTAAGTGCTAAATGCTAACTCATTCCTGCACCACTCTCTTAACACTTGCAGCAGGTGAGCTCCATATATTTAGGTTTTTGGGAAATATTATCAGCAAACGTGTCTTCATTCCTTAATTTTTGTACAGGGTAGAAACTGTTCCCTCCTTCAGAGTTACTCACTCTAAGTATGTTACGAAGAGGGTTCTGAAAACCTAAGGCAAACTGGTAAAGCAGAAGTACTGAGGTGGTGATATAGAGAGGGAACGTGTTAGTGTTATAGAGAAGAGAGAGATAATCTAAGGCCTGCTCTGCAGCTGCATGACTGCTCCTGCCTTATTAAAAATGACACGCTAATGTTTTCGACTGCTGAATCCTGTCCCTCCATCACTCACACCTGTCATATCAATGCACACTCAGCTTTTTATAAGCCGTTAGCAGGAGCCTTTTCTACCGTGACATGTTTAGGCTAATATTATGTTAATGCTGTTGTGCGCGACACACACACACACATATCGTCTTCCTTCCCGCCCTCCCTGTCTGTGAGCTGTGAGTGCTGTTGGTAGCCCGCAGCGTGCAGGAGCGTTTGACGTCAACCAGTCTGCTCAGTATTCAGCTCCATGAAATGGGTCACAGCTCCTGACGGTAAAGCGAGTGCACGGCTCCTTCGCTCTGCTGCCACTGCGTCTCACATCTCACCTTCACAGCGGCATCAGACAGTCGACAGACTTGTAATAAACCCCACAGTGGCTTTATTTCCACCACACACCTGCCTCGGCCCGCCTGCACCGCACTGATTAAATGGATTGAATACATGAACTCGTGTTTGGTGTCAACCCTGCTTTCTTGCTTTACAGTTGGAGTTTGCACTGCGCTAATCTCTCCTGATTCCTCTGTGTATTTTCCCACTGAAGGAGGCTTTTCTTCTCCTTCTCCTTTCAGCATGGTTATACGTTCCTCTGTCCTGATTCTAGGCCACTCATCATGCATCATCTACACACCTGTCGGCAGATTCAGCCTGCACCTTGACTGACAGGGTGTTGTCAATGTCACAGAAGCACCTGCCAATGTTATGCCAAACAGTTCAACGGCACCAACCCACATATCCCAGAAAGACCACAGGGATGAATCAGCACTCCTCTAATTCACTTCAGGAAAGAAAAGAAAAGTTGTACTGTTTACCTCATCTCTAAGTCTGGGTGTTTAAACTTCCTCCACCACCTCCTTCAGTTGTATATTAAAATCTTTTGATTCTTCTGTAAAGAAATAACAAAAACTAGAAGTGCTCCAAGAGCATTTACCTCTACCTCCCTGTCTGGTGACTTATTGTCGAAAATGTGGAAAACACTGGGTGCTGGTTTGGCGGAGTGGTTAGCATGTCCCATATACATACTTCTGCCAGTCTGGGTTCTAATCCAGCCTGTGACCAGTTTGCAGAGTGTCTTCCCCTACTCTCTAACCACCTTTCACGAGCCTATCCACTGCCTCTCCCCTATCAATAAAGGCTCAAAATACCCAAAAAATATATTTAAAAAAAATGTGGAAAACTGGCCAACTTCACACTTAAGAAATTCTTTAAAACAAAAAATCCTGAATCCACTTATGGATTCAGATCACCACCAAAATCTTTTTACTTCTTCTTCCTGCCATGATCAGCATACCCTTAAGAGATTGTTAAAATCAATAGCAATGCTCTTTAGAGTTATTAGGTAAAATGTGAAAAACTGTCAATGCAATGTTAACAAATTCTTTACAAAAAACTGTTGGATCCACATTTAGATTTGGATCACCACTAAAATATAATCACTTCTTTTTACTGCCATGATTCACATGTTATTAAAATCTGTAGAAAAATTGCTTAGTTATAAATGAAAATACATGTATCTCACAAAGTTAACAATTTTTTAAGTTGTCATCCCATCAAATTAAAAAACAAACATCTGCCAGCAAAAAACCTCCTTGTTGGTAGGCCTGTGCTCAAAATATCGATACAGTAAAATATCGTATCGCACTCCTTTGGGATACGCGTATCGCTACGGATTCTACAGAATCGATATGGCCTAAATATTTTGACAGTTGTTGTAAATACATTTTGGGTAATGTTAACAGTGGCACAATTCAAGGTAGAAGACGAGCTCCATAATGAAGCATATGTTCTAAATTTGAACTTAGGTCTGTCATCATTGAGGATCTAAATTTGTGTCTCTTAAGTTGTAGAACCACTTAAAACTCATCCTTGTTCCTTTTCTTCTTATAAGAAAAAACTGAACTTATCAAGAATTTTGCTTAAAGCATAGTCAATGTTCACAATTTACGTGTATCGGGATATGAATCGTATCGTGAAGTTGCTGGAAATACCCAGCCCTACTTGTTGGGGATAATAACGTGAAATATTTAAAATGATAATTTCCCATTTAGCTTGAACATTTCAAATACATTTTTGTGTTTAATAAGTCTCTTACTGTATGTGGGTTTTACAAGAAAAATTATTCCTAAACAACATCTTATTTTTATTACTAAATTCCTTATAATACTCCTCAAGAGCCAGGTAAAGTTGGAGCAAACAAATGACACAACACAGCATAATAAAGTGATTAACAAATCTTGTCTTAATATCTTGTTGATTAATATGTATTGCCCATTTTAATATGTGTAGCCTCAGATTTGTCCTTAGTGGCGCTCACGCTCGTGGCATATTTTACTCACATTTTGCCCAAAATAGAGTACAGGTAAATGGATTATGATGAAGCTTTATGTAACATCCAAAGGTTGTGTGTCCATAAGCCTTGTTTTTGTGTTAATTTAAAAATGACATACTGGGCGGATGTAGATTATCCCTCGTCGGTTGTTAGACGGATTATAATCACGGGGACAAAAGAGCAGGTTGTGGTCTCATTCACACTCCGTCTGTGTGTGTGCGTTCATAATTGTGTCTCTTTGTTTCTGAGCCCACATCACTTCCAGCCCAGTTATGCAACACAGATTTATGTTTTTATCAGTAGTATTTATTTGTTTTGCATTACTTTTTCTGTTTATGTAACTGTTTTAAATGATGGAAAAAAGGGTGGGGGTTTGTGGGGGTGGAGGGTGAGTGAGTGTGATTGTGTGTTCTGTAGCTGTCTGGTCCCATGACACCATCACAGGGCTCCGCTGATAATGACCTAACTGAGCATGGGATTATTTTCCTTATGTAATTATTTTCTTCGAATGCTATAAAAAGTGCAGTTTTGAGGACGATGATCGTCAGGTGGAGGAAACTGTCAGATCTTTATGTAATAAGCTCTGACAACTAGAAACGATGATTCAGCTGCTAAGATGAGGATCAACCATCTGCCCGTGGACTAATTGATTAATTTGTGCTGCATCAAGAGACACCAAGCAGAAAATCTAGAGTCTGAAAAGGTTGATGAAAACAGAGGAAATGGATGATGAAGTGCTGAAAGTAGGATTGAACGATATGTCAAGTAAATCTAATAATTCAGCTTTTTGTGGCAGAACATTTAAAAGATAAATCTGCCCTCGGTGAGCTCTATAAGATCCACAAAATGGTAGCACTCACATTGTTGACTAATTTCTCAAGAATCATGCAAAAATCTTTTTGAGGATGGTTGTGTTTGGACGCTTTTGTGAATCTACAGAGGGCTCCAGGTCAAACAAACCCCTTTTTAGAAAGTTTTTGCTCAGCCTTGAAGTGCAGTGTGTCTCCCAGAAATGTCTTTATGAATCCATGAGGACAAATACATAATTTGTGATTTTTCTAAAGCACATTCTTGGTATAAAAATGTGGCACTGTTGTCATTAGACATCCATTTTGACCCTAATAGAAAGTGACAACTTCCTGTCATCCTGTTGGCTGATTGGATTCTCCATATTCCCTCCTCTCTTGTTTTCTCAACAGCATCGTCCAATCAAGAGCAGCAAAAGATCAGCAAGAGCTATGAACACCAATAAATTAAAAGGAAATGTGAGCGATGTCATGTGGCCCTTGGTGTCACAAATAACCCTGTAGAGCCAAAAAAAAAATGTCGAAATAAGTGCAGTAGCTTTTGTTGTTTTAATTTTCTGCTATATCTAGGGCTTGAGAAAACCATATTTCAGATGTGAAAAGGCTTGTTTATCATTGTACTGTGAGATTTGTGGTCTGTTTTGAATGTTTTGTTTTGTCGCTAGGGTCATAACAGCTTTTACTGCGTTATTCTGACATAAGAATTTAGATAGTTATCCTGAAAATCGATGCCTTTATTTTGAAAGTGCTTGAAAGAGTTGAGTTTCTTTATGAATGATTGCAAAAAACTTCTTTAAAATACAAGAACAAGGATTGGAGTTGCAAGGGTTAAACGCCCCAAGTTTTCTTCTAATAGCAGCATATTGAAAATGTGCAAGTTGTGTTGTTGTAATTGTTTTCAAATGGTAAAATAACATAGGCATATTTTTAAGCTCTGTATTTTCTATTTAAAGTGTCCCTAATGGGGCTGAACGATTTGAGAAAATTATCTAATTGCAATTTTTTTCCCCCAATATTGCGATTTACTCTTTGTATAGTAATACCAATATGACATTAAATTAATATAAGGATAAAAGATTGGAGAAAAAGTGGAGAAGTGAATAACAGAAGCAAAATAGGCATGAAATTGCAAAAAAAGGGGGGAAATTGGCAAAAAAAAATCCAAAAGTGGCTTAGGAAAATTGATTATGGCAGCAAAATTGGGAATTCAATTTGAAATTCAATTTCAAAAACCATATAATAATTCCAAAAAGGGTTCTGACAGTGGCCAAAAAAAGATGAATGGGGGCAAAATAGGCATAAAGTTGTAAAAACTGTGTTAAAAAGGTAAAAATGGTCCAAAAGTGGGAAAAAAAGTGTATGAATAGAGGTAAAAAAAATATGAATGAAATTGCAAAAAACATCACAATGCCAAAATGTTCAACAAATTTTGGGCTAAAAATATTGAACCTTCTGTGATTTGAAAATTGCAACAAGCCATATTGCGATTTAATCTAATTTGAAATTAATTGTTCAGCCCTAGTCCCCGATGGTGCCTCCCTTTGGACACACCCTCTGCCAGCACCTCACTGGTCAAAAATCTCATGGTGACTAAACTGACACACCCCTGCAGTCAATCCATAGGCTGATTCAGATGTTGCTTCACATAACTGGCCAATTCTTGGAAATGTTTGACTCTTTTAATTTGTTAAATTTCAGCCCTACCCTTTTTACGTGCTGTTTTTAATCCATTTCTGATGACCCTGATGAAGGCCACAAGCTGAAACGCATTGGTCAAATAAATTTGTTTCCTGAACTACAAGTGTTGCTGGAGCTTTTTTGACCTCTTCAGCCCTAGTCCCTAAAAGATATGGATGTCCCAACACTGTATCAGCGAAGAATCAGATGAGCTTGTGAGCATTTTTTCATTTGATCGGAATCGAGACAGGATCAAGTCGAGCCCGCTTGGCAACAAGCTGTAAATCAGCAAGTGATGAAACTGTTGCAGCTCTGGGGCAAAAATGTCATCTGTGTGTCATCTGCCTCATACTGTAAACAAATCCTGGATCCAGATTCGGATCACTGCCAAAATCTTATTGTTTCTTTCGTGGGCCATGACCAACATTCCCTAATAAGTTAATCAAATTCTCCTCAAAGGTTCTTCAGTTATCTTGTTCACAAACTAAATAACAAACTGACTGACTGACAAATGCCAGCAAACTAATAAACTTCTTGCAGTGTGTGGCTGTTCTATCTTTAATGTAAATGTCTTCTCAGCACTCAGTGTTGGCAGAAATTCATTATTTAAGAACAGAATCAGGAGCCCAGCTGATTGGGACCTCATTTTAATAAGAAAAGACATAATAATGTAATTATGTTGTGAAAAAGTGAAGCTTTCAGTGCCAGTGTTGAACGGTCTGCCTACTTCCAAACTACATTGTGTAGCTTGGATCACAAAACAGCAGCCTGTTTTAAAAAAAAAAAACTTCATTGCAATGTCTGGGACATGTATCAATAACAATAAGGCAAAACTTGTTTTATGTCATTCCTGTGTCACATGGAGGCTTTTTTTCTATGAGGAGGGGAAATTATTAAAATTAGAAATAAAGTTTTGTGAAAAAAACCTGGGATGCTGTTTTTTAGACAATATTACCCAGCCCTTGCTTAAGATTTGAAGTGAAAGGTGGATGAGATAAAGAAGGGAAACATATAAACTAATTAGAGCTGCTCTGGCTGAGTGATTGCAGGCCCGCTGGTTGGCTGGGTTTGATTTGGCAGATCTTTCTTCATTTTTTGTTGGATTTTAATGAGAAGCAGTTGTGATCTTCTCTATGTTTGGTGTGTGCGTCTTGAACTCGAAGTTGCACTTCTTCGTCTTGTTCCTCTGTGCAGTCAATTCTGAGTGTTAGTCACTCTTTAGGCAGCCAATCAGAGCGCAGAATTGATGACCTCATGTCAGTCTCTTGGGGCGAGTTACCTCATACAAAGGCCCGTTTCCTCAGCGTTCAAATATGCGGATCACATGGTGCATTATGCAAAACCTGCAGACCCCTTGGAGACACGCAAGGCAGAGCCCACCTTTTGTTCTGGACGTTTGTTTTGCACACTTCGACTGCTTCAGCAGAGCAATCACTGCAGTGTGTCTGTAAATATTCCCCATGTGCCTGACCTCTTCCCCTTTTTGAGCACTGACAGTTAGAGGCTTCTGTCTTACAGGAACTGCTCACACAAACGTGAACAGCAGAGTCCGGACGTGCATTTATATTTTTCTTTTTAACAACTTCAATGTGCAAGATTGTGTTTATCTTTTCACTTTAGTCATGCATCACTCCCTTGTTTCTTTTGTTCCTTTGTTAGATTTTGGATTCGGGAACTTCTTCCAGCCCGGGGAGCCTCTGGCCACGTGGTGCGGCAGCCCGCCTTATGCTGCTCCTGAAGTCTTCGAGGGCCAGCAGTACGAAGGCCCACAGCTAGACATCTGGGTAAGATGTGCTATTGCATAACAGCTCAACAAGGCAAACTGAGAGATGCTCCACTACCTATTTTCCCCTTCCTGATGCTAAGTCTGATTTAATCCTGGTATCAGACGCTGACTCAGAAAGCTGGACCGGGTTTCAGTTAAACAGAATGCACCCTAAGGCCGGACTATTCAGTCAGTTGATTAATCAGTCAGTCTTTGTTTGTGTAGTGCCAGTTCTTAACAAGTGTTATATCAAGACACTTTACAATGGAGCTACATAGATACATATATAAAATATACATATACAGATACAAATAAATACATTCAACACCCAACATGAATCCATAGAGCCAATCATGAATCCCCTCATCATGACTATTCTGTTGCTATTTTAAGTTTAAGGCCTAGAAAAAGCGTCTTGCTAGAAGAAACTTTAGTTGTTGTACATAATACGTTTGTAGTGTTATCATCCCTCGCTGTTTCTGTGGCTTGTTTTTACCCACAATTCTCACGCGGAGTCAGTGGCATCATCTCTAGTAATGAATCGTAACGTCCTTGCCAATTATTTACCGTAAAATACCAAATAATGGCCAAGGCATTTATTTGTTTCAACCACTGAGCAGACCAGGCGTTTATTTGGGACCAGGCGACTATTTGGAACAGGCGTTTAATTCCTTTCCCACAAAAATCGTACTTAGCAAAAAACAAAAAAATATGGTAAATGTAATCAAATTATTTATTTACACCAGTATGAATATCACCCCTACAGCAAGATTACAGTACTGTAGTTATTCTCTTGTCTTCTTCTTTCAACTCAGCACTCTCTAACTAAAACTGGTAAGGAACTACATTACCAGTAGTAAGTAGTTAAGTTAAGGTCTTACTTCTTTTTTTGGCTGCACTGGGGCCATGGAGATAAGCAGCAACGTACCGCTAACTGACTTGACCGGCCTCCTGACGTGACCGGCCTCCTGACGTTAAGGGCAAATAACCTGCAGCGGCAGTGGCAACATCCTCTTCTTTGAATTTGTGAAGCCCTAGTGTGCAAGATTCCGGCTTTTTGTGCTCTAGTGCCCTCTGTGGTCGTTGAGTGTAACTGCACTGTCGTGAAACAGAGCACCGTACACCAACGCGCCTTTTGTTGACATACAGAGGGAGGAAAGGCGAGGTGACAGGACGTCCAGAGAAACAAATAAACCATGTGGACTGTTAAGGTACAGTCTGATCATGTTTCTTTTCAAGCGTGCACTGTCAACTGTGAGCTCAGCGTTCACATGTGTGTTCTGTAACTTCGACTGTAGCTCATGTGCTGCGCTGAATAAATTACACCGGGCGTTTATTTGGAATGAGCGTCTGTTTGTCAAAATGACTGCTACACTCGGCGTTTATTTGGAAACTTGCGATTAATTGGAGCTCTGCGTTTATTTGGTATTTTACAGTATATTTCCCTCTGCCAAGGAGGTTATGTGTTTGCCGGTGTATGTGTTTTGTTTGCAAGATAATGCAAAAACTACTGGACAAATTTTGCTGAAATTTTCAGGAAATGTTGGTAATGACCCAAGATAAGAATGATAAGATTATGCTTATGATCCAAATAACCCCCATTAAAAACTTTCTTTTTCTTGCTCAATAACTGTGTAACTAATATTGATATCAACATGATTCCGAGCGCTAGATGTGGGTTTTCAGGGTTAAGGACTCATCATGAGTACCCAGTGCTCAGGTATTGTATCAATATATAAGCTAAAAAGCTGGACTAATGCATCTCAAGAAGCTAGACACCAGTGTAATCTAAGCAGAAAGCATCCATCCATTATCTATACCATTTTTCCCTTTCAGTGCCACAGGGGCTGTAGTCTATCCCAGCTGACGTTGTGTGAGCCCAACTAATCACATGGCCGCATAGAGAAGCAGGCAACCATTTATGCTCACATTCTTACCTAAGGGCAATCTGGAGTCACCAATCAACCCAATGAGCTTGTTTTTGGTCTGTGGGAGGAAGCAGGAGTCCCCAGAGCACGGGGAGAAAGACAAGCTCCACACAGGAAGGCCCTGGCTGACACGGGGATCAAACCTTCTTGCTGTGAGGCACACACACACAACCTGCTGCAACACCGTATGCCCAGCAGCAACACTTTCACCTCTGTATGTTAGTTTTCAGCAGCTCAAGAGGTCTTCCTTGTGCTCTGAAACAGAAGTGTTAGTCTGAACTATCCTGTATTTTATTTTGAAGCCTTCGATTTCCATTTTTTTTTCTAGGAGATCATGAGTTTAGGATATGATCTATGCATCTCTCGCCTGAGACACACTCACAGCAGCTCTGCCTTTGTTTGTTTAAGCATTTGATTCAGCAGCTAGATGAGCTGAGGCAGTCACGTTTTTAAAATGTCATGTTTGGAAAAAGGTCTTGATGATGAGGTCAGCTGCATTTGTTCCTGTTACGTTTCGGTGATTTCCCAACCGCACTCCAAAACCTGCATGAGTAAGTAATAAGTAAGTGAAGCTCAATTGTAGTAGCGCCTTTCGAAGAGCGAGGTCAAGAAGTGTGTCACAATACAATTACCACCCTGGGAATAACACCAATGTAGGTCATAAAAATGATTTTAAAAAGTTGCATCACAAGTACTGATGGCCTGAGGCTATTGAAGTATGAATGTGAATTAAAATTTTAAATTGATACTGTTATTATTATTGTTAGTTACTCACAGTTGGAGTGGTCGTGGCATTCCCTTATTGATACAGTGGGAGTGCTGGGAGCTGGGAAGACTGCAATGAAACCATCACAACTTGAAAAACTTGAAAAACCTTTTGTTGCCCCTCAGGAAATTTGTCTTGCACAGAGACCTTAAAAAACCCAAACTACATAGGACATCAACAACCACACAGCACAGCACATTATACCATTTAACAGTCGGTGAAGAATAAAACTCTTAAAATAACAGTAATAACAATAGTAAATTAATGCTTTTTTTTTAAATCACTCAGTGGTTCACCTGAGCAGCACCGCCCAATGTAACAAACAAAATTTACTTCCACAATTTGTGCTGCAAACTAATAATCTGGTGATAAAGTGAACAATCAATGAATGATGGAAAACTTATTTCGACGGCAGTTTTCTCCCTGAAGTTTTTTTTCCCCTTTCGTACTTTTATTACGTTTTTTCCCATCAGCATTTAAAGCCACCATTCAATGAGTTATCACTACAGAACTGTGCAAACCTCATCCTTCATACCAGCTCCTTCCCATGTACATACATATATGCACACGTGTGCACAAACATACACATACACACATACATACATACCAGGGCTAAAGGAGTTAGCATTTTCTGTTAACAGTTTCAGACAACACAATTATGTGATCGCAGAAGCTGCAGTTTATTGCAGCTCTCCTGACTGACCCAGGATCTGTTGTGTCAACTATTTTATACATACTAGTTTACAAATTCACCATCACGGAAGTGCTGGTAAGTAGGTACAACAATACAAAGCCTCTGGTTAGGAGTAGTAGTTGGAGTTTCCCTTAAGTAATAATAACAGATTATTTATCATCAATATTAGATGATGAATATGTGTTGTGTGCTTTTGATCACTGATTTTATACTGTTGTCTATACTGTAAAAATAGTGAACACTGAAGCTTGATTTGAAAAAACTCATGGATTGAATTGAAATCACAATATTTGCCAGGAAAATTGCAGTTAAGTCTTCTCCTAAAATTGCTCAACCGTAAAACATACATACACAAACATGCACACAAACATACATATACAAAAACAAAGCAAAATGCTTCACCTGATAAAATAAAGAGATTAACAATAATGATCTATAATGCAAATACAGTCTTGTAAAAAAAAATACTACATAAATGCAATAATTAAAAAGGCTTGAATGAGTCACTGCCTGGAGTTTAATCATTCAAACCAAAGTTATGTTCATGATAGGGACAGAAAAGCAGAACCGACTCCTCAAATCTGGAAAATTTAGAAGCTTTCGTCCCAACTCTTTTGGATTTGGGTTAGTTTGTTTCCCGGCTCATCCACTGCCCTGACCTTGACCTCTTTGCCCCTTCTTCGTTCACAGAGTATGGGGGTGGTGCTGTACGTGCTGGTGTGTGGTGCGTTACCCTTCGACGGGCCGACGCTGCCTGTGCTTCGACAGAGAGTCCTAGAAGGAAGGTTTCGCATCCCCTACTTCATGACTGAAGGTAAGGAGTGAAAAAAGAAGACCCTGCTAACAACCCCCTCCCCCCCTCGGCGCTCCACATTCCTTCAAATTTCCACGCACGCAGAGTATTTGTGAGATCAGCCTTTCTTATCACAGTATGCAGCCGATCTGAGGTGAAAATGGCGTGAAAATTCCCATGCGGGGACGCCGCCGCTCAGATGAATAGATCACTCTCTCCTGTTTGAGTCAACGCCGTTGGATGTTCTGCTGGCTGGCTCTCTGGTGGCTGCGGCCTGTCAGGGGGTCATTTCATTAACGAGAGAACATTGCGCTCATTGGATGGGGATACAGTAGGAGACACTCTGTCATTGTCCCGTTTGGTGTGTGTGCCGGAGTGTGTATGTGTGCACACACTCACAGGCTGCCGGGTGAGTCAGGTTGGCTAACCGTCTCAAAGCAGCCCTGCTGTTAGCGGCTGTGCTATCGAGCTAGCTGGCAGCAGATTAAGTCCAGAGCTGGAGCTGTTTATGTAACCTGGGGATGAGCCAGCGAGGCCGTCCGGCGGCTCTCCTGTCTGTGCCTCTGAGGAGACTCTGCCGCTGTCTGTCCGTCTGTCTCACCCCCTATCTGTGAGACACCCCTCAGTCCGTCTGCGCCCCTGTCTGTTTCTCTCTGCTGTCCATCTGCACGTCTGTAACAGTCCCCACAGGGGGCGTGCAAAGGAAGTCAAACATATTCTGTCTCTTTTTTGTAATTCTGGAAACAATCAGGGCGTTTTGGGGGGAACGTAGGAGGTATTGTCAGCTCCCTGAGCCAAACTAACATCCCAACCAGCCTCCCCCCCACTGCCCAGCCCCTGTTCTTTAAATGATGGGAACAGAGTGTGCTGATTTCCTCATCCACAGACGGTCCATCTCCTCTCCTCTCTCCTGTCCAGGCCTGTGGTGCTCAGCGCAGCCTTGCACCACACAGTTAACTCTCAGCTCCATGCACACTGCGGTCGACTCCCAAACTTAATAACAAACGTGGATGTTGTCTTATGTGTATCCTGCTGTTGCATAATGCTCAGTCCTGGTAGACAGCAGTGCAGGATAGCTTAGAGTCATGAGTGTATCCAGAACAACAAACAGCCGAGCCCTCGAGTTTGAATCCTTCGTCTCATGACATCTGCAGCTGACACTCTGCAGCCCGCAGATCAAAGAAACAGCCATTATTTGTCGTTGATTAATTGACGAGTTATAGGATGTGTCAGAGGAGTGCAAAGAACAGATTCATCACCTAAAAGTGTTTGTTTTATCAGAACACCCTGAAAAAACAAAGAGGAGCAGTATGTTTAGACATGAGAGAGTGTTAACATGCATGTGGATAGAAAGCATCTTAAAGGTTACTCAACCGTTTGCATCCTTAACAGCATTTCTTAATGCAATTCTTAAAATTATCTACAAAATTAGTTTTATAAACATGATCCCAGTCAATGGCCACTTAAAATTAAAAACCTCACATTTGTAAATATATGACTTTAAAGTTTTGAATCATCTCAAATTAAATCTCTCAATTAGTTTGAGACTATTCAAGAATCTTCTGATAATAAACAGTTAATCAAATCAAATATTTTCATTTGCATTACTTAATATCTGGTACTGTTTTTATTGATGGAAGAATTAAATGTATTTTTATGTTTTCTTTCTGATTCTAAAATAGAAGGACACCATCTGAGAGGCAAGAATAGTTTAGATGTTCTTTACAACACAGTGTGTATAAATTAGTGCAGACTAAAATGAGTTTGGAAATGCTGAAAACTGATTAACAGCCAAAATCCCTTTAGTGCATTCTTAGTTACAGAGTGAAAACAAACAAGAGGACTAAGGCAAAGCTTGTAAAATAAATGAACAAAGGGAAATAATCAAATATTTGCAGCAGTTTCCTCAAATATATTTGTTACAAAATTGTTTCCAGTGTTTCATAAAATGGTTTACTCTGCTAATTTTCTGCTCTCCTGGAGATCCAATTGAAACCAAAATCACGCTCCTCAATCCACCTCGCCATGTGAACGTCAGCTGCTTGTGTCAGGTTCTTTTCTTTTGTCTTGTGATCCACCTACGCAGCCTTTCACAACATCCTCTGAAGTGAAACAAGGCACTGATGTAACTCTTAAAATAAAAGAATCAAATGTCTTTAGTTTTGTTTTATGACAGTTTCAGTTAAAAACTTTGTCATTGTGAGATGAACAGGTTAATACTTGAAAAGATAATGTTCTCTATTTATCACAAAATAATAACAGGTTTTATATTTCTGCATCAGAATCGGCTAAAATAAATAAATACTCTTAAATGGTTGATATTGGAGAACCCCAACCAACAGGCCATGGACCTCTTGGATCCTGTCTGTTGATAAAAAAAATGAATAATTTGATTACTGTTGTTTTTAATAATGGAAACCAAAGAGTGTTTTATTTTAAAATGATAAAAGGATCCTCACATATCTGCCTGGGTTGTAACCTTGCAGTGCAGCTGGATCTGTTGATTTGGTGTCTGTAAGCAGTAGGAGTGGGAGAAAAAATTGATTTACTTATGTATTGGGATTTTTTGTCGGACAGTTTTTAAATTGATTTTTTTTTTGTTAAAAAAAAAGACCAAAATTGAACATTTTCTTTAAAAAACTCTGGTGCCTAAAGGGTTTAAAAGCCACTTTTAAATGCAGTCCAGGCTTTTGAAGACAGAGTAGAAACAGCTGGTTAAAATATATTGCTGAATAAATCCTAAAAACAGACTCACGTGATGTGTATTTTTCCTAATTATCTTTGGCATTATCTTTGTTCATCTTTTTCACTGGTGTTGAAAAAAGCTAACTACAGATTGCAAAAATCTGCAATATCATAGAATCGCGATTCAAATCGAATCAGCACCTAAAAAATCGTAAAAAGCATCAAATAGGGAGAAAAGTGAATCGTCCCAGCCCTAGTAAGCAGTCAGTACCTGCAAATCTAAAAAGATTGTGATCGGCTCAAAGCAGGACGAATCAGAGTCCTTTAGGGCAGGACGAGGAACAAGCTACAAGTGAGACGACAGCAGGAAGTGACTGCTCGTACTAAGATTAGCAAAGATGCTAACAGCTTCAGTCGCAGTTATAGATCTGGACCAGATTTCTTTATTAAAAGGAAAACAAACAACACTGACAAAATTTCTCAGTAGAAAGATATCTTTGCTCCACTTCCAACATGTTTTGGCAGGAGTTTTTTTTGAGAAGTAGCTTTTTTCTTTCCCACTGGTATTTGTGCCTGTCTGTAACATTATGGCCCATAATATGATTGACTGATGAAACTATCATCCAGTCATCTGAAGGGTATGCTTTTGAAACGTTCTGCCATCACTAAGCACTTTCTATGGGCTGTTGCCCAAATATTATCAACCAGTCCATCTGGTGTGTCGGGCTAACTGTGTATCTGACAGCGCAGACTTATCGCTCCCTGTCTCTGTCCCTGCTGTGATGAACGAGAAAGTAGAACTAGAGATGAACTTGTGGTTAAACCTCATGCTCATGCACGCTTTCATCTGTGTGGATGTAGTTGTGAATATGTTTGACTCTGCACAGTGTGTAAAACTTAAAAGCACATAAATTCCTGATGTTGAAGGCTTCAATTCAGAGGTGAGGACTGGTTAAATACCAATCAGTAATCTATAGAAACATCAGATCAGGTTGATGACCAATGGATAAAAGATATGCAGTCAACATTGTATGCATGCTGTTTTTACAGCTTTTTCTTCCATGCTGTAAAGGTGTTGCAGTTTTATTATTTACCATGTCTGCAGGTGACTTTTAAACCAGCTTAAGCAGCTGATAAAAACAGAGTGAGTCCTCATGAATGTCTCTTTATCTATTTAGTTTATGTTTAGATTTTTCTTAATTTCAGAAATAGGCTCAAGGCTCTTCCTGATTCTGGGTTATGCTGAGTTTTAACTGGCACGTGTCTGTTTGTCACTGTTATTGCTGTCGCTGCCTCTCCACGTGAAGACGGGTCTACAACTGTATTGTATTACATAAAAACATGTAGAGGTACAAACAAGGTTGGGACCACTAATTTACCTCATCATAACTTAATGTCTGCTTTAGTAAAACAAAATTATCTTTTACTGAAGAAAAACTGCTTTTCTTCATTGAAGTTTGTTAACAAATATTAACTGGCACCATAATGTGAACAATTTAATGTTAGTTAAATGGAGGCTTTGTGCTCTTGACAACAGTATCTATATCAACAGTAGAAAGTTTGGAAATATTTACATATTGACAAAAATCCAATGTTGTACATCCATAATGGTTATGAAGTCATGTTGAGCTAAACTCTAGTAACCTCTTAAGGCTTGAACTGTCTGATTGTTTTGTATTAAATCCCAAATGTCTTCATCCACTTTAAACTCATATATTAGTCCAATGTGTTGTTTCTAAGCTCTTAAATGAAATAAACAACATGACGTGTGCCTCATTAGCTGTTCTTTGCTCTTAAAGTTATTGCAACAGTCTGCCTGCTCTCCCTCACTGCTGCAACTCTACACCACGGGGATATGGACGTGTTAACTGGATGGTTCTGTGGTTAAGTCATGGTGGTGCAACATGCTGGCTAAGAGCTGAGCGTCAATCAAACTCTTAGCCTGGACACGGAGCAGTGTCAGCTCCTTCACGTAGTCCACCCTTCTCTGGTGGTTAGGGGTGTTGAAACATGTGCTTGGCCTCAGCTGTTGCTATAAACACGACTGTAGCAACGAGCAGTGACAGGGTGACTCCCGGGTCAAACCAAATTGCAGCCTGTATTGTATTTGAGGCAGTTTGTATCGTAGCAGCTGCCTGTCAGTAAAGATGTTCCTATGCGTGGTAGAAGTGCATCTAAGGGCAAGCATGTTGTGCACATAAAGAGGGGAAAAAGTGACTTGGCTGAACATCGTGGAATGAGGTAGAAAAATGTGAAACTAGCAGACTTTAGCAGACCAGCAGGGCAACTGGGAAGAATGTGCAGCGGGGAGGTAATGTTGGCAGACGGATTGTCTGCTTTATGCTGAGATATATTACAGAACACCAGGTACTCACTCTGAGATCAGGGCTGGGAAACAGGTACAAAACAATTAGATTTCAAGCTTTGAAAAAAATATATATTACCGTAGCTATTTCCACATCTGGGGGGCAATACAAGGCAGCTCAATGAGCAGAGAAGGTTGAGAAAGTCCAGCATCTTTGGCTCTGGCATTCACTAATATGAAGCACTGTAAAAAGCTGTGATTAAATTCAGCAGATATCAGATATTTTGGCACTAGCACTACATTGGCACTAAAATTTGATACCTTTGCCTGCTGATGGTACCAAAGTTTTAATCTTTACTTTTACTGTCATCCAGTGGTCACCAAACTTTTTGCACTAAGGCCCAGTTTTATGTACACGGACCAACAAACACACATTTTTCATTAGGGCTGGGACGATTCACTTTTCTCCCGATTCGATTAATATATCGATTATATAGTGATTTTTTTTTAGGTGCCGATTCGATTTAAATTGCGATTCTACAATACTGCCGATTTTTGCAATCTTTTGTTAGCTTTTTTAACACCAGCGAAAAAGATGAACAACAATGATGCCTACAGACTATTTCAGGAAAAATATACATCACATGTGTGTCAGTTTTTAGGATTTATCCAGCAATATATTTTAACCAGCTGTTTATACTCTCTCTTCAAAAGCCTGGACTGCATATAAAAGTGGCTTATTAACCCTTTAAGCACCAGAGTTTTTTCAAGAAAATATTTAATTTTGCTATCAAGATTTAAAAAGGCTGTAGTTTCAAAGTGGTTAGTTTTCCCACCCATCATCATTTTTGAACAAAACAAATCGATTTGAAAATCGGCAGACAAAAAATCACGATACTTATGTGAATCGATTTTTTTCTCCCACTCCTATTGTTCATACTGCAACCCGCCATAACACAGGATTAGAGAGAGCCACCCGCTGGTTTCTTACCCTTAATTAAATAGACATTCACAGCTGGGGCACTCACTCTGTTTTAATCAGCTGCTTTTTTATCTTTTGATTACTTAATTTTGATGACTGTAGAGAACCAAGAAGTGTAATTAAAATTAAATTTCCATTCATTTTCCAGCCCTGCAAGAGTTCTTAAGTAAAATATTAACCAAATATTGTATTACTATGAGTATTATGATTATATTATTTGTTTTTTCATGCCAGTAGACAGTGTGCTGGAGTACCACTGCAATGTTTGACATCTAAAAACAACAAGTGTCCCAGTGTTGGGTGTAAAGCAGTGGTCCCTAACCTTTAATTTCCGATGGTGGTGGCAACACGTTGTGCAGAATATCAGTCTCAAAGGCACACAATCAGAGAGCCGTGGGCTTGTTTCTCATCACCATTCTCCACTGTTTGTTTTTAAGATGGCAGAAAGTCACCTGTGACACGGTACCTGAAACAATGGCAACACCTTTTGAGTTTGGAGGAAATGCTGTAAAAATGGCAGGCAAACGCTGCTGACTGTGTGTTTAGCCACCATCGGTCCAAACTGAAATCATTTTCTGTGGATTATTTTTATTTGATGTTTTATTAGTTCTTCCTCTGAACTAAATCCTTCCACAGCAGGAAGTTGAGCCTCAGCTCGAACATGTAGCTTCATTCAGAGCATTGATGAAAGAGTGCATGAATACAGTGTTTAACAGCGAGTTCAACTCAGGTTGTACTTTTTCATTTATTACAGCAGTAACAGAGAAAACAAGCAGTTGCATAATTTGTAAAGAAATGTGTTGCAACACTCTCTTTTTATTGATTACAGTTGTTTGCAGATGTGTGCATTGAACTAACTAGTAAAATATTATATTAGTTAGAGATCTGATTTCAGTTGTTACCATTAAAAAATACAGAAATCAGTTGAAAATTTCACAAGATTTCCCAATATATGTCACAAGAGTAAAATATTAATATTGTCTCCACTATTGTTCAGCCCCAATGCTAACAGATTTATTATAACCTCCATATCTGGAAATATAAACTGAAGCACAGTGGAAAAAAATAGACACCTTATCTTGTAATTATGAGATCAGGATCTAGTAATTAGAGGAAAAGATCTCATAATTACAAGATCAGGTGACAATTTTTTTTTTATCCAGTGAATGCAATGTGCTTCTGTAAATATATAATTGACATCTATAAAAAAAATCAGTAGATTTCCCACCCCTCACAGATATAATTAATTCGAAGCAGATTCAGGGCCTTATTCCTCTAAAGAACACCTGTTTCCCTGAAGCCGTGAGCAGCAGGCTTTGTGGGTAAAGATGGCGTGTGGTGGAGCAGGAATGCAGAGCAGGCTGTCGGGGTGCAGGCGGGCCAGAGCAGCACAGCCAGGGGAACTGTAATCCTGTTAAGAACCCAGCTGTGTCTGACGTCAAACTCATCTAGCCACTAACTAGAGGTGAGGAGCTCTCATTAGGAGGAGAGGAAAGAAGGAAAGGGTTCACCAGCGCTGCTCAGAGGTGACAGCCGAGGAAACCAAAGAATTAAACAGGTTTAGGCTGCAGAGTTTGTTTTTTTTTCTGACCCACTTCATCTCTGCGGCTCTGACGTGAGCATGACGCTCTGCGGCTTAATGTGCTCCGTAATAGCTTATACTAAATGTGTTAATCGTTTTCAAACATAAACAACCTCTTCCTTCTTAAATCACAAATATGTCAGACTATAAAACTCTAACTTCCCCTCACAATTGTGTCCCCCTCCCTCCTCAGACTGTGAGCACCTGATCCGGAGGATGTTGGTCCTGGACCCTTCAAAGCGTCTGTCTGTGGCTCAGATCAAGGAACACAAGTGGATGTCCCTGTACGTCCCCGTGCAGAGGCCTGTTCTGTATCAGCAGTCGCTGTCGGCTGAGGGCGAGGCCGGCGTGGGAGAGTACAGCGAGCAGGTCCTCCGCCTCATGCACAGCCTGGGCATCGACCAGCACAAAACTGTGGAGGTGAGGAGGCGTAAGGTTTATGCATTACCCTGAATTATGGAGAGGCAAGGTTCATTTAGCAAAGGATTAGCGCAAGAACAGGAGAGAGGGTTTGCACTGACATCAGAGTGGCAGAAAGCAATGCCTGGTGATTGAAGCTAAGAAACAGCTCTGGTTAACCCAAGTGCTGTGTTTTTAGAAATTTGAAGACGGTCTTGTTGTTATTCTAGCCTGATTTATCTTTAAAAAATTACAAGATAAACTTTTTCAATCGATCAATCTTTATTTGTATAGCACCAGGTAAGGGGTGGGCGATTTGGCAAAAATATCATATCACGATTCTTTTTTACTTTGATTTTTCTAGACTAATTTGCATGTTTGACCATTTTTTCCCCATGTTTAACATATAAAACATGTAAAACCCTAAAAGAAAGAAAAAGGACAATTAAAGCCAAAGAAACTTTCTGAACAGGTTTTAATTTAAATAGTGCAGTTTTTTTTATAAAAATGTGCAATAAATGTAAACATAAAAGGTAATGAACAACAATATCAACATTATCTCTTAAAGTGCAACAATTTAAAACAAATGTTATCTAACTGCAGTGTCTATAATCTGAGTGAATAATACAGCTGCTTTAGAACAGATTTCTGTTCAGATATCTTCAAGCTTTTATCTCCTTTTCTCTTTCCGCCATGGCTTCACGCTACATAACCAAACAGGAGATGAACTGCGCGTAATGGGCTACAATTGGATGGTCGGGTGCGCGTCAAAGTCTCTGTGCCCACACAGACGATCTGACGATCTTTCTGCTTTATGAGATCATCCCCATGTTATAATCCTTAACGATTTAATATCGTCATATCGCACACCCCTACACCAGTTCATAACAAGTGTTCTCAAGGCGCTTTACAATAGATCAGGCTGAAGACATTCTCTTTAGTTTGTAGATTACACATTAATGCATATATCTATCTATCTATCTATCTATCTATCTATCTATATATATATATATATATATATATATATATATATATATATATATGTATATATATATAAATACATATAAAAAAATATACATCCAGAGATGTATCCATCCATGCAGAGGCAAAGTGACTAAAATGATCATTAATGACAGAGATGAACCCATGGATGCCCATATCATAAATCTGTCCTCATCACATCTGTCTCTGCTGAATATTAATTCAGTCAATCAATATTCATCTGTATAGCACCATATTTGTCTTTGTTTAATATTTATTTATTAAAGGTAAGAGATGTGGCATCTCATTTTCAAGAGGGACCTCATGTCTGTACGGCTGTAAAGATCGTTACTGTGGATAAATAATCAATACAACCATGAATAGAGATTTATCTAATATGATAAATGTGCAGTACAGGCCAAAAGTTTGGACGCACCTTCTCATTCAATGTGTTTTCTTTATTTTTATCAGTAATTACATTGTAGATTTTTACTGAAGTAATGATGGCCACTCATTTCTCTTAACTTAGCTGATTGGTTTTTGCCATAATATTAAATTCTAACAGTTGTCTAATAGAGCTGTCGGCTGTGCATCAGCCTGACTTCTGAACAACACAAATGATGGTCCAACCCCATTAATAAGGCAAGAAAATTAATAAATTTTCATTAATTAATGAAATTAGAGGCACACCTGAGAAGTGAAAACCATTTCCGGTGACTACCTGTTGAAGCTCATAAAGAGAATGACAAAAGTCTGCAAAGCAGTAATCAGAGCAAAGGGTGGATACTTTGAAGAAGCTAGAATATAAGACATGTTTTCATTTATTTCACACTTTCTTGTTACGTACATAATCCCATATGTGTTCATTCATAGTTTTGGTACCTTCAGTGAGAATCTACAATGTAAATAGTGATGAAAATAAAGAAAACGCATTGAATGAGAAGGTGTGTCCAAACTTTTGGCCTGTGCTGTACGTGCGCTGCTTACAGGGACTAACTTGTGTTTAATTTTTTAGCCATGAAGTTACACTCATAATGCATCATTTATTAGCCTGAGCTTTAGATTGAACCCCTTCAGTGACCAAAACTCTATAGCTGTAATCTTGCATCTATCCAAAATAAGACAGATGTACTCGTGCTTTCTCTGAATGTACAGCTTTAGCATCCTCTTCACTGTTGTTGCCTCCAGTTTGGTTTCCATGTGACACTCAAACTGATGGAGAACATTAATTTTGTGAAAAATGTATGCAAAATAACATCAATAATTGGCCAAATGGAAGTCATATCAATTTAATTTCTTCATCAATTACCTGTAACACCATGGACTTAGCTAACGAGCTAATCTAATGTCCTCAGTGCTTCATCATTTAGATATTGATGTTTATTACCTCTGCCGAGGAGGTTCTGCTTCTGCTGTCAGCGTGTGTTTGTTAGTTTGTTAACAGGATAACTCAATAAGTTTCAAACTGATTTTCATCAGATTTTCAGGGAATGTTAGCCATGGTGTAAGAAATTTTAGTATTTTAGTGATAATCTAAATCTGGATGTTTTTTGTTTTTTTTAAGAATTTCTCAACAGTGTAAGACAGTACAGTTTTGGAACAGTGCTGGAAATGCCTTGGCGGAGTTTTGTGCTCTTGGAACATTTCTAGCTTCAAAAATCATTTGCTGAAATCTAATGTCTTGATCTACTTGAAAGTAAAAGCAAAAGGATGGAGAGAAAATTAAAAATTCATATCCATCTGACCCTGAATCCATGTATGCCCAGTGATATGATAACAAACAAATAATCATGGATGACCTGCTGCATGGTCCTGCTCAGCTTCATGTGCTCTATACTGCATCAACCATCAATAGAAATAACATCATTTAACACAAATTCATACTTTAGACCAGTTAAACCCATTTTAATGGCAGTTCAGCTAGATGCTGGTATATTACTAGATATTAATGTTAATATTACAATGATCTCTCTTGCCATGGTTGTATTGATTGTACATCCAAAATAACAATAGACATGAGGTCCCTCTTGAAAAATGAGAGGCCACTTCTCAAAGGGCTTACCTTTACTTAATTTATATTAAAAACATATGGTTCTATAAAAATATAGATTGACTGATTGAATCTATATTCACCAGAGACTAAACTGATTTTAGTCCCTGTATGTGCATATACTTATATATCTGTATATATATGCACATATGGGTATCTAAAAATGAAGAGTTTGTCCTCAGCCAGCTCTAATGTAAAGTGCATTGAGATAACACTTGTTATGAACTGGCACTATACAAATAAAGATTGATAAAGATTAATTGACATGATACCAGTTGCTGTAACAACATGGCTTCATTATCATTATAGACGTGACGCTGCAGCCCCGGAGGATCTACACTACCTTTGGTTACAGAACATTAAACATTATTCAATAGCAGTGCCCAAAAAGCTGACACTTCTCTTCTGAATTTACATATTCAACTTCTTACTTTCCTCTAATGACTGTTGTCAGTCTGAGCTCTTTGCCACTTCAGTGCCTGGAATTCCACTCACTGACACTGACGCTGACGTCACGTGCATGCCCCGTACAGGAGGGTCATTGTTAAGCAGATATAACAGTGTCATGGTTTGAAGGGACCAGTTTTGTTCAAAAATGTAGAAAGTCCAGCTCAGGAGAACAGATGGTTCAAACTCTGATAAACTTTAATCAGGAACATGTACATGATAATAAAATGACCCGCTCATTGGTTGTCCTGGTGTGTTTTTATCATGTCTTTAGGGTCTGAGAAGCAAGCATTTGAGTTAAGTTTGAATATAAAATAAAACATTCTTTCTCTGTAGAGGCAGATTCAGCTCTCAGGTCTGAGGAGGGGCTATGGTAATGAGCTCTGAGCTGATTTGCTCCCCAACTGAAGTCTGATAGGAGAAGGGGATATAGGTGGGCTTTAAAGCCGACTAACTACATTAAAAGGCAAAGAAAAATGATTTTGCAGGACATGAGACCTTTGATTACAGAGAAAAATTGAATCATTCAGGAGTGTCATGTGTCTGACATTGTTGACACTTAAAATTTGTGAAGGCAGCACGGACAACCCAAAACAAATGATAAGGGAATCGTTAAAGATCAGATTGATAAGCAGAATCAATAATTAGGGATGCACAATATTGGATTTTTGCCAATATCCAATATACAGATATTTTTAATTCATTATCACCAATACTGATTCCAATACCAATATTTCTGATCAAACGCTCAAGCTCTGTACTTAACCACAATGGACTTGTTTCTTTTAGTGTTACAATATATTTTTGCAGGGAACAGCTGTAAAACAAGAAAAAACAGCATTTAACACTTTGAAAAATGAAACCCTTTATTTTTAGATCTACCAATGCAGTGATGAGAAAGCGCATCAGTATTGAGCATTTGTGTAATTTGTAGATATTCCAGCTAATATATGGCCAATATGTGTGACCCATATATCAGCTGTAAGTATCTGCACAAATTTCAGTATCAGCTGATACCAACTAAACTTTTTAGAATAATGTGCATCCCTATCAATCACGGAATTGAGATCAATAACATTTTATCACTTCCAATCCCTATTCTGCACGCACTCCAAGCAGATGAAACAACATGATATCTCTAGAAATAGAGAGCAAACTTGTGATGCACTATGTTATCTGAACAGTTTTGGCAGATACTTGACTAAAAAGCTGATCATTGGCAGATATAATTTTTTTCTCAAATATTTTAGCCTCATAAATTGGCCATAAATAACCCTGAATATTGTCTGTAATATTGGTAGAATGTACAAATGTACTATAATAGTTTGCCCCATCACTTAAAGTCCACTTTTACAATTGAAAAGTAACTTTCATAAAAATATTAAATGTTATATTTCTTGCTTCACATCTGTTTCTAACATAATTGGGCTGTCACAATAAAAGTAACTGGTCAAATTTAGTCAAGTATGGGCTTTGGCTTTGTGCTCTTGACAAAAAAGTCATTATCAGTGATAATAAGCCTGGAATTATCAGCATACTGGATATCAGAAAAAATCCAATAGTGTGCAGTCCTAAAATAAATAATTTAACAATTAATGCCATATGAAATGTAAAATAATCTGTGTTTGTAAATTACAGTCTTGTACGAATCGTATAACAAGGTCTGGATTTTTATTAGTTTCGTCTGGAGGAATCAGCAGCTCCAAATCCAAAAGGAACAATTATGTAACAAACTGTGTTGAAATCAAAATTTAAAAATATCCAGGCACTAAACTTGCCTGAAGTCATTTTTTTTTTTGTCCCAACAGAAGTTTGCACAATAATCCAATGTAATTTTTTGTGCCCTGACTGGAAACAAAACTCTTTTCAACATCTCAGAACATATTTAAACCTACAGGCCAAAAGCTTTCCCATCCACAAAGTGCTTTAAGCTCATTAAAGTCTGATAAGGGGCCTGCAAATCGTCTCTTCTTTAATTCTGTTCATTTTTGTGTTTTAATCAGCACTGTTTCCTTTGGCTGCTGAGATAACCCAGTTTCACACAAGAAAAAGAGAAAAAAAAAGCCTCAGAATACATGAAGAGATGTTAAATCAGCCAAAGTGGAACATTAAGTAATAACTTGAACTGAAAACGTTCTCATTTACATCCTCTGTCATCCCTCAGTCTCTGCAGAATAAAAGCTACAACCACTTCGCTGCTATCTACTACCTGCTGGTGGAGCGGCTCAAAGCCCACCGCTGCAGCTTCCCCGTCGAACAGCGGCTCGACGCCCGCCAGCGACGGCCCAGCACCATCGCTGAGCAGACTGTTGTCAAGGTAACGTCAGGGGGCAATGAGGGGGCTCTGAATTGCTTGTATGGAGATGAACATCCACAGCTCCCTGATCAAAGCTCTGTTATTCACACCTGCAGCCAGAAACAAACAAATAAAGCAGGCAGACACGGAGCAGCCGGGCTCCGTCTCCACCTCATCAGTCTCTCCAACCTGACCTTGATCTTAAATCCTCACTTACATTATTCATTATTTTCCTTTCTTCGCCGGCTCGCTCTCATCATGGCAGATTTTGTTTCGTTCTGTGATCTGCCCTTTTGTCCTACATTGAATAAAAAGTCTAACATGCTGCTCAGTCAAACCGTAGTATTTCCCATGTTGAAGCCCCTCTCCGTCTCTTTGTCTTCCTCTCTGCAGTCCACCAACGGCTCAGCTCAGGTGGGTTTGCTCCCGCAGGGCGTTCGTCTGCTGCGCTCTCCCGCCGTGCCCCAGGCATCCTCTGACGCTTTCCCCTTCCCACAGACTGCGTGTACCCAGGAGCAGAACTTCATGGTGGAGGATGTCAACACGCCTAAAGTACGTCCACCACAAAATAATAAAAACAAAGAAAGTGATTTAAACCTGAGCTGAGGGTTCACAGGCAGGAGTGCTCTATAAGGCTGGGGAAAGTATATCAAGTTTTTAAGCTTTATTGATATATTTTTAAACACGTTAGAGGTTGAGATAAAGATTTTTAATTTGACATAGTCAATGTTTATGTTGAAGTAAGAAAAAGAAGCAAGGATGCTAATGCTAAATAAAAAAGTTGGACACCCCTGCTCTAAACTAAGGCTGTGTCCGAAATGGCATACTAACGTACTACTCATACAAAGTGTGACGTCAAAATGAATATGTAGTGTGTTCACATTAGATATGAAAAGATTGAGTGTGCAAAAAATACCCGGATGTATACTATATCAGAAAAACATTTGAAGTATGCGAGGTGGGCATACTTATGACCTACTGGCATTCAGCTAAAAATCAGCCACTAGCAAACTTCCCGTTTTCAAAATAAACACATCTTTTATTATCTCCTTTTAGTTCTTTAACGCTTTTGTAAATTGGGCTCTTGTTTTGGAGCGGATCGGAAGTTTCTTCGAAAGCATAACAGAGCGCAATAACGGAATGTCCGAAATGCTGAAATGTGTTTTATGGCTCAAGTGACCACATTTTGGTATTCTGTGTGGTGACTTTCTCGCCAAAAATGCTCTCTGAACTTTCAAATGTGGCGAATCAACAAAGATATTTGATAGCCTGGTGTACCTCCGATATTTGTCATCGGAGGTTTGAAATGCATCATGGGAAACTTAGTAGTATACTACAGTGTGAACAGTTGGCATTCTAATGATACTTACAGTCTGTAGTATACCGAATATGCACATAAGTTTTTAGTATGTAGTACGTTAGTATGCCATTTCGGACACAGCCTAAAAGAACATACAGTAGAGTTTTTAGTAGGGATTGTATGGCAACACAACACAAAATAAGTATCATAACTATACCTAAATAAAACTTTAATTTGATGGATGTGTCAACTTGTAGTGAAAATGCAGTCAGTGTGGTACACCTCTGTTTAATTTTGGTAAATGGACTTGAGCTTATATAGCGCTTTTCCAGTCTTTGACTACTCAAAGCAGCTTTACACCACAGGTCACACCTACCCATTCACACCCATTTGCTCTCACATTCACTCACTGATGATTCAGAGTTTCTATGTTAGTTATCCATCAGTATCTCTAACACATTCACGCCCTTTCATGCTCATTAACACACCACTGACGCAGCAGTGGGAGCAACTTGGGGTTAAGTGTCTTGCCCAAGGACACATCGCCATGTGTCGCCCGGAGCTGGGTTTGAACCTGCAACCTCCCGATCACTGACCAAGCGCACTATCCATCTGCGCAACCAACGCATTTTGGGGTTATTTATCACCCTGCAGCTGCTGATGTAACTTGTTTTGACTATTATAGTCAACAGGCAGGGTAATGATTAAAATCATTTCTTTATTTTGCCAATAAGTGCACTATGATCCACTGCATTTAACTCTTCTTAAAAGGGAGAGGGGAATGTGTGATTTTGAACACAACCTACCTCATGCACTGTACACGATGGTGGTCAGTGACAGCATGTATCCATGGCAGCATCATTACAGTGATTAGCATTAGTTATGTAGTGATGCCAGTGACAGTTTATATTTGTCAAGTAAATGTTCAGTCTTGGAAGTTATTAATTAATTATCAGCTTTGTTTTATTGATCTACATACAAGCACATCTGCAGTGCTTTTTGCATGTGCCCTGCTGTTTATTTTTGTCTGTATATTAAAATTCATCAAGTGCTTAGCTTAGACTAAAATAGACCATTCAGAGTAGCTGAAGAGTTTATCTGATGACTGTAGGCAGGGGTAGGCTAACTCTACCCATTGACTTCCAGGGTTTGAGCTATGCTAACTAGCCCTTGGCGAGCTCTGCCATCTCATCCTTGTTACTGCATGCACACTCAAAAGATTCGTATCTTTTGACAGAATGTTTTTTTCTGCTTTGCACACACTTAACCAAACAAAACGTGAAGCATGATCAGCATCTGCAAAAAAAGAGCATGACTGGGGCATCACAACTGTTTGCCCATTTAGCTAAAAAAATCTATCAGATATGATTTATGGCCCACATTGCCAAGTCCTAGTGTCTCATAATTTGCATGATTGTCTCCTCTACACACATCAGCGTATCCGAGCCTACATGAATATGACCTTCTAAAGGTCCCATGAACCACCCCCGACCCCCTCTGGTTATCATAACCTGTATCGTTCTGTGTGTTGATTTTTTGTGTCTGCGCAGTTTCAAGCGCTTCCTTGCTCAGTAAACCTGCTGGAGTGCAGCTGACTCGTTCTCTTATGTAAGATCTCAGCCAGCAAACACATTAGACGGGACAGCTGCCTGTCCCACACGGCTCCCAGACACACACACACGCAACCGCGCCGACGCACACACACTCTCCCTCTTGTTCCCTGTTTATCTGTGCCAGCGACCTTTTCCTCCCGTCCCTTTAGACTGGTCGACCATTAGACAACACCGATGAGCGGCGGAAGGTGGCGGCCTTTTTGCACACCTTTAGGCCACACAAACAAGCACCGTCACAGATAAAATGCTGCATCACTCCGCAAGATTTCTCTCCATCATTTGCCCTCCCCCGGCTCCCATAAACAGCGATGTGTATGGTGTGTAGAGTGTGGACGCCTGTGTGTATGTGTGTCTAGCAGAGAGGGAG
Organism: Scarus forsteni; assembly: GCA_036419115.1. Lineage (NCBI taxonomy): Eukaryota > Metazoa > Chordata > Actinopteri > Labriformes > Labridae > Scarus > Scarus forsteni. The sequence goes on from JAZDUH010000270.1 coordinate 11,459,280, forward strand.
ACAGAGTGTGCGTTATCTGCGTGAATGGAGCCTGGTTATGTAAGCGGTCCTGTGATGATGATGTGACCTAATGCGAGGCTGAGTGAACACACATGGACAGGAAGCTGCGATCTCACCGCTGTGACCTCCTACCCATCAGCCAACAGCTCCAATTTTTTTTTTTTTTTTTGGCTCTGTTGTTTCTCTTTTCCATTCAGCTTCTTCTCTCTCTCTTTCCTTTACTTCACCCTCGAACTTCCCTCTCCCCTTGTGACCCCCTCCCTTTTCCATCGTCTGTTTCTCAATGTCGTTTCCCCCTCTTGTCCTCTGCCTGCGTGTATGTGTGTCGGTTGAGTAACAGCATTCCTATCCCAGCACACTACAGAAAGCAGATGGGGAATTGGGCAAAGTTGCTCTTTCTGGGCCTTCACAAGGCTTTCAGGATTCTGCCGCCACTCATGCAGACAATCTTTGTGTGTATGTGTCAGTCAAAGCTCACGTCCCGGCCCCGCATTCCTGTTACCCCACCCAGGCCAACACACACATATAGGCTCTGCCCACGCTAGGGCTGTGCAAGCTAGGACTATTCAAAAATTAGACTAAAGCTGTAATGTAGTTTTATTGAATATGATCATTATACAGCTTTCTCCTCTTCTGCATCAACACACTGCTACATTCAGGTCTTCCTCTGTCTCAGAACTTCTGTTGTTCTTCTCTTTACCTCAGACAGACTCCAAATGTTCCTCTGGGCAGACTTGATCTTAGGAAAAAGAAAAAAGTCACACAGTGCTAGGGTGGTCAAGCTCTGTGATTTGTTTTTGGGACCGAAATTGCTTTACCGAGAGCACAGTGTGAGCTGGAGCATTGTCCTGATTAAGAATGAAACCATTTCTCCACAGCTTTGCTCTCATCTTCAGACTTTTCCTCACAGTTTTTTCTGGAAACTGTAGTAGTGCTAATACACCGTGGCTCTGCTGGAACACACTTCTGAAATGATCCCCTTATTGTCAAAGAAAACAATCAACATGACCTAAAGTTTGGACTTACTTTGTCATTTTTCATCCTTGGTGACGATGGTGTTTTCCAATGGCTGCAATTTTGTCTCAGGATCAAATTGAGAGCCAAGTTTCATTACATGGAACCACTCTCTCCAAAAAAGTTTGGGTTTCCTTCAATTTGCTCCAAAATGTCTCTAAACATTTGTCATGTTGCAAAATTTGCCGAACTGTCTCTTAAACAATGGAGACCATTTCCGCTCTCGTTCTGTAACTAAATGACCAGCCTGCACCGATGATTTATTCATTTTGTTCAGAAGTTTCAAAAGATTTTGATATTAATGGGTGACCAGGGCGTCCTGTGTGCCTTCACAAAATTTTAATTCCATTCACACATGTGACATGCAGTATTCCCCTTACAACTCTGTTAACCTACAAGAAGATAGAGCTGCTGTTTTGAGAGGTTCTACCAAATATTCCAAGTTAATGCATTGCTAGACTTCTAAGCTGGTTATTTTTTTAGTAGTGAGCTGGAAGTGAAGGTGGGATGTTATATTAAATTCTTTTATCTCTCCTCCTCTTTAGGTGAACGGCTGCCTGCTAGACCCCCTGCCTCCCCCCACTGTCCTCCGAAAGTCCTCCACCTCCTCGCCTAGCAACATGATGGAGACATCGATCGATGAGGGCATCGAGACGGAGGAGCCCGACACGGATGATGACCCGCCCCACCTGCTCTCAGCCTATCAGACGGCTCGGTTTGGTCAGAGGAGACACACTCTCTCTGAGGTGACGAACCAACCAGGACCATCGAACCAAGGTATGTCTGTGGCAGCTAACAGTTGACAGAGTTCTTCAAGACCTCTCTAGAAATTGTACATTTTAGATGACCACTGACTGGGACCAGGGATGGGCAACTTTGGACACCTGGGGGCCACATTAATGTTATTCATAGTGTTGGGGATTCACTAACCCATCCGGGAAAGAGCTGTTCAAAAATGTTTTTAGAGGCAGAACCTTCAAAACAACAGCAGCTTGTGATTGGACGATCGTTTGGCTCATCACACTCATCACAGACAAATCCACATCAAGCAACGCTGCTGCATATGACACAGCAGCTCTCCATGTTGTTAGCCGTTATCTTCAACTACCTTAGACTATCATCTTACATTAAATTATACCACACAGGTGTGTCATTTAACACTTACATGTGACATGAACCTCGTCAAAGACTGTCCTGGTAAAATATAGGCATTTTAATAGTATTAAGAAAGTGCCGTGGAAACATTTTTCCTTTTTTTACCATTTATTTTACCTACTGTTTTTTATCTGTACATTTAACATTTGAAGCATTAAGGAAAACCTTCCATTAAATCCAATATAGACAATTATACATTGACTAACCCAATGACGTCTGTATTTAATAGGGCTGGGTAAAAAAAATCGATTTTCCTTTAACTGGTTCATAATCGATCCATAAAATCCAAGGATCGATCTTTTAACTTGGGTATTTTTTTCTTCTTTGGATGTGCAGAGAAGCAGCCTGTGGTATCAACCCTGCTAGTCTTGTGTGATCAGCCTTTAGCGTTGCTTTCTACTGAACAAGATCTCATGAGATGCTACTGCAAACAAACATGGTTGAAGCACTATATGGGCACCACTGGCAAGTTTAAAAGCTGATGTTTGGATGTACAGAATTTTAGATTTAACAAGTACAAAGGAAAATACAAGTTGGACAAAAAACAAGTAATATGCAGAACATGCATTAAAGCATATCATTAAAATATGATTAATGTAACAGCTTTGGGTTTAGTTCTTCATGTTAAAACAATTTTAATGATGTACCAGGTCAGAAGCTCACTTTTTAAATTTACAGCACTATTTTAACTAAGATATCCCAGACTGAATAAATAGCGAATTAAATCGTAAATCGAATCGATTTGAGACCTTGTAATATCGAATCGATCCAGAAAATCTGAATCAGTACCCAGCCCTAGTATTTAAACACCTTCAAACAGGATTTCTTGAGCTCATTCCTTCCATTTTTGACCCCCAAAGGTAAACTATTCACCCTCGGCCACAACCCCTCCATGGGCAGCGTGGACTCGGACATCGGTTACGACATGGGCTCCATGCAAAGCGACCTTGGCCTGCTGGAGGATTCTCCTTCCCTCAGCGAGGTGATGCCTGGCAGCAGCTCCGCCCCCGGTGTTAACCCCACGCCTTTCATGACCACCCGGCCCGCCAACCCAGCAATGGCCGCTCTGACTTCACAGCATCGGGAGGCACACAACCGCTCACCCATCAGCTTCAGGGAGGGACGCCGAGCCTCGGACACCTCACTCACCCAAGGTCAGAGCCGCCATTTATCTCTCCTCCATCATAGCGCTTTTTTTCTTGAACATCCTGCTCCTCTGGATGCACTCAGACTTCATTGACCTCATAGCCTTCTCCATTAACCTGGACACTTCATTTTAAGGTCAGACTCATGATCTCAAGGCTGTTTTGGATTCACTCTGTTAGCTGTGTGACATTGAAATTTTAGTGCAGTTTAATGGACGGCAGGGTGACAGCAGGCTGCAATGATCGCTGTATCGATGATAATGTTTCTCTTTAGCCGTCAGAGGATGACGCATTCGTAGTGAGTGATGCCTCCAAGTAGCATCACAGGATCTGAAGGTAATGAGTAGAGATGTTTGATAAAATTTAAGTTTTTTATAACAAGACAGAAGTCTGATAGAATCAGGGCTTCAAAATGTCTCAAGCATAACACATCTGAATCTAAAATAATGTTGCGTTCCAGTTGTACTGGGAAGTCAGGATTTCCAAGGTCTGAGCAGGGAATTTCAACTGGGATGCCGCCCAAGATTGGAATTTCCTACCGAGAAGTTGGGGGATCATCACCGCCCCTTTGTTGACAATTGAAGATGGCTGCCCCAAGTTATTAAGCTCCTGTACTTATCCATTTATTAGCACTCCTGACTAGTGTTTGTCACACTGAATCAGCCGTTTACATAGTGTTGTTGACATATATGGAAATGCTGCTATAGTGTTATTCCGTTCTTTATGTGGTATTTGTGAACTTAATGCTAACAGTGCTATGGTAGATCAGCAAGTTTTTCCAACTTTCACTTGAACACTGATAACTAAAGATGACGTTATTTTCACCTGCCTCATCCCAGTTCCAATGAAAATGTATCACAACCTATAGTGATGACATTCCAGTTGCATTGTGGGTAATGCGGGCAAAATATCTTTTGCGTAAGAATATTTGCTTACGGTGAATTAGAAATTAGCACTTCCTGGTTCGAATGCTTAACAGTAAGTTAGATAACAGAATGCCCTCTTTGGATATATTCCTTAAATAAGGTTCACAATGAAAACATGCACTCAAGATGTTAACTTTGATTTAAAATAATAAAAATACATCTCATAATGCCTCACTTTTGAATTTTAAAGCACTGTTGTGTATTTAAAAAGGAGGGTTGCTAACGAACGGCTAACTACAAAAGTGGCTGTGAAGCCCTATGCAGGCATTTCTGATCTTTTTTTTAATCAAACAATTCCCCTAATAAATAATTCATAAACCATTTCCACAGCCATAAGGACCAACTTGTTCATCATTTGATCATGGTGAAGTTTTGTAAGAAACTAAAGCATGACGTTATACCTTGGATATATTGTAGTTGCTGCCATGTTGTAGTTCCATAGTAGCTTAATAATAGCTTTTTACGTAACTTCTACATTGGTACTACAAAATACACCAGCCCTGCACCACTCTGTACTTTCACAACTTCTTCCATTCCCAAAAATAAACCTTAATGCAAAGGGAAAATGGTTGTTAAAGCAGGGCTCTACTAAACTGAACACCATGTACAGGAGAAATATAAAGCCAAAATAAGTTTGTACACAACACAATGTATGAGTTACATATGTTGTAGGAAAAGTGCTATATAAATAAACTTGACTTGACTTAATGTTAGAGATGGCAACTCCAAAAGGACAGGCTTTCTTTCCAGTTGCAGCTGAGAATTATTAGCAAATTAATTCAGTACATTTAGTCCTCTTACCATTTCCTTTCACTTTGTTCTGCATGCTTTGTAAATTAAGGACGTCACACTCTCATCAGAATCAGTCAGCAGGAATAATTACAAAGCTGCCAAAGATGTGATCCTGGCAGACAGGAGGCAGAAGTGATCAAAACTGTGGCCTGATTTGGCTTAATAACTTTACACAAATAAGACACTTACTGCACATTTGGTGGGTAGATACAGAAGCAACTTGGAGAAGCATTAGTTTACCCGGCATTGGCATGCAATATCAGGAGAGACATAAAAAATCAGCAACAGTCAGTAAGGGCATCGGGGAAGAGTTGGATTGAGAAGCAGAACTGATGATGGAACTGGTATCAATAAAATTAGAGACTTGACTGACTTGTGGCTTCCCCCTAAAACTCCACTTTACCGATATTTCCAAGCTCATTATTACGAATATCAACGCAAAATATTTGTTGTGAAGGGGAATTAGAGGTGTCTCATCCGATATTGATATTGGATATCGGGCCGATATCAGCAATAAAAAAAACTTGGATTATGTCAGCCTGCATCTAAAATCCCTGATATAAGCAGTCCATTCTAATTTATTATTTATTTATTTAATGTAGTTGTAGAATATGCTTATGTTTGAGTTAAACGCAGTGATTATTTTCCAATTTAGAAATATTTCTTTTTGTTTTTATTGGATTTCCTGAGGTTACTTTTATTTGTTTTGTTTAATGTACTTGGTCAATTTTTCTCATACCTATTATTGCTGACTGCTGTTCTCTGTTTGAGTAATCTCACTTGATCAAGCCTTTTCTTACTGCCCATACTACAAAATATGTAATAAAAGTATGTTTGATTTCTGCTGATATTGTATCGGATCAATATCAGAATCGGCCGACACTCAAGGCTGTAATATCGGTATCGTATTGGAAGTAAAAAAGTTGTATCAGGACACCTTTACTTAACTATAATTGACCCGTTGCTTTTAAAGTGGCAGTCTGAATTTGTGGGAAACAGATTCAAATTATAATTTTGATTTATAGAATTTGTAGATTTATAGAATTTGACATTCATTGATGATGAGGAAAACATTGTGGTACATTTGTACAATCTGCCAGTGTTGCAGCCAACACATACTGTAGACATGAATGAATATGTATGGTCAGTTTATACAGCTGAAACATCATCTGCAAAAACATCATATCTGCCCATACCGATAAAAGACTTGAACCAATGAAATCCTGCATCCCTGCTGTGTTTGGCCACCCAGGGGCCACATACACGTGTGCCAAGCACTGAACCACCTCTTGAACAACTTCCCAAATGATAGGTGTGAAAATGACCATCGCAAAATAAATTGAGCTATTACTAACTCCCCCTTGGAGCTTTAGAAAAGGCATCCAGACCTGCGTTCCTGCTGCATATTTCTGTCTGCGCAGCTCCACGATGAAGAACATTGTGTGACTTCTGCTGTCTGAAGCTGACGTAAACACGATAACTTTAGAGGAACCCTTTGAAATGACTGATCAGTAATAGATATACTGTACATACGAGTGTCCTTCAGATGTAATGGCAGATCTGACACAGGCAGTAAAGCTGCAGAGGGTTTGATGTATAAATTGTCACAGCAGATGTTTAAGGACCATTCATGTATGGAGTCTTCTGACAGACGCCACACACCCCTGCTGCAGCTGCTACCTCACACCCCTCCACACACACACACACACACACACATATTTATATATAAATGCACTCTGCCTTCTGGATTGAAGTGCCTCATTCTCGCTCTCCTTGCCCTCCCCCTGTCTCTTCCTCCTCCCTCCCTCCTCCCCTTCGCTCATCCTCTCCGGTCCCTCTGACGACTTTAGCGGTGATGATTCCAGTTATGAATCACAGTCAGATATTTAAAGGTTTTCTGCCCACATATTTGTCTCTCTATCTCCCCCTTCTCTCTTTCTCTTCCTCTGTACAGCTCGTTCTTCTTCTTGTTTTTCTTTCGCTGTTTTATAGTTCACACTGTGGCAGGCTGGATCTGCGTCTGTGCTTTATCAGAGAGGAAGAGGGGCCAAAACATAAGAGGAAATGTTAAACAACTTATACGTCCCCTTCCATTGTTTCATTTACAGCAATTCTGTGCCTGCTGCGTATAAATCACCTGTGCTGCAGCCGAGGAGAAGCTGTATTAATAGCTGAAGATGAGTTTTTACTTCCCTGAACTCTGAGCTGACAGCCTGCCCTGCGCTCCGCTTGTTATTTGCGGTTAATTATATATTTATTTTTGTAATCCTCTTTGGAGAGTGTCGATGGGGCGGATTCTTTTACGTCAGACTGCTGACTCTTTTTTTAAACAACTCCCACCATCATGAGTCAGGTCCCATCGTTCGCAGCTCGTCACCTCTGGACGGCTCATCTGAGCAGATACAGGGCACATACCCTCAGGATCGTGACGTAGATGAAGCCAGATTTACTAAAATGGGGATGCACTTTAGAGATGAGATGTGATCAGACTTTACAGACACGAGTGCCATTATCAGCTCTTCTTATTGATCCAATTTTTACCAAGTCCTGTTGTTTTTTTCTGGGTGTAAAAGTAAGCTAACTAAGGTTTTCTAAAGGTCAAACTCATGGCACTCTTATTCAGGGATGGGAACTGATATGGTTTTAAAGATCAATCAATCAGTCTTGATTTTATTGTGCCAATTTATAACAAGTGTTGTAGGCTCTCCTATAAGAGACAAGTGGACTAAAGTAAAAATTGAAGCCAGTGGCAGATCCAAGGGCCCATCATAGACCTGTCATCATATTTGTCTCTGTTAAAATAACATTTATCAAAAGTTAGCCCCTTGTTATGCTGCATCTCATTTTCAAGAGGATCCTCGGTTGCAGAAGTAGTTTTTTTAGAAGTATAATCACTAACAATCATGAAACGATAGATTAGATTACATAGATCTGGAAACTCCCTTGGGGAAATTAGGAAATTAATCTAATATGTACCGTAAATTAATCTAATATTTACTCCAACATTTATCATGATTAGAAGGGAGAAATGACTGATGTTGAATAACACAGCATCAAAGTGAGAATTTATGATAAATGATGTCTTTTCTGCTGATAAGATACCAAAACTATTATTAATTCTGCATATCATCCCAACTCACTTGTGGATTCCTGTGGGATTTCTAAAGCTCGGGACACTACAAAAGTTTTTCTTCAAAGATTTTGAAAAGCAGTTCACACCAACAAGCTGGTTTTAACAGATTTTTATATGTTGACTGAATGACGGGGTTGCACACATTTAACATCCGCGCCTGATGATTTGTCAAACCAGCTAAAGCCAACTGAACGCATCAAACTCCATGAGTATTCTCATTAGGACAACAGTTTGTTTTGATATTCCCACTACTGGAAATACTTTAGAAACATATGAATACTTTGACATAATGATGGAGGAACAGACAAAGACTAAGCAACATTTATTCATTGTATGTTTGCTGCTTCTGTCCTCCATTTTGTCGTCAAAGGAATGAAAGGGATAATATTTTCTATTTTAGCCTTAAAACTAGCTGTAAAACTTCAGGCCATTACAGCTGAGAATAAAAATATTAAACAAACAAAACCACACAGTTTGGACAGTCTTTGGACGTTGTCTCAGGTCAGCCGATCAGCTTTCTCTGAAGGTCCCTAAGACCAAGCGGAAGCTCAGAGGGGACCGTGCTTTTGCTGTTTTAGCCCCAAAACTTTGGAACAGCTGCCTCAAAATATTGAACAGGCCTCGTCTCTGCCTGTTTTTAAATCCCTCCTTAAGACCAACCTTTTCTCCCTGGCCTTTGATCCACGGTAGTTGGCGATTGTATTGTATTATTATTTATTTTTATTTTATTTTATTTTGATTGCTTCTTCTGCGTTTTTTATTCATTCTAATTTGTTTTTATGCCTTTTAAATTGTTCCTTGTGTTTGAAAATTCATTTTACTTATGTTTTATGTCTATTCTTTTTTCTCGTATTTTATTAATTCTCCTGTACAGCACTTTGTTTCAACTGTGGTTGTTTTTTTAAAGTGCTTAACAAATAAAGTTGGATTGGATTGGATAAAGGGTTTTTGTTAATGTTCTATCGTATATAATGGATATTATTTTTCATTTGTTTATTATGCCAATAAGTACAGTAGATAAAATAGAAAGAAAATGGTTCTTGAAGATCCTTTAAAGTCTAAGAATGACTGAAATCTGATGTTAGAAATGTTGTTTGTTCTGCTGTGCAGTCAATGTTATTAATGTTCCTTTTCATGGAAGAAAATTTCTTAGAAAGTCTTGAATTGGATTTTTGGAAAAATAAAGGAACCCTGAGATGATATGTGTAATAATTCACTCTGAGCAGTTATACCAGTGTCATGCTGAAAATATCATTCATCTCTCGTCACCTGATTTATAAAGTATCACAGTTTCTTGTTTTCTTTATTTTCCACACAGGTCTGGTTGCGTTCCGGCAGCACCTCCAGCACTTGGCGAGGGCCAAAGGCATCCTAGAGCTGAACAAGGTCCAGATGCTGGTGGAGCAGATGGGCTCTGGGGAAGGGGCCGCCATGGGCCCCCTGGGACCACAGCACCACTTGCACAACCTCCTAGAGGTCAGTCACACAAAAACATTGGCACCCTTTGGGGATCTTTCTCATCCTAAACCCCTTCTCAGTCTAAATCCCCCGTGTTTGGCCAGAAGAGGAAAAAAAAAAGGAAAAAGCGGGCACCCGGGCCGTTGTGTAACCCCGGGAGAGGCAGCCAACTGTGGCTTGTTTACTGTCTCCCCGTCCCCCTGGGGCCTGGAGCCCGGAGCCTAGGCCAAAGTGAATGCAGCCATTGTTGAAGTCAGTCAGACTTAACCCGAGTTGTGACTGGCACTCAATAGACCCAAGCTGCAAGAACACACAAAGACACGGACACAAGTATACAAAATAATGTGCTCACATAAACACACTGTGAAGGGAAACAGTTCTGGCAGACTAAAAGATTACAAAAAAGCAGACAAAAGGAAAAAAACAGAAGTTGTGGAAGCAGACGACATCTATTTGTTTTCCCTCTGCCCATCTCTCATAATGTAATAACACAGCTCTTTGTTGGTTATGATGCTCAGGCCCCATCATCCTTTTAATTTGCTTTCATTTCATTTAACGACTGTGTAATCCCTGCGGTACACGCCATTTAGAGAAAGGCATCTGGCTGATCAGTCACCACACAGGCATTCGGGCAGGAGACTGCACAGATAATCCAGTTAGAGCTCACGATGGAGCACCCAGACCCTGATACAGCTTCATTACAGACTGGCAGGACAGGGGCCTTTGGGACTCTTGCGTCCATGTACATGCAAGTGGTGGGACATGAGAAGAAGTTCCTCTTAAATGAATGTATCATGTTTCTGATTGAAGGGTGAGGCGTCCAAGCAGCAGGAGAGCCTAGCTTTATACCAGGGTGGGCCTCATCCGCCTCTCCTGTCCCGCAGACAGAGTTTGGAGACACAATACCTCACTCACAGACTGCAGGTACAGTTACACAACAGCCACATTCACATATCATGACTCAATAACACAGCTTTAACTGAGTACAGCCTTGACCCTGTAGACCTTTAAAACCAAATAACTGCTCAGTATTATAATAAAATGAATAAATAATCAAATTAGAGCAGAAGTAATCAAGCAGATGACTTCATGGTGATTATCTTGAGCTCAGTCTTAAGTCTCTCTCTCTTCTTTGCCCAAAAGGCCAACGTGTTGGCAAACAGTCCAGCTAGCTGCCAGCTTTTCTGTAAGGAGACCCCTCGAAGTTTAGAGCAACAGCTGCAGGAGCACAGGTAAAGATTGAGTCTACACACACTTGTCTGGGATTTCTTCTGTATTATGTGAGTTGAGAAGACTTTTCAAAACACCAGGAATGAAATGAGATCACAGCCCCAATTTTCTGAGCTGATAACCAGGGGGAAGATGATCATTTAACGTCATATCATCCATTAATCATGGCAATACAAGCTTTTTACTGTTTGCTGTAGTGAGAGGTTTGTTTATCCATCTCATCCTGCTTGCTGCCATTCTTCTTTTTTATTGACGGCGTAGCAAACAAGCCTCGAAAGGACAAGTTAATAACAACTGTCATAAAATAAAACAATAAAACATAAAAAGAACGGAAGAAATGTAATTGTTCAATTCAGCATTTCTGTTTTCCAAAGAAAAAAATGCTTTTGCAAGGGATGCAGGGTATTGAATTCTTGCCAGTATTCTATAAGCTGATATTTACAAACTTGTTATCATTGCCTTAGATACTGATATATTTATCAAAATCACAAAGCCTCCATTTAACTTGAATCAACCTGCTTCTTTCATGGTGGCAGTCTCTTTATGTTCATTCTAAAATAAGTTATACCATTGATTTTTTTAAAGCGGACATTCAGTGATGATGAGCTAAACCAAAATTTGTACATTTTGCCAATATCACAGCCAGCATATGGGGCATTTATGGCCACTTTGCACTAGGGATGGGAATCTAAATCCACTTCCAGTTGGAATTTAACAAATGCCTTAAGAAATCAATATCATTACTCTTTTTGCTTATCAATTCCTTCCACTTTTTTCTAGATGCCTTGCAAACAAAGGACGTCATGATCCCATAAGACGTAGTCATCAGAAATATTGTCAAATAATTGAAAATCATTGAAGATAGGGCCAAGTGGTCAGAACTGTCTTACTTTTCCATTGATGCCACTGAAAACTTGTGTAGATGAAATCTTTTCAACACAGTACATCATCAGGAATTGTTAAAGAATCAAATCAAAAAGCAGAATCATAATGGCTTTGCTATCAACAAAATATGATCAATTCCCATCCCTACTTTGTACTGTCAAAATATTCGCTGTTATTATCAGCAATATTGTTCATATCTGCAGATACAGATCATCAACTTTATGGGCTATTATCTGCCGACCCTGACACTGATCCAATATCATGCCTCCCTAGTTTTTGCTTCTAATTTTGCAGGACTTTTGTTCTGATTTGTGTAATGCAAGTAGACGGTTCGGAAATTTGGTGACCTTAGACAAAAGGTCTTTCTGCATTTTTCTTGAAGAAGTCAATGATATGCAGGAGCATGGCATTTTTGGTATTTATTTTTGATAAACAAAACCTCAGCTGCAAACCACTGGGACGGACTCAAGTGTGATCAAGCAGTTCTTGCTCATCAAAACTTACATTACTCACAGTATGATTAAAGTCTTAAAGGAATACTACACCCAAACAACGACTTGGCCTCATTTTCTACTCACCCTCATGCTGAACAACACTGTGGAGTAGTTTTGGAACATCTAGGATGCAGCCGGAGATCTGTGGGGATCCTCGCTGTCCACTGACATTGATATCATGACTTAAATCTGAGCCGAGCAGAACAGTGTCCTTAAAAGTCCACAAAAAGTCCACAAAAAGTCGGCAATATTCCTTCATACTGCTCGTGCACTGTAATCCAAGTGTCCTGAGCGGGTAACATCCACCATTTACTCGAAACGACATCATTTAGCACATGTTTATAGCCTAAACAGCACCTCTTCGCATTTCTATGATACTCTTCACGGGTGCCTCACGGGGAGCATGCGGATGACCAAACCAAGCGAATCGCACTCTGCAATAACTAGGGCGTAGAACAAGAAACAAGAAATCCCACATTCTGCTGTGAGTAGCGGAGCTGTGGACCGACACAAGAGGGGTCAGCAGAATGTGGGATTTTTGGGTTCTTGTTTCTTGTTCTCGCTCCTAGTTATTGCAGAGTATTGGTTTGAATCTTTATGTAAGGTATAACAAACTAAAAAAGTAATATATGCTCACTACAGGATTTACATCTGTTTTATACCATGATTTATAATCTTATTTTGTCATTTGACCTTCCAGTAATCTTCTACTTTAAGCATCTAAAATCCCAGTAGATCAACTTTGCTAAAAAACTTTTTTTTTTTTTTTAAAGTCAGGGGTCTTAAATGTAGCTGGGTCAGGAGTCTGAACTGACCAAGCTTTAGGAGCCACTACCACCTCTCACAAAGGAATGCATTGCAGTTTCAAAAATATTTGCAAAGTACATCATTATAGAGGAAAAATTAACAGGTAAACAGTTTTTGAAATCAAAGTGTTCTTAAGACATCTGGGACAAGAGTCTGATTGTTGATCAAGGGTAACACTGGGGAGCTTTAAAGGGATAGTTCTGGATTTTTTCGAAGTGGGTTTGTGTGAGGTACTCGGCATTAGCCTGAAAATAAATATAAAACATATATATAGTACCTAAACAAAGCAGCTTGGGAGTGGAAGGGTGAGTGATTGTTGATAATCTGTTTATAGCATGTGATGACTCGATGCTGTTTTTGTGGCTTGTTTCATTCACAGTTGATCTAATGACAGGGAGTCAGTGGCTCCATCTGCAGTAATGTATAGCCCTAGCTTCTGTGCCAACTATTTCTGCACAGATTAAGAGCTGAGCTTGTGACTGTGGCATATATTCAGGCTAATGCCATGGACCTCATATAGCCCCACTTGAAAAACCCAGAACTATCCCTTTAAGGCCTCATTAGGTCCCAGGTGATCTCCTGCCCCTGCCCGATGGTAAAACCGCCTGTCCTTGCTCCTCCCACAGACTGAACCAGAAGAGGATGTACCTGCAGCAGCAGTCACAGGGCATTGGGCTGCAGGCCTACTTCAACCAGATGCAGATAGCTGAAGGTTCCTACCCCGCGGGCAGCCCTGCTCTGGACCCGTCGGTGTCCCAGAGCCCCCCTCAGGGCCCCCCGATGTCAGCCGGCCATCAGCCTCAGCCTCAGCAGCAGGGCAACCCTCAGGCTTCGCCCCCCTTCAGTCACAGTCTCACCCCTCTGATGGAGCCGGGCGAAGGTCTGGTTTACGATCCCTACAATATGAGCCACCACCACTACCCCCAGCACCTGCCCCCCGGATCTCACCTCCACCACCAGCTCCACACCCCACAGCCTCACGAAGCCTCAGCCGCCGGCCTGGGCTTCAGCTTCCCACCCAGCTGTGAGCAGCAGGCGATGGGCCCTTCCCCTGAGGCTTTCCTCCCGGAGCAGTACGAGTTTCCTGCCTTAGACCCCCCCTTGCTGCCCCCGCCTGCTCCGGGAGAGGCCGAGGGCGGGGCTGTGGGCAGGGTCATGGCTGGTCAGGAGGGTCTGGTCCTGCCTGAGCTGCAGGGCTCCCTCCTGGACAGTGAGATGATGGAGACAGTGGACTCTCAGCACGGCTTCGTCATGGTCAACTAAAACTAGCTGTGGGGTTTAAGAGAGAAAACAGTATTAAGCAATGAGAACCTGCAGAGCACGAAGAGCAGAGAGAACGGAGATATAAGCGGAGGTCCCAAGCGTAGCAACAGGGAAGAAGAAGAAGTGTTAACTTTTGTACGACTAATACAAACTTTCATTTCTTAGTTGTGATAAACCTCAGAAGACCTTTCTACCAAATTCCTCCCTTAGCCTACCTCCCTTTCTCCTTCTCCTCTGTTCTTGCTTTCATCAGCCACGTGAGGCAGGAACAGGTCCCGTATTCGGCACAAAGCGAGCCTCACCTTGCTGTTTTGGCGAGGCCGCTCTTGTCGCGGACATTGTTACCCTTCCCCCCATGTGGACTGCGGCGAGCAGCCCGGGGAGCTGCTGCACAACCAGGAGGCTGCTGCAGCGAGAAATGGTTTGGAAGACAGACTGACAGAAGCACCCTGAAGGACAATGGCTGCCAGTGCTTTCTGTATTTGACACAGGACAGTTGGACAACAAGAGACTGGTTCCTCAAACTTTTTGTGCTTTTTTTTATTCTGTAGATGAAAAAAACAACTGAACAAGAGAATAGCCCTCATTTATCACGGTACCAGAGTTCTAACCACAAATTCAAGTGTTAAAGCTCTTTTCTCTTTACGTTATGGAAGTTTATATCACACTACTCATGCTCTGACCTGCAGAAGTTTCAACACTACCATCCAAAAAGCCTTTTGTTCATCCTACGCTGGAAAAATAATCCAAAACATGCCTATCAAAGTCCAGGTTGGAGAGGAATGCATCATTTTCTTGGGTTTGTGCCGCATTCACTTTTTTAAAGCTAAGCGTTAGCACTGGGCACTCTGTACAAGCTTCTTTGGCAGCAATCTTTCAAAATAAGAGCAATGAAAACACTAGCTGCAAGCTCAAATCAGGCTGTTCGTTAGAATCAATTCAGTTTTCTAAAGATGCCCCGATTGATCGACCACTAATCAATATCGAATGATATTTGCTAAAAAAAAAAAAAAAAACATGTTCAATCGGTTGAAAGTAATGTCTAGTAACCAATATCGATCACTTGTGGTTTAACCTCATGCTTTGCAATGGATGTTATCCACTTGTCCACTGCTCCTGCTGCCCTGTCATCCTCTTAGATAATCTGTTGTAGAATCCCCAAAACTTTTCAGTCAAAATATTAATCCAGTATTAAGGCCTGCATGCTGAGACCAACAGGATAAAGCAAATTAGCTTAACTAAACAAGCAACACATTGCTACACAATAAAAGCACATCATGTTTAATGAGGTATTTTAGGTCCAGTCAGTCATATTGTGAAGCATTCAGGTTGGTTAAATTAGTAAATACGAAGCTCAGAGCATGATGTGTGTAAATGTAATTTACAGAGTTGAAGATGTAGATTTTGACCAAGCCTTAAATAAATAATGTTAAGTGCGGATGAAATTTGTTGTCTTAGCATTATGAAACAGTTACATTTGATCAATTCTGTAACTGAGACAATATTTTTAAATGTATAGTCTTTTATTTATTAGCCTATTTTAGGGTTCAAATGTAAAATAAGTATAGAAACATTAAGGTGCCTGGAGCAGTGAACCACCCAATCCAACAGTGTGCAACTCCACCGTCCGTTTCTCCTTTGACCTCAACAATAAGGAAGTTGTGCTTCCCAACTACACCCTGAGAAAATGGAGAAAAGGCAACCAATCTGTGTTAGCACTTTGGGCCCTGCACTGCTGGTGGTGAAATTAAAACAAAACTGGCTGTGTTGATAATGCGTAACGCAGCTTGCTTACTCCTTATCCACTACATATATATAGCCCAATTGTTGGCCTGCCACCCAAGTGTGGAGAAACGCTCAGTCCTGTGCATGTCCGTGTCCTCCAGGGCCCCACATCAGTGGCGTGGAAGAAGGCCATATATCTTACAAAGGTCTTCAGTTATTTGCCTATAAGCTCGAAAACCAATCAAGTTTGATTTTTGGGAGAAGTGACAGCCTTACTCTATCTGCACTGTTTTACTGATTGGATTGAATTAATAGTTTTAGTCTGTCAGTAATTTTGTTACTTCACATAAATGCTAACAGGTATGAAAATGAGACATTACATAGTGTCAAAGCCTTGATTACAGGATATATTATGGCTCAACCGGATGTTAAAACAAAACATGAAATATGATCGGTATTGCTTTTGACCAGTTTTTACAAACAGGTGATCAGTATCAGCTTGATCGGGCATCCTTAAATGTTTCATTTCTGTTTTTACTCATTACTACTGATCCTGATGAGTTTTCTCACACTACTGATCCGCTCCACCTCCTTACCAGTTTTCATTTTCCTCAGTAAACTATGGACAACTATCCTCTTATTTTGCAGCGGACATGGCTGCGTGTCAGTTTAAACAGTTGAATTGTGGGTCTTGCGTTTGCCTGATAAATGAGGGCTGATGTAATTGATGTGTTTGGTCGAAAAGTAGCGGTGTTAGGCAGTCGATATTATTCTATTTTTGTGGCAATACTGAAGCAATATTATTAATCCTAAATGTGGAGGGATGATGAACGGAAGCATCACCTGTACAGCCAACTCTGATTGGTTCCCGGGGACCTCTTTGAGTCGTCAGCAGTGACATCACTCGAGCCGATGATGTAACCAGGACATAATCTCTCGCCCACTCGCCCCCGCTGGAGGGGCAGGGGACGAGCTCGGAGACAAGTGTGTGTGAAATGAGCGTGCGTGGGAAAGAGAGAGCGTGATTCTGATCGTTTGCACAATTCATACATCAAATAATCTTTCATCGTGGTTACGAAGAAATGACAAACACTGTATTGATGTCTCCTGATAATAACAAGAACTGTGCATCTATCCCTCAGCGCACAGTCAGTTTGTAGCTTTTAGGTGATTTCTGGTTTACATCCTCAGTGCTCCAGTCATGCCTCTGTGTTACTTTTCATGTTTGTGACCCCTAAAAGATTCCCTGCATTAGATTTCATGAACGAATGTTGCCTCTTGGACGTCTGCAGGCTGCTGTGAGACGAAGACGAGCAGAACGTCACTCGCCTGACACTGGATTTTTCACTACAGGCTCCACAGCGCTCGCTTTAACTCACAGCTAGCCTGCAACCAGACAAGAGATTTTTTTTTTTTTAATTGCAGCACTTAGACTGTGTTCAATCTACTTGAAGCGCACACATGTATCTACTCAGACAGAAGATGATTTATAGAGACGGAATCATGAAACAACAGGACGCTGAACACCTAGATGTTAAGTTTATATGCGACTGTGACTGCGAGACCCTCAGTGGTCGTGGGTTAAACTGTGCAAGTGTTTGTGTTCAGATTAGCCATCAGACTTGACACAGCAGAGTTTACTCTCAAACACAGAGGGATTAACTTTGGTGTTGCAGATAACGGTCTCAAAAAAGAGAAAATATGAACCAGCTGGGGTTGCAGTCCTGTGAGAGTTGGAGGAAAAATCCACCCTGTGATGCTTTTGAGCCATATTTCATGAAAGATGAAGCCTCGGAGAACTGAATGCTGCTTGATTTCTGGTTGATTCTTGTGTTTTTTGAACAACTGATCAATAGATGGTATGCACATGATATTACAGGCAGGGAGTGGCAAGAAGCTCAGACTGACAACAGCAATCAGAGAAAAGTAATATATGTCAAAGTGTAGCTTTTTTTACTGCTCAACAATGTTCACCAGTGTGGATTCTCAGTTGATGTTGAAGCAGTTGGAGCTATAACTTCAGGTTAAGACAAAGTTATGTTGTCACAGCAACTGTAATCCTATCAGTCATCAGATTTCTGCAAATTAATTATAAAGTTAATCATCAGTATCCTAAACGACAAGGAACTGAGGACATGAGGTTGTCTTTTCATGCTTGTAGCCTACTTAAAACCCTAAAAACATCTGATTACAATGGGGGGTTGGACTTTAAGTGATTTAAAGAATCATAAAACAGTTTGACCACAAATTCATGAAATTACTAAAAGTGCTTCAAGAGCACAAACCTCTGTCAAGGCAGTACCAACATTATCGGCAAGTTGTTATCCAAGTGTGGAAAACTGCGCTGTCTTGCACCGTAAAGAAATTCTTTAAAAATTCTTGGATCCAAATCAAGATTCAGATCACCACCAAAATCAAATGACTTCTCCTTTGTGCCATGACCAGCATTCTCTAAAATGTCAACAAAATCCTCAGGAAACTTTCTGAGTCACTAGAAACCATGAGGAAAACTGTTCTATCTTGCAATGTTGAGGAATCCTTTAAAAACCTTCCTGATCCACATTGGGATTTGAATTAACACCAAAATCTAATTGATTGTTTTTGGTCCATTTCCGAACCTTCCTAAAAAATTTCATCGCATTCTATTCATAACTATTCTTCAAACATCATCAAAAACATAATAATGGCTAATGGCTAATAATTGACTTTATTTTTGCATATTTCAATGAAATGAAGGTTTCTTACCAGCTTTAAGTGAACATGAGGCAACGATAGTTAAACAGATGCTGAGGCCATATGCTCAGAGTAAGTCTTATTTTGGATGAATGCATATTCACAGATACAGTTATAGCCAGCACATGGCTTCATACTATAGCTCAGGCTAATAAATGCTAGATTTTAAATCTAATTTTATGGCTCTAGACATTTATGAAGTCATTTTTAAATCAGACTACAGTCTGCAGTTCCCATAATAAACACCATCCAGATTAATTAGGCCTTCTGTAAGTGACAGAAATCACAACACTCTTAAATTAATTAGAGCATTTTTACTGTTAACTATTAACATCAACTACTAGACGTTGCTCTCTGCTACTCAGTTCTGCCATTCTGGTGCATAAATTATAACATCATTGCATACCATCTATTTCGATTAATAACAAAGAGAATAATTCACTTACACAATTTCAATACCCCCTTTCCAACTTCCCGTTAGTTTATTCATTTTGCTTTGTGTTGTTGAAATGTTCATGTGCGAGGGCAAAAACAGCCTGTAGATCAAGACCAATGTCTAATATGAACAAGAATCCCCGAAGTAAAAGATCATAGATAAATAACATCTGAATGTAGGAGAAAATAAATATGTTTTAAAGTATTTAAATGGTCCAAATGCCAGAAATATCTGTTTAGTTCATAGCTTGATTCAATATTTTTGCTGTAATTTGACCTGACACATCTTTTCTCAGTGTTTGGAGCTCATGTGTGTCTTTAAACACAATATCTTGGCTTCATTAAAAACAAATATTGTGATATGTATTCAGCAGTTTGCAGATGCTTAGTCTGAGAACTGTGTAGAGATGTTTTGGTGGTATCATTTTATGGGGCCCAATATTTCTGGCAGCGCCCATAAGTGGGTGGTTGAGATTCGAGTAGGTAACACATTTCCTACTCTAGACACAGTCCTTATTTAGTACTCTAGAGGCCAGAAAGGAAAATTATCAGCTTTTTTGATCACATATTTCTAATACCATCGTGTCTGAATGCCTCAGGTTGCCAGGTCAAATTCTTACGGCTGCCTTTTTGTTCTGAGGTTTGGCAGAAACGGCATCAGCAACAACAGACCAGGGAGTACTGCAGCAACAAGATATGCTGTGAAACTGGTCCAGTAGCTTCTTAATGAGTTCCAGCCTAAACTTTACAAACTACTTGGTCTTGTTTATATGGTTGTACGCCCACATGGAACAAACTCACACCCAACATGAAGCTCGTGTGGAAAATGTCCTTAAGAGAGAAGAACTATCACACAGGAGTGGAAACATTCAGAACATGAAATAGTCCGAGCGTCAGAGGGTGGATTTCTCCTTTTATATGATTGTAATGTTTTATTTTGGTGGATGTTGAGGCTGGAGCAGCTACAGGTTGATCTGTTGAAGTTGAATACTGGAGCACTTTGACGTGGAGGGGAGGAGGAGACGTAGCCAGAGAGGAGGAGGTGGTGGAAAAGGTTTGTATTGCTCTGCTGTTTCCTGGCAGATGAAACGAAACCACAATCTTTAGGAAACACCTTTCTCCTCTCGCTCTTCCCCCACCAATAATGGACACAAAACACATTTCTTTCAAAGAAAGACCAGACACAGCAACACTTTATCTGATTGTTGGTTTTTAATCCAAGATGGAGTTTAACACTTTTCAGTTTACGACGAGTGTTATTTGTACAAATTAGAGGTGTAGTGAAGCCTCGGTGTCACGCCGAGGTTGATTTTGTGTTGAACGTGAACGTGTTCAGTGTGCCTTTTACTTTTTTCAATCTAAATTAAGATTTTGAATAGCACCATTATTGCTGTTTGAACCCTTTTATCATTTATTTTTACTATGATCACTTTTTCTTTGCTGTATTTTTTTTTTCTTCCAATACGTAGAGCCAGGTTTTACAAAGGTACAAAACCAAAGTCCCTCAGAAGTTTCCCTGTACGACCCACCATGTGGAGTTTTGGAGCTTCTCTTTCAGCTTCTCTACCGTGCTTTTTTTTTCTCTCTCTCTCTTGTTGGTCAATCAGTGTATGCCATTTAAAAGTATTATAGCAATATTTCTCTAGTTGAAGACTCAAGTCATGAAGATTCTAGTGGATGTGTTTCCAAGTATCATAATTTCACCTCCTGCTGATAAAACAAAACATCAATCTATCAATAGAAATCCAGTTTTATATTTACCTTCATTGATGTTGACCACACATAAGCTAACTTGCTGTTGAGATTAAAAAAAGGTTTATTGAACATCAAGTGTGTGTGTTTTTATTCTTACACCTAGTGTTTCTGCAGAAGCGCTGTTATCTCTTCCATGTTATCCAATTGTCCTTTAACCATAAATTGCAGCCGTCTGACAGCACCCAAAGGCTGCATGGTGTAGGCGAGGGTTAATGACCTGGAAAAATGAATCACGCCTAGCGCTCCATATAAACTGTTGAGTCACAGATGAACCTGAAGCCATTTCAACCAGAACTGAAACTGCAGAGCCAGTCGAGCTGCAGGGCCGGTTAATAGTTTGAATATTACATGGTGCTAATTTACAATTTAAACTACCAACAAAGGGGAGTGTCTGTAGGTGAAGACTGACCCACTTCTGGTCCGAAGTGTGTCACATGTTGGTTAAGAGGTATACACAGGTGATGAGGGATGACCAGCTTCGAGGCATGACAGGAATGTGTCAGTCTAAGGAAGTATTCAATCAGGGCTCATTAAAGCCTTGTGGAGATGCAAACATTTTGTTTTTCAGGTTATGTTACTTGACTTTTATTAATCTGTATGACGTGATTTGTCAATCACTAGTTTTGATTTTATAAAATCATCAATCAGTGTGTAGTACTCTGTGCTATTTTTCTAGCATATGGCCCTTGCAGTGTAAAATCATATACTGTTTTATTCTTTACGTATGCATGCCAGGCTTCAAATTTGAAGTTTGTATTTGGTGTCAGCAGATGGCCTCATTTTTCTCATTGCCCCAGCCAAGGAGGTTATGTTTTTGCAGGCGTTTTTTTTGTTAGCAAAAGTCCTACTGGATGTTTTTAACTAAAAATTTCCAGGACATGTTGGGAATAGCACAAATTATAAATGATTAGATTTTGGTGGTGAACCAGATAACCGTCATAAGTAAACAATCTTTTTTACTGTTGTTTACTAATGGCGGACTTAAAATGATCATTTTAATTCATAAAAAATGTTATCTCAAGGCACTTTACATAGAGACCCAATACTCTTCATTTTATAGGTACACATATACATACATATACATATGAAACCCACATTTATACATATACATACATCCAGACCCAACATGAATCCACCATCTACAACACTGGGTCAGCCTCCAGGGCAGAACACCTGTAGGAGGCTCAGAGTAACAGTAGGAGATCTTGAAGTGGAGCCAGTCTAATAAGCATATCAATCATCCTGATTCAATGTCAGATCCATCTTGCCAAGCTCAAATCTACAACAATTTAGACCAGCCGAAAGCAGAACGGCCCAATCAGAGTCCTTTAAACCAGGAGGATGTGGTAGCAATTAGGGAGGTGAAAAAGGGTGCTGCGTCAAAGAATAACAACAAACACTGGAGATGGACAATGGGAGAAGACTGAAACAAGGACTATGTCAGAGAGTAAGAAAGCGACAGGGAAGAAGTACGGAAAGCAAGGATATTACCTTCAAACTGAAGTTTCCAAAAGATGAAACAACATTAATAATGATAGACATGTAAGTACCACTCTGTGACATAAAACTGTTCTGAATATTTGAAAAAAAGATTAAAAAGATTATAGGTCAGTTAAGATGATGATTATAGGTTTTGTAAGATTTTGTGGACTCATATTCAAAACTCATGTTTCGCTCTTTTTGCCCCCAAAACCCACCCGAAGACAACATGGCGGTTTGTTATGTCAGCCTCCACAACGAGGAGACCTGCAGTACATAGATATAAAAAAGCTTTTTCTAACTTAAAGCTGGTGTCTACGATTTGAAACCGCAGCCTGCCCCTCCTTCCCTCACCTCTCCCCTCCGTGTTCCAAGATCCCGACCCCAGCTCGTGTTGGCTCATATAAGCCCCCTCCGGCAGAGCTACGAGCGACTAGCACAATATATCAGCAGCAAACTCAATCCAAAACAGCTCAGCTCAACTGAAAGTATCAAACACGACAGACATCTCCCTTATAACACACAGCAGTAGCCATTTCAACTGGACCGGCGGCAATGCGGGTTTGGCGCCATCAGAGCGGAGCCGAGTGTGGGGGAGGATTTATCTTTCTCAGCCTGTCCTCCCCAGCTCAGCTTACAGTGCTAACGATTAGCGGCTAACAGGCTAACCCGCTCCCCTACAACTTATTAGCCCATACAGGCACAAACTAACCAGAGTTATTCAGCAGACATCTCCCACTGTAGTAAACAAAGCCATTACCTGATCAACCAGGGGCGAAACGGCCGATGCTGAAGGTCTGGCGGCGGCTGAGGCTATTCGTTAACCGTTAGCCCGCTAACAGGCCTCCACCAGCGGGCAGAGCTCCGTTGGGCCCAGCGGAGAGGGAGGCGGATTCGGGTTCGGCGCTAGGCTTTTCCGGCTCCATGATAGTTCAGTAGCTAACGCTGCTAGCTGCTCACCGGAGGTAGAGGGGAGGAGGCGGGACCATGGGCAAGATGCTGCGGACTGCGTAGTGAGGGAGACGAGGGAGAGGGGAGAGGAGAAGGGTGGTCTGCAGCCAGACTGTCTTGGGAGAGGGAGGCGGATTCCCGGGTTCGGCGCTAGGCTTCTCCGGCTCCATGATAGTTCAGTAGCTAACGCTGCTAGCTGCTCACCGGAGGTAGAGGGGAGGAGGCGGGACCATGGGCAAGATGCTGCGTACTGCGTAGTGAGGGAGACGAGGATTGGATGGACTCATGGACTAACTCACGGACCAATTAATAGTCGCAGGTTCTTAGGCTTGATTGGTCAGCTAGTATGCAGCTTTTCAGCGGATATACTGAATGGATTTTTTTCATTCTTTTTGGTCTTTATACTGTGTAGATAGGACCATAACAGCCTTATAAACGGTGTTATTAATATGTACAAAGCTTCCAAATCGTAGACCATAGCTTTAATAAAAAGAAAACCAAAGTTTAATGAGGATGATTGTACACCTATTTTGGCGAACTTCACATACAAATAGAAACATTATATCCTCACTGTTTCGAAATGCTGCCAACTTCCACACCTTTAAATTAAAAACAAAACTTCTATACAGTAAGAATATTATTTGATTCACTTCTGACGTGTTTTGGTAAGAGTTCATTTTACAAAGTGGCTCATATTCCTTTAGTGCAGAAGGACCTGCTAACTAGATTATCTGATTAGCTGGTAAATTAATGACAGAACGATTGTCCAATCCCCTGTCAATATGCCTCTGAATGGCACTGCTGTCCCCAAATACTTTCTATGGGCTCTTTTCTGGTGAAATATATCAAACAGTTCATCTGGTGTTCCGGATTAAGTCAAACAGGTTAGACAGGGATAAAACAGTACTGATTCAGGTCTGAAGAAGCTACAGCACAATGAGGTACACAGTCACAAGAGTAAAAGTCATAGCAACCTTAGCGTAGCATTTCGAAAAGCTAATCAGTCCATCCCTCAGTCATCATGGACATTTGTGCAAAGTGTAAGGATCATCCCTCAGAGCATTCATCAGATACTGCATGTCAAAGAAAGGCCCAGAAGGATGAACAGACGGACAGACAACCTGAAAAACATCATCCCTGATGATGTCTAAAGCAGAAAAGGTGTTTGTTGTTGTTTTTCAGAAGCTTTCTGGAGCAGACTTTGAGGAGGGGGGATTTACATGAAGTCAGACGGCACATACACAACATGATGATTCAGACACATCCAGCATCATCACCACAGGGGAGTTAGCACTGTTTTCAGCTCAGAGGTTTACATCAGACACAAGAAAAAGACCTGAGATGATTAATATTTTCGGTTTGTCCGATTAAAAACGCACATTCCTTCCTTTACCTCCTGTAGCCATGCAGACAGTTTGATTTTGTTTGGCTGCCTCTGGGGTATGCCATGTTGTATTAAACGCTCGTCATGTAGGTTTTGGCATCAGACGCCTAAAAAAACAGGAAATAATTCAGCATCTGCTAAGGTCATTTCAGCGCTGCTTTTCTGCTGTTAACTTATGCATGTGATAAGTAAAAACAAGCTACCTGAGGTCACAATGAAAATAAGGACCTTCGGGGAAGTTACGTTTTCAGTTAAAGTTGCAGTATGCTATCAATTTTTATGTCAGTGGCTCAGAAATTATGATTACTTCTCAGAATCATTTTACTGAGCCATGTGACAGATCCTTAGACATCTGTGCCCCCTCTTTGCTCAGTGTTAGGGCTTTAAAAATCTATCAAGGGATTCACAGTTGTCGACTAATCCAGGCTCAGTTCATGGACAGTGCTCATACTGCATCCACTACTATTGCATATGTGCTTGCTATGTCTAAACAGACTTTAGTTTTGCTTCGATTGAACAGGCAATGCTGGTTTTATGAAGGGCCTTGTGGTTTGTGGCTGTTTTGTGGCTGCAAATACATAATGTAAGCATAATGCTAATGGTAGCTAAAGGCACACAGGCACAATGGATTGATAAAACCACGGGATCACCGGTGACACCGCTGCGAATGTGTATTTCAAATTACTGTAACTCCTCGCTACTTGGTGCAATTTTAATCATTCAAACTGCCCCTGAAAGCTGTGAAACTGGGCTTTCTGGTACTTTACATGCATACGGTAATGACTGAGTGCTGTGTGAGGAGAAGGAGGAAATATCCTTAATTTATTGAAATCTGCCAAACAGTTGAGCTGGTAGTTAAAGGGTTAAGTGAAGGGCATGGCTAGGAGAAAATCCATGGAAGTGAGGGGGAGTAAATAGGTGACAATTTGTGACCTTTGTAGTACTTTTAATATGCGAGTATCCATTTAGTCAAGGGCCTTTTCCAGTAACCTCAGGAAATTTTCAGTCGGATTCTTTTTTGTAGGATTATAATATGGACTAGAAAGCAATTGGAAAGCACACATCTTATAGACTTACATCTATAAGTAATAGTTCCATGATAAAGTCACCACCATGATAAGATACCTTGACCCTAAAACCCAATGCTAGCACTCAGAATCATGTTCATATCAGTATTAGGTGAACAGTTTTGAGCAAAAACAATCATTGACTAATGGCGGTTATCTGGTTCACCATCCAAAGGTAATCATTTTTTTCTACTATTATTTTAAAGGTGGGCCGTGAACAAAAAGTCCTGAAAAACTCAATAAAATCAGTCCAGTAGTTTTTGCGTAATCTTGAACACAAACAAACAGAAAACAGACAAACATACTCAACCAGGAAAAAACATAACCTCCTTGACAGAGGAAAGTAGTCATGTCATGTACATTTTTTCCTGCCAAAAACTAACTAGAAAATCATATGTAAGCAAGTCTCCTTTTTTAGTTAAAACATAAAAAGAACCTTCCGCATCGGCATGTATTCCTGCCTGTTTAAAACCAAAAAAGTCAAATATTAGCATATTTTTTTCAGGCATGGAACTTAATAAAAAGAAGAAAGTTAGCATGTGGCGTTTTATCACGATCCAACCCGAAGGAAAAATGCATATTGCTAATTTTTTAGGTGACATATATCCAAACCTTCTGCACCAGAGTCTTCCCCTGCCTGTAAAGCCCCCCAAAAAGTCCAGTTTTAGCATATTCTTCTCAGGGTCCCAAGTGGCAAATTAGCCATATGTTAGTATGTGTTTTTTTTTCAAGGTCTGACTTGATGGAAAAATGCCTATATCTAATTTTTTGGGGGTAACCTATGTTCAAACCTCCTGCACCAGAGTATTATCCTGCCTGTAAAGGTCCTAAAAAGTGAAATTTTAGCATATTTATATCCAGGTCCCCTATTGGCCTGCAAACTCTTTTAGGCCTTGTTATTAAAAAAATCATTTAAGTCTTAAAAGTCCTTGCATTTCAGAATTCTCATTTCAGACTTCTGAATACTTTGTTAGATATTTTAAGACCCTGAAATTCAAAATCATATTAAAATCTTTTCAATACATTTCGAGGCTTTTCTAGCCTAATGATTCAAAAAAGTAATTTCATTCAATAACAATTACATATAATTATAAAGACTACAACTTTTAAAGTCTTAAAATTCAATAACCAAATAATAGATTTTTAGGAACTCTTAAGGCTTTATATGAAGGCTTTGTAATTCAGAAATCTTATTCAAGATATTAAAAGACTTTTTACGGCCCTAAGATTAAAAAATCTTGATTAAAACTTTGATACATAAAAACAAATGAGGGTTCAGCTTACTGATTGGTTAAAAAGGTTCATCTCGTGGTCATGTATCATCTGCTAATAATGTCTAACAGAATTTAAGACTGCGGCGCTGAAGCTCAACAAACCAAACCGATGAGTTCCTGGGACAAAAGTGAGGTGAGTTTCATAAGTGACCTTTGTGATCCAAGACTTGCCCATTAGAGCAGAAATATGGAGACACTTTCAGACAAAGATACAACTTTTTTTATTCAAAACCACACAACTACACATAGGTATAAAATGTTGCTGTTGTGTATTATTTCATCCAGAGAAATTGAAACCAGGCCCAGTACTAATGGTGGCATAAGCCAGGGGGCCTGGGTCTCTTTTGTTCTTAATGCTTCAGCAACTATCAGCGTGATGTCTGTGATTTACAAACTTGCAGAGGATAAGGAACTGAGAAGGGAATTGTTCGGCAAAAAAAGTAATTACCGTAAAATACCAAATAAACGCCCGGTCCCAAATAAATACTAGTCCCAAATAAACGCCTGGTGTAGTAGTACATTTTGACAAATAGATGCCTGTTCCAAATAAACGCCTGGTGTAATTTATTCGGCACAGCGTACAAGCTACGGTCGAAGTTTACAGAACACGCATGCAAATGCTGAGCTCAACTGATAGCCAACACTTGATTGCATGTTGCTGCCTATCTCCATGTCCCTGTTGCAGCAAAAAAAAAAAGAAGTAAGACCTTTACTTAACCACCAGTCGTTCCTGACCAGTATTAAGAGTGTTTACAGAGAGCTGAGTTAAAAGAAGACAAGAGTTTAACTACAGTACTGTAATCTTGCCTTGAAAATGTACAGGTGTTATTCATACTAGTGTAAATAAATAATTTGATTATATTTACCATATATTTTTAATATTGGGCTAATCAAACTTTTTGTGCAAAAGGAATTAAACGCCTGTCCCAAACAGTCGCCTGGTCCCACATAAACGCCTGGTCTGCTCAGTAATTGAAGCAAAGAAACGCCCCGGCTACTATTTGGTATTTTACATTAACTCCGTTAGGGAGATGTTATTGATTCTCAACTCAGATTGGTTTTAATTCCCATCCCTAATTAGCATAGATTTTAACTAAAAAGCACTTGGAGAGCTCAAACCCCCACCAAGGTAGCTCACATTTTGCTGTTTCTTTTTTGAGCAATAGTTCTATGAAAAAGTTAGCATCATAATATATTCTGATTATTTGCTAATGGAGGTTATCTGGATCACCACCAAAATCTAATCATTTCTAAGTTGGGTCATTACCAACATCTCCTGAAAATTTCAGCGAATCCGCCCAGTATTTTTTTGCAAGCTTGCAAACATACAAACAATCATATGCCAGCAAAAACATAACCTCAGTGGCAGAGTTAATAATGCTCAGTGTCTCAGATCACTGATCTAACTTATATTTCATCTGTCTCGATATTAATCTCCTATGAATATTCATCAAACATCATTAAACTCAAACAATCTCTAAAATGGTTATGTGTGGTCAAAAGGAGGCTTGTCCTGAGCCGAGCCCTGATTGGCTGACCGCAGCATCACATCTGAAAACAAGATGGCAGGTTGCCTGCTGTTAATGCATTCAGACAAAATGTGCTACTAGAAATGAACAGACACTTCGGTGTTGTTTGAGAGCCGGGGCTTTGTTGGCCTTTGTGTGGGAAAGGATCATGAAGAGAGAGAACGAGTCAATCCAATCAGCCCACTCAGACAGAGAACAGCTAATCCCACTAATATACCAGCAGAGGAAGGCGAGGGTCACACTGTTCATGGAAACCAGGGTCTCACTTCTCTTCCTGGGATCAGACCCTGACACAACACGCTGATGGTGCTGAACTGAAAAATCTGAAATATGGGATGAGTCACCCTCAGCCGAAAGTCCCTCTTGAACAGACTTTGACTTAATTAGCCTTTCATTTTGCATTTGGTGCCTTTATCTGACCCTGTGAAAGTGGATTGAAATGGGAAAATCCCCCCAAAACAAACCCTCCCTCAAATTTTCCCTGTTTAATGAGAAACTAAATCTACCACAAGGCAGCTGTATAACTCTGCACAGTATACAGTGCATCGCAAAAGAGTTAAAGTCTGTGGTGGATCTGACGTCATACCCACCAGATTATATCTTCACGGACATTCATGCAAAGTTTACCTAGCAGAATGTGCTGATTGTGCCAAAATTCAGAATGTTAACATTGATGAAATCCACATAATACCAAAAATACCCAAACATATACTTATCATACACATTTGGGAAAAATTATCAGCATACATTGGACCAGTTTTACCTCTACAACTTCCCACAATTCGAAGAGCCAGCGACACCCACAGCATATGTCCACGGCAATGGCCTTAGCAATGCATTAATTTGATTTATTTATAGTACAGTGAATCAATCCCACTAAATTTTTCAAGTCCATAAATGGCTGTCACACATTCTTACATGTGTTCAGTGGTGAAAATCTAAACAAATCACTCATTAAATTATTTTAGTCAATTATTGGACATGAAGTTAGCCGTTTGCTGAGTAACTGGTCGCTATGTTTTGTTGACCAGAAGCAGAAATCTGCCAAATTATTGTACTGAGGAGAGAAAGTACAGAGCCTTGATTACATGATTAAAAGAAACTTGATTATTTATGTGTTTAATGTAGTTTTTGTGCATTTAGCCCAGCGGATGGCAATAATTAGCTTTGTAAGACAAAGAAGAAAACAAAAAGAAGAATCATCAGGTTGGCTGGATCTAGAAAACTACAGAATTCCAGCTCTTTGGCAGTCATATGACAGACCACTACTAACAACAATCTGCTTTACGTGTTCGTAGACTAGTAGTAGGTGGTTCAATATCCAGTATCAACCCTCTATTTTGATTGTTGGTGGTTAAACTGACCAGACTTAACCAGTGATGACCCAATTCAGAGTGGACATTCATGCAAAGTTTAAGGGAAATGCCTCAAAGCATTCTTAATTTATTGTTTGTTACTTCTGCCAAGGAGGTCATGTTTTTGAATGTGTATGTTTCTGTTTTTAAGCAAGATTACACAAAAACTACTCGACAGACCTTGCTGAAATTTTCGGGAGATGTTGGTAATGGCCCAAATTTAAAAAAATAAATAAAAAAAAGTCTGAATGCATTAACAACAGGCAACTTGCAATCTTGTTATCAGATGTGGTGCTGCCATCAGCCAATCAGGGCTCAGCTCAGGACAAGCCTCCTTTTGACCACACATGATCATCATAAAGACTGTTCGAGTTTAAAGATGTTTAATGAATATTCACAGGAGAATATTATAAAAACAAATGAAATTCAAGTAAGATCATTGATCTGAGACACTGAGTATTATTAACTCTGCCAAGGAGGTTATGTTTTTGCTGGCATGTGATTGTTTGTCTGTTTTTTTTTTTTTAAATCAAGATTAAACGAGTGGATTTTGCTGAAATTTTCAGGAGATGTTGGTAATGACCCAACTTAAAAATTATTAGAGAACAAACATCATCCGAGGCACTCCGATGTAATTAAAATCCTTTATTATGTCAGGGACATGTCAACGCGTTTCGACTTCTCAGAGTCTTCGTCAGGACATGATTAACAACACGAAACAGGTGTTTAAATTACCTAGGAAGTGTCATGTGATTTTGTCATGGGACGCCATCACATGACTTCAGACCTTAAAAGACATATACAAATGAAACATACAAAGAAAAATATACAAGATGCCTGGTTGCACAATCATAAACAAGCTACATCAAACAGTAATCAGCAATATTCATTAGACCAAGTTCAATATCAGAAACGCATTATGAAAAAATTCATTTATAAAAAAGGAGAAAAAAATCTATTTATTATTTTTTATTTTTTCATTTTTTCATTTAGGCCTGGAGAGGGGGTGGCTTTTAGAGTGTGAATCCAAAATGTTTCACGTTGTAAGAGACGTAAAAGTCTGTCCTCACCCCTTAAAGATCTAGGAATTACTTCAATAGCCATGATTTTGAAAGAATTTGGATTGTTTAAATTACCTAGGAAGTGTCATTTGATTTTGTCACAGGACGCCATCACAAGACATCAGGCCCTGAAAAAGACATATACAGATAAAACTTATACGGAAAAACATGCCTGGTTGCACAATCATAGACAAACTACACCGGACAATAGTCAGGAAAGATTCATAAGACGAAGTTCATTATGAGAAATTCATTATGAAAAAAATCATTCATACAAAAGGAGAAAAGTGTATTTTTTCATTTAGGCCTGAAAAGGGGGGCTTTTAGAGTGTAAATCCCAATGTTTCACATTGTAAGAGACGTAATAAAAAATAATAAATAGATTTTTTTCTCCTTTTTTATAAATGAATTTTTTCATAATGCGTTTCTGATATTGAACTTGGTCTAATGAATATTGCTGATTACTGTTTGATGTAGCTTGTTTATGATTGTGCAACCAGGCATCTTGTATATTTTTCTTTGTATGTTTCATTTGTATATGTCTTTTAAGGTCTGAAGTCATGTGATGGCGTCCCATGACAAAATCACATGACACTTCCTAGGTAATTTAAACACCTGTTTCGTGTTGTTAATCATGTCCTGACGAAGACTCTGAGAAGTCGAAACGCGTTGACATGTCCCTGACATAATAAAGGATTTTAATTACATCGGAGTGCCTCGGATGATGTTTGTTCTCTAAAAGTTTTGCTGTCCTTGGATCCTTGAAGAGCACCCGAGCTTACTTCTGTTTCACACGTTTTTGACCCAGTGCAGCACTCACCCTTACCCTTTTCTTAAAAATTATTAGATTTTGGTGGTGATCCAGATAACCGCCATTAGTGAAATCATTTTTGCTCAATAACTGTCTAACTAATAATGATATCAACATGATTCTGAGTGCTAGGTGTGAGTTTTCAGGATCAAGGTATCACATCATGACGGTAACTTTATCATGGAAGTGTTGCTCAAAGATGTAACAGTAATATGTGGGCTACCTTGGCTCTGAGTGCTTCTATTTCAGAACAGTTCTCTTTAATAATGTTGACATGAGACTGGCTGTTATTGAAACTGTCTACTACATACTAGGACCAAAATACATTTAGTGTATCTGGTAGTAGTATGTATGAGTATGTAGTATATAGTATGTCTGCCAAACAGCTGTTATCTTTAGCATGGTACACCTGGCTGTGTTGATTCTGCTTCTTTTTTTGTTCTTTAGCTGATACTATGTTAAACCATTTTTATGACCTAAAACAGTAGTAAACATACATAATTTTTTACATTTCTTAAAATAACACAAATAAAGCTGTGTGCTTTTCCTCCCCAACATAATATAGCTAATTTTTGTTGCTGGTAATACAAAGAAAACAATAAGCATTAGCTAATGGCTAGCTCTGCTGATCTACATGCCCATTTATGGCTAAAAGAAGTTTAACAAATTATTTATTTATTAATCTACACCAGTGATTCCCAACCAGGGGTACATTTACCCCAAGCGGTACACGAGAACATTGCAGGGGGTACGTGGAAACATTTACTAATTTATTTCCAACTTGGAAGGACTGAGTTAAGCCCATCAATAGAATTTTATTTTGAGCTACAACTAGTTTTCCCAGGGAAATAATAATCTGAGCCAAGCTAAAATGAAAATGGCTGCCAACCTGCAGCCAGACAAATATGGATAAAAAGCTGAAACATCCAGTTGCTCTGGATTCAGGAGATGGTTAAGAGAAACTGCAGAGAAACTATTTTGAGTGTTTTGATCCTGATTTTTAAAGTTGAAATGCCTGTTTAAAGGGGTCTTATTCAAAAGAGCTCAAAGGTGTTTTGTGGTAAACATTACAACAGCTCTATGCAACAAAGGCAGGTTGATTATTTTGATTTTGTATCTATTTAGTAAGATTACATATTTATTTTCAAGACAGTACGTTGTTGTTTAATTTGACTTAAAAAGAAGAAAATTTCTGAGAACTCAATTGTACAAATTAAGATAAAATATTTTACTTTATTAATCAATTGTGATTACATTCTGCTTTAGAAGAATCATCGACACATATGAGTGATGGGGTGCTCATGGCATGACAAAAAGGCTCGGGGGTACACAAGACAAAGAAGGTTGGGAACCACTGATCTACACCACGGTACACACAAGACAAATGTAGAACATTTATGTAACTCCAAAATTGTAAATTTACAGAGTTTGATCCACAATATTTTTGTGTCAATGCAACAGAATCAATGCTGATATTGCCAAGGCTGCTGTCTGCCACTTTGCAGTGTGTTTTGCAGTATGCCACATAGACTGGTAAGGTGCACACTGCTTATTTTTAAGCTTACTGCAAAGTTCACAAATGTCCGCATACTGCAGTTTGGCAAAATCAGTTCTACTAGTGTAGTTTGGCTTTATCCTTTGGCCGAAGACCTCCAACATCGACTCTATCATATTTTTGTCTGGACACCTGCAGCAAGACCATTGGAAATCCCTTGAGGGGCTCTTGAAATTTCAGGTTCACAAGCAAAAGAAGAACACAAGGCTCCACCAGTTTGACCTTTAACTCAAAAATCTAATCAGGATATAATGATCTAGGTAACCTCGTGGTCAAAGTTGGAAGAAAACCCCTGAGAAACTTTTAGAGATATTGCATTTACCAGCTTTGAACTCTGAGAAAGGACAAATGCACAGGTGAGCCTATTAGCCCCCAGCCTCATTAATTAACTTTTCAGAGGACGTTATGTTTTTGCCAGCATTTGTCTGTTTGTTAGAAAGATAACAGGGGATATTAGTCATGCTACAAGGGAAAAGCAGCATAACTTTGGTGGTGATTGTCGGTATTCTATCCACATAAATGACAATAACCTGCCCGATAATGTTGGAGATGCCTTACGGAGGGTTTGTGCACATGCAGCACCTCTACTGTTATTGTGTAACACCTAGAAGCTCTACTCCAAAGGTGTGACCTTACAGCAATTCCCCCTCCAAGATGTACTCAACATAGTTATTTATAGTGTGTATTCAGAGCCATTGTCTGCTGTGGAAACCGTCAGCAGGCTGCCTGTCACAGACACTCGTGTGGGAAGAGAGACGGAGAATGGAGAGGCTGATACGGGCACAGACAGCTGTAATCTTCCTCTATTTTTCTGTCAGATAAAATACCACAATATCAGGGGCCTACTCACTCATCAGGCCAAAGTATACTGTAATGACATCAATGGTTGCTGTGACAACGGGAGGAGGGTGGATGACAACATCCTACTGCGTCTTTTTTAGAGCAGGAGATCACAGCGCCATGCAGATTTAGAGCTGCACAGAACTGGAAAAAAAAGAAAGCTTGGGGGGAAAAGAACTTTTGTTCATAAGATGCAGATTTTCCTTGAAATACCTCGAGCTCTGAAACACAAAAATATCATAAAAGCATGCACGAGTGTGACGTAAACGCTCCAGCCCAGCATGAGATTGCCTTCTATGAATCCAGCTCCTTGGTGAAGGTCACACTGCACCCATGTGTCTCCCATTTTTCACCTTCATCGCCGCCTCTGTGTGAATCCACGAAGAGCAGCAGCAGATGGACAGAGGCAGAAATCCCACCACTGATGACCCAGAAGTGCTCGTCAGGAAAAGGCAACTGAATGCTCCTCACTGAGCTCGGGTATCACCTTGAGGAGAAAGTTTACACATCCCATGATGCATTGAGCTGAAAATGACAGAATAGCAGAGAAGTGAGAAGTGGGGGGGCGTGGTGACAAGGTGACTTGAGGAAAGCAGGGGCTCTTGGGCTCCTCTTCTCATGGACTGATGTTTGTCATTTGTCACCCTGAGAGCAGCTGACCTCACTGTGTGCTGGTGTGTGTGTGTGCACTGTGCTGCGTGGGGGCTTTGCTTGACTCCTTTCATTATAAATGACACAGTCCTGGGAGGCAGCTGCATTGACGTCAGGGCTCTCAGCGCTGTCAAGGGCTCCGGCTGCTGAAAATCCGCCCAAATAACAGGATCTAAATAGAAAGAAATAGGTTGCTGCTGTTTCATTACCGCCTCATGAACTCCAGTGGATTTAGTAGGAGGGGAGGGTGGGCGGATTAGCCCTCACCCTCAAGTAATCACGCTTTAATGAAGATTTTCACTTGTAGGGAAAAACTGCAGTTCAAAGCTTGGCATGTTCCCTCTGCGTTTGGATCACCGGCTTAATAAGAGTAACTACATAACACAAAATGTAAGAATAAGACTAAAATGTGGATCTGCTATCAATCCCAAAGCCACCATTGTGCAGGAAATGCTCTCATCAGCCTCAAGGTGGTCTGGCTGTAGCAGAAAGTGCTGACACTCAGCAGCTTCAGGCGACCTGTGCATTAGAGAAAACGTGTACAGGCAAAAAAGGGCAGGGTGGAGGGAGTAGGGGGGGCACATGGTGCAGAGAGGGGCTGATGGGAGATTTGAGGAGATTAGAAGAAGCAGGTTGAGATTCTCCTAAAGATCAGTGCCATCTGATTCGGTGCCCTGATCCTCTCTGCCTGATGCTCATTTGGATTTCAAAATGGTGGGGCATTAAAGCTCTGAAGTACCTGCTCCTCTGTGAGGCTTACACATGCTGAGATGGGAAATATAACAATAAAGGGATCAACATGAGGCCCAAAGACCTTCACCTATGAAGCACACAGTCTTTTTTATTTAACTTTCTTTTTTAAAATTAGTGCACATAATAAATTCCGAAATACATGTTTAAGAAAACAAATGAAAAACAAAATAAGTTGGCTGACAGTTCTGGATCAGTACACGACTTTGGTCCCACAGAAACAAAAAGGAAAAGACAGACGGGTCAAAGTGCTTTGAAAATATAATGTCACATAAGCAATCAAAATAACAAAAATAAACTCAATAAAGTAGATAATTAACTAGAGAAGCACTTGGAGAGACCTGCACTGTGACTGTTTACATATTGTGTCGAATAAAAACATGAAAACTTATATTTTTTTGTGCTGTATTAGTTTAAGCAGACCGTGTTTGTCTAGAGATGTGACTTAGATGAAGATCAGATCACATTTTATGACCAATTTAAGCAGAAATCCAGTAATCCCAAAGGGTTCACAGACTTTTTCATGAAGCTCTATTTAGATTCCTTGACCATGAAAACATTTCATTGGCAATTGGATTCATAATATTTATTTTAGTTCAGTAGTTATTCATCATGGCGGATCCAGACGGTGATCCAGATCACTCCCAAAATCTAATCATTTGTTCCTTGTCCCACCCCCGACATTTCCTAAATAACTTTTTGAGTTATGTTGCTAACAGAGAAAAAAACTAACAAAAACCAAACAGATGCCAGCGATTAGTTGTAATAAGGTAATAACTAATATGTGTATATTTATATCAGCATATTTACCTAAACAAACATATACATTCATTTATACCTGCACATGTACCATTATACATACCGACATGACTATACATCCCAACATACACACTCAGATATACCTGCATATTTCTCTCTCTCTATATATATATCTATCATTCATTCATTCATTTTCTATACCCGGCTCTCCCTTTCGGGGTTGCGGGGGGCTGGAGCCTATCCCAGCTATCATTGGGCGAAAGGCGGGGTACACCCTGAAACGGTTGCCAGTCAATCGCAGGGCTACATAGAGAGACAGACAACCATTCACACTCACACTCAAACCTAAGGGCAATTTAGAGTCACCAATTAACCTAATGAGCAGGTTTTTGGTCGTTGGGAGGAAGCAGGAGTGCCCGGAGAGAACCCACACATGCACGGGAAGAACATGCAAACTTCACACAGAAAAGCCCCCTGACCGACCCGGGCCGAACCTTCTTGCTGTGAGGCACGTGCTCTACCAGCTGCGCCACCGTGCCGCCCTCTATATATATCTTTATCAATATAAATCTATATATACAGTATATCTATATCTATATCTATCTATATATCTATATATATATACATATCTATACATCTCTCTCTCTCTCTCCACATATATATATATATATATATAGATAGATATAGATATGTATATATGTATGTATATCTCCAATTAGGGTATAAGGTAAAAATACATATAGTAAAAAAAAGTAGTTTTACCAAGTATGATGCATTGACAGGTTAATAAACTACTGTTTAAATAAGTTAATGAATTAATAATAGGCTAAAAAGGAAGAAAAAACAATTGCCATTTTTTATCCCAGAATTTTGGCTTTCCTTGATAATATTACACTTTACATCCCCTAATATTGACTTCCTGTCTCATTATAAGACTCATCTCATAAGTTTGATTGGCGTCTCATTTATTTTATTTTTTTTAATTATTTAACATTCCATATCCATAACTATTTCTGTCCCATAATTTTGACCTTTTTTAAATCTCTCATAACTTTGACATTTATATCTTAATTATAACACAACACAACTGACTTCTGGCTTCAACTTTTTTCCCATGCTTTTTACTTTTTATTGTATAATCACGGCTATCTATCCCATTATTTTAAAATTTTATGATTATGACTTTTTCATCCTATAATCTAAACTTCTTGTCTCATATTTTGGACTATTTATGCCATTTTTTTGAACTTCAAATATTTCCGTGTTAGAATTTTTTAAGATTATTATTAAGACTTCTCATCTTAAAATTTTATGATTTTCTTTTGAGCCAGAGATGATATTTGGGTGAAATGTAAAAAGAATTTCTCTGAGCCTTTCCAAACACATGAGACTCTGGTCTTTAACAAGGATGTCTGAATTCTCTTCAGTTGAAGTCAAATTTAAGAACAAATCCTCAAACTGTTTTTGAGATGCTGCTTTAACAGGGGATGGCCATGACCTATGACCTCTGTAAGAACAGCTCTTCTTCTTTGAACCTTCAGCGAAACATGAAGTAAACATGTTTGTGATACCTTCAAACTCATCCTGCTTGAGAAAGAAAAATAATCTGCAAGAGCCCATCCCTTATTTTCAGAAGCCCCCCTTCAGAGTGAGGGCAGGTGTCAGCTGCAGACCCTGCCCCGCTCTGCGTGCTTCCCCCCGGCCCAAAACAGCCCCGAGGACCTCAGCTTTCATCTCCACAGCAGCGGCCGACCAGGTTAGAGCTGACAAAATACCAGAGCAGAGACGGGCTCAGGAATCCCACGATTTCACGAGGCGTTTACAGCCGGAGAGAGAAGATGAACCAGAGCTGGACTTCAGCTCTTCAAGGAACTTATTAAGGTCTTTGTGACACAAAAAGAGCAAAAAAGAAAAAAGAAAAAAATACAGACGTGTAAGAGGTTGTTGTTGAGTTTTCTTCGTACTTTTCTTTGTTCTTTTTGTTTCTGTTATCAGTGTAATTTGAAATGCTTTTAATTGCTGTTGTGTTTATGTATTGTGTTTAAGGTTTGACTATAATTTTCTTTTTTGTTCTTTTTCATTTTTGCGTTTGAGTTTTTTTTTCAGTGTTCTCTGCTGTTTCTGTATCTGTTGTCTTCTTATTTTGTTTGTTTCCTCCCATTGTTTTGTATTTTTGTCTCTTTGTAATTTAATATATATTGTTGTGTTGTTGGATAACTTTTGCCTAAATTGTCTTTTTTAAATTTGTTTTTGTGTTTTGTCATTTTTTAATTCAAACTACGTTGCTTTAGCCATTAAATCAACTTGCATATTGTGCTATCTAATCTATCATATTCTTTTGTTTGGAGGGTGTTTTCTTACTTGAAATTGTGTTTTTTATTTGTTCTTGTTTTTTCCTGTCCTTTTTGTGATAGGTTGTTTTTTTTAACATGTCTGGATTTTACTTTTTTTTTATTTGATGATCTTTTTTGTTGGCCTTTTTAGCTTGTGTTTTCTTATTATGTTTCTTTGTTGGATAATTTAAATTTATGAATTTTTTATTTTTTGTGTTGTTGATAACTCTTATTTGAATTTGTGTTTCATAATTGTTTTCTGATTTGCTTTTTTATCCCTACATTTATTTTACATGTTTTTTTTCTTTGGTTGTTTTTTGTGCTTTATTGGTTCATGCTTTTCTCTTGTTTGTCAGGATTTGTTGCAGGTCTTTAATTTTCTTATTTTTGTGCAGTCCTTTAAAAGCTGAGTTTTACTGCTCTTCTGTTTTGCTCACAGGGCCACCATACAGCTCTTTAAAAACTGACAGTCTGTGATATTCATGAAGAGGACAAATGAAAGCTCGACTAACTCTGTGATTCACTTTAATGCTCTGGAACCACCTGCTGTGCGGATGCACCTCTGCAGCATCTGCTTCTCCAGACTGAGAAATGACTGCAGTAAAACAAAGAGACCCTCGGGGAGAAAACCACAAAAATTCATTTCTTCAGAAGTATCTGAGGACAAACACAGGAAACACAGATGGACTCGGGCTGCAGCAGCCCGGCAGAGGCTGAGTCAGAGTCCAGAGTCTAAAGGGATCCAGAGTTTATGGCAGGACTTCAGGATTATTGTGCAACTTTCTCCCAGCATGCAGTTTGTTACACAACATTTTACTGTGTTCTCGCTTAAAATTAAACCCCTCTTATGAAACTGATCAATTTGACTTCCCCCCCGTATTTTGGAAAATTTAAATGTGCAGAATTTTCATAATAAATAAAGTACAAGTAAAGCAGTAGTGATGAACAATTGGTCTTTGTTTAGCACGATCAGTAGAAGTCGACAGAGAGATTCCATCAAGTCCAAATTTGAACAACTTAGATTTTGAAAATAATGATCTACTGGTTTAGTATTCTTTAAAATGTGTTTACAGCCCATGATGTGGAGGGGAAAGAATGTGTGAGCTGGACCTGCAAAATAAAGATAGAGCACGAGTCTCAAAACTCACATCTGAGTCAATTCTGAAATCTTTTTGGGGCAAAGCCGAGTCAAGTCTGAAGTAACCTTTGGGTTGAGTCTCAAACTCGAGTCCCCGCCTCTGACCGATGAGTCGTAGTATTTAGAGAAACATAAAAACAGGCTACACCGGCTCATTGTGTTACTTTATTCAGATCAAGTTACAGCATCCCAAGTGTGAAGAGATTTCAAAATAAAAATAAAAGCACGGTCTTTGTGATACAAGACAATCAACAATCAAGGTTTATTCAAGAGAACAAAATGACAGAGGAGGGGGAGGAAGGGAACAGCGGGAGAAGTTCAGAGAGAAACAAAAGTATCTTTCATCAACACAGACGACACATTTATTCAACCCGCCCATAACCGCCTGCGCTCCCGCCCCCTAATAAAACATTATGCAGCCTTACGTACACATGCTCCGCGTCCCCCGGCCCACGCTGCTGGAAAGCATGCACTCGTTCTCCATCGTGTTGGGATTTGTCAGCAGGAGGAAAACGATCGCTGACCTTCTGCTTCAAATACAGTGGAGGACTTAGCATGGGTTTAAGGGCAGAGCGGGGGGCTTTAGGACGCAGGAGAGTCTTGGATTTTTAGTCTGGCGTCTTCTTTGATACTAAGAATAACGTGGTCTTACAGAGAAGAGCGGGACAGGGGACAGTAGTTTACCCAGGTGGACTAAAACAAACCACCACAGCTGATCCAAACCATTGGCACACATTAAGAACAACGCCGAGAAGAATATTGCAGAAAAATCACGCCTGACGAGTACTTCCCACCCTGGCACCTCAACAACAAAAACTCACCGGGAAACTGCAGGAGGAGTAATTATGAGCAACATGTTACCACTGAGCTGGTCCCTGTTACAGTGGGCCGAGGTAATGAATTTGTTTGACCGATTCAATCTGAGCTGCTGCGGAAAACAAACAGCGCGGAGGGGTGGGGTGGGGAAAGGACACCGTTTGAGTTTGATTAGGACATGCAATCATTGAACGAGTTCATCGGATTACATGCAGTAATGGACTTTCCCATTCTTCCTTTGGCGGAGCGTCGAACAAAACAGTGCCGTGAAGCTTTTAGGAGACAACAGGTTTGGTCTGGTGGAATAAATAAACCTGCACGCTCCTTTCAATCATCATCTTTGCGGAGCTAAGGGGGAGAAAAAAAGATGGAGGGAGGGAGCACGGCGAAATAAACAGCCTGTCGAGCCATCTCGCTGCCCAGAGTTAGCGTCTAGCGGAGGGAAAAGTGCAGCAACGCAGAGAGCTAGCGCGACCGGAGGTGTTCTGAAGTACGACAGCGGCCGAGGAGGTCGGAGGGAGGAATGTGAGAGGGGGGGGCTGTTAGCGATGCCAAGCGAGTACTGAAGCAAAGAAGTAAGCATGCACCACTTAATGCAATTTCATCACTTTGCTTTAGTTGAAGCGCTCATGTACAGCGAAGAGGAGGGTTAGCAGAAGGCTGTGCTGAGCCTCGACATGGTCTACCATCGGACAGAAAACAAAAGGAAGAAAATAAAAAGATCAAACCATTGCTAACAGCTTTTCTCTATACATTAACCAGTTGTTCCTGAACATCAATAAATATCTTGTAAAAGTGTTTGCGTTGTTGTTTTCGGGTGGTTGTCTGGTTTAGAGATGTGGGGTTGGTTTATGCTAGGGCCAGAACTGGAACAGAAAAAGAAAAAGGAAAGAGGTTTATTTCCAAAACGTGTCATGTGCGATTATTCTCCTTAAATAAATAGTGACAGAAGAGCAGCTCTTACCACAGATCGCCTCCTGGGCAAAGTATTTAACGTCCATGTCTGCGTCTGTGGCCAGTTTCTCCAGCACTGGCTTCACCTCTGTCTGAAGGGTACTGCGGGGCAAACAAAGGAGGGTCAGATTATCAGTGAGGACATCCCACATCGGGACAGGTGGGGCGCCACATGCGGCCCCTCAGACTGCACTGGTTTTCTCACTGGTGTGCCTTACAAAATGTGTCCAAGTTTAAAGTTAGAAATACCAATTATTCCTTTAAAATGCATTTTTTAGCATTAAGCTACCAATTCTGTAACTTAACAATCTTAAAACATTTACAGGAAAGATAGCTGAAGGACTTTAGGAAAAGACCTAATTGTCATTTTCTGGCAGATACTGTGATTTCAATTCAATTCACAATTTTCTTCAAATCAGGCTTCAGCGCAATATTCACTATGTTTGCGTTACAGACAGTAAGGAAATCAATGAGCACACAACACATTATCATCACTATTGGATGATGAATAATCTGTTTCAGTATTTAAGGGATACTCGAAATGTTGCTCCTCATCAGAAGCTTTTACTGTAACCTGCTTACCAGCACCTCTGTACATGCTTTGACAATCACACCATCGCTTTGTCTAAAATAGAGATTTCAATGTGAAAATGATAATCGTTCAGCTCTAACAGGAACACCTTCTGTTGCAGTTAACAGAAGCAGAGGGTAGAGGCGTTTTAAGGCTTCTCTCAGTATGACATAAAAGCTCCATGTTGAACAAAACATCTGCAGTGATGATCAGTGACAGAAGCTGTACACTGTAGAGCCTCAGCTGATAAAACATCAGGTTTAAAACAAAGACCAAGCCGTGTTGCTACAGCAGCTGG
This sequence comes from Scarus forsteni, assembly GCA_036419115.1. Classification (NCBI taxonomy): domain Eukaryota; kingdom Metazoa; phylum Chordata; class Actinopteri; order Labriformes; family Labridae; genus Scarus; species Scarus forsteni. The sequence goes on from JAZDUH010000270.1 coordinate 11,501,806, forward strand.
TATCACATTGCTGAGCTAACACACTGACGTAACGATAACCATGAAAAGCTGATTCTTGACTTTCAAGTCAAAGCACATTTTTGCCGCTCAGTGATAAAGTCTGGTGCCAAATCTACATACTTGCTGTCAAGGACGGGGCCGATCTTCTGAAGGGACTTTGCCACGTTGAAGCGTACGTTGGCCACCTGGTCGTTGGACATCTTGAGGACCACTGGCAGCATCTGCTTGGTTGTGATGTCCTGCCCGCATGCCTCTGACAAGGCCTGTGACAGCACAAGAGGTTGTAAAGAAGATGGCAATCAACAATCAAAACTTTCTTTGCAAGAGACCAGTTTTCTCTGGGCTTTTCTTTGAGGGGTAGCAGCCTGGTCTTGTTGGGTCAGATAGTTAATGCTGGAAAGGGACTCAACTTTATTTAGGTAAAAAACGGACATGTTTATCTTTTGTATAAACTGATTGTCACTGCTTTGGCAAACTGAGTTATTGTCTGGTTTCTGTATAAAAGCATTAACACAGCAGTGTGCTGATAGTTCCTGCCTGGTGTTTGTTAATGACTTTGTCTTGAACACCAGAGTGAGCATCTCTCACTCTTTAAAAGTGAAGACTGGCCAAGCACCAATTATCCACCTCTTCACTTTACTCTAAACATGTACCAATAAATCACCAAACCAAATTTATCAAAAGATGGAAAACACAGCACTGCTAAATGTACGTGATGGCTGACTTTCTCCAAGCTTTTTAGTAATATATCAGAATTTTTCTGTGTGTGCTGAATATAAAAAGCCTTAGTGTGGAAAAAAATTGACAGAGTGTAACAATATTTAAGGTGGTTTTCACACTAACAGCTTGTTTCTTTGTCCAGATTCAGTTGGAAAAAATGCTACAAATTTGTATATTCCTGGGGATTATTTCATGTTCTTGTGGCTTTATTTTGAAACAAGCCATATCCACAGAAGAAAGCCATGCAGTGTGTCTATGAGTCCAGTTCTGCATTCTGGGAAGGCAGTTAGCAGGCTAAGCTAACAAAACAAAAGGGTGTTTGAGAGTGAAGGTCAAAAGTCTCATGAACATTTTTACATATCAGCATGTTCATCAGACTCAGTGCACGACGACGAGAGTGAGCACATAATGAGTGGCTAATTATAGATCAAGGGTGGGGGACTGGTCCAAAACTCAATTCAAAATATAAACGTTAAGAAATTTACATGAAAACAAAACAAAATCTTTAATCTCGCAATATTTTCTAGATAACCAGGCTTGCTAATTCCATTTGTAATAGTTTATACAGAAATGTATGAACTTTGAACTTTAACAGCCAGTAAATGCTCTGAAATTCACCAAGAAAAACATCTGAAACAGCCTAAAATTCAGTGTTAAGCTCATTAAATCAAGCATTTCCACTCGCATTTCAGTCAAAGTTCATTTCAGATTACATTATTTCTTCTTATCAAAGTTTTGTGTTTGTTCTTTTGTTGACTTGTGATAAATTGACATTCTCAAGTGCTACTCTTTAAATGACACTTTAACCCTCACTGTAATGAGAAGTCAATGTGGCCTTTTTATTGAATGATGTTTCTGATTTCCTCTTTTAGACCTAAAGATGGGAGCAGGCTCTTAGGACTCACGTTGATGCAGAACAGAGTAGTCATCCTGTGGAGGTAGTTAGGGTCGTTGGCCATGCCCAGCACTTTGGGCACGATGGTGTTCTGTGCCCACTCTGCTCCAAACTTCTCCACCAGCTTCATCAGATTACAGGTGGCTGCCTCGCGGATGGCATAGACTTAAAAAAAAAACAAAAAAAACAGAGAAGTCATTAGCTCATTATAAAAAAAACTTGACTTACACGATTGGACACAAGTGCAGACAGTCCTGGAGTTTTGCTCAGTTTAATTGCCGGGATGATATCACACATTTCAGACGTCTGACATAATCTACTCTCTGGCAACAAAGACATTACTGGGAAATGTAAGTATCACTTTCATCAAACAGCCAAAACTCTGGAGTTTGGATGTCATGTAAAGAGAAAGAAAAAAAATCTTTCTGTCTGAAGCAGTGAGGGAAAGATTCTGGGCTGATTTCTGGAGTCCTGTCTGACTTTGAAGGGCTTACATAAGGGTGGCACAGCCCTTACCCCAGCCACGGCCAAACACACACACACTCGCTCATATGTACGGAAACTCACACCAGCAGCATTCCAATGATGTAACCCAGCTGGCCCTTTGTCCTCAATGGCGAGCGTGTGTCTGTCTAATTAGAAAACTCCATGTGAAGAGAACACCATATCCTCTGAGTGGAAACGTATGCAAAAAAAACATGCAAGTTTGAAAATGGAGCAGTGTTTGTTGTGCAGCTCTGGGTAAACAACGTTTGGATGTAGGTGATTGTTTCACATACAGCGGGAGAGAGAAGCTTCCAGAGCAAACAAGATCCGATGAACTCACCCAGACTGACCCCAAAACAAGATGTAACCCTTTGAGGACCAGGCTGTGTTATTTAAAGTGGTTCAGATAACTGTGACAAAACTCCAAACCATTATCTATCACACTGCTCCATGCTGCACATACTGCCATCCCACCTCTACTGAAGCCTAAAATGTTCCCTCTTTCAGCCTCAGTGCTTATCAGACTCATCCCCGTGACTATAATTCAGGTAATAACCCAGAATCAGAGTGAAATAAAGTGCTGTCTAGGACATGGTTGGCCCTTTTTAAAAGAAGTCACAATACTGGGAGACAGAGCTGAACGGATTCAGGAAAAGATCTAATTGCGAATACCTTTCTGGCAGATATTGTGATTTCAATTCGACTCACCTTTTTTTTTAAAATCAAGCTCTAGTGCAACATTCACTATATTTACAGCATAGACAACAGTAAGGAAAGCAATGATCAAAAGCACATAACAGAATATTCATAAATAATCTATTTTCATTACATAGGGATTCTCCAACCTCCACTCCCAAACCAGAGCTTTGTGTTGTTGACCTGTTTACCAGCACTTCCGCAGCGGAGATGTGACGTTCATGAATGAGTCGACTCTTTTAAACAATGAGAACCGACCGATTCACAGTTGTGAGTAAGCCGTTTATTTGTGAGTCATTTTGTAAAACCGTATGCGTAAAATAGTTGACAGAACAGCTCCTGGGTCAGTCAGGAGTGCCGGAAAAAAAACGACATGATTGCGTTGTCTGAAATGATTTTGATCCTAAAAAATAAATGTCTCAGTTCTGCTGAGAAATACAGAAAAAAATATTGAAGTTTACAGTTAACACAACCAAAGGTCCTTTTTTGTTCTGCGCAGGATATGCATGCAAATACAGCCGAGACTTTCTGTCCTAAAAGTTACCATGACTTGGGCGACCACTTCCCAAGTAAATTCAATGTACAGACGTGATGGGGCGGGGTTAACCCTCCTGCCATGTGACAGAGGTGATCTGGGCGAATGGGTCATTCATCTCTTGGTTGCCAAAGTTGAAAAATTTGAGCTCTTCAGGCGACGTCACCTGTGACTGTGCCGCTAGAGCCGACAGTGTTGTGTGGGTGTGTTACACCACCCATGATAGATGGTTCAGAGTGACAATCCATGTCCGTGTGGAAACATTAGTCAGTGAGGACATTAGTTCCACTTAGACAGGATGGCAGAGAACTCAGACGATGCTGCTGCAGCGCCATCAGCTGCAGTGTTTGGAGTTGGTAGGTGAGTGAAAATGATACAGTTGGAATAATGTAAGCCAATACATCCCGTTATAAAATATGATGGCGGTGAAGCTACAGGGGGAGTGACATCACTGGACAAAGGCGACCAAAATTAGGTATTTATAGACTGGCAACGCAATTGTGGTCGCCAAGTCCTATTTGGCGTGAACGCACCTTTACTCTGCATTGGTTTTGTCTGTATTCTCTCATAAGCTCTGGAAGCCTGTGGATACTTACCAACTACATACTGCACTACCACTCATATTAAAGGAGGCAATGTTGGCTACTGCAGCCAACAGCCATCCAGTACTCTTTTTCAAAATCAAATGTAAGGAAGGCTTTGTAATGCCAGAAAGACAGAAATATACCCTTAAAGTACAGCAGAAGAAACTGCAATCAACACCATAGAGGCATATTAACCTATTTTTAAAGGCACTGCATGTAAAATCAGCTGTCAGGTGGCTTTCAAGTGAACAAAATAACCACTGATGAGTCAAGACGTAGTGACCCAGTCACTCCCGCACACTTTCACTGTTTACTGTTCTTTTAAGGGGTACTGTATTTATCAAAAATATCACTCCATGAGGTGTGTATACAAAAAAGAAAGCAGTGTTTCCATTTCATAAAAAAATCTGCACAATGAGGGAGAAGGATTGTTTTAGAGAGGACTTTGTGATTCACACTATGAACTGAAAAAGCAATCTGGGGCACTCTGTGTGAGTCAGGAAGTTCACTTTCAGAGGCACTTTTCCCTTGTGTGAAATTCATCAGTGAAACAGAAACATTGGTTTACTGTGCCCTAAATACACCTCATGACAAGACGATTTTGTTCACCAGCGTTCTAAACGACAAGCAACGCTGAAGGAGGAAACAGCTGACCTCCAACACACTTGTAAACATCTATTTACGAGGGTTGGGGATAAAATCGAAGGAGGAAGTTTGACACAACTGCAGCAGTAGCAGGTCCTGCTCACTTGTCCAGGAGCTTTGTTTGGGACTGTAAGCAGTCCCTATTATCAGGCCTGTGACATCCGTAAACTTAACAATTTCTCTATCTTTGAAAATTTAAGGACATGTTAGTGTTTTACCAAACAGTTACTTTAGAGCAGTTGCTCTAAAGGTTTTCTGTCAGCAGGTAAGTAACAGTGTTTCAGCTTTAAAAAGGGCAGATGGAGATTGATTTTACCATTACTGTTAAAAAATACATCTTACATAAGATGTAGGCGTAATACTGGCATAGTGGCAAAAACACAATACTATACATCCCAAGTCCGCATCACACCCAGATGATCTTGAAGTAAGCTGAAGCTTTAAATACTTTTAATGGCCTTAAAATCAGAAATTGAACAGGAGACTTCAAGCTTTTTAAAGAGCTGTAGGAACCCTGAATTCAAGCCACACCACTTCTTAGACCTGTCATGGTGCTGTAATGCAAGGCATCAATTCCCTCTCTGCCAAGTCAACACTTGCTGAACAGCTGACAAGCACTGACATTTCTCTGCATTTGTGATCTTCAGTCAATTCATATCTAACATGTCTGAAACAACACAATATTCAGGGTTTAAAGGATAACATAACCTCATAAATACAGATATGCTGGGTGCTGGTTTGGCACAGTGGTTAGCAGCCATGCATAACCCATATATATACAAGGGACAAAATGCCCAAAAACGATCTTTAAAACAAAACAGGAATGTGCTTTCTTTTCTCTTTCTGAAATACTTTTTTAAAAGTTGGTGGCTTTTGAGATTCTGAGGTGTTGAATCATATGTTAAAGTACATATATATATATTATATATATATACATATATATATATATATATGTATATATATATATATATACATATATATATATATATATATAATCCCTATAACAAGGTCAATGCGTCGCTTTAACTTTAGCTACTCTGAACTCATCTTGACAGCTTGGAAAACTTTACCCCTTCAGAGTCTCTTACCGTGGTCGATGAGCCAGGCCATGCAGAGGGTGTTGAGTTTCTCATCAAAGAACTCGACTCCCTGCGAAAACACACACACACAAACACACACTGTGATTAGTGCACTTTCCTGGACGTCTGCTGTCGTATCATTCCTAAAGAGCATGTTTGTCTGCACTTTTCCGTTTTTCCTGGTATTGATTAGAGTGACCTTTCAAACATATTTTATATGGGTTTCAGTATTCCTGGACTCAGTGACTCACCAGCTGTCCTGCCAACAGGGGCATGTACTCTATGATGGCAAGGCGGACCCTCCACTTGGCATCCTCTGCCAGCTCTACGATGGCTGGCAGCAGAGACTGGGAGAGTTGACGGATGCCTATCACCTCATTTACACAGTCGAGGTTGGAGATGATGTTGAGACGCACCTCGGGGCACTGTGGCAAAACACACAAAAACACTGAACTCACGGCACAGAACAAACTTTTGCTTTTAAGAAGAACTTTTCTTCATTCGGCCGAAGACCTGAAGTCACACTTCAGGGGACCGTCAAAAAGTTCAATGAAGGGGTGCTGGTTTGGCGGAGTGGTTAGCAACCAGGCACCCCATGTACATGCTTCTGCCGGTCCAGGTTCGAATCCCGCCTGTGACCCATTTGCAGAATGTCTTCCCCTGCTCACTCACCCCCTTTCACAAGCCTATCCTCTGTCTCTCTCCTATCAATAAAGGCACAAAATGCCCAAAAAAATACATTTGAAAAAAAAAAAAAAAAAAGTTCAATGAAAAGTTAATTTCTAAGATCCTTAAATGGAGAACTTTGGTGGCCCTGACCTGGACGGGATAAGCTGGACCAAACAAACATTTTATCCTGAAGTTACAAACTGTTTGACAGTCAGCCACGCTTGTTTACGGAGATGGAGCGGAGTAGCAGCCAAATAAGTCACAGCGACACTTTGAGAAAGCTCAACTCGTCTGAGAATGACAAGTGTGCAGGAGCGTCCTCCATCTTGCTCTCTTTAATTCAGTCCTTAGAAAGATGCACCTTAAATTATTGAACGTCACACGTCAAAGCTGTCACTTCAGACTGTAATCTAATTAGACACTCTTGGTCTAGTGTTTGTGCGGCGAGAAAATGAGGCCATCTTTAAATAGGAAGGAGGGAAGCAGTGGAAGAAGTGACAGCCTTGAGCCATCCAAACCTCTGGGATATCTTTTCGTCGAAGCTGCCATGCTGTGATCTTCATGAATGGATTTATGTGGTAAAAATTCATTCTTTGGACAAAGTGTTATTGAGGTGCTGTTATTATAGGTGGTATCTGTATCAGCAAATATATAAATTCCTGCCAGTATCTTTGCTCTATATAGTAGCATTAAGTTCCTCAGTTTTATTAGGCCACATTCATTGTTATTTTAAAGGACAAGCTCCAAAGACAAGCTGATTTTCTGACAGCAGATTGGTAAATCAATGTTTGAAGCTCGTAAAATGGCACGTCAACCTAATTTGAGGGTTCGTTTAAGTTTTACAGTTTACATAGAAGTCATCTAAAAGAGCCGTTTGTGGTCATTTTCATATATGTCAGCTAAAGTTTTTAAACATCAGCATGTTGACCACTGACAAAATTCCAATGTAGTGCCTATCTTGTTGATGTTCCTTTTTTTGGAGCTCTTCCATGAGTGGTATCTGCTCGACCTGCTTAAAGCTTGGGTTTTTTCGTTACCGTCAGTGCCTCTTTAAGGTTGGCAAAGTTGTCAGGGTGCAGCTGTGCAAAACAACTGTGGCAACCTCCAACCGCCGAGGAGGGAACAGGAGTGACAGGCAGCTGTGTGGATTTTTGTCATTGTGAGATGAATTAAAGGGAAGTTGCAAGCAGCAAAACAAACTATTTTATAATGTATTGGTGGATAGCCCCTGACATGGGTCATCTCATTTTAAGGGGGTCCTTCTACTATGTGAAGCAGAAGAAAGCTTAAGGGAAGAAGCATTACAGAGTGCTTCAATTCCACGCAAGATATCCACAACTCATGGAGATACTTGGACCAATCAGAGGTCAGCAGTCTTTCCATGCCACATTTAGTCTCTGCTCAGCTTACTGGCTGGAGATGACACAAAAAACTGTGCCAGGAACTAGGCACAATCCCAGATTAAAAACCAAAACAACCGAGTAAAGTCCAGCTGATGCCACATAGCAGGGACGCCTAATTAGCGTAAAACCCTCCCTGGCTCAAACCTGGCCCATAGTTGTATATAAAGTTTCACTGAACTAAAGTTTATGTTAGTATGAACTCAGGGTGTCATGGTACCAGAATTGTGACTTTGTACAGAAATTAGATATTCAGTCTATTGAAACGCAATGGCAAAAAATCGACCAAAACAATTTAAAGTTAACCTTACTTACTCCATGAACACATTCTGATCTTTAATGCTGGTCTTAAACGTCAGTTTTCTCTACATGCTGTTAAACAGTCATCTCAGGAAAGTTGCAACAACAATATTTACCCCAACTAAATGAGGTTATTCTATTGCCGGCATCTATTGGTTTGTTCCTCTGTTAGCAACGTAACTTATTAAGTTATGGACGACCGCATTGGGACAAGGAACAAACAATTCGATTTTGGGAATGATCTGGATCACCGTCTGGATCAAGGACTTTTTTAAAGGATTCCTTAGGATCGTGACATAGGACCACTTCCAGCATTTGTGTATATTTATATGTTTTCATGGTCAAGGAATCTAAATATTTAGATGAAATACAGGTAGGAGTAATATTTATGGTGAAAATCACAATTTGGAAGAGGGATGTGTTGCTGGCGGGGGTCTGCACTCTAGGGGTGCTTTTCTAGTTTAGGTTCAAACAAAGCTTTTTTTTGTTTTTACATCAACCACAAACTACTGAAACCTTTCCTGTTTAAATACGTCTACATTTTGTCTGTAACTATTAATTACTCTTCATTTATCGCTCTGCTCTCTCTTGAATCACTGTCAATGTTACTATTTCACAGATAATCCTTTTCTTTAATTAAAAAAAAAAAATCCACAATAATGGAATAAAAATTTTTTCAGATATTTTCATAACTCTTTGCAGCCAGATGAAGAAACTGAATTTAGATGGGTTTGTTAGCTTTGATTATTTTTAGTACTACTGAATGGGGCAGTTTGATGGAATCATATCAATCTTACAATATGGTACAGAAAAGGCTTTTTTTGGACAATGATATTATGTACAAATATAGTTTCTATCTGAAACAGCTCTGGGTGCAAATCATTTCACCAAGTATGTTCTGGGTAACAAAACTTATAACCTCATGTGGTCTATTTAAAAGAAAAAATGACATCAATGCATTTTTTTTAACAACAAATACTGCAAACAGAGCTACATACAAAATGCACAGAGCAATTACTTATGCAACAGCACAGTGAGAAGCGTTTCATTTTTCTGTTCTCCAGACACAGCAATTCAGTGTAATTGTACTGTCTCAGTCTTAGTAAGTCATCGTTTGACCCAGCCAGGTGGCAGACAGGTACGTCTAGTGACTGTGGCTAAGTGGCTTTACCCTGTCTCAGCTGAGCAGAGAAGTTGGTCAATCTACACCTCACAGGAAGCTTTTGTTCCCAATCTAACTACCGCCTGACGGTCTCTAAAGCCAGTTGTGTAAAGTACAAACGAAAACTAGGGCCACAATAATCAGTGTGTATTTCCTTTACCTCGTCCTTTAGCTGAGCCAGGAAAAGTGGCAGTAAGTGCTCTATTGTGTTGTCCTTGCCCAGGATGGTGGACAGGCCCATAATGACCGAGGCCAGGGCTGACTTCACATGCTGGTTGGTGTCTGAAACGAGTTCCTGTTCAGGAGGAGACACACAGGAGACAGAGAGCAACACAAGAAAACAGTTTAGACAGGAGGCTTGTAAACAAACAACACAGCAGCTATGGGTCATATCGAAAACACAGTGCACAGACAGACTATAATTTACTTCTACGTATAAATACAGAGTAAAGGGGACCAAACGCTGGTGTAGACAAATGGTCATGGCACTTATCTACCATGAATGCATTACATTCATATATGATGTAAATGAAAACTGAACATAAACAAGTAGAGCGTAACTATGGCCTAAACCACCACATTAAGGTTAGATCAAACATAAATGATCCAACAAGGATCATTTAGGCAAAAAAATCCAAATGAGCTACAGAACAGACCAGCAGCAGTAACAGATCCTGCCTACTCAGCCTTTCAATAATAACTACATGTTCTGACTGGTCACCAATATCTGGCCCTTGTTGGCCATAAAATTAAGAATTTCTCTGTCGCTGCAAATCTAAGAAAATATTTGAGAATATAGTTACTTAAGGACAAAAATATGTAGGGATGGGAATCGAAAACTAATTCCAGTTGAGAATCGTTACCAGCTCCATCAGAGAATCGATATCATTAATCTTTTTGCTTACCAATTCCCTGATCAATTCCTTCCACTGACAGGGTTCAGAAGCATCAGAATTGTAGCTTAATTTTCATTGCACCTATGACACAACCTTAAGCGAGTGGAAACACCAGCAACTTGCAGAAGCAGTTATCTATGCTGTGATGTGTTTGACATTGTTGCCACTGAAAATCAGACCAACATTTGCCCACTCGCAAAATCTGCAGGAATCGATAAGGGAATCATTAAAGAATTGGATCGATTAGCAGGATCGTTAACAGTATTGGTATTGATAAAATCTTATCAATTCCCATCCCTAAAAATATGACAATTGAAGGTCAAATTTTACACACTGTAAGCATAAATTCTATTTCTAAATTTGAATTATTAGAGAGAAAAGAATACATTAAAATAAATGAGTAAATAACATCAAAACTCCAACAGCAGAGTGTGCATCCCTTCAACTATGTCATTAAATCAGATAGAGGGAAAGATGCTTACATTCATAAATGTTATTGCTTTAGAGTTGATCATTTTCAATCATTCTAAAAGCTATTTTTACCAGTTCAAACACACCACTTGCTTTTTATAAGTACAGTATTTTCCACAACACTTAATAGTTAAGATTGCTACCTCCACAAGATGCCCACAATTATTGTCAAGTGATGACTTTGCAGCTTTGTGTGGTTTTGACATGGTGGCAGGATGAGCACAATAAGAATTTAGGACACGTATTGAAAATTACTGTGAGAGATGCAGGAATTTAATCAGCAGGCTTGGCCTTAAGAAGGAGAATAAATTAAAAGTCTCAGCAATGTCTGAAAATATGTCATCAGCAGTACAGTTGAGTTTAGAGTCTAAAAAACAACAACAGTGCCACCTGCTGTTAAAATCAGACTAATACAAGCTCTCTGACAGTCGTTACTCTGTTAAAAGTGCTCCACTAATCATGTCACAGACTGCAGAATGATACTTATGGGACTCTTTAGGGTTGTTTAGCTTAGTTTAGTAAAAGGTTGTATCAACATTTTATTTTTTTATTTGCAAGGCAGAACAGATCAACTTTTACTGTTCACCTCAAAGAGCACCAAAGCAAAAAAAGCACATAAGTCTGGAGACAATATTCCAAATCCTGGAAATAAAATCTTTTTTGCACCTTTTTAATTGAGTTTTCCAAAAAAAAGTTTATGCTAACAACAGACTCATCAATTGCTAAAATCAAGTGATCTTAAAATAATAGTTTGTTTGTTGATTAATACATACAGGCTGAGAAAACACTAAAGAAACACAAATCAAGTAAAAGCTTTGTTTAAAAAACTAGAACTTAACATACACTTTGATTTGATTCTTACTTAATGTTACTAAAACACCTGTTTATTGATTTACATATACTAAAAACACTATTCATGAATATGCTTTTAGCTTCTCTTTTTTTGACGCCCAGCATTTTGCCATTTGACTTTAATTATTTTGTACCCTCAACTCCACATTTAGGTGGTTTTCACACCTTCAGCTCAGTTGCTTTGTTCTGATTCAGTTGAAAAACACTAGTTGTGTATATTTCCATTGGTTTGTTTGTTGTTTCATGTTCACACAGCAGTTTTATGAAAAAGTCCAGATGAGACACACCAGTGTATTCTGCTTATATGACTACAGCAGTGCGATGAGTTAACTTGCCACCCTGTTTGTGTCTGTTGTTGGGTCGATTGTGTTGCCACTATAAACAAATCACTCCAGGTCAAATGGAAGCAAGTTGGGACCATCATTTCAGGCAAGCATGGCACCACTGTTGTACTGAAGCAGGGATTTACTGCTGTGTTAAAATATATTCAAAAAGACTGCTCCGGGCACAGAATGCCCACTGAACAACTCTGCCAAATGATCAGAAGCTTGTGAATTATAATACTGTCAGTATTCTGAGCAATAAAAGCTTATTAATGGAAATAGCCCTGGTGGAAAAACAAGAAGTTCTCAGAAGAGGACAAAACACCCCCACATGTCTGCATGGAGCCTTCGGGAGAGGCCATAAAAAAAGATAACATCTCTGGTGCTATTCTGTTTATGAACTTTCACAGAATCCTAAACTATTTATTGTTTGTTTGACGTGTTAAGCAGCAGAAAAATAGACAAAAACGGCAACAGGAGGTTTATTTTTTACCTTGACACAGGGCAGAATGTGAGTCATGATGATTTGTTCACGGCTGTCCTCTGGCAGGTTCTCACAGAACTCTGGACAAACAGGAAAAAAAGAGAAACTGTTGAAGAAACATCGAGGAGAACTAAAAGAAAGCAAAGATCTTACATCTAAATCATACTGTTCACGAACCCAACAGTTTTCCTTCAGGCACTTATTAACTAATCGGTGTTAAATAAACTGACCTTTGACTTTGTTGGCTGCAGCAGCACGGACCTCAGCTTCACAGTCCTTCAGAAGATTTTGGAAAGCCGGGACCAAATCATTCTTTGTGATCTCTGGACCCACTGCTTTCTGGAGCTAAAAGCACAGAAGACAGCCAAACAGCAATGTTTTAGTGGAAAAACAAGATAAGGAGTGTTGAACATACAGAGGATTAAAACAGCACCTGCCAAAAACAGAACAAATGTTTGCGATTCATATCACAGTGCACTTCGTAAATTATGTCCTTCAGAAAAAAAACTAGGATAAAGGAAGTAAAATAAATGAAGACTCCTGCCATGGAGAACTCAAACTATTCTGAAAATAAGAAATTACACATTCATACCAAACAGCTCTTTGAATTAAAGATTAGGACACAAAGGATTGGTTAATAAAAATGCTACATAAAAACATGATGTGTGGATGTTTTAGTGGCCGAAGTCTAATCTGGGGACTTGGATTGGAAATCTCAGAGCTTTCGATTCAACCCCAGCACTGATGAGTGTGAAGAGATAAGCCTTGCGACTTTAGAGTTGTACGTTCACTCCATAGTACTGCAGAGATGCCCCTAAGCAAGACAATAAAATCCTAACCCTGGGTTTACACCAAAACCAACAAAACTGCATGTGGACCCTCTGGTCGCTCACATCACACTGCGGTTGAAAACGCACAGAACACAGAGGCACAAGGGACGTGATGGAGTGACCTAAGGGGCGGGTCTTAGAAGTTGCTAACCAGATGTGTCAACCAAGGAGGATCAGCTGTGCTCTGGATGATCATACACTGTCATTCTTGTTTTCACACTTTATATATCAATTATAAATATATGTAGACTGCACAAATATGACACTAATGAACAGACGTGACCTTTTAACAGAGGCCTATTTGATTATTATGACTTAACCCCCATTTTTATGGAACATTTGCACAAAGCCAGAGTTTATTTGAGGGAAAGAGGTGTATACTATATAATGCACGCTGGACTTTAGTTCCATCTTCCACCATGGATTGCACTTTGGGAAGCCACAGACAGCCATGATACATTTTTCCTCCACTGTTTTCTCTTCCTCCCTCACAAAAGCTCCTGTATGGGGATCCAGATCAGCCCGTAATTAATTGGCTGTTGCTTCGATGGCACCTCTGCTCTTTGTGTAAAGTTGAGCTTCTCACAACTAGGCCTGTGCTCAAAATTTCAATACGAATTCTACAGAATGGATATGGCCTCAATATTTGACAGCTGTTGTCAACACAATAGGGTTATGTTATCAATGGCACAGCCTTAAAGTAAAAGCTACGTCTATAATCTTTGAGGACCTGAATTTAGGTTTCTTAAATTGTAAAATCATTTAAATGTCATCCTTGTTCTTTTTTTCTTGTAATAAAAAAAAAACTTTTTGGGAATTCTGTTAAAAACATAGTCAATGTACACAATTTATGTGTATCAGCATACATATATCGTGGCCTCAGTATCGGCATACATATCGTCTCGTAGAAACCCCAGCCCGACACACAACGTCAGTCCAACGCTCACAATGCTTGTATTGTGCCGCTCACCGACGCCCCAAAAAGACTGGGATTCACTTTTTGAGTAAATGCAAGGTGATAGTTTGCGGTGCTTTCTGCATAAAGCCCCGTCAATCTGAACATCTCTCTATGACCTCATCTGTGAATACAATTAAAACTTGTACGATGAGTGCAGACCCTGAGCTTACCTCATGGATGGATAATGAGCATCAATAACAACATTTAATTAACTAAAAATAATTTTGATACCAGTGCGTGAAATGTACAGATGCAGAGGTCAAAGTCAAATTGCTGTCAAAAGACACACAAAAAATGATTTATCCTAGTTGTTTTGTAGAAGACTGAGAAGGGCAGATTTCGGTGTTTGGGGGAAAACTCTGTTGGGCAAACAGGAAATACACCGGTATGTTAAGCTGCACTTGGTTCAGTACATTCGGTACTATCTGGAGCATCAAGTCCTGATCTGTAACCTCAATTGGGGGCGGGAGGTGACCTGGGACATGAGGGTTACAGCAGCTACATCCAACTCCATCTCGCTTCCTTCTCTCCAACAATGGCAAAGGAAGGGGTGCACCTCTGAAGTACTCCATGCAGCATTGTTCTGTGCTGATAGTCTTTAGAGCTAAAGGAGCAGAAAAGTCACTCATTCGTCTCAAGGGTGATTTAATCGTTGCTCAATATGTTGTTTTCGTTTTAGCTGCTGTCGCAACGGATGTGACAATTACTGCAAACAATCAACAAACTGCAGCTGTCTGAGCTTTACTCCGTGAGGTCGGCTTGGGACGATCGACAGCCCAACAGAAGGGTGCTAAAGATGTGGAATAGTACAGATCAGTTACTTGGATACCATTCTCTTTACATGACAGTGACAACATCTGTAACTGCGTACTGCTTAGTGGAAACAGAGCTTGACTCTCAGCATTTTTCCCACCTGTAAATCAATGATGTAGGTAGAAAACAAAGCCTAAATATGGCCCTATAAAATCTGTGTAATTTTTCCAAAATTCAGTTTTGTTTTTCCCATATTCTGCTTTTTTCCATTTAATTTTTTTGAAAATTAGTTTTTTTGTTGTTTTATATGCAAATTTAACCCCAAGACACTGTATAAAGTAATGAAATATAGCCACTCACTCTTCAGGTGGTTCTCATATGTATCTTTGTGGGTCCAGTCAACAGCATGTCGACAAAAATTGCAGAACATTTGATCTCCTGACACATAATCATTGGCAAACTGCTCTGCCTTGTATTTTTGAGTTAGCTGGGAGTTTCTGACCTTTTTTGCCATCCAAGTAAATGTTTAGCGCAACATACTGAGTCGATCTTCTCTACCTTCAATCAAAACTAGAATTGTTTCCACAACACGGACAACAAGGCTTAAAAAGAAACCAAAGGCTTGTCACCTCACATAAGACTTAATGGTTTTAAAGACCTGGATGTTATTGAGTTCAACAAAAAACCTACAAAATAAAAGTTCACAAGGTCATAAGATCTCTTAACGCCAGCTGTCAGATATACATTTCAGATTTAGAAATGCAAAACCATGCAAAAGTACCCCAAACACACGTTGGTTTCTAAATATTTTTTTTAAACAGAAAACAAAAATCCAAATAAGGGGATGAGATCCAAAGTCTGATCAATTAAAAGGTGGAATGTGCCTTAAATAGAAACCACCTCTTAGTTTTTATATGAAGTCAATAAAAAGGCAAAAGGCAAATAACGAGCAGCTCCAGTAACTGTAGTGTCCAGATATCAAACTTGCCTTACTGAGGTTTGTGCTGTAAATACTAGCCCTGATCTTCTCTTCAACAAAAAGATAAGCATTATTTATCTGTTTGTTATCTAAACACCTATATAATAATCATATGTATATCTAATTTATCTTCCCAGTGGTTGAAGTTGAGATAAACCTTTTATCTTAATGCTTTTACCTTTTATTTTCATTCATCCAAGGAACAAGCTTCAGGCTTGAAGTCTGCCAACCTTTTCAATTTAATTAAAGAATTAAAATAACTCCAATAAAAAAAAACACTTATAAAAATAAATTCTTCTGAACATAGGATTTTTTGATTGGAAAAAGTTTTACAGCTTGTTCTGAAAGACTGCAGTGCAGATGGATGCCTGATATATAATCTCTAAAATAGTCAATCTGCATTCAAAGGATTCATGATGAACAAGCAAACATTAAACTTATGACTTAAAAAACAATTTACTGACTTCAATCTCTGTGAATCTGGGACAGGCTTTTTAAAGCAAAGCACCATTTGTTCAATTTTCTCTTATTAAAAAAACTGTCTCATGCTTTTCAGTGACAAAAAGTGTTATTGATCTTCAAATACATTCTCTAATTAGTCAGCTGTCTCTCTTTATTGAAGTCATATTTTCAGTTTCAAATAGGCCCTAATTATAAACCGACCTGTATCTCAGATAATTTGCTATGGACAGTGATATGAGCAAAGCCTCAAACATAATTAAGTCCCTGTCAGATGACGTGTATACAATGGAACAACGTGAAACTTTCCCACCAGTTTTTTTTTACCATCAACAAGCATCAATTGTTTCAGACAAAGTACTAAATTTAACCCGCCTTGCTGCTTGTGGGGAAGACAAGAGGTTGACTGCTTACCTCAGAGAACTTATCAGCCACCATGTAGCGTACCCTCCAGGATTTGTCCTCTGCTGCCTGACGCAGGGTTGGCATCACCAGTGTCTCGAGGTCCTCCTGAGGCAGCAGTGTGGCAATGCTGACACAAGCCTCCACTGCAAGCAGCCGCACCGAGTCCTGATTGAAAAAGGAACGGTTTTGGTTTAAAAGGGGAATAAATGTAAAAAGACGGAGGGGATATTCGGCAGTGGAGAGAGGACGATTTTCCATACCTGCTCATCAGAGGCAAGAGCAGTGAAGAGGGAAATAATGTCACTTTTTACATAATCCAGCTCCAAGACTTTGGCAAACTCTCCCAGTTTAGATGCTGCAGCGCGGCGCACCATGGGAGTATCATCTGAGCACAGGGTGCGAAAATGCCTGGAGACAAAAACAGACATTATATCACACAAACCAACTGGAAAGTATATCAAATCAAATCAAACTTTTTTTTATATAGCACTTTTCATACAAAAAATGTAGCACAAAGTGCTTTGCAAACAGACAGATGAATTAAATGACGGATTTATGACCCAAACCCACTCTACCCAGCCCTTGAACCCACCCAAATCGCAATCCATACAGTGTTGATAAAAAGCATCATAAATAAAGGACATATTAAATCACACTGATGTACCCAATACATACTGAGGAATCTCCATCTTAAAGGTTTAAAAATGAGAAAATACTGGAGGTTAGTTTGAAGTGTAAAATTAAATATAACACTAAAATAAAATAAGAAAAAGAATTTTAAAAATAAGAATAAATAATAAATTGAAATGAAGTTAAAAAATCAAAAATCAAATAAAAAAACTGGAAAATAAAGTAAGGAAAGATAGCAAAGATTACAAAAAAATAAAACAGTGGGCTGAGAGTAGAATAAATAAAACCACTAAAACGTAATTCAGGTAAAAGCAAGACTAAAAAGGTAGGTTTTGAGTTTGTTTTTAAAGACAAACATTAGGTGCAGCCCTCAGGTCTACAGGTAGGCTGTTCCATAAGCGGGGGCCATAGTGGTAAAAAGATGCCTCACCGTAAGTTATGATATATATTTTTGTGTCCATGTTGTACAGAATGTTAAAGCAATGAAGTAAAAAACGCTGCTAAAAAGGAGCTGAGAGTCCACTTACTGACGGATCTCAGCCTTGACGGTGCTGGAGACACGAGGATAACAGACGCTGAAGAGACCGCAGGCAGACGTGCGAGAAGTGAACCAGTCACCACTCGCCAGCCGCTTGACCAGTGGCTCAAAGTGGACCTCCAAGTCAACTGGACAGTGCTCCTGAGAGATCTTCCGCAGGGACTCCACAGCTTTGTCTCTGACTACCGTCTCCTCCACTGTAGCAAGACTCTCCAAAGGAGGCTGTATCATAAACACATCAATGTGAAGACCAGGTTTTTGTCCTTCAGCTCTAAGACAGGACAGGGGGGTGTGGGGACTTGTTTTTTTTAAATTTAGGAAAAAGGAAGGGATACTTTTCAAATTAATCAATTTTTTCTACTTTTTGTAAATTCTAACATAGTAAATGTGACATATCTCTGCTTAACAATCGAACTAATTCTTTCCTGAAACTGATACATAATGCTTGTATATGAATATATTTTTTTCAGCTTATTTATTGCCACCAGTCACTCACCTGTTATTATTATGCCACTTTTATCCATGGTTTTATTTCTCTACTTGTTACTCAACTTGTTTCTACATATTTTACTTATTATCTGCTTCTACTTGTTCTTTATCTGTTAATATTAGGCGCCTTTTACCCATGTTTTTGTTCTTATCGTCGTAACTTGTTTTTTTTTTTTTACTTGTTTCTGCTTATTTTCACTGCTTACTGTGACGAGCACTGCACTTTGACATCCTTGTGCAATAACTTCTGACCATGCTTGCCGCCGGCCTCTTGCTTATGTTACTGTTGTATGTTGTCTAGTATTTTTGTTATTTATAATACTGTGTCCTTGGCTAGTAGTACTGCTGTCTAAGACAAATTTCCTGCAAGGGACAATAAAGTTAATATATCTATATCTATATTTATAAAAGACAGGCATGATAGACCTCAAAAGATTCTGGCAGGTAAGGGGTTTCACCTTTTACAACATTCATTTAAAAAGCCTGGATGTTTTAATAAATGTATATTATGCTTCTTGTTTTTCACCCAAATAAATGATATTGAAATACACTCTCTAGTCACTCACCAAGAGACAGTGGACGTACTCTGGCCCTCCAACCAACATGGTGAAGTTGCCGAGCTGCTCAGCCAGGGCCAACAGCACCTCATCTTCATCGTAGATGGTGTCTAAATGACAGAAAATTGGGTTAAAAATAACTGTGTCCCTCAAGTTTACAGTTCATCTGGCAAACACTTCTGTATAGAGATGCACAAAGCTATATTATTGTTGATATAATAATATCTGTCTATATTTCTGGGCTTGATGTCGCCAATATTTATATTTTCTGTCACCTGCACAAAGCCTCCGCTTAACTAAAGTTGACCTGTTTCTTTCTCAGTGACAGTCTGGTTGTGTTAGAAACAGAACTGAAACAATAAAATATTTAATTCTTTAACAAATTAGACCTCTGATTTATTAAAGTCGGTGATAATAGGATAAACCACCATCTTGATAATATAGAGGATATATACAACCATTATAGCATAGCATAACTATTGTCTGAAAATATATGCACATTTTTTCCAACACCCATAATCAGCATTTAGCCAAATATCTGCAGATGTTCCTGTTATAGCGTGCATACCTAGTATACATACATTGAATGAACTGAGGAAATAAATGCTAGTCAGTCATAACTCGTATAATTTTAATTTGTCAGCAAACTGCAAGTATAACTACCACACTCAAGAAAAAAATGAGTCAGAAACACCATGGACCTACAAGAGGTTTGTGGTGTACTTGATTTGAATTAGGGCACTGTTTTAATATCATTAGTTGACATGCTGCTGTAGGTACATACACCTACAGTTCTTTCTGTTGCTCAGCACCTTTGTCCTTAAAAAGCAAAACAAAATAGGCCAAAAAAAAAAAGCTTTTACTGGGTCATTCAACACAACACTGTTTATGACTAAAAATCCATAATGACACCCCTAATGCTATGATTTTCCTGCACTTTTAACCACCCCCAAGTACAACATCTCATAATAATGTAGCATTTACAGTGCATGGTTTTTCTGAGTGCAAAGAAACAGTGTGTGTTTATAAACAAGGCACCACTTTCTCCCTTATAATGTACAAAACCCAGAGACCTGAGTATCAATTATATCATAATATATTTATGCTCTTTAGGTAATAAAGAGGATTTGATGAGAACTTTGGGACCCAATGGAGTGATTAGGCTTTGGCTTGGCAGTCAATATACATATGAATTTTTAAATTTTCTAATACTAAAGAGAGACTAAAGAGATAAGAAGTTACACTACACAAGCATTGTGTCTATATATGATGGTGGAAGATGAAAATAGTTTTGAACTCAATCATAATAATAATAATGATGTATACAGCACTTGCATAACCATGGCTGCAAAGTGTTTTCACAGCATATAATAAAACAAAATAAGGTCTTTATATACAAGCATTTGGAGTAAAACATTTTAAACACAGACCACAAATAAACCTGTGTGCACATGTTCTTGAGTCTCATGACTGTGATTTTGCAGTGTCATACTTTAGAAACTGCTTGTTAAATCAAGAGCTCCACATTTACCATGACCACATAACAACCATTTCAAAGTAGTATGGAGTTAATAACTGCTCTGATAAACATCAGGTGACTTAACGAGTATAATGAATAACTTAATTACCTGTGAGGAAAGGTAGGAGTTCAGTGCGGGTCCTCTCAACACCGAGGGCCAGGGCAATCGTGGACAGCTTCTTGATGCTGTTCAGTCGTAGCTGTACAGGAGGTGAACAAAAGTGAGAAGTTTAGAAACAAAACAAGTTCATTCAGATGATTACTGAGCTGTATGCATGCTGTTTTGCCCTGGATTTATCCAACGTTTTGCCATAGCAGTAGACATAAAAGGACTTGCTTTTAACATGGATAAAAAAAGCTCTTCATCACTCCCTGAAATTCATTTTCACGCGCTTTAATTTAACATTCTTTGTTTGAAAACATTCACCTTTCTATTTTAATATTAACCTTTACCAACTGCTTTTGCATTTTTGAGGTGTGCTTAAGTTAGATGCTTGAATATGATACAAATGCTGTATGATAAATTATGTGTACATTAAACACAGCTGACATTATCAATCATAATGTTAGTGATGACAGAATCAGAAATACTTTATCAATCCCCAAGGGGAAATTCTGTTGTTTCAGCTGCTCTAATACATAGCAGTAGGAATATCAAATAAAGACATTAAAAAGATAAGAGCATAAAAATGAAGTAAAAAAATATGAATCATGAAGGAAAACAATAATAAAATAAGTGAGACTATGAACAAAGCCGAAAAACTTAGAAAAACAACAATACCAATTTTTACAATCTGAATATAAACATGACTAGTGGTGTCATTATGATATTAAACCTGATTTATCAATTACATTATGCAAAAGCTTTTGAGCGATGGCAGGCTCTTCTTCATATAAAGCAGAAATGTTCAATTTTGATTGCCAAGATGGCAACTTGAAAACATCCTCACTGCCAGAGGGCCACATTTTCACAAACTGAAAGGTATCAACAAGGACAATCATATAGCAGTCAAATGAAGTTACTTTATCAACATTTATAAATATTATTATTCAAAGGCTATTACCAATAATGTATCAAATGAGCTAAATACAAAACTAAGGCAAGTAGGTTACACCTACTAACAGAGAATTTTCTAGATAGAAGGGATGACCTAATACCGTAATGGTAAAAGTATTCAATCTATACCAATGTCAGCATTATCTGATGGATTAGGGATTGAGTTTAATACAGATCATCTGACCCTGACTGTTAAAGTCAGTCACTTTAAGCCTAGCCTGCTTTACGACAGACTGTAAATGAGAAAGTGACGTAACAGTAACTGTGGCTAAGACGTCATCCATGAGGAAATATTTTTATTTACAAAACAAGAGTCCAATGGCCACTCTGGACAAACCACTCTGAGTATTTTTTTTATTTTTATGAGTTTTACAATAATGCTTGTCATGAAGGGTTCAAAGCAATTAAAGACAGACATATTGTTACTTTTAGGAATGCACAATAATGGATTTTTGCTAATACTGATTGCCAATAGGGATATTTTGTAAGAAACAGAAATGAAACTAGACAAACAAGATGTTGCTCTTTAATAAACTATCATTTGGATGAATAAAAACTGAAGTTGAGCAGTGATGAGGTAAAACATCACAGTACTTTTTACATTTTGCAGATATTACAGACAATTTATGGGATATTTATGGACAATTTGTATGGTCAAACTGTAGGCTGTATATCTTTCATATCTGAAGATTCTAGTATTCACGTTTTTAGTCAAATATCTGCCTATGTTGGTCCAACAATATCAAGCATCTTTAGTCATCTTATTCAAAGGATAACAACAAACAAACAATGTGTTGCCTCACTGATTTGGTAAATGAACATTTCCAATCAGGACTCAGAACAGGCAGATACTCAATGTTTAAAAAAAAAAAATTGATCAGGGTTGGGCGAACAAAACTGATCGGGACATCCCCACAGGTTACCAGCTCTGTCAAGGAGGTGATGTGTTTGCCACATTTGTTATATTGTTTATGAACAGAATAACTGGAGAAAAGTTATGAACGGAGTTTTTAGAATTTCACAAAACAATTGAAGTAAGTCCTGTTTGTGTGTAGATATTCTTGTTCTTTATGTTTATGTGTATGTTTTTGGTAGATTCTGATCATGGATATTAATTGGATGTTTTCTCTTACTAAGGGGTCCTATTCATGGGCTACCAGGTCCATGTATGGCCCCATCCCTAACCTAAAGTATAACCCATGTTTTCAGTTATTAGGCTGTGATCGTCTACCGCAGCTCAATCAGCTTCTTAACAGTATGTAGCATTGGTTAAACCGGGCCAATAATAACCAGCGTACGTGCTGCTAACACATGTAGTCAAATAAATTGCTTATCTTCTAAATATGGGGTGAATCTGCAGTTATTACATAATGACAACAATGATAAATTCTGTTAGATGAGGCCTTGAACGCTCCGCTGAAGCACTGCTAACTACCGTCAGTCCATTAGCTCTGGTTAGCTAACAGCACCAGTGCTGCGGCGTTAGCACTAGCGGCTACAGCACTGACCTAATTCATTTATTTATCCTTATATCCCAGAGGATAGAAGAGCCAGCTCAGTAAAAACGGCTTTTGTGATTACTATGTTTAAGATACCACAGGTAAATCCCGCCTTGGAGCAAACCAGCTAAGTGAGAAAGAGGGTGCGCCCGGCAGGAAAATCACAGAGAGGCCTCGGCCGGGAGCGTTAGCTAGCATATGTGCTAGGTGGCTAACGTGCGTTCAGGTCCGAGGTACAGAGAAAACCCTTAAATGTCCTCTTTAAACCAAATATAGAGATTAGTATAAACATCGTTGTTACCTGCACGTCCTCATTACGCAGTTCATCAATGAGAACGGCGATAGGGTAGAGAGAGTCGTCTCCATCAGCTCCTGCCATTTTGGGATGTGTTGCAGTTAGAATGGCGCTGTTGTGACGCACTACGGGGTTTCTGCGGCAGAAGAGCGACTGCAAGGCGGCGCTGCTGCGTTCAGGCCTGTGCCGACAAAAATCAAACATGTCCTGTTAGTGTCAAAGAAAATACATAAAAATAGCTCTGAAAGAAAAAAAATCTGAGTTAGTGAAATGTTTATTTATAAGAGAACATAAACTTGTATTAAAATTAAAGTTAAGTTAAATTTCCACACAGAGGGCAAATAATCAGTATCATTTTGGATCCTATTAAGCAACATTTTTAACCCTTATCAATTTTTTAATAGTCTGACTGTAGAGTTTAAGGAACATTAATAAATCCAATAACTTTTTTCTTAAGGTATATGGAGGAATAAGGTGTTGCTTTCACCACTTGTTCAGTGTTTACCTGTTTTTTATTTATGCATTGTCCATATGCTTTCAAAAAAAATCACAACGGTTTATTTTTGATACAATTGCTTAATTTTTTAGAATTATTATTTAGAAATATCTGGGAAAGATATGTTTTTTTTCACAAGGCAATTATGCCTGATGATTATTGTGTTTGAGATTTACTAATTGGATAAATATCAATCACGAAACAGGGTAACTGACTTTTTATACCTAATGGAGGAGGGGTGAGATATAATAAGAGTGTACTTCTTTCCACTCTTGTTTCGAGCATGCAAATGAAATCCTCGGTGTTGTTTTCTTTGAAGTTGATCTTTGTTTGCTTACTTTTTATTATTATTTTGCCACAGTTGTATACATGTACATAATATATAAGATTTATTTCTTACATGTTCGAAATAAACTACTACTACTTCTTTTTAGGGGGCTGAGGAACCTGAAACTTTCAGCGTAGCTTACTTAAACAGAAATAACACATGGTTAAAGCTCCAATTGATTTTTTATTCTAGCAAAAATACAAAATAAAAATAAATTAAAAAAGAGAGTTCTCAGCTTGATTATTTGCAAGCAAGAGACAAAATACCAATTGCTGATTCTATGTCAGGATGCAGAGGAAAATCAGTTCCTAAACCAGAGTGCATTATGAAAAAAAATGAGTTATTTTGGAGAGAAACTTTGACTGAACATAAACATTAAAATAATTTTATGAGAAGTTGTGTAACCTTTTGATTTAGTGATTATGATGTCATATGTCTCTCAACAATAAGATGACCTAAATAATAGACCAATTACTGAAGTTCTGAAAACAAAATAGGGAAAATGCTTTTATAATATAATAATAATAATAATAATAATAATAATAATAATAATAATAATAATAATAGAAGACATTTATTTATTCATATCACACTTTTAAAAATCAAGTAACAAAGGGCTCTATGATTAAAGTGATAATCAAAACCTAAATAAAACATACATCACAACAACAGGCAGGTTACAAAGACATGGACAGTGGAACAGCTAAGAACAAACACTTAAAAAAATATTTGAAAGACAAATAAAAGACATTATAAATATATTTTAACGGAATTATAAATCCAAAACTCATTTGAATATATATTTTTTAATGGCTCCCGCTAGATTTAAGGCCTTTTTTTCTATAGGTGTTATTTTACAGATAAGTCAGATCAATGCTGCATACTGGGCACCTTAAAAAAACAAAGTAGTAAATTGAAAAATGTATGTATTTGCCCCCTTTATCACATTTTGTGCCTACTTTAGTGTCGAGCATGAGACTAAATATTCATTTATATTCAATATTCAGTAAGTAATTTAAATCACGCTCTTGTTGTTTTTCGGTTAAAATGCTTCCTGTAAATATTTCCGGCTCATTTTATTTTGAAAAGGGACAAACCGGATCTTCCTCACATTCCGGAAGTTCATCTCCAAAGCCGTGCAAGATGGCGTCCCAGCAGCAGCAGGCTGTCGGTGCGATGAATCCAGCCGGACTACAACAGACTTCATTACAACAACAACAGCAGCAGCTGAGCCAGCAGCAGGACTTCGACCCGGTCCACAGATTTAAGATGCTGATCCCTCAGCTGAAGGAGAGTCTACAGGTAACTAAAACACGAAGACTGGACTGAGACAGGACAGCAGCTTCATGAATACAGTCTGATCTCAGCTGATGTTTAATGTTTCTATTTCAGAACCTAATGAAGATTGCTTCTCTGAATTTGGCTCATAACACATCTATTGACAACGGCATGTAAGTAACTTGATTGAAGAAGGAAAGATAAATTCATTGTAGCACTTTAAATGAGAATTTAATCGGTCTGATGTGGTTCCTATGTGTCTCCTGTGGTTTAGTAAAAGCAGTGACACCCCTGTGCAGCGCTTTGACAAAAGCCTGGAGGAGTTCTATGCCCTGTGCGATCAGCTGGAGTTATGTCTGGTAAGAACAACCCTGAAGAGCTGATAGAAAACCCAGGGATTAATGTATAAACACACAATAAAAAAATTACAGGAATGCGTATTTACAATTTCATTGAAGTTGGGATGTTGTGTGCAACCCAAAAACTAGAGGCTAATGGTTATCCTGGGTCACCTCCAAAATTTAATCATTTTTAAGTTGGACCATTACCAACACCTCCTGAAATTTTCAACTTAAGTCGTCCAGTAGTTTTTGCGTAATGTTATCAACAAAAAACAACCATACACCGGCAAAACAGAATACAAGTAGCAATACTCCAAGAGCTCAAATCCCCGTCAAGCATTCACAGCATTGTCTCAGAGTTATTTTCAAAATGTGGAAAACTGCCCTGTCTCTCTCTGTTATGAAGTCTTCAAAAATATTCCTGGATCCACATCCAGAATCACCACCAAAATCTAAAACATCTTCCAATGTCCAACATACCCGAAAAAAACATGTAAATATGTTGAGAACTTATTGAGGCATTGGAAACAATTAGGAAAACTGCCCTGTCTGGTATTAGTAACAAGTCCTTTAAAAACACATCTGGATTCAGATCCCCACTAGAATCCTAAAACATCTTCCTTGCACCATGACCAGTATTCCTTGGGAATGTCATGAAAATTTGTTGAGGATTTATAGAGTTACTGGCGTAAATGTGGAAAACTGCCTGATCTCACAGTGTAAACAAATCGTTTAAAGTACTTCTGGATCTGCATCTGTGTTCGGATCACCACCAAAATCAAATCACTTTTTTTTTCTTGGACCATGACTGACATTCAGTGAATTTTTTACAGAATTCTGTGTATGACTTTTCTAATTATCCTTACCAATCAAATAAACACCAGCTAAAACAAACCTGTTTTCAGAAGCAATGATTTGCAAATTTTTTTCAATCTTTAGTTTGAAAAGAACAAGTTGAATAAACTACAGTATGTTCAGTATTTTTGTCGTCACAGTATGTTCAAACTGATATATTTTTTTATTTTTTTGAAAATATTCACTTATTTTGAATTTGATGCCTGCAGCAAAGCCAAAAAAGCTGTGACAGGGTCAACACATTTCCAATTAGGGCTGCACAATATTGGAAAAAACTGACATTGCGATTTTTGGGGGGTTTGCGATATATTGCAATATATCTTGCGATATTAAAAATAGAAGAATTTTTACCAGATGACTTGAATAGCTCTGTTTGGGAAGAATTTGGTTGACTCACAATGACACCATTGTATTCGTATAATACAGTTTAATCCAGGCTAATGATGAAGATTGCTGTATATAAAAGGGATCCAGGGGGCCATGTCTCTGTACAAAATAGAATAGGTTTCAATTTCAGTTGCTTTTTTTCATTTCCCCAATAAATGGGGGAAATGGGAGAGTCACATTGCATGCGCGATGTGACTATTGCGCACATTGCGATGTCGATGTTCAAACGATATATTGTGCAGGCCTATTTCCAATAGGGCAACAATCTCTTGCAGTAATTACATGCTCTACTCAAAAAACAAAACACAAGTTGTCAGTGCTGACTCAAATATGTATAAAACACAAATGACAAAAGCATCAGCACTCAGGAGGAAAGTCTTTGACATTTATTTAAGTTCATACAGCAGCAAAAAATGCAAATCACAGACCTCATTGCGAGTGCTGATGCTTGTGACAGTGGAGCAACTCCAGCTCTGCCCTGAGGGGAGACAGCAGGCTTTTTAGAGTGAAACTACACAAAAGTCTACATTGGCACAAACTGCTTAATTGATGTTGTTACGGTAGTTACCCTTGTTATACGCCTTGAGAAACCCCACTCCGGAAGATTTGAACCATCTTGATATTTTCTCATAATATGGATTTAGCCTCCATTGAACTGATGTTCAGTGTGATGCTAATTTAAATATCAATGGATTGTTTGATCTCTTATAAAGAGAGCACAGACCTCCACCAGCACCACAGTCCTCCACCATATTGTGATTTTCACCATAAATATTAGTCCTACCTTTATTTCATATAAATATTTAGATTCCTTGACAAATATGCACAAATGCCAAAAATGGTCCTATCTCGCAATATTTGATAATCCTTTTAAAATTCCTGGATCCAGATGGTGATCTGGATTACTCCCGAAATCTAATCATTTGTTCCTTGTCCCAATCCGAACATTTCCTTAAAATTCCTCGAAATCTGTTTTGAATCATGTTGCTAACAGAGAAACAAACAGACAGACACCGGAAATAACTTGGAAGAGGTAATAATCGATTTCAGCCTTTATCAGAAAAATATACACAGGGCTAAGGCTGAACAATTAATTGCAAATTAGATTAAATCACAATATGGCTTGTTGCAATTTTCAAATCGCAGAAGGTTCAATATTTTTAGCCCAAAATGTGTTGAACATTTTGGCATTGTTATGTATTTTTTTGCAATTTCATGCCTATTTTTTACCTCTATTCATACACTTTTTCCCACTTTTGGACCATTTTTTTTTTACCTTTTTTAACCCCGTTTTTACAACTTTATGCCTATTTTGCCTCATTCATCTTTTTTTGGCCACTGTCAGAATCATTTTTGAAATATTTACATGGCTTTTGAAATTGAATTTCAAATTTAATCTCCAATTTTGCTGCTATAATCAATTTTCCTAAGCCACTTTTGGATTTTTTTTTGCCAAATTGTCCCATTTTTTTGCAATTTCATACCTATTTTGCTTCTGTTCTTCACTTTTTCATATTTTTTTCTTGGATTAATTTAATGTCATATTGGTTTTACTGTGAAAGATCTACTGCTTATGTTTGTCTAAGAATACATAAGATGAGGAACATTAAAACAATTGCAGAGTAAATCGCAATATTGAGGAAAAAAATCGCAATTAGATTATTTTCTCAAATCGTTCAGCCCTACACAGTACTGTATCCCTTTGATAGGGTGAGTTAAAAAGTCAGTAAATAATATTTGTAACCCTGAAAGTGTGGAAAAAGAGAGTCACTGTAATACAGTGAATGACTTGATTCTTTTTTTAAAAATATTTTATGAAAGAACATTTACTTTTACAAGACAGAAATAAAACAATGAGGCTTAGACAGATCAGTTACCAAAACGAAAACAACATCCAAAGGTTGAAATGATAGAGCGTGACTCCAAATGAGGTTTGAGGCAGAGAGGAATGGGCACATGTACAAATGTAAATAAAGAGAGAAAATATGTCTGCATGCAGACCATTTTCATTACACTATGACCTTGTCTGAGTGAGCAAGACACTGGTCCCAGATGGCAGAGAAAGTCTGAATTGAGTCAGACCTTAAGAATCTGAGTCTGTCCGACCATCTGTATGACTGCTAACATACTCGAAATAATAATACATTTTTATTGAATGATGTTGATTCAGCATCATTTTCACAAAGTGCTGATAATTACAGTAATGCAATATTTTGTTGTATCACAATCTGATTTAAAACATAATGTACAGTCTCTGGTCGTATATAATGAATTCTAAAATCTTTTCACACAAGCTTCCCTTCTTTCCCTCCTGTGCAGCGGCTGGCCTACGAGTGTCTCTCCCAGAGCATCGACAGCGCCAAACATTCACCCAACCTGGTACCCACAGCCACCAAGCCCGACACCGTGCAGACAGAGTCCATGTCCTATTCACAGTACCTCGGCATGATCAAGTCTCAGATTTCCTGTGCCAAGGATATCCACAATGCTTTGCTGGAGTGTTCAAAGAAGATAGCAGGGAAGGGACAGCCTCAGGGAATCATGTAGAGCTGGACCTAAACCTGAACCGGACTCTGCTCCATGGGTTTTTGTACAAGACTAAATCCTGTAATCTAAAGTCAGTTTTGGTCAGGATGCTGTTTTGTTTGTCAAGATTTTGTATATTTAGTTTACACTTTTAATGTCCTTGTGAACACTGTAAATATTTCAGGTAAGAAGTCATGTTCTGGAGCGACCAGCAGGTGGTGGTAGAGTTCTGCTGGCTCAATATTCTGAAGTCTTTTGTAGCTTATTTGCAATAAATATAAGAACCAGCCCAGTGGTGTTTACTTAATTGATTTTTAAAGTCTCAGATATTCAGCTGCTGATGTGATCTGACTAAGAGGGATTCAAAACAGGCAAAGTCTGAAGTACTAACAATGAAATTAAAAATTAACAGCTTGAAGTCAAAACAGGAAATATAGAAAGTGAAAACTGACTCAGGGTTCACAGGAGAAAAACAAAGTCCCTCTTGAATAGATGATCTCAGAGGAGTGAACTTGTGTTAAGAGCTTTTCTTCACTCTCTATTGGTCAGAGGTTTGGAGATAAATAAAGGCTGATACATGATCACATGGGAATGAAGCATGGTTAGCTTGCAGCAGTGCAACATCTCAGTCCAGTCTGAGTTACTGACAAGTGCTTCAGTCCAAAAATATCTCAGCGGGCCACAGTCAAGCTGACAGAGTCAGTTCATTTAAGTATACCCCTCAAGAAAGTCTGGCAACATTATTTTGTTCAAGTTTTTCTACCCTTTACCATTCCAGTTGGTATATTTCATATACCTTTACAGCAAGGTACAACTTGTCAGTTTTGTGCATTCTCTTAAGAAACACCACTTGTGACTGGGGACCCGATAATGTGCCAAAATCTCCTGCTGCTGGACGCTGGTGTTACTAGAATGTCAGTATTATCTGGAGTCAGCCCTGGTACAAGGCCTGGGTATTTCATGCAACCTCACGATAAATTATGAACATGTATTATGCCTTTATCAGAATTTCTGACAACTAAATTTGTTTCATTTCAAAAAGAAAAACATTGTTCCACATCTCAAGACATATAACTTTAGGTCCTCAAGGATTTTAGACCCAAACTAACATTTTGCACATGCTTCATTTAAGTTTTAAGTTTTGGCTTCAACTTTCAAAGTGTATCGACAACAGCTGTCACAGGATTTGAGGCCATATCGACTCCGTACAATCAGTATTGATACTCATATCAGCAGAGAGTGACTGGTACCATGTCCAGATTTAAGACCAAGTTCTGTTAGACTGGTGAAGTCAAAGACAGACCACGAGGACGACAACCCAAGAAGGCCGGTTTCACACCCTTGTTTCACTATAAAAACATAGGCTTTGTTTTTTGAGGGTAGCACCCACACGTCAAGTTGTGTTGCTCATTCCACAAATGCACAAACCTTAAAAGTTGTACCTTGTTGGAAAGGTGACTTACCAGACTTTCCAAAACAACACTAACTGGTATTCCTAAGGAGAAATAATCAACAGAAATAACATTTCCAAACTCTTTTGAGGAGTATATGTTTTCTCATTGGCTCCATACGTGTCACAAAAAGTCAAACACCAATGAAAGGAAAAGACGATCTGCATATTTCCACATTTTTATTGTCATACAACAGTCTGTGTTGGCACACATCTCACTTTCTATCGTTTGAAAAATGTACAACAACAGGGTGAGAATTATGGTGAGTAATCCA
This sequence comes from Scarus forsteni, assembly GCA_036419115.1. Classification (NCBI taxonomy): domain Eukaryota; kingdom Metazoa; phylum Chordata; class Actinopteri; order Labriformes; family Labridae; genus Scarus; species Scarus forsteni. The sequence continues at coordinate 11,532,907 of JAZDUH010000270.1, forward strand.
GTCATCTACGAGGATCTAGTGCTAAACAGCACGGAGTTCATCATAATACACCAAAGTAGCATATAAAAGGAAGAATATATTTCTTTTTACAAAGATTACAGCAGGTACAGTACACAGAGGATCAGGGACAAGACAAAACAAAACAACAAAAGACAACTGACACGTCGTCTGAGTGCATAAGTGATTCAAAAAGGTAGGTCTCAACACTGAGTCTTGATGTATTATGAACATAAGATAATATTCTCACCAGTTTGACTTCAAATAAGCTATAAATAGTGCCATTAAACTCACTGATGTGTTCCTACTGTAAGAGTTGATTTGATCTGACTCATAATTAGCATCTATTGGTATAAGAATGATTGTAGAGACACCAAACTTTCTAAAAGACGCTGACAGCCGATGGTTCTTCAGTTCTTTTTTTTCAGTATTAAAAATAAAGTCTAAAAATAATGAGTCAGCTGTCAGGCGGCTCCTGGCTCCAGCCATCTGTAGATGAAATACAGGGTGTGTGTGTATGCATGTATGTAGGTATTATACAGAACACAAGAATGAACTGTTTGCTGCCTGAAAGACTTTAATAAGAGCACAAACAAATGTTTTTACTGCCTGTTTGTGTCCGAGAATTTCACTTTGCTTCTGCCCTCAGCTTCTCCTGTTGATTCATCTCTGTGGAAAACAAAAAATACAATTAATTACAACATGAGTTAACAGCACAAAAAAAACTTAAATATATAAATTTATGTACACAAATATGAGCTACAGTTCTTAAAAGATAAGTTCGGTTTCTACAGCTTTCACATTGTTTATAGAATGAAGCAGAACAATATACTCACCCAGAAGGCTTTCCTGATCCAAACAGTGCTTCAGGAGATATTTAGATCCAAAATCGAGCGGCGGATATCTGTATAATGGTCAGCACATGGGGCATGTATAGCGCTGCTCCTAAAACTGCATTAATTGTCCAAAACCTCATTAGTTTCACCAATATTTCATCATGGTCAGTTCGGGCTACTCCTCCACGACAGTCTGTGTCACTCCAGACATGTTGTGGTGACTGTGCTGACCTCTGAACTGAAGACTGCTCTCTGGCCAGCTGTTCTTCTCTTTGCCTCCGCGTCCTCCTTTCGATGAGCTCCTCATCTGTAAACTCTGGCTCGAAACTGTAAGGACACCCATCATATTCAAAGTTCTCCTCCACAACATCTTCAACCGATAGATATTCGTCCATTTTGCACAAAACTGGAAGAAGAAAGTTGTTGAGTAGCCGGCGGTCTTCCCCTGAAACAATGAGCCGTACTGCGCATGCGCGGAGGCAAACGTAAACAAAGTCTTCAGTTCAGAGGTCAGTACATTCACAAAAACGTGGGTGGAGCGACACCGGACTGTCTTGGAGGATTAGCGTGAGCGGACCATGATGAAATATTGGTGAAACTAATGAGTTTTTGGATGATTAATGCAGTTTTAGGAGCGGCGCTATACATGCCCCATGTGCTACCATTATACGGATGTCCGCCGCTCGATTTTGGATCTAAATATCTCCTGAAGCACTGTTTGGATCAGGAAAGCCTTCTGGGTGAGTATATTGTTCTACTTCATTCTATAAACAATGTGAAAGCTGTAGAAACCGAACTTATCCTTTAAAGTTTGGGTTTTCACGCACAACTGCTGTAAGTTTACAATAAGTGACGTCTTAAGTTCACTGTCAGACACGGACTGAAGTTGACTGAAAAAGTTGAGCAACACACCAACTCAAATATTTGGTTGATGTTGAACAAAACAGCAGCTGAATCTTTTGGTACATTGACACTGCCTGTCATGTGTGAACTTTGTGAAGGAAGAGAGGATGTCCAAGAAAAGCAATGTCCCGAGATCCAGGCACATCAAAAACTTCAATAAACTGAACAAATCCTTCAAAGTGATCGTTTACTCAGAGTAGGAAGGAGAGCAGAAATGGCTCCCACTGATGGACAGTTTGGCAAATTTAGCTCAATCAAATGACAAAGTTTGTGCCAAAATCTCTGACTCCTGATAAAAAAGAAAAACCAAAAAATTGAGAAGACATTTTGGAACAAATCGAAGGCAACCCACACTTTTTGGAAGGAGTGATTACAGGCAATAATACTTGGATCTTCAAATAAAATCCTGAGACAAAAAGCAGTCACTGCACTGTAATTAAGGATGAAGAAAGCACGACAAAGAAAGTCCAAACTCAAGGCTTTGTGATGATTTCTTTGACATAAAGGGGATCATTATCATTAAGGGTTCTGCTATAAATCAACACTACTACAAACAGGTTCTAGAAATCTGTGAGAAAAACCGTCCAGTAGACTCTTGGCTGTCTTTGGCCTGCCGTAGAGTGAGTGTGACACTGACCTGTCGACCTGCTCAGGACCAGTCAGAGCTGCTCTGTGAGCCCCGCGGAGTCGAGGTTCTGCCCGGTGAGACATGGGACCTGACGGCTGGAACTTGGATACTTCCTGTTGCCACTCAGAATCAAAAGTCTGTGCTTCAGCTGGTGGTGGAAGATCAGGATCATGTTAGGAGAATCACTTACAGAGCAAAAGTGATCATGTTCTGTTTCACTGGGTCACAGATGATGAATTCTGTTTTTTAAGAATGATTATTTAGTATCAAATTTTGAAACTGTAAGGTCAGATTCCTGTCAGTCAGGAGAGAACTTCGCACATCCAATTTACAACAGGTGCGTCGGAGAAAAAAGTCGACTTAAGCAGGAAGGTGGACTCCCGCACACTGTTAAACTTGCAAGAAAAAACTTTTATTTGCAACGTTTCGGTCTCAGACCTTCATCAGGCAAAACGGCAAAATGAACAAGAAATCGCACATTCTGCTGTGAGCAACCGAGCCGTGGACACACACAAGAGGGGTCAGCAGAATGTGGGATTTCTTGTGTTCTTGTTTCTTGTTCTACGCTCCTAGTTATTGCAGAGTGCGCATTCCTTTGTTTGGTCATCCGCGGCTCCCGTAGGCACCCGTAAGAGTATCATAGAAATGCGAAGTAGTACTGTTTAGGCTATAAACATGTGCTAAATGATGTCGTTTCGAGTAAATGGTGGACGTTACCCGCTCAGGACACTTGGATTACAGCGCACGAGCAGTATGGAGGAATATTGCCGACTTTTTGTGGACTTTTTGTGGACTTTTAAGGACACTGTTCGTTCAGTCATGATATCAATGGCAGTGGACAGCGAGTATACCCCCAGATCTCCGGCTGCATCCTAGATGTTCCAAAACTACTCCACAGTGTTGTTCAGCATGAGGATGAGTAGAAAATGAGGCCAAATCGTTGTTTGGGTGTAGTGTTCCTTTAAACAAACAGAAGCAGTAGATCTTTTTATAGTAAAACCAATATGACATTAAATTAATCTTAGGAAAAAAGATTGGAGAAAAAGTGGAGAAGTGAAGAACAGAAGCAAAATAGGCATGAAATTGTAAAAACTGGGTAAAAAATGGTATGAAAGCGGAAAAAGGTTAATAAATAAGTGCAAAATAGGTATGAAATTGAAAAAAAAGGGGAAAAATTGGCAAAAAAATCCAAAAGTGGCTTAGAAAAATTGATTATGGCAGCAAAATTGGGAATTAAATTTGAAATTAAATTTCAAAAACCATGTAAAAATTCCCAAAAATGGTTCTGACAGTGGCCAAAAAAAGATGAATGGGGGCAAAATAGGCATAAAGTTGTAAAAACGGGGTTAAAAAAAAAGGTTAAAATGATCCAAAAGTGGGAAAAAAGTGTATGAATAGAGGTAAAAAAAAAAAAGGTATGGAATTGCAAAAAACTACATCACAATGCCAAAATGTTCAACACATTCTGGGCTAAAAATATTGAACCTTCGGCGATTTGAAAATTGCAACAAGCGCTATAGCGATTTAATCTAATTTGCAATTAATTGTTCAACCCTAAGTCCAACTTACATTCATCCATATTCTGAAAGTCCTGGTTGAACTCCTTCTCCCCTGTTTTCTTGTTGAATTTCTTCTCCACAACATGGCCCCTGTCCTGGATATGGTGACCGATGGACATCTTCTGCACACCACTTTCTGAGTCTACGAGAGCTTGCCTTGTTTCCTTAATCTGATGAAAGAAGGTGCAGAATAATGTCAGATTTGAGTTAGTGTCGTTATTCTTAAAAGTCCAGTTGACAGAGGTCAGTTTAACTTATCAAGACAAGCTTGGCTATAAATAGTGTAACGGCTGCATTCCATTTAGGACTAGAGGTCCATGGCAACCTCTGGTGTTTTAACATAGGCTGCTGCCACACACTGGACACAAACCCCCTGCTGGAAAAATGAATGGGTGCTTAATTTTGTTGGCCAACTTGGAAGTTGTTCCCTCAAGACAAAAAAAAAACCTATGGATGGTTAGTTTGAAAACATGAAACCACTGCAGCAGTTCATTTGCAGTGAGGACTCAATCAACCAACACAAACAGGGTGATGACAGGGTACTGATCTATGCACTACTGTAATACGTTATAAAGCAGATGGGTACTTACCCCTCCAGGGGCACAGCGTGTTGATTTGCTTGACTTAAAAACCTTGGGAGGCTCATTTCCAACCTTTGAAAACGTCATGACTGATGAGGAGCTGAATGAGTGGGAGTTTGAATCTGTAGACATGTTCTCCTGACACACACAGACGACACAGTTAATCAGCAACAGTTTCAGTGTGACAGCAGCCTGAGATGCTGTAGATCATTGACTCACAAAGTTTCTGTGCATGTCCTCCATCCTGCTTCTCATACTGGACATCATGTTGTCAAACATGCCGAAAGGATTCCTCATCATGTCCTGCGATAACACAGAAGACAAAGGTTGAAAAATGGACAGCAGTGCTTGTACATCCCATGTTCATGCACATTATCAGCTCATAAACACCTCCATCATGCGCACACTGAAACAGGGGGCTAAATGTGTCTTACAATCTGTGCCATCTGGGACACCGTACATTCAGATTGTATCACTTCACAAAGTGACCTAGTGACATTTATCACACAACTGGAAACCCAGTTTAACATGCAAAGAAACATGCTATTCATGTTTGTGTAACTTCTCAGTCATCCAGGTCATGGATGCCGAACGCTGATCGAAGTGGAAACTGAACTAACGGAACCAGAGCAGTAACCACTCTGATCAGCGTTGGATGATCTTCGTACCTTTAGCCTTTTTCATGATGCGTTTGTGCAAAAGTGTTGCAACGAATATCTGTCATAACTACACCTTGAGATTTTAACATTAATTACGTTAAGGCGAAATATCTGTCTGTTCACAGTACAACACAGCTTGGTTATATGAGTATGTCAACCAGTTGATCCATGTTCAATTAACTAAAGGCACAGTATGCTGGGAGCCTTTAAGTAAACAAAACAACTGCTCAAGAGTCAAGAGGTAGTGACCCAGTCACTCCACCTGCATTCACTCGTTAACTGTTCTTTAAAGGTGCAGTGTGTAGAAATTGGCATTTTAGCGACACCTAGCAATCAGATTTTGGAATGAGCCCGTCCGTTACATCACTAAGCAACAAGAGCCGGTGAAGACTAAAAAGGATTGTGTACAGGGCATCATCTACAGCAGTTACCAGATGAGGGGTTTTTAATTCATATTTTTAACGATTATTTTAATACATTATAAGTCAGTTAAGATGCCACATGCCATCCATGTAGTTTTCAGGACCGGCAGCCAGACTTGTAATCAAAAATCGCATTCCGCTCTTTTTGTCCCCAAAACCCACCCGTAAACAACATGGACAAATGTTATGTCGGCCTCCACAAAGGGGAGACCCGCGGTACATAAAAATCTTCTTCTAACTTAATAAAAAGAAAACTAAAGCTTCATAGTGATAATTGTACACCTATTTCAGAGGACTTCACATACGGTAAGAAACATTATATCCTATATTCACCATTTCTGTTCAGCGAAATACTGCCAAATTCTACACTACACCTTTAAGTCGAGGACTCTGCTCAGTAAAAACGTCACTCCATGGTGTGTGTTCACTAACAGTGTTTTATTTTTGTGGAAAAACTTCACATAATAACAGAGAAGAACACTTTAAAAAGACTTCCTGTCTCACACTTTGAACTTGTAAAGCACTCTGGGGTGCACTTTGCATGAACTAAAGTTCTACTTTCAGCGGTGTTTGTTCCCTGGTGGGATTGAAACAGAGACACTGGTTTGCCAGTACACCTCATGAAGTGACATTTCCTTAATTCTAAAGGAGGAGTAACTCAGGAAGTGGATGAAGGACACAGTGGATCTCCATTCATCTTGTAAATGTCTATTTTAAGGGTGGATGGGGATGAAGTTACAAGAGGAAGTCTGTGTGACAGAGCAGACGGCGGGGAGAGAGTTATGGTGGAGCATCACAGGTCAGCAGCCCTGAATATGAAGGAAACAGAGCGGTAGCAGCAGCAGGTCCGGCTCACTTTTCCAGCAGCCTTTCAGCATTACTACATGCTCTCATGGCAATGATAAGCAGTCATTAAGCATGTGAAAAAAAGAATTTCTTGATCTTTGAAAACTTCGGAAAGTATTTGGTACAAAAAACACAAATAATAAATGTCTAATTTTACACTGTACTATTGATATAATAATAAAAACATAGTTGTCTACATGTGGAGATCATATTTTTTATATATTATGATTCTATTCCTATTTTGATCAGTGGTTCTCAGTGTGCTCTCGTTTGCACAAATTTGGCCTACCTTATGTTTAAAAATCTGATATAAAATAGTTCTATTGTTTATTGTCACTATAGTAAATACTTGAGTAATACGGTATGTGTGCACAGACATCTCTAATACATGAAAAATTAGCTAAACTTGGCTTGTTAAGTGCAAGGCTAAAAGGTATCACATCAGGGCTGGGAGCAGCATGCATGCTCAAGAGGAAAGTCTGAATAGGCAAGGCAAGGCAAGTTTATTTGTATTGCACTTTTCCTACAACATATGTAACTCAAAGTGCTTACAGCAGAGAAACAATAGGAAAGGGAGGAGTAAAAAAAAAAATCCAAACTAGGCACCTATCAGAGGAGCACAGTGTGGGATTGGAAAAAACACCTCAACACATGAGACAACAAACACAGAGATGAGCATTTGGGGTGGGAGGGAGCCAGTGGGGGCGCTGATTTGAAAAAGGAGTCCAGTGACCTTGTCCTAGCTCAGACCTCACAAATAAAAATCTGCCATGGCAATATTAAAAATAGCAATATTTCCTAGAAAAGAGAGCTGCAACTGGCAACTGTGTCTACAAAACAATCTTAAATGCAATTGGTAAACCATAAAATAAAAATGGAATTAAAATACACTTTAATAACTTGTATATGCCCCCTAAGTTGCATAAAAAGTAGCTTAAACTGGTTTGAATAGTTTTAAAGCATATTAGAAGATTTCATTTAAGTTGATTCATACAAATATTGATGAGGTAACTTCTTAAAAAAAACTCCACTGTCCCTCAGGCTATCAGACTGTACAACTCCTCACTGGAGGGAGGAGGAGTAACAGGAAGACTGAAGATGGGAAGAAGCAGAAGCCAGCCAGTAGCCATATTTTTACTTTTATTTCTGTTTATATATCTTTTTGTTTATGTATCTTTTTATCTCCTATAAACATTGTTTCTTGAATCTTTATTTCCCTGAGGGAGGCTTTCAAAGGGATGAATAAAGTTCAATCTAATCTAGTCTAATCTTTTACCAACCTTATACACCTGTCAGGCATAACATTACGACCACTGAGATGTGAAGCGAATAACAGATTTTCTCTTCATCATGGCACCTGTTAGTGGGTGGGATATATCAGGCAGCAAGTAAACATTTTGTCTTAAATTTGAAGTTAAAGCAGGAAGAATGGGCAAGTGTAAGGATTTGAGAGAGGCTGGCAAAGGCCAAAGTGTGAGGGCTGGATGACTGGGTCAGAGCGTCTCCAAAACTGCAGCCTTTGTGGGGTCAGCATCTATCTAAAGTGGCCCAAGAAAGGAACAGTTGTGAACCAGGTGGAATCCCCAGCACTACAGGAAGATTGCAAAGTTGTGTATGAATAGGATTCTTGTAAAGAAATAGTGTAAAATATAGTGAAAAAGAAAACAATGCAAATGTAAGTAACTAATTCATGCAGTTGCATTAGCTTGGACCTACAATGTAAAGGTTGTGGTCATTGCAAACACTAATTCATATCAATGGAACAAAACAAGAGAGCAAAGGCAGTATAGGGTTAAATGACAGCCTCTACAGTGATGACCTTGGACAAACAATTTCACCTACCACACTGTCAAAACTGCCAAAGGGCAACAATGAGCGGCTCATATCCTGTGGAGTTAAAAAAAAATCTGTTAGTAAACCAAACGCAGAGCCAAAGCTGTTTAGCATGTTACATACATAGAGATATTGTTGCCTTAAAGCTGTTAAATTGTCTAAGCCCTTGACACAGCTACACAAGGTTCTACCCCAAGCCTGGTGCACACCACGTAAAGGCCGTGAACCCCTCGGGAGTGTGGAGGCATCAAGAGGAGACACACAAAGAGGCAGGAGCTGCCTTCAGTCAGACCGTGTGTTCTCTAGGCCAAGACAGCAGGTGTTTACGACCCGCAGCCCCGGACAAACATCTCAACAGCCAGTGCTATGCATGTGTGTGTGTGATTTTTCTGGAGGTGTGATGCACGAGGGTATTGGGCGTAATCAGTGAGGTGTTGAATGACTTGTGTTCCATGTGTAATTGGGTCGCATTGCCAGAGATTAGCGTGGGTTTAACACTGAAACTGAGCTTTATTCTGGGAAGGCCGCAGCGGGCCGGACGGACCCGGCAGGACGGGGATGTAACGCAGGTCAGAGAGTCCAAGGCTGCTCTCTCAGCTCTTTTCAAATGTCAAGCTGATGTAAAAAGCTTCTATCAGTATCTATGAAGCCTCACAGTCTATTTTATCCCAGGGTGGCATGTATGGACTAATAAATGCTGGTTACATATCTGCTAGCTTTATATTTAGACTATAGCACAGCCCGCAAAATAAACAGACCAAATTGTCTTCAACACATAATTTTAGACTGTCTGGATGAGTGAAGATTGACTTTCTCTTTTCTATCTGATGCTGAATCTGCCTCTCTGCCCTCTGAGGGAGCTGCTCCTGGGGGAGGCCTAAGTAACTCCACAGCAGACATGAACTGTCGATATGATTCATACTCTACAGTAAAGTGAGCTTATCCCATGGCCTCCAGAAAGAAGGGAATTATTTGAAAGAAAACAGCTTTTTCTGAAACATGTGCTTCGAGCTCAATGACCACAAAGTGTGTGAGCAGGTGCTGATTACTGAGGCGGTGAATGTGTTTACAAACTCCAGTTCCAATGAAGATGGGACATGATGAAAAACCTAAAAAAAATCTGAGTAATTGGGGTGCTGGTTTGGCGTAGTGGTTAGCACCCCATGTACATGCTTCTGCCGGTCCAGGTTCGAATCCCGCCTGTGACCAGTTTGCAGAGTGTCTTCCCCTGCTCTCTCACCCCCTTTCACAAGCCTATCCACTGTCTCTCTCCTTTCAATAAAGGCACAAAATGCCCAAAAATATACATTTAAACAAAAAAATCTGAATAATGGTTGCAAATTTGTGTTGACCTGCATTCAATTCAATTCACTACAAAGACAATAAATACAACATTCAAACTAATACACTTTATTCTTTTACCACTTTCCCTATGAAGCCATGCTGTTGTAACATGTACAGAATGTGTTGCTTCAAAACCCGAATGCACCATTCAGCATTAATGGTATCTTCCCAGATGTGCAAGTTAACCATGCCAAGGGCACCATGGGCCTTTGAACTTTGCTATGATAGAAATCTGGATGGTTTTTCCCTCTTTAGCAGATCTTCAGGGTTCAAATTTGGTTAAAACACATTTTAGTATGTAAAAAGTTGGAATACAGATTTAAAACAGTTTTTAAACAAGTTTGGACCTCACACCTATAAGATGACTGATCTGGACAGCCCTCAAATGTTGATGATGATTGCCTTTGTTTGGTCCACATAAAAGTTGTTAGCAATGACAGGCTCCTAATCTGGAGCAATAAAAGACTGAGTTTTGTCTCTCAGCCATGAATAGGCATAATCTAGGGTTCAGATGAGAGTAAGCAGAGAAATGCTCGCCTATCAAAGTTTGAGGTGAACTGGCCACTGGATGCCAGTTTCTCATTGTGTACAGTGGGGCAGGTCAGGTCACACTGCAGAGTACATCTAAGTATAAATAAGTAACACAATGCTGGCATTAACTGGTGCTAAGCTGACAATAAGCTAAAGTGGTCTCATTTTTCATTGTGGTTTGTGCTGTAAAAAATAACTTTGCAGGGCTGAGTGCAAATAAGAGGCAGTAACTAGAGACCAGCATTTATCATGTTCACACAGATATAAATATCAATGTTTACTTAATGTGTTGGGGAACAGCTTGTTCAGAATATGACCAAACAGAGAAAAGGCTCATAACAGGGACAGGTATGTGTAAACCAGGGATTGGCATCTGGCGGCCAGGGGGCCACATGTGGCTCTCCCCCTCACTAAATATGCCAAGCTGGTCATGTCTAAAAATCAATAAACATACCGTATTTATTATATCATAAACATTTAGAAAAAAATGACAGAATCCATCAAATCTGATTTAATCTGAGAAACAAATACACCACAATGCACAAATTGGGATATGAACTAGATATATATATTTCTATATAGCTAAGGTTAGTGATGGGCAACACTGGTTACCAACAGAGCCAAATAAAATTGATGCAAACTGCCTAAGGGCCATATTTTCACAATCTAAAGGACATTAAGAGGGACACATTTACACATAAAGCTGTCATAAACAGCTACTTTATTAATATTTACATACGTGGACATCCAAATGCAATTGGCAGTATTTCACCTAATGAGCTTAATACAGAATTCAAGCCAGTTCAAATGCTTTTTGGTTCAAGTAACAGAGCATAGCAGAGCTTTCGCCAGGTACGCTGGCTTCCTCTAACTGACCAAAAAACATACTTGTCAGGTTAAATGGTGACTGTAAATGTCCCTTAGTTGTGGGTGTCTGTGTGAATTGTTGTCTGTCTCTCTAATCTGGCCCTGTGGTTGGCTAATGATCGGTCCTGAAATGTAACCAGCCTGTTGCCCAAAGCCAGCTAGGATAGACTCCAGCCCGCCCCATGACCCTACAAGGGATAAGCAGTATAGATAATGGCTGGACAGTTAATACTTTCTGTGCAATACAGTACATGTCAAATATTTGTACTTTAATAACTTGCTCATTGTTTTGCTGCATTACAAAAATGCTTAAATTGACTTTAATTCATTGTAAATTGGCTAAACTGGCTTTTATTCTATGTCAAGTTCACCTAATAATGCATTTTTATAAAGATTTTCTTCATGAAAGCCTTATCTTCACTATTTTTGTTTATTTCAATGTTTTTTCTCCATCAACATTTTTTAACAAAACAGTTCTTTTGTGGCCCTCTTGCTTGTCAGAGTTGTCCATCCCTGCTGTAAACACACTTGATGATATTGTACAGGGTCTATATGTGAAAACTGGGGTGAATAAAACTCAAATTTCAAACTAAATAGGATTCCTCCTTACTTAAATTTTAAAATAATGAGAATCAAAGATGGGCGGCATGGTGGCGCAGCAGGTAGTGCATGTGCCTCACAGCAAGAAGGTTCCTGGTTCGATTCCTGGGTCGGACAGGGGCCTTTCTGTGTGAAGTTTGCATGTTCTTCCCATGCATGTGTGGGTTCTCTCCGGGTACTCCAGCATGTCTGTCTTTCTATGTGGCCCTGCGATCGACTGGCGACCAGTTCAGGGTGTACCCCGCCTCTCAAACAATGACAGCTGGGATAGGCTCCAGTCCCAACCCATAAAGGCATAAAGGGGTATAGAAAATGAATGAATGAATAAAAATCAAGGATATGTACCAGCAACCTGTGCTGGTTCATCTCCTCTCAGCACTTGCACCTGCCTCTCTCAGAGCAAACCATCAAATCAAAGAAAGAGCAGCTAGCTCATAACCATGCTTGTTTGTTTCAAAAACAAGTGCCCAGATGAATGGGAGCTTTGAAAGGTGATATAAACCAGGTAGCGGCTATTGGCAAGAGCCTGGGATATATGAGAGCTTTGGAAGGCAACACAGGGATTCTTCTCCCACTGGGAATCTAACACTTAGCAAGCTAATACAAGACGCATGAGCCTTCCAGCATTATGTGTGCATGTGCACAAGTCGGTGTGTGTTTACGCGCCTTCATGCCCACATGCTGTGACTCTTTGTGATAGTCCTTGTCAGCATTTTTATCAGCGTGTTTTATACAGTATCTCTGTGTGTTCGTGAGTGTATTTTTGTGTGCACATTTGTGCCTGTGATATTGGAGAGCAGAATGAGCTGTCTGTCATCTGGCTGCTGAAGCGTCGGCACTGCCAAGACACGTCCTGCCAAACAGATGGACCGAAAGAGCAACAATGAGAAAACAGAGTGGCCATGACATCCGCACATATGCCTGCACAAAGCCAACAACACAGCCACCGAGCTGCAGCCCTCTGACCACTGCTGGGCAAAACAAGACTGCTCTGAAACTTCACAGCAGACAAGTGGGTGTGGGAATAGAGAGTAAGAGTTCTGTGATACTCAAACTCTCCATCTGTGCAGCCATGGAGCAGGTCTGGTTGTAAAATTTCACTTAGTGCTCTAGGAATCAGGAGGCAAAAAACTTGATTCATAAATTAAACTGTAGTATTCAGAGAGTTTGAACAAACCCTCCGTGTGTCAGTAAGAAACTTCTTTGGAAGAGCATTTCCCCCACTGTTCCTGATGTCAAATAGTCAAGATCTTCCTCCTTGGCCCTGCCCTTAGCCACTTAATGCCAAGACGCTAATTAAGAAAGAAACAGCTCACAGGCTATTGAGGCTGAGCTACTGATGAAAGTCATTATCAGGAATAAACACACTGACAGTGATGAAGAAGTTGAATGTGGGCAGGCAACAGAGATTAAGTTTGACTTAGCAGAGTGATCTAATCAGGGCAGGGCCTAATTTCACTTTAGAGGTTAGTGGGTGCAAAAGATGGTGGATCAGACCTCTACTACTGCCGAGTACAAACCCCATTCTGATGAAGATGAGTAAATAAAAACAGAGGACAATGATTTGTAAATTAATTTACACTTATATTCAATTAAATACAAGACAAAGTGAGCATATCTAATGTTCAAACATAAATTTATTTTTTGTTTTGCAAGTATTCACCTATTTTAAATTTAATGCCTACAACACGTTTCAATAATGATGGCTGACACAGAGTGGAAAAGTCCACATTTCACCCCCCCCCCCCTCTGGAACTCTCCCCGCAGAAATCTGCAACTCTCCCATTCTGGACTGTTCCAAATCACTTCTCAAAACTCACCTGTTTTCCCGGGCCTTTCCTGTTTAGATGTCTAGCTTAGGTCCAAATCAGGTATCCTGCTTTGGTCTTTGTTGTTGATTCTTTATTTGTTTGTTCCCTCTACTTAGGAAAGCGACCTTGGGTTCCTTGAAAGTCCCTATATAAATTTAAGTTACTATTATCATTATTATTATTATTATTATTATTATTATTATTATTATTATTATTATTATTTCAAATGATTTTGTAACTAATGGGCTTTGTGTGCTCCAAGCAAAAGTAGAGAAGGACCAACCAGACAGTAATCAGAGCAAAGTTCAAAAGCCAGCACCTGTGATGGTATGAGGGTGTGTTAGCGCCCATGGCATGGGTAACTTGCACATTTGTGAAAGCATCATTAATGTTCAAAGGTACAAACAGACTTTGGTCGACATATGCGGTCCAAGAAACATCCTTTTCAGGGACATCCCTGCTTATTTTAGCAAGGCAATACCAAGGCACATTCTGCACCTGTTAACAACTGCGTGTGTGGATACCAGACTGACCTGCCTGCAGTCCAGACCTGTCTCCCATTGAAAATGTGTGGTACATTATGGAGACCCTGGACTGCTGAGCGACTAATGTTGTACATCAGTGGTTCCCAAACTTTTCGCAGTCTGTACCTCTTCACACACTTGATCTCCAGCCATGTACCCACTACTCTCGCACACTTATAGCAGCTAGCAAAGGAATGCCGCCACTCCCACCTCCCACATTTAACATGCATAACACAAATAAAATCTCTCATTGTGAAAAATGTCTCACTAAATAGATTTATTTACCAGCAAAGTCAGTGGGCAACACCAGTTCATTTAGAAATGCACATTTCTGAAACGTATTCGGTTATGATCTTTAAGCTGTTACAAACTCACCACAGCTTTAATGAGAAGGCTGTCTGACTGAACTTGTCTAACTATAAGAATCTTAGATAGTTCAGGACAGATTTCCTTCTCCAAGATCCCTCACCAATCCATCCTCCGGTATCTCTGCCAACACTTCAGGCCTTCATCAAAGCTCACAATACAAACATTTACCAGTTTGAACTAGGGCTGCACAATTAATTGCAAATTAGACTAAATCGCAATATGGCTTGTTGCAATTTTCAAATTGCAGAAGGTTCAATATTTTTAGCTCAAAATTTGTTGAACATTTTGCCATTGTGATGTAGTTTTTTGCAATTTCATGCCTATTTTGTACCTCTATTCATACATTTTTTTCCCCACTTTTGAACCATTTTTACATTTTTAAACCCTGTTTTCACAACTTTATGCCTATTTTGCCCCCATTTATCTTTTTTTGGCCACTGTCAGAGCCATTTTTGGAATTTTTACATGGTTTTTGAAATTTAATTTCAAATTTAATTCCCAATTTTGCTGCCATAATCAATTTTCTTAAGCCACTTTTGGATTTTTTTGCCAATTTTTCCCAATTTTTTTCAATTTCATACCTATTTTGCACGTATTTATTAACCTTTTTTGGCTTTCATACCAGTTTTACCCAGTTTTTACAAGTTCTTACCTATTTTGCTTCTGTTCTTCACTTCTCCACTTTTTCTCCAGTCTTTTATCCTTAGATTAATTTAATGTCATATTGGTTTTACTATAAAAAGATCTACTGCTTATGTTTGTTTAAGAATACATAAGATGAGGAACATTAAAACAAATGCAGAGTAAATCGCAATATTGGGGAAAAAAATCACAATTAGATTATTTTCTCAAATCGTTCAGCCCTAGTTTGAACTTGAACTACAAAAACAGCTGTTTGAAACCTGGTATTCGTGTACCCCCTATGTCAATGTGCGTACCCCTGTTTGGGAATCACTGATGTACATCAAGCAAAAAAGTGAGAGAATTTATTATTGGCTCATGAGACACCTTTGATCACAACTTCAGTTTACAGTATTCAAAACAAGCTAATAAAATCAAACATATATGATGGAAGTGCTACCCTTTTACACTCAACAAATAACAAAAACAGCTACAGCCAGTCAGAATGTGAGTATTTATAGCAGCTCCATGCAGCAGAGCAGAAATCTTTTGAGTGCTATCAGTTTGAGCTCTGAAGAAGCTTGTATGTGTATTTACAAGAAAACAGTGTCAGTGGAACAATGCACTATAAATAGAGCTCCTAAGGGCCAGATATAACTGTCCTGAGAGGCCAAGGGGGTTGCCCTTCCACTAAAGTAGTGACTCACGTCGCCCCATACCTCTGTAAGTGGTGCTCCAGTTACTCTGCATGTGGTCAACCTCCACTAAACCTAAGTAAACTTTGCACTTCTTCAAGCACTAATCTTCTGTCATTATATGCAATGAGCAGCAGACAGACGTAAGATGGTCATGAGGCCTAAACTTCAGGAGCTAAATGCTGGAGCAATGGGCCCCTGCTTTGGCTCTGGTGTTTGTAGGTCAGTCACGTCTGTTAAAACAACAGGTGGAGCTTGATCCAGTTTGTTTAGCAAGCAAACAAACTGCTGAAAAACTGCGAAAGGATTTCTTTCTAAAATGATAATCTCACCCTGTGTCCCTCCCGAAGTGCCTGAGATGTGCTGGGATGTTCCATCATGGAACGGCCACGATTTCCTCCATCCATGATGCTGGGCATCGAAGGCCCGCCACCAAATGGCTCTGAGAAGCTGCGCATCATCTGCCGCATGTGCTCTCTGTGAGCCCGGAAGGGATCCCTGTGGCAGAGAAAAGCAGAGATCACTGAGAGGGGATCTTCACATTCACAAAGAAACTCTGGAACAAGATGCTGAGGCCTAAAAACAGTGAAGAGGAATATGAAAAGTCTCAACACGCTGGCCTTGTTAAACCTTTTCTCTTGCCTTTGAAGTTAGACTGAAAGTAGCCATACTGACTCAGCAGGCGTCCACTTGTGCAGTAAGTCAAACTGACTGTAGCCCTCAGTTTAAGTTTCAGGGTTAAAGTTGATTTTTAAAGCATTAAGTTTCATAACAACTCAAAATGGACTTCAATGCAGCCGCTTCTCTACTGAAGTTCAGTACTGCTGGATTAATGTATCCTATTTATCTACAGTACATATGTAAGGTTGTTTATTATTCATTGATTTGTTCATTTCAAATTAAGTAATTTCATCTTTACTATTGTATTATCTCTTGAAATCTTGTTCATTTTATTTGTTGCATAAACCTAATTCATACTTGTATTAAGTAAACTTTGTTGCTACTGCTTAACCCATTTGCTGTAACAGGATTTCATACTGAATAAAGTTTAATATACTCTACATACACCCTTATTAGTATTGTTGTATGCAAACACATTTTATTATTCTCCACAAGTATCATTATAAATTACTGTATTTGAGCAATGTTCGATTCCTAGGTACTCTAGGTACCACAAATTACCATCACTGGTATTTGATTATAGTAATATGCAAATGAGCATTAAGCAATCAAATTAGCACTTTACATTTTTTGGGCGATTTGCAATACAACGATGCACTTTACACTTTAGCACTCTGCACTTTAACCAGCCCCTTGGCCCAAATGTTTTTTTTCTTTGATGATCAACTATGTTTGCTTTGTTTCATATTGTTTGTTTTGCTTTGTTTTTGTCTTGTTTTGTTTTTATTGTGTATAAATGTTTCGTACAACACCAACCTGCCAATGGGACTAGAGATGGAAATTAGCCACACGGCTATAATCTCACATGTTTACATTTATATGTTCATTAACATGTATTGTCCCATCTTTTAAAAATAAACAAATCTACAAATACTGGCCCAAAGTTTTTATATATACATATATATAATTTCCTGTCATGACTGTTAGGGATGCACAATATCATGTTAACAATATCAGTAATGGCAGATAATTGCCTAGAAAGTGGATTATTGATATCAGTACATATAAACAGAACACAGGCTTCAATAGGCATTTTCTGGATCACAAATTAATTCTATTATTTTATTTTCTTATAGGTTGTACTAGTGTACCAGACCCCAACAGACATATTTTTTTTCTGATGGCAGGTACTGACTCTTTAATATCTGGCACTTTCTTCCTCATATTTGCTGTTTCTTAGCAACAGGCGCATTGAATTTTGAACTAATGGCTAACTTTGCTGACAGTGTTTA
Source organism: Scarus forsteni (assembly GCA_036419115.1). Classification (NCBI taxonomy): domain Eukaryota; kingdom Metazoa; phylum Chordata; class Actinopteri; order Labriformes; family Labridae; genus Scarus; species Scarus forsteni. The sequence continues at coordinate 11,550,446 of JAZDUH010000270.1, forward strand.
CTTCTGTTTAACAACTTGGTTAAGATGGACACAAGCAAATTATAGATAAAAAGTTAGCAAACGTATAAAATGGTACAACCAACAATTAACTTGTAATATTCATGTGCAGATATTAACAGTAACTTACAGGTAAGTAAGTCTGACTTAAACAAAAAGGCAAACACTAAGCTGGGGGGTCACATTGAATATTCTGTTGTCAAGGTTTTGACTGTAATATTTACAGAATCTGTTAATTATACCGGTGTGCGTCATAAAATATAAGCCAAACTTTTATTCTGTTGGGGCTCCTTCATAACTTCAATCAAACCCATTAAACGTTTGCTAAATAAAATTAACATTTGATGTACTCACGAGAAGAACGGGTCGTCCTCAAAGTCCTTTGACTGACTGTTGAACATGTCTGCTAACTGTAAAGCTGTAAAATAAAGAAGATGGAGGTCTGTGAGGAGTATTCCGCTCGGGCACAGGGGGCCCGCTCCGCCGCTCAGCTCTGGTTAAGGTTACTATGGAGGTGCTGTCATGCAGGAGGATTTAGAATCAAACTCACTGTGACACCCACCGCGTGACCTCAGCCGGGCGCTCTGATTGGCTGGTTATTCGGAGCTGTGAACCGGCTCCATCCGCGGGCTGACTGTTGTGCGTGGTTACCATGGACACGGAGATCTAGAAATTTCTCTTAAAACGATAATAACACAAATACAGCCAGAGAAAAATATAATAGTCTGGAGTATCATGAAGTGAATAAAAATAGGAGTGAAATTACTGGTCCATGAATCTTCTCCTTAAAAACTTTTAAGGTTATTTTTAAGAATACCTGAAAACACTCAATATCAAACAAATCGTTTACCCAAGTACCACAAAATGTAACTCAATATATTTTTCCAAAGGAGTATTCCAAGGTCATTATGTTCCTTTTATCTAAACAAAATTTCACTTTTTTTTTTTTGTATATTTTATATTTCTTTAAGCATAGAAAAACGGTGCAGGAATGAGTCCAAAAACATGGAGGTCAGTAAGCATCTAGCACTTGGTTCTCAAGCCTGAAACTAAATGGGATTTAGAGTAACTATGGAGTTATTTTTGTTTCTTCATTAAGCAATCAAAAAGAAAAGATTTGAAAACAAAAAGGTTCATGAGAACAACATTTTGGTTTGTAAAAGCCTGTGGATTTATCAAGATACAGTTTTAATCACATATATATTTACCTACATTTTTTGTATTTGTGAAATCACAATTTTGTTTGCAGTTGTTTTTGTTTTCAAATCTATTCTTTTTGATTGCATAATACAGAAACAAAATTAACTCCATAAATAATGGTTATGCATAAATGCCTTCAATGAGGACTGTTGTCAACACGCACATAAGATTACAATGTTAAATGAGAAATAATGAAATGCATTTGATGTTGCCTGCTTGAATCTTAAACTATTGTTGTGTGTTTAAAAGTACAAGTAAAGACACACAAGTAAAGGCCACGACAACCATTGACCAAAGAATGGAGCAGTTGAGGCCATACAAACTTAAAATCAAATACATCTAATGACTCTCCACTTGGATTTCATTGTTGGCAGACAGTTAGGTAATCTTCATTAATAAAAACTATAGATTTGAACTAGGGCTGAACGATATATTGTTATCATATCTATATAGAGATATGAACATTCAGAAAATTAAAATAAAAAAAGCAACAGATTTCTTGTAAATAAAATTGCACTTTCCACATTCTTTTGTATTATGTTTTTATTTTTCTGAAAAATTCTTGGTTTTCACCGAACCCGTAGTTATATCGTATCGATATCGAGATATCTGGCATGAATATCAAGATATGAAATTTTGTCCATATCGTTCAGCCCAAATGTGAACATTTCTGATAGCTAGTTTATTTGCTGTATATTTTGTCAGTGGTCTGAAATACAGAGCAAATCACCTCCCATTATGGCGCAAAACAAGATGCAACATTTAACTGTGAAATAAGGGATGATTCCACAGTTCAAGGGTCAGGTGGCAACCCCACAGGTGCCGACTACAAAAATGTCCAGTGACCTAGCAGCAAGCATTTCTTATTTTCTAATATTTGGTTATTTATACACTATTGCCACAGCCATGAGGAGCTCTTGATTAGGTTGTTCGATCAATTCTATGCTCAAAGAACAGGGTACAGCAATTCATTATACACTGCACATATTGTACTAGCTTAGTCAAACTGCCATGTTGTAGTTTAATAGCAGTTTATTGATGGCTTTTCACTCTCGCCAATTACGCCTAAGCCTAAAAAAATGTGAAAATTAGTTTCACTTGTTAGGACAATCACAAAGAATAGAACATAAATATTTTCTGGTCTCCACAGAGCTTATTATCTGAGCCAAACGCACAGTGAAAAATCCCATAAACTTTTAGTGGGCTGAAGTCAAGGGCACCAGCTTTCTGATAATAGGATGGATCTAGAGGAAAATTCTAGTACTTGCAACTGTAGTAGGAGAAAATTTGTAGGTCCATAGCAGCAGGTCGTCTACAGCAATGATCCAGAGCAGTGAAGGAAAAAGAGACAACTACAGGATCATAGAAAGAGGGATAAAGAGAGAGAGAGAGAGGAGGGAAAGAGTGTTGGGGAGGTAGGCTCAGTGGGCCAAGTCCACCAGCAGTCTAGGCCTATTGCATTTTAAAGAGCTGGTCCAAGCTACAGCCAGACTAGCTATAAGCTTTATCAAAAAGAAGACCGTTTTTAATTCCCCCTAAAGGTAGAGAGGGTGTTTGCCTCCTGCACCATGATTGGTGAAAGCTTCAAAAAAATAAGCCGCCTGATAATTGAAGTCTCTGCCTCCCATACTACTTTTGGAGACTGATGGTACCATGACTAGGCCTGCATTTGTGAGTGCACTGTCCCAGAGGATCTATACAGCACCACAAGCTCTTCAATACGTGTAAGTGCCTGACCATTGAGAGCTTTGTAGGTGGGAAGAAGAATCAACAATTCAATTCTTGATTTTATGTTGAGTCTTAAGTGACTTGCTGGGTCAGCCTGACAATAGAGAATGACAATAATACAAACTAGTGGTACCAAAAGTATGGACTTGCTTTTTGGCATCTGATTTTAATGATGCTATGAAGATAAAAAAGAAGTTCTTGAAACTTGTAAAACAAAATTATCATGTCTCACTTATGTGCTGCACAAAAACAACAGAACACAAATGTCACACCAGGCTGATCAAAAAAAAGCTCCTTTAGAATTAAGGACATTTTAAGGAAAATGTTTAATGTAATGTAAAACCATTTTCTCTTTTAAGCCTTTCTTCATAGCAAGACGTGCTATTTCAAAAAGTCGTACCAAGTACCATGATTAGAACAAAGAAGACTTTAGTAAAAGTTAAATTAGTCATATTAATGATCATCTAAAAAACTAAGAGCACACAAAAAGTGGCTCAGATACTTAAGGACATTCCCTTGACTGATTTCTCTCCACTCCTGCTTCAGCAATGTACAAATGTTGAGTGACTGTCTTACACATTAAGTTCCTACTAGGGGTGTGAATCTGTAGTATCTCATTACATAGGTGACAACATGATTTAGATTATATGTTGTTATACAGATGACTTCATTTTACAAAATAGTGAAGCACGTTTTTATGAAAATCATAGTATCAAGAGCCAACAATATCACTAACATGACATTCAGTTTCCAGCCTGTAACTTCTGAAATGAACAGTCCCTGAAACACAAACTTTATTGTCTGTCCCGATGTTATTAGATAACCATTTTCTCCCTCCTCTTTTATTATTACATTACAGCACTGACTATTTGGGGGGTATGGTGACACACCGTGTCCCAGACTCAGTATAGCTTTACCATCTGCCTGTTCCACAAATAAGCCTGAGTGTTAACCCTACACTGCCCTGGATCCCTGCACACGGACACAACACTCAAAACAAAAACAAACAAAAACAACTTAGGAGGAGGGGGAAGACTGGGGGGTGAAGCAGGTGAGAAGGGATTCACTCTGGTTTATATCAATGATTCAGACTTAACCCTCAATTCCATTTAATACTTTCCATTTTGATCCGGCTGACTGTTTTAGTAAGAATGCAAGTAAAAACTGAAACCTTCCAAGTACAATCAAGTACAAAAAAAAAACATTTTTCAAGAAGAAGTGCGCTATCAGAATATTTGAGTTACAGTGATGTCAAGTTAATGTTTGGTAGTTATTTTTTAGGAGAGACAAAACGAAAAACAAAATAACTTAAACTTCACAGAAATTTGTACAAATCACACAGATCAACAAACAAGTTTTTTTTCTACGTCTAAATATGGTTCCATCAAACCTTGGCAATCAGAGAATAAAATAACAACATGCAAACAAACTCAAAACAAAAACTATTGCTATATTTACACTTTTTCTGCTCGGCATTTTTATTGTTTTAAGTCTCTCCTGGTGGTTTCTGTATTGAACAAAGACAGAGAGCCATTACTCTCACTCTAAGTGGGTGGACTGTTGGACTGCATCACCCTGCAGAGGACACACTTCCTTTTCCCAGCTATGGCCCTTTTGCTTGTTTCCTCAGCCTTCAACTCTGGGTCACTATTGGCCCTTTTCCATTAGCCCTACTCTACTCTACTCGACTCTACCCGGCTCTACTCTACTCGCCTTGTGCTGCTTTTCCATTAGCCCCAGTCGCCTTTTTTTACAAACCAAGTAAAAAAGGAAAGCAGACGAAGGCTGCAGGTGGTAAGAAGAAATACCCCTTGAGAAGCACAGGAGAGTTTTGGAAGCTATAAAACAGAATGAAGCCGAGGACAAGAGCAATCGAGCTGCAAAGAAAAGATGTATGAGGGTAAGCTAATGGTATGTACCACTAGCATGCTAGGTCGTCGTGCTCATGACTCATCATGGATGACGACATTGTCTGACCAATCAGTAGCCGGCAGTCGGTGACTCCATCTTTTAGTATCGACTCGGCTCGCTTGGACCCAGAGCGGAGTAGGTACTAAAACTAGCTTGTTTTAGGAAGTACAAGGCTAGTGGAAACACGCTGCAAATCGAATAGGGCCAAGTAGAGTAGGGCCAAGGCGGGATGGTGGAAAAGGGCCATATGGTAAAATAAATCCATCTCTGTGTCGCCCCCTGGTGCAAAAATAACCACATTTGCCTCCTTCAAGGTCTAAAACACTTCAGATGGCATTAGTTGGTATCAATAAAAAGTTTGACGAACAATAAAACTCACTTGTAGACAGCTGTTCACCATGTAATTGTTCAAAACAAACCCAAATTTTGTGACCTTGGGCCAAAAAGCTTGTGGGCTAACTTAATGTTTTTTGTTGTCATTCACTCACAAAGAAAAAGAAACTTCATACCTCAAGAAATCAAAGGTGGTTTTATTCGTTAAGTTTACAAAAGACAATAAAAACACATCAGGTCAAACAAACTGAATTTACTTAAAGGTCAGACACAATGAAAACACACCTGGTAGTGGTTTTGGGACTAAAATATGTCCATGTTTTGTCTACAAACCAAGGACCACCTGCCGTGATGTTAAAAAGGAGAAAATATGTGACCTTTAAGTTCTTAAAAGGTTTCTACAGAAGTAAAAGAAATTTCAGAATGGGCAAAAATAAGAATCTCATCAACATCCTAAATTAACACAACTAAAATGATGCTGTTTTTAACTCATTAGAGCTTCCCCCTTAAAAATCTTCCAGGTTTTCTTCACAGGACAGGACTTCCCATGAGCCTCTCCTGACGCAGCGAGGTCAGCCTGCTGAGCCACAGCTCCTCGGCCTTCTCTTTGTCCATAAACAACTGCAAAACAGAAGACATGTTTTAAAGAAAGTGAAGGTACAGAGAGAAGGGGAGTAATCAAGTAAAAGCAGCCTGCAATGCAGCTGTGGTTTGGACGTCAGACTTCAGCTACTTACAAATTAGTGTTGCTTTAATTTGTTAAAGTGCATTTAGAGGAAAGTAAAAACATTAAAAGTAAAAATAAGACATCACAAAATTTTACATTATTATAAAAGAAAATCAAGAGAAACTCTGTCTCTTAAAAACACTGAGTTCCCAACTTCTAAAAGAGAACTCATCAGTCATCAGCCAACTGAACAGGCGCGTTTGTACAGTTTCCCACACTGTTCAGGCATTGATGATTGCCAGGTTGATTTATCAGTTTGTCTTAACAGGATACGCCAACGTTTTCTTTGTTTTCATGTCTTGCCTCACCCCCAAGTCCATAACAAGCAGATAGACAATGTTTTATGTAATGTGTGTGCAGTTACAAAAAAGAGACAGTCAAAGCTAACCCACCGCTAGTTAGCTTAGCTCAAACAGTGGGAGTCAACGGGTATAGCTAGCATGCCTCTGTGCTTGTTGTGACTCTTTTTTCTTCCACGTTATGTTACGTTATCTTATACTATCACCATATTATCTAATTCTACTCCTAAACAGAGGCCTAGTTTTTCTGACCTACTCTGGCAGTGGTTTGTGCAAGAGATGTGACGTTCGCGTGCTGGTTTGGCGGAGTGGTTAGCAACCATGCACGTCCCATGTACATGCTTCTGCCGGTCCAGGTTTGAATCCAGCCTGTGACCACTTTTCAGAGTGTCTTCCCCTACTCTCTCACCCCCTTTCACAAGCCTATCCACTGTCTCTCTCCTATCAATAAAGGCACAAAATGGCCAAAAAATACATTAAAAAAAAAGACGTGATGTTCCCAGAATGGATTCCCCAGTTGTGAGAGAGCCGTCTGTTAGCAAGCCTTTCTTAAATGCAAACTGCCTGTACATTTAAGAATGGCTCACAAACAAAAGGCTCACTCACAACTGCAAAATCTGTTCTCACTTTAAAGAGCTTTTCAAAAAAATTGACTTATTTGCTAAGTTTGCATGGTCTTCCCGCACATGCTTGGAATCTCTCCGACTTCCTCCCACAGACCAAAAACATGCTCATCAGGTTGACTGGTGGCTCTAATTGCCCTCAAATTGCTATGAGTGTGAGCATGAATTAGGGCTGAACGATATGGACAAAATTTCATATCTCAATGTTGTTGTGGGATATCAATACGATATGACAACGGGTTTGGTGATACCAAGCATTTTTCAGAAAAATAAAGACATTATAATACAAAAGAATGTGGAAAGTGCAGTTTTATTTAAAAAAATATATATATCATTTATATTGTTGCTTTTTAAATATTAATATATTGAATGGTCAAATCTTGATATACATACAATATTGATATATCGTTCAGCCCTAGCATTAATGGCTGTTCGTCTCTATTCATACCCTGATAGCCTAGGCCAGGAATGTCCAAACTATGGCCCTTATTGGCTCTCAGCAATTCCAAAAATGCAATATTAAATTTGTCTCACATTAGAGTATAACATTTTTGCTTGAATGGTGGATTTTAAGGGAGTTATTATTGATGCAATTTTTGCCAATTTGCTCTACCTGCTCCATGTTGAGGTCCAATTTATATGAATTGCTAACATCTTCAAACTGCAACATTGATTTAAATTACAGCACTTTGCAGTCTGTTCTCATAGACAGTCCCTCTCATCCTGAATTTGTAACTTCATACTTCATATGGGCCCCGTCAGACTTGTATTTTTCAGCATGCGGCCCTTGAAGAAAAAAGTTTGTACACCCCTGACCCAGGCTGCCCTTTAACTTGCTTGAAATAGTAAACGTGTTACATGCATTTTTACAAAAAAAAAAAGCAAAAACAAACAAAAAAAACATCTAGCAAAATTAAAACTAGCAGTAAATATCTTGGTGTTGCAAGTGTTAATTGAAACTAGATTGAAAAGCAGTTGTAAATCACTGTATTCTGCTTTAATTTACATTTGTCACAATGTCCTAACTTCATTAAGGTTTGCAGAAGACACCACAAAATCCCAGTTTAGGACGTAAACCAACACTTAATGCAAATTTCCCCTCAAACTTCAAATTGCAAAAAATCTTCCATCTCATACATCAGTCATCCAGTTTTATGGTCCTCTGACAGGAGGGGCCCACACATGCCACTTGTTTTCGTCCCAGTACATCAGGAGCTGTAATGATATTGATTGTAATATGGCTATAAAGCTGCTGTGAGTGTCTGATGAATGAAGGCATCTGTTTATTAGGAAGTAACATAATGACTATAGGGCCGAGGAGCAAGGCGCTGAACCAAAGGGAAACAATTGGAAGATCATCTCTATATCCTCGGAGTGGGGGTGTGTGTAATGTTGACATGCTGCCTGTGTGTACATACTGTACATCTATGCTATGATATGTGTGCGTTATTATGCAGATTGTAGAGCAAAGCCGTCAATCCTTCCCTCCTAACCTACGCCGCTTACAGCTGCTCGCCGTGTTATCTGTGTGTTACATTCAACACCAGTGAGCTCTTGTCTGTCGGCCCGGCGCTGGTGTCACCGTGCTAATGAGGCTGTGTGTGTGGGATGACAGTATCTGGGCCGGGCTAATGGGACTCATCTGTTCTAATTGGAAGTGGAGCTGGAGCTGGAGCTGAGGCCGGGGCCCGCCTGGGGCATATTGCTGCCATACATCAGCCTGTCTCAGGGTGTGTGTGCGCGTTTTGAGCTGGGGGGCAGAGTGTGTGTATTTGAGGAGGTTATCTGCATACGTCAGGGCATAACTTAGTTTCCCCAGTGGAGATAGATGAGTGGGAAGCCCCAGGGAGCGTTATTGGAGTTTAAAGTTTCCTTCTCGTTTTTCATCATTGGTCTGCAGGCAGGGGAGGAGGTGATGTTAGGAGGCTGTAATCTACTGTACCACAGTGTCCTATACTACGGCAGGCTCGCTGTCAGGAGGCGCAGGAATGTAGTAAAAAAGTGGAGCTGTTTCAAAATGAGGCAGCTTTTTACGTTTAAGAGAGAAAAGTTTGCAAAGTTTCTCCAGCAATCAATAAGCACCAAAGTCATAAAAGAAAGATAACCACGGGATAAAATAAAAGTGAAGATCAACTTCTTGGGCGTGAAAGTTGCTTTGTTAGGTGTTAAAAAGTCTCCATGATAGACTGTACGCAGACATCTCTGGACTGAACGGTAAATGGACTCAGCTCACATAGCACTTTTCTACTCTTTAACTACACCGCAGGTCACACTTACCCTTTCACACCCATTCACTCTCACATTCACTCACTGATGGTTTCTGAGTTTCTATGTTAGTTATTCATCAGGATCAACTAACACATTCACATCCTTTCATGCCCATTCACTGATCAAGCACACTGTCCAACTGCACCACCGACGCCCTGGTGTGAACTTACACTGGGATGGGCGAGCGTGTCGGTGTCATTGTAGACGATGGAGGTGGGCAGGCTGACGTCCTGAGAGTCTGACCACCCTGACTCCTGCTTTATATCTGCCGGCTCAACCTGCACAAAAATGAAGGAGAAAACAGTAAAAGGATTAAATGGGAAACTTAGAATCAGTTACACATTACTCTGGAGGGGTCTTAGCTGCTTACTGAACACATCTGTCCATCATATGCTCTCTGGAAACATTATTTTAGTCAATTATTTTCCTACTTCAGTAGTACCAATTTGTATTGCATGATATATCAATGGAAAGTTTGATTAGTCACTTCTGCAATGAGGTCAAACTTGTAAGAATTGTGCATTTGCAGAATTTTATTTATTTATTATTATTATTTAACCAGGAAAAGAAACTCATTGAGATTAAAAATCTCTTTTACAAGAGTGTCCTGGCCAAGATAGGCAGCAGCACAATTTACAAAGTTTCTTACATTCACAAACAGCATTACACACAAACACACAAGACCTGTAAAACACTTAATGTACAAATAACAAAGACATTTGATTGGCTGGATTATTAAAGGAAGCAAGATCATCTGTGGACACATCTGCAGCCAGATGCCTCAGTGTTTACATCATTTAACATTCTCTTAAAAGTGTCCAATGAGACCAGCTCATTCAGTTTCAGGTCTTTTTGCTGCTCATCCCAAACAAGAGGAGCAGCAGATTTAAAGGCCTTTTTTCCCTGCTCATTTCGGACACTAGGAACAGACAACAAGAGGAAATTCTGGGACCGAAGACTATAAGACCCTGTAGTCTTTTGACTGATGAAGGTCAGAAGATATGAAGGGAGTAGACCTAAAATCGCCTTATAAATGAGAATGTGCCAATGCATAAGTCTACGTGTAGACAAAGAGGACCATCCTACATGTGAATACAAGATAAAGCGATGAGTGGGGGATTTTATAGAATGAGCAAAACAGCCAAACATGTGGGCAGGACCCCCAGACCTGGAACTGGAAGCAGGTGTTTCAGTATGCACAATGGCAGCGCTATTTGGTGATAGTTTAATTAGACAAAGACATTTTGCAAAATGGGCGTACGAAGTGTTCATTTTTTTCCCCATTGCCCTTAAAACATTGGTAAATTTAATTGATGGACTCTCTGCTCCTGATGTTTATTATCCTGACCATCATATTCTATACATATTTAAAGATAAAGTTATTTAACAATGCAAAAGAGAAATCTGTCTTAGAAGATCTCTGAGTAATTCCTGCAAGGTTTTTTCTCCTTTTCTTTCAAAACCCATAAAACACTTAGAGGGACAAAACAGCCGAGATTAAAGGCCCTGCTTTGTCCACAGAGGGTTACCAAAATCAACACAAATCAAAAGTTTAATTCATGAGAGCTTTAAACAGGCTGTAGGAAACAAACAAACAAATAGAAATCCCCCCACACAACAAATATTCAAACATATTGAGTAATTTTCAGAGGAGGAGTTTAAGAATTAGAATCAGGAATCATTATTAATCCCCAAGGCGAAATTCTGTTGTTTCTGTTGCTCTTCATACAAAGTAAAGAAAAGAATACCAAAGACATTAAGATAGATAAAAAAATTAAGAGACATTGAAACAGATAAGAGCATAAGCATTAAAAAAAATAGGAAAGCAGGTAGCAATGTGCAGAATCTTTCAGCTACACTTCAACTTCCTTATGATGGAAATAATAAAAGGAAAGAAAGAAGAACGAGCCAAGGAATTCACACTATTAACAACAACAATACTTGCAATATAAATATAAACATGACAGCACTGTGTGACTGGGTATCGCACTGAACATTATGTTTGCTTATTTACTAATATTATCAAATATAGGGGTGACCACTAGTCTGTAGGACCTGATGGAGCAGTGAGAGAGAGAGAGACAGAGAGAGAAGAGCTATTTTAATTTTGTATAATTAGTTCAATTTCAATTTCAAAGTTCAATTCCTACTTTTCATTTTTATGATTCTTCTATTTGTATATGTATATACACTCTGTGTGTATCTTTACTCAGAGAGTTAAATAAACCCGCATCAAACCTTGTTTGTCTACCATACCTGGCGAAAAAGGGTGATTCTGAAACACTCAAAAAGCTCAAAACAATACAATCTATGACGATCTTTTTGCAACTGAATTACTGAATTTCCTGTTGTGTCCCACACACTCATATAAAACCGCAGTTATCAATGTACTTTAAAGGTTTCTATTTATTAAACCCTTTCAGTAATCCATATGTTTGATTAGAGTTGGGACAAAGAAGAGATCCCTGGTATGAACTGCATCACTTGTCCAGCAGGTGGCAGTGAAGCCTGGCTCTTACAGAAGGGTTGTTTGATAAAGCTGTTTGATGAACATGAGCTTCTACCCTGAATTTAATGTAATGTTTAATTTAAATCATCCATCTCTGTACATTCCTCTGCTTTTATTCTCCACCTTATACATTCTGTGAGTCTTGTCGTGGGACGGCAGAGTGATCACACTTTTATAAATGTTCAAACATAAGACAGAACCATCTTTATGGCTCCTTAGGGTGGTCAGCGAAGCCACAACATCATTAGACACATTTTATTACAGCTGAAGTCAAAGGTTCATCAGTCTGAGCTGATAAAATAAAATGTGATATTTAGCATTTTTTATTCCTCCTTCCCTGGAGGTATTACTTAAAACCTTAATCAGCCCCATATTTGGAAGGCTAGCCTCTTCTCCTTGTTGTACTTGATGAAGAAAAAATATCAAAATTAATACTTTGCCAAGTCAATTCATGTTTCAAACGCTCCTAAAAGCAGCCCCGGAGCAAATGTTTACCCAGTTGGAAAGATCTTTTTAAAATTCATTTGGCAGGATACATAAAGTGAGGGAGATATAAAACACACAGGCTAATAAGTATGGTGGTGTGCCAAATATCAGAGCCGCTCCTCACAGTTCTTGTAAATAACATGCTGAATATACATTTCTAATGAATGCTGCCTGCTTGGATAAACACTTTAAAGAAGTGCTGTGGCAGACATCAGGGGTTTATCTGGGTTTGTCTCATTTACATTCACCTGAAAATCATTCATGGGCACACCTCACAGCAAAAGGTTATAACAAAATACACCCACTCTTAAAGATACTCTGAGTTTCCATTATGCGGTATCAGCTCAACTATATACCTCCATGTTGGTATCACTACAGGCTCAATACTAAACTATGACATTAAAACACGCACCACAGACTGATCGGTGACGGTCATGACCTGGAGCTCCATAAGTGGAATTAATGTCCCATGTCCTGTTTTTCTGAGATTATTTTTGGCAATTTGACAGGAGAGAGAGGATAGTCTTGTCAAAGGGGGCGAGAGAGAGTGAGGAAGGACACTCTGCACACCTGCAGCAGCCTGGAGTTGAACTCCGGACCATCAGAAGCATGTATATTGGTCGTGTCTGGTTGCTCACCACTCCACCAAACCAGCACCCCGTGTTTTACTCTTTAACCTCCCCTTTGGAAACACTCAGGTCCCAGATGATGGGGAGCCCACACAAAGTCTAATGGAAATGTTTGAGAACAGGCAGAATGATTCAAAACCAGGACACCAGATGTTTAAGCTGCTGTCCTCTGGTAGGACATACAGGGCACTGAAGTCAAAGACTAACAGACTCAGGATCAGTTTTTACAACATACTGGTTTCTGAATGTTCTTTATTTCTTCTGAAAGTTGTTTGAGCACCAACTGAGGCAGTAAACCAATTTTGGTACACATTATATTGACAATTTATTCTATTCTATTCACTATCTGACAGGTAAATGGCCAATCATTTCATCAATCACATTCCTTTTTGGCCAGTTAGGTAATGTAGTCGACAAACTCTACTCTTGCCAAAACATTGGGAGTGGAGCAAAAATATCATTTCTATCTAGAAGTGCTTTCGGTGTTATTTGTGTTTCATTTAATTAAGATATGTGGCCCAGGTCTGACAAGACTGTTGCTGCAGCTGTTAGCATCTATGCTAATCTCTGTACAGGAGTCACTTCCTGATGTCGTAGCCTCTACCTCTTCCTGCTCCTGCTGATAACAACTGTCACTTTCCTTGTAGACATCTGGCTGGCATATCCACTACTTTTTGTTCTTTTCATGGCTCAATTGTAATCTGATCAACTGCTCAATATATTTCACAAGTCTGTGTGGGCAAAAGTCCATGAAAGTGTTTGGGAATGGACAGAACATCACAAAAGCATAACCAGTACGTGACTGGATGATTGTTCTATCACTCACAGTTAGGCCTGTCACGATAATCAATAAATCAATGAACCGAACGACAAATAAAAACGTCCTCGGTAAGTTTGCCGGCCTCGATGAACTGACACGTGCATGCATGTTTGTTTTCCTCCTCTCTGTCTACCAAAGAGGCTGAATGAGAAGATGGCTCACTACGTCTCTCTTTCTTAACACCAGGGTGCATCGGCTCTATCGCAGATAGCGGATAACAGTTAAGTACTCTGAAAAAAATTAACGTTTCTTGCTTTTTATATGGTGTACTCACTTTATTATGACATATATTATAATTATATTAATGAAAAAATGAGAAAAAAAATCAAAATAATATTGACAATAATATCGTTTATCGTCAATAATTTTTTGGACAATTATCGTCAAGCAAAGTTTGTTATCATGACAGGCCTACTCACAGTCACTATGGGCCAATCAGATAATGCAGAAGGTGGGTGCTACTGCCGCAGTGTAAAATAAAAGAAAATGAGCCACTTGGTAGAACAAACTCGCCAAAACATGTTGGAGATGGAGCAAAAATATCCTTTGTATTGAGGAGTGTTTCAGTCTGATAAAACTACTACTGAAGCTGTTAGCATCAATGCTAATCTCTGTACAACCACTGACTTCCTGGTCTAAAGGACGCTCATTGGGTTGTGCCCCTTTTAGGCTGCTTACAATTGTTGAAGATTGGAGCTTAGCAAGATTGATCCGTTTGATTACAAACAGAATCAGGCTGATCCAGCTGCACTGCAAGGTCAGACAAAAGGCCCTCCTTGTCTGCACTGTTCAAGCTCTGAAGCAGGCCTTTGACAGGACAAATGTAGAGTCTGGTCCAGTCTGGCCTACGACCACAGGGCCCCTGCCCCCTTTGTCAGACTCAACTGGGATGAGCCCCAAACCACCGTGCAGGGCTGCTGTCACATGTTGTCACCTCTCTTTTCAAAACAGCCATGAGCCCCCAACAAATCTAATTGCTGCTCCTTCAGAGACATTTCAATAATGACTCGTGTGTTTTGTCTGCATCTGCACAACCAGAGGGGGGAGAGAGAGAGACAGAGCGAGGAGACAGAGGCTGGCTGCTGGCTGCTGCCGCTTTTGTGTGGGTGCTGCCGCTTTGGAGGCGGCGAAACACTGGAGCGTCTGATGAAAACCGTCTCAGGTCGGAACAAATGGCGCTGAATGAATGTTTGATTTGGTCTGGGGCTGTCTCTGGACAGACGGCACAGCGTCGCGGAGAGGTAAATTCAATAAGAGACGGAGTGAAAAGATAGCGAGAGTGAGGGGTTGGGAGAGAAAGAGAGACAGAACGCACCTTTATATCATCCCTGGATGATTTGAAAGCCTGAGGAACAAAGGAATCACTCTCGATGGCCTCGATGTCCTTTATCCTTCGCACTTGCTCCTCCAGAGAAGTTCCCTCTGAAAACACATGTAACACAGGAGAGAGGCGGTGAACAAAAGCAAACACACATGTCCACACACACATGTCCTGAAACACACACAGGTTCAGGCTTTGCTTGTCATTCTCTGAAAGGCAGCAGATTTCATTTGGACTATGTTATCTCTGTGTGCAATGCTCTTTGACACATACAATATCAAACATCAGATATTCTCCTGTTTTAGTCTTGGCCTCTATACAACAGCACTCTTTCATGGCCAAGGGCAAAGAGATGCAACAAAAGGCAAGAGCATGAAAACAGCCTAACAAGATAATATCCAGACAGTGAATTACACTCAGATAATGCATTCGAAAATAATCAAAATATGAACACAAACTCACTGCAGCAGAATTTCATTATGGAGACTAAATGTGATTAGGTTTCGTACAGTTTTCATGTATCAGGAAGAATTTTGCTCTGGCTGGTCCAATCAAACAAAAAGACTGAAAGGGTTTCCAGTAAATTACTCCTGGATATAAACACATCAGGATTCTGCATATCAGATAATAAATCACTTCAAGAATTCAAGAGCAGTCTTCTTCGGAGCGTAGGAGGGCAAAAAATAGGTGTGCCAGGAAAGTTAGCGGCAGTAAGAAAAAAGAAGAAGAAGAACGTCAGAGTCTGAATGCTCCCATTATTCTCCAGCTGTCAATCTCTCCACTGATCAGTCAATATTCATCCCTCTCTCTCCCATCCATCCGTCCTCTCCTGCACTCTCCCATCTCTCTATCTGTCAATCCAGCACACATCCATGCTTCTCCGCTCGTGTAGACTGTGTCACCAAACACGAACACAGGAGGCATGTGTACGCTTTCTACGTGTGCAGGGGTGTTTGTGAACTTTCATACTTTGCCCTGACACTCATCACTGACTATGTGCTTCACAACACCAAACTTTGAAATTGGCCGTAAATTACATTCTGTGTACAAACCTTAATTCCAATGAAGGTGGTCCGTTGTGTAAAACATTAATAAAACAGAATACAATGAGGCGCAGAAGCTTTTCAACCTATATTCAACTAAATACACCAAAAAGATAAAATATTAAGTGTTTAACTGATAAACTCAGTTGTTTTTTGCAAATATTCACTCGTTTTGCAGTTGATACCTCCAAGAAAGCTGGGCAAGGACAACAAAAGACCAAAAAAGTTGAGGAACGCTCAACACTTCATAGGTATCCAGGTTAAATGGAAAGAGGTGAGTGCCATGATTTGGTAAAAAAATTAGCATCCTAGGGGTGCTGGTTTGGCGGAATGGTTAGCAACCAGGCACCCCATGTACTTGCTTCTGCCGGTCCAGGTTCGAATCCCTCCTGTGACCAGTTTGCAGAGTGTCTTCCCCTACTCTCTCACCCCCTTTCACAAGCCTATCCACTGTCTCTCTCCTATCAATAAAGGAACAAAATGCCCAATAATACATTAAAAAAAAATCAGCATCCTAGAAAGGCTCAATCTTTAACAAGCAAAAATGTGGCCAGGTTCACCACTTTGTGAACAACCCCAGCAACCTACAGTTGCAGGGACTTAAAGGATTTCATCATCCACAGACCATTATGTCATCAAAAGATTCAGAGAATCTGTATAAATCCAAGACTAAAAAACTAACAATAGCCCGGTTTACATGGAGCATAATATTCCGATAAGAATCGGGTTAGAAGCCCAAACCCAATAAAAATGCTCCATCGGAATAAACAGGCCAAATCTAAATGGAATTTCATTCAGTTGCACAGGGGTAGTATATTCCTTTTCCCAAACCGATTAAAAGTAAAATCCTGTCATGTAAACGGTGAATCGGAAAGTTGTCAGGCTGGGCTCTGTCTGCACATGCTCAGTCTTGACGTTAACGAGCAGTGACGTTTGCTCATTTGGAAACATGGCGGCTTCCAAACAGAGCACAGCACTGGTCTGCGTCAGAGAGTTTGTTTTATTACAAACTCTCAAAGAACTAAACATTATCGCATGTTTATATGGTACGAAAACAAGAAATACTGAACTATTCAAAAAAGTCCACAAAAAAATCAGCGAAGCCGGCATAGAACAAATAAGGAACTGATGGAAAACTCTGAAGGCTGGCAACTATAAGGCTAAACAGCACAACCTTTAAATAATTAATTAAAACACCTACTTACCGCCATCTTTGATAAATCATGTGATGTTTAAATAGATCTGAGCGTATCACGTGTCTGTAAAACAGCTGTTCTGATTAAATGTTGTGGCACATGTAAACACCAGATTGGAATAGATCATGTCACATGTAAACAGTTCACCTGAGATCTTCAATCAGAATGATTTTAATCAGAATGAAAAAAAAAGTCTGCATGTAAACCTGGCTATTGAATGCCTGTGACTTTTGACCCTTCAGGCAGCACTACACAAATAACCAGCACCATTCTGTAGAGGACATTATGATGTTTCAAACACTCTGAAAAAGCATTTTCAGCGAACTCAGTTCATTGCTACCTCTACAACTGCAAGTTAAAACTCTACCATGCAAAATTAAAGCCAGACATCAACAACACTCTGAAATGCAGCCGGCTTCTCTGGGCCGAGCTCATCTTAGATGGACCGGAGCGAAGTGGAAAAGTCTGCTGTGGTCTGAAGAGTCCGCATTCAAATCATTTGTGTAAATCGTGGACATGGTGTCCTCTGGGCTAAAGAGGAAAGGACCATTTGGACTGTTATCAGAGAAAAGTTCAAAAGGCAGCATCTGTGATGGTCTGAGAGTGTTAGTGCCCATGGCATGGGTAACTTGCGCCATTAATGCTGAAAGGTATGCACAGGTTTTGAAGAAACATATGCTGCAATCCAAGCATCATCTTTTTTAGGGATGTCCCTGCCTGTTTTGGCAGACAATGCAAAGCCACATTCTGTTACATTCGTAGCGTAGTAAAAGTGTTCAGGTACTAGACTGACCTGCCTGTAGTCCAGACCTTTCTCTCACTGAAAATATGTGGCACATTATGAAGTCTAAAATACAACAACAGAGACCCTGGACTGTTGAGCAACTACAATCTTGACGCTTAGACTTGACTCAGCCCTGTTTCAACTCCACTGGAGGTGATATGAAAAATATGCCAGGTACAATCCTTGATGGAAAACAAGAACAACTTTGTAACATCTAGCAGAGTGGAGCAGATAACAAGTAGCAGAGAAGCCCCTTAAGTGGCCCTGAGATCAGCTGATGACCTCCCTCCCCTCCATTTTCAGCTGGGATGGGCTCCAGCTTCCTCTGAAGGGAAAAGCGGTATAGATAATGGATGGATGGTATTGAAAAAGTATCAAAGTTTCAAAATGTTGACAACCCTGACACACATTTGCGTGCACACAGTGTGCATTTGGAACTAATAGCTGATATTAATTCAATCCATTAGCATCAACAGAGAGGGTGTCACAACACATCTTCATGGCTCTGGTGTTTAATGAATAAATGAATATTTGTTCCGGCTTTCACAGAAAAGCTTCACATGCTACCTCACACTCGCACACACCCTATTATGGTTCATAATAGCCCTCAAACAAACTGATTTAAATGCACTGCAGAACGGGACAACTGAGTGACAAGTGGAATTAAGCTTTCCTCTATGACAGACGATGAGCTTGTCATCCTACGCGGGAAGATGTGAGCAGGAGATGCATCGCACAGCCAGCGGCTCCAAAAATAGTCATTACCTTGACTGGGCTGCTGGATGAAGACTGAACACACTGGCCCAATATCCTCCTGGAGTCCGCAGCCTGTCCTTCACTCCGCTATCACCAACACATCCAGGCTGCAGGGACAGTTGGTGTGTTCGAAGGGACAGTGACTCAGATGCAGATATTTCTCTTATTGTTAAGTATCAAGTCTTACATAAGGAGTTCAACGCTGGCAGCCAACCTGACATGTACCCACATATATATCCCTCATATCCATTAGCATCTCCTGTCTCATGCTCAGCTGTCCGTGGGCTCTGCAGGAATCCATTAAGACCTCAGACTTTTTGACAAACACATTATTGGTAGATAAAATGACTTCCATATGCTGTTTGTCAGATGTCAGCGGGAAAAGATATGTATTTCATGAGAAAATCAAAAATAATGGACTTTGAGTGCAGGCCTGGTGAGCTCAGAGGCAGACAGAAATCAATACTCAAGCTGGGGTGAGCACACTCGGCTGCTCAGAGAGGTCAGAGTTGATATTTAATATTGACACATTATCTGGCAAATTAATTTAACAGGTCGACTCGATTGTCACCGCATTAGGGAGTGATCTCTGTCAGCGATGAGAGGAGGATGAAGAGAAAGCTGAGAGAGGGAAAACAGGCTAGAGGAGGAGAAAACAAATGCACACATTTACAGTATGTTTGGATTTGAGTTTTGGGAGCTTTTCAGCGTTCGGATCCCAAAACTAAACGAACCAGAGAGGAGATCCCAACAGATTCATACAGGAGCTTTTGCCAGCTAAAGCTTCAATCATTTTAGTTTAAAGACTCTTATGCAGTGGTTCTCAACTGGTGTGGCAAAGCACGAGACAGGTACAGGTGTGCCTTGAGAATTTGCACAACCACAGGTTATTATATGGCAGATTTATTTACACTATCAGTACTGCAGATACTTCAATTTTGTGTCATCATGCAACTTTAACTTTAACACACTCCCTTAGGGCTTTAGCAGTTAAAGGGATAAGTTCAGTTTCTGCAGCTTTCACATTGTTTATAGAATGAAGTAGAACAATATACTCACCCAGAAGGCTTTCCTGATCCAAACAGTGCTTCAGGAGATATTTAGATCCAAAATCGAGCGGCGGACATCCGTGTAACGGTAGCACACGGGGCATACAGCACCGCACCTAAAACTGCATTAATCGTCCAAAAACTCATTAGTTTCACCAATATTTCATTATGGTCCACTCGGGCTACGACAGTCTGTGTCACTCCAGACATGTTGTGTGACTGTGCTGACCTCTGAACTGGAGAAGAAGAAGGTTTGCCTCCGCGCATGCGCAGTACGGCTCATTGTTTCAGGGGAAGACAGCCGGCTACACAACGACTTTCTTCTTCCAGTTTTGTGCAAAATGGACGAATATCTATTGGATGAAGATGTTGTGGAGGAGAACTTTGAATATGATGGGTGTCCTTACAGTTTCGAGCCAGAGTTTACAGATGAGGAGCTCATCAAAAGGAGGACGTGGAGGCAGCTCTCCAGAGAGCGGCGCTGTATGCCCCGTGTGCTACCATTATACGGATGTCCGCCGCTCGATTTTGGATCTAAATATCTCCCGAAGCACTTTTTGGATCAGGAAAGCCTTCTGGGTGAGTATATTGTTCTACTTCATTCTATAAACAATGTGAAAGCTGTAGAAACCGAACTTTTCCTTTAACAGAATAAGCAGCGAAGTATATAACTTAAAACAGATTGTTGTCAGCATTTTCAAAGCCTTAAAATCAAACACGTGTGACCTTATCAATACACAATAGTTACCAAGTTTCAAGCTTATCTAACCTGACACACCAAATGGGCTGGTCAATATCTTTCACTCGTGTGGGCAACAGCCCACAGAAAGTGTCTGGTAATAAGTAGAAACTTCCAGCAGCATATCGGGCATGTGACTGGACAACGGCTCCATCAGTCACATTCATTATAGGCCAGTGGTTCCCAAACTGGGGTAAGTGGGGTACGCAAAGTGACGTAGGGGGTACGCGAAAAACTGTCAGGTCCAAACAGTTGTTTCAGTAGTTCAAGTTCAAACTGGTAAATGTTTGTATTGTGAGCTTTGATAAAAGCCTGAGGTGTTGGCAGAGAGGCTGAGGCATCTTGGAGAAGGAAATCTGTCCTGAATTATCTAAGATTCTTAAAGTGACATACAGTAAGTTCAGTCAGACAGCCTTTTTATTAAAGCTTCAAGCTCATTAATGAATATGTTCCAGAAATGCACATTTCTTTTTCAAAAGTGAACTGGTATTGCCCACTGACATTGCTGGTAAAATATCTATTTAGTAAGAAATAATTCACTTAAATAGATTTTATTTGTATGTTATGCATGTAAAATGTGGGAATAGGGGGTGCGGCAGGCTTAAACATTTCTTTTTCTACTGCTATAAGTGCATGAAAGTTGGGGGTACATGGCTAGAGGTCAAGTGTCTAAAGAGGTACAGGCTGTGAAAAGTTTGGGAACCACTGTTATAGGCCAATCAGATGAAGGAGAAGGCACGTACTACTGCCAGAGTGTAAAATACAAAATGTGAGCCACATAAAAGAACAAACTCTCACCAAAACTTGTCAACGTGGAGCTAAAATGAATAAAAAAAACTATAAAATTATTTCTTTTCTTTTTAATGGATTTATGTAACTATGCTATTCAACTTTACTTGATTTTGGACTAAGTATCAATGGCATTTATATCAATCTTACTATGTTTGTGGGCATTTATTGTATCTATATTTGTATTATATCTATTATTTTACTCTACCATTTAAAGTCTATCAATTGCTAAGGTTTGACCATATTGAATAGGTATTTATGTTAACATAGTCTTATTTATTTATTTTTTTAGTATAATTGCTATTATTCATCTAAATATTTTGTTGTATGAACAAGGCATTTCTCTGGATTTTTTGTATAAATTATGCATCACAGTGGTGTTGCACAGTTGGGAAAAAATAAAGGGAACAAAAAAATAAAATGAAATTTTAACTGAGAAACTCTTTCAGTGTTTTCTTTCTTTTTTCGATTCCTACCATGGGGTCTGGTTCTTATAAGACTTCAAATAAATGAGCAGTCATTTCCTGCTGTCATCTCACCTGCAGCTTTCACCTCTTCCTGCTCTAAAAGGTGCTGATTGGGCCCCTTTCAGCTGAGCACAATCATTGCAGACTGGAGCTTGGCAAGATGGATCAGGTGGATTCAGCTACAATGCAAGGTTAAAGTACATAAACCCTGAGCATTTTTAGGTGCCTTGAAAAAAGCAAGGCCCTGGCTGACACAGGGAGTAGAGCAAGCAACCCTCTTGCTGTAAGGCATGCGCACTGATCTGCAGCACAAACAGTAATCAATAAACATACACACACACATATGTGTGTATACACACCAATAAGACACATTGTGACCACTGACAGGTGAAGTGAATAACACTGATTATCTCTGCATCATGGCACCTGTTCGTGGGCGGGACATCTTAGGCAGCAAGTGAACATTTTCTCTTTGAAGTTGATGTTAGAAGCAGGAAAAATGGACAAGGTTAAGGATTTGAGTGAGTTTGACAAGGGCCATAGTGGGATGACTAGACGACTGGGTCAGAGCATCTCTTGTGGGGTGGTCCTGGTCTGCAGGGGTCAGCATCTATCAAAAGTGATCCAGGGGAGGAACAGTGGTTTATCTATGACAGGGTCACAGGTGGCCAAGTTGATGCACGTGGGGAGTAAAGGCTGGCACGTGTAGTCTGATCAAACAGACAAGATACTGAAGAAGTTAGTCCTGGTTCTGGGCTTCATATTGTACCTGATCTGGTTTGTTGTTTAAATACTAAGATATTGATTAGCACTGCCCTCTCAAAAGGTAATAACCATTTTATGCACAACATAACAAAGTTGGAGACATCCAGACTTCTACCTCTTCTGTTAAAAGCACCAGAAGCTGCCCGAAAATAGACCACCGCTGACGGTGTATTCAGAGAGAAAAGAGGGTACAATTGAATGAAAGCTGTTTGTGCTCAAAAATGAAAATACTGCATTTCACATGAGTATGAAGAAGGATCAACATCATACAAGACAGTTTAATATTTTATGTAGAATTGCCGCATCCCTTTTATGCAACAACTCTTTTTCCTTGTCTCTATTTTTCATTAAAATAAAGTCAACAACATTTTTTTGTAGAGAAACAAGTACTGCAGATTAGAATAATGAGTAGTGACTGAGCAACATTTGTGACCGTGTGTTTGTGTCATCCTATCTTTGCGCTTACACACGTGTGTCGTGTTGCGTGCAGAAAGGAAGGAGGCAGAAAACTCAGCTGCTGTCTCATTACTGAAATGAGTCGGACAGACAGCGGTGCTGATGAGCGCCTCACAATCAATAGGCTATTGTTCTCTCTAAATAGCTGTTTGTCCACTTCATTGATTAAGAGCTGAAGACAGGAGAGAAAATCAAACCAGCCAATGAAAAACAGATTTCAGCTCATCTCCTTCAACCTTGAAGATTGAGAGCATTGAGCAGCAGTTGCACGCCCCTACCAGAAGAGGGAGCTGTTCAACAACACATGCCTCCACACTGTCTGAGCAGAGCGAGGCCTTGGGGCGATGGCACTGTCTTCTTTGTACACTTGACTTTGGTCTGCAGTTTGTCAATCAAGACCAGCCGAGCTGAATATACTGCTGCTGCCGCTGATTAATTCCAGTAATTGAGTGCGCTAGCGAGCCGGCTAAATCACCACGGCACTTGTTGTTGTTATTGTGGGGGGAAATTTAATAAAAAGGATAAGTAACTGCTTGTTTTATGGAGGTTTCACAAATTGTTGCAAATCTTTGACAGTGTTTTGGAATTATGGGACAAATACAGAGCTTGGGGGTGTTTAATAAATGCATTAAAAATGATTGGAAAGGGCAAACAGTGCGGCTGGATTTATGGTGTAAAAGAATTATAATTGGTACCTTTCATGTCAGGGAAATGGTGACTCCTCCTACTTTTGCCAGTTTAATCAAAGACTTAAATATTTTTCAATTTGTAACCCATCATTAAAATTCCAGAAGACTTGCTTTTAATTAAACTGTAATAAACGGCAAAACAGCTGTGTGCTTCTTTGCCGTCAGTCTGCTGCAAAGCTAACTTCTTAGGATGCACGAGGACAAACATTTACCTTGGTGCTGTAACACACACCCTGCTTTCACATGCACACGCTAAGGAGCCGCTTTTAGTTTCCCAGGTTTCAATAATGGGCCCTTCCCTTCCCTGCCCGCCCCCCCCCTTCCTCTCCCTGCACCGTGGTAAAGATGTGTAATTCAATGCTCAATTTAGGCCCGTCTCAGTGGAGATTTTTTTGCCTGCTAATTGATAGAAATTAAGCCATTAATCAAGCCACTAGCCATCATTCAACCCAGGGAAGATGAATACAAACTTTCATAATAACCACCTTACCCATTTTAGCCCTCATTAGCATTAATTTTTAATGTAATTATGCTATTCTTTTACACTGAGCTCATAAATTACTGCTCTTTTGTTGCTGGCTGGCCTTGTAAAATCCAAAGTAATGCTTTGTAGTCTGATCTTTAAGGCAATTACTGGCTTCTTCACTCTTTTATCTCCCTGCATTTCCAATAACCTGCTCTCTAATGATTTATCTCCGCTCTACACCCCCCTCCCTCCGATCCCCCTTACCCACTCTTTCTGTCTCTGCACCAGCGGCCAACTGCCCCGCTGCCAGCCTCCGCCTTCAACTCCCCCCCCCACACCACCACCACCACCCATCCGCCCACATTCTCCCCATCTCTTTACAGCAGCTCCAGATACATCAGGGATGCACACAAACACATGCACGGGTGCGAGCTAACTGTATAAACACACACATGTATGCGTCCTTTTCCGTGTTTGTGTTTGTGCCGCAACTTTGTTTACTATCTCCTTTAGTCATTTTCCAGCTCGCCCTTCATTAGTGAACATCCAGCTCGAGCAACGGCGACAACATCAGGGGAATGCCGAGGTAAGACTCTCTCTCTCTCTCTCTCTCTTGCTCACTCTCGCTCTCTCTCTCTCACTCTCGTCAGGTCTCCGGTGGGTCTTACCTGTAGGCTAGCTGCTCTTGTTTATGTAACCCCTGAGCTGGATAAACACACACATACACTACAGCGTGCACACACTGGCAGAGCAGCTTGGCATCAAACAACTGAGTTAAGCTGAGCAGGGCTGTGTGCTGGGGGCGATAGAGGGGCTCCGGTCTGGCCCTGCTCTCAGCAGCAGCAGCAGCAGCATCCTGGCTGCTTCAAAGTCTTTACAGCACCATTCTCCAGGCCCAAACAACAGGCTGATGGGACGCACTCTCTAGAATTGGACTCAACAGCAACAGAAGAAAATTGAGACAATAGGATGCATTTAAGTCTAGGTTGAGTTGAGGTTTCATCAGGTTCAGGTGATCCTCAGTCAAAAACTGAAAGTTGAGGGAGAGGTAGCCCATGAAGAGGCATCAAACATCAATGTATGGAACCTGACGTTGATCATACTTGAGTGATCATCACAACACCAGCAAAAGTAGGATCACAAGGTCAAATGTGCTGTGTTCGACGCAGGTTAATGTACTTAAAGACGCTGTGAGGAGTTTCTAAGTAATTACAAAAAAGTCTCACTTTTAGATATATGCCTGATCGAAATACACACTTTAAGATGAGTTTTATAGCATCAAAATAGGTTATCTATAAATGCTATTGCTTAGCTTCGCGGTCAGGTCGGACAGGGCTGGACTGGCCTGGATACTCAACTTTGGGAACAAGACAATTAAAACTAGAGCAAATTTATATTATTCGGACACGTCTTAGAGCACCGGGCTGTAAGTAGAGATATATAGCCGGCTACAAAACTACAATACTAAGTTTTCCAAAAATTGCTTGTTGTCACACATCAAAAACTACTGCTACGTAACTAGAAAGAGATACATTACCTCCTCACTTTGCGTCCTGTAAGTTGTTGAAAAAAGAAGTTGTAAAGCAATGCAGAGTTCTGAGGAAGGTCAGAGCTACATCACAACAAACGCAAGCTTTGGCTTGGGTCACATCTTTACGACAGACGCTGGCGTGCTCATGGGTGGCAGAGTCTTTATGTTGCCAGAAATAGATTTATAGATTCTCCTCATAGCACCTTAAAAGCAGAGACACGGTGTCCTGGTGGACTTTGACATTTTCAGACGGCCTCCATTACCACTATTGCCAGGTCTGCTTATTATAAGCGACTTTGGTGTTGTTGTTTTTTTTTTTTTTAAAGTTGCTTGTACATTTTGGCACTTGCAGGTTGTGGGCTTGTTCCAAAACTGAAGTGCAACCTGTATACCCTTAATTCAGAAGTTGCACAGATTATTTTGTCCTGCTCTGAACAGAGCTGTAGATGATGATGTAAACAGGGGCAGAAATTATGTTTCCAACAAAATGAAATCCTTATAGCCAAAATTAAATGTATTTCTATCTAGCTATCACTGTTTTCACCATAATAAAGCTGCAGATGATCAACCTAAAACTTAGATAAAAGCCTGACCATGTCTGTTTGGTTACAAAAATCAAGTTTAGACAAACTGTTTAGTGAGAACAGAGTTATCCATGACAGTGGTCCTTCCTGTCTGTTTAAAGAAAAGGATGTTCCACCACCAGAAAAAGGATGTTGAGTAAATAAATAACATATTTCGTCAGTCTCGTATTGTATTCTTACATTTTCCCACTGTTGTTTGATTACAATTTTCATTCATTTTATTATTTTTTTTACATGTTGTGAAATGAACTTCTAGTACTACTACATTAAGAGCCAAACAAGACAATATGCCAATGCAAAGTTGAAATGTAATGTAGATTAACATCAAAAAAGCCTAATGTAGATTTCTCAAAGTAATATAGCACATTAAAATTTTGTAGAGGTCGTTTGTTTTGGGCTTTTTTTTATTTTAGTTGAACTTTGGCCAAACAGAGCTTGATGCTTCTTAATGTTGTCACTCAGCGTACGGCATATAAAGCATGAAGACGTATCTGCTGTTTCACCACGACTTGCCTAAAGGATGACAAACGGCTTTCCCCAGTGCCTCATGCCATACAAGAGGAGTCCTGAGGAGGAAGCAGTTTGAGACGACAAAGCTTTGTGTACTTTCAACTATCTGTGACAGCACTGAGTATGTCAATGCCAAACATGGTGTCGATGTCAGTGACATGAGGACATGATTATGATTGGACTGTGGCGACATCACAAAGTTTTATATCATTTGCTTGGCTAGGAAAAAAAAAACACTGCCTCTTGCAGCACATGGCAGCACCTGTATCCAATCAGCCTTGAAGCCGTTTGTTGTATTTACTACAGTTGTTTCTTCTGCTCTGGATTATTGCTTATGTTGTATTAACTCTCAGATGTACGTCACTTTGGACACAAACGTCTGCTAAATAAAACTGGGACCACAGGCAGGCCTCAACAATTGCCAAGAGAGGAGAGAAGAATGCAGCTATAACTGAGCATAGCAAAGGTAAGCGGAGGTCAACGCCTGCTGGTGTTTAAAAGTGAGTTGGATCAAACATTTAACATTTTTAAAATTTGATGACAAACCGAAGAAACACAAGTGTTGTCGAACTTTAAACAGGTCTAGCTGGTCTAGACCCACCTGCCTGTCTATCACTTCTATGTGAGTGCATTTATTGAGTTTTCTGGAGTTTCTGATGTTTTTAATTTGCCTATTTTCAACACTGTAATAGTGTTGACATTGTATTTAGTTGCCAAATATTAGTGATTCCTGCCACACCACACCTCCTTACAGGGACAAATAAACTGACTAACTAACCCCTACCAGAGCAGACTAGTTCATCTCCAATAAAAGACACACATTAGGTAAATACTGTTCTCATGATAATTTTCACGATGTCTTTCTTTTCTTACGTGTTGTTTTTGCCAAACTATTTAAAGAGGGGATATTGACACCCAAGTAACCATACTGTGTTGGGATCATTAAACAAACACACTAGCTAATGTTAACATGGTTCTGCATGACCCGACTTTGCTCCAAAAATGGCCAAAATCTCAGCATATGAATGGGCTTTAAATCTTTCTGGGTAGGCTGCCCACATATACCAAGAAGCTTCAGGGCAGTGGTCCAGTATGAAGTCATGCTGGGTTTTTTACATATTTCTGATTGACTTGCAGATTTCACACATTTGCACTCCGTCTATGTCACAGCTTGGATAACCAAAAAAGTAAATTCAGAGATAAACCCTGTCTTCATCTTTTTGCCTGTAATTAAATTATTTTCTCCCGCTCAGTTTTCAAAGATGCCCTTCCCTAGAATAAATATATAAGATTTACAGCTGAGCTTCTTATCTCAGTGCCTGGACTTGTTAGTCCAAATGTAATGACAAGCATTGGCTTTCTCTCTTCTGTCGTTAAATCGGCCCTTCATTGCCTGAATGTTCAAACATGTCTGATTCTGGCCAGGCATGTAAATGGTTTGGTCCACTTCTTTTTCAATCATTTTCAGGCTGTTTTGTCCAGAGATGAACAAGAGAGACACCTTACAAAGAATCTTCAGACCAATTTGTTTTGACTAACCTTTGTTGAACTTGTTTATGCCAGCTTTATGCAATTGTTTGTTTCACTTTTAATGATAATTCAGTAGCACCACTACAGTATGTCACATCTGCTCTAGAGAGAATGTACATCAATTAAACAATCAAGATTTTTTTACATATCACATTTCATACAAATTAAATTGTTTTTCAAAGTGCTTTATATCAATATATAGATAGATAGATAGATAGATAGATAGATAGATAGATAGATAGATAGATAGATAGATAGATAGATAGATAGATAGATAGACATGCATAATAATAATCATTTTCTTACAACCACCCACCAAATAAACGCACAGTATTGGTCCATTGGCTAAATACTTTTCCACTGTACATGTAATGACAGTAGGTCAGGAGGATATCAGAGGAGCGAAAGTATAAGAGATCATTCAATTAATAAGTTACTGGTAGGTTTTAAAGGAAAAGATCCAAGAGAAAATGCAAACCTAAAAAACCAAGAAACAACAGAGAGAAATAAATAAGATGCTAAAAATAAAATTAAAACAATAAAAAATGTTAAAAGATAAAAATTAGATCTAAAATGATGATTAAAGGATAGAAACGATCAAAATATATAAGAAAAACTACAAAAATAAAGTTTATACAGCGCCCAGAAAAATGAGTACACCCACTGTTAAAAAATAATGTATTAATCAATATCCAAATGAAACAACACAAAAGAAAAATATACTCAGTTTTGACAAGCTGAGTGTAACATAACATTTTGTTTTTACCATAACATGTAATAAGGCGAATATGATAACTCAATTTTAGCTTTGCTCCCAACCCTTTGATTGGGGTGTACTTACTTTTGCATCCTGATCTTAAATTGAGAAAAATACTTATTTGTGTGCAATTTAAAAAATTTAAAAAAGAGTATTTTATGGTATAGTTTGTCATAGAAAACATTGATTTTGAAAGTAAACTAAAGATTTTCTGACAAATCTGAAGGGATGTTCTCATTTAAGCTGAGCACCACAAATTAACTTGACTTATTTCAAAGCTTCTCTGTAACTTGGTTTATTGCTGCAAATGAGATGTGTTGCTGACATGAAAATGTTTAAGCCTGGCAAAAGCCGAGAGCCCGACTTATTCCTCTTCCTCTACAGAAAGCACCAGACAGCCAACTTAGGTTATTAAAAGGTGTCCGTTGTGGGCCTTGGTTAGGTAATACTTTTAGACTCTATTGATTCAAGGGGGCTGCTGACAGGTTCTGATGCTAGCCCTGGAAATGCATCAAGTAGCTAATGAGCAGCTATTAGGCCCATCGATTTGCTGATTTCAATTGATAGCTAGCAGGCCAAAGCTGCACGTCAATATTTGCATAGCTAATCCTCTGCAGCTTTAGGCATTGAAAAATGAGACCTCACTGAGTAACACAGTAAGAGAGAGAGGAGCGAGAGGAAGAGAGGATAAGAGAAGACAAATACAGGTAAGAAATTTAAGAGATTAGAGCAGCAAAGCAGGAGACTCAAATGTCAAGGCCAGCCAGAGATTTTCTAATTGAACTCTCAGGCAGAAAACCACAAGAAGCAGCATTACGACATGGACGGGACGTGACGCTGATGCCTGTCTGACGCCTGTGGCTGCTGTCGGGTCAACAGGTCGACACAAAATGAAGGAAAATTCTGACAGGCTGAGCCAGATGTCCCGTGGAGTGTGTCCCTGAGGAGTGCGAGCGTTTGTATGTGTGTGTAAGCGTGTGTGAGCAGCGAGATGTCCAATGATGGAGCAGGTGGCTGAGCCGGTCTAATGTGCGTTCCCACGAGACCACACACATAATACACACAGTCAGAAGGATATTACCCCCACCCCTCTGAAAAAAGCTACAAGTCTCCATAATGTGCATCGCCCAACAATGTACCTTCATCCACAAACACACGCACGCTCAGAGGGGATGATCCCTGTGGTGCTGGCCTTGTTATCACGGTGTCAACTCGTCCCTGCGGAGTTTGTCGTAGTGGCGGCTCCTGTTACTCTCCTGTCACTCATCACTGACGCTCAAACCTCTGTCAGCCTCTAAAATTAATCAGGGGTGGAGGTTAAGAAATTGAATTTACTCAAGTTAAAGTGAGTAGCTTTATGTGTACTTGTGCAAGGCCAGCAAGAAATGAGAAAAGAGATTCAATGTGCAAAAACATCTCGATATTGTGATGGCGATATTTCTTTTTTTTTTAAATGTATTTTTGGGGCATTTTGTGCCTTTATTGATAGGAGAGACAGTGGATAGGCTTGTGAAAGGGGGTGAGAGAGGAGGAAAGACACTCTGCAAACTGGTCACAGGCTGGATTCGAAGTATGTATATGGGACGTGCCTGGTTGCTAACCACTCCGCCAAAGCAGCACCCCCGTGATGGCGATATTTCTGGCGATAAATAAACATGTGTAAAGTCTGAATATTAGTCCCAACAATGTATGACTGTCTTTGAGGTTGGGAAAAAACACATCATTCAAGCTTGCAGATCATCCTAAATCTCGTACACAGTTATGCAATCAATCACGTGAGTGAAATCTCAGCTTTGAAGTAAAAGCAAACTAAATGCACAGACCAAAAGTTGATCAAAATTGAGAAAAACACCAAAATTTCCATGAAAGTCCGTTCCTGGGGGTGAATTTTGTTGTGTTCAACAAAGGTTAACATATCTGTGTTGGAGAGAAACGTTGTGCTGGTGCAGTATTTTTCAGTAGTTTCCCAACAGCTCCTGCTGTGGGAAGTCAGTGGGAAGTGTTAGCCTGCCTCTGCCTACAGTCACCTGATGAACTCCAGCAACTCTTAACAGTCCTGCGTGCTTGTTGTGAATACATTTTTTCCTGCGTAATGTTAAGAGCCATTCTAATATTTGCAAGCAATTTGCATCCAATACCACTTTCACACTAAAATTAGCAGGTCAACATGGGTTTTTAGAACGCGGCTTCTATCTGACCCGGGTCTAATCAGCAGCAGAGAAGCTGCATGGCTTTGTTTATTCCTCTGGCGCAGCAAGCTGATGTCATCACATTGATGACATCATCAGTGTGACAAAGCCCCTTCATGTAATCAATGGAAAGAAGCATGGAGGCTGTGGACGTGGTTTTCTTTACTTTGTACTTATGTCCCTCTTTAAAAATGTACAAACTCGGCGCTGATGATACAAAGGTGGATGGAATTAGTTGCTGTGACAGCAAAGAGTCACGTAAGTTATGCTGTGTCTTCTTCAACAGCAGTAAATATCGAATGAGTTGGCTCGTAACTTCTGCGCGGAAATGGCAGCTAAGATAAACTGGTGTAAATACAGTCTAGTTCAAAAGCGTGCTCTCGCGGGTCAAAGAAGCACGAACGCAGGCAGATTCCAAGTTCGACAAGCAACGTTTACAGAAGGAGTGGGCGGGTGTGATATTATTCCGTGGGGACGTTACGCCGACATCATTCGTAAATTGGCAGGTCGACCTGGGTGTGACGTTCTCACTGAAGCTTATCGGAGGCGGGCCGATTAAAACCCATGTCGCTTGCAGGGTCAGTCAACCTGGGCAGATTGTTCCAAGGTTTGAACAGGTTTTTTGGTCAATCTGAAAGGGGTATAAGAATGGCTGGCAAACAAACACCTCACTCACAACTGTGAATCAGTTGTCAAGAGTTGTACAGAAGACCCCACTCCTTTGGGAACGTCACACCACGAGCACAATCCACTGCAGAAATAGGTCAACAAAACAAAGCCTCTGTTTAGGAGAATAAGAAGATAATATGATAGTAGAAGCTAATGTAACATAACATGGTAAAAAACAAGTCACAACAAGCACACAGGACCATTTTGAACTGCTGAAGATAACTGATAACTGTGGGCAGAGGCAGGCTAACACTTCCCACTGACTCCAAGTGTTTGAGCTATGTTAATTAGTGGTGGGCGAGCTCTGCCCATCTCTTCCTTGTTACAGTCAAAAGAATGGTGTCTCTCTTCTTGTCATGGACTCTGGAGTGAGGAAAGACACAATGGGAAAAAAGTTGGCATATCCCTTTAACAGCGAAACACCCTTTTAACATCCTGCACGCGGTTTTGTGTTGAAAATCTGTTACCAAAATAGAAAACAGGCCAACAAGCCCCAGACCACTGTGGTTTAAGACATCACCATCACAGCAGGGCCCTAAATATGGGACCAAACGCAGTTCTCCTGTCTTTGTGTAAAATGTCCTTATAGCACTAAGCATTATCTGACCTCAGCAGATAAAGGCATGCGATACGTTCACGTGATATCTGATGTGATATCTATTTGGCATCAGGAAATGAAGAGCAGCTGGTGACTGAGTGGCAAACACACTCACACACACGCGCGCTCCCCTCCACGGCTCAGAGTGATAGCGATCTCCCCACTCTGCAGTCAATAAAGGTCTGAATGATGAATTAAAGACCCAAACAACCTGCTAATGACAGGATGACATGGCAGCCACACGCCATACTCAGCTATCTCCTTCCACATCTTCACTCATCCCTCCTCTCTCCTCTGACAGCGTTAAACCTCGCTCTGCCCCTCTCAACTTCCTCTCCTCAGCTGACCCCAGATTTACTGAAAATACAGCTTACTCTTTCTGATTTGGCAAAAAAAAAAGCATAAAAAGGCAAAGATTTAACTCCCGAACTGTTTGCAGTCACCACAAAATACTATGATGTGAAACATGAAACACACTCTTCTCCAAAAGCTGAAGACAGAGTTAAAGATGCTCATTTATGTCACAGATTTTTCTGTTAAAACATTTTTGTGAAATTTTAAAGTGGTAAATGGATGTGGATTTTTCAAGGCTGATGGTGGCTCTGCAGACAGAAAACACATATTTAAAACTGATTTTAAACTTGATTTACAATAACAGAAATCTTTCTATCAGAATATTTTATTTCAAACATAAGACTTTCTTTAAAGAGGCTATGAGGAGTTTCTAAGTAATTACAAAAAAGTCTTACTTTTAGATATATGCCTGATCGAAATACACACTTTAAGATGAGTTTTATAGCATCAAAATAGGTTATCTATAAATGCTATTCCTTAGCACGACAGCCAGCTACAAAACTACGATACTAAGTTTTCCAAAAATTGCTTGTTGTCACAAATCAAAAACTACCGCTATGTAATTAGAAAGAGAAACATTACATCGTCGCTTTGCATCCTGTAAATTGTTGAAAAAAGAAGTTGTAAAGCAATGCAGAGTTCTGAGGAAGGTCCGAGCTGAATTCATTAGCATCACAACATACACACGCATTGGCTTGGGTCACATCTTTTGGTGCGTTCCAGTTGTAGTCAGAAGCAGGAATTTCCAGGTCCTGTATCGGAAACTGCAACTGGAACGACTCCCAAAGTCGGAATTTCCTACTGGGAACTCGGTGAAACCTCGCCACCCCCAGGTTGATAATTGAAGATGGATGCCCCCAGTGTGAACAGTTATTTAGCTCCTGTAATAATCAATTTATTTGCACTTCTGACTGGGGTGTGTCGCTCTAGATCAGCTGTATACATAGTATTGTTAGACTTATATTTCCAAAAATGCTGCCATAGTGATAATCACATTCTTCATGTGATATTTGTGAACAACAACACAGGGCGTGCTAACAACAGCTAACAATAGCCTGGTAGATCGGCATGTTTTTTTCCGACTTCAACTAGAACACAGATAAGTTGGAGATGATGTCACTCCCAGTTCCGAGGTTACTGGAACGCAGCATTACGACAGTCGCCGCGCATTATCATGGGTAGCAGAGTCTTAATGTCGCTGGTAATAGATTCTCCACATAGCGCCTTTAAGTGAAAAAGACATGGCGGCTTCATTTCACATTGTTTTACATGAATGTGGAAGTGGCAAAACGTCTGCTATCCCTGAAGTCTCTTCTATCAGCCAAACATTTAAAAATAAAATTCCACTTGAATAATTGTGATAATGACAAACAACTTAATCTGTGACTCAGGTTGCAAAATTCCAGGAATTTTGAAAGATAGAAACTCTCCATAGGGATTAACAAGAATTTATGGGAATAAACCAAAATACATGGGAGCAAACCTGGAATTAAAAAAAAAACAAGGGTTAGCCCTCGACACAGATTTTAAATATCATTGGAAAAAATCCACTCAAGCATAATATTTACAAAAACAATCAGATTTCATACAAGTACACTTGAGAATATCTCTGCCAGTCCTCCACAGAATTCTGAATTATTGGAGCCACACATCTGAGCCCTGTGGACATAAAGTGAAGTCAAAATTGATTGTTCATTAAAATAGTTGCAGACTTGATAAAGTTAACCTTGCAAATAAATCTGCTGAAATTTTCTTTAATTGTGTTATTTTGCATAGATGTCTGCCAATGGCAAAATAAAATGTTATATTTATGTCCGGGTGTGAAACAGTTTGTTTATATTACCCCTAATATATTCCTCTTAATTCCCATAAAAGGGATGGAATTGATAAGTTTTATCGATACCAGTGCTATTAACAACACAGCTGATCAATGCAATTCTTCAGTGATTACCTTAATGATTACTGCAAATTTTCCATGTGGGCAAATGTTGGCCTGTAGATTTTCAGTGGCAACAATGTCAAACACATGTCACAGCATAGATAACTGCTTCTGCAAGTTGCTGTGTTTCCACTCACTTAAGGTTGTGCAGTCTGCGCCTTTTTGAAAAAAACACAAGCCACAATTCTGACGCTTCTGAACCCCATCATTGGCAAGAATTGATAAGTGAATTGATTAGCAAAAAGACTCATGATATCGATTCTTTAATGGAGCTGTTAATGATTCTAAACATGAATTGGTTTTCTATTCCCACCCCTACTCATAAAACCCATGGAAAGATAGATTTTTGAAATATATTTAAAATTCCCCTGCTTGACTACCCATGGAAAGTTTCTGGAGAGCTTCCAGAAATTTACTGGAAATTTTCCACCCTTTTGCAACCCTACCTGTGACCAAGTAAAATTGTGTTTCAGAATATAATACAACTAATTATGACTAATAATAACTACTAACAAAGCCAAAAAAAACATTATTTTCTTGTGATAGAGATGTTGTGAATGCAACATCAATACAATAACACAAAAGACATCCCTCAGACTTAGCACAGTTTTCAATGATGAGTAATTGGATTGTACTGGTCATAGGGGAACGTGATAAAGTTTTGTTCGCAAACATTTGCTTATGGATGCCAAATCACTAAAAGCTTTTTGGGATTTCAGTCAAACATTAAACACATATTAATTATTGGAAGTAGCATCTAGTTGAGCCCAGTTTCTCGGTGTAGTTTTATCCTGAATGTGGGGTAATTCAGAGGCCTAGTGTAAATATTCATCTTTCTCCCCACAAAGTCTAGAACATGAATGGAGCAAGTACATAACCAAAGTGCAAAAATATGTTGGAAATGTTTTGTTAACCGACGCTGACACAGTATGCTTGTACTGTGGAAAGTGTGCAGAAGATTGCTCACAATTACTGACTGAAAAAAGGATTTAATAAAGATTTAGTGCCAAGGATGTTACACTGACAACACAACATGAATCTGATTTTAAGAGAACCCCATCTATAAGGTGCTGGTTTCATAAAATCCCAACATCAAAATGGCAGAGCTAAAGGATGGCTTCAGTACAAATCAATTTCTCATGTAAACCTCAGACTTGAGAAACCTTTATTGGGCAAATTGTGTGGAAAAATAATAAAACCAAAGCTACATTCCTGCTGCCAAATACACCGTTTGCATTTCAACTCACAACGCAAACACGCGGCATTTACTTGTAATTGGATCAAAAGGAAAATTCACCATTTATCAGGGATGACATGTTTATTGTTGCCTTGTTGACATAATGTTTAGAGAACATAAATAATGCATTCATTACCAAAAACAAGGCTCTACCTTTCGGGAAACTCACACAAACACAGAATGAAGGCATCTACTGTATATCTACTGCATAAAAGTCGACTATTTATCTGAAACTCGAGCTCAGACTTGACTGCTTCTGCTGACCTGACTGCACCGTGCTAAAAGGGGCTAACCAAAACCAGGTGGGTGTGTGTCTATTGCTGTATATGTGTATGTGAGTGTGTGTGTGTGTAATGTGGGAGAGGGAGAGAGAGCAGTCTGAGTGTTAGCCGATGTCCTGCGCCTGGGCAGCATCACAGAATCTCATTAAATAGTGAAGCTTTCACAGGCTGAGTGCTGAGATCTTCAAGATCACAGACACTTTCTCCAACCATGGGACATTCCTCACATTTACATTAAAGTTTATTTTCTTCTACTCAATATATTAAAAGTTCTTATTCCTATGAACTGTGCCAAGATATTAATCTTATATTCATAGTGAGCATAATTTCATCATGAGACTTGTGCCTAAAGACATCTTAAAGTTCTGATTGGACAGCAGCTTAACCAAGAAAACAAAAATTAACACGTTTCAAGACCTTTTCAGCATTCAAGATCTTCATATAAACCCCAATTCCAATGAATTTGGGATGTTGTGTCAAGTAAAACAGAAAAATAATGATTTGTAAACACTTTTGGGCCTTCATTCATTTGAATACACCACAAAGTGAAAGTATTTAATGTCCAAACTGATCAACATTTTTGTTTTTGCATGTTTTCACTCAATTTGAACCTGATGCACTTAACAACTTCCAACAAAGCAAAAGACCCCAAAATTTGAAGAGTGTCCAGAAAACACCCGAAAGACTCTGCTGTTCACCAGTAAAGACATGACGAGGGTGGTCACTTTTTACAAATAGTCCGAGAGTTTAAGAACATTTCTTGTCACAGCAAGGAATTTAGGGATTTCATCATCTACGGTCCATAGTATCATCAAAAGATTCAGAGAACCCAGAGAAAACTCTCCATGTAAGAGGCAAGGTAGAAAACCAACACTGAATGCCCATGACCTATGATCCTCCAGGTTGCACTCTTTAAAAAACATCATGTGTAAAGGATATCAGCACATGGGCTCAGGACCACTGAAGAAAAACATTGTCCATTAACCCAGATCATCTCTACATCTACAAGGTCGTTAAAGCTCTAACATGCAAAGCCAAATATCAACAACACACAGAAGTGTTTCCAGCTTCTCTGCTGAGCTCAGCTAAGATGGACTGAAGCAAAGTGGAAAAGTCTGCTGTGCTCTGAAGAGTCCACATTTCAAATTATTTTTCGACATCATGGACGTCATGTCCTCCAGGTTAAAGAGGAAAAGGACCATCCAGACTGTTATCAGAGCAAAGATCAAAATCCAGCATCTGCAACGGTATGGGGATGTGTTAATACCCATGGCATGGGTAAATTGCACATCTATGAAGGCTCCATTAATGCTGTAATGCACATACAGGTTTTGAAGCAACATGCTGCCTTCTATGACTCTTTCAGGACGCACCTGCTCATTTCAGGAAGGCGGTGTGAAAACACAGTAAAGAGTGCAGATACTAAAGTTCATCACAGTGTAGTCTCTCTTCGTTGAATTTATTAAAAAAAAAAAATAGTCTTTGATGCCAAGGTTGGCCAGCACAGTTGATCCCTTACTGTCTCATTTAAGTTTCAGTTGTATTTTTGTTTGTTTTTTATTGACTTGTGAATATACATTTTCAATTTTTGCATACTGTTTTGTGTTAATTTTGTATTATATGTTTAATTATTTATTTATTTTTGTCAGTTAACACCTCATATCAAACTGCCTTGATCACTTTTGGCCTAGGGTGTGCTCTTGGTCCAATGGGGGATTATGTGGGATAATGGGTGGGTTTGAAGTTTTCATTGTCTGTACGAGTTCAACATGTACAGTATGTTAGTATATTTGTGTGTATATGTTTATATATTGCATAATCTAAAAACCTCAAAACTTAGGTTATAAAAAAAGAGTGCAGATACTAGACTGGCCTGCCTGCCACCCACACCTCTCTTAAATTGAAAATGTGTTGAATCCGCTCTCCATTCAGCTCCGTCTAAACCCGTATCAGAGCATTTCAGGGTGAAACGCTGACGTCACCGCATGCGCAGTACTCTTTCACACGAAGGCTGCGCACGCATACCAGGAACAACAACAGCTTCGGCCGTCTGCTGAGTAACGGGTGAGCCTCTTACCGTGCTCAGTTTGTTATCCAGACAAAACTATCCAGACAGATTTGTCTCTGTGCGTCTATTCGCCATTGTTGTTTGTAAAAAGTTTTTCTTCATCGTTCGTGTGTTGTAGCAGCGCTGCCTCTCTGCAGACCTACACCGCCATCTACTGAACTGGCATGCATAGTTCGGCGGATTAACCCGTCTCCGAGCGTCGTCGTCTGAACGCAGAAGAATTCTAAAACACAAAGGACAAATTTTTGCATCTAGAAGTCAGGAGTGTCCGTGTAAACGCAGTCTTAAGCAACTTAAATGAAACAACAAGCAAGAACGAGAAAGACAGAGCTTCAATAATCAGTGTCCTCAGTTACAGAACACGGCAGGGATCATACCTCTGTCCCAGTCTTTTTTGGAACATACTGAAGGCATCAAATTCAAAGTAAGTGAATATTTGAAAACACAATAAAACTGATCAGCTTGAGCATTAAATATCTTGTCTTTGTAGTGTAAGAAATCAAATAACTGTATTCTGTACTTATTTACACAACGTCCCAACTTAACTGATACTGTGGTTTGTACATGCTCTGCCTTTAAGAAGCTTCTACTGACTTTGAAACAAGACAAGCTTTGAGAGAAAATGGATAAGTGTTGTTTAATAAAGCAGCAGATAGCTGAGAGAACATAAACTCTCCGTGTTCGACAGAGGCAGCTCTCTAATAAGCACAGTGCTGCTTTAGTGTGATTAGAATACTGAGTCCTGCCCTGCCCTTTACCAGAAATAACACCCATTTGACTGCATTCGCTTGATGTTAAGCTACGCTGTGTATACATGTGTATGTGGATTAAGGCGCATGTGTGTGGAGAGAAAGTGCAGTGGTCTTCGTTTTTCCGATCGTCGGCCGGTCAGCAGCTCTTTTATGAACAACTCTATAATTAGGAGAAACACGACGCAGCTAATTACTTAATTGGAGCAGGGTCTTTAAAATGAAAATGATGTAACCTGAATCCAGGAAACAGAGCTCAGGACGTCAACACACACACAAACACACACCTCGTGACCTACAGCCCTCCTGACAGGTATCCATCAAGCCACCGTCTCGTTCCCTCCTTTGTCGAGCTGTAATTGATTCTTTTACTCTGCGGCCAGCTGACAGGGAGTGTGTGTTTATGTGTGTGTGTTTTTGTGAGTGTTTGTGTGGTCTCCTGCAAACTATATTAGTAAAGGTCATGGCCGTGTGCAAGAGTCTGAGTAGCAATTAATTAGGAAAATGCCCTCCACCCTCCATTCTGTCCTGACCTCAGTTGTTGACAAATAACCCCGGCACTTCATGATATGTCATCACCATCATTTTCCTGGTTTGTTTTTCCTGTTTGAAGGAAATCGGGCAGAATGACAAAACAGGAGTGACATCATCTTGTGAATGAAGATCTAGACCTTCTCACTGGTTTCCCTCCATAATCTGCCTTATACTACTCGCCACTGAAAAATAGGGTAGGAACCTTGCAATAGGCTGTGATTCCGTTTAATTGTGATATTGGGGGTGATTCAAAAATGATTTTCAACTCAAACCATGTCAACAGGTGACTTTAGGCCAACTAAAGCAGCTGAGGAAAACAAAGTGAGGACTACTGACTGTCTCTTTATTAGGGGTTTAGAAACAAGCCCACGGCACTTTCTGTTGTGCTGAGTTTTTCTCTGAATGTGTGTTTTATGTTGCTTAGGAGTGTTGACATGTTTGATCAGTGTTGATCAAAAGTTTTCTTTAAAAAAAAAACATACAGACTTTACTGTAAAAAATAATTTAAAAAAACAAGATAATTCAAAAATGCAAGGTAACTGTCCGCAAAAGACTTCTTTGTTTTGGGTCAACACTAAAAATTTTGCAGAGTTGAATTATGTTTGTTTATGTTGTATGTTTGCTTAACACCACATCAGTCTAGAACTCAGTGATAGTTTGTCTGAATATGAATCCTGTGTTCAGAACTTGGCTTGACCTCGCTTGTCAACACCTGATCTTAAACTAAGCATTTTAAGTTTTGCAAAATAATGTTAAGAAATTAGCCCAAATTTACTTAAAAACTTAATAATTACAGTTTAGATAACATCTTAGATTATGTTCATGATACAACAAATACATTTTTTGTTTACTGAAAAGTTCATTTGATGCTGATTTGAAGTTTTCATTATTAAAGTGCAGTGATGATGTAACTGTTGCAATTTTTAACCTTAAGGCAGCAATAGGTTGTTTGTCCACCTTAGTATAATTTTTCTACAGTCATTGTGACGGTCCATTATTGTTAATATTGCTGAAAGGCTCATGCGCTTTCATTTATTTTCATTGAGTTGTATTTATGCTATTTCTATTTTATTCCAATTACTTATAGTTTCATTTGCAAATCTTTCTGATGTTTCTCTTGTATCCTGCCGCTGCTGTAAATATGGAATCTCCCCCTGTGGGACTAATGAAGGTATATCTTATCTCATCACAACAGGTTAAATGACACCTCTGTCATGGTCTGAGGGGGTCTGTATCACCTTCACTGGCACTATGTAACTTTGATGTGGATGGTAGGAACCCCTCCAGACTAAAATACAAAAAATTTGTATTTTGTATTAAAATACAAAAAATTTGTATTTTAGTTTGCTTTGACTGCTTTGGGGCATACGCCACTCATTTAAAAGATGTAAATCGAGGCAAAAGCCAAACGTATGGGGTGACTAATCAGCACTTAAGTCCTGTGGAGGGCAGCAACACGCCTGAGCTGCGTCTAGTCTGCTGGAAATCAAAAGAAGAAGAAGCAGAAGTAGAAAGCTAAATGTAGTGTCGTTATCATGATGGAAGAATCGAGAAACCTGAAGAAAAAAGTTTTATCAGAGTAGATGAGAGCTAAAAGACGAGGAAGGATGTCCTGCCGGTGCTGATTTGGCCCTGTTGTTGTCGGACTTGTAAGTACATGTTGCCTACAACTGACAGCTGATGCTTGAAAAGTGATTTATTTGAAAAGAAACATGATCAGACTGTACCTTATCAGTCCTCATGGACTATTTGTCTATTGGGACGTCCTGTTGGCTCGCTTCTCCTCCCTTTGTATGTCAACAAATGTACGCTTTGTTTTAAGACAGCGCAGTTACACTCAACTACTACAGAGGGCCCTACAGAGCTGAAAGCTGGAATCTTACTTAGTGCGGCTTGAACTTAAAAAGCTGTCTGCTCATTCAAATGTAAATATATATATATATATATATATATATATATATATATATATATATATATATATATATATATATATATATATATATTTCTCAAGAATAATATACAAATACGTTTTTTTCCCTCAATGATAAATTCTATGATACTTACGAAAACCTATCTTGTGTTGATAAGCTATGCTCTGCAAAATGGATGTGCAATAAGTCCCATAAGCATGAAAAACACTAAAGAAGTAGATTTATTAATTAATTTTCAACTATCGTTTAATCTTCAATGATTAAATAAAACTACATTTTACAGGAGTGGGGATTTCATGATTTGGAAACATTCCTTTGACAATAAGTTTTAAAAGACTGGATCACTCATGGTCAAAACAGCGTCTGTTTCATGCTTCTTTCCTCTGTGTATTTATTCCACTATCTGTTGTTTCTGCTCCCTGTTTCTTGACAATGTGCTCTTGTAGTTTTCACCTCAGTAAAAACAAACACAGACATATCAGGGACCCTCAAAAACATGGTCTCACATGTCACACACACAAACCACATCACCCCTCCTCCTCCCAACATGCACACGCTGTTAAGTGACCTCTGATGTCTAATGACAAACTTGTCATGGGCCACCACATGGCCACAGCCACCCAGGATGCAGCACTTTGACCTGAAACAGTCTGCGGGTGTGTCTAATCGCAGCCGTCTGACCACCCTGTTAGACTGCACCAAGAACACCGCTGCTGTGTGTGATCATGTCCAGACACATGTGTGTGTGAGCATGTGTGAGAGCGACTCTGACAGACTGCAAATGTTTTTGGTTAGAGCTGCGAATACATCGAAACCAATAATAGTTATGTTGTGGAGAAGGCTGAAACAGTCCAATTTAGACATATGTAAACAAACTGTAGCATCCCACAACATCAAACATGAGAAAAAACAAATGGACTGACAGATGATTTTCAGACCGTCATGAAGCCTATGCCCTTAAATTTCTCCCGTAAAATCTCTTAAACGCGTGATACAGTCTCTTTCTGTCATAAACAGCACTTAGGGACAGGTCACTCTAGCTCACACTGTCATGTGATTCATTGGTTAGATTTTACTTTCAGAGTAAACAGTAGTTAGCAAAAAACAAAAAATAATACATAAAATAAACTTAAAAAGAAATATGTGGTTATTAAGATGGGCCTACAGCCTTTCACAGTTCAAAGTGTTCCTCTCGGGTAGTTGCAGTCTGCCTAAGGTGCCTTTTACACAACAACAATAAGGCTGAAAACTCAGAGTATTCATTGCATTTTAACCTTCTGTTTTTACTAGAACAGTGCCCAGAGTGCCTGAATCAGACACCAGGGTCCAGAGTAAAAAGTTTTGAAAACGTTTTTGTTCCTGTCTCCGTGTTAACGGGAGCATTTTAAGGGAAATTGATTACCGTGGCACATGTGCAGTACTCTTTCAGATGAAGGCTGTGTGTGCACCTGGGAACTATAACAAATCTCCTGTTCCACACTCCAGCTCAGGTGGTGGCAGAATGCACCTCTGAGTTGGTTTGCCAACAACCATTAAACGAAAAAGATGAAGGAAAAAAAGGCTCCCAGTCAACATTCTCCTGACATTTGGTGGTTCTGGAGTTGAGTGCAACGTCCACCAGCAGCCTAACTTGGTCGTTAGTCCAGACAAAACATGCTGCGTCTTTATGCATCCACTCGCTGTTGTGAAAAGTCTGTCTTCACTGGAAAGCCTTAAGATGCATACACACCGGATGCTACTTGAACTACCTAGGTGATCACTCTCCATGCAAAGTCAATGTACAGCCGCGATGGGGCGGGGTTAACTCTCCCGCGATGCGACAGCCACTTTTCACACTACCACATAGCTTTTCCCACGATGGGAAAGTAAAAAAAGGTTGATCAATCAGCGGTGTGTGCACGTGTGACAGTACCCTAGACAGACAGTTATTCATCAGGACTACAGAGTAACAATCCATGTCCGCTTGGGAGAGTGAGGACATTAGTTCACCTCAACGGACCGCGGTAAACTCACAAATAATGCTGCTGTAGGTCATCAGCTGCAGTGTTTTGTGGTTGACAAGTGAATGAAAAGGATACAGCTGGAATAATGTCCGCTTGTTCATCCTATTATATGATATATGATATGATCGCGGTGAAACTCGAGCGGACATGATGTCACCGAGCGACGGCCTACTGCAAGGGTGACCAAAATGAGGTATTTATGGAGGCGCGACGATACGTCAGTGGGCAACACCATTTGGTAGCTGGGTCGCTTGCGGTATGAACGCAGCATTAGACTGAAAAGAGCCCTCATCCAGAAGGTGGCAGCATCTTCTCCACCTTTATACGTATCTTTAAATTTTCTCTTTCTTTTTTACTTTAAAGAAATCTCAAGACATTACATTTCAGAAAATCATTATTATTGTTTACAGCGTAACTTTACTCAACCAGAAAAAGACATAATTGAGATTAAAAGTCTAATTTGCCAAAATGTCCTGACAAAGACAGGCAGCAGCAGATTTACAAAGTTACAGACATGACACTATAACAAACAGATATAAACTTATCAGCCACTCATATCAGAGTCACAGAGCATTGAAGCATCAGTCAACAAACTTTATCCTCCCCTTGTATATTTAATCTGTTTTGGAAAAGATTTAAAGTGACCAGCTCCCCAGGACCCAGTTTTGACACTGCAGTTTCCAGTCTGC
Organism: Scarus forsteni; assembly: GCA_036419115.1. NCBI lineage: Eukaryota > Metazoa > Chordata > Actinopteri > Labriformes > Labridae > Scarus > Scarus forsteni. The sequence goes on from JAZDUH010000270.1 coordinate 11,594,649, forward strand.
AGGAGCAGCGTATCTGAAACTCTTCTGCCCATATCAAGAGGAACTTTGGGAAAAAACCAAAGTAGGTTTTGTGACTCAGTCACAGAGTGAAGACTGTAGCTTCCAGCACTTCTCACATGAAAACAGTTACTCCACTATGAGGTAAGTGGGCCAATTATAGCCTTATAAATAAGGACGTGCCAATGATTCAGTCAACGGATGGTCAAACAGGACCACCCAGCTCGTTCACACAGTGATGTGTCCGAGCGCCAAAGTTTGTTATGAATCTTGAAGCTTCATGATAAACAATATCCAAAGATGGATAAGAAGATATGAAACAATATCATCCATGAAGAGTCACTGAGGACATTAGATCATGTTTTCACGGAAACTGTCGATAAAGCCAAGAGAATTCTGGTTTACACGGCTTGTTTGACAATAAACAAAAACTCCATCGATTTGACAACAAGGTGATGAAACAGTTGAATGAATATGACTTCCATTTGGCCAAACATTAAAATATTTGGTACATTTTCCATGAAATGTAGGTTTCAGACCAGTTCACGTTATATTACAACTCAACAGAAGAAAGGCAGTTAGCAGATGCTACAGCCTCAGAGAGTAGGGATGGAAATTGATAAGATTTTATTGATACCAATGCTATTAACGGGCCTGCTAATCAATCCAATTCCTTAACAATTCCTTTATTGATTCCTGCAGATTGTCTGTGTGGGCAAATGTTGGCCTGTAGATTTTCAGTGGCAACAATGTCAAACACAGGTCACAGCATAGATAACTGCTTCTCACTTAAGATTGTGCAGTAGGCGCCTTTTGTAAAAAAAAAATAAGCCACAATTCTGATGCTTCTGAACTCTGTTAGTGGAAGGAATTGATTTGGGAACTGGTTAGCAAAAAGATTCATGATATCGATTCTTTGATGGAGCTCTTAATAATTCTGAACTTGAATTGGTTTTTGATTTCCATCCCTATCAGAGAAGCCATGGTAAACTTATGATCACACTAAAATCCACATTTTGGTGAAAACTCAGCTCTCTTTAGCTGAATTAGAGTGTTTCACTGTTCTCTGTCACTAATATCAGTTACTAGAAGCTGCTCTCTGCCCGTCAGCGGTGACTACCAGTTTGGCACAAAAATTGTGATGCCAGTGCATTTCCTCCATAGATGGATAGTTTTTTTTTTTTTTTTTTGGATATGTTTACAGATTTTTCCATGCAGCTATTAATGTGATTTAGATCAGCCCAGTGACCGGGCATTAGATTGTCACTGCATGCGCCCCCCATCATTTCTTTAAATTTACAGAAACTTTCCACAAACTTCCCATGGGAAGTTGAGCTGTTGAAATTGTAAATATTCTGAAGTGGAGAGTTTCTTTGAAAAATATGGGAATGATAGGAAATAAGTGGAAATCAGGTGTAGTTTAAACAACAGCTTCATACACAAAAATGAATATACTTTGTTTTGTCATGGGATGACATCTACCAAAATAATACAATAAAAAAATGCAATTTAGCAGATTTATTTGTCAGTGGAAATTTATCAAGTTTTACTGTTTAATTGAACAGTACATTTTGACTTCTCTACATGTAGTCCACTGGCTAAAAAGTGTGGGTTAAACAGTCCAGGGTTTAGAAATCATCTGTGCATGTGATGGAGGGAAACAGTGCATGTGGGGTGTGTGGTCTCAATATCCCTGCAGTAAGCATTGAGCTGTGTGCATATGATTAAGTAAGAGCACAGATTGTCTTGAGTATACTTGCATAAAATCTGGTAGCTCAAATATATTTTCCCAACTATATATGTACTCCATGTTAGGGGCCAAACTTTCAATTTGTAAACCAGTTCATTCCTGTTTATTCCAACTACTCCTGTAAATTCCAATGGAAAGTTTCCAACTTGGAAATTCCTTGAATTTTGTAACACTTACTGCAATATGTTATATTTAAAATGGATTTAAATTGTACATGTCCGTATCGATTCCTCATTGTGTCCACAGTTTTATCGTCACATCCCTCATCCCAAACCTGAACAGATTTGACAAGAAATCTGAAAATTTATCAGCCAGGTAACTCAGACCAGCTTACGCATAGGTCCACTGGCAGCAGGTTAATTGATAAGGCTGACCCAAGAAACGATTACCAATCACAGGGGCTAAAAGGTGGCTGTCAATCATCCATCCACTTGACCCAAGTGAACACAGGCCCGGAGCCTGAATGGTCAATTTCTATGTAATCCGGCCTACAGCAGAGATAGTGTGGCTGCTATCGGGTCAGGCATGTCATTCCATAGATATCCTTATAGAGATGATTATGCTGCTGCTGGAGTCGCACACACACCAACACACACAGAGGGAGGCATCAGCATCCCATTACCCCGGGACAACATGGAGGTCGTATGGGGTTAGCAGAATTCGGCATGCGCCTCCACTCGTTCCCAGGACACAGGGTCACCTAATCACCCCGCCGAGCCATCACCGAGGGAGAAAAGGGGGGGGGTAGGGGTGGAAAACGAATGGTAGAGGAGGGGTGAGATGGGGTGGGGGGGAGGAAAATCAACTTTAAATTTGCAGTGATGAAAAATCAATAACGCCGTAATTGCTTGGCTTATCACCGCGCAATGAAACAAATTGGGAGGAGAAGGAAGGCAAGGAGAGGGCTGGCGTCCACGCCGCACGCCAGGGCTTTTTTGGCTGCGGCGTGTGAAGCCAGGAGAGAGAGAGAGAGAATGAGAGAAAAAGGGAAAGAGAGAGAGAGAGAGAGACGGTAGAGGAGTTTGGGCTTCAGTGGGCCAAGGCAAGGAAAAAAGGTCTCCTCGTGATAATTAAATCTTCTCACACTGATTTTCTGCCAAATTTATTTCCCCGGGGACCATAACTCTGATTCAGTGCTTACAAGCCTTGCATAACTAATCATTTCAACGTGGGGGGAACCACAAACCTGAATGAATAGGGCGGAGGAAATAAAAAAAAAAAAGATGGCTAGACTAAATGTGTGGCACTATTCATCTCTAAATCAGTCATTATATTTCAGGCAGGACAAAAATCAGGAGAAAGTGTGGAGCTGTATTTTTCTGTTTCCTTTAAAGTGAAGGTGTAATTGATTGTCAATATGGCGCTTTTTTCCCTCCCCTTTTACTGGCTGAAAACATCCTTTAATTCCTGGAACAAATAGAAGCCATAAAGCCAATGAAGTGTCGGCTCAATATTCCTCTGACTGTTCCTGGCATGATTGTGTTGAACATAATAACACAACAAATAAGGCCATTTATCTGAAGTAACGACAGGAGATGAGGCTAACTCCTCCGATCAATAACCAGTCGATACAAACCAGATTTTCTTACATCAAAATCACTGAGACAGATCTTCCTTCAGCGCAGAGAGCACAAGAGCAATACACAGCCTCCCCGGAGCCCTCGGGTGGATCATATAGCCGGTGGAGAGACGACGGTTTAAAAAAAGGATACATAACGCTCCCTCCGCCCTGAGAGAAGGATGCTGGGAACTATAATTATAGCAGGGTATAATTCAGACACTCTCCTTATTGGATCGCCATGTTTTAGTTAATGCAATGAGATCACGGGACACCAGATCACTTGTGTTTACCAGCGGATGAATTTCACCGCTTGTCCTTCAAGTGGCAGCCGCGAGGAAGCACGACACGACCAGAACTGCACGACACACCACGCCACTGTTAGCACCCCTCCCCACCCCACCCCTCGCCCCATCCTCCGCCCGGTAATTAAAACATTTAAAGCAGAGCCAGCCCCCCATGTGCTCCCGGGGTGTGATATGGGGGTCACGCGCCTGTAGATTCTAATTTGCGCGCCATTTGTATTCATGACAGGCACGTGCTAAATATTTAACAGCAGCCCGGCAGGAGTTTTGTATTGTTAGGCTTTCCAGGTCAAATAATTTGATTTCAAGGCAGATTACATTAAGCGTCAATGTCCAAGCCAGCGCTCTCACTTGCCTCTCATTTCCTGTCTTTTATTACAGCCGAGATAGGCCCGAACTGAAGGGATACGGCTTTGGATTATACAAGAGCTTGTTATCCGTGGATTAGTTATTATTTTCAATTAGAAAAGGGATCACACCGTTTATTACACACGCACACACCCACACTGGTGCTGCACGTTGAGCGGAAATTTTTAGCTGACTGACAAATTGTCCAACGGAGCGTGTAATCACACCTAACAAGAGAAGTATTATTTCAAACAAATGATGGAGCAGGCGCATGCACCCTTAATGACACTTCTCTTAGACTGATTGTCTTTGAGAAGCCTTATAAGCGGCTCTCCTCTTCTCTAGATGTGCGAACAAGTGAGGCAGGAAACCAAATCCAGACATTTTCTACCCCGGCCAAGGCCTCGTGGTGATTGACAACAGAGCTAGTTAAGCAGTGATGAGGCGTTAATGGATGCTGGGTCGAGGAAGTGAAGGAAGGGGGGGCCTGGGGCTGAATATTTAATGGTCATATAATTCCTGAATGCAGACACACACACAAGGACAGGTACACACCCAACCCATGACCTGTCCTACACACCGCGTAATTAGGGAAACAGTCCTTTCGCTTAACTGCCAAAAGAGCAAACTGTAGGTATATATTCCCCTAATGATATGGGTTAAAGAGCTATTATACGTCTCATTAAAATATATGATCTCCCAATCTGCTGCTGGTTTGAGGTAATGGGGACAGAGCAGCAAAAGGGCTCAAATACCAACTGCAGGCTATAGGCTAGTGTCCAATTCAGATCCACGCTACTTTTTATGTAGCTGCGCAAATGAAACGATGTTTCTGTCCACGCTGCATGAACAACACGCCACACCAAGCATCAGCAGAGTGTGTGGTTAGGGCAGGGATGGGAAGCTTTGATTACAAAGAGGGCAACATCAACTTTATTCTCACTGCCAAGGGGCCACACTGTTAGAGCTTTATGAACTAGAAAGTACCCAGAGAGCACAAACCTCTGCCATGGCTCACACGTTGCTGTTACATCTAGGGATAGACCGATTATCGGCTGGGCCGATTATCGGCGCCGATATTCGTCATTTTGAGGCATATCGGCATCGGCCTTTTTTTTTAATCCGACGGTCGATAATAAATTAATTTAAAACAGGGTTATTTTGGCTCTGTTGCAGCCGCTTCTCTCTGTCTGCAGTCACTACTCTGTCTCCAGAATTGTCCAACCCACAGCACGATCTGATTGGTTACATGCAGAGCCATCGGGTGACAGCCATTCAGCTTTCACAGCTGTGTGCCTGCAGCTCTGTTCCTTCATGCACAGTGCATGAAGGAGAAAGTTTTGCGGAGTGGAGTGCCACTGGAGAGCATATGTTTCCAAGGTAAGTAAAGGCTGCAAACTCTCCAGAAATGTAATAAACATCCCAGTCCTCTACAGCTCACAACTACCAGTAACGTTACTGTGAGCCCAATAACGTCATAAGCGGCAGCTCTGCTCGCCCGCAGCCCTTCCATACGTATCTGTTAATCACTTGATAAAAAGGTGCTGATTACATAGAAATGGAAATTGTCCGTGATAGTAGAAGTGTGTTTGTGTTTGTGTCTGTGTGTGTGTGTGAGACAGAGAGAAAGAAAGAGAGAGAGGGAGGGAGTAAAAACCTTAAGTCCTAAACCGAAAGTCCGCTAGCTTAATGCTAACGTCAATTGAAAATGTCATTGACGGGCTAATGCAGTTAGCATCGTGACTATCTTAATGTCTAGGAGAGTATCTGTTGTGGTAGAGAGTAGTGTGTGTTTGTGAGGGAGCCACATGAGAAGCTTTACATCTCACGACCACTAATGTTATTGTGAGGTCCAATACGTTAGCGGCAGCTGTCTGTTCCCATGATAAACACTGGTTATTAAAGCGAGGATGCTTTAGGCCATTTAGTATTTTCAGAGGTTCAATAACAATCTGGTACTGCTCAATTAGGACTACTAATTGATTTGAGGCTCACATTTTGGAGCAAATTTTATATTATTTTGTTTAATTTCCTTTAAAAAGCTTCAGGAACATATTTTTTATCTAAATTTTCAGTTAAGTTTAAAAGAGATGCTGCTAACCCTGGGAACTCCCTGCACATTGTTTTCTTGTTTGACCTTAAAACAAATAAGAGTTAAAGATTAAACAAAATTTTATTTATTTTGAAATTTTGGATATTTATGTTTACTGGATAAAACTTTAGGCCGCTAATTTATTTAAGAGTTTATTTAAATTATAAGGCATGTTGCTGAGCCTGAAATAAACATATGCTTAAAGGCATTGAAACAAAGTGTTGGACTTTGTATTATCCAAAATTTGACGCCAGTATTTTCACTTTTACTGCAAATGAATATCGGCTTCAAATATCGGTTATCGGCCTCCATGACTACCGATAATCGGTATCGGTATCGGCCCCCAAAAAAACATATCGGTCTATCTCTAGTTACATCTATATAGTCTATATACATCTATAGTTCCAAGATAAAGATGCCATCATAATCTGATTCCTTGACCCTGAAAACCCACACCTAGCACTGAGAATCATGTTGATATCATTATTAGTTGGACAGTTATTGATCAAAATGATCGTTCATTGATGGCGGTTATCTGGATAACCAACAAAATCCAATCATTTTTAGTTAGGCCATTACCAACATTTCCTAAAAATTTTAACAGATCCGTCCAGTAGTATTTATGTAACCTTGCTAACAAACAACAGACAAACAAACACATGCCAGTAACAACATAACCTCCCTGGAGCAGGTATAAGTGTAACACTGAGTAAAGATTCACTCATTGGTACAAAAGGGCAAAATTTTATGAAGAACTACAGCCATTTAACAAATGAGAAAATATCAAGATTTTAATAGAACTTAAACTCATATTCTCAAACTCTGAGACATGGTGGCACAGCAGGTAGTGCACGGCCTCCAGTGTTAATTTTGTTAACTTATTACTGTTCTCAAGAACCTTACTGAATCCGATCAGACCTAATTTGGTCATGTAGAGAGTAGGGACAAGTTAGGAATATGTCCAACCTTACCAGCTTTTTTGGTTGTGGTAAGGTTGGATGAGTTAAGCGGGACATCCAATCAAAGCTGCCTTAGCTTGGTGGTGGTGGGATAAGTTGTGAGCGGTCCAATCAGAGCTGCTCTCTTTATGAATTGAAATATTCATGTAGAGCAGGTTCACTGTTTGTTGTCAGTTCTGGTATAGTAACTGAGATGTTAATAGAACTTAAACTCATTTCAAACTCTGAGACATGGTGGCACAGCAGGTAGTGCACGGCCTCCAGTGTTAATTTTGTTAACTTATTACTGTTCTCAAGAACCTTACTGAATCCGATCAGACCTAATTTGGTCATGTAGAGAGTAGGGACAAGTTAGGAATATATCCAATCTCAGCTTTTTTGGTTGTGGTAAGGTTGGATGAGTTAAGAGGGACATCCAATCAAAGCTGCCTTAGCTTGGTGGTGGTGGGATAAGTTGTGAGCGGTCCAATCAGAGCTGCTCTCTTTATGAACTGAAATATTCATGTAGAGCAGGTTCACTGTTTGTTGTCAGTTCTGGTATAGTAACTGAGATGCTCTATCAGGTAGCCTTATTAAGGGGGCTGCATTTCACACAAAAGTTAAATTTGTTCCTGTTCATTTTTACATTCAAACTTTACTAGCATTAAATAAAGGGTTATTAGATGTTTGATATTTCTGATTTTAAAACACAACTTCAGAAATTTAGGTAAAAAATGCCTTACACTTTCCACTTCATATTGTAGTCAACTAAATTTACAGTCGATTTTGCCGTCAAGTTTATTTATTGCTTAAATGTTAGTTCTACTGTTTTTATGATTCTATGTACAGCACTTTGGAGGCGTTTGTGTTATTTAAATGTGCTTTACAAATATAGTGGATTGGACTGGATTGAAAATGGCAAAGCTGAGACAGAAAGAAGCACATGAATGTAAGTAATTAAGCACAATTAATGACTTTCATCGGAATGATACTGGTGGTTTTCTCAGATATTGAATTCTTTGCTCCCCAACGTAAATATCAACCGTGATGCCAAGATGGCACCATGGAAGTGGATACAGAATTGTTGCATCTACCTCTAACACAGCCCGTGAGCAGCTCTAGTTGATAACGTAACAGGAGTGGAGTGGCATCCCCTTTCTTAGGCCGCGTTTACATGGCGCCGAAAACGGTCAAATCCGATAAGTTTTCATTGCGTTTTGGCCTTGCGTCTACATGGAAACTCATTGAAAATGGAAACTTTTGAAAACAGGCTCCAGAGTGGAAAGATTTGAATCCGCTCTCCATTCAGCTCCGTGTAAACCCATATCAGAGTGTTTCAGGGTGAAACGCTGACGTCACCGCATGCGCAGTACTCTTTCAGATGAAGGCTGCGCGCGCATACCAGGAACAACAACAGCTTCGGCCGTCTGCCGAGTAACGTGTGAACCTCTTACCATGCTTGGTTTGTTATCCAGACAAAACTATCCAGACAGATTTGTTATCTGAACTGATTTCTTTTCCAGAAAAGAAACTCCAGCGTCTCTGTGTGTCTATTCGCCATTGTGGTTTGTGAAAGTTTTTCTTCTTCGATCGTGTATTGTAGCAGTGCTGCCTCTCTGCAGACCTACACCGCCATCTACTGAACCGGCATGCACACTACAGTGGATTAACTCGTCTCCAAGCACCGTCGTTTGAACGCAGAAGAATTCTAAAATGCAAAGGACAAATCTTTGCATCGTTGAGTCAGGAGTTTCCATGTAAACATAGCCTTATGCCTGTGTTTACACCCCTTCGCCTTGGCCCTCAAACAGAGGGTCAAGGGAGGGGGTAGGCAAAGGGTTGAGACGGAGGGGGAGGGTTAAGAGGTACAATTGGGATCAACCCTCCATGGTTTGCATCTGAATGAATATACTTTATTTCCAGGCATCAAACTTTTTCTTATCTCTATAGATGGAAAAAAGTTCATCACAAAGCTCCGGAAACCAGCGACAGCAATAATGAGATCCATCATTTTCTTGTACTCCCTCTAAAATTTCCTGCTTGGGAATCCAGATTGGCCTGCAACTGGCTGTCGCCTCAGTTACGTCACTTCTTATTTGCATAAAGTTGAGCTTTTCTCAACGTCAACCTATCACTCGCATTGCACAAGAGTGCATAACGTGACACTTACTCTTGCTACATTGTTTCGTTCTAGATTACCTTGACATTACATTACACTAACCTTTTCATTATTTGTTTCCAACTGATTTATCAGGTCTTACTTTAAAATTTGAATTGTGTTCATCTTTTTATTTTTTTATTCACCTAATTAACTCAAAGGGCTGATTTGCTGTAAATATTTGCTGCTTCATTACAAACAATTTTTCTATCAGAGGCAATGTGAGCTGCTCTGTAATAAGTAGCGGATGGTACCACTCGTTATGCTGTTATGTACTTTCATTCCATTCCTCATAAAATGGTTTAAATAAATAAAAAGATCATTCTAATACAGTAAATTTGGAAATGTGGTGTAAAGTGCGGGGAGAGCACGGCTTGAATAGTGTGGAGGTCCTCTTCATGAATAAGTCTATATTTGTGTGATATTCGCATCTTCAGTTGTGTCCCGCTTGGTTAATCACGTAACCTTACAAAGAAAACTTCCACCTGCAGCACCTCTTCTCCTCATTAAAGTGCCAGCTGACACACAAACACCGGCAGTCGCTCCATCTTATTATAGCTGGACACATTATGTTAGCTAAAAGCCTCCTGGGCACACAAACACCATCTCCCAGCTTTAATAGCCTAAACAAGCTCTGCAACTAACAAAGGACTCATCCTCCCCTCTCATTCCTGCACTCTTTCATATCCCATGTTTCCTTTTTCAACCACAAGCATCATCTGGCTGCCCTTAACCAGAGAGCCAAACACTGCTTTTAAGTGAACACTACTTTGTTAACTGATGACCACGGGGTCAGTTATTGATCCTTTCCTTTCTCTCTCTCAGAAAAACCCTGCTGATAAAAAACCTGCTCTCCGAGGCTGCCACAGTTGGCTACAATAATAGCGTGCATATCATAGCATGAATCAGATCTCTGTGGTTTCGATTAGGGCTAAACTAACTCAAACGCATCGCCGGTCTAGGATGTGAATCTATTTATGAACGAGGAGTGTAGGTGGATGTGTTGTTCACTTCTCCCCTCCATTCTCTTTAAAGGTTTTCTCATTTCAGTCGACTTAGCGGTTCAAGTGTAAACTTTCTAGTTGTGTTGACCTCTCAGAGGCCCTGCAGGGAATAAGGAGACCCCTGATGATCTGATGTTTAGCAGCAGCAGTGGCCCACCTCCTCCATTTTAGCTGTGCTGGGAGGAAGGGCAAAGGAGGATGGAGCTAGCTAACTCTGCCTGTGCGTGTGAGAGTGTTTGTATGTATTCGCGTTGATGCCATGGGCGTCCCTTGCTACCAAAGCAGGGGCAAGTCATCGGGGCCACTTTGTCACGGCTCTCTGATCTCACCTCGATCGTCCCCGTGCTGGGAAAAGGAATAAAATAACGGTCCTCGAAGGCAGTGCCTGCACAGCACGCCGCTCCACCACACAATCAAGCTCAACACCTTATTTCACAGAGAACGAACAGTTGGAGTGAAGGATGAGAGGGCTCAGAGCAAAAGGGGAGAGAAAGAGTCAAATGACTCCAAAAAAGAGGCAGCAGCGCTGTGTGAACTTCGCTATAGAAAGCTGTTTGACTGGGAGCCTTGCTCGGTTTGCCCCGAGCGAGGCACTTAGTCACCACTTTGGCACAGCTTCCACACGGCGCAGAGAGGCAGGAGGAGGGAAATAGTCTGCAGGAGACGAAGAAGAGGGCAGAGGAGGGGTGGAAACGCTTCATGAGGACAAATGGAGTTGAGGGGAAAGGGGGAAAATGTGAGACAGAGAGCAGGAGAAGAAAACAGAAGAAGAGGCAGCGAGCCTCAGCTAGGGGAGACATGAAAATAATAATGTGGGAAATAATAAAAAGGAGGAGGAAAGGAGGAGGCAGAGAAATCTTCCTGGAAGTGTGGGGACAAAAGGAGGAGAGCAGGGCTAATTAGTTTCTGATGGCTGGACTTTCATTTGGCTGAAAGGTCAGCAAACTTTAAAGGTCACACTGTCGTGCCTGCTCGATGCAAAAATTACACAAAAAGAAGAGGAGGGAGAACCCGGCGGTGCGGAAACACCCACAAGAGAACACATTATGCTCCAAACATGCCTGTGCGTACATTCACACACCAACACACACACACCGCGAGGATTGATAACAGCACATTTGATTTTCTCATCTATATGACGCTCTGGTCCGAGCGGGCAGCGGGTCATTATTCAATCGAAGGACAAATTACTCTTGACTTTATATGAATGTGAACCCAGATCATCTTCACGTGTGTTTGTGTGTGGTGGTGGTGGGGGGCTTCTGACTGGCAGGATAAATTTACAGCCTGCAATGCTAAGCAGATTTCTGCGTCGAACACCTACTATGCATCTTTATGTAGATGAAAGATGTCCAATAAAAACTCGAGGAGAGCAATCAGCATGTACAAGTTTATGTTAGTGAGAGCCGCCTTTGTAAAATGAGGGGACTTGTGTTAACATAGAAATTAAAATATATCAGATGTGTTTAAATCCTTGATGCTGCAGAGAAGCAGGGACCAAAAAACAAGATTTACCCACAAAAATGGTTAAACGCTAAGACAAACATTTTGCGTTTGAACTTCATTCTGTTGCGACTGTAGCGTTATTCTTTTGACATTTTAGCTTTATGAAATTTGTTTTATAGCAAACAAAACAGAAAAACAGGCTCCAGACGATTAAACATCTATCGTAAAAGCAGATGTTACACGCGTCTCCCGGCTTTAAAAATGTCTGGATTTCTTTCTCAAAAGTAACTAGAATGACTAATCATTTCAGGGACAGCTCGCTTGAATTATTCCACTTATTCACTTGTCATCTTGCCAAGCTTTAATGTTTTGTTTCTTTGTTTGTTTATGCTCAGTGTTTCCTCTGTGACTGCAGCGTTGACTGGTACAAATGGTTTGGAAATGATGCCAAATGGCACATGTTGGATCTATGAGACACACTCACTCATATGACTCACCTTCCTCTTGCTTCTTGCGGGCCTCCTCTTCTTTCTTAGCTACTTTTGCCTTCAGCGCCTCGTCCGTCTTAGCTGAGGAGAAGAGACAGCGGAGTTAGGAGCCGAGCTGAGCCTCGTGATGGATTCATGACAGAAAAATATCTGCAGTCATTTCAGACATGAATGTTTGGAGGGCTTTTTTTTCATTGCAAGGCTTGATTACCCTGAATGCTTTGAAATCTTTGGCAGAAGAATCAGTGTGCAGTTGTTTTAACTGATGATTCATTATTGATTTTCCATATTTAATGTGCACTGCGTAAGTTTGTGTGTTTGTTAAACTGTGTGTTGCTGCCATTCTTGGTCATGTCTGCTTTAGAAAACAGATATCTGATCTTATTGGGACTGATCTGGGTAAATGAAGGTTAACCCTTTATGGCCCAAGACCATCGATTATAGCCGGAAAATTCTAATTTTTTGAAGCTGAAATGTTTGTTTCACTTTCTGCTTAAATTCTAAAAATATCAAAATGTCCGTAAAATTCAACATATAGATTTTTTGCATCTCATTTGATACATTAGGTGTTTTTGGCAACTGATAATCCATTCGAGGACATTTTTATCATTTATCTGATTGTATTCAGATGGTTTTTTTTGGTTGTATTTTGTTGATCATATTGAGTAGATAGAGGTATTATAAAAGTATGTATCAAATATGATACAATTGGCTTCAACACCCTCTTCAAGGGCTGGGCGATTTATACATTTGTTTTCCTTTGGTTGTTTTTTCATTTGCTGAGCATTTAGAAAATGGAAATCAAGATTTTTCCTTTCCTTCTGTGTCACATACTGTGCCTCCCCTTCACTCCTGTCTTTTTATTTATTTTTTTACCTAACTTTTATTCAGCCAGGTTTAAACCATTTACATCACATTTCAGGAGAGACCAGACCAGGAATGGCAGCATCACACAGTTTCAACAAACTTTACTAGTAAACATTACTTAGTAAAATCCATAATAAATCATCAGTAAAAGAAGTTTCACTGTCAAAATCTGGACTTCTTTTTTAAGCCAAAGGTTATAGCAGGGGCGTAGAATTGGGTAGGGACGCTAGGGGCCACTACCGCATGGTCCCTAACATAAAACACAAGCATAGCATATAATGTTATAACTAAAAAATGCTTGTATTTAATGCCAAAGAGATACACATTTTGATTATTTTATTTATTATGCATATATTATTTTTGTATTGAAAGTTAACTGTTTAAGACAAACAATAAAAGTTTGTGGGGAAAAAAAAATCAATAAAACCTCAGATTAAAAACATGACTGTATACATTAATTTTGTTGGGGAATACACTTATCAGTAGTCCTTTTTGGTTTTGGTAATATATTTATCAGACTATAACCATAATATCACAATTTCTGGTTGATTTCAAAGTTTCCCGCTGTTCATATGTCATGCATCAATATATTTTTGTCAAGGAACAGACAGTAGAGGTTTAGGAGGAGAGGCTGGAGGTAAAGTATATACCAGTAGAATAGTTTTTTCTGAATGTGATAGTTTGCTTGTTTGTTTGATCAGCTCTACATGACATTAAAAACAGTCATAAATGCAAAACACATCAACTTTCAGGGGGCCATCTTGGTGCACTTTTATGTCCCCACCAATGTCAAAATCAAACCTACGCCCTTGGAATACAGCATTCAGGGTTATCAAGCTTTGCATTTTTAAATCAGTCTGAAGATATTCCAAATAAAAGCAGCTGGAATCCTCAAGCTTTCTTTTTTTATTTCAGTTCAGACTTTAAGAATCACAAACTATCCTTAAATCTTTATTCCTGGTGCAAAAACCACCCTGAACAAAATCGAAAAGCCACCACACCTCACTTGACTTTATCTGTTGCTGATTTTATAACCATGTTCCTGAACATGTTTTTATTATGTGTCAGAATGTCTCTTAAATGTGCTGAATGTGTTGTATTTATTGTTGTAATCTCTAAGGTATGAGGGCGGTGTAACCATCAGGATTAAAAGAGAAGAAACATACAAAATCTTTCCAACAATGTATTTATAATGAAGATATACCAACGTGAAAGCCTGAGAGTGCTTAGAGAAATCCTGCTCATTTTAAAATATAACAATAAAAAGTGAGAAAAACCACGTTGTGTTGAATCTCATGATAAAAATTGTCCGATACAAAAATGCGCTGAACAGATATAACACATCTCCATAATCAGGAACAGGTAAAAAGGTCGCCTCTGTCCGCCTCTTTCTGACAGGAAAGGAGAAACAGGACTTATTTCTTAGACAGAATACCAGAAGAACTTGTGACGTATTTTAAAGAAGACACCAACTCAGTGTATTTTGCCAGATTTATTAGTCAAAAACCTTTCCAGTGTTTTCTTCCTACAGAGACACAACAATAGTTTGTAAGTTGTGCAGATGTTTAAAGACAGAAATACTGAAACTCTTCTCTGTTCCTTGGTCACGGGCACATTTACAGGCTTGTATTTGTTTTTTAAATTAGATTAAATAATGAAAAGGAACTTCCATGTTGATGTATATTGTGAAGATACTGCAGCTTCCAGCATCAATGTAGAAAAGCCTTGGACATCCAGACTTCAGTGTGTACCTTTGATACCAAAATAACAGCATGGACTTAAACTCTGAGAGGGAAATTCTGTGGACTTTTGGGACCCCCTAAACGCTCGAAATTTGAATGCTTTTCTTAACGTGACCACAACTTTGAAAATATGAGAAAATTGTCCTAACATTCAAATTGACCCTGTGCACAACCAGTGAAGTACTGCCACTTAAAACAACAGTCATAGCTCAAGTTAAACATCATCAACATCACCTTCTCCGACAAACACACTCTGAAGGTCACTCACTGGTTTATTCTTTTTTCTGCTTTTATAAAGTAAATATATCCAGCTCTTTGTAGTTCTGAGCTGCAAACAAAACTGACTTCACAGTCTCTGGATGCTGCTTCAGCTGCAATTTTGATTTCCAGCTGTTTTATATATCAAAACTAAATTTGTTTTGTGCAGCATGGATTATCAGGATTATGTTTGAAGTCCAAACGAGTTCAAAACCTCAAAGACAAATATTATTGCTGAGCGATACAGTTGGAGATTGAAGCAGCCCCTACCCTCGACCCCATCCTCTGCAGGGTTCAGATTATGGTCCAGATCTACTTCATCGTCTTAAAAAAGGACCCAATGACCAACATTGTGTGCCAAGTATAAAAGAAACACAAAGTCCGTGCACACACTAAATTTATCACATGTACTCCTTTATGATTTTTCTTTCCTACATTTTTGAGGTAGTAATCTTATCTTTACAGCAGGTTTTGTTCATAACCCTCACAAGCAGGACCCATGGTTAATACATGGGGAGATGATTTGCACTTTATCGTTAAAAAAGTATGGGAATATGTAGAATCTTGGGAAAAAAAGGACAACTTTTACACACAATAACATATACTGTAGTTAAGCCACACATACCTTGCAAAATAGTTACATAAAAATAGTTATTGTTTAAATAGTTTGTAACTTTCGTGATAACAAACCTCTAATTTACTGAAGAAAAAATTTAACTGAAGTGATAATTTTTTCCAGAGAGAAGAACAGAATCCAGGTTTCCACCAAAGTTGGTGAAGACGGACGGGCTGTTCCTTCATGCAAAACAAATTTTAGGTTTTCACTGTGCTCAGTTGGTGTTTTATGGAGTTAAGGGGAGTTATTATATTAAAGGGTCCAGACACCCATGGGGGTGTTTTGATCACCTCCTAGAGGCTCCACTCAGGTGTCCTTCACAGGTTTGGAAACTGTCAGTCAAACTTACTCACCCACACAATCCTGAGAGAAGGTCTAATCAATGTTTGTTTCACTTACAGTATGTGGGTTATGGGCCTTTAATGTGAAATCACTACAGTATAAATACTCAGTCACAAAAAGAAATCTTCAGCCTGGTTTAGCTAAACAGGATTCAAGTTCTACATCAATTCAACAAACAGTTCCAGGTGAACCAAAAAGCAAAGCATGAATTGGAGTAAAAGGGTTAATAGCTTTAAGTATAACACGTTTTAAAGGCCTTAATTTCAGTATAACCCCCTAATCAACTTTTAATTTCCTCATAGACACTCTGTTGTTACAGCACAGGGGTGGAAAACTAGCATTTCCAGAAAATGCTACCATAAGATGACAAAACTGTCATGAAATATTCTAAACTGATTAGCAACAATGAATGTATATTCATATATGTGTATCTATAAAATGAAGATTATGGCTTCAGCCTGCTTAACCGTAAAGTGTCTTAATATAACACGGTGTACAATGGTGTTGTACAAATAAAGATCTACTAATGTATACAGACAAATGCAATACACATCTTTAAAAACTTTTCTTTCATTATTTATGGAAAATTAGCTTTTTCTGGTTTGGTGCAAAGACTTATTTAAAGTTCTTTTTAGGAGGCAGAATTAATTAATTTTGGGAGAACAGTAAAACAAATAATTATCCATCAATAAACAAGATTTGCAGAGCTACTACCAAGGTGTGATTACTTTGTAAAATACATGTATTTTTTTAGTTTAAGCGCAATTTTCTAGTTAATGTAAAATATCAAAACTTAGTTTAGTAAATGCATTGATAAAGTAACTTTAATTGGTTTTAGCTCTAGCTCTATTAAGCTCATTAAATGTAGCTTTACTGTTTTATTTGAGCATGAAGATGTAAATATCAATTCTAACAAAACCTAGATATCTATTGTTTGGTTCAATTCCAGATATTTCTTCATTTTTAATTTTTGCATTACTTAAATTTGCAACAACTGTATCATTCGTGGTTATCAAGTTGCCAGTCTCTGTTATAGCAGTGATTAATAATCTAATAATACAAACTGTTTTAAATTGGGAAAACAAGTAAACAGAGAAGATAGCAAATCAAATTGAGAAATAAATGACAAATATCAATCCTCAGGGGATTATGAGTGTTACATGATGATCAGTTTCCAGTTTGTTCCTTTATGTGCCTCAGATTATCCAAAGTCAGCAGACAAAGTCTTTCTGTGTGAGTTTTTCCAGCCACACTTTAACATTTAGACAATATCATAACTGACAGTCATGGAAAAGAAATGTAATATATATTTGATTTTTCTGATAATAAAAAAGAATATTCTTGTGCAAAAAAATAACAAGTATTTGCTTCCAGTGTGAGACGCTGTTATCAGAAACAAACCCACAGTCATCACAGAAAAATGCACAAATACATAAAAAAAAGAACAAGTCGACAAAAACATGAATCACGCCTTCCTCTCCTGCAGCAGCCCTCTCTGCCTCTCCTTCACGGCGCTGTAAAAGTCAGCACGTCTTCCTGAGAGGTGTTTATCGTCTCGGCATAATGAAAAGCTTAAGAGAAAGTGAGGCAGCGGGAGTAAACACTCGTCAGGGCGTTTTTAAGCATCTCTCATCACCAGCCGCCGTTGTCTCGCCTGCTTTTTTTCACGCCGCCTCTCCCCCCGAATAATCAAGATGTTAAGCCACATTAAAAAATATAATGCCGTGTATGGCAGGACTATCAATACTGCCTCTAAATTAATTACATTTCCGTTGCGGCGCATCATTTATTTCACGGCGTTGAGGCCTCGGTGGAGCCATTTGCCTTTATTGCTATCTCACTTGGTTGATGAGTGAGCTATGTAAAATTGAGTCTCCAATATCATTACACTTAATGAGTTTAAACTTTGAGAGAGAAGAGGAGAGATGATGAGAGAGGAGGAAGAGAGGGGGGGGGAGGATTTCTGAGGATGCGCTGCACTGTTTTGGGGAAGTTTAGACAATATAAGAGTGGGTGTAAGTGTTGAGAGCGCTTACAGAATGTTTGTGTTAGGGCACAGAAGTGGGTGTCCGAATGCGGTTTATTGCACCACTTGAGATGCTGGAGTGTGTGTGTTTGTGTGTGTGCTGCACGCTCCTCATTTTCCATCTGATTGTGCGTGTTGTAGTCTGCGCTTCGAGCAAAGACGTTACATAAAAACACTTTCTCTCATCTGCCTGTGCGTGGTGTGTGCGTTGCTGCAGAAGGCCACGGGTTGCGTTAGTCTCTCTGTGACTACGCCGCTGTTTTTGTTCAGTAATTGGCGTAGACAAAGAACCCGTCACACCGCTGTTATGGCTGGTTAAGTCTGGAGGTTCCGCATCTTTACTAACAATGACTCTACATGCTTGACTGAACCCTCCTCTACCTCCCTCTGCTGCCATGTGTGTGCGTTTTGCGTGTGTGTCCGGCTAACACGCTCATAATTTAGTCAGTTTGTGTGCCAAAAAAAAAAAAAAAATCAAACCACGAGCTGCTCCGTCCTGCGTCTTCCTGCGAGCACATTCATGCGCTTTCCTGCGCGCACTGATGTGTGTTGTTGTGTTTCTGTGCGCGCGAGCGAGTGAACTCCTCTCTGTGTTCTTCAGTTCCCACTTTGCTCGGGGCGAGCGAGAGGCAGGTAGGAAACAGAGCTGGTGGAGGGAGGAAAATAAAGGGGGGAGGCAAAACTAAACAGATAGGGGCAATATAGGGAGAGGAGAAGAAGATATAAGAGAAAAAAGCCTTTCCTGCGCACGCACACAAACAACAAGAGTGATTTGTCGCCTCTTTTTGTTTGCATGTTTATCCTCCACCTCGATCCCTTCATCCCTCCCCCAACAGGTTCTCTTATCCTCTCCCTGTCTCTTCTCTCCTTCTGTTTTGCCCTCTCCCACCCCTCCCCTGGATTTTTTCCTGCTTTCTCTTCCTCTCTCTTGCTCATCTCTCCAGTACACTGTGCCTGGGGGCGATAGCAGCAAATCAAACTGTTTATCCATCTCTCATCAGCGCGCTGCCTCACGGGGGCTCCTGCCCCCTCAAAACAATGAAAGTAGGCCTGAGCGCTGAGCCAGGGATACGATTTAATTACATCAATAAGCTGCTCTGCTTTAAAACAGAGATAAACCACAAAAAGGATGTGTAACAGGGACACAGTTTGAAGCTCCATCGTGATATTTGAGATCAGAAATGAATGTAAAAACTTTAAGTGGTCATGTTTTGCTATAGCTCTGGATGCCATACCCATTATCGATGACTGCCAGAGTATGTTCACTAGGGCTCGATATTCGAATTAATGTCCAAATGTTGGGGTAAAATTTTGTATTTGAACATACAGTAAATATACACTTATATTGAAAATTCACAATGCCGCAGCTCAAACAGAGCACAAGTCGAGCACAACTTGATGCCCTTTGCTCTCTAGACCTAAACAACAAGGAAGTACACCATGAGAAAATGGAGAAAAGGAAGAGTCACTAAAACATTTAGGTTTTGTCCCGTGGAAGCAATCTTTGGGCTCAACACACAAAAAAAACTCCAAAACATATACTGTGATGTGTGCGGACTAAGTACAAAGCAGCTGGCCCACTCCTTATCCACAACATATGCAACATTTGCTTTTCGGACAAACAGCCCTGTCATGTTTAAATTCATATTGCTTATGTTAATTGTGTGAACCTTCTTATTTATAGTCCCACTTCTTAATTTACTTAAAATTCCTTCTTAAAAATGTTGATATTGCTTCAAGATTCTGGATGTTGAACTTCCCTACTTAATTTTTCATTTTATTTTATTGAACTTCACTCACTTATCTGTAATCTACTTTATTTATTTATTTATTTATTTAATAGGGACAGTGCACATTAATGAACATCTATTCAAAGAATGATAGATGTAAATATGCCGGATTATAGCATCAATGCTAATTTGCACCAAAAGTCCCTCGGCAGGCAACACACAAACATTATGGCAAAGACACACACACACAAAAACAGGACATAGAACAGGACAGATCATAATAAGAACACAACACAGTTCATTTCTAAAACCCTGGATGTTAATGGTTACAGGTCTGGTTTGCTTTCAGCCACTGCTTAACATGTGTTTTAAAAGTTTGTAATGTGGGGTACTCCCTTATGTCAAGTGGGAGACTGTTCCAGAGCTTACTGGCTTTTACAGAAACTGAGTTTTGTTTGTTGTTTTAATCTTATTAGATATTTCCTACATAAGAGTAGCTGAAACAACCAAATATTTTGGGGATTAATGAAGTATTTCTGATCCAGGTTCTGATTCTGATGTCCCAGGCCCATTTGTCGTCTACAGTCAAGCAGTGCCCCGTTAAGCATACAGCTTTGTGTGACCCCATCCTTCTCAGCAGCACCCCTGCCAGAGGTGTAGAGAAACTCCATCACTGCAATATTCATATGCAAGGACATGCCGTGTTTTTGAGGTGAATAGTAAAATGATCTAATGGAAAAGTCTTGCATCTGTGTTGCAGACGGGCCGTTGGGGTGGTAGTGAAAGGTGAATATCTTCAAGTGTTAGCGTGTATACTCGGGAACCATTCTAGTTTGTTTTTGGGAAGAGTGACAACCCTAGTGTTTATAAGCACTTATGTTAGAAAATCCTTTTAGTTGGCCCATACAGTGCTCCCCTGATCCACCTCCACTCTCTCTTCTGGAGCTCCTGCCTCTTGAAGCCCACTCCCCCTTGTGAGTCTGATTAGTTGGCTGGTCTCCTCTGTAGTAATTGGTTGGTTCAGTGCCATGTTTTCAGTGGCTCTGCACTCTTTCTACTGTTTATACTCTACACTGTGACCCTGAACCAATGGGCTTGAACTACAGACACAACAGAGGCAAGAGTTTATGGGCCATGGAGTCCATGGGAATCAGCTGTTTCATTGGAAGAGAAGGAACAGTCTTAATGTTGTATTGTGCATAGATGTACTCTGTCATGAGGAGGACATGTGTAAACACACTACAGGCTATTTAAAGCTGCAAAAAGCTTTTTACGACCCCTTCAGTCCCAAAAACATTAAAGTTACTGTTCAACAGATGTAGGGACAGGAAATATTATCATTTGTAACAAAAATCAATAAGATATCTTTTCAAAAGAGGCATATTGTTTGTGGTTAATATATGAAATGTAAGTTAAATTGAGGCCTCATACAAAGTAAAATAGGTACGCATGTAGGAACCACTGACAGTAATTTGGCTATGAACAACAGGAAAACCTTTGAAATGCTTAGTCTTCGTAAAGAATGAACATTAATCATTATGCTAAATCAAAAGGCTGTTTATCCTATAATCATAAATCTGGTTTTATTACGTGTTTGATACAAATACAGCAGAAATACAAGTCCTATATATCTAATTTAGGCAACTTGATGTTGCTTTATGATCAAAATTTGCAGGAAAATCCCTGCACACTGTTCACAAAATTTGGAAAACTCTCACTCCTCGTTAGTTTCTCCAGCTTTTCAAAATGTTGCTAACATGTGTTTTTCGTAATTTAGACAGTGTTCTGTCCCTCTCTTTCTCTTTCTCCCTCGTAAAAAAAGACTATACCACAAAGTTTTGGTAGATTTTTGTTGCCACCAATCACCAAATAATTGAGATTTTATTATTCTTCTTATAACACATGGTTTTTAGAAATAATTTAATCATCATTACCATGAAATGTTGCCAACATTGTTGTACTTATCATTAAATCAAGCTTTAAAAAATACCCAATGTTGGTTGTGTAAGGCTTCTATTCTGGTCAGAAATCACTATGTTTCATTTTCATCATAATACATTTAAAGCTTCAGGGTCTTGATTTCTGGTTTAAAATAGATCACTATGAAATGTCTACAAACCTTTTGTTTTCTCTTTTTAAATATATGCAACCTTGTTTTGTT
Source organism: Scarus forsteni (assembly GCA_036419115.1). Classification (NCBI taxonomy): domain Eukaryota; kingdom Metazoa; phylum Chordata; class Actinopteri; order Labriformes; family Labridae; genus Scarus; species Scarus forsteni. The sequence goes on from JAZDUH010000270.1 coordinate 11,616,475, forward strand.
GGGGTGTAACTTGAGATATTTCAAGGTTGGTCCTGACGTGTATGCCAGTGTTACACTTCCTGTTCAATCAGTGTTAATTAAATAAATCTTTTTTTTTTTTTTTTTAATGTATATTTTTGGGCATTTTGTGCCTTTATTGATAGGAGAGAGACAGTGGATAGGCTTGTGAAAGGGGGTGAGAGAACAGGGGAAGACACTCTGCAAACTGGTCACAGGCGGGATTCGAACCTGGACCGGCAGAAGCATGTACGTGGGGTGCTAACCACTACGCCAAACCAGCACCCCAATTAAATACATCTTTTAATATTGTAGCAGTTGCTGAAATGTACAATCATTACGTTTTATTTGTTGGGATCAAGTATGAAGGCTAACTAAATCAATCACTACCAATTACAAAATACTGTGAGCCTGTTGGTTAGTTTCTACAGCAAAGTCGACATAACACTGGGGTTTAGAAAAAACAAGTTCCCTTCATAAAACTGCACGGCAAGAGGAAAAGTTCTTTTAAAAATCAGTTTGTAACTTTTTTTGCAGTTTACTTTAATCAGCACATAGAAAAATCACAGCCAATTTCCTTGCAGCTAACATAACTTAACCCTTGCAAAGCCAACGTATTTGATCACTTATCAAGTTAAAGGTGCAGTGTGTAGAATGTGGCATTTTCTACATCCACCGCATTTCGCCAAAAAGAAACAGTGAATATAGGAGATATATGTTTCTATTTGTATGTAAAGTCCGTCAAAATAGGAGTACAATCAACTCCATAAAACCTTTGTTTAATTTTTATTTAGTTCGAAAAATCTTTATATAAAAAATTACATTACTGCGGGCCGCTGTTTCGTGTAGGCTGACATATTGATCCGCCGTGTTGTCTACGGGTGGTTTTTAGGGACAAAAAGAACGAAACGCATTCTGTCCGACGGTTCTGAAATCTACCTGGAATGCAGAAGAAGAGGAGAGGATGGCAGTGGATGCATAAAAAGTTGTTAATCTGTCCTAGGGATTCAAACTGTGTGTATAAACACACACACAACATAAATTGTGTGCTGTGTTCAGGATCCTTTTTGGTCTTCACAGGATTCCGTTGCTCAGCGACGTGACGTTTTGGCCACAGTTAGGTTCATTCTAGAATCTGAACGCTAGATGTCACTAAAATGCCAAGTTCTACACACTGCACCTTTAAAGTTGGTTCTAAGGATTTTTGCTGATATTTGGTCAAATGATATTTTAGATTTATCGCCAATATCAAAACTGGATGGTAAGATCAAAAAGCCTCCATGTTACTAAAACTGACCTGCTCTTTTCATGGCGACAGTCTTTTTGTGTTACAGATATGTAGCAAGAATAATAACTTAAAAAAAAAATGACACTTTTGTTTTATAAAAGTGGAAATTCAGCAATGATGAGGTAAACTGTTTGATATGTTGGTGCATTCTGCCAATAATGCAGCAAATATAATGGTAACTAAGGTCAGTTTGTACAGATGAAATATGAGAAACAACTTTAATACCTGCTGATACTAATAATTCTCTTTTTATCAGCCAATATTGATATCGTTGCCATGGCATCGTGCATCTCTACCAGGTTTCAGAACAGAAATGACAGGTGTCAGGCTCATGGGTGATGTCCGCTTCTGCTTGCTGGAGTTTTTTTTACCTTCACATGAAACTTCTTTCTTCTCTTGTGATTACTTGTATTTAATATTTCCTTTTCTTCAATCACATGACTTTAATTAGAAAAAAATAATCAATTTTCTGCACCCCTGTGAACAGTTCCAGTCCTCCCTTTAGGACTTAAGGAGAAAAAATCCTGACACCATTCTTACCCAACGGAAAAAAATCAGAGCTTTACAATTCAGCCAAGACATATCGAGCTTTGGTTTTTGGTCCACAACACCCAGCCCTAACTGGAAGTACATTCTCCTTAACTTAGCTGCTCCAGTCTATTGTAGGATAATTCTGTGATGGACTTTTATTAGAGCGGGTAATAAACGTCCATGTGCCGGGGAAAGGAGAGGCCTTTCACTTCATTTCGACTTGGTTGGCTCTTGGCTGCAGGGGCGGAGGGAAAAAGAGGAGGGATGGCAGCGGGAGAGGGCGGAGAGCGTCAGCGAAATCACATTGTGATTATGAGTGTAATTGCAGCTCGGGGGGCCCAGGGGCCATGTAACTGTGATGCCGCTGGAAGATGTTTTATGCACGGTGACGGAGAGGAAGAAAGAGAGGGAGAAAAGGAGTGGGAGGAGGAGGAGGCAGGCTGCCAGGATGTTTGCAGTGCTTTTATTTTAAAACAGAATCTCTTCTTCCTCTCCTCTTTCGCTCCTTCTCTCTCTTCTCCTCCGTCCTCCTCCCCTTGGCAGGATTAGCCGGGTCTCGTTAGAGGGGAAATGTAATAATGCTCCCACCAGGTGGAATCGGGCCCGCTCCATTATCAGCCGGGAGATGGATGGGCCGTGTAGGGCCGGCGGGGGCCACGCGCGCACGCAATTTAGATTCAATAAACTGGCAAAGCAAGACCCCCAATCTGATTTATCTCTTACACGCCGCAAATGCTTGCTGCTACGATGCTGATTCCCTATTACCACTCAGAGAAGGACTATTCATTGGATGTAAGGCACGGCAGTCGGAGAGGCTTGTCGAGGCCCCCGGGACGGCTGCAAAACAGATACAGCAGAGGGTTAATACGTTTACGCACAGATAAGCAATTAAATCTAAGGCTGAGGTGAGTTATAGAGTTATTAAGGAGGGATCGAGGGGGGGAGGAGGGGGAGGGAGGGGAGAGGAGAGACGTTATTCAACACAGGAGTGTGTTAGCTCGGGCCTAAGGCCGGGTACAGTAAGTATTAGAGAGGCGATCATATTATAGAGTTCGTGAGGTGAGAGAAGAACAGAGGAGCTGCATCCTGCCCACGTTGCTCGATAAACTCGATACAGCTCTTACAAACAAGCGAGGCTGAAGACAGAGGTCAGCTCAGCAGTTATCCACTTAGTCTGTGTGAGTTTATCTCAGCGTGTTCAGAGCTAAATGTAAGAGGGTTTGTGTTGGCGGAGCAGGCATATTCATATCAGCTGTACACCTGACTTCGAGCACCGCATTTGACTGTTTGTTTGTGTGAGGCGAAGATTTTACTCCAGCGTCTGCAGCGGTGGGTGTCATTCGGTCCAGCCGCCAATCAAAGTGAATCTGAATGTCAGCGGGAGAGGAGGCGTGATAAATCAGCCTCACACCCAACGACAAACAGAATATTAGAGGCAGCGCAGCGCCATTGGAAAAATGTCCCTTCCAATAAGCCGAGCACTTTACAGTGAGGCTCGGCACCCGGGCCTCCAACCGACGCTGACTGCCAGAGAGACGGGTGAGACGATAAATAAATAAAGAAGAGGCAGACGGGCGGGAGGACGGGAAGACGGACAGACGGACTGATGAGCAAAAGCTCTGACAGGCAGAAAGAGAAGACAAAGAAACCAAAGAGCAACAATGAGGCTGGTGGACAGACAGGTGGGTATGACAACTGACATATAACAGGACTGACAGGTAAGGAGACAGAGACAGGCGGGAGGACAAACAGCAGGACAGACGGACAGATTGAAAGATGGACGGTCATGCTGATCAATACATTGGTGTGTGAGCATCGTTTCATTAAGCTTTATGGTCTCTCTAAACAAATGGACCACAGTGAGGTGAATTAACCCAACATGCTGTCACGGCTTAAGAATCAAAACTAAATTAAAACTACATTAGTCGCTAGAATACCACTACAGCGACATCTAAAGGGTTTGAAATTCAACAAACAAACTTTGCTTCATTATCGGAGTTACAAAGAATTCAAAAACAATCATTAAAAACCTCTAGCAAAATGAGGATCTGGTTGCAAACAAACCTCACAGGAAAACCTGAATTAAGGATAAAAGTGGATTAAACCACCATCATTTGAGGATCAGATAAATAAATGAATGACTCATGTAGTTTCTGGAAAACCAGAACACTTATTCCAAACATCAGGTCCCACGTTTGATCTCTGTGTGTCATTAAGGTCTTGCAGAGCTCAAAGTTATCATCACAACGCCACAGACTCTATTTGAACCCATTATAACTGCTTAATGACTTCATGACCTTTGCAGCAATAAAAAAAAGCATGTTTCATAAACTGATTTCAATTTGCAGGTCAGGCTTCAAATTTGTAGTTTTAATATTTCCCAGCAGGTGGTGCCACATCTCCTTTTTAGTCTCCTGGGCAAGTACAGATGATTCACCCTGAGACCAACGGGGGATTTTTTAAAAGTTGACACAGAATAAAAAGTTAAAAAGCAAAACTACTGACTTGTCCTAGAGCTGAAAAATTAAGTTTTAATTCCACTTACAATTACAGCTCAATCCATAATCATGAAAATTAAACAATCAAGATTTAAGATTGCACTAATTGCTTCTTTCTGGGTGTATCATTATTTTTTTGCAACTGTGTTTTTAAAATTTATTTTCATTTATTGCTATTAAATCTTTTGACGATAGAGTTAAGAGTGTTTTAGCTCAATTGTTGCATGTGGTACTAGAATGGTAAGATCAGTGAGTCATGTTGGTTTATAATCATGTTCTCAGAATTTATCAAATAGTCGAGACTATGATTTGGCCATAATCAAGCAGCCCTAACTTGTCCCAGACTGTATTAATCCAGAATAAGACTTACCATATTGTTTTTTCTGTACAGAAAGTAACCATTTTTCTTTCCAAGGGAACATCAGTGGCATTTTGTAAAATACTCAGAAAAAGAGGATTGGTTTTGTTTTCATAGATATTTTTGTATTATTGACAGTCAGGAGGACAGGTAAAAATATTTGATGCAAAGAAAATTTAAAATTATTTGAAAATTTAATCATGCTTTTGACATATGATGTGCTAAGCCTTACTTTTTTCTTCAGGCTGACACTAAAACACCCCCAAAAAGAGCAAAACATGTATCCAAATCCATGTTGTTGCTGAACACTGACATGTCTGTGACCTTTTTTTCTTTTTTTGTAATTAGAAATGCAAGTATTCAAAATGATATAAGAAGGATTAAACATCTACAAATAATAATAGCTCATTCAGTTCCGAAAGGACTGAAGTTGCTAAAAGGTAGCCAAATAAAAAACAATGTCGAAACGTCTTGATTTGACTTCATTTTTCACTCATGGAGTAAGGCAGGCTTGACGTTTTTGTAAAAAAATCATTAATCTGATATTGGGACATGAGGGTCTTTACTTTTCCAACACCATTTTACTAACAAAGACAGACACAATAGAATTTAGCTCCTCAGTTATGACACTGAGGCTCTAATAGATGAAGTGTAATTTACAGCATAATTTTAAATTCACATCATACATCTCTAATGTAATAAACTCGATGTTTCAGCTACCGCCTGCGCTTCTGTAAAATTTTATGTAGCCTGAACATGGTATGTAAAGTTGAGATTATTTCGAAACAACAAAAAAGGGTAGAGGTCAACTTACTTGTGCTTACAATTATTTTGTTTAAGAACTTTTTTTGAGTAAATTTGTTAAACATATTTCCCAGAAACGTTGCCAAGAGGAGTAATGGTCGTATAGCTCTATAATGTCATATGAGTTTGTTTTAGGATTAACTTTATAATACTGGGTGTCCTTGTGAATCGTATTCATGATTTCAACTGAATCAGATCGGTTAAATTTAAAGCCCCGTATTAATTAGGAGGACAACATATTAATATATTAATATCACAGTATTTACACTAACTTCAAGTTACCATAGTAATGAGAATAAGAAGTGACCCTTGCAGTGGTGTTAAGCTGTAAAAAAAGATCTCTGATGAATTGATGTCCATATGCTAGAAAATATTTTGATGGTGGGCTCTGAATGTCTGACACTGAAAGTTACTGACTTTGCTGCACATGTGTGAATGTGTACGAGTAAGAGAAGACGCCATTCGAAGATTTACAATCCTATATTTTCTGTGGACCGGAACTGATTAAATAATATTGTGTTTAAAGTTTTGTGCTGTGAATAAAACAGCAGTCAACAGAAGTATAGTATATTTTGCTTTTTCCATGATGGACTTGTGTTCTGAATTGTTAAAATGAAATAGTTTTTCCAGGGTGTTAAACATCATCAGTTTAAAATGATATCAAGGCACAGAGAGAGAGAGAGAGAGAGAAGTGGGCAAGAGACAGTGTGTGTGCATATGGACAAGGATTATTTTTATTCTTACTGTACAAGCGTCACGTTGCTAAAATGTAATTTTTCTGTGTTTTCTGGGGCAGTACTTAAAAAAGGCCCAAAATAGATTGGATAAAGAAGGCCTTTTCTATGTGTTGTCAAAAATGTAAAACCTCTCAAGTAAAATTGGACTTTTTAGACTTATTAGCTGCCTACTTAAATCATAGTTAAGACTTTTAAGAGAAACTCTGAGAATGACTTGTCCAATCAAATCAACAAATAGAGACAGATGCACTGGCTTTGAGCTCCTAGTATGGTAAAAAAGGTTAAAACATAAACCAGAAATCGAGGATTCTGTGTAAGAAGTCGATGATGTGAACAGCAGGTGTACAGGTTAAATGGATCAGTGGGAGTTGCAGTACTCCAGAGTCACCACTAGGTGGCAGAGCACACAGCCAACAGGAGCTGCACAGGCCTGAGAACGCTGCGCCTGTCTGCACAACACCTTTATCAAAACGGGCTCGGCTTCACTTCAGAGCCATAAAGTATAATCTAACACAGGGTGTATCACAAATACACCTGCATGCTGATAGGACAGGCAGACACCAGCAGATTCAGCTTAAAGTGATTTCAATATTTAGCAGAAGAATGCAGAAAACTCTCAAGGACAAGTGCAGAAGGTAATGCTTGACGCTGTGAAACTTGTGATGGGAAAGAAGCAACAAAATTAGAAGGAGAGCGAGCACTTCTGTAGGATGAGAGCATCTGAGCCGTGATTGTATGATGTTTTCCTCCAGGTGAAAACACCACAGCGAGTTCCTTTAAGCAGGAGACGGAATAATGTGAGCTTGAAGAATCACAGTCGCAGAATGCCCCTCTGCATCCTTCATCAGGCTGATTTAACATAACCCATGAAATATTTACTGACTGAACAATTAGACAGAGATATATCTTACAAAATCAATCAATTATTCATCGGCAATCGTCTGAAAAGCTTCTGTTTTGTTTTACAGCTACAGTAGATTGTGATGCTGGGCGGAGAGGGAGGGGTGTGCATCAATTAGGGTCTGCTCTCCTGCCGTGCTCTGGATGATTCAGAGAGGGATGATCGCATGAATGAAGCAGCCAGATGCACGCTGCCAGGACAATGCTGCATGCTGACACTGCTGCAGAAACAAGACTGACATGTTGATCTGAAAACAGTCAGAGGGACAGTTTGGTTTCTCTGAGAGCAGGTTCTCCCGACGTGCCCTCCTTGAATCAGAAACACTTTAAGCTCTGGAGCCGCCTTTACGCAACATTTGTTCGATTAATTTTTAAAACCAGCTCTTAACTCCAGACACCTGGGCTCCAGGTTTGTGTTTTCATTCCCAGTGATCACGCTGAGACTGCATCTGTCAAACTCAAAGAAGAGGTTTACCTCAAAGAGGAACAGGAGTTAACTCTGCCCAGAGTTCATTTTCTCTGCAAACTACAAACACAGACTCATACAATTGAAATTCAGATTTTATCTACAGTAAACCTCAGGAACCAACGGCCCACATACGGTAGATCAGACGTAAACATCCTCCTCCCCACTGTGTATACACTCCATTAAGGCCAAAACTTTCTTCTGCTCATGCAAATATTTTTGCTTGACTGATATTCCACCACAGACCCGAGCTGGAAATATGACATGTTTTTAAAGGAAAACTTTGCCAGCATCAAACATGGAATCTTCTTTCCCCTCTTTCATTTTAATGCAGCAGAACAAAAACATTTTCAAAACATTTCCCATATCATCAATGTGCAGTCTCACTCCAAATTAAACCGATATTTCGGGACTTTAGCTCCAAATTATGGCAATACAAAAAGAGCACTGGTCCCAGTTCAACACAGTCACAGCACAGTTTTTAGAAATGACTTCAGGACTTTGATTATAAAAAAACGTTTTAAATAGTTTTGCATAACCTAAATATGAAAAGAACAAAACAAAATCTGATAATAAATAAATACAGATTGCTCTGGATTTTTGTACTTCTCTGCCTTAAAGTACTTATATTTCTATTATGTTGTGAAGCTTTAAATTGGCAGTAATAGGCTTGACTTTAAGAGTACCTAAAAAAAGTTTAAGTATATACTTCAGCAAACACTCTTTGAGTCAAGCCTTTATGTTTTATTGTTTATTAGTTTAGTTTATTTCGGTCACTTCAAACATGAAATCTCACTTACAAACACCAAAGTGAGAAATTGCAAAGCAAACAAATGTTACGTTAGTGCTTTTCCCGCATTAACCCCAAACAATCAACAAAATAAAACAAAACAAGACCGGGATTTCTGCAGAACAAAAGTATCCCTTGTGGGATTGATTTGAAAATTCCAATTAAATAAATAAAGTCTGATTTGATTAATTTAATCAACAGAATCAAGTAAACCATGTAAGACTAAACAAGAAAGTGAAATCAAAGAAAAAAAGAAGCTAAAACAAAGCTAAAATGTAGAGGAGATAAGTTGTGTTTAAAAATCAAAAACTTTAAATCTGTATAAAGTTGCAGTACAGTGAAGTGCTGTGAGCTCCTTTTGATTTTGTCCTAAAATTAAACTAAGAAGTTAGTGCTCACGTGTTGAGACCCCACCCAGTGATCTTAATAGACACCAGCCCGTGTGCACACCCCCACAGTGACGCTGATATTCAGTAATCCTTACGGACCGTAAACTGGGGGGCTTCACATATACGCTCAGACATCTCCCCGGCTATCACACAAGTCTTCTGCCAGAGAAAATAAGGCAATTAACACGTCAACATATTTGTATACTGGGGTGCTGGTTTGGTGGAGTGGTAAGCAACTACGCACAAACCATATATGGAACATGCTTCTGCTGATCCAGTTTCCAATCCAACCTGCGGCCTGTTTGCAGAGTTTCCCCCCTACTCTACCTCTCTCACCCCATTTCACTGTCTGTCTCCAACTTATAAAAGGCCTAAAGTGTCAAAAATACAATAAATAAAAGAGAACACCCCTTCAGATTTGTGAAAAAACTTTCGTATACAAAAAAACGCTTATTTTACAATTCAGATGATTTCACAGGACTGTGTGGACCATCGATTTGACATGAAGAGACCACAGCAGCTTGTTGTTTTTGGGTGGGCAGGACTTGGTGTTTACTTTTTTTATTGGCCAAGTTTTTTATGACATCATAAACTATTGTCTAAAGCCCAACCACTTTATATTGAGTTTGAAATGTTTCAAAAACTGTACAAAGATCAGTGTTAGGATGTCAGATGGTTGATAGGATGTATATGTGATCAAAAAATCCTAAGAGGAAAAGGGTTAGGGGGCTTTAACTGGCCATTTAGAAATAAAACTGAATTTAGAGGCACAGCTGGTAAGAAGGAAGAAGGTCGCTGATGATGTGAGCATAGATGGTTGTCAGTCTCTCTTAATGGCCCTGTGATTGGCTGTAACCAGTTCAGTGTGCGCCCTACCTCTCCCCCACTGTCACCTGGTATAGGCTTCAGCTTCAGGTCCCAAAAGAGGTAAGCAGTGTAGATGATTTATGGATGAGGACCAGTTTACACAACAAACAAAACAGAAGAAAACTGTGAGTTTTCGTTACGTTTGCGCGAAACGAGAACATGAAAACGGAGCAGGGAGTGCCTGAATCCACAAACTTTTGATATTGGGGTCCAGAGTGAAAAGTTTGGAAGGTGTTTAGTCTCTATGTAAACATGGATCAGCGTTGTAATGGAAAACAGAGACTCATGGCGTATGCGCAGTACTCTATCAGATAAAGGTAGTGAACAACAACAACAGCTATGGCAGACTAATGAGCAAAACGTTTATCGGTTTGTTATCGCTCCTCCATAAAATGTGGATTTGCTGTGTCAATACTCTGACCAATGGAGACCAAGAAACATATCCCCACTTTCCACAAAGTTGTCTCCCCCAAAAATCCTGTTCAACTCAGGTTTTTCTAGTAGTACATTAATGTGTTTTGATGGTACAATACAAGTAACACTACATAAAAACACTTTGTCAGGCAGACGTTATAATGTGAAAACTAATCGCTACTCAAAGTCCTCCATTCCCTCTGCTATCAAGCTCCTTAAAGCAGACTGCACCCATTTTAGATGACTCTTTCTAGAGGACATTATTTATTTCTTGTCTTATCGACCTTTTCTGCAGTTTTTAAAGTCTTTACATTGTCTTGTTTTTTTAAACCCACTTGTTTTATCTTTATCTTATCTTGCTTTATCTTGCTCCGCAATTTGTAGGCTACTTAAAATGTCCGACATCTCTATCTGTCCCATGCTTGCTTAAATATGTTTCCTTGATGATTATTTATTTATGTTGTTGACTGACTATATGAATGAATATACACTGGAAAGCTACAAATGAATTGCCCCTTGTGGGATGAATAAAGTTGTCTGAATCTGAATTTTAACTGTTAAAGATTACAAGCCCCCTCCCCTTACAATGTTTTGGTCCAAACTGTTTCTCCCCGGGACCGGTGTGAGTCTAGTACACACAGAGGCAGGCGGACAAAGGGGTGGTGATTGGACGAAGTAAGTGTATTAAAACACAGAATGGTTGCTAAGCTGTTTATTACTCCACTTATTCAACAACATGAAAAGCAAAATTTTAACTCCTGTGGTCGAAGTCTGCCGGCATGTATTAAATTAACACAGCACGCAGCTAATAGGGTGTTCATTTTTAAGCTAAAACAAATTTTGCACTGTATGTAGCACAAATTTTCATCATAGTTTGTAATGAATCTGTGAATTGTCCAGATTTTTTCTCTGCTGCTGGCTATAAAGAGCCTCTCTTCTCTGCCTGATGCAACAGACAGGTGACATGCTAACATCCTCATCCTCTTATATATGACACAAATATCACACTTTATTAGAATTGTTGTTAAACATTTATTTACCTTACTGCTACTCCAGATTTATTTAAAAAGAAAGTAGTTATAAGACATTTGAGAAAGTATCACCAAGGTCACTAAAAAGTTACATCGCCAACTACTGGCCTGGCATGCGCACCGCTGCGTTTTTAGTCGTTCTCGCAGATCCGTGTGGATGCAGATTGCTTTTGAAAAATGCAAAGGACAAGCTTTTCTGTTTGTGGTGACAGAGTCGTTCTTGTAAATGTGACCTGTATGCACACTTTTGGTCAAGACATGGAACAAACTAATGCCGAAGTCACACATTCCAGTTTCTCATGGTGATTGTGCACGACTGTACACGATTGAGGAGGCTGGTGTGATCGCTATGATACGGGATGAAATGATGATCTCACCCTTGGACACATCCCATAAATACACCGTCAGTAGCGCTTCTACAGCACTTGGGCGGTGTTCGTCCCGCTCCAGTTAGGTTAAAATAGCGATATGATGAGGACTGCATGAATATCCATCCTGCTGACACAACGTCAGCCCCGCTCAAGCTCAGTTTGCGTCACGTAAGCCCCGACTGAGCCCCGTCGTTTGTGCCGTCTTGAGCGGTACACAGTCGGGGCACAAACGCATACATCCTTTTCAGTTGTCCTCATAAAGCTGTCAGGATTGAGTCACGATCGGCCCGACTGAGCCCCGTACATGCCACGCTAATACCGTTCTCTTTAGGACTGCATTAGGCTTCCACACCGCTATAGTGAGAGCGGCGATTCTCCACGACAGTTTTGAACAGTTCAAAACTGTCGGGACCCTTCCATGCTCCCCGCCGTTCATCCACGACCATACAACGGTGATCCAGTCCAAGTAGTGCATGCACCACGACCAAAGCACGTTTTATCAGGATTATGACAATCGTGCACAATCGCCATGAGAAACGGGAATGTGTGACTGGGGCATTACAGCCTACACATTTACACTTATTTCTTTTTCAAACATACGACAGTAAATTTTGCCAAGGTGAACAAAATGCAAGATCAAAACGAAACCCCTCAGCCCCACGTTCCAGACAACTCTCAGGCGAACGCAGAACACACGGGGGTCTGGGGTCGTGTTTCCTTTGGGTGAACCCCTTTGCTCAGGAGGTCCGCGGTTTCAGGTTTGTGGCAAACGGGCCAATAATCAGCTCAACGATGGGGTCTTTGTGCTGCATGTGGGTGGCTCGGGCCTAGCACCCTAAACCTGAACTCCGGACCCACAGGGCGAACGCGAGTATCCCCATCGACTCTCTGAGAGACCCAGGCCCCGGACCCTGGGCCAGAGAGGAGGAGGAGTGGAGCAGGAGAGGTGAGGAGGAGCAGAGGCCTCCAGCGGTCAGGGAGATCAGAGAGGGGAGGTTACTCTGAGGAACACGCACCGCCACGGGCTGCACGCACACACCTGAGGAACACACACGCACATGAACAAATATCCACATAAGACTGAAGAGCACCTCACACACAAAAGCCTGAGGGGAGAGAGCACAACAAAGCCTCCATAATGTAACCAGCAGGTCACCCAGAGTTCAACCTTCAAACCTCACTATGGAAATACTGTATGTTAATTACACATGCTCTCGCCTTTTAGGGCTTCCAGTAGATATTAAAGCGCTACGTTAATGTGTGTGTGCCTCTTTGAGCCGTAAAATTACACTTTCTCATTGGCTTTCTGCCTTTTAGATGAATACCAAAGTTCTGTCATGAGAACTTGCTGTGAGATGAAGCCTAAAGAGCAGAACAGCGGTCTTGGGAGGGCAATCAGACCAAATCCATAATGCAGGATCACACAGTAAAATATTAAGCATCCTGGGGCCTCTGAATGACTTCTCACCCTCAACTCCAACCCTGTCATGTCTCACACATCACTGCCTCTTTTTGAGCCTCCAGATTATTTCCTTCTCTCCTCTTTTATCTTCTACGCCCTAGTTTGTTGCTTTCTTTTTTGTGTTTAACCCCTGAACAGGACTGGATCACTAAACATATGTGCAGTTGCTGTGTAGCGTGTGGTTTGTTTAGCCTGTTGTATTATACTGATAAATGTTAAATCGATCAAGGCACCTTTGAGTTTTTATGTCACACAAACCAGAAAATTCACAGAAATGTAAAGACAACTATAACAGTAAATCAGACAATGTTGTTTAGGCTGTTTGAGTTTAGGTTCTGATTTAAAAAAAAAAAAAAAAAGAATTCCGGCACCTTAAACAAGACTTTAAGACATTTTGTGACTCAAAATGTCTTAGATATAATTTAAGATCTTTTTAGACATGTAGTTTGTTTAGCTTGTCGTATTATATTAATAAGTGTTTAATCCATCACTCTAAATCAGCATCATAGGCATTATGTCACACACAGTCTGACCCATGTTTTTGTGACTGTACTGACCTCTGAACTGAAGACTTTCTTCACGGCTGCCGCGCATGCGCAGTACGGCTCATTATTTCAGGGGAAGACCGCCAGCTAATCAACAACTTTCTTCTTCCAGTTTTGTGCAAAATGGACGAATATCTATTGGATGAAGATGTTGTGGACAAGAACTTTGAATATGATGGGCGTTCTTACAGTTTTGAGCCAGAGTTTACAGATGAGCTCATCGAACGGAGGAAGCCGTGCTGCGCATGCGTGGCAGCCGTAAAGAAAGTTTTCAGTTCAGAGGTCAGCACAGTCACAAAAACATGGGTGGAGTGACCCCGGACTGTCTTGGAGGAGTAGCGCGAGCAGACCATGATGAAATATTGGTGAAACTAATGAGTTTTTGGACGATTAATCCAGTTTTAGAGGCGCTATACATGCCCTGTGTGCTACCATTATACGGATGTCTGCCGCTCGATTTTGGATCTAAATTTCTCCCGAAGCACTGTTTGGATCAGGAAAGCCTTCTGGGTGAGTATATTGTTCTACTTCATTCTATAAACAATGTGAAAGATGTAGAAACCAAACTTATCCTTTAAGGTTCTATAAAAAAAAAAGGGAAAAAAAGGAAGGCAATTAAAGATCTTTTCAATGTTTAGTTTGTTTAGCTTGTCATATTATATTAATGAGTGTTTAATCAATCAATGCACTTTTATGTTTTTATGTCACGCGAAAAAGAAAATCCACAGACACAAAAAAAAATCACAAAATGTGGAGTTTAGGTTCTGATGAAAAAGAAGAGCTCCGACACCTCTCCACTAAATTGGCTTTACAATTTCAAACAAGACTTTAAGACATCTTGTGACTCAAAATGTCTTAGATACAATTAAGATCTTTTAGACTTTTTAAGGATCTGCGGGGACCTTGAATGTCTCACATTAAGAATTCTCTTGCACGCTATCTAAATTATATGCAGCAATAATTAACCCTATCTATATTTTATTAGGAGTAAAACATAGTGTAAGTTCTTCTTGGATTACTTCAAATGAAACACTATATGAAGAAAAAATGCTTAAATTCAAGTCTGGTGTGATTGGTTTGAATATGTGCTGCAGTTTCTCCAATGTCATCAAACTTTTTGCTTCTCCATGTGTGTAAATCTGTCTCTTCTTTTATCTGGTCATTTATTCCCGTCTGAATGTACTCGAGCGGCTGTTGAATGGCAGAGAAAAGCCTCTGCTCCCCCTGCTGAAAGCCTGCTGGACGCCATTGTGACGGCACACCACCGAGTCCGTGTCTCATGTGTGTGCGGTACTGCTGCTGTGGCTGGAGGATGGTGGCTGGTGGGGTGGGGTGGGGGTAGATGGGACTTAAGTCTATCAGGACCCCCGCACATGAAAGGTAAACTGGAGCCGCTTAATCGCAGCGCTGACACAAGGAGGTTCAGAAGGGCGGCCACTTAGAGAAAAGAAAGGCAGGAGAGCCGGGCAGCGTCAATGGAGCTCAGCGACACTGACCACATTACAGGAACAAACACACACACGGCAGAATAGACACACAGACTTGGTGGTCTCGACCCGTCCTGTGCTCTGATGACGGCTTCAGTGGGTGTGTATGTGCGTGTAATACTTCTCCAAAAGACTGCATTCACTCCACACCTTTTGTAAAGACATTTAAATAAAGTGTCTGGTTTCATTGCTGTCTTTGAAATAAAAGTAATGACAATAAAAAAGGACTCCCTCTGAGGGACGAGGTGATGAATGCTGGTCTGATAATGACAAACATCGAGAAAGGTGAGAGCGAAAGAATTAACATAGGGCTACAAAAAGTTAAGGGACATATTTGGCTGAGAGCAGGAAGCAACTTGAAGCCTCTTACTGTGCTCAAGTGAACGCGACAGTCAATCATCAATCAATCCCCTTCTGGAAAGGTTCTGCTCTTTCCAAGGACTTTCTATGGGCTGTTGAATGGATGGGCATGAAATATAACCCATAGATATGTGAAACAGTCCATCTGGTGTGTTAGACTTCCTCAGAAAGAGCATGAGACATTCATGAGAAATAATTTTTTATTATCTCCACCAAGGAGGTTATGTTTTTGCCAGCGTATATTTGTTTGTTAGCAAGATTATGAAAAACTACTCAACATATTCTTTTGAAATTTCCAGGAGGTGTTGGTAACGGCCCAACTTAAAAATGAGTGCATTTTGGTATTGATCCAGATAACTGCCATTAGTGGATGATCATCTTTGCTCAATATCTGTCCAACTAATAATGATATCACCTTGATTTTGAGTGCTAGGTGTTAGTTTTCAGGGTCAATAAATCATATTACAATAGTAACATGGGACTATTTCTTATAGATGAGCTACCTTTTTATACTCATTGAGAGCTTTCTATTTGTTTCTGTTGTACCAGTCCCCAATTACCTTTAGCTCCTTCCTTTCATTGTTGGCTGAATGTTTCTCATACTTTCTGTTCTCCGTCTACTTTTTATTGTACTTTCTTCTCTTATGAATCACTTTCCAGGCCATGTTATTGTTTTGTCTCATCCAAAATTGTTTGACTTTTAAGTCATTTTATAACGTTTCATGTCTCACTAAAGTCTTTATGTCTTCTTACTGCTTTTATTACATTTGCCAAGGAGATTCCATTATTACTGCAATTTGGGTTTGTTTTTAGATTGTAGACAGGATAAATCAAAACTTAATTATGTGTTAGGAAGGGATTTTCATGGAATGTTAGTCATGGCACAAGAAAGAAGTGATTTGATTTTGGTGTGGACCTGAACCCGGATGTTGATCCAGTTTTTTTAAGGTTTCTTGTGTCAGATTGGGCATTTTTCTAGATTTTCTTCTAACAACTCAGAAATTTTTTTGACAGATTTTGATGACATTTTCAGAAAATGGTAACCATGCAACTAACAAGAGGTGATACGACTGATAGAGAGATGAAGTCCAGATACAGGATTTTTTTTCAAGGATTTGTGAACAGTGTGGGATAGGACAGTTTTCTAAAGTTTTGGCAGTGGTTGGCAAAAATTTTGCAATCTTATTTCATTTAATCCTATAACTTTGGTACTTGTGGTCTCATTTTACTCGATGTTACCAGGTTCTTATGACATACTAGATGAGTTTTTACCGGGACATTAGTTTATTTTGTATGTTTTCTGCATATATGTGTGCTACTTATCGTTTGGCAGCTTCTTTTGTGCTTCTTCGAGATTTTATCCATCACATAGCAAAACAGTGAGCCACTTCAAGCTGAGCAAAGCTAATTAAAACTTACATCAGCTGGGCAACGCTGATATTCATTGAATATGTTGACATTTTTGAACACATGCTTAAAAAATTCCATTGCTTGATCTAAGACACTTCTAAATACCAGTAAGAGTTGACCTCTGCTTCCCTTCTCTACCCTCAGTTACAGCTGTGTTCTTCTCTGTTGGTGAACATTAGGGCTTACATGCTTGTTCTTCAACATATATAAGCGGACCCTCAGCAGTGTGATGTCCCATTAAGAGTCAGATAGTAGTTTTAGTGGTGTGAACACATATTGTGGGATGTTAGGACAATGTTTGCCAGCTTTACACATCATAACTTAATCAGGTAATCAGGTTAGCTCAATGTAGATCAAATTTGGACATTTTGTTTCAGATTTTCAGAGATGATAGTAAACACTACTACTGTTTGTAAATGTGTCACAAAGGTTCAATGGCTATTATGATATGTGCTCTATGAATGGATGGGCAGACCTAAGGCAAAACAAGAAAATGGGGGACCTTGGGAGAATTCAACAAGAGTAGCATGTTTGTTGGTGAAAGTTTAAAATCCATTTATAATAAGTCATTGGAAAACTTTATAATCAACCAGCTAGTTTCTCTCTGCTTTAGATATTAATACCTGCGATGTACACAGTAAAATCCACCCTAGAACATACTTTTAAATATACTATACTTTGATGTGTGTTAAAACAGCTTTAGGTTCTTTTGCTTTGTTATTGTTATTGTTTTAAAGGGATAGTTCAGTTTTTTTGAAGTGGGGTTGTATGAACTCCATATGGTCACTAAGGACATTAGATACAGTAGAAAGTTCTCTCCTCTCCACCAGAAAGCCACAGTCTGTGACCGTCGGTGACGAAGAAAAGACGCTAATGGGAAAGTACCGTACCGGATTTAAAGGCTATTTTCTTCGCCTACTAGAACTCAAATAAAAAAATAATACCACAGTTTAAGAGTATGCTACATATGAATTTTTTGAAGTGCATTAACCTTTCGGAAATATAAAGGTTATCCGGACCTAAGCCAACTCACGTCGAGAGATGCATTCACTATACGATGTAACCGCATACCCTCGTTATGCAGAGGAATATGGTGAAAGCTGAGTTCTAGATGATGCACATCTGTTTCTGCATCAAGGGAAGCATCACAAACACCCATCTCAGAAATATTTGTCATATAATGTGCTTTTAATTAGTGTAAAACAGGCATTAGAGGCCTCTATTGCTAACTACGGCGGAGTGATTTAGCAGAGGGACACATGACGTGAGTTGGCTTAGGTCCGGATAACCTTTATATTTCCGAAAGGTTAATGCACTTCAAAAAATTCATATGTAGCGTACTCTTAAACTGTGGTATTATTTTTTTATTTGAGTTCTAGTAGGCGGAGAAAATAGCCTTTAAATCCGGTACGGTACTTTTCCATTAGCGTCTTTTCTTCGTCACCGATGGTCACAGTCTGTGGCTTTCTGGTGGAGAGGAGAGAGCTTTCTACTGTATCTAATGTCCTTAGTGACCATATGGAGCTCATACAACCCCACTTCAAAAAAACTGAACTATCCCTTTAATATCAATTTTATTATTATCATGTAACTGCAGCCATTTTCCAGGAGTTTTCTTGATATAGCTCTGAACAGATTTGATGCCCATGGTGTTAGTCAGCATGCCAACTAAAATTTAAGTCCTCAAATGGATTTTAATAAATCTTCCTAAGACTTTTTATGGCCAAAAAAACAAACTTAAGAACTTTAAAGGTTATTTCAGGATCTGCATGAGCCTATAAAAGATAAATCAGAATTTCTATCTAACAGATGACTATCACAAAAAGAGCAACAACGCCTTTAAAAGAGTCCTTGGTATACGCTGGATGAGCCAACAATGCATTTAAATTATTTCTTGTCTTTCTTAGAAATTAAGTGATTAAAATGAAAAATGACACCCTCTGAGGGACGAGGCGGTGAACCCAACTCTGATAATGGCAGAACTTCAGAGACAGGTGAGAGCGAAAGAATAAATAAAGCAAAGGGCTACAAAATTAATACAAGTTCAGGGACATATTTGGCAATTAGAGCTAATCTGACGAAGGCGGGCAGACACAAAGTATGCATGAGAAAGAGGGGGGGCAGGCCGCAGGAGGAGAGAAAGTGAGGAAGATGGGTCGAGTGACAGCCCCCCTTGAAGGTAGTGTTCTCCTCTTGTGCCTCTCCCTCCTTTCTCATCTCTTAATGCTTAT
This sequence comes from Scarus forsteni, assembly GCA_036419115.1. NCBI lineage: Eukaryota > Metazoa > Chordata > Actinopteri > Labriformes > Labridae > Scarus > Scarus forsteni. Next base: position 11,635,411 of record JAZDUH010000270.1, read on the forward strand.
TTTCATCACTTTGCTTAAAATATTGATAATCAATTAGCACTACGTCTGTTTTGCTACAGAATCTGTGTCACGGTCTATCACTCTGTCAGAGCCAATTCGCTGCTCATTCAAAGTTCATTTTTCCTTGGCGGCTCTGTGCCTTTGGAGGAGTCATTACGCGGGGAACATAGCCCGGGGTGCAATCACCTATTCTCTTTCATTACTGGGGAGATGGAGAAGGTGAGAGAGATTATTAGAACTTTGGAATGATCACAAAGCTCCACGCCGCCTGTCAGATCCCCCCTACGTGTAATTCATCTGGCCTCCCTCCCTCCCTCCCTCACCCCCTTCCCTTCCACTCCTGCTAAACCCCCCCTCCCCTCCCATCCCCAGCCTCAGCCAGGGGTTTGGCCACAGACATTATTCATGAACATCTGCAGCGCGCTGAATATTCCACAGCCTCCGCCGCGATGAAAAGGGAGCTGCCCCTTTGACTCGAAAATTAACATGCCGGCACAGAGATTATGGACGAGCCCCGTTTCATTCCAAGCCGAGCTGGGCCACGCTGAGCCGAAGGTACGGGGCTGGGCCTGGCTGAGCGGAGCGGGACGGGATAAACGGGACAGGAAATGATTTTTATTTCAAAGTAATGAAAGTGACCGTGGTGCAGGTGCACAATAACAACTGTCACGGAGGCAAACACACTAAAATCAGACTTTAATGGTGGAGCTGTGATAGGCAGCATCAGTGGTGGATTCAGAACTCTCTGCAGTCCCGTCTGACTGAAGTCTACAAACTCCAAGTTTTCAGTATTCAAAGTATAATTTAAAACAGGTAATAAGTGTAATCAAGAGCTCTGATTCATGAGAGATAAACTGAGCTAAGCAGGGTTTTTATGTACTGTAAGGCACAATATGAGAAATGTTCTCCAGCAAAATGACAAAAAAGAAATCACCTGTGTCTGCGATCACCAACTACTTTTGTAAAAAGGCCTGGTTCTTGCTTGACAGACATCATGGGGCCGGATTTTAAAAGCAGTGCAATAATATAAATATTTAAGATGAACTGATATAGTGATGTGGCTGCCTCATTTTTCCCCTTCAGCCAATTGCAAGCCAAGTTTAACCAAATACCTGCTAAATTACAGCCACTGGGGTCCCACCACCTATCTGAGTGTGTGCCTTAATTCAGCCATAAGCATGTCATTATTAGGGCCCGAGCCGAATGGCCGGATCGGCCGGCGAAGGCCCTATTGGAATCGCTCGGATTATTATTATTATTATTATTATTATTCTCCAGCCTCTTTAATCCCAAATTGCGTGCCCTCAACTTGACTTATACGCGACCGCACCTAGGCCCAAAAATTAGTCCCGCCGAAAAATTTATGAATCCAGTGTTTGCACAAAAAAATGTGCACCATAGCGCCCCCTAGTGGCCTTAAACTGCAGCCCCTGGGGCTACTTTCAAGTATCTACCTGAAATATTTAAGCCATAGCCATCATGCCCGGACCTACAGAAAAGTCTCTTATGACCATGGTCAATTCCGAACAGGAAGTTCGCAAATAAGCGTTGAATTTCGCATGTTGCCAATTTTCAGGGCACGATTTTAAACGAACTCCTCCTAGGTTTTTATCGGATCAACTCCAGATTTAAACAGTCCATACTAGAAACATTGATGATGAAAAGTTATTAAAAGATTTTTCAGAAGTCAATGGGCGTGGCCAGAAACCACGCCCACATTTTATGAATTTTTCACTAACTCCGAAATGCACGAAAAATTTTTGGGCATAACCACCAGGCCAAGACGATCACAAATATATAAATTGTCATAGGCAGTTCCAAACAGAAAGTTCAGAATTAACGTTGAAATTCTGTTTTTCGCGATTCTAGGGCTCGCATTTGAACGCGAACTCCTCCTAGGTTTTTTATCGGATCAACTCTACATTTGGAATATGTCTACTACACACATTGACGATGAAAAGTTATTAAAAGATTTTTCGTAAGTCAATGGGAGTGGGAAGGACGCCCAAAGTTCGCCATTGTTGAAATACACGTAAACCTTAATAACTCTCTAGTAAAATGTTAGATTCGGACCAAAACATGTACACATGTTCACTGTCCCTGCCTGAGTATATCTATAAGCTTTATTTCATTCTCAAATATAGCGCCTCCTGCTGGTAACAGGAAATCTGATGTTTTACTCTATCATTAAAATCTCCTCCGTTTTTCAACATATTTCTTTCAAATATTCTCAGAAAGGGTCTTCACACCTTCATGAAGCATCAGTGTTCAGGTCATGTCCTGAGGTGAAACGGTGTGGCGATGGCGAAGCCTCAAACTTCACTGATCGCCATGAACCTGGAAATCACTCTGTTTCCTTCATTTAAGGTCTAATCTGCTTCAAAATCCACAAAAATGATCAATGTCCATCTGCTAACACATCTAAAAGCTCAATTCTCTGCTACTGCAATCGCACCAAGCTTTAGAAATTACATAAATTACATATGTTTGTGGTAAATAATCCAATCTTCCCCAAATTCAACACACATGATCACTGCTCCACTCTGGACTAATTTTTTCATTTACACATTATTTGTGTCATACGAATAGCACCATCTAATAGACACAAGCAGAGTTAAGGCCAAGAACACTTAAACATGCTTTAAATCATCCTGATTGTGGAAGGAAGCTTTCCCTGTCCCTTCCCTGCTCCTCAGACTGAGCTGAGGTTACCTCGCATGCTAATTAGCCCACCCCCCTTCTTCACCCCACACCAACCTCAGAGATCTGTCAGTCGTGCTCCCAGCTCCCTGCTTAGAGTGAGAAACCATAGATTCTTGACATGTCATCCTCTTTATTTAATGTTCTCTGTTTACTATAGATGTTTCATATAGATTTTATGTTCCATAAAATGTTGTTTTCTAGCATATTTAAATGTTGTCCTTTAAGTTTTATCTTCTTTGGGATGTCAACACACAGCATGTAGACAAGTCCACTCAGGGACTGACAGTTTTTTATCAGGCTCTGTCTGCATGTTTGTGTGTGTGTGGCTATTTGCTGAGACAGGTATTGCTTCACATGAAGTGCCTGCGACACAGGAACAGTGCCGCCCACTGGGCATTAGCTGTATTTTATATCTCAAATACCTGCTTGTATGTGGGGGTAGCAACATGCAGCAGTTGGGACATGTGGTGCCAGCAACATTTAGCGGCACCTATTCCCCACAGCAGCATTTGTTTTAAGCAATATGCGGCGGTAGCGACACGGCCCAACGGGCGCATGGGGGCGAGGGCCCGATCATCGCCGCTTGCGGCTTTAATTATTATTTTTCTTTTTCTTATGCCACTTTAACCCCAAATTGCGTGCCTTCAACTTGAGATAAACGCGAACGCGCCTAGGCCCAAAAATTAGTCACGCCAAAAAATTTATGAATCCAGTGTTTGCACAAAAAAAAGTGTGCCATAGCGCCCCCTAGTGGCCTTAAACTGCAGCCCCTCCGGCTAATTTCACATGTCGACCTGACATTTTTAGGGCTTAACTATCATGCCAGGACCTACAAAAAAGTCTCTTATGGCCATTGTCAATTTCAAACAGGAAGTTCGCAAATTAGCGTTGAGAGTCGCGCGTTTGGGCGCATTTAATTTGAACGAACTCCTCCTAGGGTTTTTATCGGATCAAATCCAGATTTGGATTGTGTATACTAGTCACCTTGACAATGAAAAGTTATTAAAAGATTTTTCGTAGGTCAATGGGCGTGGCCAGAAACCACGCCCAAATTTGGCAAATTTTTCACTAACTCCGAATTAAACGAAATTTTTTGGGCATAATCACCAGGCCAAGACGATCACAAATATATAATTTGTCATAGGGAATTCCAAACAGGAAGTTCGGAAATTAACGTTGAAATTGTGATTTTAAGGCTAGCATTTGAACGAACTCCTCCTAGGTTTCTTATCGGATCAATTCCAGATTTGGTTTGTGTATACTAGACACATTGACGATGAAAAGTTATTAAAAGATTATCCGTAAGTCAATGGGCGTGGCCAGGAAGGAGGCCCAAATTTGACCATTTTTGGAAAACGCGTAAACCTTAATAACTCTCTAGTAATATGTTAGATCTGGACCAAAACAAGTACACATGTTCACTGTCCCTGCCTGAGTCAATCTATATGCTTTGTTTCACTCTCAAATATAGCGCCTCCTGCTGGTAACAGGAAGTCTAATGTTTTACTCTATCATTAAAATCTCCTCTGTTTTTCAACATAAAGTCCTCAAATATTCTCAGAAAGGGTCTTCACACTTTCTTGAAGCACCAGTGTTGAGGCCGTGTCCTGAGGTGAAACAGTTTGGCGGTGGCGAAGCCTCAAACTTCACTGATCGCCATGAACCTGCAAATCACTCTAACTCCTTCATTTAAGGTCCAGTCTGCATCAAAATCCACAAGCATGATCAAGGTCTACCTCCTAACACGTCTATAAGCTTAATTCTCTGCTACTGCAATCTCACCAAGCTCTAGAAATTACATAAATTGCATTTAATGTTAACAATAATCTAATCTTCCCCAAATTCAACTCACATGATCACAGTTCCACTCTGGATTTATTTTTTAATTTACATATATTTGTGTTATAGGAATAGTACCATCTAATAGACACAAGCAGTGTTAATGCCAGAAACACTTAAACATGCTTTAAATCATCCTGATTGAGGACACAGTCTTTCCTCTTCCCCTTCCCCCTCCTCCTCAGACTGAGCTGAGGCTACCTCACATACTAATTAGCCCACCCCCCTTCTTCACCCCACACCAACCTCAGAGATCTCCCACCTCCCTGCTTAGAGTGTGAAACCATAGATTCTGGACATGTCATCCTCTTTATTTAATGTTATCTGTTTACTTTAGATGCTTCATTCAGACTTTATTTTGTGTATGTGTGTGTGTGCGTGTTTGTGTGTGTGTGTGTGTGTGGCAGAGGCAGTGACTGTCAGGGATAGTAATTCGTTCAAAAAATCTCAGAAAGGGTCTTCACACCTTCATGAAGCATCACTGTCTGCATGTTTGTGTGTGTGTGTGTGTGTGTGTGTGGCTATTTGCTGTGACAGATATTGCTTCACATGACGTGCCTGAGACATAGGAACAGTGCCACCCAATGGGCATTAGCTGTTTTTTATATCTCAAATACCTGCTTGCATGTAGGGGCAGCAACATGCAGCTGTTGGGACATGTGGTGCCAGCAAAATTTAGCACCACCAAAGTTTAGCAACAGCAGTATTTGGCGAAAGCAATATGTGGCGGTAGCGACAGGGCCCAACGGGCGCATGAGGGGCGAGGGCCCGATCATCGCCGCTTGCGGCTTTAATTATCAATTGTTTTCTTTTCTTTTTTTTTTTATTATTCTATGTATTTCTTATCCTTCACATTTTGAATGAAGAACTGACCAAGATGGTCATCATGAAATAAAAACCCTTATGGGGTGCAGTTTATATTGAATAAAGCCCTCAAGTTAAAGCATCAGTATGTAATGAAGAAGGTTGGAGATGACAGCACCTCTCCGCTCTAACATTTATCTTTCCTTTCTGTTTCAATTCAGAAACACCAATCCTACAGGATTTAAGTGCTGTAAATTCAATGTTTTCAAATGTTTTTCTTGTCTTCTGAACCTATAAAGGCTGTACCTTGTACTCGATATTCAAGCTTATGGGTAGAAATTGCATAGATGGACTGTAAATATAGATTTAAATTAAGAATATACAGTTCTGTAGCACATTAGGCCACCTGGAGCAGTGAACCTCCAAACCAACAGAGGGTTCCCAGCAAAACCCAGCCATCCATTACCCTCCTCACCTCACCTCAAAAATAAGCAGTACAGCTCAAGAAAATGGAGGACAAGCAAAGGTGCTCCGTGGAAGCACTTTAGGCTCCATGCCACCAATGGCAAATAAAAAATTAGGATTGGGCTGTGTGACAACATTGTGTAAAGCAGCGGACCTACTCCTAATCCACAACCAAGTCCACTGGCCCATTTGCATGCCTTTCACATAAGTGCACTAAGTCAAGCACTCTGTCTTGTGCACCTGCGTCCTTCTCAGTGGGCCAGAGGGACAGAAAAGGGCCATCATGGACAAGATTGCAAGATTCATATGCAAGGGCATGTGGTCCGGTGGTGAGGCCTCAGGAGAGGTTAAATGTTAAATGATCAAATGGATATTTGCAAAAACTGTTCCAAATTGATTTAGGGGGAAACTGACAGTCCTGTTACCTATTGATCAATTTATTTTTCAAGTATCAATATGCAGTGAAATGGATTTGTAACAGATTCTAAGAGTGCCCAATGCCCTCTTTGAGTGATTTATATTTTCAGCCAAAAGCAAAGCACTAAATTCTTCTGTCATGTCAAATTAATGACAAAAGCTCTTCATCTAAAAAGAAGAGCTAATTGTCTTGGAATCAGAACAAAAAGTACCAAGCAGTTGCTGTTAATTTCAAAGACTAGTGTTAAATGCCGAGCAAAGCTAAAATGTTTCAGTGCAAAAATCTCAATGCACCCTCTCACCTCTGTGTTTCTCTTTCTTTCATTCTCTCCTGGGTGTCTCCACATGAAAGAGCACACAGAGAATGGAGACGACTCTTCTCTCACACCAGGAGCAGCACGGCTGGAGACAAGCCAAGCATCCTCCTCTCTCTCTCTCAGTGTTCTGCTCGCTCACTCTGTCCCTTGCTCTTCCTTTCCCTTCAGAGATTTTAAGAGGAGAAGCTACTGGTTTCAGAGTTGTGATAGTCTACACAGAGAATAAACAAAACCTAGGAAAGAGTAATTACAGGTGTAATTATTACGTTAAGCCTCAACAACAGGACAACAGGCTCAGTTGTACATATTTGTTCTTAGAAGTCTAACATCAGCTCTAAATTGTTGCTCTGTGGTGTTGTCCTGTGCCATAGTATAACAAACCTGAACTCAGTGGAAAATTTAACCCACCATAAAAACAGATCATGTTTGGCCTGCCTATAATGTTTACTTTGAATAAACAACAGGAATCACAAGACATTTAAAGCCTAAATCAGGAAACTAACCAGAAATATACAAACCCAGATTCCACTGAAATTGGGACATTGTGTCAAATGTAAATAAAATAGATTACAATGATTTAGAAATACTTTGTGTCCTATATTCAATTGAACACGCTACAAAGACGAGATGTTTTATGCTCTAATTGATAAGCTGAATTTATTTCTGCAAATGTTAACTTATTTAAACACCTTCCAAAAAAAATGGGGCAGGGGCATGTTTACCACGGTGTTAGATCACCCTTCCTTTTAACATTCAACGAGGATTTAGGAACCTAAGACACTAACTGTTGAAGCTTTGTAGGTGGAATTTTGCCCCATTCCCACTTGATGTGCACCCTCAGTTGTTTAACAGACTAATGTGCCACATATTTTCAATGGGAGACAGGTTTGGGCTGCAGGCAGACCAGTTTAGTACCAACACTGTTAAACTACAAAGCTACACCTGCAGAATGTGTCTTGACATTGTCTTGCTTAAATAAGCAGAGGCATCCCTGAAAACATGTTACTTAGATGACAACATACGTACAGTATGGTGCTCCAAAAACTGAACGTACCTTTCTGCATTAATGGTGTCTTTAAAGATGTGCAATTTACCTATGCCATGGGCACCAAGTCACAGATGTTGGCTTTTGAACTTTGCTCTAATAACAACCTGGATGGTCTTTTTCCTCTTTAGCTCAGAAGACATGACTTCCATGATTTCCAAAAGCATTAAATAGGTAGTCTTTGTAATGTATTAAACAGAAAATAGGTCACAATGGATTTGAAAATCATTGTATTCTGTTTTATTAAAGTTTAAGACAATGTTCCAACTTCACTGGAGCTTGGATTTGCACAAGAACTTTTCTCCTAAAGGGTTTATGTGTATGCATCTTTATTCTTAAAACCAAAACAACCAAAAACAAAATCAAATCCAGGAACAATTTTTGAATGAAACCACACAAAAAGCCTTGACATTTTAAGATATGTCCCAACCGCAAATGAACTGGGGTTTGTAGATGTATCATTCTGGTTGCTTTTACAATACAATCTTATTTAGATCTAAGAAAAAACAACTTCTAAATGATTATTTTCCATTGTCAGAACTAAAGATCTTCCCTCATGACCACACAATTAGTACCTGACCTGTTCACTAAACAAAACCAAGAACACAAGGAACACCTGGGCATACTATTGAACAAAAATATCATTATTACCCATTACCCTGTGCAGAAGAATCTTACAAAGCATTACAAGAACACAAGAGCATCTTCATTATGACCAAAAATGATCCAAAGTCTGTGCTCAGACAGTTTGTAAAATTAACTGTAGATCATATTTCTTACTGTTCAAATACTGTGAACATACAAAAATGTGAAAAGCTAACACACAAGACATGTTTTCCATGCTACACCTTTGTGTCAGATAAAACATCTCCAATTGCACTTTCCACAAGAGCAAACACTGGAAACACATAAGAAGATGAAAACAGAAGAATATGGGAGGGAGAAGCAGACAGAGACGACGTAAAGAGAGAAATAAATGGAGAAAATGAAGACTTAAACGCTCCAGATCAGAGGAGCAGTCTCTGGTTTCTGACACGGGCTGGAGCGGGACTTTGTGCTGCCTCTTGTTGATTGTAAATGGCAGAGCAAGTTTGGTCTGGCTGTTTGAGCCAAAATGGAGTCTGACAGCTTTGTCAGGGAGTTTGAGCAGCTCAGTGGCAGGGCAGGAATCGGGATGATTTCATCCCTTTCATCTCCAAAATCGACGAAGTGCACTTGCACAGCCTCCATGGTGATAATAAAATAAATAAATAAAAAAAGAGGGGGGAAAGAAAACTGAGGCGGGCATAGTTTTGGGATGACAAGTGTTTTTTTTTTCTTTTTTTCAATTGTCAAAATAAAACAGAGATTTTAAAGATGGAGCAAAGAGTGAGAAAAAGGGGCTGGATGCAGAGCAAACATGTCAGGAGATGTTAGAAATCTCTCTAAAAACGACAACTTAGATATGCCGAGCACTCAGTCTTAACTTTCTTCTCTCAAGTTTTCTCTTTCTTACAAGATGTTAATGAGAAACCTCATTAACATCAACATTATCAGCTGAGATAAATGACTTGTAGGACACATTATTCTACCATGCCCTCACCATTTTCAAGTGTTATATATCTGTGTTTTATCTCATGTCCAGTTACAGACTCAAATAACTTTTGCTCAAACATACAGTCAGTCTTGTAAGGGGTACCACAACCTCAGTGCACATCACCATTTTGACTGAATCAAATCTATATGACTGTCTTTGGGTTCAAGAAAAACACTCTCTTTTATGACTAATAATCTGTTATAAATACCTGATACCACTCTGTATACCAGAGCAGATCACTGTGCATGTGACCAACATGACAATCCAGACAGACACTCAGTTACACAAGGTAGCTTTAAAGGGACTGTGAGGAGAATCTATTACCGGCGACACAAAGACTCTGCTACCCATGAGCACGCGCGGCGAATGTCGTAATGCTGCGTTCCAGTAACCTCGGAAATGGGAGTGACATCATCTACGACTTATCGGCGTTCCAGTTGAAGTCGGAAAAAAACATGCTGATCTACCAGGCTATTGTTAGCTGTTGTTAGGACGCCCTGTGTTGTTGTCTGAAGAATGTGATTATCACTATGGCAGCATTTTTGTAAATATAAGTCTAATAATACTATGTATACAGCTGATCTAGAGCAACACATCCCAGTCAGAAGTGCAAATAAATTGATTATTACAGGAGCTAAATAACTGTTCACACTGGGGACATCCATCTTCGATTGTCAACTCGGGGGTGGCGAGGTTTCACTGAGTTCCCAGTAAGAAATTCCGACATCGGGGGGCGTTCCAGTTGCAGTTTCCTACTCGGAACTTGGAAATTCCTACTTCTGACTACAACTGGAACACATCCCAACATGTTACCAAAGCTGAAGCGTGTGTTTGTTGCGTTGTCGCCTGAACCTTTCTCAGAACTCTGCATTGATTTACAGCTTCTTTTTTCAACAACTTACAGGATGCGAGGTAATGTATCTCTTTCTAGGTACGTAGTGGTAGTTTTTGATGTGTGACAACAAGCAAGGTTTGACAAACTTAGTATCGCAGTTTTGTAGCCGGCTATATATCCCTACTTACAGCCCAGTGCTCTAAGACATGTCCGAATAATATAAATTTGCTCTAGTTTTAATTGTCTTGAGTATCCAGGCCAGTCCAGTCCAGTCCAGCCCTGTCCTGCCCGACCAAGAAGCTAAGGAATAGCATTTATAGATAACCCATTTTGATGCTATAAAACTCATCAATAAGTGTGTATTTCGATCAGGCATATATCTAAAAGTGAGACTTTTTTTGTAATTACTTAGAAACTCCTCACAGTCCCTTTAAACTGAGGGTTTTACTGCTATCAGCAGAACCTTATACTTGTGTTTGCCAATACTCTGACTGAAAATCCAGTCAATTAGAAGTATAGACTTGTCCCTGTGATTCTTTATTTTACATCCATCCTGGCACATTGCTTTGTGTGAGATTTACAGGCAGCCCAAGTAAGTTTTACTAGGGTTAGTTACGGCCTGATCATGTTGGCTTAATGTAACTATGAAAAATTATGGTTAAAATTTCTAGAGTAGCACAACAAGTCATTTTATTTTTTCCCGCCTCCTACTCTACATGTGAGTTGCTGTCAGAAAGCTCTACCCAGTGTGTAGTGAGAAAGAAAGGAGGGGTACGTGAAATTTAAAATGTTTTAAAATCCCTGTTCAGTTTAAGTTTAAAATAACCCTTTTTTACTCTCTTGATGCAGTTTATAATGCAGGGGCAAGCAGCTTTAACCCTAGGTAACATAGTGTTATATTTAGCATATATAATGCTTCAAGATTTTTTTAAAACTTCCAAACAGTTTTGATTGTTCAAGTTTGAAAACAAACAACACAATTTCTTCTTTTTAATTGCATTTGAACAAATCAGATATTAATTTGTGTCATTGTCATTTTTCTGAGCTGTCATTAAACACATGCAGAAGTTACTATAACGTCAATTTGTTAAGTCTAATTAAGGATTGTTAAGTTTCTACTTTGGCAAGGCTTTAAAAATGAAAAAAAAAAATTTAACCCATGGGACTTTCAACAAGGTTAGGGTGTTTTTTTCATAGCTGTTTTACGCAGATAAAGAGGAAAGACGACACTCTTGTGGAGGCCACAACAGAATCATCCACAGCCACCCCTGACAGGTACGACAGTCAATGTTCTTGTGTAATGCAACAATGCTGATGTGCTTGGAGTTTAGGTTTCCCCATGCAAGAAATGATAACTGGTTGTGCATCAGAGGTTTAATAAAATTACTCTGTAAGGGTGGCCACAAGTCTCAATAGCTGTCATTGAGATTGAACATTAATAAGGTATTGCAACTACAGAACAAACTTAATCCTTCCTCCCATGGCAGATTACCCAAGTATAGCAGCCTTTCCTCTCAAAGCAGTAGTGTAAAAACTTGGCCAAAACTTAGCGCACTGCTACTGGAGTTTCCAAATCCTTGTGCACCTATTAACGGTCACAAATGCAGACCAAATTCAGGGAGAAAGGAGCAACACTGGCTGAAGGCTGTACTAATCACAATTTAAACGCCCTTATGGAACCATGGATGTCACAGCACAGTTAAACAGCTTGACAATTATAATTCCTGTATTTTTTCAATGCTTAATTAACTGAATCCACTGTCCATTTTCTCAAATGCAACTCAGTTTCTGGAGAAAAACAGGGACATTTCAGGTTGAGGTCCCTAGAAAATAATATTTTGTATCAATGTGGCCTCTCAGAAGTGAAAAGTTAGGTACCACTGAAGTAAAATACCAGCCCTGGCCATGTTTTTTCATACACTAGAGGCTTGACTGTTTTCCCTTTCCCTTTCATAAACACCTCTTTATGAACACTTTATTTTTTTCTTTAAAAAAACACAGCGAAGAAGCATAAAGACGAGCGTGTAGCATGTGTTTGAGCAGAGGGATTGGCAGAATAAAGGGCGCCTTACTCGCCCTCTTTTGTGCTGTTACACTCCTATACATTTATCCCTCTGATCCCTTCTACATCTATCTGCTTGCCTCATATTTTTTCTCTTTTTCAATTTACAGGATTGGTTTCTGTGTGTCTGATGGCGAAGGAGGATGAGGTATGAAATTCATCTTTATCCCGGTTTTGTTGTGTCTCCTCCTCCTCGACAATGCATGTCAGTAATTAGCCGACCAGTTTGGTTCCAGGCTTTTCACTGGGTGCCTCCGTTTGCCAACTTTCGCCTTTTGTTCTCGCCACACAATACCGCCCACTCGCCCTCGGTGTCTCTCTTTCCCTCTCTCTCTTCTCTGTGCTCCCCGCCTCACACCCACACAGGGCGTTACACAATCTATCCAAATGTGCTTCACTTTAAAACCCCATTACTTAGCTCCTGTTGTTTTGTTCAACACAATTAAAAGAACAGGCCCTTCATGAGAATTCAGAGGAGCCCTCGCCCCGGCCCGTTCGCTCCCTCCCTCCTCTCCTTCGCTCTTCTTCTTCTACTGTTGGCCAAGGAGTTGCTGTGAACAGGCCAGCTTAGTTCCCCCTAATTCCCTGGGTTTTGTTTGCATATAGGCTTAGTTTGGTTCCATTTGAAAGTCCTCAATGCCAAGCCTCATCCCCCGGCTGTAACCAGAACAGTGAGCAACTTCAGAGATCGGTCAGCCAAATGGAAACAGAGAGGTCCACACAAACACACACATATACACACTTAAACAGCTAAAGAGCCTGACGAGGTTAAAGGACACCGGCATTGTTATCTCTCTAAGTACTGACACACTTCAAAAGGGTGAAGGACTCAAAGGTTTTTTTCGGTAATGACTACCTGTTCGGTTCTGGCAGAGGGCCTGGTGATAATTTTAGAGTTAGGGCTTCATCACAAACGTGTGTTAAGTTCAAAAGGGAGCTCCGTAAATGAGAGACAGGATGACTGGTCAGTAATGAACACAAGGTCAGTGTCAGGAAGGTGAAAAGGGGAATAGAAATGTCTTTTCTTAGCTGTCAGCATTCAGAGAAGTATTCCTTAATCTATGTAAGCATGACTCTAAAAAGGCTTGTGCATTAGCTCCTTTACGCACATTTAGCATAACAACTCTGAAAAAAGTAGTTTTGAAAGAACAAATTATCCATTAGAGGATAAAATAATGATGCTGCAAACAATGTTTTTTCTGATTTCACACCACTACCAGCCTTTAAATGTATGTTTACTGTAGTTGTAGATTGTTTATTGAAGATACTATGAGGAGTTTATAAGTAATTACAAAAAAGTCTCACTTTTACGTATATGCCTGATCAAAATACACACTTTAAGATGAGTTTTATAGCATCAAAATAGGTTATCTATAAATGCTATTCTTTAGCTAAGTGGTTGGGTCGGACAGGGCTGGACTTGCCTGGACACTCAACTTCGGGAACAAGACAGTCATAACTAGAGCAAATTTATATTATTCAGACACGCCTTAGAGCACCGTAGCTAAAAAACTACGATACTAAGTTTTCCAAAAATTGCTTGTTGTCACACATCAAAAACTACCGCTACGTACCTTGGGTCACGTCTTTTGGTGTGTTCCAGTTGTAGTCAGAAGTAGGAATTTCCGAGTTCCGAGTAGGAAACTGCAACTGGAACGTCCCCCGAAGTCAGAATTTCCTACTTGAAATTCAGTGAAACCTCACCACTCCTGAGTTGACAATCGAAGATGGATGCCCCCAGTGTGAACAGTTATTTAGCTCCTGTAATAATCAATTTATTTGCACTTCTGACTGGGGTGTGTTGCTCGAGATCAGCTGTATACATCGTATTGTTTGACTTATATTTACAAAAATGTTGCCATAGTGATAATCACATTCTTCAGACAACAACACAGGGCGTGCTAACAACAGCTAACAATAGCCTGGTAGATCGGCAAGTTTTTTTCCAACTCCATCTGGAACGCCGATAAGTTGGAGATGATGTCACTCCCATTTCCGAGGTTACTGGAACGCAGCATTACAACAGTCGCCGTGCGTGCTCATGGGTAGCAGAGTCTATATGTTGCCAGAAACAGATTCTCCTCATAGCACCTTTAAGATGAATAAAGATAAAGTCCTCTTAAATTGAGGCCAAAAGAGCTCCCTCAACAGTCTGGATATTGCATAGGTCATTCTTATTCAATTTGTGCCAAATTCAAACACAAATGGTAAAGGAATGTAACGGGTATCATTAAAATGATAAACCGTAGTAAATTATGTGACAGTTGGCAGAACTGATTTCTTTCAAAAAATGTATTCAATCTTTATTTAACCAGGAAATTTGCGGTCCACACGGACACATACTGTAGATTTTTCCCCCTTGAAATGGACAAACACTGAAGTCTGGTCCTGTTTTGGATGTTGACAAGTACACCAATGGGAAACTAATTGAAGATGGTCACCATGTGTGCAGGAATTGCAGGAAAATTTCTCATGGCTGGGAGGCAGGAAAGAACCACAAAGCACCAGCAGCACCTCCACCATAAAAACCCCACAGCAGCATCAGAGGGAAGTGGTCTGGCTGGACTGTTGGGAAAAGACCTCAGCAAGGAACCAGAGACGTGAAGAGAGTCAAGTTGTTTTTTAATTCACATTATTTTTTAACTACTAGGGATGTAAAGAATTTTTGTGCCATGAAATTTCGCGAAATAAAAAAATGACGAAATAAAATTCAAAGACGCACAAATTAAAAGCCTACCTACCGTAGCAAAACACTCGCTTCAGAATGGAGGAAGACGAGGTCGAGGAATTAGCTTACGCTCCTTTGTCAAAGAAATCTGTTGAGTGGACCTATTTTGGCTTACCATGTAAAAGACGTGAGAACAGTGAGAAGATTGCGGACAAAACAACAACCGTGTGCAAAATATGCCGCCACAGTTCGCCGTATACTGCAGCGAGTATACCTACCAACTACTTTGAACTGGAGACAGGCAGCAACTGAATGTTTGTGTAAGTCTGCATGAAAAAAAACAATATCTGATTTTTGCATCTACTGTTGAGCTGACAGAATTTGACCATACTTGAAGATCAGAAGTATATGCATTGTTATAGGCTAAATATTATAGTTCACAGTTCAGATATATATAGGTCTAAACTACAGCTCTTCCTTTTCATTCAAAAATGTAGTTATCCTGATTGTTACAACAACAAAGCATATATTATAGAGATTTTATGTCTGCATTTGCACTGTAGTCTAAACAAGGGGAAAAAACTACAATTTTGTTTTTTTTCCAAGAGCATTTATTTTGTACTGATGCAGCAATATTTTTTGTATGTCTGCATTAGGAAGAAAATAAAGAAAATGAGATTTTTGCACAACTTCCTACTGTTGGATATTTTCTATAATCTTTATTTCGTATCGTAAGCCCTGTTTCGTATTTCGTGTCATTTGAAGTATGAACACATACTTTACGAACATTTTGAGCACACTGCACTAATACCGTTACAGTAATGATAACCATGACAATTTTGGTCGCAATAAGCATGATGTAAAATTTTCACAACGTTACATCCCTAAAATGGTGTTGAACATGATTCCCCCTGGTGTAAAGAGGCTGGTCTTTCGCTAACATGATGCAGAAATCACACTGATTTGCACTGATCAACATTTACTGAACACAAACCAAAGCAATCAACACCACACTGGCTCCTTGTGCTTCTTGTTAAACGCCTTAGAGGAGTTCTGTCATCAAGTTTACAAACACCGTGTCAGCCCACGTGTGCTTAACTACAGGAGACGCGCACAGGCCTGTGTTTAGCTAAAGGTGTGTGTCTTTATGTCAGAGCGGAGAGGAGGTCAGCCCCACCCCGCTGTGATGAGTGCTCAGAGAGACGTCTCGAGTTGTTAGACAGCTCTATAATTCACACTGGACGACACTTTTAACTACAAACATGCCTGATTACTTAAAAATGCTGAAGGAAACTGAACAGTGTGTGTGTCTGACAGTGTGCTGTTAAATATTACTCACAAACAACACTGAAGCAAACACTGACACAGTGTGTTAAATAATTATTCCTTCTGTTGTTACGCTGATTAACTCACCTCCTTATTGAAATTATTAATATTTCAGCCATGTTTATGAACCTCTAAAACAAAAAAATCACAGAAACAACAGTGTGTTCAACAATGACCTTTTATGGAGAGTTTTGTAAATTACTTTAAAAAAGTCTTGGCCGATACGGTCACCTGTTTGTAAGATTGGCTGATACAATTCTTATCATGTTTCATGTTTTATTAACAATTGGTCAAAAGGTTGGTTCAGCAAACCGAGATCTCAAGGAGCAATTCAACCAGTAACATGCAGCGAGGACATCTTTGCCTCTTTTTGTTTGCTCTCGTACTCGTCTCTGGTTCTTGTCTTGTAGGTTGTCTGGGTTGGTTAGTGAGGACGGCCTTCTGCTGTGGACTTACAAAACTTCAATAACTACAACTACAAATATGTGGCCGTTCTTTTGGTCTAACTCAATTATAATTACAGTTCCTGATATTAGCTTTAGAGATATCAACAAAATTTAATAGATGGTAGTAGGCCTGCCATGATTGGTGGACTAGTCATGAGTAAGTTGACAACGAGTTGACGTGCCACTTGTTTTATAAGCAATATTTTCTCAGAAAACTGCCGCTGTACCTTGTGCCGTGATGTCACTGGAAGAGTTATACCCAAACAGTATCATGGTTGACTGGCAATGGAGCTTGAAGCTTGGGAACATTTTGTTAAAACAAAAGAGAAGAATGTGCAATTCAAGAGCTGCAAGGCAGAACTTGTCTTCCATAGCAGTACGACGGCAATGCATAAGCATCTGAAAAGGAAGCACATCGTGGCTGATTGAATTTCTGACGCAGAGGGACAGTCGTCTCAATAAGCTAATTGGCTAGTTAGCTGCTAACATTAGCATCACCAGTATGGTGACCAGACATCCCTGATTTCCGGGGACAGTTCTTGTCTTGGATGACCTGTCCCTGGTTAAAGCTGTCCCTGAAAATGTGCCTGATTTCAGTGTTTTACTATTGAACATCTACTAGAACAAAGGTTATTACTACAGCTGTGTAGGAGGCAGAAAGCATGAGAGAGCAGGTTGAGCACAGACTATGACACAGCTATTGTGTTGTCAAGTCCGCTCATTAAAAGTGGGCTGGCTCCTCTGCTTGTGTGAATCTTTCCTCCTGGTCATCACGCCGGCAGGAATCAACCCAGCACACCACCAAACACACGTATGTGGGTGAAAAAATGCACAACTACGCAGGAGCCTTAGTTGCCAGGTCTGCTTATTATAAGCAATTCGGGCCACCAACTGCATTCTGGCACAGTACGCTGCAGTTCATGCATGATGTGACTAGCTGATTAATCACAAAAAGTCGTTGACTAGTCGACTAACAAAATAGTCCTTCGTAGCAGCCCTACATGGCAGTTTCTCCAAACAGCACACATATATTAATGTGGTCGTGACAAACGATCACTACAGCAGGACCTGCTGCTGTGGACCTGCTCAAGTCCTTGTGCTCTATCCTGCATCAACATTCAGAAGACAAGACATCATTTAACCTAAAATAATACTTCGACATCAGTTTAACCCAGTTTAATGACAGATCAGCGAGAGGATGCTATTTTAATCAACATTCCCTGTAGTCCATATTCATTATAAAAGTTAATGTTACTATTAGAACGACCTCTTTAACCACGGCTATTACTGATTAAACATCCATAGTTACCGTCATTACAGAGGACAGATTTATGATCTGGGCATTTATAAGTTTGTCACAATCATAATTTTTTCTTTTTAGTCCTTTTGTCTCTGCCTGGATGGACACATCTCTGGATGTATGTACGTGTATACATGCATATATGTGTACCTATAAGAAAGTGCCTTGAGATAACACCTGTTATGAATTGATTAAGATTAAATAAATATTGATATTGATTGTTTGAATTACACAAAAAAGACTAATTTATCACTGGTTTTAATCTTGAGAACAAACTTATTGACAGACTGAGTAATATATATTATTAATATTATTAATATTATTTTTATCCCACAGGCAAAACAGTCAAAATAAGTTAATACATAAAAGGCACCATACTTAAAAATATTAACTTATGAACACAATGAAACTGATGTGCTTTTAATGCTGAGAAAACAAAAATCCCCCCCACTTTACCTACAGTATTTCAGCAAAAATCTTAATCTCCAACTCTGTAAATTACATTTAAACACATCATGTTATTCGTTTCATCTAATACTCATTTTACTGAGCCAGCCCTTAACGCATCTCAGTGTTTTCGACTGAAATGCATCAGAAAACAAAACCTGCAAGGATTTCGGAGCAATGTGTTGCCTGTTTGTCTCAGCTGATGGTCTCAGTGTCAATTTCATTAAAGACTGTGACACTGGATTAATATGTTGAACTTAGAGGTATGAAGACAAAGTTTTGGAGAGCACAATAGTTAGAGCATCAGGGGCAGCTGATGAACAGATGTGGTTCATGAGTTAACATTAGGTTAATCCATGGGGCCGATACAATAGTGCCACCTTTAGATAAATCATCATATAGTTGTCACGACATCATTATTGAATGCTTATCACTTGTTCCATAGCACAGTATTGTATTATATCCTGAATTCACTTGTGTAGGTGAGGAGCAAGACGGATCAATATGACTGTAAACTCCTTCAGCAACACTCACACCTCCCTGTTCATCTCTGTGTGAGCTCATATTGATTTCCCTTTTAAAACTCCTCAATAATAAATTCCACCCCTCCCTTAACACAGACAGACTGGAGCGCAAAAGTGGCTTAAAACCACTAATTACATCAGCTCTGAAGGAAATCATTGATCAGCAGCATAATGGGAAATTAAAACGTCCCCCCCAAAACTGGATCAAAGTGAATGAAGTGGCTTAACAGGGTTTCAGTGGGGCTGCGCAGACGGGAGGTGGGATTATCACCCCTGGACACACAAACACACTTACTCTCATTACAGTAGCATGTTACAGGACTTGCATGACAAACACTTACTTACTTTTTATCACATGATCTGTTTATTCTGAATTACCAAAAAGAAAAACAGCAACTGAATATGGTGGCGTGAGTGAATACCAAGCACTCTAACTGATCACATCTTTTTTTTAAACAGTTATTTAAAGGCTCCACATAAGATACCTGTTTTGTAATACAGCTCTGTTCTGATGCAAGCAGGCCTCATGTCCAAGACCTGTGGAGGGGGTCCACTGGGGGAATGAATAAAAGAAAAGGGGCCCCTGCTGGTTCATCTGGCTGTCTATTGGTGCCCCGAGACCACCGTAATCTGCCTCCCCTCTGTCCCACCAGCCCCAACACTGGCCCCTCTGGGCTCCAGACCTGCTGCTCTGGGACTCCTTTATGTGTAATTAACAGATACAAAGAAGCAACTCACAAACATACAGCGAGGATACGAACGAGGAGATATCTGCTTAAATCACAAATTTAATTCATCTTGATTGCAGAAGCTTATAAAATTTTCAATAGAGCAAGTCTTTCGAGGTCATTACTAAACATGTCATTGGCTTTAAAGGGATAGTTTGGGTTTTTTGAAGTGGGGTTGCTCAAGGCCAGTGGCACTAGTCAGATTAATTGCCAATAAAGCAACTCTGCCCCTGTGGGAAGATAGATGGGTACTAGACAAAAACTAGCAGTAAATGGTGCCTCTGACAGTTGTGTAATTCCGGCATGTTTAGGCTAAAACTGCATTTAAAAAATGGTTCAAATAGATGCTACAATAAGATTCTTCACAGCATTTCACTTCTTCTTGAAAGCCCTGGAGTTTAAAATGTTTCTTGCGATTGCATCACAGGAGTTCCCTCTAACTGTAAAACCCTGCTTTCCTGTCATTAGCTCCACCATCTTAAGGTTATAAAATCTGTATCGGTTCACTCTTGTTTCCTGCTGCTCCAGCACAACTACAGTAAAGATGCCTCTTAAAAGGAGCTGAACATCTATAGAGAAAACATCCATCTCCATGACATTCACAGTGGAGGCAAAGCATCGCAGGGTTTTGATATTACTGCTTTAAACATCACCGTGAATGGGGCTTACGGCTGTAAGAGGATAGCAGTGCCATGTGATGGAGGTCAAGCTGATGCTAGAATGGATCTAAAATCATGGGCGTTTTTAACTTGTTGATGTGGTTTTGTTTTCTTGGCCTCTTAAAGGTTAAATATTAGCATTCAAACAAAATAAGATAAAACAATAAGTTACAGTTAAAAAAGTTTCCATTTCAACACATTTTTATCTTCTGACATTTCCTTTCACTCATTTGGGATTCAAATGAAGCCCCTTGTGGCCAGCAGGTTGCCCATGCCATAGGCTCTAGCTAGAGTTGTGCGAAGGTTATTTTTTCTCCAGCACAAAATCAGGATAACAAAAAAAATAAAAAACAAACTCAGCTGTGATCCCTCAGGTGGTCCTACATTACAAACTAACAGTCTTAGAAAAACATTGTTGACTCAGTTCATTGCTACATCTACTACTGACAGTCAAAACTCTACCATGGAAAGTTAATACCGTACATCAGCACCCAGGGCTGGAGAGCTCAGAGCTCATCTGAGAAGGACTGAGGCAAAGCAAAAATGTCTGCTGTGGTCTGATGAGTCCACATTTCAAGTTGTTCTTAGAAATCATGGACATTGTGTCCTCCATTTAGCTACAAAGGAAAAAGACCATCCAAACTGTTATCAGAGCGAAGTTCAAAAGTCAGCTTCTGTGATAGTATGGGGATGCTTTGGTGCCCATGGCATGGGTAGCTTGCACATCTTTGAAGACACCATTAATGCTGAAAGGCATATATGTTGGAGCAACATATGCTGCCATCCAGGTAACATCTTTTTCAGGGATGTCCCTGCTAATTCAAACAAGGCAAAAACAAGAAACACTCTGTATGTTTTACAACAGCTTGGATTTGTAGTTGATAGTATGAGATGTTCTATCAGATGCAGGAAACAGACTTCCTCCACACAGTAACAATATTATTTGGATGGTTTATTTTACGGCTGTGACCAGGACAGACAATGGATGCTGATCGACTGACTGTAAGTGAGGAGAAAGTCTTCACTGTGCTTATACAGTATATGCTCAGCATGCCTAAAAAACATAGTTTAAACTTTTAACCTTAGACAAAGGAGAAAGTATGTGTGTTGGTCAACTATTTCAGACTCTCTCACACTCTGTACCATAATTCATATGTGCATACAGAAACTACCGTACCGTACTGTATCGTACTGTCTTCTCCCGCTTATCCGCGGTCGGGTTGCGGGGGCAGCAGCCTAAGCAGGGAAGCCCAGACTTGCCTCTCCCCGGCTACCTCGTCCAGCCCTTCCCAGGGGATCCCGAGGCGTTCCCAGGCCAGCTGAGAGACATAGTCTCTCTAGCATGTCCTGGGTCTTCCCCGAGGCCGCCTACCGGTGGGACGTGCCCGGAACACCTCACCAGGGAGGCGTCCAGGAGGCATCCTGACCAGATGCCCGAGTCACCTCATCTGGCTTCTCCCAACGTGAAGGAGCAGCGACTCTACTCCGAGCCCCTCCCGAATGACCGAACTTCTCACCCTATCTTTGAGGGAGAGCCCAGCCACCCTGGAGGAAGCCCATTTCGGCTGCTTGTACTCGCGATCTTATTTTCTCGGTCACGAGCTGTGGGTCGTGACCGTATATGAGGATAGGGGTAAAGATCGACCGGTAAATCGAGAGCTTCGCCTTATGGCTCAGTTCCCTTTTTACCACGACAGACTGGTACAGTGCCTGCATCACTGCCGACGCCGCACTGATCCGCCTATTCAATCTCCCGATCCACCCTTCCTCCGCTCATCAGCAAGACCCCTAGGTACTTAGACTCCTCCATACAGAAACTGAAAAAAATATTTTGATAGGAACTGAACTGATCCAAAAATACTGAAATATGTAGGTAGGAAAGATGAAAGCATAGAGACATTGAAAGAAATATATCCAAGCTCTAAAACATTCATACTAACAGTAGCATAACAGTGCAGGTAACAGACTGGCCGATGAAGCGCAACATATGAAAACAAAACAAACACAGAAATGTTGAGTAAATAAAGCTGTACATCAAGTAAAAATGGGAAAGAATTAGAGGCAAAAAGCTCCAACAGTTAGTGTTGTCAGTAAACAAACGCTAACTAGGTCTTGTTAAAAGGAAAGGTGATGTAACACGGTAGTAAAGATGCCTCCGTCCCAGCTTTTTTGGAACGGAAACGGGCATAAAAGTGTAAAAAAAGCTCACTCTTATCAGTTTGAACATTAAATATTTAGTCTCTGTGTTGTATTCAGTTGAATATAGTTGGAAAAGGATTTGTATATCATTGTATTCTGTTTTTATTTACACATCCCAACAGCATTGGGATTGGGTTTGTAGTAACAGCCAGTTGTTTGTAGCAGAGAGCTCTAAAAACTCAGTCACAGCAAAAGCTGCGAGCACCTCTCACTGAGACACAGCATGCTGCCACAACGAACAAAGTTAACTACATCAACTCCACTTGTACTTACATTGTGCCTCAATCTACTTACACTAGCAAATCCAGGGCTTACATTACACTGAACTAAGCGGCGGATATTGGCAGAATGGGCTTACCCAGGCATTGTTCTTACTGGGCTTTTCTGAGAGAATTTTCTGGCCTACTGTTAGAGAAAGAAAAATATTGAGGACAAAAATAAAGTAGATGTTGTTGGAGAAGGAGTTCAGGGGATTCAGGGGGGTGTTAAGATGATTTGTAGGCCTTTTCTCCTATCAGATCATCTAAAATGTGAGTGATTACACCAGTAATCAGCTACAAGCCGACACTGGCACAGTCTGCGTTTTGGAGATAAAGGGCGAGAGACAGAGTTAAGAATGTAGAGAGAGAGGAATGAGAGACCTGTAAGAGAAAGAGAGACAACAGGAAGTAGGAGGAAGAAGGTGGCAGATTACGTCTCAATACCATCACATGCCAGGACGGCCATTCTCCTCCTCTCTCTCTTGTGCTCTGTCTATTCGCAGATCCATTTGTGCTCGGCCAAACAAATAGCTGACACCGCCTCATCAAAGCTGTGGATTGGCAGACGGGGCCAAGTGGAGCTGTTGACAAGCGAGGGCAGTGAAAGCAGAGGAGGAGAAGAGAGAGACAACAGAAATCCTCCCTATAATTCCCCAAACTGTAATCCACTGGGTTTAATGGTGTGTGTGTGTGCAGGGATTATATATTTTATCACTGATGCTCATCCTTGCTCTCGTACTAGTGTGTGTATGTGTGCGAGGAGAAAGCCAGCATGTATAGAGGGCCCAACAATGGCGGGAGAGGGATTTAAAGCCCCGCTCTCTATCATGTAACAACATATCCTGGCCAATTCAGGGTAACGAGTCGGCTTTTCACCACGGCTGATCCCAGCGATTAGTCCTAATCTAGAGACACCCCCGACACACACACACACATTCATACCTTCATCCGTCAACTCTTCCTCTTTTCAACACCAGACTATTTTGTCAGTAAATCAAGGATCTTCCTCTCAGTGTCCATCTCTATCGTTCTGATAGTGGACTGGCCCAAAAGGGGGAGAATGGGACAACCATAATCTTTGGTGAGAACATAAACTCTATCATCTCAAGGTCAAAAGTCATGTTAAAACCTGATCAGATTTGAAGAAATACTGTGGATTATAACCTTTGTCAGGTCTATATTTGAGATTAGGCACCTAATTCACCACTGCAGCTCAACTAATCTCTGATTGGATGCACAAGTTCCTGCTTTCTTTCTCTCACACAGGTGAAGAGGAAAAGAAAGACTAAGAAAGTTTGCAGTGAGCAGAGCAAGTCAGGTCTTAAATATAAGAACAGAATCAACTATTCTTCCCAAAGCTGCAGCTTTAAAGATACAAAATACTTTTAAACTACTTAAATGGATGTGAAAAAAACTACAGAAAATTGAACTTGTTAAAAATTAATGACTGAGTAGAAGTAAAGATGGACAAAAGCTTTGGAGTCAGCGTGTAAATAAGATAGACACAATATTGAGGAAAATGCTGTGGCAACTTTAAGATCAGTGTTAAACTGGTACTGAACATAAGGGTAAATTTCAGTATGTGAAGGCTTTATGGGTTTAGACCTCTAGAGGGTGCATAAGGAGTGATAATCAACAAGCAATGACTGGTAATACTGTGGCATCACAAACAAAGGTGTCGTAATGTGTCAGACACACCGTATCACAGCACAATGGTTGAAGGGAATTAACTTTTCTTTTGGTTTAGAGAAGATAAGCTACACGGCCAAGAACAAACTTGACAAGTTTTGGAACATATGGAATATTTTCTGTAGTTTTCTGGAGAATAACAAAATGAATGTTGATGGTTGGATGGATGACAAATAGAAATTATATTTACTGATTTATTGTCCTTTTTAAGTCTTGAACTTGATTGAACTGTTTTATTTCAAGTCTGCCTTTTGCTTTGTCTCCCCTTTTTTTATTCTTCTTTTTTATTTGTGCCTAATTCTGCTGTTCTGTACTGTTCTCTGTTTGTTTAATGAACAAAATGCAAAATAAACACGTTTTAAAAGAGGGTGCCATAGAGCTAGGACAATTGTAAGTGCCTATGACTGACGGGGGCTGTAAAAGTACAAAAAAATGAGACATTATTTTCAAGCAATGTTAATTTATAATAATAAGCAAATACTTTTTCATGTCTTATTTGGTTTTAATTGCTAAAAACATAATTTGAGTCATCTAAATCATGCAAAAATATAAATAAAAGCTGCTGGATGCTTAATCTGGTCCCAAGGCCAGAAGGTAAACATTATGGTTGAATTCAAAGTTCTGGCCTCTTTTAATGAAAATGGGGCTGAAAAGTGCATTTTTGTTAAGTAATCCGGATTTACCAGATTCCATGTCTGCAATGGGGCAGATCCATCTTGCAAAGCTTCCGAATCGAATACCTGGTGGACCGGGCTGCATTAATGTTACCTGGTCTGGGGACAACAGCATCTGTACAAAAGCCTGGTGAACGTAACTGCGAGGCTACTGGCACCCCAAATAGGCAGTGAATTATGCAACATTATAGTTAATCAAATGAATATTTATTTTGTAACATAGGCAGCCCAAGCATGTGAACAGGGTTGGTTTAGACTTTGCTAGTGAGGGCACACAATGATGTCTTTTCAGGGGCCCATAATTTCTACCTGCTGCCCTGATCATAAGCTAGCTAACAACTCTATAACAACCTCAAATGTCACCGTGGCATACAGTTCAAATAAAAAGGGACAAGGAAACCTGGTTGTTAAAGGCCATCTGCCAGAGCATAGAATAATGCTGTAAGGTTCTTGATGAAGAACCTTCTGGTGCAGTAAGTAAACTGAGTTTCCAAAAAGCCCAGGTGCTTGATTTTATTTTCTTTGTTATGTACTGTAATCTAAAACTTCACGGTCTATCTCTTCTGTTCTGCAGCATTTAACTTATACACTTTAACTGTTCTTAAATAAGACAGGAAGAAAAGCATAGATTTACTCGAGACATTAACACCAGCACTTTATTATGGGTCAGGTCTGCCAAGAACCTTTCACATCACATGTTGTAATTTAACCAGAATGAGTTATGGTATAAAAATTGAAATAGAGAACTGTGATCTAAATTCTGGGGAGAAACCATGATTCACCTTTTAGGAAGACTGATGCAGCCATGGCGGGACCATAAAATAGAACAAAACGAGGTACTGTGCTGGTTAAACTGGAGTCATACCATTTTATGTACCATGTACCAGATTGGTCCTCCATTTATGTTAGAAACAAGCAAACAAATGATCAGTACAGATTTCCATCACATGGTGTTGGCCTTCCCCTATTTTGTATTTTATATGTATGAGCTTTCGGCTCTCTGCAATGACAGACCATTGTGCTTGCAGTGCCCAATTTGCCCATCAGGACAAGAAAGGCTTCGTTGCCTAGTCTCATTGGTGACAGCAATGGGCCTCCATGTTCATGGACATGGGCTCACAGCTCAGGTAACTTGTGATCTGTCCTGCTCCTCACTTTCCACAACAGTTTTTCCATCTGTCTTTCTACTCATGACACCATGATAAATGTTCATCCTCTGTTTTCTCAGGTGTATAAAGATATCCTTTCAGACTTGTAAAAGCACGCCATTGTTACTCAAGTCAAAATCTCATTTTTAGCTGGTAGTTTTCGTGACATTAGTCTTTATTTCTTCCAGATATGTGGAGCCGAAACAGCTGATAAGCAGAAAGTGGCGTTTTGCTGGCTGAAGAATACGTAGCCCTGTATGTTGAATCATCAAATAGTTCCAAACATCAGGGCTTTGTCAAGAAAAAGTAAACTGTTGTAAAGAACCTTACCCCAGTATCTTGTCAAGCCAAAAAAATGTGTAGTTCTACCCCTATAATTAAGATTAATGAAACCCTCAAAATTTTGATCTTGTTTTATGAGACTTTTATTGAGAGTATTCTTGGTTATTGCATCATACACTGAAATCTTAATTCTAAAGAAACAAGTGAAAATATCATTTGGAGGCAACAACCTGATCTTTACCACCTTTATCTGACCTGGCTTTCCCAAAAGGACAAGACAAGGTCTGCAACCCACCCACTCTCAGGGGTGTTTCTGCTTTTCCCCTCAGGGGGACGGTGCAGACATGCTGACATTAGAACACATCGAGCTAAAAACTCATTTCTTTTGATGGCAATCACACAACTAAACAGGCGTGGGCAGGGGTGTGATATGAATTATTGCCCATTGAAAAGTGCATCTTAAGCAAAGAAAAAGTTTTATGGTTAGACTATTAATTTTCATATTGTTTATTCGCTAACGTATTCTGTGTGCTAGGGAATTTGACATCTGATAGGTCTGTGTAATCAATGTGAGTCACTGTCATTGATTAAAAATCCTCCATAGACTTCAACTGGTCCAAAACTCAGCAGCTCACATCATTTCAAGAACACCACCCACTCATCACATCACACCCATCCTGCAACAGCTCCACTGGCTCCCCAGTGTTTGTGTATATTCTGAAAACAAAGTTGCCTCTTAGGGACATTAAAGTTTTTTTCAGTCTTAAAGGTGTAGTCAGCGATCTTCTAATCTTCTAATCTAACGCAGTATTTGTCAAATTCACCGTATTTCTCCTCTCCATCCACAAGATGTCACCACTGACAGCATGTTGAAAAAAAAGTCCGGTTTCAATACACAGCCTTGGCTCTGAATTTCAGCAGGTAAATACTGTGGCTCGGGCCAAGTTACCAAAACAGAGTACACCCCCCCACATCCAGGGGACGATCATACTCATGCGCAGATCAGACAGAGGGGGGAGGGGGAGTAGTAGATTGCGTAGCGTGTGCAGTTAGCATAAGAGAGAGATACAACATGTGCAGTAGAAATGGCTGAAAAACAGCCCAAAAGAAAAAGGTCAGAGGAGCAGAAAGTGAAAAAGAAGGGCTATGACCATGAAAGAGCGAAGACCCGGGTCAACATTGGTTTTGCTTTCCAACGGTGGAGAGAACTCTGCAAATTGAAAGACCTGAAAACGGACGCGGACGTCGCCGTCTGTCTGCTGGATAGGTAAGCAACATTAGCTTTGTGGTGCTTCACATAACAGGAACAGCCGTCGGGCATTCATCTTATTGTCTAATCTGCCAGAATGTACTGTTGTTGTGATGTTATCAATATTGTCAGTCGAGTTGTCTGATGAGTCGGGGTTACCTTAGCTACGTTGGTCAGCTGTGCAACTTCTACGGCCGTTTCCAAGACGATGCACGTCCATCAGCTTTTGGGGGTGGAGCCAGGGGTGAGGTATGAAGGGAGAGGCGGGTCTAAATTTGTTTACCAACAACCTCTCCACTCGTTTTCTCCCACATCGCTGACTACACCTTTAATTTACATCTTAAGTTTAAGTCTGAAGCCGGGTAGAGAGCCAACCACTTGCTTTACTGGCAGATCCTGGTTTGCATAACTCTGCATAGCTGCACCAAGTAAAACAAAACACTGAATAAGATACTGCAAATACTTCATGAAAAGTATAACCGACTCTGAGCTTTTCCTTCTGTATTCAGAGACGATCTTTCACTGCTGTAATCCTCCAGGTATGTGACTGTCACCAGTGCAGCTAGACCACTCATGAAGCCCCTGGATGCTTTAAAAGGTGTCCTTAAAGCTCCAGATCAGCACAGGTTTACTCTGAGTCTAAACAGAGCTGATGGCATTAATCTCTGTGCTGGAGTCTGCAGCGTTGACCGGCTCTGGTTCCTTCTATTGGCTCTACGGAGGCATGAATCAAACTGAGAGAGACAGATAGACCCTTGATAACAAGGAATAATGTCCAAAACATCAGGAAAATATACTTTCGCCATCAGCAGATAGGGGCCTGGACATCTTTCTTACGCGCTAACACACACTATTTCATGGCGCGTGGACTGCAGTACAAATGAACGTTCACTGAACATGTGTCCTGCAGATGTAGTCGCCATAAAAAGACCCTGTTCTCTGTGTATGAGAGAGAGAAACACGCAGAGACAAGAAATACCTGAGGAATGCAAATGTATGACCAGAAGAAAGAAGGGAAATTAAATGAACATTAATTCTCCCCTAGAATTTCTCCTTTCTCAGCTCGGGGAGATGAAAGAGGAGCGGTACACTTTGTGATATTTATTTCTCCTTTAACACACGGCTGGAGCTCTGGTCCTGGAGACGGGGAGGAGACCAGCACCCAGGGGCCCCTTATTGCCTGGTTTACTAATTAAGCAGAAATATGCAAGAATGAGTGGATGGAGGATTAATTAACTGTTTATTTCTCTTCACCCCTCTATTGGAGCCAGTGGGTTTGGACTCAGAGCGAGGAGAAGAGAAGAAAGAAGTGTTGGGTGTGGCATCATGGATAAATGAGCTATTTAGATGTGTGCGATTGTTCATGTGCATGTGTGCGTGTGGCCTACTGTAAATATAGCGCCAGGGCCTGCCCCTCCAATAAGTAAGGGTGGATATCTCCGTCATCAGCTACCCGTGCAGCACAGAGAGGTTGTTGGAGTTGTTATGTCTGAGTGTGGATAACACAAGTAATGTCAAGGCTGATTGTAAAAGACATCGAGAGTCAATGTGGGAGAAGACAGATAGGGGAATGCACCAAGAGAAAAGTATGTGTTAGGAAGAACTGACCACAAGTAATCACAGCAAATTGACATGAAACCACCGGCTGATTAATGTTCGGCGCTCTGTGTGGATACCAGACTCAAAACAGTGGTGGATTTCAGCTGAACGCATTTAAATTTACATTGAAAGTATGAATGTGTGGTGAGGAAATTTCCACCGACAAAACGCTCATTTAAAGTTCATTTCTAAAAAATGAGGAAAAAAAACAAGTGCTCTCCATCTTCCTCAGTCAGGACGCAAAGCTGCTGTTGAACTATAACCTAGTTTAAATCAGCAAAACTGTGGCTAATCACATAAAAACCCCAAAACTGTTTAAAATTGGACAAACATAAACATTCAGCAGTGAAATTTAAGGGATGAATCACTCGGGGAAAACTATGGTTTTTATAACTTTACACACTATGATGACTTTTGGATATTATTTTAGAATTAATACAAGGTAGAATCTAAAGTTTGGTAGACTTGGGTCAGTTTGGGGCTGAAATTTGTTATTATTATCATTATGCCAAGTTACCCTCTGCACACCATCATCAGCAACCAGGAGAGTCTGTTCAGTCCAAGACTGCTCCTTCCCAAGTGCAGGACCAACAGACTGAGAAACTCTTTGGTCCCTGAGGCCATTAGACTGTACAACACCTCACTTGGGGGGAGGGGGAGTTACAGGCAGACTGAAGATGGGAAGGACCAGCAGCCAGCCAGTAACCATATTTCTATCTTTATTCATATTTATATTCATCTCTATCTTTTTAACTGCCAATAAATGGTACTACTTTAGTCTTAATGTCCCCGAGGGATTCTGTCATGGGGATAAATAAAGTTCTCTCTAACCTTATCTAATTTCTATGTTATTGGGAATTTGCTGGCATCACTCATTTCACGTTTTACTGTCTGTCTGTCCAGCCAACACTGAGCAAGACAACTCAAAATCCTCCCAACAGATTTTAATGACATTTTTATTCAGAGTTGGTCATGAATGAGTAAGAAGTGATCAGGTTTTGGTGGTGATGGGGAATATGGATGTGGATTAGGGCTGGGTATTTCCAGCAACCTCCCAATACAATACGTATCCCGATACTAAGTCCACGATACGATATGTATCCCAATACACGTAAATTGTGAACATTGACCACACTTTAAACAAAATCCTTGACAAGTTGACAAGGACAAGGATGAGTTTTAAGTGGTTCTACAACTTGAGAGATATAAATTCAGATCAAAGATGGTAGACCTAAGTTCAAATTTAGAACATAGGCCTCATTATGTAGCTCGTCTTCTACCATGAACTGTGCCACTGTTAACATAATCCAAAGTGTACTGACAGCAACTGTCAAAATATTTAGGCCGCATTGATTCTGTAGAATCCGTATCGATACACATATACCAAAGGAGTGCGTGACGATATTTTGCTGTATTGATATTTTGAGCACAGGCCTAATGTGGATCCAACATTTTTTTTTTTTTTAAGAATTTGTCAATATTGGATTTAGGACAGTTTCCACATTTCTGCCAATGTCTGAAATAATTCTGATGGATTTTGGTGGCATTTCCAGGGAGTGTTGCTCGTGCTCAAGGGAGATGTGATCATACCTTGTGGTGATCCAAATCCAGATGTGGATTTCAGCAAATTCTTCAATGGTTAATTAACACTGCGTAATAAGGCAATTTGCCGCATTTTCAATAAAAATTTAGCCAACAATATCAGAAATGCCTTGGAGAGGGTTTATTCTTGGATACATTTTAGTTAAGAGGTAAAAATACTTTTTGTCTTGCCTTGTAATGAAACATACATGCCCAGCCTGAGGTCTCACTTTTATCCTTAGTTAATTGTTTGAGGCAACCAGCCTTTTCTCCATGGAATAAGCAGAGTCATAAATATATTTTTAATCTGGACTAGATAATATCATATTTGGGTTGTATTATGTAGAATTAAAGACAACATAAGATAAGACTGGTTCAGCTTCTTAAAGGGAAAGTTCAGGATTTTTAAAGGTGGGTGGCTCGAGGCCCATAAGGCTGGGATGATAGGTGGGTACTAGTCGGGACATCGCAGTAAATGGTTCCACTTTTAAGGTAAAACTGAGTGAAAAAAGTGAAAAAACAATGTTGGCTCAGGTAGATGCTACAATAAGATTATTGTAGCATGGGTATGGATGCTAGGCAATACATAGCAAAAAGTGCAACAAAAACCCTGTTAATTACCATGCTTGAAGAATAAAACTTAATAATAACCAGTGCTGACTTTACTAGACACTACAAAAGGATTTTTACAATGTTTCACTATTCCTCAACAAAGTCCCTGAGTTTAGAACTTTTGTATTAAGTGAAAAAGTGACTACGTGTCCTTCTGTTGGCAAAACTCTTTCCCCCCGTCTGCTGTTCGGCTCATCAGTTTCCAACAAACACTAACGTCACCTGACTGAACTAAAAATAAGCGATTTCGACTCAAGTGACGATGACATTGTCAACTTCAGCTTCACTTTGATTGTTCCTTAAAGGGGGATTTGGTGTGTAGCACATGATCACAAAAACACTTGCAATAGTACAGTAAAAACAATACGAACAGTAAAACAAACATTAATAAACTGCCATAAAAATGATCATAACATAAATGATACGCACACAACATTCTGTTAGACATGGGTACAAAACATTATCTTTCTGAACTGGAGTACACAGAAGAAGAACTTTTGTATATGAAGTCACAAGTAGAAAGAAGGATGGAGAAAACTGCTGTGAAAACCGAGGAGCAGGACAGATCACAGTGGCCCATGATGTAATGAGAGGGACTTATTAAAACCACTTCTCCTAGATCTTTCAAACCCTGATGGGTAAGTTGAGCACTCTGAACATCATGTTTTGTTGTTGCAGAGGAGGTGATCCTGATGCCCAAAGTCAAAACGACCAGCCAGAGTTGGTGAAGGGTCATGTCAAGTGGTGTAAACTGGTACTGTGACCATTTGTTTTACTCTAATGACCACAAACTGACCCCACGGCAGCACTCTGACCTGCACAGCTGATGAGAGAAGCAGTGCACTGCTGGTGGAAGGATTCATAGCCCATACAAAGAATATTACTGTATCATCCAGTCAAGCTATTCATTTTTGTGGAGTTCTACCTAATAGAAGGGTTGATTACGAAGATTACGTGGAACCACTGAGTGCGATGTATGACCTGGCTATCTGCCCACAGGAGCAGAGCTGGCAGGTTGCTTTTGTGGCATTTATATTAACTAGTGCCATGGGCTTTGAGCAACCCACTAAAGAAGACCTGAATAACCCCTCTAGGAGGTTTTTCTCGCCAAGAACTCTGTACCTAAAACAGTTGATCTGTCAAAACTTACTTCTATAAACTTGTCTAGTGTATTTAAATATTTGTATGTTATTCACATTTTTAAACTGACAAACAGGTTGTCTCAAAGTTTGACACCACCAACATAAATGCACATACTTAGAAGGGTTGTGCATAACGGTCACTGAAATCATTTTAAACTCGCAAATGTAATAATAAATAAACATTTACTTAAGAGGTTCATGGTTCAACAAAAACATTTCAAAAAACAAAATGATGAAACTGGCCTGGACAAAAATGATAGTACCCCTAGAAAAGATTGAAATGATTGACCATAGGAACATGTTAAACTAAGGCGTGTCCTTCGATTAGCATCACCGGTGTACCAACAATTTGTCCACATGTTTGTTCTTCATTAGCTCTGAGAACATTCAGACCAGCAGGATCAAGAGGACATATTTTTGTGAAAGGCCACCAAGCAGCAAAAAACTGTTCATTTTTAGTTTAAGTCTCAGGTTAATCAGTGAGATGCCTCCAGGAATATTTACTTTACTCCACACATGAGTCTCTACTCAGGGTCAAGAGACTAAAAAGCACAGACCCATAGAAGAAGAAGAGGCAGACAGAAGCATGTAGCAGGGAGAACATAGCTGTAATGAGCTGTGGCTGTGTGTGTCAGCAGGAGCGGGGTAACATCGCAATCTGTACAAAATTAGGGCTCCATTAGAAGTTAGAAACAACTCATGACTCCCATCTGTTACAGAGGCCGGGGGACGTGAGATTGGAGACGACAGGTGTCTAAATGTTTATCAGCCCTGCTGCGTTTATTCCTGTGTCTCTGAGTTAGGAGGAAAAATGACCCACACTAATCTAATTCAAACTAACATTCACTTTGAAAGGTTGCTGGTGTGGGCAGGAATAAAAACACATGCTGTTCAAACTCATTGGAGTCGCTACAATATGTGCTGTTGGCGTGTACTCTTTAACTCCCTGGTCCCCTGAGGGTGAACACAGATGTAAGAAATATACACATAATAATGAATCTGTGTCAGGAAAGAAGGTCATAATGCTGTATGTTACTCACACTTATATAATGAGTCTTAAAAGTATGTTCACACCAAATTATCTATAGATCTGATATGAGTAATATGTTTACATCCAGAATTTAATAAACCGAGACATCCCAGCTCAGGGGCTTGGCACACTCTCAGATTTATACACATTACGTTTTATATCTAATACCAAAAATGGAAAGCAGAGTGTTTCCTGCTGATTTTCTGCTCTAGTTTTGCATGCATTTGTAGTTGGCCCTGTATAAACTTACTCATTCAAGGCAAGTGTTTTACTTATTCATTTATGTGGCTACATGTCTCCCCTAACCTGACAAGCCAGATGGACAGCACCATATATCTGCCACAGAAATATTTCACTAGTCCATCTGGGTAGGAGAACTTTAAATTAGTTTTCAGGGCAGAACGTTACAAAAAAACTCAAGCTTGTGATTGGACAATCGTTTGCCTCGTCACATTCATCACAGACCAATCCACATCAAGCAGGGTTGCCTCCTATAATGTAGCATACATAGCGGCTAATGTAGCGGCTAATGGCTAACAATTCAAAGTTCATGGATGTTATCCATAGCGACTAATTTACCCGTTAACAGCTAACAACAGTTAATGACTGTTAGCCGTTAGCCTCTAACTTAGCTGCTAACAGCTAACGGCCTTATACTATCATCTTAAACTAAATTGTACCACACAGATGATCCATATAACACTTATACAGTCCCGATCAAAATCTTAAGACCAGTTTAGAATGACTGTCTTACTGCGTCCAACCTCAGCAGCAATGGCATGTTGCGAGAGGCCTTGCTTATGCAGCTCGACGATCCGACCATGTTCAAGAAGAGAAATCTTCTTAGCTTTAGCCATCAGGACGGCATGACCGTGTGAATGCCTAACAGAAAATGAAAATTTTGAGCGGATTTTGGCTTTAATAGCCTGTGGTCTTAAACTTCTGATCAGCTGATAAACAGCCTATTTCAGTTTACTTGTTTTCAATAAATTACATTTTCAAAGTGCTTTTTTGCCACACTCCCCCTTCTTGCTTTTGCATATTGTAGATCTATTTAAAACCTCACCAAGGTCCGAAAGTGCAAAATGCATATTCTAGCAATTTTTCAACTGGTCTTAAGATTTTGATCAGGTCTGCATGTGACATGAACCTCGTCAAAGACAATCCCTACAAGTAAACTTCTGAGGAGGGCAGATTTCACCAAGTTTTACTTGGTAGCCATGAGGACAATAGGCTAATCGGCATGTCCGTTCTCAACTTCCGGTTCTCAACTTCCGGTTGTTGTCACGTCCACATTCTGCAGCTCCCGCATCTCTTCCCTGATTGGGCCGTTAAGAATTCAGCCGAGTGAATTCGTTGGACAAAGGAGGCTGGCAAGACGGACCTGCAGGATTTCAGAATCAGGCAGGTCCGTCCTTAAAGGCATAAGGTATGTGATTAAAAAAAAGAAGTTATTCGAAAGCATTAATTTTATGTTAGCAGAGTACCAAAGATTTTTGTCTGTCTCACCATCACTAATCTCTGTGTGGCAGCTCGTATAACAAAACCCAGCTAAACTTCTTACTCTTCTAAATACATTATATCAGAGAAACTCATACTATTGTAACATCTTTGAGGCAAGCACTAACTTTTAATCTCTAACTTGACCCGTGAGCTGCTCTTTAAGTGTGGGAATATTAGGGATGATGTCAACCAAATACATCATTTTTTCTTTTTTTTTTCTTTAATGATCTGATAAATAGTGACTGATGCTGCTTCAACTGAGAGACTTACTCCCAAGTTTCATCATAACCATCCAACCATTTTATATTTTGAACTAAAACTCAAATTGGAGAGCACAAACCTCAGCCAGCGTAGCTCACATGCTGGTCTTGCATCTATAAGCAATAGTTCCACGATAAAGTTACCATCACAATATGAATCATTGGCCCTGAAAATCTACACCTAGCTCTCAGAATCATGTTGATATCATTATGAGTTAGACATTCATTGAGCAAAAATGACTGTTTGCCAATGGCTCCTATCTTGATCACCATCAAATCTTATCATTTTGTATGTTGGGCCATTATCAACATCTCCTGAAAATTTCAGCAAAATCTGTGCAGTAGTTTTTTGTGTAATCTTGCAAACAAACAAACAACAAAGACAACCTTCTTGGAAAAGGCAAAAATAGACGGGATAAGTAAGAATTCACCTCCCTTAATCATGTTGTCAAGATGTTGGAGGCTGTAAAATCATTGGTTTGCTGCACACCATTATTACACCTCCAGGGTTCCTGCAGGCAGCCTCCAGTGGACACTCAAGGAACTACATACAGCTTTCAGCACTTTTCAGCCCTAGAGGTTGACGATTCAACATCACACATAAAGATTTGGGCAATCACCTTTCTCAGTTAAAGGCTTTATACTCTGGAACACAATACCAACTGAAACAAAACTGATCACAGATCTGAAATGCTTTACAACAAAGATAAAGCACAGGTTAAAAACACTGAACACATTATGATTTAATGTGTATTTATTAGATTTTTAAATGTGCACAATGCTTTGAATTTATAATGTATGTTTTTCTTTTGGATCGTTTATCTTTCAGTTTTATATAATTACATACAGAGCATCTCAACATAACACAAGGCAAGGTACAAACCCACATCCCCAACCCAAAAAACAAAATGAAACAAAAACAAACAACAAAAAAGGTCAGTGCAAAAAGTTAACACAAAAAAACATATCGAGAACTTAGCACAAGAAATACACCATGTGATCCAAATAAGGCTGTCAAACTTTCAAAAAGGTGTCATATTGTTTACTTATGCGTGATGGAATTTTCCAAAGAGGAATTCAAGTGTTCATCTCACAGGGACAGAGAGGGGGGAGTCAGATCTCATGACACTGCGATGCATGTCCTCGCCACAGATAGAGTAATTTCCATAAATTTTAGTAGTGTGTTATTAAGGGAACCACAAAAGCTTGTAAAGTTCCTCAAAAACCAAACCCTGTGTCCGGCAGAACATTAACTCCTGTGATTATGGTTAAAGTGGAGCATACGTATGTCATGCCAGAAAGCCCTCACTTTGTACTAGGGCTGAACAATTAATTGAAAATAAGATTAAATCACAAAATGGCTTGTTGCAATTTTCAAATCGCAGATGGTTCAATATTTTTAACCCAAAATGTGTTGAACATTTTGGCATTGTGATGTCGTTTTTTGCAATTTCATGCCTGTTTTTTACCGCTATTCATGCACTTTTTTCCCACTTCTAGACATTTTTTACCTTTTTTTAACCCCGTTTTTACAACTTTGTGCCTATTTTGCCCCCATTCATCTTTTTTTGGCCACTGTCAGAACCATTTTGGAATTTTTACATGGTCTTTGAAATTTAATTTCAAATTTAATTCCCAATTTTGTTGCCATAATCTATTTTCCTAAGCCACTTTTGGACTTTTTTGCCAATTTTCCCCCTTTTGTTTCAGCAATTTCATATTTATTTTGCCCCTATTAACTTTTTTCAGCTTTCCTACCATTTTTTTTACCCAGTTTTTACAATTTCATACCTATTTTACTTCTCCACTTTTTCTCAAATCTTTTATCCTTAGATTAATTTAATGTCATATTGGTTTTACTATAAAAAGATCTACTGCTTATGTTTGTTTAAAAATACATAAGATGAGGAACATCAAAACAATTGCAGAGTAAATCGCAATATTGGGGGAAAAAAATCGCAATTAGATTATTTTCTCAAATCGTTCACCCCTACTTTGTACAGAGTGAGGTAAAATGCAGAAAGGAACCAACTTCAATATCACACCTGATGCATATTTCTGACAAGTTAGATTTAAATGAATGAATTTTTCTGGGGTAAGGTACAATTTATGCAGAATATTACAGCTAATCAATCTATAACAGGCATTAATAGTAGATGTATTTTCTTGGAAAAACATTTAAAAGCCTAACTTGGGATGAGAGCTGAAAATTTAAAGTAGATATAAAATCTATGTGCAGCCCATCAGTCTCATGTCTTGTTGTGAAACTGTGAAACTGCATCTTCTATCAAATAAAATAAATCAAATTTAATTCAAATGAGCTGTAGGGGCTGAATTTCAGAAATCTTGTAGGGGGCACCACTGAGTTATTCCACCCACCAACATAATCACATCAGGCCCTCACTGACAGTCAGCATTTTATAATGGACCTGAAACTGAATATACAATAAAAAAAGGAAAACTATTTTGGCCATCAATAAGTGATTATGAAGGAAATAAATCTGATATCTGGCAAATTTATTTTGGGCAGATCAGACGAGAAAATACAAGGACAGTAAGAAGAGCATCTCTGGTCTGCATCGAGATCAATTAATGCTTTTAAAAAGTACATTATAAATAATGAGAGTGAGCAAATGTGGAAACTTAATTTCTCCATATAAGTAAAATCTTTAACACCTCTGTCATGGCACCTGCATTAATCCACCAAATAAATTCATCAATCACTTTTAGGACCACATCAACCTAAGCATCAGTATCTGCTGTGAGGTATCAGCAGGAGCCATTAAACTACATAATCTACATACCATAATCTGCCGTTTAACCCCTTCCTGTCCTTGTTAAGCTGTAAATCAGCACTGCCTGGTTCCCGCGCTGCCTTTCACCCCCTGAGGGGAGCAATCGCTCACTGTTGGGATATTTTACACAGATTTGTTGCCAATTTGTTGCTTTTCCAGTGGAAAAACGTAAATGTAATAATGAGGCGGGTGAAATTCATTAAACATGTGTATGAAATACTTTTCAAGTGCGAGACGCAGATTCATGGGGACGTTCATACGGCGCATAATCATGGCTCCCCGTCTGCACAGTCTGCTACGGCATCAAACATTTAATCTGGGATGAACACTCTCTCTCTCTCTCTTTGGACCCTCTCCCTCTAAACACCCTCCCTTCTCCCCCCCACTATCTCCCTTTCTCCCTGGATCTCTCTCTGTGACTGCCAGAAACCACAATCATAAAATTATTAAAATGCTGTTTGGCTGCCATTAATCAGTGCTGGTGATAAATCCTTGTGTGGGACGTGACAGAGCATTAGTCACATACCTCTTGGCCTCAACAGACAGAGAATAATGAGCCACGAGCCGGACCGGGTCAATCATAAACTCATCAAATGCGTCATTTAATTTCTTCATTTAGACAAACAGAATTTGTTTATGGGAAAGATATCAGGTGTTGTGGAATGAGAAACGGCGCTGAAACGCGGGTACATTAATCAGGGCTTGATTACACGCGACTCTGCGGTTGTTTATCCTAATTTCATTCATTTCCATCAACAAAGCAAACACAAGACGAACACAGCCATTAGCGATGGTTGGGGATGGCACAATTACAGCCTCATATTAAATAAAGTGATGATGAATGGTCCAATACAAACTAAAACAAAGAGGTTTTTATTACTTCAATTCCATCGCAGGGCCTCGCCTTCCTGTGTGTCTGAGGAGGCTTGCTGCTTAAAAAAAAGAGAAGATGCTGTTTCAACTTCACATTAAGGAGGCCGTATTGATGAGAGAAAGAAGAAGAAACAAAAACTTTGACAGAAGTATCGATGCCTTTGAAATGACAGTTGGTAGTAGTTGATGGAAAAACACATCCGCATACATGGAGACTTCAGTTGTGGTTAATTTTGATGAAACCAGTGGGTGAGCTTGTTATGGAAGCAGCAGACCTCTGATGGAGAAACGCACATATACTTGATTTACCTACATATGCACACAAGCACTGAGCACACTTTAACCCCTGCACACACAGCCTACAGGCGCCTATGGAGATGAAAAACAGAAAAGTCGGATTTTTTTTTTGATCATGTAAGGCTTGAAGAAGCTAACCAGTTTGATGACGTCCTGCAGAGAGGCTAAAATCAGTACAAACTGTTTTTTCTTCTCTAGGCCCCTTCATGTTCCCAAACAACATCCACTGCTTTAAATAAAGCATCTGTTGAAATAAAGTTTGATATTATTTTGTTTGTTTGTTTGTTTGATCATGGTTATGTATTACAGCTGTTGCATTTAAAGATGAACCCTCACAGTTTATAAAACTTAATTACGTACTTGCTAACTTTAAGCTATGACATAATACTGCACATAAAAAGTGGCATAGAAAGTGTTTAGTGAGTGATAAAACTGAAATGATGTAGGAGGTTTATTTTTTTCTACCTCGTACATCTAAAGCTGCGTTCACACAGCAAGCGACCCAGCTACCAAAACCGCGTCGCCCACTGACGTAGCGTCGCACGTCCATAAATACCTCATTTTGGTCACCGTTGCCCTCGGCCGTCGCATGGTGACGTCACGTCTGCTCGAGTTTCACCACCATCATATCATATCTCATACAATAGGATGTATAAGCGGACATTATTCCAGCTGTATCCTTTTCATTCACTTATCAACCAAAAAACACTGCAGCAGCATCATCTGTGAGCTTCCCGCGGTCCGTCTAGGCGGAACTAATGTCCTCACTGACTAATGTTTCCCGCACGGACATAAATTGTCCCTCTGTAGTCCGGATGAAAAACTGTCTGTTACCATCACACACGCACACACCGCTGATTGGCTGTTGCCGCACAGTCACACATGATATCGTCTGAAAAGATAAACTTTTTTTTAGTTTCACATCGCGCGTAAAGCTATGTGATAGTGTGAAAAGCGGCTGTCGCATCGCGGGAGGGTTAGCCCCTCCCCATCGAG
The DNA here is from genome assembly GCA_036419115.1 of Scarus forsteni. Lineage (NCBI taxonomy): Eukaryota > Metazoa > Chordata > Actinopteri > Labriformes > Labridae > Scarus > Scarus forsteni. The sequence goes on from JAZDUH010000270.1 coordinate 11,675,761, forward strand.
GCCGTACATTGCCTTTGCATGGAGAGTGATCGCCGAGGTAGCACAAGTAGCGTCCGGTGTGAACGCAGCATAATGGTTCAATAAAGCACTTCTTTGCTTGGGCTGTGCAGTGGTGTAGTACCGTGTTTCTCAAAATGTGTGGCAGGCAGTGATGGGAAATAACGTAACTAAAAATGGCAGATTAGAGCAATTCGCTAAATTTATTTTTCTTTTGTTTCTGGCCTCACTCCCGAGTCCATGACAAGCAGATAGGCACCATCCTCTTATCTGTGAGAGAAGTAACAAGGCAGACTTGGGCAAAGCTCGCCCATTGCTAGTTAGCTTAGCTCAAACACTGGTAGTTAATGGGTAGTGTTAGTCTGCCTCTGCCTACAATCATCAGATAAACTTTTCAGCAACTCTAAATGGTCCTGTGTGCTTGTTGTGACTATTTTTTACTGCATTATGTAACGCTTTGTTCTACTGTCAATGTTTTATTTTCAACTCCTTAACTGAGGCTTTGCTTTGTTGAATTTTTCCACAGTGTTTTGTGCTAAAGATGTGAAGTTCAGGGATGAGTCAAGTGTTTTGAACAGCTCTTTAACCCTTCCATGCATGAATTATTAAAACACTAAGGGAGACTTTTTCCAATGTTTGTTTTTACTTTCAATCAAGTTAAAAAATCACATCAATGTTTTTCTGGATATATTTTGAGGCAGTTATGCATCTGTCAACTTCACCATGCATCAACGTTATAAAATAGTCTTTGACAAACATTTATTAAGAGTAAATAAGAGAAAAAGAAGTGTCCAAAGCATGTGGATTATTGCTGTTTAATCAAACTATCACTTGTGAATTACACCAAAATTTAAATTAAAAAACACAAAATTATGTAAAAATCTTGATACAGGTATAATGCCAAATTTGCCCTAAGTCAGCGTTTTTGGATTTATGATGCAATATCTCAATATGTTAAAAAAAAGTGCAAAGTTAATATTAATATGAAACTTATGTCAAGTGTTTGGGAGTTCATCACCTGTTGTAGGACATGGTACTGCAACCTAAAGGGTATAAAATTTTAGGGGTGTCCCGATACAACTATTTCACCTCCGATACGATACCAATATTGCAGCCTTGAGTACTGGCCGATACCGATATCAATCCGATAAGATATCAGCAGGAATCATACAGACTTTTATTACCTATTTTGTAGTATGGACTGTAAGAAAAGGCTTGATCAGGTCAGATTACTCAAACAGAGAACAGTAGTCAGCAATAGTAGGTATGAGAAAAACTGACCCATTTGTTATTAACCAAAAGGTTAAATAAATTTTAACCTTAAACATGAGAATATACTACAATTAAAACTTGAATAAAAAATATTAGAAGACCCTGAAAAGTGACCTCAATAAATCAAACAAAAACATATTTCACCAATTGCAAAATAACCACTGTATTGAGCTTAAACATAAGCATATTCTACAACTGAATAAAATAAAAAATAAATATATTAGAATGGACTGCTTGTATCGGAGTGCTGATATCGGAGATTTAGGATGCAGGCCGATATAATCCGATATTTGTTTTTTTGACCGATATCCGATATCAATATCAGATCGGGACATCCCTATAAAATTTATTTCAAATATCTGTCTACTGTAGCGGACATCATGCATGAAAGGGTTAAAGTGAACAATGAGAATCAATTCACAGTTGTGAGTGAGCTGCTAATTAGCAGCGGGCTAGGTCTGCCCATCTTGTTCTTGTTACAGCACACAGAGTCGAGAGAAAGTTGTCTATCAGCTAGTCATGGACTCTGAGATGAGGCAAGCCACAAAAAGACGACAAAATTGGTTTATCTCTTTCATTAATTAATGACATTTACCATTAGCTTTATGGTTGCACCATTGTTTTCTGGGTCAAATAACTTTCTGGTCGCTCAGTTATTTCAATGATTAACCAGCAAGGTAGCATCTTAACAAGCTACACATCTTGCCCCAGTTTAGTAGTGTGTTTCCTCATGATGGTGGCACCACTGTGTGGTCCTTCAGACCTCCAGGGTCCGTGCTGCAGCCGAACTTACGAGCCAAAGGAGCCAGGAACAGGCGGGCAGGGACATGCACGCAGGTGATTCATGAAATAAATCACAATGAAATAATTGAATAGGTTTACCACCACCAGTGAAATCTGTAGCAGCTGGCCATCATTCAGTCACTAACTACTGAGCAAAGAGGAAAGAGGAGAAGCACAACTCATGTGGAAACAGTTATTTTAAATTAGGGGAGACAGGAACAAGGTGAACCAATGAGTCTAGAGGCCTCATATTATTATTGGGCTACTTTATGAGCTTGTTTTATGTTCATTTAACAGTGCAGTGACTGTTTATCAGACGGCTTATTCACAAAACATGATTTTAGCTGTTAGAAAATCATTACAGAGCCTTTACTGAATGACAAGCACATTAGTCCTTCATGATTTTGGACAGTTACGCAGTTGTTTAATTACCATTTATTAAGCAGAAAAAGGTTGATTTTTCTTCTTGCTGTAAATAACTACATATGTAAATAGGGTTTTCTGAATACACAATCTTACAGGAGTTGAACATAAATATTTGAAAAGGCAAATTAAAGAGATACAACAGAAAAAATATACCAGATATAGAGGTAAAACAAACAGAACAGTTAAACAGCTAGGCCAAAAGCATTAATTGTATATAATAATAGAAAAAACAATAATAATACTGATAAAGGCAATATTAATATCCAGCTTGGGTTTTAAGAACAGCTTGGGTCTAGTTGTGCTGCTCTTATTGTTTATTGCTTTTCTCCAGGCCGTAGCTTTAGTGTAGTGAAGATTAGTTTTTTCAGGACTAAAATGTAACTGAGTTTACTGAAATTTAAAAGCTACGATGCTGTTTTGTGTCAATGTTTATTTGTATTTAATGTAGTTGGATGTGTTGTCACTGCAGACTGAATTTCCCCTGGAGGGACCATAAAGCTCTGATCCAAACTGAACTGAACAAGTAGGTTGCCCATCACTGGTGGTAGGACACAATAATTTGCCTTTAGGTAAGTCAGGCTGTTACTTGAAAGTTTGTAACAATACCTTCTTCGCTATTTTATGTTGTTTTTTTGACGTGACAGTGTATATTAAAGAACATACAAATGTTGTAAGAGCCCACACACAGCTGATATAAATATGTTGGGTTTAGCACAATGTTAAGAAAAACTTGAAGACAAAGTAATAGACAAAAACAGCACAATAAGGATCCAACCGCTTCCAATTTCCCCTCCCTGCCAGTTACCAGCCAACTTCCAGCCACAGGAAGCCCCCCAACCTCTCTGAGGTTTTGCCTCAAAACCTTGACAACACCCAGTTATGCATTAGCAGGGTGTATCTCCTACAAGATAGCATAATCTCAACCTTTTCCTTGTTAGTAAATTGGCTGCCAAAGCAACAGAGACAAAACTTTATAACAAAAATTCAACCAAACCAAGAACCTGCTAGGGACCAGCCAAGACCAGATCAGGGGAAGGGAGTAAGATTCAAGTCTGCATGACAAACCGTAACAGATAGAGTTACAATAAAACAGAGATAAAACATAACAGGCTGGGTTAAACCCCCCCTGAAAGTGCTTTATTACCTCCGCCAAGGAGGTTATGTTTTCGGGAGAGTTTGTTTGTCCGTCTGTCCGTTGTCCGTAACTCAAAAAGTTATGGATGGATTTTGAAGAAATTTTCAGGAAATGTTCAGCATGGGAAAAGGAAGAGTTGATTCAATTTTGGTGTTGAACCGGATCACTGGATCTCTGGATCCACCATGATGAAAAATGTGATTTTTGTGAATAACTACTGAACTAAAATAGATATCATTATGAAACCAGTTGCTAATGGTATGTTTTCATGGTCAGGGAATCTAAATATTTACATGAAATAAAGGTAGGACTAATATTTATGGTCAAAATGACAATATGGGAGAGGACTGTGGTGCTGGCGGAGGTCTGCGCTCTCTGAGTGCTTTTCTAGTTTTCATTTATTACCTCCGCCAAGGAGGTTATGTTTTCGGGAGAGTTTGTCTGTCTGTCTGTCTGTCTGTCTGTCTGTAAACAAAATAACTCAAAAAGTTAGGGATGGATTTTGATGAAATTTTCAGGAAATGTTCAGCATGGGAAAAGGAAGCAGTGATTCAATTTTGGTGTTGATCCAGATCGCCGTCTGGGAACTGTGCTGCTTGGCAGAGGTCTGTGCTCTCCGAGTGCTTCTCTAGTTTTCATTTATTGCTATTGTTCTAGGCAAAGTTAACAAGCTTTTGGATGTCAAATGATACTTTGGAAAGGGTTTGGGTAAAGTATCAATTACCTCAAGGTACAATACAGGTATAAAAATGTTTTAAAGGTCATACATTAGACAAAATACACTTTAAATTCTATATTTTTAAAATGTCTGTGGCCTGTATACAAACCCCTTACAAGAGTAAAAACATTCCTCTCCCTCTTCTGCTTGAGGAAATATGTTCTAAACATTGTATCTGAAAAATAAGTGAATCCACTTTCTGACCAGTTACAACATTTTGTAGTCTTTAATTTTGTGATACGATGGAAAAAAACTTGTAAAAATAAAAGACTTAATCAAATACATGCTTTGGACTTGTTCTAACTCCAGCAGATCAATTCAAAGAGCTGAAGAACCATCGTAGGATTTTTCTGTGATTGGTGTCTGAAGGCCAAGGCTGTGGCAGCAACACATCCTGCTCCATCTCTGACAGCCACACTCAACATCCATCCATCCGTTACCTACACCCGCTAATTCTTATTCAGGGTCACAGAGGCGGCTGGGATTTGTCCCAGAATGCACTGGGTGAAATGCTGGACATGCATCAAAGGCAGGAGGAAAGAACAGCAAAGTGAGCCAAATGAAGCAAAGAAAGTAAATATCTGCGGCCTATTGAGTGTTTTAACTTCTTCAAGGAACAGAAAAGAAAAGACTGAAGTTCAGCTCTGGATATAAACAGATGACTTTCAGAATAAAGATTTGATGATTCAGCTTGTCAGGATAAAACTGTACTCTACTCTACTCACACCAGCCGGTCCCCCCTAAACTCTGGATTGTGTGCCTGATGCGAGTACTCCATGTCATGCTTGAGTCTGAACACACTTGGAGGAGGTGGGCTTCGGCACAGCAGGCAATGAACAAACACACATTCAGGTGAGACCACTCCTCACAGAGACAGCAGCCTGTGGACCTCTGATCATCTTCGGATAAAAGTGATCAGGTGAGAAATGCACTATTTCAACAGTATGATATCCAAATTGGCCGAAGTTTTTGCGGATATTTAGGGACACAAATATGCCTATATTATGCCATATATTGTCTGGAATATCAGCAAAATACACAAATACACAATAGAGGTGCAGTTAATCATCGCTGCATGGGCACATTTAAAATCAAGAGTTTCATGTTTTCAAGAGTTAAATGTTTTTTATCTTGTTTTAAAACTATTACACAAAAAGTCCACCACATTGAGAGAAACAAGTCCATTTTCATAAAGAAATGAGCTTGTGCTCTTGACCAAAAATATTTGTACTGGTATATAATATTGATATATTAGATATCAGCAAAAATACAATATAATTATATTAAAGCTGCACTATGTTAGATTCTGGTTTTCAGCTCTCTAGGGCCCTCTATGGTCACTTAGTGTAACTGCACTATCATACACCAACGTGCATTTGTTGACATGCAGAGGGAGGAGAAGCTAGCAGACAGGAAGGTCCCAAGAGACAAATAAACCATGTGGACTGACAAGGTACAGTCTGATCATGATTCTATTCGAATTAAACATCATATAATTACAAGTCTAACAAAAACAGCATCAGTCGGACATCCCTCCTTGTCTTAAAGCCAAAGTTTATCCCTGTCTAGGTATTTAGCTTGTTACTCTCCAGCTTTCCTTTTGTCATCTCCTCCAATAAAACTTTTATTTCTTCAGGTTTTTCGCTGCTTCCGCCATGATAACAACTCTGCATTTAGCTTTCTTCTTCTTTTTCTTGCCTAATGGCGGGTGGCATCTGCGTCAGAGGAGCATTACTGCCACCTACCATGCAGGACTGTGAGCCAGAGGTCCCTGTTTCCATTAGAAAAATAAGTGCAAATTTACTTTTAACTAAATTATGTTCATTAAACATATTTAAAAATTCAAAAACTGCTTTTATTCTCCTTTTCCCAACATTTAGCTTTCGTCTCGAGAGGAAATGACATGTGCCGTAAATCAGTGCTAGCAGTAAAAATGTGTAGTTCTTTAGTGTGGAAGTGTTCCTACTATCCACATCAAAGTTACATAGTGCCAGTGAAGGTGATACAGACCCCCTCAGACTATGATAGAGGTGTTGTCTCACCTGTTGTAAGGTGATGCACCATTACAATGACTCTAGAAATATTATATTAGGTTGGAAAAAACTACTTAGTGTTGGTTTGAATTGTGCAGCTGTTGCCACCTGTTAGAAAACAAAAGAGGAAGCATCAACATGACAGGGTTAAGTATTCTGCAGAAAATGTCTTTCTACTTCCAAACACAGCATGCTGCATTAGTAATAGATGGCTACAAAAACAGACCACCTCTACAAGCCTAAATGCATTAAATTGCAGCCATGTGGTTGATTTGAAATGTGGTTTAACAAGCAGTAGAATACGTGTACCTAATAAAGTAACTGTCAAGGGCATATTTATGTATTCACAGGAGCCAATCAAAAAGCAGCATCTATTACACCCTTTAAGAATCATTAACTAACGTAAGCATGCAAGGAGATCCGGTTGATAACAATAAATAAAAAAATAAACAGATGCCAGGTACTTCCTCTTAAAAACTTTCTAACATTACCTTCCACATGGTGTTAGCAGTATTTATATTCTCTCCTTTATCTTCCTCACTCTGCATTCTTTGCATTCAGCCCCCCCTCCCCACTCTGCACCCCCCCCTCCTTCCCCGAAGAAGCCCTGAGCGCCTGCCAGCGGTCCGAGGTAATTAAATTACTTAGCAAAGTTTACCCAACAGTAAATGGTTAGCAAAATTTAAGGTGATTGCAAATTTGCTTTCATTCCACTTCAATGGTCGGCCTGTTTAAGGCTCGTCTGCAAATAATTAGCACATACATTTGCATCAAAATCGTTTATACCATATGTTGCGAAAATTATGGAAAGCAGCAAATTAAAAATATTCTTTTTCTGTTATGGAAATGTCTACATGTTGAGAGGAGAGAGAAAAACCGGGAGGAGGAGGAGAGAGGGAGGGAGGGAGAGATATTACCATGTGTCTTCGACAACAAGGAGGAGAGGAGGAGGAGGAGGAGGGAGGGCGCAGAAATGATTCAGTTTGGATTTGAACATACTCATAACGGCCTTTTTCAAGAGCTCACCAGATGCTGTTTGAAATCAGCCCACAGAAGAAAAACAAAGCCTTCCCATCTCTCTCTCTCTCCTTCTCTGTCTCTCACACACACACTGAATCAGAGAGTTTCCTCTAAGTGCTTCTCTACGACACTATATATTGTTCACTAAAGCGAGGCAGGGAAAGTTAAACACTAATTTGACAAGTACTTCTCTACACCCGAGGACCTTCAATCTCAAGGAAATGACAACCTCTTCAGAGATAAATATTGCTGAAAGCAGAGCGTGAAAAACATGGAATCCAGCCATAAACAAAAGCACATACACCTACTCAAGCATCAAATACCAGGCTTCAACTACAGCTTCTTTTCCAGACTAATCGATGCATTTTTTGGTCGATAATCTCTAAGAAATGCTGAAATGGCCCAAGGAAACGTCTTCAGAGGTCTTATTTAGTCCTGCTTACAGTTAAAAAACAAAGATAAACCTTTCACACTGAAATAAGAGTGAGAAAAAGCAGCTATTCCCTGATGGGAGAGTGAATATATGGAGTGATTTCTTTTTCTGCAGTAGAACATTATATATAACACGTTGTTGAATTAGCCTTAATGTTTGGGTTTCCTTCATTATCTGAAGAATCAGATTTATGGATTTGTGGTGGTGATGAAGTTAAGGTGGTGGAGGCTACTGTTTTAGGTGCATGGTTAGCAGATCCACTAACAAAGAGTGATCACTTTAAGGCATGTTGAACCATGCTCTTTCCTCAACTGCCTTTCTGACTCTCTTCAGGTCTTCTCAATTTAATAAATCTTTGAAAACAAAAGGTTTGTATATTTCCGTCTCTAAAGGGGACTGCAGCACATATTTAGGAATAATTTAACAATAATCCTGGACAGACGTACAATATTGCTCAGTATACATTCATACACGGTCAGAACTTTTACATCAAAATCATGTATAAGTCAAATCAACAAACAAAGATCAAAATATTCTCTGTAAGTTCTCATTAAACATTTGGAAAAATGATAATGATTAAATAAAAGTCTATGTGGATAAGTAGACAGTCTTAAGGATTCATGGATGATAAAGTGGAAGATTGATAGGTTTTTTAATGAATGAATGACAAAGTGAATACACAAATGAATAAATGAAGAAAGGAACAAAAGAAAAAAAATGAAAGAATAATTAACTAACTGGTTGACTGACTTAATAAATGAATGAATGAATGAATGAATAAATACATGGATGGATGGATGAATAAATAACTGGATGGATAAAACAATGTAACAACTGAACTAATGAATGAATGAAGAAATGAACAAACAGATTGGTGCATTATGAGTGGATACATTCATCCATAAGTGAATTAAAGGATGGACAGACGGGTGGATAAAGGATGGATGAATGTTTCCTCAGTACGTACTGGGTACATCAGAGTGCTTTATTATTGTCTTTTATTTATGATGCTTTTCATCAACACTGTGTATGGATTGCTGTGTGGGTGGGTTCAAGGGCTAGGTGGAGTGGGTTTGGGTCATAAATCCTTCATTTAATTCATTTGTCTGTTTGTAAAGCACTTTGTGCTACATTTTTTTGTATGAAAAGTGCTATATAAAAAAGTTTGATTTGATTTGAATTGATGTATGGTTGGTTAGACAGATAAATGGATGGCAAGTTGGATGCTTTACTGATCCTGAGTGAAGTTTTGGCTGTCAGTGTGGGGTCGGAGACTTAAGGATAGGAGATCATCTCTTTCATGCGCAATAAATAATATAATTTCTGATACATGACTATAAATATCTATCAAAACATTTGAATACATGTAATTTGTATTATTGTTTGACTGAAAACTAACATGATTTTTTGTATATACAACAGTGTGAACAGGCTCTGTGTAAACAGTTATAAGTTAAATTTCAATTATTATTATTTTAATGGTTATACTATGGAGTCAGTATGAAGCAAGTGAATTTTGCCTCAACTAAGGCATCTTAATCTAAGCTTATTTGTAAGAATCTTCCATAAATAGACCTTTGAACACATTAAAAAAAACTATAAATACTCTAAAAACTACAACTAATGAACCTACACAACTGCAATTCGAATGAATTTGGGATGTTGTGTTACACACAGAAAAACAAAATACAAGGATTTACCAATCCTTTTTTTAAAATTGAGGCTTGTAACATCTTCTACAAAAGCTTGGACAGGGGTTATAAAAGACTAGGCAAGTTGAGGAATGCTAAATATTAGGGGTGTCCCGATACAACTATTTCACCTCCGATACGATACCGATATTGCAGCCTTGAGTATTGGCCGATACCGATATCAATCCGATACAATATCAGCAGGAATCATACAGACTTTTATTACCTATTTTGTAGTATGGACTGTAAGAAAAGGCTTGATCAGGTCAGATTACTCAAACAGAGAACAGTAGTCAGCAATAGTAGGTATGAGAAAAACTGACCCATTTGTTATTAACCAATAGGTTAAATAAATTTTAACCTTAAACATGAGAATATACGACAATTAAAACATGAATAAAAAACATTAGAAGACCCTGAAAAGTGACTTCAATAAATCAAACAAAAACATATTTCACCAATTGCAAAATAACCACTGTGTTGAACTTAAACATAAGCATATTCTACAACTGAATAAAATAAAAAATAAATATATTAGAATCGACTGCTTGTATCGGAGTGCTGATATCGGAAATTTAGGATGCAGGCTGATATAATCCGATATTTGTTTTTTTGACCGATATCCGATATCAATATCGGATCGGGACATCCCTACTAAATATTTCACAGGCAAAGTTTGAATGTTAAACATCTTGTTTCTGTGAAATACTCAATTAAATATGGGTCTGAAAAGATTTTCAAATCATTGTATTGAGCTTTTTAAGTTTTACACAACATCCCACTTCACCCGAACTGCAGTTTGTACAAAAGGCTATTCTAACGTCAATTATTACAATAGATTCAAGACATTCAGCAAACCGCAGTACTGTTCAAATGTTTTTACTTTCTTTCTTTTAGTGTGCAGCATAAAATAAAGTGTTCACAGCTTGTTACATTGGGTATAGCAGATATGGAATGAATGAGATTTTGGAAACAGTCCATCAAACAGCACAAACTTGACCCCTTTATGTTTTGTTTTCATGGCATCACCTGCTGCTCCATCTGTTGACATCTAATACTTGCATATTATAAGTGGATGAAATTCACTTTTTTATTTGCTGAATTTCTCAGTTCTGCTTAATTTTTCAATACATTGTGATGAAACAACACAAGTGGAAAGGCTTTAGTGAGAGAAAAAAAAAAACAAGACATAGCAGGACTCGTGTTTATTGTTCCCATAAAACAAACCAAAAATCAATGATCCATAAAACCCTGATCCCTGCACCCTTTAGGTCACTCCTGTTGTCCTGCCTTTGGTACAGCTTAAAAATGGAGGGCTGACTGTGATGATCTACTTGAGGATTCACACAGATACATTTCTCTGCATTCACATACACTTTTAATGCAAAAACAGAGCTGCAGTATGAGTCAGAGCGCTGTTACCATGAGGTATGACTCTGTAACCAAGCCTGACAGTGCTGTCTATCCATCTATCCGTCCATCCTCCCCTCTCATCTGGAGGTCATTCACTCTGCCGCTCGTGTCAGTCTGCTGCGAAGTCGGTGTCCCGGGCTGTTTGATAAAAGCTTATTCAGGTATTCGGGTGCTTTATAACCGGAGGCCTCTCTCTCTCTCTCTGAGACATAATTACGACCGTTGACTGGAACAGTGAGGTAATGGCACATAAATCCAGCTGATCAATGGTTACAGAGACTAAATTACAGGACACCCCTGTGCCATTATCCTCCCAAAGGACAACAGGAGGCACATTCCTGCACAGACACATGAGGGGATTTCTGCTGCTGTTGTCTTATTGTTTTCCTGATTTCAATAGAGACATACATTTTGAGATATCTCAGAAAAAAAGGGAAACCAAATCACACTAAATCAGCTAACCTGAAAGCATCTCCTCTAATTTGAAAAGCCGAAGCTTTTAAAACTGGTGTTTCAAAAAGTGCCGCAGGGTAAACATTAGCAAATCTTCTCCACGGGCCGAGCTGTTTTAATCATTAAACTACGTGAGTCATGATTAGCTGTTTCATTCTCAGCCCGCTTTTTCTGCACTTTCTGATCTCTGACTGAACCTTTCCCTTTTAATCTGGAAATCTAAATTCAACAGCAGTAATACCACCAGACAAAGCAGTGCATTAAAATACAAAGACTCCCCGAGCCCTGAAACAGAATAATTATGTGTCATTTTTAGAAAAAAAGGCTGTTAAAATGTTGTTTACCATCTTTTGCCTTAAAAATCCCCCTGTTCACACTGCTACAAAAACCATCATTTGGTTCAAAACAGTCGAGGTTGAGTGGCATGCTTCTGTCTTTGTAATAATAACACATAGTTAAGTGTCATTACCGGGCATTTCCCTTGTTTTTTGTTTGTTTTTCAAGCAGAAATCCCCTTTAAGATAAAAGCAGTGCTAACCTACACATGTGAAGAAAATCTTCAATTCATCTAAAGCTGCAGTTTTGGTGAAAAAAAGAGATTGACAATGTTTTGCCTCGTGTAATATCATGATTATATCGCCGTAGATACACTTGATAAACTGTCTGCTTGTTATCAGTAGGATGTGGGGCAAAGATGACATTCATCACAGCATCAGAAACGACAGAAAGATTTTAGGACAAACTGATAAGTCAAGACCACAATCATCAACATCTGAATAATGAGTCGAAAGACACAAACTTGACGGTTCAATAAAATGATAAATCCTCCTTTAAAGGTCGAAAAACAAGGAAACAAGTTTGGTGTAGTAATTAACTGGTGACCGTGTACATTGGTGGCTTAATGCTGAAGTAATGGTTGACTTTCTTCATTGGGGTGTTAGCTTTAGCTTGGTTTCCTTTGCTGCATTTTCTTACATAAACTATAATGCTGCGTTCACACCGCAAGCGACCCAGCTACCAAGATCGCATCGCCCCCTGACGTAGCGTCGTATGTCCATAAATACCTCATTTTGGTCACCGTTGCTGTTGGCTGTCACTTGGTGACGTCACGTCTGCTCGAGTTTCATCACAATCATATCATATATTATATGATATATATCATGTAATAGGATGTATAAGCGGACATTATTCCAGATGTATCTTTTTCATTCACTTATCAACCACCAAACACTGCAGCTGATGCCCTGCAGCAGCATTATCTGTGAGTTTACCGAGGTCCGTCTAGGCGGAACTAATGTCCTCACTGACTAATGTTTCCCACACGTACATGGATTGTGACTCTGTAGTCCGGATGAATAACTGTTTGTCTAGAGTACCGTCACACGTGCACACACCTGCTGATTGATCAACTTTTTTTTACTTTCACATCACACGACAAGCTATGTGGTAGTGTGAAAAGCGCCTGTCGCATCACGGGAGGGTTAGCCCCGCCCCATCGCGGTTGTACATTGACTTTGTATGGAGAGTGATCGCCGATGTAGTACAAGTAACGTCCGGTGTGAACGCAGCATAAATTTTCTTTGATAAAATGACTAATAAAGTAAATAATTGAAGGGTAAACCCTCGGCTTTAAATACAACATTCATCAGCACAGTCGGCAGTAAGTCATCAGTTAACATGGTTACTCATTACTCCCATACACCGAGACAGTATAGGGAATATCATCGAAATGGAGCTCAGACGAAGTTGTTGATGATGGTCTGACCAGTGGTCATCAGTTGTCGACAAATATTTGATGATGATACTGATTATCGATGTTTATTTTGTTACTTTTACTGTCAGAATTATCACCATGTTCGCAGTTTACTCCGGACACAACAGGTAGTTTTCTACTATCTAAGCTCTTTTGTGCCGTCTAGTGGTGTCCTCCAGTAACAGGCACCACATACAGGTGAGCATATGAAAGAAAAAGCTCATGATGTCAACAGACTCAAGCATATCTTCATCTTTTGAGGTGTAAAAACATATTTTTGCTAATCAATTATACAATCAGATTGATAAAAAGCCAACATATTATAATACTATTATCTACTGTAAAACACAGCTTTATTTTGAAGCAAGACAACAAAAATAAATATTTTTCTGCACTGAATATTCATTCATTCATTTTCTATACTCCTTATCCCTTTCGGGGTCTGGGGGGGCAGAAGCCTATCCCAGCTGTCAACCATTCACGCTCACAATCATGCCTAAGGACAATTTAGAGTCATCAATTAACCTAATTAGCATGTTTTTGGTCTGTGGGAAGAAGCCAGTGTGCCCCCAGGAACCCAAACATGCATGGGAAGAACATGCAAACTTCACACAGAAAGGCCCCTGTCCAACCCGGGGATCGAACCAGGGACCCTCTTGCTGTGAGGCACATGCACTACCTGCTGTGCAACTGTGCCGCCCTGCATTGACTCGTCACAGAAAAAATCTTAGTGTAAAAAGCATTACACATTAACACATGCTATTTAAAACAAAGAATCAATTGACTTACCATTTAAGTCTACACATGTCAATGTAAAGGAATTCAAAAATAAGAGAAAAAAGGTTAAATGTAGAATTACGATTTTAAAAGTTGCAGAAAAAGAACTAATTTTCACTTGAAACTGATTTCTGAGTACAGAAAAAGATTAAGATTCTTAAAAAAACAGAATATTTGGCATTTGTTAGTGTTTATAATGCAAAGTGTTACATAATGGTCATTAATCCTGAATTACATATATTTATAACATTCAGTATCCACAATGCTATCTGAAAAATATTGATATCAGCAAAAATTACCTACCAAGATGATTATTGGTATCAGCAGATGTGAACATTTTTGTGGATATTTACAGCCTATTTTTTGACCAAACCATGTATTGGCTTCAATAATGGCAGAAAGTACAAAGACACCATTGAAAAAAAATAAAATAAATTTTTTTGCCTCACATCTGTTTCTTGCACGGACAGACGGTCACCGTGACAGGAATGGGTCAATTTTAGTTAAGTGGACTTTGTGTTCTTGACAAAAGACATCAGAATGAATATTGGTATCGGTGGTTTTGGATTAAATTTGCAAAATGCAAATGCATCCCTGATTATTGTAGATTCAGGCTGCAATTATAATGCACCAAACAGGAAATTATGTTTGCCATCATGTTTAAAGAAGACTGTTCTGTTTTCTCATCAAAATCAGAAGTGCTTTAGGAAAGAAAAAGTCTTAATTGTTTTTCTCTCATTGTAAATGTAACTGCATTAAATTTGTACTTATCTTCCAATATTAATGGCCAGCTTCTAAATCATACTGCATTGATACTGTATTGTGGCAGGCTTTGCAAAATCTGCAAGTATCTCATCATCATCCAGAGAAACAGTATTTTATTTTATCATGATGAAACTGATAATTTACGCACCAGGTGATTGTTAAGAAAAAATGGACAAGATAAATCCTCTGTCTGTTTGGTGTGGGCAACAGACTCGCCTGCCTCTTAATTTAAATTAAAGCAACTGAAATAATCAACTAACCTCAGTCTAACCTGTGGTTTGTGGAAGAGTGACAGCAAAATGAGCAGAGAGGTGAGGATCATAAAGAGGCAGACTTGTGTCGTGTAAAGAGCCAGGTCAGTCTCCCCGTCCCCTGGCAGAACAAAGGGCGGCAGCCTCCTAAATGTGGCGCATTAGCCCTTTAGTTCCAGAGGGGGTAAGGTGACACCCTCCATGTATGTGGTCCGTTCAGCACACATCTGTCAGGGCCTAAGGGGGTGGGCTGAGAGCGAGTGTGAGGGATGGGAGGTGGGCTCTGGAGGCACAAGAAGGATGGAGAACAGAGAGCGCTGGAGAAAGGGTGTGTTTGTTGTGTGTTTCTTGGGGACCCCTGCTGCGACAGAGAAGCTTAATACGCAGTATTTACTGTGGAAGAATTAGTCCTATCACATGATGCTGTGAGGCTCGACTGCCATCCCCCCTCGCACTGCCCCCCCTTTCCTCGTTAAATCTGTCACTGGATCAGAGAGCTGATTCAAGCAAACGGAAAAACTTACAGACAAGACGGACACACTTCAACAGACATGAGCCAACATGCACTGTCAGAAATGTTGAAGAAAAGGCGAAGGAGGATGTTTGGTCCAAGCTTTGAAATAAAATCAAACTGGGGTCTTGTTTGGGGGTAATTATGATTCTTCACATCACTTCATCAAGCAGAGGTCAAAAACTGGTGCATGATGG
This sequence comes from Scarus forsteni, assembly GCA_036419115.1. Taxonomy (NCBI): domain Eukaryota; kingdom Metazoa; phylum Chordata; class Actinopteri; order Labriformes; family Labridae; genus Scarus; species Scarus forsteni. The sequence continues at coordinate 11,691,389 of JAZDUH010000270.1, forward strand.
AGGATGGGAATCAAAAACCAATCCCATTGATAACCACGAGCTCAATGAATTGGTTTTTTCTTATGATTAACAGTTCTCTCTGTGAACTCCCACTTTGTTCTGCATGCCTTCCAAATCATAAAACTCATGTTCTTATCAGGTCAGCACAAATGAAAATAAAGGCGTCAAAGATGTGAGGGAACAGAAGACTTGAACACTGTAGCCAGACTTTAGATTAAAATGATTCTAACTGTCCAGTGTCTGCGTGATTTCAAGCAAGGGTGGAAAAAAGTGCAGGATCATGAGTCTATAAAATGCTGCAGTAAATATCAGGAGTGCCATGTGCTGACATTTCCACTTACAGCCTGTGCAGCCTACTTTCTTTCCACATTAAAACAATCCACAGGCATTGATTAGAGAATGGATGAAGAATTGGATCAATAAGCAGAATCAATGATGGCACTGGTTTCAATAATATCTTATTGTTATGGTGATTCAGCTGTGCCCCTCTTTATTTTCTTAAACTATCTCTAAAATAACAGAAAACATGCTTGCTTAAAATGGTACTGACAATCTCAATGAGGAATTTATTTATCCAACCGTTGTTTTCTTTATTTGAAATTGTTTTAAAAAATAACCCACACATTAATAAATAAAGGATATTCTGAGTATTGCTCTGATCTTAAGTTGAAATGTGGCTAAATTTTCATATTGGCAGAAAAAATATAAATCAAAGTTACTGACCAACATTCAAATGTTGCAGAAATGATTGCACTTAGCAGGGCACAGAGTCACAGCAGGTAGTGCAGTGGTCTCACAGCAAGAAAGTTGCTGGTTCCATCCCTGTGTCAGTCAGGATCTGTCTGTGTGGAGTTTGCATGTTCTCCCTGCGCAAGTGTGGGTTTTCTCTCCAATCAACTTGCATGTTGTAAGGTTGGTTGGTGACGCTAAATTGCCCTTAGGGATGAGTGTGAGCATGAACGGTTGTCTGTCTCTATACTTTATATTTTTTTAGGGATGCACAATATTATCGGTTTCAAATCAGTATCAGCAGATATCAGCCTAAAAAGTTAAATATTGCATCAGCCGATACTGAAATTTTTGCAGATATTTACAGCTGATATATCAGCCACATATCAGCCATACATCTCTAAAATATACAAATGTTCAAAATTGATGAACCCTTTTATCGCTGCATGGGTACATTTACATATCAAGGGTTTTATGTTTGCAAGACTTAGGCCCCATCCACACGAAGACAAAACGCTAAACAGTTTCCAAAACGATCGTCATAAAGACGAAGGCGTCTCAGAAAATGTGTGCGTCTATATGAATGCACTCGATACACATCAAAACACTGTAAAACACATGCCACACCTCTTGGGGCGCTGTAACGATATGATGGAAACAAGAGGAAACAGATGAAAAAACAGTGGGCATGTGCACTTGCGCCAAAAGTTGTAAACAGAGATTGTGATAAAGTGATCATAAAGTGCCGTAATGTGTCCTCGATAATTTTCTGTTCAACTCGGTGGTGATTGAGAAGAAGGAGATTTTGCTGCAACATGGATAGTAGGGTCACTAGCTTCATCAGCACATATGCTTCACATACACCGCCATTGTCGTTCCCGCGTGTGGCGCATGCGTGTCAATGAAGATATGAAACTATGACGTAAGCGTATCTGAAAACTTGCGGAGAGCCAGTAATCACGGAGCTGCGTATACGGCATTTCAAAATCTTTCCACTCTGGAACCTGGTTTCAAAAATGATCATTTACAGACCCTCAAAACGCCGTCTTCGTATAGATGATATGTAGATTCGGCAAAAAACGTATGCGTTTAGACCTCGTTTTGGCTTCGTGTGGATGGGGCCTTAAAAGCAGTTTTTTTGTTTTACATCTGTTCATGTAATAATATGCTATAAAACTGAAAGAAACATGTTCCATTTTTAATTAAGAACAGAGCTTGTGCTCTTGACCTGAAATATCAGTATGGGTATCAATATTGGCAATAATGAATAAAAAAATTATGCAAATCATATATCAGCAAAAATCCAATATCATGCATCCCCTAATTTTTTTAAGAGGGCAAAAGTAGGACATGCTAAACAGCCTGAAAACTTCATTTTCTGCCTTTACAACTCAGTTGAGTCTTTAATAAAAATCACTTCCAGTATAATTGATGGTTGTTGTTGGGCATTGGGAGCAAACAAGTATTAAAATTTCATTGATAGTCTATAATTTTCTTTCTTTATTTCTGAATCAGAATTAAATGATTCCACGGTCAGTCCAAATTCTAAATAATCAAACTTCATTCATGTTATTCTGTTCTTTGTCCTCTAGCACACAAGAATATTCAGTCTATAAAGTAGTCAATGATTTGATTTTAATTAGGAAGCTCCACTTACAAACCAAATAATAAGTCTTTCAAAATTGTCAAAATCAGGAAAAGAGGGAATAATTCTCCCACAAACTCCAGCCAGGTGTCAAACTTGGACAGACCAACAGAGAAAGTTAATTCAGCTGGGTGAGCCCCTGCCAAGTTCAAGCCTCTGATGAGATCTTAAGGATTGTTTGTTTTGCTGCTGTCAAAGGTTCAAATAGGGAAAAGACGGAGGTTTTGATGACCCCCTGGCCCCTTTGGTCCTTAGTGGGTGTTCTGCAAACACTCCCCATTGACGTGTGGATAAGTAGAGGCCCGCTGCCGCGCAGTGCTCAGGCTCATTTGAGTGGAAACGGACAGCACGGTGAAAAGAGCAAAGGAGCAGCAAGTGGTTCAAAAGGAGTGGGAACAATAGATGTGTAAGAGTGTCGAGGTTACTGTGTGTTTGCGCATGGAGCTATATTTGAATGAATACGGTTTATGGCATAACAAGTGTTTGATCTGAGAAAAAAACAAAAACAGAGACATGATTATAATTATGTTCAGCAAATGTGTTACTAGAAATATCCAGTAAATCAAGAAATACTATGAGATAAAAAAAAGTATTTGTCTGATGAGAAGCAGAGGAAAAAGTCTGTTCGCTTTGCTGTCTAGGACGGTTTTCACACCTACAGCTTGGTTGTTTGGTTCGGACTCAATTGTAAAATTCACAACAATATTTGCATATTTCCCTGGATCGTTTCATGTTTACACAGAAAGATTTCAAAAAGGGCCGAGTCCAGACAAAGTTAAACCTGTTGTGAGTTGCACAAAAGTCCACAGCTGGCCAGGCAGCGTTCTTATGATTATTGGCTGTGCTGTACAATATGTGAACGAAGCCAAGCAGGATAAGCTACCCACAGAACATAAACATAATAACAATAACAGCAGACATTAAATGTCCTGTGTAAGACTATACAGATGAGCATAGTATTCAGTACAGGACATGTCTTGCCATAACTCTTAACTAGAAAGCACAACCCACCACCATCTACATATATGCTAATGTCATTACAAGTAATACAGGTATTGAGCAAAAACAATGGTTCAATGGTGCAATTCAACGATGGCCCACTTTGCACATCCGTGAGCAACTCCTCTTTATGCACAGAGTTTGTTACATCTGCCAAGGAGATCATGCTTGTGCTGGAAGATGTTTGTTTGTAAGAAAGATTACGCAAAAGATATATCGGTAATGGCCCAACTTAAAATGAAAAGATTTTAGTGTTGATCCAGATAAACGCCATTAGCAAACAAAAATTTTTGCTCATTAACTGTCGAACTAAAAATGATATCAACACGATTCTGAGTGCTAGGTGTGGGTTTTCAGGGTCAAGGAATCACATTATGATGGTAACTTTATCATTAAACTGTTGCTTATAGGATGTAACAGCAACATGTGAGCTACCTCGGCGGAGGTTTGTGCTGTCTGAGTGGAGTAATAATAGGTTTTTTTCTGAATATGATTTGTAGGGCTGGGACGATTCCCTTTTCTCCCAATTTTATTTTTTTCCAATTATTTAGGTGCCAATTCGATTTAAAATGCAATTCTACGATGTTGCCGATTTTTGCAATCTTTAGTTAGCTTTTTAAACGCCAGTGACAAACATGAACAATGATGATGCCGACAGACTATGTCAGGAAAAATATCATCACATGTGAGTGCGTTATTAGGATTTATTCAGCAATATATTTTAATCAGTTGTTTATACTCTCTCTTCAAAAGCCTGGATTGCATTTAAAAGTGGCTTAACACGGACTAAAATGAAGCATTTGAATTTGGAAAAAAAATCAATTAAAAAATCATCAAACAAAAAAATTCCTGATACTTGTGTGAATCGATTAATTTCTCCCACCCCTAATGATTTGTTTGTATTTTAACAGTAACACTGTTTTTTCAAGCCAAATGAAAGTCAAAATCTTAATTAGATAAAGTAAAAAAAAAATTGATATTAAAAAAATGATCAATTTAGCAAGTGAGTTTATGTTGGCAATACAGGGTGTATTCAGTGTGTGTGTGTGTGTGTGTGTGTGTGTGTATGTTTGATATGTAGGCCAAGCAGGAAGTGACCCATAAACATATCCATCCAGCTCTTTCATTGGGGGCCAGTGTTGCCCTCCTCCTCTCACCTCCTCATCCCACTCCAGCACACACACACATGCACACTCTCTCTCCCTCAAAGCCCCCAGTGAGCGCTAAGCAGGCCAGCGGGCCAGCCGAGGGGGCTCATTACAGGTCCACAGAGCCCCCCAACACAAAGGCCTGAGCCGCTTTAGCCATGGGATGATCTGCTCTCTACTGACTAGAGAGAGTCCATAGACGGACAAAAGGAGAAGGAGGGGGAGAGGGGAGCACGGGGGAGAAAGCGGTGGAAGAGAGCAGAGGAGAGGAGTGGTGAGCCGTGGGCTTTAAGGATGTCAGGAGACCCCGGGAGAGAAAGCCTGGCGGGCGCTCAGAGAGGAACGGAGGAGGAAAGGAGGAGGAGGAGGAGGCTTAAGCTCCACAGCTACGTCAGGACATTAACATTCACACAACCTACCAACATCTGCTGCCTCCTTCTCACCCTCACTGCCTCCCCTCTTTTCCATCCCAATCACCCTCTGTTCACTAACAAAGACGGAGAGTGACGAGAGGAAAAACCAACGTGCAGAAAACAGCCAGATATGAGACGGATGGATCTAGAAGACTCGGCTGAGAGAGACTCAGCAGCTGCAGGGTCAGAGGGGAAAACGATACCCCTAATATTTGTAATTACACAAGCGTGAGTTAAATTAGCGTGGGCACTTCATGATGAAGGAAGAGAAGGCAGGAATAAATAGATAAATCATTTCAAGTATCACGAATTGGCTTCTTTATTAAGTTTTTGTTTATAATGTGTTTAACTGCAGAGTGCAATCTCTGACAGAGCCATAAACCTGTTCTCCTGAAGCCTCCACGAGACGGAGAAAAACCAGAGACGTGTCCAAAGAATTAAACCCTCTACTCAAGTCCTCTGTCTGGCTGTGTCTCAGCAGTCTGTCCCACTGCACTCAGAGCCACATGCTCAATTTTATGATGCTTCACCACCATTAGAGGCCTTGAGGTTGTATGGTGGGAACTTCCAACGTTTAATAGAAAACTACAGACGATATAGCATAACAGACAGCACACCTCAATCTGTGTATACGCTATGGATGCAAAAACACGCTTACAGTTTGATGCTAGGGCTGTAGCTTTTTTCCCCAAATAGAAAAGCACTCAGAGATCGCAGACCTCCGCCAAGCAGCTCAGTTATGGCTGCTGCTTTTCCACAAGCTCTGTAAAAGTTACAATTCTGGATCGATTTGATTGGACGGCAATCTCTGCTCATGTCAGTCCATGTTGATATCAGTTTGCAAATAAACTAGTAATTTCCAAAATGAAGTAACCAGGCGAAATCCTCACAGCAGCCAAAGCTAAATGAATGGGATTTCCCTTTATGAAGTAAATTGTTTTTGTGACAACAATCTGTATCAGATCCACATGAAATGTTCCTAAATGATAAAGACATATAATCATATTACCCTGTGAATTTTGACACAAATCTATGAATTGCTGGCAGAGATATAGAGTTTGATAATACAGCCCAATGTTAACCTATGGGATTTTTAGACAAATGTGGGAATTTTGCATACAGAAGAATATACGGATCACCACCAAGACTCAGGTCTTCTTCCTTGGACCAAACCACACTTCTGGTAAAATTTTCATGTAGATCCATCTGGTAATTTTTGCATAATCTTGCTAACAAACAAACAGAAAAAAAGACAAACCTACGCCTGCAAAAAAATGAACTCCTTGGCAGAGGCCCCATTTACACGACAGAGTTGTCACCGGAAACGGAAAAGTTTTTCCTTTGCATTTTTAAAAGCGCTCTGCATGAACAACTGAAAGTGCTGTAGCGTGCATGCCAGGCCAGTAGCTGACGATGTAGGTTTGTAGTGAAACAGCAGTGTTTTTAACATGCAACTACACACTAACAAAGTAAAGACAAACACAAGTCTGGCTGAAACACAGACACAAGGCAGATCCATTCACTATTAGGTACCATAAATGTGGCAAAAGAACAACAGATTTTAAAGTTTTGAATTTGAATAACAATGCCATCCTGTACAAAAGCTTGATTCAAAAGCTTTAAATTCCCAAAAGTGACATGAAACACAAGGAAAATAGATACTGGTCCACTTTGTTTCTAATGTTATTCACCAGAAACACAAGCCCATCAACCTGATCAAGATTGAGTGCTGCACTCTTTTTACTGACAGTATTATTAAGAGCTGCTGGAGTCTAGCACATCCTGTGTCTCTCGACCAAAGTAGGGGGTTGCCTTTCTGCCCAAGGAGTAGTCTCCTTCACTAAGGACCCTTTAGGTTTTATATTTGATACATGCATTGGTCTTTTGCTCACATTTCTTTGTTCAGTCCAGTTTTGACATCTTTGCTGTTGAAGTCCTTCTTTTCCAATTATTTTTAGTTATGTTCCATTCTGATCACCATCCACCCAAATCTAATCTGCTTTTCTCTTTCGTGGGCTTATGGAACTTGTGATAGAAAAAGACTGAAAAGAAGAATCTTCAATGACAATGTATCAATTAAATCTTACAAATTCCAGTCTCAAAGAATAAGGGTCCCTCATACTGTGGGTGCATATTGCTGCCTCCCCTCCAAGAGGAGCAGTGTATAGTCTTGGCTTGGGTGTAACCCACTGCTCCCTAGTCACTAAAATGTATTCCTATCAGAATATAATTTTGAAAACTGGTCTTTTTTTTTTTTTTACTTTTACTTGTTTCCTAATTGGCTGACAGCGAAAGAGAACAGCGAAAGAGAACAGCGTTTCCAGTGGCCTGTCAGCAGGGGGAGCTCTAAATATTTTGGTTTGACCCACAAGCAAGGATTGCTCCCTCATTCTTAATATGCAATTTCAGTTTAGAGCACGTTTTAAAGGGGAGAAATTCTGTAAATCACTATCAAAGCATAAATCGTATCATCCCCCACTCCAAAAATCTTCCTCTACATGTAGATATAAGTATTACTAGTCAAAGCAACATCGACTTTGGAAATATCACCTCAAAAGTTAAACCTGTGACAGTGTCATAGGTTTGCAGCTTTGTTCAGCAGCCTACCATGAGCCTGAACAAGCCTTAAGTGAGGTAAGTGTGTGGCTGCTCGCTGCTTTATAGATGATGTATAGATGCCTGCTTCTTTCATATATTTCCTGTGGTGAAATTAGAGCCCTGTTCTCGAGTGCTGGCTCGTGTGCGTGTGTGTGTGTGTGCATGACTGTAAACATGAAGACATCTTTCTCCACAGTCAATCTCAGCCTGTCACATCTGGCTCGCAACTCTACCCCTCGAATACACACTGGAATATATACACGGCGTGCATGGTGACATCTATGACTTATGTACTGGGACGAGTGTTTGAAATTAAGCTGCAGTGAATATGGGCCCACGAGCGCTCAAAGAAGTGGGGAGCGAGAGAGAGTGTGTGAGAGATTAGAAGTGTGTGTGGGGACAGGAGGAGAGCTGAGAGCCTGTGTGGTGAAACAAGAACCAAACTGGTTGTGGTTGATTCACAGCCCTGTACAATAAAACATAACACTCTTTATTACAGGAGTTATTCCCCATTGGTTTTTTAGACATGTTTTCACATGTTTTGATAGTTAAATTGGTTAATTAAGGGTTTGCCTAGTATTTTTGGAGTTGGGTTGTGAGAGATACTTGACAACAGTCAGTGAAGTGACTAAAAGGGCTCCCTGCAGCGCTGCACCCTTAAAGAGAACAAGATGAGACCACCAGTAAGGTGAGCTGCTGCTGGCAAGTACAGTCATTTTTTGGAATCGTGTGAGTTAAACAAGAACCACAAAACTATGCTGGGTTGAATGTACATTTGGGCAAAAACTTCAGAGTGCTTTGTTTTTCCTTTAGGGGGTCTCTGTTTTGGAACTATATTACGATGCAGCTAACAGCTTTGTGTTCTTCCACCTTTGCATATTGATTCCACAAATCTACAGAGTGTCCGTAAAGTCTCTCTTACAATTTAAAAAATGTATTACAAAGGCAGTTGATGAGATATCTTAAGCAGATTTGATTTATTTTAATCAGTGTTTATTAAAGTTTTTTTCCCTCATTTAATTCACCTCTATATAGGAACCATTTGTTGCACGAAGCACATCAAGACGGTACTCGACTTCTTGCCATGTTCGCTGTAGGATAGCCTCATCAATGGTGGCATTAGAAATCCTTTGCTTCAAGTTAGTAATGTCCCATATCTTTGTCCCATACACAATGTCTTTCAAATAACCCCATAGAAAGAAGTTCAAGGAAGTCTGGTGAACTAGGTGGCCATGGAATTGCCCCATACACATTGTGCCTTCTCTTGAGAAGTAGCCATTTCAATGGGTTCATTTAACAGTTTTCCTTCCATTAACGGAATATCTGAAACACAAAATTTTAATGATAATAAAAACTCTAATAAACACTGGTTAAAATAAAACAAATTTGGTTAAGATATCTCATCAGCTGCCTTTGTAATTTTTTTTTAAATATAAAGAGACTTGATGGACACACTGTATGATTTTGCTCTATAGGCTCAAGAAGACACAACAAGAGACAAAAGAGGAAGATTATACTTGCCAAATATGACTCAAGTGACGGTGAAGTTCCTTTTTCTGATGGTCTTAAGAAAGAAAAATTCCTCAGAATAGGGATGTTCAGTATTGTTGGTTTGTTTAGCCAATATTAGCCTAGAAAGTTAAGTACTGGTACTGGCCAATATTGAAGTTTCTGCAGATATTTACAGCCAAAATATCGGCCACTCAGAATGAGTACATTTACTACATTTAAAAACAAGGATCTCATTCTTAAATATGTTTCAAACTTTGTGAACATTTGACATTCCACAACTTACCATCTTACCAAGGATATGCATCGCTGTGATGACAGGCTAATAATGATGCCCATACGCTCATGGGCAGGGATTATTTTTATCTTCCTATCTGTCCTTAACTTTTTTTTCCTTGTTTATTTGTTGTTGGTGTTTTTTCCTGATTCATAGTATTACTCCTTCATTTACGTGTTTGATGTTGACATGTGCCTATACATACAACTTTTCAGTAACTGATGAACACCAATTAACTATGTACTGAAAAATACATAAAAAGATTTTGATTAAAAAGAAATGCTGTGGGGTGCTGGTTTGGTGGAGTGGTTAGCAACCAGGCACCCCATGTACTTGCTTCTGCCAGTCCAGGTTCGAATCCCACCTGTGACCAGTTTGCAGAGTGTCTTCCCCTCCTCTCCCCCCCTTTCACAGGCCTATTCACTGTCTCTCTCTCCTATCAATAAAGGCACAAAATGCCCAAAAAATAAAAAATAACAAAAATTAAAAAAAAAAAAAGAATGCTGTGTTTCTTGTTTTACATCCATCCCTTGCAAAAATATACTGTAGCACTGAAAGAAACAAGTCTTAGGTACAGAGCTTTGGCTCTTGCATCTAATAATATTGGCATATCAGATATCGGCAAAAATCCTATATCCTACATTCCAACTTCAGAACAAGAGGATTCAGAGGATGGAAAAAGAGATGGGACAAACTTCTGTTACTGAAACTACAGAGCAGGAGAGATCTGGGAATACATGGGCGTGTATGTGTGTAAACTGCAAGGCCATGCTCACAAACCTTGTAGTTAGAACTGAATCATAAGTAGGCTATAAAGCTATCACCTTTGTAATGATAAACAGAAAGCTGAGTGTGTGTCACAGACTTTAGAAAATAAATGTACATGTGTTTATGTGTTACTGTGTGATAAAAAGTCTTTGTGTAAATCTGGAGTAATCGTGTGTGAGAAAGAGAGAGTTTGTGTGTATTTGTTGTAAAAAGTCTCTGAACATGTGTGTCTTGATATGACAGTAAATGTGTGTCAAAGTGAAAGTGTTTGTGTGTATTCTAAATATGTGAGGATAATGAGTGTTACAACGTGTACACACACACAGCTAAAAACTTCACACCATGACACTCTGCCTTTGAAACCCCCATTGTGCCCATTACTTCCCCCCATCTTCCACAACTGTAACTGGCACAAGGCTGATAAAGGTGTAAAGGGGACGTAAATATCCCACACTACACTAACAATGTAAAAGTACAAACTGGAACCACGTGTTGTTTACTCAATAATTTTCAGAGAGCCGTTCCTTGAAGCCCTTCAGCAAGCATGGCTGAAAAAGTGAACTGACAGCACAGTCCCATCCCTGCCTGTGATTAAACACATTGAGGCAGACTACAGACTGAGGCTGCCCTTCACAGTTTTCTCGCACACCAGTGGCCAAAATTGGCAAGAGTTAGAGCATGGCAGCAGTTCTGAACCACACTGTGACAAAGAAGGGACAGAGGGAAGAGAACAGAACAATCATCCTCTTACCTGCAGCCTGCAGGACCATATGCATCCGAACTTTAGCCTGCTCTGCTGGAGTCTGCAGGAGAGAAGCAGATTAAACAAAATTAAACTATTGGTTAACTGATGATAATGATGTGGTCATTGAATGACTCCTACAAAGAGCTCCTTCTTCAATTAAATAAATGATAATGGCAAAGAAGTGCCATGAGCTGAAAGAGACTGGGTTTGTTTAACTTTCACATTCAAATTACAGTCTGGCTCAAAATTTTTACAGTTTGCATGAGAACAAAATCTCCTGTTACACATTCAACCTGAAGATCCAGGATAAAATCAGAACTTTGAGGAATGGGACGATGCTTGAGCCATTTTACACGAGTTCTGTAAGACCATCTCACGTGTCCATAAAAAGAACCCAAACAACACATGTAAACAGAACACAATGCCCCCTTGTATTAAAATTTCAAATATAAGTGCTAAGCTACTCCAACACCTAAAAACCAGTGACTCCCAGCCCTGAGCTACCAAGAGCTAAAGTGACAGAGAAGTCCCTCAACCTGCTGGTCAAATCTAAAAGAACAAGCCTGAAGAGACCAGGACCACAGCAACTACTACAGCTAAAACTGAACCAACACGCCAACACCTCGTAAATGAGACCAAATCAAGTTATCAAACAACAAAAAGAAATTTATCACAATATTTTTAAGAAGCAACTTTAAAGAAATTAAAATGTATTATTCTCTAAACTGTGAATTCAGCCTGGCAATTCCTTGAGCTCTGTAAAAGGTCTTTTACTGAGAAAAGTCCTGATGAGGTCCAGACTCAGTGACAAGAGATTAGCTTAAGAGACGGGTCACAAAAAGAGCTGGTTCCCAGAATAGGACATAGTCAGTCCCCACTGAGACATTCAACGGGAGGAGACAGTGATTGACTCCATCACAACCTGCCCCCAAATATTAGACTGTGTGAGAAATATTATCCCAAAGTGATATTATAAAAGCAACATATAGAAATTCCATATTTACAGGGAGAAGTAAAGAACTTTGAGTTTACTGCAGCAAAATATATCACTGATTGAGGACCTGGGCACAACCAGTGGAACCTGAAAAACACACACAAACACACACACATATATACACGTATAATATATGCTATATTTATATAATATATAAATATAAGTCAGAACTGGTTTGAAACAAATCGTTTTCATTCAATTTGATTTACAAGGCAGTGACAATCCTATGAGCAATGCCTGTGTGTTGAATCGTTACTGTCATAAAAACTGTTACACTTTAACTGTCAAATTGTTCAATTGTGTTCCCATATGTATTGTTCGTAATTTATTGCCTTCACCTTTGATTACCTCCGCCAAGGAGGTTATGTTTTTGGGAGAGTTTGTCTGTCTGTTTGTCTTTCTGTCTGCTGTGAACAAACTAACTCAAAAAGTTATGAATGGAATTTGATGAAATTTTCAGGAAATGTTCAGCATGGGAAGATTAGAACTGATTCAATTTTGGTGTTGATCTGGATCAGTGTCTGGCCGCCATGATGAAAAATGTGATTTCTGTGAATAACTACTGAACTAAAATAGATATCATTATGAATCCAATTGCTAATGGTATGTTTTCATGGTCAAGGAATCTAAATATTTAGATGAAATAAAGGTAGGAGTAATATTTATGGTGAAAATCACTATATGGGCGAGGACTGTGGTGCTGGCGGAGGTCTGCGCTCTCCGAGTGCTTTTCTAGTTTGGAATTGTTTTTAGTATGTGTGCTGTCGATCTCTTGGTTAGGTTGCCCTTGTGAATGAGATCCTGATCTCAAGAGCACTTATCTGGTTAAATGAAATGCTAAATAAAAATAAATAAATTATATATGTACGTTAACTAAAAGGGCTCCTAGGACCAGAGCTTCAGCTATGGCGTATCCAGGACTGTCAGAAGAGCCACTGAAAAAGTCCTGGATCCGCATCTGAGTTTGGATCACCACTCAAATCTTATCAACTATTACTTCTGCCATGAACATTCCATCAGAATCATCTGAGAACTTTAGTTATTAGCAAAAATGGTGAAAACTTCCCTATTAAGCAATGTTAACAAATCCTTCACATTTTGTTTGGTCCCTGTCCAGATTCCAATCACATCCAAAATCGAGTCAGCTCTTTCTTTTACCTTGACCTACAATCCCAGAAAATTTCACCAGAATCTGTTCATTACTTCTAGTTTTTTGAGTCATCCTGTTCACGAACTAGCAACCAAACAAACAGAAATTTACAAATGGCAGTAAAAACTTGACCTCCTTGGAAAAGTAAGTAGCAAATACATGCTTTGTAACATCCATCAAAATATGGCTCAAACTTCGTTGCATCTTAAATTTGAGTTTAAATACATAAATATACATGGTGATAACTAGCTTCTTATCAGAACTTTACTTACACTGGCCCTTTTAGTTAACTAAGAATGTCCTGATTGTCATATTACTATGATTTTTCCCTCCGACAATGCTGATCATTTAAAAATGGCCCTTCAGTTCCTGTGCTAGGAGATGTGCTCTATTGAAGTGGGTGTCAGAGGAACCTCCTAGCATCACTCAGTGGGTAAGTAGCGTGCTAGTGTTCATGCCATTGGAAGCACTCAGCTTTTATTTAAGAGAGGAAACTTTTCAGTTTTATAAAGTATGGAGTCCTTTCATAGCTTACTTGGGACCAGATAGGTCAAACACTATAACTGCAGGGTTCTGTGGTTTGGCATGGGAACAGTAGGTGTATCATCTAAAATGTCATGTCTCATGACTATTTTTGTGCATTACTTTAATGTTTTTCTTTTTCCATTTTTTATCTTTTCTCACCTGTACTAGAAGAAAATATGTACTGCCATTGGTAAAATAGATAATCTGTGGGATGTATGAATGACTGAAAACCTGTAAACCTGTTGATGTTGTTAATAAAAAAAATTTAAAAATGGCCCTTCAGGTAACTAAAGTTGCCCATCCCTGGCTGAAGAGCTCATGAAGCAGGACAAAGACTTGACAAAGCCGACGCTAAAGGGATATTAAACATGTTTACTTTCCCACCCTGCTGTCTGATATAACACAAAGTGTAGTTATCTGTTGCGTCCCTCAGGCTGAAATATATTTTACCCATGATCATCCTTAACAGCAACCATTTGAGCGAATGTTCCTTTAAACTGTCCTCACGGAGCACCGGGGGACAACTTCACCAATCTAGCAGTGTAGTCGTCTGTTAAAAAAAAAAAAAAAAGTGCCGCTCGTGAAAAACAGAAAGGAACAACATCTCTGACACACCAGGGAGAATCAATGAGGAAAAGATGAAGAGAAATTTAGAGACAAAGAGGGGGAGAGAGAGAAGAGAGAAAACAAAAGCTGCTGTAACAAGTCTTTGGAGAGTTGGATAAGAGGGCACTGAGAGCACATTTTACAGAGATCACAGCCAAAAGACTCAACACATTCCCCTCTCCCAGGCCGTGCTCGTGTGTCGGTGTGTATGTGCGTGCATCACAAATGCTTCAGCGGGCTTGTACAGGGGGAGGGCCTTATGCTTTGACAGCTGTATTGGGAGGTGCAGCTCTTTTTTCTGACATGCCCTCAAAAGGGCCTTGCTGTAATTCCAATATCGCTGCTATTAGATTTGAGGGTCTTAATTGTCAAGGAAGAATGATGGCTACGACAGGGCTGCAAAAAAAAAAAAAAAAAAAGGCTGCAGATTGCTCTCGGAGGTTTTTCCGGCGCTGCAGAGGTACGGCGGCCCTTGTTACCATGCAGCAGTGGAGCCCATGTGTAGGATTAGAGAGAAATTAAATGCTAATGGGGATGGGATCTGAATCGGCTGCCTGGGAGCATCATTTAGACGACAGGGCCGGGGCGTCGCTGACAGGCAGCGCTCCTCTTCTCCCTCCTTTTCTCCCACCATTCCTCCACCGTTCTCCCCACCCCACCCACCATTAAAAAAAATCTGATTTATCAAACTGTAAACTTGTCACTTTGTAAAAACGTCACTTTTCGGTGGCAGCCAGGGAAATATAATGACCCCCTTTAATGCAGCCGTGTCAGGGTGCTGTAGTCGAGATGGAGCGCACATCAAGGCGCCGCACACAGACTGACGCACACTTAATGCAACATAGATGTGTGTGTGTGTGTGTGTGTGTGAATCCCCTGCAGCAGGTGACATAGTGGATCACGCTCACACTGACTGGCACTGCTCGACAGCTAAAATTACTGATCACTATTAAACCCGGGAAGAAGAGGAGGAGCACTTGAGGCCTGCACCCACACTCACAAACACACACTTCCTTGTGTGAAGATTTGATACGGGCCTAATTCAGTCAATTTTCTGCTGGATTTCTTGGCTTTGCACGGATGATTTTGCATCAAACATCCTTCAAAACAAAAGTCCCCCCGGTCAGAATTCTTATAATAAATGTCAAAGGGCTTATCCCTCTGAACAATTACAACAACACACAAATCATCCTCAGTGCACACCCGTCATTTACAGCAATAAAGCACTGCGGCTAAACTAACCTGATCATTGTGTGCTGTGCAATCATCTTAGTTACAGTTTATTACGACGCCCCCCTCTATAATTACATTAGCATTTGTTTACATTGGCCTCTGGGCATGTGGAAGATGGTGCATCCTCAGTGCACACACAGACACACAAATACACACACTCAGCACTGCAAGCTACTGGTAACATTAGACTGAACATCACTGGGAAGAGAACTGCAGCTCCTGCTCAAAGTTAAAAACAAGGACACTTTTTCAAGCATGAAAAAATGACTTTCTTGAGTAATTGACTGGTTGCTTAAACAACATGACTGTAGTTTTTCTTTACAGCATCATGCAAAGTGATGTCTGCATGTATGTGATGATATCGGCTGATGACTGATAGTGTGACAGTCACATATGGCCAGATAATTGTGTATACGCAAAGACACAATGTAGTAGTACTTGTAAAAAAAACAATACATTTTCTCAATGTATTTATCTTTACTATAGTCTGATAAACATACATACACACAGACACTAACATATGTATATGAATATATATATATATATAAGGCCTGTGCTCAAAATATCAATACGGCAAAATATCGTATCGCACTCCTTTGGGATACGTGTATCGATAAGGATTCTACAGAATCGATACGACCTAAATATTTTGACAGTTGTTCTAAATACACTTTGGCTAATGTTATCAGTGGCACAGTTCAAGGTAGAAGACAAGCTACATAATGAAGCATATGTTCTAAATTTGAACTTAGATCTACCATCTTTGAGGATCAGAATTTATGTCTCTCAAGCTGTAGAACCACTTAAAAGTCATCCTTGTTTTTTTTTTTCTTAAAAGAAAAAACTAAACTTGTCAAGAATTTTGCTTAAAGCGTAGTCAATGTTCACAATTTACGTGTATCGGGATACGTATCGTATCGTGGCCTTAGTATCGGGTAGGGATGTGCACGACTAGTCGTTTAATCGTTTAACCGCCTACTTATTTATTAATCGTTTAGTATTTTACTAGTCGGTTAAACGCTACATTAAGCATCATGCATCTTGTTCTTCACGCCTCTGCGCATAGCTGTCAAGTCTCCCGTTTTGGCCGGGAAACTACCGTATTTTATCCCTCTTTCCCGCCGTCCTCCCGTATTAATATTTTCCCGTAATTCTCCCGTATTAAAAAAAACATTCCTCTGCCTCTGCTACTAACTGAACACTGTCACTCGTCTGGCGAGAAATGCCACCTGCAGTAGCCTGCATGTTTGTTTTCCTCCTCTTTTACTACCAAAGAGGCTGAATGACAAGATGCCTGTCTACGTCTATCTTTCTTAACACCGGGGATGCATCGGTTCAAAAGCGGATTTAGCGGATTTATAGCCGAGTGAGCATCTGTCAAACATACGATCTTTGGGGTGAAGACGGGGCCGCTCGCGCGGACACACAGAGAGAGCTGAAGTGAGCATCTTGAGGAGTAACGAGGAAACAAACGCTAATATGAATGATGGCACAAAAGAAATGGTTCTTAAGCCGGCTGCCCCAGTGTGAGAATGTGTTGGTTTCAAACAGGATGAACAAGGCGTGAGCTCATGAACACCTAAGAGCTGATATGTCCCATTTGTTTGAAAGTAGTGGCAACGAAGATGTGCAGGTGCAGCGGAGCCTTCGTCCTGACAGTCAACTGACAGGTGTTTGGTCGGCAAAGAACATATAGATAAAAGCCCAAAATGAAGCGCGCACAGACAGTGTGGTTCGCTACATTGCAAAAGAAATGCAGCCCTTCAATACGGCTGAAAAGCCAGCAGTTACAAACGTTTGACAGATAGTACGAATTGACTGGGAGAAAGTACATGTCACAATTCCTGAACTGTATAAACTCCATTTCATTTAGGCCAGAGTTTTTATTGTTGTTAGTTTTGTTTTTTCTTTACAGAGACGGGGTCTATTTTTTTTTGTTTTTGACTAGTATAATTATTTTTATTTACATGCAATTTTGCTAAAAGATAGGCCATTTCATTTTCATTGCTTTTTTTTCTCTTTTTTGTTTGTTAAATTTACAATATTTTTTGTTAAATTTATTTTATTTAAAATATCCTGACCTTCCAATTACAGTTAAATATTCTTAAGAAATGAAAGTTTCTGAATCGTGCACTAGTCTTAAGTGCCAGAGATTTCAGGGAAATTCTATTCTAGGCTACTATGTTGTACGTTTGGAATGGTCATGCTGCTGCATCCAAGTTTCATACCAAAGCAGTATTTATAATAAATGGCATGCATTGCATTGGCAAACGTATCAGAAATGTATTTCTCTTTAAATTGTTCAACTTTATTCAGTCAGTTGTTGTTCCATCAATAGAATTTAAATTAACAGTTTGTCCTGAATGTTTAGGCTAAATAGTTCCTAAATACACATTCGCATGTTAAAGTTTTAAACTTTTAACTTAATATGTGTATTAAATTGCGAGTTTTCTTGCTTATAGACTATTCGACTAGTCGCAAATAAAATTTGAGACTAGTTGGTGGGGAAATTAGTCGAAATTCCCATCCCTAGTATCGGGATACGTATCGTAACGTGAAGTTGCCGGAAATACCCAGGCCTAACATATATATATATATATATATATATATATATATATATATATATACATATACATATATATATATATATATATATATATATATATATATATATATATATATATATATATATATATATATATATATATATATATATATATATATATATATATATATATATATACACACACACACACATATATATACATATATATGCATTAATGATGCAGCAGTGCTCAATAAAGCATTGAATTATTTGGTACAATGCTAAGGGTTCAGTCCGGACACTTTAAAAAGCAATTTTTGCAGTTTTGAAGGCAAACAGCTGTCTGTCAGTGTGAAGGATAAAGAAAATTCTTGATTGTAGAGAGAATTATATGCTAAAGTTGTGCCAAGAAACAACACCAGCTCTCTGAAAGGAGAGGCAGCAATATGCACCTTCACACACACAATATGAAGATCTCCTTATTCTTCTAATCTGTGGTCAAGCTGGGCAAAAGAAAGTTCAGAATTTGCAAAACCTTATAACATACAAGGTTCAAGACTGGCAATTCAGCTGTGAAGCCTCTTGGGTCCTGTTACATATCATCCTTTTCTTAAACCACTAATGGCAAACATTATCAAGTTTTGCAAGGGGGGATAAACACCAAGCACATCAGCACAGTGAATTTATTTAAGCATAAAAAAATTTAACTCAACAGCAGGTCCAGAATAGTTGCCTCATCAGGAAAAAAAATGATCAAACTGAATCAGGTGTTGGTTACTTTATCATAAAGGTTATGAATACTACTTTTTCAGTGTGTCATGAAGACAGTGAAAAAAACAACAAATTAATCATTAAAGTCTGTAGCGGTGCACTTCATTATTCTGTATTTTTGTTTTAGACATTGGGTGATATTACCTTATCTCAGTATCACCATTAATTGATGGTCTTACCTCCATTACAATTAATGAACGACTATTTACACTATGCTGGAATAAATCAGTGGTGATACCAACGGTCATCAGCACGTTCTAACCGCAGTATTTACACTTCTTTCTGCTTAAAGGCGACATATCATGCTTGTTTCTCCTTTTCACTATGCCAGACTAGGATGCCTGTAAAGCATTTCTGCCCTCAGTACAAGTCATTTAGTTCCTTCATTGCCCCACAATAGCGTTCTCAAAATCCTCATTTTAGGCCATTATGAAGCCCTCGTTGAAACACTCGGATCTGAGGATGACCTACAGTTACCTTGCAACGTCACAGCCCTTTGTGCTCTGATTGGTCAAATCTATTGAGGGCTGAGCCAGCCTGTACTTCTTCCTTTACTGTATTTTCCGGCAGGCTCAATGCAGCGACCGCGTATTGAGTCCCCCTACAGGCCAGAGCTGGTAATGAGTTAATGTGAGCTAGGGATCTATATACCCCTGCTGGTGGATGTGTTCCTCGGTGACGGTTTTGTGGCTAACGGCCATCACAGAAGAGGAAGTGTTTTATCAGATTACTCCAATAAAAAGAAAGGTAGCTCGTGTCCTCACGACGTTTGAAATCTCGCGGACATCTCGCAATGACCTATTTTCAGAGGCATCAAATCTCGTTCTAGGATATCAGAAAAAATACAATATCTCAATTTTTGAAAATTAAGGGGGTGTAAGGTCTTGTTTTCAAATTTATTATATTATATGTAAGTATTAAATTATGCATCAGCATGATATGTCTCCTTTAATGTCCTCTGCACAGAATGCAAAATATGCCTAAACAATGGAGACAGTATTTTTCTTGACTAAAAGGTCCTCTGATAGATTAGAGCTTGTCTACTCCATATTGCTAGAGCGTCCTTCACTCTTGGCGGGACGTGGTCACGTGACTTACACAGGGAAAAAAATCAAAATAATCAAAATGAGTAAAATTACTCGAGTAGAGGGTCTGAATGTTGATTTCGATTATTTTCTATTAATTGCCCAGCCCTACGTCATACCGACATGTGAAGTCTGATCTATTATATCCTTGCTCACTGGTCCACATATGTCAGTCCTCAATCCTCCAGGCAGTTATTGAAATATGGGACAGTCCTTAACATGGCAGATAAGAAACTACGCAGGTTAAGTGAGGGCAGAGGACAGAGGATGGATAATTTAACTGAATTTGCCTGCATGGTGTGTCCTACCATAGAGGCTGAGACAGAATAGTTTAGATAAATATCTAATTATCATCATTGGCACAGCAAGGGCAGCTTATAAAAACAGCTCACGAATAATGATTATGAACCATCAAACAGATGCTTACGTACACACAACCAGGGTAATGCATGTTTTTACTTCCCTACCATCTCTCTATTTCTCCTCTAATTCACACAGGCGTGCTCTCTTCCTTTGTGTGTAATTCATTAGTAAACAATAAAAAGGCGTTAATTGTTCTCCCCAGAGGCCGATCTGTGTTCCCCCCACTGGGAGAGATGCATCCGCCGCATCTAAAGAGGCCTCGCCCCTCAATTAGAACTGTGCCTGCTCGACGTACACAAACAAACACAACACACAGAGAGGAGTACTACGTTTGTGTGTGTTAGATGGAAGCGTGTGTCGTTTCTCAAGGGGGCTTCAACTTGTTTCAATGTAAGGAAGGAGGAGGAGAGAAGCAAACGACCAAAAGCAAAAGTTGCTTTTTTGTCAGAGCTCAGCAAATACAGAAAACAAGGGAGGAATGAGTGTGAAGAGGAAAAATCAAAACAAAGAAGAAGATTATGGAAGAGACCAAAGATGGGCAGCATCAGGGAAGACTATTAGAGAGCAGAGAGAGAGAAGAAATTGAAAGACTTTTGTTGAAGGATGGTTTTCAACAGCCAAATACAGGACATCTTATACAAACATTAGTTATTCACTGAGGCACTAGGGCTGGCAGGAACAATTGTCGCACAAAAGTCTTGCGATATTTGCCCCAGCATTAGTATATTGATTCAAGGCTGTCATGTATGGTTGTTTAATAATGTATTCATTTTCAACATTTAATAAAGCCTTATGTTCTATACAAATAGAATCAATTACTATTTACATCCACACAACACTGCTGTTGGGCAAATGCAGGTAAAGTCAGTACCAATGACATACATTGTGAAGGGGAGAGGTAGTAAACTAACATGGCAGCACAGGAGAGAGACAAAAGGAGTGCAATGTCAGAATTTAAATCTGTTTGTTGCCTTTCTTTGGACTTTTTAATAGACAGAAGAGGTGGACATGACACATGGGGTGACGCATTCGAATAAAATACTACGGAAGTGCAGTAACCTAACTTAGCACCAACCAGGGGAAGCAAAAGCCAGCAACAACAAAGCTAAAGCTAAGCTTACCCTGCTGATAAACCAGCCAACAGTTAACGCTTGATAGCTCAAACCATTGCTTACTTTATGTGCCAAGACTCATAGCTGGGTGTCAAGTGGCTGTGATGTGGGTCAGCACTTCCAAATCTGGAGGCCATGGTTCTGTGCCAGACAATGGTGTATTAGGACTGAGTATTTGCCTCTATTGTTGGAGTCTAAATGGACCAAGAGATTGACAAATAGGCTGGTTTGTCATCTGTATTGTTGCAGTTGTTGAGTCGGACCATCTAAGTGATGGAGTTTGGCAGAAAAGCAAGGCTCCAAAACTCCATCTTATTCCAACTCATGGTCCCAGGATAGTCACCAAAAGAATGAGAACACAGATACAAGCAGTTTCAATTATATTTCTCAGGAAGATGGCTGGATACAGCTTTGGAGATGGGACAAGGAGTACAAAAATGAAAGGTCAAAACCTCTGGCACAACTTCACCAACTTCCAAGGTGCTTGGAGATAAAAAGTCTTGAAGAGATCAAAAGAGCTCCAGCAACACTTGTAGTTCAGGAAACAACTTTATTAGACCAACACGTTTTGGCTTGTGGCCTTCATCAGGGTCATCAGAAAAGCATTAAAAACAACACTTATAAGGGGTAGAGTTGAAATTAAAAAAAAATTTGGAATGATCAAACATTTCCAAGAATTGGCCAGTCAGGAGAAGCTGCAATCTGAGACAGCTCATGGACATCTGAATCTGAGGGACAAGGAGTACAGACATCCAGAGGGATTTTAAGTAGAGCTGCTGCTCCGTTACATTATGGCATTTGGCTAGGATGCCTCCTGGTTGCCTGCCTGAAGAGGTCTTCCAGGCATGTCCAAGTGCGATGAGACCCAGACGCAGATCTATAACCAGCTAGAGGGACTTGAGGAAGAAGTGTTAAAGACAGCCCTACCCTAACATCCTGACCCTTATCCTCCTCTCACCTGGACCCTGTCATTAGAAACAACACATTTTCAGCCGAGGCCAGAAACTGAGGGGTAAAGAAAGCTTAGTCAAACAAATACGGTATTTTGAATGTCCTTTTTCTGTTACCAGGCTCAACTGTTTCCCTAAATAAGACAGAAAGCTCAGTATATGCTCACAGCAGGCCTCACGCCTGTCCACTTACCTCAGCGCAGCGATGACAGATGAACTGAGACACGCTCAGCTGAGCCTAAGTGCCCAGCGTCCGTCCCATTAGTCAAGAATAAACACATCCCATTAGAAAAATAAACAACCCTCACTCCACTTGGCAAAAAACAATGGTAGACTTTTTATAATGAGGTCCTGTGTGCGGGAAATTTCATCTATTTGTAGTCTTGCTCTGATCCAAAGGAGAGTTAACATCATTGTTGTTGTTGGGCCTGAGGCTGGGCAGACGCAGCAAAGTGTAATGGGTCAAGAGATAAAGAGGTGCCTGTTAAAGAAGGCAGAGCAGGTCAAAAAGGCAGAGTGTGGTCAGATAGTCAGACTGTTGTCTAAATAAATAATTACATCATTTTAAAAACTACAAAACAGCAAGTTTAAACTTATGTCAGGGTGAAACAATAAACCCTGCTAACATCATCTGTTAAAGAATGGATTTCTGTGTACCGTTTTATCAAGTTTAGGTTTCGGAATTTAGGATTTTTTTAAGTTAAGGATTCGTCTTATGTTCATTGAACACAGAGTTTATGAATAATAAGTATGAGTAAATAAAATAATTCAGGCAGTGAGCAACCCCATATTTCTCAAATAAACAGGACTTTATTTGGTAAGTGTTGAAATGTTTGAACTTGGTAAAAACAAGCTTCCTCCAGTAGATAAAAATCTACCTATGGGAATGACCAGAAGACTGAAGAGCTACAGTCTATACATTAGTGATAATATTATTTACAATTAGTAATGAAATGATGCGTGTTCTAGCCCTATAGGTTGGGGCACTTCATGTTTTTCGTACTATGTTGGCTGCTTCAGTCTAGACTATTGAGTACATTTTTCTTCTGCTGATAGGCTTCCACATCTTCCTTTAAATTTTCCTTCCAAGAGCCCTGTAGGTATGTGGGGAACAAGATGCTCTCATGTTCTTATATTGCTTGGGTTTATTATGTCAGTTGTGTATGTACGTGAGGGTTTTTTTAGTTTAAATTGGGCTTTTTGTTGGTTGGTTGCTCTTGTGCTTTGTCTGCAGACTCCTATCTGTTTGTCAAAGAACTTTATAAACCTATTGTTTTCAAAGCGGTAAACAAAGTTAATATTATATTAACATAAAGTGCAGATGCTTATGATAACGTCAGTAATCGGGCCAAAGTCACAAGTATTTCCTTTGCACTTATGACTTAGTTAAGAAGGAAGTACAATTTTATTGGGTTCTCAACAGCAGGCTTGATTCAAAGTAAACCAATCAATCAATCAATGAAACTTTATTTGTATAGCACTTTCCATAGAACATCTTGTAGCACAATCTGGAACAATTTTCTTCCATGTACAATTGTTTTTTACTTAACAGTCTCAAAACAGTCCTGTTTGGTTTCTCTTAGTTTTTGGAACTTGCTTTAAAGATGCTATGAGGAGTTTCTAAGTAATTACAAAAAGTCTCACTTTTAGATATATGCCTTATCCAAATACACACTTTAAGATGAGTTTTATAGCATCAAAATAGGTTATCTATAAATGCTATTCCTTAGCTTCGCGGACGGGTTGGACAGGGCTGGACTGGCCTGGATACTCAACTTCGGACACGTCTTAGAGCACCGGGCTGTAAGTAGTGATATATAGCCGGCTACAAAACTACGATACTAAGTTTTCCAAAAATTGCTTGTTGTCACACATCAAAAACTACCGCTATGTAACTAGAAAGAGATACATTACCTCGCCGATTTGCATCCTGTAAGTTGTTGAAAAAAGAAGCTGTAAAGCAATGCAGAGTTCTGAGGAAGGTCCAAACTGCATTCATTAGCATCACAACAAACTCACACTTTGGCTTGGGTCACATCTTTACGTCAGTCGCTGCGCGTGCTAATTTGTACCAGAGTCTTTATGTCGCCGGAAATAGATTCTCCTCACCTTTGACCTACATTTTTAGCCTTATTTTCAAAATTTTATAATTTTTTTCAAAGAAAACTCTGGTCATTTCTTGACAAAAAATTGGTACTTTTTAGGGTGGCCCTTATCTGAAGTCATACAATAGCTATTTTAAGATACAGCAAGTATTTAATACTGAAGGAGCAGATACATAGTATGACATAAATGGCATATAGCTTTTGTTTTCCATCTCTTCAGGCACCAGAACAGAGAAGATTTCAGTTTTCCAAACCATTTGCCTCTTTAGGACTCATCCATAATACTTTCCATGGTTCAAACAATTTCAGTAAATCGTAAAAAGTTGGGGTACCTTCATCTATTACCAAACTGAAGGCCTCCTAATGTGATGAGCGTTTAAAAAATGAAAGCCAAACTGAAAAATAGGTTTGCATGAACTTGCCTGACAGTCTCAAATGTGCCCTAAACCCTAACTTGAGAAACATGGGACCTCAATGACATCATCAGTCCATCTACTGTAGCATTTATCCTAATTGTGCCACTGTGCCCATTATTATCTGTCAATAAGCAGTTTCAGTGTCACACACACACACATGCACGCCCACCTCAACTAACTCTTTTTATGCTGGAGTGGAAATGCTCAATATTCATCTCATTATGTTTTTAAAGTCTTCATCTGTTTCCATTTCCTCCTCATCTCCTCTTCCTCCTTTTCGCCTCCCCCCCTCCCCTCCACAAACAAACACACAGATATATCCTAGACCCAAAAGAGGACAGGGGGAAACAGAGCCACAAGAAAATGCAATATTTCTGTTTTTAATATCGAGGTCTATAAGATCAGGGCAGAGATGGGTTCCATGGCAATATGTTTATTTATATATTTTATAAGGGGGGGGGGGGGTCTGCCTATCAGTGTTTGTATTTGGGGGGCCTGAGCCAGTGCATCCGAGCTCATCTTATATGAAAAATAATGTTGTGTATGGCTATACTTTTATATATAATGGCAATATGGGATCAGGCCGGCTTTTACAATGTGCCATACTTCAGGCTAGGGCTAACAGCATTTTATGGCCCGCCAGCAGTTCATCTTCATGTCTGAGGCAGGCAGGAGCACTGCATAATAATGTCGTTTCCTGCCCCCAAATGCTATTTCACAGGCCGGGGCTCATTTCTCAAACTTCACCACTTTTACAATTTCCCAAACTTTTATTCCCGTCATTATTACCAACAAGATTTCATTACATATTTAGAATGTAAACAAGTCTGAGTAATGACAGCCCCCCCTCCTCACCGCCACCGCCGCCACTACCACCCGTCTCCCTGGAATCATTCCCGCTGATGGCTCTGCTGCTATCTCACACACGAACACACACTTACACATGTACGCAAACACACAAAACCTCACATGCACACACTCGTGTTAACTGCCCCGGCTAACATACACCTCGGAAAAGGCAGTAATTTACAACTTTATGCGTGTGTGTTTGTGTGTTTGCGTGCATGTATGCATCGCCGATAAAGGGGGAGGTGTTGAGGGTGAAGGGGAGGGGGGTGGGGGGTAGAGTTTTATACTCAACTCACATAAATCATGTAGAAGAAAAATGAGCAAATGTGCGGGCTAACTCATCTTCTCCCCATCCGGAGAAAATGAAATTCACTGGAATACCTATCAAAACTGCAATCATCCAGAGATAATATCTTCTTTGGTCTATCTGCACTTTCCGATTTAATTTCCTCCATGCCCTTGACATCCAGCGATACCATTAAGATGAAGCACATACAGTAAGGGAGTAGTTCTCACGATTTGATGTATGAGATCTCCGCGCTTAATGTAATATCATCATTTGGAAATTAATGCAATCGTTCTTTTTTGTTTGGGGAGGGATGTTTTTTTAGGGTTTTTTTGGAAACACTCACAGAAAGAGCTGCCAGACAGGGGACAGCGAGACAGGGATGGAAAGTAAGCAGATATATTCATGCATGCTACTGGAACTAAATATTTTTGTGTTTTTTTTTTAAGTAGTTTCTTACAAAAGTGCCAAAATTCACTCAAGGTATGTCTTTGCATTGAAAGTGGTGTACTTTTTACTAATTCATATAGCAGCTCAGTAGAAATAAAAGTCAAATGTATGATCTTTGATCGTGTTCACACTTAGATTGTTTGGAAGGCTTGTTCCCATACGACTGTACATTCCATATATGGTATGACTTATTTGAATATGTATGAACTCAACACTCAACTCTCTCCCAGCACAAACAACCAAACTGAGCTTGCCTAAAGAGGTGGTCTCACACTTTCAAATTGATCTTGGTTCATACACAGTAAGGATACAACCCAGTAACTAGAAAGCACCAGAAAGCACAAAACCACCAAGGTGGCTCACATATTGCTGTTACATCTATAAGTAATAGATCCATGATAAAGTTACCATCATAATATGATTCACGACCCTGAAAACCCACATCTAGCTCTCAGAAACATGTTGACTATCTGGTTTATTCAGATAGGAAGTGAGTAAAAATTTTTAATCACTACCAAAATCTAATTATTTAAAAGTTTTGTCAGTACCAACATCTCAAGAAATTTTCATTAACATCTGACCAGCAGTTTTTGTGTAATCTTGCTAACAAACATGCAAAATCATAACTTTTTTGGCGGGGCTGGTTATTTCCAGCAACCTCGCATTAAAATACATTGCAAAATGTGCATACATTTGGACATTTGCTAGGATTATAACAGATTTTACATCAATTTCTGTTCTCTGCAAGCAAGGACAAGGTTAAAAGGATTCAACAACTCAAAACACTTCAACTTTAGGTCCTCAGAGATCTTACATGTAATACAAAGTTTGTAATCTGGGCTGCATCATTTAGTTTGACTTCTATTGCCGACCTCTGAAGTGTGCCATCAACAAAATTACAAAACGTGCATCTAACAACTGCTGTCACAGCATTTGGGGCCATGTGGACTCTGTAGAATCTATCAATACACAAATCCGCAAGGAGTACATATTTGTCTCATCTATTTTATTGAGCACAGGCCTACCAACAACGAACACAAACAGTGCGGGGAGTTAACACATCACACTGCTGCAGTAGAATAAGCAGCAGTAATAGTTCAATTTTATTTTATGTAACCAGATAAAAGACCCATTGAGATCAAGATTCCTTTAATAAGGATGACCCGGCCAAGAGGTCAGCAGCATGCGTCATGAGAAAACATGTTAAATGGCATTAATATACAATAAGTTAGAATGCACATAGTTTTGTGAGTGTAAGGTTTTGCACAAGTAGTAGCTATGAGTGCAAGTAGATACATTACAGTGACCGGGCAACCAGGCTGATGACGAAGTTCTACTCAATAACAATGTTTTGGATCAAACGGAGTCAACCTACCACAAAACAACAACAGGTAAGTATTACTCACTGTCTCTACGGCAGATCATCACAGCATTCAACAACACTGACTAATCCAGATACTTGTTCAGTTCCCGGAATTTATTTCAGCTCGTTCAAAAAGGAAAATGCATCATTTTTAAAAATGCTCTTTTTTTGTTTCCACATCACCAGCAGTTTAAATGTGGACACTTCTACAGGTGTTATATAATAACAAGCTTCCATGCTACCTGGTGTCCCTTTATGGTTTGCTGTAGACATCATGGAGCATTAAACGCTCTTTTCTTCTTAAGCACAGAGTTTGTTTACACTCCTGTCTTGAGGCATGTCACATTATCATCTGTATGCTCTTATATAGTTCATTTATGCACCACTATTACACATTTTGCTTAGCCTGCTAGCTTTTTCCCACTATGCACATAAAAACTTGTAATAGCAACAACATAATGACACAAGGCCATTTGTGGGACTAAGCCTGGACTATGCCCACTTCAGAATACTGCCGTGTGAACATGAAACTATCCAAAGGCAATATGCAAATTTGTAGCATTTTTTTCTTTTGAATCAGAACTAATTAAATGAACTGTAGGTGTAAAAAAAACACCCAAGATTTTCTTGATCTGATCTCAAGATATCAGAATATAAGTTTGATAGCGTGTTAAGTTTCTTGATATTCGATGCCTGGCAGTGAAACAATGATCAAAATTTGTTGCAATACACATGGAGTCCAGAGGTGTTGAACACATTGTTAAATTCATAGTTTATTTATACTATTAAGAGTAAAAAACATTCTTAAGTAAGTTAAAATCTATCAAGGAAACTTGTTAATCAATTATTCTTAGTAGGGAAGCACAAGATCATCGGTACAAACTTGGTTTCTGCAGATATTGGCCTTGAAGCTATTTATCGGTACAGGCCAATAATAAGATTTTGCTGATATTTACAGCCAATATGTCGGCCAAACGTACTGGCCAATAAACCAGATGCAAAATCAGCAAAATAAACAGATGTAACATAATGCTTCACCTGATGAGTACATTTAAAAATCTGGAGTATCATCTTTTTTAAAGAGTGAAATGTTGTTTTTCTCTGGTACATTTTAAATGAAGTACATATTACTATATTAAAGCTGATAAAAAGAGAGCAGCTTTTATTTGTACTTGAGAAAAATGTTAGCAAAGTCACAAAACTTTTATTATCATCCAGTGTTTTTGTAGTTTTCTCTCCCCCGAATGAAGGACACAGAAAAGAGAGGTGAAAAAACAGATTTTCAAGAAATAAGGAAAAAACTGCAAGAGGGAGAGAGGGGAGGGATATTTTGCGTTTTGTGGAGCCCCCTCCCTCCTCTTCCTCCTCCCCCTTCCAGAATGACATGCAATTACGTCTGGGCCTTCCCCAAGTCAGAGGTCGCTCAAATTACTCCATCATTTAGCCGCGCCGTCAAGATGAGAGAGAGAGAGAAACAGAGACCACCCCCTCCTCCCCTCCCTCCACCCATGCTTCCACATCCTCCCCCTCGCCGACACATCAAATATCATGAAATCATTAGTGTAATAAGCATGGAAATCTGTTTGCAGATTATCAACATCCCCCCCTCCCCGCACTCCACCGCCTTTATCTGCCCAGAATCTCTCTCTCTCTCTCGCTGAGCTGTTTTCACCTCTTTATCCAATACAATCATATTAAAGAGGCACCGAGAGACAAAGAGACACCAAAAAGGAGAAAGAGATACAGAACAAGATTAAGAGAAAGTGTTTAATGAGACAATTAAAGTGGGACAACAGAGGCAGGGGGGCAAACAAAAAGAGAAAAGATTAAATATCATCCTGACCCACCCAGCTTCAGACACTCTGAGGTCAAACTGATGTTCAGCTGGGCACATTCTTGGTGTCCTGACTACAGCTGCTGGCACCAGTCTGTCAGTGAGCCAACCAGGCTGTAGGCCTCCGTAAACTCTTCAACTCACAGAGGGACAATGAGGTGACATCAGACAGCTCTGAAGGAAGACATGCCACCAGGGATGGACAACACATGGAGCTTATAGGATCTGGTTTATTAGGCTTTGGAACATTACAATTTCTTCTGACTTTACTGGATCATTAGTGTACGGTCCGTTATTAAGGACAATGTTTAATATTCTGCAGATTACCAGTGTCAGCATTTTATGTTATTCCTCGCTGATACTGTAATTTTTCAATCACAACACATCTGATTATAACACACACACAATATTTTCATTTTTTTGCAGTATTTTCACAACAAACACGATTGCGGAAACACCTTTCACTTCTTGCTTGCATGATTACATGATTTCTCCCCGAGCATGCTCAGTCACAGTGTACTGTCCAATCAGAGAGCAGCTATCAACATGTCGATGTCCTCGACCAATCACAGCAGAACTATTTTGCACACCCTTGCTCACAAGATGACGCTCTGTGTTTGCCAGTGAGTGGTAGCACTTGAGAATAAACAATGATTACGCAAAGGTAAACAAATTAAGACCCAAAATATTTGATTAGAACAGTTTATCGGTTTAATAGGAAATACGCAAGGAACTGTTTATTAAACTGGAACCTTTAGCAGAGAAACTCAATATTTCCACTTTCTGTATCAAATGTGTTGCGATTGGGATGTTGGTGAGATGAATATTTTAAGTGTTTTGCTTGTGCTCATTTATAATACACACTCGAAAAATTAGGGCTTATTAAAAAGCAAGTGTGTGTTATAATGGAGAAATTAGGGTAATATTTGTCCTCATAAAAATTTGGGAATGGTATTTTGGTTGATTAATTCTCCCCTTAAATAATACCAATTAAAATTGAATTTTATACCATGTGAAAAGCCTGATTGGTCACCTTCACAATGAGGTACCACTCGCAAGGATCATGCATCCGTTAAATGAGCAACACAGCTGCATGTGAGTAGCGCCCAACAAAAAAGTGCCTTAAATTCTCTGTTGCAACTTGAAGCTGGTGTTCCACTATGTATAGTGGTAGTATTATTTAATGTCAGCGCTATACTATTTACAGTCTTAGACTAACCTCTGCGAGACAACTCCATAGGAAGACTGGTTCCTCGCCCTCGCTTCAATGAGGGACCACAAGCTTTAACCAGGGGAAGAGGGGCTTTGGCACTGGTCCTCTGGTTGTCTCTGCCTGTATGTCACTTGATTTGTTTCTTTCTCTCTCTGAATTTACATCCCACCCAGAGTATCATCTGATAGACCAGACGCCACACGGAAAACAGCCTATCAATATCTAAGCCAACTTGATGCCCCATTTACCATACTTATTGGCTGGACATTGGCACAGAGGCAACAGGACACACAGAGTAGAATCCACAGTAGCAGCAGACTTTTCCTGAAGCCGCATTCACACACTGACATTTCGGCCAATTTTTTTAAGTATAAGGAATTGGAAAGCCACACTGAACTAAGTCAGGCCATGCAGAACAACATTCACATCAGTTGGGCTATGTTGAAGAACTCCACTGTAGGTTGGAGTTTCGTGTGAGTTTTCCATCAGTATCAACCAACACATCCACGCCCTTTCATGCCCATTAACACTTCACTGACACAGCAGTTCGTGAGAGCAACTTGGGGTAAGGTGTCTTGCACAAGGACACATCCCAATATGACAGCCAGAGCTGGGCTCAAACCTGTAAACTTCCAATTCGCAGTGCACTATCACACTGCTCCACTGACTACTACCATGTTTACATGCACTATAAATGACAACCTACCTTAGACATAGTGCATATTGAAATTTGTTTTTCTTAAGTGGATGTATACCAGGTAACTTTGCTTGAATTTACCCCAGAATCAATTAAAGCCATGGTCGATGATTTGGAAGCTTGGTGCATCTTAATAACACCGTTTATAAGGCCGTTATGGTCCTATGGTCCAATCTACGCAATATAAAGGCCAAAAAGAATGAAAAAAAATCCATTCAGTATATCCGCTGCAAAGCGGCATTATAGTTGACCAATCCGAACCGCCGTTCCCCACGGTTCGGATTGGTCCGTGAGTCCATCCAATCCCCTGTCTCCCCTGCTCCGCACCATCCCGCCCATGGTCCTGCCTCCTCCCCACTACCTCCCTCATGTACCAGTAAGCAGCTAGCTGCACAGCTACTGAAGCATCACGGAGCCGGAGAAGACCAGCACCTAAACCGGGACTCCACTTCTGTTACCCTCCACATCGAAGGGAAGGAAACGTAAAAGTTTCAAGGGAAAAGGCTGAAGTAAGGAAGAAATATGAGTAATACAGGTCCCAACGGAGACTCAACATTGGAGAATCATACGACCGGTGGAAAAAGCTGCAGAATGATTTGGGACTGAAAACTGACTCTGAGACAGCTGAATTTCTCTTTGTTTACTACAGTGGGAGATGTCTGCTGAATAACTCTGGATGTTTGGACATTCCTTTAGCTCCACATTCAGACTGTTCCACAGTTTCACACCAAATACAGAAATACAAAAACCTTTCCTTTTTGTACACACCATTGTGACTTAAAAATTAGATTTACCCCAAAGAATGTGCCCCTTCCCTTTCCGTGAATAATTTTTGGATATTTAGAGGCAGAAGTTTGTTTTTCGCTTTATATAGGATTTGGACTGTCTGAAATTCCACCATATCTTTAAATTTCAATAACTTTGACTGTATGAATAAAGGGTTTGTGTGATCCCTGTATCCCACCCTGTTAATGATCCGTATTGCTTTCTTTTGCAGAATGAATAGTGGATGTAAAGTTGTGTTGTAGTTACTGGCCCAGACTTCTGCACAGTAGCTGAGATATGGAAGAACTATTGAACAGTAAAGAATGTGGATTGATATGTGATCCAGGACCTGCTTTGCTCTATTTAATATTGCTATGCTTTTTGAAACTTTGGTTTGAACATGTTTAATATGAGATTTCCAGCTGATTCGATTATCTATTGTCACCCCTAGGAATTTGATTTCATTGACTTTTTCAATTTCAACCCCATCCAGCCTAATCTGCATTTGTGAGTTCCTTCTGCAGTTCCCAAAGAACATTAATTTTGTTTTTCCCAAGTTGAGAGATAATTTTTTTCAAACCATAGTTTCATTTTTCTCAATTCTCGTTTAACAAAGAAACTTTTAATTATGATTCATTAATTGTCAACCTGTGACCCTGACCTGATGTATAAACCCGCCTTGTCCTGCAGCTCCTGTATGAATGACTGTTCCTCCCCTCTCCTGTTCCTCCCCTCCCTCGCTCCTCTTCCCTCCCTCCCCAGGCGGTGTGAAGCGATGGGTCCAGCTGCTGATTGAGCCAGAAGTCCTGATGAGGCTGATTCGTGGAGTATTGATTGAGCTGCTGGCTTTCTTCTTGCTCGCTTTAAGAAGCTGTGCATGTGGACTGATTAGCCGCTGTAGGCCACCGCTCTCACCATTCCTCCCAGAGCGAGGAATCCTCCAACTCTAACTTGTGTACGTGTGTGTGTGCATTCGTGTGTGTGTGTGTGTGCTCTGACAGGGATGTGCCTGTGTGTTTGTGTGTACAAAAGCAGAAACTAACGCAGAGCACTGGGAGCAATTAACTTCAGTCTTTTTTTCCTGCTTTGCTACTGATATGCCTTCAGTCAATCCGCTGAAATGCGAAAACAAAACAGGAACAATAAAACAAACCTCAAACCACATAAATCTTAATTGCCCACCTAATTACTGCAGCAATCATTCACTCAGACTGTTAACTTAACAGCAGGAGGCAACGTTAGTATTCATCATGAAAAATCAAGCGTGAGATTTATTTGAACAGAAGCTTGATTGTCACATCAGTGTGGAAATTTCTACTTGTTATGAGTAAACAATGAAACAGTTTTCTGAGAAATACTGCAAATGCTTCAAATTATAAATAAGAGATGGTGTCTTCTGTAAATATTAGAAGGCCCAAGGTAGCTGGAGAGTGACTTTGAGACACAATGATATGTATCTGCATGGTTGAAGCACTAATCTTCAGAGCAGCACATCAACACAGAGTCATAAATGCCTGTTTAGAAACCCGCAGGGAGATATGTGTGAGGTATAGAGGGGAAACAACACTTGGAACAGCACTGAAACTCCACCTCAGAGGGAGACGAGCTCCTTTATTTACCGTTCTCCGTCCCGAATCATAATCAGAGCCTTGCGATCCCCAGGCAGCTGACTGCAGGAGTGCAATCTCTCTTACTAGCATAAACACAACCATAAATTCAAAATATGCAATGCACTGGTGAGTAAACCAAGTGTGTTTGTGCTAACGTGGATGTTTAACTCCTGAGATAGCTAAAGCAAAAATGCAAACATTATATAAGCTCTGCATGTTTGATTCAATGTGGGGAAAATGCAGAACTCATAAGCTTAATCAGCCACGTAACCCCTGCTGACGAGGCCTGTATAAAGCTAATGTACTTAAATGTTACACTGCTGTTTGAAGAAAATACATAAACAATTGAAACAAGAGCCAATGCTTAATTCTTACAAAACTTAAAAGTTAAAATGATTACACAAAACAGGTTGTTTGGCATCTGAAGCTTGATTTACTGGTTTTTTATTGTGCTTGCAAAAGTAGGGCCCTATAAAATCTGTACTTTTTCCCAAATTCCATTTTTTCAGTTTCAATTTGTTGAGATTTCCTTTTTTAGTATTTCACTCAAGTTTAATCCTGAGACACTGTTTAAAGTAAAAGAAATACTTCCGTCATGCTTCCATGTATTTCAATAACTATTCAACAAAACTGAAAAAAAATGGCAACGGTTGATTTGAAGCGGCGTGGTGGACGTGGCCCACTTAGCTGCAGCACAGTGCTTCACTTAGTTCCTCAAGTGTTTGTCACCCTTCAGGTGGATCTCACATGTACTCTACGGGTCCTATCAACAGTATGTTGACAAAATTTGCAGAACATTTGATCATCTGACACATAATAATCACTTGGAAGCTGCTCTGCCCTGTACTTTGAAGTTAGCAGGGAGTTTCGTAGCTTCGTTGCCAACTAAGGGTCGGTTTCCACGAGGCCTTTCATTGCGTTTTGGCCTTTTGTTTACATGGTAACAGTGCTTGAATCCACAGACTTTTGAAACCATGGTCCAGGGTGGAGAGTTTTCAAAACTCTCCTCCATGCAGCTCCGTGTAACCAGAGTCAGAGCGTTTCAGGGTGAAACGCTGACGTCACTGCATGTGCAGTACTCTTTCACATGAAGGCTGCATACCAGGAACAACAAAAGCTTCGGCCGTCTACAGAGTAACCTGTGAGCTGCATACAGTGCTCAGTTTGTTATCAAGACAAAACTTTCCAGACAGATTTGTAGTCCAAACAGATTTGTAGTTCAGACAAGAAACTCCTGCGTCTTTGTGCGTCCACTAGCCATTGTTGTTTGTGAAAAGGTTTTGTCCTTCGTACGTGTGTTGTAGCAGCTCTGTTTCTCTGCAAACCTACATCACCATCTACTGAACTGGCATGCATACTACAGCGGTTTCATTCATTTCCAACGTCTCCGTCTGAATGCAGATCGACTAGGTCAGACTATCTCTGTGTAAACATGGCCTTAGCCGGTGCCTCAGGCGGCCACTTTGACACATTTGAATCGTTGATGGGGGGGGAATTAGCGTGTGCTGTCCCCAGCCTTACTGACTCCCTTGGAGCATTTTCCTGAGGGATACACTCTGTGATTCTGTGGTTGCAGATTTTATAGGGCCTCACACAACAATCCTATTCATATTATCTCAGGATAGATGCACAGTTTTTAACATCAAATTTAAGATGGATTTCACACTTACAGCTGATGATTTGTTTTGATGCAGCTGAAAAACAGTAAAATTTTGCATATTTACTTTCAATCATTTCATGTTTGCCCAGCACTATTTTGAAGTGGACAGACTCCAAGTCAAGCCATGTAAAAGGCCAGAAGTGGCCTCATGTCATTATTTCACAGCCAGTGTTGATATGACTACAAGTCCTGCTGTGCATGATGGGAAATAAGCTAGCATGCTAAGCTAACAACAGAACAAGTCAATCATTAATAGCAGAGGTTAAATGTCCGTTGCAAGATTATGCAGATGAGCATTTTCACAATGCCTTAAGAAGTAGCTTGGAAATATTTTACAATGTTACATCTGTAGAAATGTCAACAGAGAAAAAGTTAAGAGATATTTTCATGGTATTTTGTGAATGTGCACAGAAAAGGAATCCGTGAAATCAAAACATTACTATTAAACAGCACTTTGTTATTACTGGTTACTCTAATTTAATTATCATCACAACTTCTTTTGCTTGTGCCATTGCAGCAGTGTGATGGCATGCTTGTGCCATTACAGCAGTGTGTCATCCGAGTCAACTGCCCCAGTAGGTGTTTGAAAGCGTCCATGATGACTTCTTCAGCACATTTTTTTTCAGAATGTACACAATACTGATGTAAATACTTGTTTTAAAGTGAGTAAAAAGGTATATCAGAAATGGTCTCAGAGATAGTCACAGTTTCATGCCGTTTATTCACATTGTGTCATGATGTTTGAAAGCACTATCCCCTAAAGAAGTAATTTAAAAACAACCCACAGCTTAAAATTAGTTTTCTAAGCTTTGGTATCTGTTTAAGTGCCATTTAAATTACTGGTGCGTTTCCAGAATTGATGAAAAACTAGTTTTCCACAGACTTTCAGCAGTATTGTAACAGGCATTGCTATTTAACTACGACCACATTCAAGTGCAGAATCCTTTGACGACCCATAGTTATGATGAGTTTTCTACAGAAACAGAAAAAACTTAGTGCACTCATTTGTGATCCTCTGTGAATTACATAGAGACATATATACAGTACGTAAGATGTGCTGCAGATTCACTCATGCCATATGGAAACTCGTCCACATTCCTCCACTTGTCTTTAAGAGGTTCCCTCATCTCGACACAAACTGCCTAATGTCTGCCAAGACATAACTGCCAATGCACATATTGATTCATGCTGTTTATGCATGTAATCCTCTCCTGAATAATTCACACCAGCTTTTACGGAGGGCAACATCAATCACACCTCCAGACCCACCCAGAGACATCAGCAAACCCCAAACTAAACTATTACTGTAACACGCAGAATATTTACTGTGCTTCAGTTCATTAATTGTCTGAATTATTAGGGAAATATATGCAATATGTCCTCACTGCTGGGCAAAATCCTCTAATCTCTATTTTTAGGATTTTCTTTCCTTTATTTATCTGGAAACAGAAATTTTAGTCACCTCACAAGCTGGTAAGTGTATAATTAAACTCTTAGATTTCTTTATTTACTTTATTTATATTTTTTATCTATTATTTATTTTGTTTTGCACATACTATCTCCTATTTGTTCTCAGCTTATGTAAAGCACTTTGTGCTACATACAATGTGTAAATATAGTTTGATAATGATTAATTTAAGTAGGTTTTATATATTTTAATTAAATTAATAAGAAGAAAACCATTTGTAATCAGTGCAATGTAATACCCATTCATTTAGTGATAGGAACTGTTCATGCCTTGGAAATAAATTTGTAGATAGGAGGTTCTTGCCTAACAGCGACAATATGTGACTAAAGAAAGCATTGGTTGCTTCAAAATCCTGTTGCAAAAGGCAAAACTTCGTTTTCAATGCAAATTGTTTGCCTGCAAAGTGCTTGGAAGTTGTTCTAATGCTGAAACTGTCAAAACAATGAAACTTTTCTAATCATACCTGAACTTTTGCTCTGTAGTTAACAGTGTTTAGTAACAATTTCATCGATTTTTATGAATTTTTCATTATTTTGCATTTCAGAACTGTTTTTTCCATGGTATTATTTAGTCATTCTTAAGAGGGAGAGTACATGGCATCACATTCAGTGTGAGTGTAAGTTAAAGAGTTGCAGGAAGCTCAAATGACAAATGCAATATGAGGGAAGTGAGCAAATAAATAAATTCAGCAGAAAGTATTATGTTTTTGTCATAAATTATGTTCACATTCATAAAACCTGGAGAAGTTGATTACAGCAGCTGGTTTGACAATTGGGTTTTCCAAAAAGTGTGAAAAGTCCACAGATTTTGCCACAAATTGATGAAATTATAAAACATTTATGACTACCATTTGGCCATTTTCATCATTTTTTTTTTAGATTTTAAAATATGACTGATTATGCTATTTTATGTTTTATGAACTTAAGTGTGCCAAACACGTCTCAAGACATTTTCATGATGATGTCTGCAGACATTAAGACCACTCACTCCCCCCTCTTTGCGGCACCATTAGCTGCCTAAATTCTCTTGTTCCCTCATCCCCCTGAACAAATCTACCGTTATGACATCACAACCATTCTTTCATGGTCAGTTTAGCCCATTGTCTCATGAGAGCAAGCCTTGTTAACCTCAGAATGACTGCAGGGATACTGACAACATGTGCTGAGCAGCTCTGAACTAACTAATCATCAGAGTGGACCTGTAAACCAACCAGAGTCAACTGGGCCAACGTGGGGAAGGGAGAGTCTCAGAATCACAGAGAAAGCAGCACTACCAGGGCTGTCTGTATGTGAAAACATGATCATGAACATACCCTGGCAGTCATCAAAAATGAAAACATGCCTTGTGTCTGCCTTTAACCCCCTTTACCTCACACTTCTGAATACAGTGGCTCATCAAATTAAGGAACAGTACAGCAACTGCTCTCCCAGTTGCTCAGATCGGAGGTTAACTTCCTCCTCTTTGCCCTTGCTTCACAGAAGAGTTACTGCAAACTGCTTGAAATTTCGGGGTCACTCATTTGTGTGGCATATTCAGGGTCATTTGCGTAGCACGTGGTGGGGCGGGGGGGTCATTTGCGTAGGGTGCTGGGAGCTGCGCTTTAGTATGCAGCGAGGCGAGGGAGGAAGGGCATGTGACATCCACAGAGAGCCGGGACCCTCGCTGACCCCTGTCTATAATTCATCCCCTGGAATATGGGGCACATCAAACCTCAGCTCCTTCCCACCCAAAAAGAGGAGAGAGAACCTTCTCACTTTGTTGCACGGCACTCTGACCCCATATTAAAGCGACTAGTGAGAGAACAATTTCATCGTTGGCTACTAAATTTTTCAATTTTGCATTTCAGAACTGTTTCTTCCATGGTATTCATGGAGGGGAAGACTGAGGAAGAGCTTTAGGCCGACAGGGGGGAGAGAGGAGAGTGGATAGAAGAGAGAGTGGATGTCTTAAAGGTAAAAGATACTGCCTGTCATACGTGTGTGAGCAAACAGGCATGAAGACGAAAATACTCAAACTCAGAGCAAAGAAAAGTGTCCAAAAAAATACACAACCTGTGGTGTGTGTATTAGAGCAGCATGAATGATGCTTTTAGATGAATCTACATTCATCTTCCTCAGATCTGAGATCACAGTTCTCTTGAACTTTTATTCCCCTCAAAATAATTTATACTTTAATTAAAGCTGTCTGGAGCTTCAACAGACTCAACCTATGACAAAGGGATGGACTTCTAGTCAGAAGTAGCTCACAGTGGTGAGGATACGATGGATATGACTCACATTGAGATCTCATTCATGCAGCAGAGCTTGACTAAAAGCAACCATGATGGTCATGAATGCCTCCAGGATTGGAAGAGATGATGAGGAGGACAGAGTGGCTGCTTTGAGGACTGATTCACAGTGATTAAGGCTCCGTCCCAGTTGTACCCCTAAGCCCTTATCTTACCCCTTGGTTTTTTGCGTTAACGTCAAGAGAAGTGGTGTCCCAGTTCTCCATAGGGCTAAGGGGAAGGGCTAAGACCAAGGGCTACACAGCCCTCAAAACGAAGACAGACCGGAACCTCACTTGAAATGAAGGGGAAGAGAATTTCCCATAATACACCATGCCCTCCAACACGAGGCAGAGCGGAGACCGAAGGAAGCCCTTAATTATAATTAATTATTAAATCATCAAGTAAATACTTATCATGTTTTTAGTTGTTGGTCATATTTTGAAATTTCTCTTTATAACGAGCTAGCTACAGTTATAGACCATTTTCGCGGCTCCACTTCTTCCTGATATTAGATGTGTAAGTTAATTTCCTATCTTACATTATTGGCCAAACTAATTAAGCCAGGTGTGCCTTGCTGAAGCCGTTAAAAAGGCAAACCTGGATTAATTAGTTTAACAAATAATGTAAGACAGGAAATGAATGTCTATAATTCATCAGGAAGTAGTGGGGCACATCAAACCTCTGCTTCTGTCACAGCCAGCGAGTGATGTCTCGTTTCTCAGCTGTGTTTTCACCTCTTCCCCTTGGCCCTCAAAACAAAGGGCTAAGGGGAAGGGGTAAGATGAAGGGAAAGGCTAAGAGGTGGAATTGGGATTCACCCTAAGAGACTCTGACAACACACTATGACAGTCAGCTTTCACTTAATAGTATTATATCTTTTTGAAAAATCTATAGTCAACTGTAAATAAACATTTAAATAAAAAAAAACATACAGTGCATTAGAGGGCCAACTCAACCGTCCATTACTCTCTTAACTTCAACAACAGGAAGTATACCTCAACAGAATGGATGACAGGCAAGGACACACTGATGGGCTCCACATCGTTGATGGCAAAATGAGAAATAAAGACCAGTATATAGTTCCATTAGCAGCTGGCTCACCCTTATCCATGACAAATCTACAAATCCATTTGTAGGCCTTCCACTCAAGTGCAGTGGTGGACAAGTGATTAGCAGGAAAAAAAGGCTGTCGTTGACAAGATTGCAAGAATCATTTGGAAGACATCCAGCCCTGCAGTGTGGCCTTAAAAGAGGTAAAATGATCTAATGGAGATGCTTTGTGTCAATTATCGAGTGTTCAGCCTGTGTGTCTTTATACCACTGTAACATCACTCTGACTCTTGTTGATGCAGCTTTCTTTGGTGCCACTCTTATATTCTTTTAAGTCATGAATCCAGTGGCTTCAACTCCACCACAGAAACAGTCAGCTGTCTTCCTGCTTGTCTACATACCCCAATGCCAACCTCATTGTTTTAATAATAACTT
Source organism: Scarus forsteni (assembly GCA_036419115.1). NCBI lineage: Eukaryota > Metazoa > Chordata > Actinopteri > Labriformes > Labridae > Scarus > Scarus forsteni. The sequence goes on from JAZDUH010000270.1 coordinate 11,732,024, forward strand.
CAAGAGTATTTCATGAACTTAATGCATGATTTGCTGTATACTGTATAACAGGGAATTTCACATTAACAGAGATCATGAAACACATAAACAAAATTCAACCAGTTCTGAAAGTAAATAGTTTTAGTATATGATTTAATGTAGACGTGAATGGAGATAGTGTTTTTTTTCTACCGTTCCTCATGCAGCTCTAATGTGTGTGAGTATTTACATTCAGGGAAAATCTGGAATAAATGAAACGCTAGTATAAAAGCTAGACTGGACCCTAGGGGGGACACTACCCTCCCTCTCTTCATGATTTCTCTGTGTGTCTTCCCCTGCCTGTTAGCTATTCAGCTCCAAATCCAGAGGTTTCAATAGAGATGCAGATAGCAAAGTGTGTGTATGTGTGTGAGTACAAAAGAGGGGCTGTCAAAAAGGACTTACCAGATGTTCTAATCCTGCTTTGAAGGTCCCGGCATCCCTGCAACACAACAACACATCCTACTGTAAATAAAGTGCACACAAAAAGACATTGTTGAATGAAAAGAGCATTTTGACAGAGGGATAAACACTGATGACGACACATTTATGTTCACAAGGAGACAGAACAGCCAGCTTTTCAATATTTCAAATCATTGTATCAGTATATTACCTCTGTCTAACTTAAATAAGCTGTAGTGATGAAATTCATTTTGTCAAAGAGAAACTGATCACAAAGTTTGAATACTGTAAAATCTTTGGTTTAAAGCACTGCAAGTTTGAAGAGTTGGGTAATTTTTCTCTGTTTTGTTTAATTGAGTGAGTAAGGTTCTATACAATCAATGAACCAACATGACAAATGGACAAAGTTCCCAAAAATGACAAACAGTCAAGTTTCATAGAGTTGATATTTTTGCCCTGGATATGCTGGGTTGTTTCGTGGCTCCATTCAATTTACGGAGCTTCCTAAATTGTGGTCTGAACTGGGTTGTGTGTGTGTGTGCGTGTGGTTAATTTTGTTTGATGTGGGCAATTATAAGAACTTTTAAAATAGTCTTGAAAGAAATAAGTACATCAGCTGCCACTTACAGAGTGAAGATTAGAATATTCATTGTAATATTACAATAATCTTGATATACTTACTAATATTGATAATAATACTTGTAGTCATTCTGGAGCAGAATGACAAAAGAAAATAAGTTTTTACTTATGTGTCCCAGGTCTGGGGTTTAAATGGTGGGGTAAGTGATCTTAATAAAAACATCAACCCTGTGGTATGTGAAATATATAAGACCAACAAAATTTCGTAAGACAAAATAAAATTTGAGGATGCACGAAATAAAAGCACTGTGACTGGTGATTTTTAACCCTCCTCGCCTACCGTAGCAAAACACTCGCTTCAATATGGAGGAAGACAAGGTCGAGGTCGTTTCTTCGTCAAATAAATCAGTTGTTAGGACCTATTTTGGCTTCCCATGTAAAAGACGTGAGAACAGTGGGAAGATTGCAGACAAAACAACAACAGTGTGCAAAATATGCCGCTACAGTTCGCCGTATACTGCTGCGAGTACAACTACCAACTACTTTGAACTGGAGACAGACAGCAACTGTATGCTTGTTTAAGTCTGCATAAATAACAATATTTAATTTCTGCATCTGCTGTTGAGTTGACAGAATTTGACCATACTTGAAGATCAGAAGTATATGCACTGTTATAGGCTAAATATTATAGTTCACAGTTCAGACATTTTCGGTCTAAACTGCAGCTCTGAGGACTGCTATTTGTTTTTCTTTTCATTCAAGAATGCAGTTATCCTGATTGTTACAACAAAGCACTTTTTATTGAGATTTTATGTTTGTATTTGCACTGTAGTCTAAATAAGGGGGAAAAGTACAATTTTGTTTTTTTTCAAAGAGCATTTATTTTGTACTGATGCAGCAATATTTTTGGATGTCTGCATTACAAAGAAAATAAAGAAAATGAGATTTTTGCACAACTTCCTACTGTTGGGGGTTTTCTATAATCTTTATTTTGTATCGTGAGTATTTATCGTGAGCCCTGTTTCGTATTTCGTATCGTTTCGTGAGTTGACCATTCATTACACCCCTATCCATTACCAATAATATTGTGTATCCCTAATTATAATCTTGTGTGGGTATAACAAGGCCAGATAAATACTCTTTATATTTGTGTTAAGAAATTAATACTGTTAACATCCAACATGATTGGGTGTATTTAGGACAGGGGTGTCCAAACTGTGGCCCGGGGGCCAAATGCTGCCCGCTGCCCATTTTGAATGGGCCCCTGAAACAGTTGAGGAATCAAGACATTTTGATTACAGCAGCAAATACCACAAATCATGCACATTTTCTGCTATATTTACTTTGCCACAAGGTCTCATTTACAAATTATACTGCAATATTCATCTTCAAGCACCAACATTGTTGCAGTTTACTCTTGTTTTGTGTCTGAAAGTGAAGATAAGATGTCAGTGTCTCCCATCTCTGCTGCTCAAAAGGTCTCTTCCGTATTGGGTGTGAAATGAATCTAGTAATAGCCCGGGGTTACAAGGGCCCCTTGACAGGTGATAACCCACCCATAAACCTTGAAACTTTAACTTCAATACACTGAAAGAGAGGCGGGGAAAGTGGCTCAGTTGTCCATGTATTCCTCTTTATGTGGCCCTCGATGTGAAAAGTTTTGACACCCCTGATTTAGAAAATTCTTACTTCACCGTTTCAGTAACTTCAGAACCACTGGGCAATATTAAGAGAAACTGTGTGAACAGATGAAGTGAGGCCTCTCTTAGTAGCTGTCATGATCAGAGAAAAACAAGGTCTGAAAAACAACAAGACGCTTTCAGATATCAAACCAAAAAAATTAAAAATCTGGAATTATTCTAGCTGTAACCTTTAACAGTGTGAGATTGTGACAATTGTGTCAACAGCGCACCAAGGTTAAATCATATCTTCACCGCCGGGAGACATAATAATAGTAACTCCCAAGTACAGAGAAAAAAACTGAGCTTTATCATCTGTGAATTAATATAAAAAGAATGTGTGTAATTATCAGGGTGGCGAGGACAGAACTGTGAGCAGGCGAGAAGGAGACGAGGAGGAGGTGGGGGGCGGTTGGTTTTTAAAAGAGCAAATTGGCAGTAAATAATAGATGTCGTTTTGGCACGTTTCAAATTTGCAGCAATAGAAATCAACAGATCAAGAGAACACAAACAGCCCCATCCCCGATCCCAGCATCCCCCCATCCAACTCTGGCCCCCATTACTGACAACTCCACCCCGGCTGTGGTGTTTTACTGTCCGTGTATGAGGAAATGTGTGTCTGTGTGTGTGTCTGTGTGTGTGTGCGTGTGTGTGTGTGTGTGCTGAGAGGGAGAAAGGCTTATCGACAGGCTTCAGTTGCTAATGCAGCCAGCAGCATTACAGTGTAAATCTACACCATTTCTAAAATTACACACTGTCTAAACCATCCCAGCCTTAACCCTACTCTGTCCATCCAACCATCCATCCATCCATTCATCCAACTATTCAATGACTCACCAAGCTCAACCTTTACTAGGTGATGCAACAACCTTAGTCCAGAAAAAACCCAAAGGAGTCACAGGAACATCTCTTTGGACAAATATGGGAAATATTAGGCCTGTGCTCAAAATATCGATACAGCAAAATATTGTCACGTACTCCCTGGGGATACATGGATCAATAAAGAATGTTTTGACAGTTTTTGTCAATACTCTTTGTGTAATGTTAACAATGGCACAGTTAAAAGTAAAATTTAAGCTACATAATGATGCACATGTTCCAAATTTGAACTTAAGTCTACCATCTTTAAGGACCTAAATTTAAGTTTCTTAAGTTGTAAAATCATTTAAAACTCTTCTTTTTCCTCTTGTAATAAAATCTCAAAATGTATAGGAAATTCAGTTAATAGCATAGTCAATGTTCACAAAGTTTACATGTGTCGGGATAGGCATTGTATCTGAGGTTGCTGGAAATACCCAGCCCTAGTAAACATGTCGATATCACATATGGCGCTGATAACAACTGTCACTTCATTTGTACACATCAAGCTGGCGTATCAACACAGTCCATGGTCTACAAAGATAATGCTATGTTAAATTTGCAGACTTTTTGTTCTTTTCATAGTCATGGCTTTATTGACACACCCTATCATAATTATATTTCTCAAGTCTATGTGGTCAACAGCCCATAAAAGTGTTAGACAAATGGCAGAACATTACAAAACTTGCACCAAAAAATGTTGGAAGAGGAGGAAAACTATCCTTTCTATTTAGCTTTGGAAATACTTTGGCACAGACAAGTGAAGCACTTCTAGGTTTGAGCTAAAATGGCAAGAAGGGCCTGAATACCTTTCTTAATGTACAAACAACCTCCCATTGCACCTCAGTATTTGATGTGTTATGTCTTCAAAAGAAGACTTACAATCAATCTTTGGCACAGAGAACCAGATTCAAGTCTACAAGATATTACGGCTAGAGTTTTCATTCCAAGTTCTTTGCCCCTGACCGCTGCATTAATACATTTTAGTCATTAAACTTCTGTGAAGATGATAACCTGACAGACATTAAATATATTTCTCTAGTCCATCTGGGATAGAAGTCATAGAAAGTGTTTGGGAATGCACAGAATCTTTCAAAAGCATATTCAGCAGGTTGATAGATGATCGTTCCATCAATCACATTCTTTACAGGCCAATCAGACAATGCAAAAGATGGGCGCTACTGCTGCGTTGTAAAAGACAGAATATGAGCGGCTCCATTACACAGACTCTGGGCAAAGCATCTCAGAAGGGGAGGAAAAATATTTTTTCAATAGAGAAATGCTGTCCAGATTTGATAACATTTCTACTGATATTAGCATCTATGCTAATTTATGTACAAGCAGTCACTTCCTGCTGTCATCTTACTAATAGCTCCCACCTCTGCCTGCTGTCATGAATGCTGATTAGGCCATGCTGATTGGGCCGTGCTGCTTTGGGCCGAGCACAAACACTGTAGATTGAAGCTTGGCAAGTTGGAGCCCTCTGGTTATGTGAAATCTGGCTATCCAGTTGCATAGCAAGGTTGACTTAATTATTTAAAGAAACAAAATCAAACCAAATGGCCAAATCAAATGCTTTCCTTTACTCTCTGAAATGTGTTTTACAGTACAGAGCATGTGCGAGAATGCTAAAAATGTTCACCCATGTGGCAGTGCCATTTTTTAACAGCTTTACCCTCTCTATGGATATAACACTGCTTCAAAGTTGACTGTGAAAGGGATGGTTCAGGTTTGTTGAAGAAGGGTTGCTTGACTGAACTGCTGAACTAACTTGATGAGACATTAAATTAGTTATAAGCAAAACAAACAAATATAAAAAGAGGGATTTGAATTTTTTTTTAATCTTCTATCAACAGTAATGTAAAATGGCATTTATATTTGTTCAAGCAGGTTTGATGTTAGCCAACTGAATGAAAAGACTGTTGACCCCAGATTTTTTTGTCTATTGGCAACATAACAAACAAATGTAGGTTATTACATTTTCTACAGATCCCTTTAAGTTTGTATCTTACCTCGTCTTATTCATCAGTACCTCTATCACTCTAATCAGATTTCTTTCCATCCGTCCAACTCTTAGTACTGGTCCCCCTCCGTGTTTGACCACGATCAGACCCATTCCTGTATAGTCAACACTTCAGAATTGTGGTGTAAAGTGAAAAAAAGTGCCAATAAAAAAAGATGTTTTCTTGTTTATTTGTTGCTCTGACAGTAAGCCACATGCAGACAACTCAACCACTTAAGGCAAACTTCATCTAGCTGTAATTACATTACATTCTGACAAACACCCCGCCACATTCATTATACATGACGGGCGCTCCGCAGCCAGACAGCAAGACATTTGTTACTGTGGTGACAGTGTGTGTAATCCACTAATGAAGCGCAATTAGTGAGAAACAATCTAACACAGGGGAGACGCAGCGCTCCATCCCTCCTCCTCCTCTCATTTACCCCTCGTTTTTCTAAAATCCCTTTCTTTTTCTGCTCTTCTTTTTCATGACCACCTCTTCATTTATTGGTGTCTTTTATTTTGGCTATCCAACCTTTATAAAGCTCTTCAGCTGCATTTAATCTTCTGCTCTGTCATCTGTTGTCTTGACTCTATCAAGGGCAAGCTGTCCAGCAGCACTGTCCGCACCAGGGCCGGAGGGATGGCTCTATCCATTAGAGGCACACAGCTGACACACACACACACACACATACACACACACACACACTTTACATCCTCATCTCTCTTTTCAAAACATCATATAATCTGCTGAGGTCTTCAGGGACAGGGCTCTCTTTCTCTCCCTCTCTCTCCCTCCCTCCGCTCTCTGTGCCTTCAACGCATCGATTTCTGAATTACGCCACAATATTAAATAATTAATATACTTGCCATGATTGATGTTTTGCATTAGGCCAATATTAGGTTATCAATCAAAATCCACTTGGTTTAATGTAATAATATTGAAAATGTGTCAGTGCCTGTTCATCCAATTTGTAGTGGAGGCAAGCCAGATAGTAATGGTGGTGTAGCACAAGGCCTCAGAGACACTGTGGCCTGCTTACTACAACTGTAGGAGCACATTATGGACCTGGCACACAGTGGGAGGGAGGAGGGGAGAGATGAAGTGAAGACAGGGACGGAGAGTAATTCTTGATGTGCTTTGACAGGTTATGCAGGCTGAGAAGGCACAGTAGTCGAGGATATTATTTGGGTTTGTTCTCTAGAGAATCAGAAATTATGGCACATTGAAATTCATGAGTGCTCGAAACAGATCAACTCTAAATTCATTCACTTGAAAAATAACAGACAAAGGAGGTCTGCAGGACTTAGTGGGCAAATGGTTGTGTTAAGTTTGTGTAAAATACAGATTTGGGTATTACGCTCTTTCTTCACCTGGTTCAATTATCAGACCACCAGGACCAGACATTGGTATTTCAGTTCTAAAAAGCCAAGAGACTCCTACGCATGTAAAAACAATGCATAGATGGGAGCATAAAGAAAAGAGTAACATTATGACACCATGTTCCACCAAGTTGATGTCATTATTAGTTAGACAGATATTGAGCAGAAATGATTGCTGATGGCAGCTGTCTGGGTCACCACCAAAATCTAATAATTTTCAAGTTGGTCCATAACCACCATCTATTGAAAATTTCATCAAAATCCATCATTTAGTTTTTGCAATATCTTGCTAATAAACAAACAGACCAACAGACACATGCAGACAAGAACAAGCTTCTTTGCAAAAGTAATAAACAGAGTTAGCTGGTCTAACATTAGCATCAGGCACACAGTACTATGCCATCCAACTTCACATTGTTTATCTTTTGATGGTGTGAAAAGTAAAAAGCGTTCAATTTTGAAAGTTTTCTGAGCTCAATAAACTAAAATCTAAGTTAAATGTGGTTTGATTTGTATCTAACATGATTTAAAATGATCTGCCCGGGGAAGATCCCTATACTGAGAAAAGACAGGTAATGTCCATCGACCTCACAATACTCTACGTATCCTTGATACTGTGCCATGATACGATATGTGTTGTAGGATGTGATAAAATATGCTTAAATCAACTATGTGGTCTTCAGAATTCCCTACAACTTGTATTCTGAATGGACGGTTAAACATATCCTACAACTTAAAGAGTCCATATTATGCTGTTTTGAGTTTTAAATGACCACTGGTGAGTTTTGCATGTCTCATCCTACACAAGACAAAAAGTCTGCTGCACCAGGACTTTTCTCATTCCCCCTCTGTGCAGCACCAGGAGCACTTTTTAATCGCTTATTCCCCAGCCCCTCTGAATAGACCTACCAGGGTGTCCCCTACCATTGTTACATCAGCAGTTTAAGCTGCTCTGACTGGCAAGCCTAGTCAATCAGAACAGACTGGGCCAACGTGGCAAAAGGATCCTTAATCTTTTATCCTTTTTTTTTTTTTTTTTTTACATTATTGACCCTGAATGTACTCTGACAGTCATGAAACTGAACAGGCTCAATTCAACTGGAAATATATGCTCTTAAATAATGTGTTCTGAATTATTATGAAAAATCTGTATAATACATGAAATGACAAGGAGTATGTGATGATATATCACTATATCAAATAGATAAAGGCCTAGTGCGGATACAGAGCTGAGAAAAACAAGCCAGAGTCTGAATTCACCACTTGCTTTATAAAGCAGATACTCAACTGGAAGTGCTCCGGGAGTGAAAACGTCAGCCAAGGTATTTCCAGCATGGTAGAACATGTTATTATCAAGCTTGTTAAGAACTGCCCTATCTCACAATGCAAGGGAATACTTTTAAAATTCTGGAGCCACAATCTTTGATTCAGATCTCCACCAAATTCTCAGCTATTCACTAATGACTGACCAATATTACATGTAAATTTAGCTTTTTTTTGTATGTATATTTTGGGCATTTTGTGCCTTTATTGATGGGAGAGAGACAGTGGATAGGCTTGTGAAAGGGGGAGAGAGTAGGGGAAGACACTCTGCAAACTGGTCACAGGCTGGATTCGAACCGGGACCGGCAGAAGCATGTACATGGGACGTGCATGGTTGCCAACCTATCCGCCAAACCAGCACCCCTAAATTTAGCTTTTGAGTACTTCTTGAGTTATAAGCAAAAATTGGAAAACAAGCTATCTTGCTATGAATCTCCAACATTTCCTGAAAAGATCATCAAAATCCATTCATAACTTTTGGAGTTTTCCTGTTTACAACCTAACAAACAATAAAACATGTTGGATGTAATATACCCACATTTTTAATACATAATGCATCATACATACATAATACATACCATAACGACGAAATCATTGGCTGAAAAGAAAAAGCACGTGTAAAATTGAGAGTAGGGAAAATCAGGGAGAGAAGGTGGGGGGAATGTCATGCAGGAAAGGAGCCACAGCCTGGACTTAGCATGGGCTGCTGGTGTCAAGGACAATAGCCTCCATACATGAGACTCAGAAATAACAGGCTAGTCAGTCATTGTCACTGAGATTTCAAGATATAAAATAAGTACTTTGAAAATGTATAATTTTAAGTCATGGAGACTCCACTTGTGTATTTTGTCAGCAAACAGTCCTCTTTCTCTCTCTCTCCAAAAAGCTACAGGCCAGAGAAACAGGCATCAGTGGAAGCAGGGAGAGCCGAGACGGAGGGAGAGTAATGTACTGTTGTTCCAGGAAATGGTAATTAGTTATCCGAGGTCAATTAAGTAAAACTGGACAAACAAGTGTGAGTGTTAAACTGAGCTTTGGCCAGGTCAATACCGACCAATTTAAAATAGTCGCTGGATCCATCACACCGCTCTCTCGCTCCAGCTCTTTCATCCTGCTCTCCGCTCTGCGTTTTTATCCTTTCCATTCGCATACTTTACCCTCAAATGTGCGTTTCCATCAGCCTCAGTCACTCTCAGTTTATTTTCCTTTTGACTGTGTCCAAACGTTTTTCTGTCTCTGTTGCTCTAATGAGAATCTTTACACTGTTGCCTTTTCTTACCTCATCTCCTTCACCGTATCCTTCTTCGCCCATCATTTTACCATCGCCCAATCACCTACCTCCTCTCTCTCTCCTGCACCCCGCTCCTTTCTCCCCCTCGCCCTCCCAAACCCCTGCGCTCTTGCTAGCAGACAATTAATTACAGAGCCAGCGGCAGATGAGTTGTCATTTGTGCTCAAGTTTCTAATAATTGCATTAGGTCTTCGGGTATTTCTCAGATGTCCTCCCTCCTCTTTTTCTTTCTCTTCCTCTCTTTACTTGACCCCCTCCTCATCCTCTCCCTTCTGCCCATTGACACAGCAGAGATAAATATCTTTAGTCAGTCAATGGAGGCGACAGAGGGACTTAAAATGCAGAGGTAGTCATTTGATTTCCAGCTAACAGAGCTGCCCATTAGCCCAGCACTCATCAGCCATGCATTACCTTTCTGGCCTGCTGTCCTGAGTGAGGAAGCTTTAACCCCTTCTGTGCACACGGTTGGCCAGGTTTACCTTTTAATATCTGGTATATTAATCCTTTAACCCTTTATGGCTAACATCATTTAACTGTCCTTTCCAAGCTACTGCAGAGAGGGTGTGATATTGGCAGGATAATGAATCAATAGAAATCATATTTGAATTTAACAAGAGGCGCTTTCACACTATGTCAGTGCAGTTTTTCTGTGCCTATATGACACAAAATTGCTCAAAGTTATGTTGGAAAAAAGCAAATTGCAATACTTTTTACTCTCTAACAGGATTGCCAGTCAGTTGAAGGTTAAATTAGTCATGTAGTTACACCTCTAGCCAAACCTCCATAATGAAAATTAAGATAAATATGTGCAATATGTGCCCTTTTTAACTGTATTTTAGACGTCCAGTCCTGGATGGTAGACAACTTTTTGCAGCTCAACCAGAACAAAACTCAGGTTTTAGTTATTGGTACAGGTCCAGGGAGAGAGAAACTGGAGAGCAAGCTCAAAGCACTTTCTTTTAATCCCTGCAAACAAGTCAAAAATTTGGGTGTAACATTTGATTTTAACCTCAGTTTTGAGCCACATATCCGAGATGTCACCAAGAAGGCTTTTTATCATTTAAAGAACATCTCCAGAGTGCGCCAGTTTCTCTCTCAAGCCAATGCAGAGACTCTTATTCATGCTTTTATTACCTGCAGAATTGATTACTGCAGTGCTCTCCTCTCTGGTCTTCCCAAAAAGAATATTTCACATCTACAGCTCCTTCAAAATTCAGCCGCACGTATGCTGACGAAGACCAGAAGGAGAGCCCACATTACACCGACTTTAAAGTCTCTGCATTGGCTGCCTGTATCTTTTAGAATAGGTTTTAAGGTTCTTTTATTGTTTTTTAAATCTCTTAATGGTCTTGGACCCTCTTATTTATGCAATTTGCTTTTACCATATGAGCCCACTAGAGCCCTCAGGTCTTCAGGTAGTGGTCTTTTAATAGTCCCCAAAGTTAGATCTAAAACTTACGATGAAGCTTCCTTTCATTATTACGGCCCACATCTGTGGAACAGTCTACCTGAAGACCTGAGAGCAGCACCTACTGTTCATATTTTTAAAAGCAAACTCAAGACCTTCCTTTTTGATCTGGCTTTTAGTTGAATTTTGATTTACTCTTTTAATCTGCATCATATGGGGTTTACTCCATTTTAGTTTCAGAGTTACTAATTAATGTTTTACCACTTTTTATTTATTAATTGTTTGGTTTTAAAAGAGTTCTATCTTAATCAACTTGTAGCATTTTATTACCTTTGTCATATCCTATCATAGTTTTATTTATTTACTTATTTATTCAGTCAGTTTAGTTTTCGCTTCTGTGTTTCCTCATTTTCAGTTCAAGATAGCGTTTCCTCAGTCCTCTGTGGAATTCTAAAGAGTCCTGGCACATGATACATGGTACATGATTTTACGTGTGAGTGGCTGTCTGTGTTAAATATGGGCTGGGAGGGTGGGTGGGATCCTCTATTTCAATCTGTATCTCTCTGATCTGCTTGTTTATTTTAATGTACAGCACTTTGTGATACATCTTATGTATGAAAAGTGCTTTATAAATAAAGTTTGATTGATTGATTTGATTGATATACTGTATGTACACAGGACATATGAGACTTACTATCACTTTCTACTAGAGGGCTCGTGATGGGCGAGAAAAAACTTCATCAAAACGATAAGATACTGATGCATATTAACTTGACATGCTCGAAGGACAGTTCCCTCATGGAAATATTTCACTCTTCCATAAGGAGATGGAGGAGTGAAATGGACAGAAATGGACAAAATAATGTTTTCAGAGGTGACTAGATGATTATTCTGCTCATCACACTCAACACAGACCAATCCATATCAAACCACAGTATGTTGTATGGGTGTAATGATCTATCAATCTCGATCTATACATCGATTGGTTAAGCAATCATCCAACCAAATCAATGGAAACTCAAAACATCGATCTACATTATTATCTTAAATATACGCCTTTATTTGAAATTCTAACCGGATATCTGTTTCACAAATTTCACCCAATCTCACCTCGTTCTGAAGTTTCTGGGGCTCTTAAGTCTCATGCATTCAGCGTATGAGACACTCTCTCACACGACACACCTGGTATTTCTCCTGCTTAAAAATGTACTGAGAAGCACCCACTGAGTAACACCGCTATATGCACTTTTTAACTTGTAGCAAGACGCTGTGAGCATCACATAGCAAAACGGGAGCTTGACACATCAGCCAAACAGAAAATAGCACTGCTGCATCCGGATGAGATTCGGTCGATCTGACGCTGGAAATTTAAAAACTGCATGCACACGGCGTGAGTGCCTAATGACACGAGTACGGTAAGTTATGCAATCATTTGATTTTGTTGCACATTGATTAATCAAACTACTTACAGTACAAAAGGAAAACAGCGAGAGCTTATTCTTCCTCCACACCTACCGCTTAACAGTTAAACCAACACTATGTAGTTTTTCAAACATAATATAATCCTTCGATATTCACTGTGATGGTCCACCACTTTACAATGAGTTCAATGAAACCTCTGTCGTGGTCTGAAGTGGTCTGTATCCCTTTAACTGGCGCTATGTAACTTCGAGGTGGATGGTGGGAACCCTGCCACACTAAAAAACTACACGTTTGGACTGCTTTACGGCATACGTCACTTCCCCCGATTCCTGATTCGTTTAAAACACGGAAGTCTCGGCGAAAGCCAATCGCAGAGCTTTAACCATGGGGCAACAAAGAACGTAAGGAAGAGAAAAGTTTTGTCGGAGGATACAAAACAAAGAAAGCGAGAGAAAAACAAGCTGAATGCTCGGACCAGAATAAACATCGGTTCTGCGTTCACTCGCTGGCGTGAAATAAAAGACGAGGAGGGATGTCCGACTACTATCAGGTATGTTGGCCGACTAATTTATGATGAAGTTCCTCAAAAAACTTGACAGGAAAAAAGTACAGCACAACAAATCCAGAACGTACCAGTATGTAGTTTTGTTTAGACCTATTTCAAGTGTGTGATATCACCAGCTCGTCGTTGTCTTTACTTTTATTCACTTTATCGCTTCAACAGGACGGGGGCGACTTCACGGTAATAAAACCAAGTTGAACTTAGCGATTTTTAACATCGTCATTTAGTCAAAAATAAATACATTACCTCGTCGCTATCCATCCTACAAACAGCCGCTGAAGACAGAAGAATACTTTTAGCGAAGTCCTGGCTTCTGTGATTCGCCTACAAAACAAATGCACGCGACCGGCAGATCTGTATCCTTACGACAGTATGCGCGTGCTAGAGCTCATGGGTAGTTGAGTTCCCTATCCGGTCAAGCGAGGATCTTCCGTAGTGCTGCTTTAAGCAAAGTCAAATCACACTGACCTATAAACTGAGGTTAGTAGGCATCACAGTAACACAAAATCAAGTTAATAGTTCTACTAAGAACATGAGAAATGTTTTGATTTAATTGAGCTCAAAATTGCACATTCTTAGTTTGATAGAGCTCTTGTTATAAAAAACTAACATCATGATGTAACAATAAGACCCATAAGGTAATTTTGGGGGCAAACAAAGCACCTGACTGCTAATTAACTTAATTCTAATTTGACAACATGATTAGATCAAACAGATGGTTATAATCCTCTATTAACTATCACACCCAAAGGTCAGCACATTGTTTCACATTTCAGTAATAAAATTGTCAAGACATCAAAATTGCTTTGTGTTTCTTTTTGCTTTCGGTGAAATGTAGCTGATTGTGTTCAGTGAGTACATTTTATTGTCTTAAATAGATCGAAAGCCTCTGAATCTACTTGAATTAAAATGGAATCATGGCTTCAGCAATACTGGGCTGTTCTAATGTCTCTCTGACTCTCCCTACTGCTCTACAACAAGCACTCATGTTCGGCATGGTCATTGCAAAACGGGTCATTCTAAGGGAATGGAAGTCTCCTTCCCCTCCCTGCTTCAGAAAGTGGCTGAATGATATGGTGTCTTGTTTACATCTTGAAGAAATTCGGTTTTCTATGTCCAATTCCCAAGATAAATACAAGAAAATTTGGGGCCCCTTTATAGAACATATTAGTCAGGAGAGACCACTAACCGATGGCTGAACACTTTTTTTAAGTTTGCTTTGCTGTTTTGCTTTGTATACACATATGATGAGTCTTTGCCATCTCCCCTTTTGCTCAGGCCTCATGGACACATTCTCTGGCCTTTTCACTATGCTCGGACAGTCTTGAACCTTTTTTTTAAAAATTGACATGTACTGTATATCTGTTCATACTTTCATTTCTTATTGAATAATCACTGGCTGTATTGTCAATGTTTTTTGTTTCTTGTTCTTCTTTTTTCTTATTGTGATTTTTTTTGTGTCTAAATATACTTTAAAAACCTATTCATAAATAAAATTTACAAAAAAAAAAAAAAGGAATCATGGCAGACTTTGTGAAATGGGCAAATATCGTATTGTCCAAAAAATGGATATCATATCGTATCGTCATGAAACTGGTGATTTACATCACAAGTATGTCGTAGCAGCTTGACCCTGTTGTTTGCTGTTAGCTTAAACTACATTTCAGGACTTAATTTAGTTTTAGTTTAAGTCCATGTGCTCTTCTTTTATTACTTACAGCAAAGCTTGTTGACGAAAACTATGACGAAAATAATTAGTCAACAAAATGAACACTGGAGTATGTGATAAAAGGTGTGAAATGTCAACAAATGTAAGATGTGCTTTTCTCCATGTGCACTTGTTGCTTAAGGGGGGTTGTGGAAGATAAACTGTTTTACTGTAAAAGCCACAACAAGCTCCGCAGCTTCTGCAGAGCGAACACTTCACTGTATTCTGCCATATGCAGGTTAATGGAGAGGCAGGGCTATGTGATCATTGTTTCTAAAAGTAGCTTTGGCACACATGGATATGCAAGGGTGGTGTTAAAGTATGTATTTACTCTGAGACCTGTTTTCAAAAATGTCCAAAACACCAAATCTGTGTGGATGAAATGCCAATTAGGTTAAAAAAAACTCTTATGGATACTCCTAAACTCGTCTCCAAGCTGCTCCTGTGTACATGTAGCAGTATCGTTCCTTTAATACTGCAGTATCAAAACTCTCATCTGTGTTGAGAACATTTTAAATAACTGTCACTGCACTAAAAGTGTTGCTCAGCAAAGCGAGTCCCTCTGGTTTTTTTGGTTCAGTGAAGCTGCGGAGCTATTTTTCAGGCCAACAGCAGGCTCTCAGCACTCGACTTGATGGCAGTCAGAGATAGTGTGGAGAAAAAGAGGAGCAGCAAAGAGAAGACAGGACACTGTAGTGCTGTGAACGAGGCATCAGTCACAAGTGAGTGTGCATGAGTGTGTGCAAATGTGTGTGTGTAAATGTGTGCACGCCCCATTTGCCTCAGTTGCATGCCTTGTCAAGCGTGTCATTGAGCATTCATATGTTGTTTGACTGCTGATAGAATGGCAGGCATATTTATTAAAGAGTCAATGTGATGGGGACACTGAAGCACGCACACACACACACACGAATGAAACCCACAATGCAGGAATACACAGTCCACATCAGTGACATCTGCCTGTTTAACTAATAGACGGCTAAAGCTTGATATTAAGCAGTTGAGGGACCCGCACACACACATTCATGTACAATAACACAGGGAGCTGAGCTTTCCCCCAGGCCTGATTGCCATCTCCATAGCTCCCTTTTAACAGGGCTGCCAATTGAAATTGAAATTGTATTCTTGTGTGTGTACTATCAGAGCTACCTCTCAGGGTTTTATACAGCAAAGAGGAGGGCTGAGGGGAAACACACACACACTCACAGGGAAGGATAATGCAGGGGTAAGTCAGCGGCTGTCACTCTTTCATGCAGAACACACAAGAGGGAACAAAACAGACTTATGCTTCGATGCTGTCTATGTAACTCAGTACGCTCGCGCACACACACACACACAGGCTGTGTCTTTGCATAATCCTGAAAAGGTAAAGAAAAGCAGTCCATTAAATCTGAGGCTAACAAATTCAGCACTTAATGTTTCACTGTGGTAGCGTTAAATGCAGTCAATAAAAAAAGTCAGAAAAGGGGAATAAGAAAGGAGGGAGTTGATTTATGGACACTGGTTTTTAGGCACCGTTAGGCATGAGCACACACGAATAACAATCGCACACTTTGCCTTAAGTAGCACCTGGTCATAGTTCAGAAATAAGTCAAAAAATTATAGACACTTGTGTAGGGCTGAGCAATTTAAGGAAAAGATCTAAATGTGACTTTTCTGGCAGATATGATTTTAACTTGATTCACGATTTTCTTCAAATCAAGCTTCAGTGCAATATTCAACATGTTTACTGTATAGACAACAGTTAGGAAGTCCATGATCAAAATCAAATCACACATTATTCATCATCTACAACTGATGATAAATATTCTGTTTTGTTATTTAAGGAATACTCCAACTTCCATTTCTAAACAGAGGTTTTGTGTTGTTGACCTGCTTACCTGCGCTTCACTAAATGTAATTTCCGTGCAAATTTGTAAAATAGCTGACACAGCAGATCCTGGGTCAGTCAGGAGCACTGCAAAATAGTTGTAGCTTTGGTGATCACATGATTGCATCATTTGAAATCCAGATTTTGATCTGAAAATGACAAATCTTTCAGCCCTACACTTGTGATATAAAAAGACACTTTGTCTTCACTTACCATAATTGTTGGTTTTTGTGTTGCATTGTGCAACGTGGCACGCCTGTCCAAACTACATCCAATAAAATGTAATTCTATGCCCATGTTTCCCCTTGCAAGCAGAAAAAGGAGTGCTATATATTAACTGATGGGGAAAAGGGCATGCAGTAGGGCTGCTTGGTTATGCCAAAAATCATAATTACGTTTATTTTCATTGATATCGAGATCATGATATGAAACACAATTGATTTTAAAACATGCTTTGGGCCCCATCCACACAAAGACAAACCAAGGTCTAAACGCATACATTTTTTGCCGAATCTGCACATCATCCATACAAAGAAGGTGTTTTTGGGGTCTGTAAAAGATCATTTTTGAAACTAGGTTCCAGAGTGGAAAGATTTTGAAATGCCGTATACGCAGCTCTGTGATTACTGGCTCTCTCTCTTTATGAGGGTCGTTTTTAAACTGTTAAGCGTTTTGTCTTCGTGTGGATGGGGCCTTGGACACTAGTTTTAAACATCACCAACTGGGTAATACATTGAAATATACTTCAAAAAGGCAAATAATCATAATAAGAATTATGGAAAAGGAAAAAAAGTCCAACATGTCATGTGGTACATTAGTCTTTAATTATCAACTGCAGGTGTGATTAAAAAAAACCTAATTAAATGCCCAGCTCTAGCATGAGGTGCTTTGCATGAATGCGTGGTTGACTAAAAGACTCGTCAATAAACAGCTTTCAGTAAGCCAAATTAAAGTTTCTCCCTCACAGTTAAGCGAAAGTAAATCATTTCACTCACTCTTACGGTCTCCAATATGTTAGCAAGCTCTGCTGGGCATCGAAAAGTCAAAGAAAAACAAGAAAATCTGTCCAGCACCACCTCAAAATCCCTCTTTCCATGCTTCTCATCTGCAATGATGTGAGCTAAAGAAGCAAAACTAGAGACACGGTGTCAAGGAGAAATAAATTGCCCTGCATCATCCCTGTTAGGACACACAGCGTCAGAATATCTTTGGCACTAAAACAGATGGAGTTTGATTTTTGGGGAAAAATAGTTTAGTCTCAGATGACCCCAGGAAATATTTTGGAAATTTCTTGGTGACAAGAACTTTTGGTTTTGGTATGCCTTTAAACCCTTCTGTTTCAGCCCTGCTCAGAGCTGTATGTTAGAGTGCATATATGACCCTCTGAAGAAGTGGATGTGGCTTTGTCTTGCCAGTGCTGTACTCTATTGTTTACGGTGTCCACACAGACATACCTAGCTCCTTCAGGGAATGTTCTTTGAAGCACATTTATTCTGAAAATGGCACTAGCAAATAAAAAATGGGATTTTTTTCTCAGGACAGAGCATGGACATTTATTTATGAATAGAGAACATTGGATTTAGCATGACATGTGACCTCTAAATGGTTTTTCCTTCTATCTAAATATCATTTTAATACCAAAAATAATTACAACTGGAAAGAGAGTATTTCATTAATAAGCACCTGTTGGCTATTGTGCAGGAAAAAAAACTTAAGAAACTAAAATCTCTTTGTAGAGCAATGCTTCTAGGACATGGATGATGCCTGAGCAGGCCTGAAACTTTTATAGAAGCTTCTTTTTAGGCTGATGTAGAGAAATAGAGCTGTGACAGCAGGAAGATGCAGCCAGAACCATAGTGTTCTCAAACCAGAGCTAGGTCTTTTAGACAAGATAACTTGTGGAGTAGCTCAAAAATCTGACTGAGACTGAGCAGCAAAATGTCTCATTTGGAATCTGAGAGTGTTTTTTGTCTAAATTTCAGACACAAATTAAACACTATAATCAAAGAATGGCTTTAAAGATGCTATGAGGAGAATATATTACCAGCGACATTAAGACTCTGGGAACTGGGAGTAACATCTCTGACTTATCGGCGTTCCAGTTGAAGTCGGAAAAAAACATGCCGATCTACCAGGCTATTTTTAGCTGTTGTTAGCACACCCTGCGTTGTTGTTGACAAATATCACATGAAGAATGTGATTATCACTATGGCAGCATTTTTGTAAATATAAGTCTAACAATACTATGTATACAGCTGATCTAGAGCGACACACCCCAGTCAGAAGTGCAAATAAATTGATTATTACAGGAGCTAAATAACTGTTCACACTGGGGGCATCCATCTTTGATTGTCAACTCAGGGGTGGCGAGGTTTCACCGAGTTCCCAGTAGAAAATTCCAACTTCGGGGGACGTTCCAGTTGCAGTTTCCTACTCGGAACCCTGAAATTCCTACTTCTGACTACAACTGGAACGCACCAAAAGACGTGACCCAAGCTAAAGGATGTGTTTGTTATGATGCTAATAAATGCAGTTTGGACCTTCCTCAGAACTCTGCATTGCTTTACAACTTCTTCTTTTTTATTTTTTGGGCATTTTGTGCCTTTATTGATAGGAGAGAGACAGTGGATAGGCTTGTGAAAGGGGGTGAGAGAGTAGGGGAAGACACTCTGCAAACTGGTCACAGGTGGGATTCGAACCTGGATCGGCAGAAGCAAGTACATGGGGTGCTAACCACTCCGCCAAACCAGCACCCCTGCAACTCCTTTTTTAACAACTTACAGGATGCAAAGCGACGAGGTAATGTATCTCTTTCTAGTTACGTAGCGGTAGTTTTTGACGTGTGACAACAAGCAATTTTTGGAAAACTTAGTATCGTAGCTTTGTAGCCGGCTATATATCGCTACTTACAGCCCGGTGCTCTAAGACGTGTCTGAATAATATAAATTTGCTCTAGTTTTAATTGTCTTGTTCCTGAAGTTGAGTATCCAGGCCAGTCCAGCCCTGTCTGACCCGACTGGAAGGCTAAGGAATAGCATTTATAGATAACCTATTTTGATGCTATTAAACTCATCTTAAAGTGTGTATTTTGATCAGGCATATATCTAAAAGTGAGACTTTTTTGTAATTACTTAGAAACTCCTCACAGTCCCTTTAAATGTTCATTGAATAATCATACAATATTAAATGAGCGTTAATCTGTAGGAAAATTGACGCATGAGTAAATGTTCTTTAAAACAAAACCCATTCTGTGCTAGCTTTCATTAGAAAAACAATCTCTAAAAAGCCAGTTTTCACCTTATTAAACCAAAGTTAAACATATCCTTTTTAAATGTGTATTCAAACAGAAAACCAAAACATTAAAGAATGAGAGGGCTTCAGTCTGCCCATATCTTTCTCTACCAAAGGTGATACACACAAACTCAGAGCTGAGGGGAATTGAATGTTGGGGCCAAGTTTGAAAGGGAATTGACTTCTTTTTATTGTGTTTCATAGAGGGGGAGCGGGACAAAGACAGAAAGAGAAAAAGCAAAAGGGAGACATGGAGAGCAATCAATTTCCCGGCGGTTCCTTCAATAGCTGGCGATCCCTTTCATACCTCCCAATTAGAACCTGTCCTAATCAGAGGAATACCTCTCTATTATTGAGAGCGAGACAATAACGCTCCCTAACATTTACGCCGGCTCCAAAACTCTGTAGATTGCAGCACCGGTACACAAAGAATAAAGCACGGGGCTATACGGCAAGAGGGACGCTTGTGTTAAAATCACATGTGGAAATCTTTTGGCTCCACTCACGTCCCCGGGAAAAACTGATGGGGAACAATGGCAGCCCGGCACAGCATCTGTCATGGCACAATATAAAAAGATGATCTTGGCACCGAGTGGACAGAAAAAAAGAAAAAGACGGGGGAATGGAGGGGAGGGGGAGGGCCAGGCGAGAGGTAATTCATTTGCAAATCAGGCCCTGGCGCTCAGGTCTATTTCAAGCTGCCAGTGGGTGCCAGGAGTTAACAAGGTAATCAGTTTCAATCCTGCCCTTCAATTGTACATCACACCCTCATCCAGAGAATACCCGGGCCTTTCTATAGGGGCAGAGGGGGGGGCATAGCAATCTGTCTGCCAGCTGGCTGAACACACAATACGAACACTCTGACACACCTGAACACCAGTGTGTACATACATTCAGGCATTTTGAACGCACATGTACACGCACACTTTATTAATAACCATGTTCCTGCAGCATGTCATAACAAGCAGCTATACCCAGAAGAACAATACAGATAATTAGAGAATTAACAAATTCATCAGAGAAGTTTGAGACAATAAAACTCAGGAAAACGGACAAAGTATTTCTCAAACTTAAGCACTTTTTCCTTTTCCGAGTTTTATTAGTTTTATTAATATTTGACATATTTGAATTTGAACTTTTTGGGGGATGAATGTGAAAATATTTGCAAAGCTAAAAGATGCTAAAGCTGGTCAGATCTGAAAACACATTGGTTTTGAATACAGATAACACAAAGCAAGATAAATATACACCATAGGCAGAAGTTGAATTTTTCTCACTAAGAAAAGAAGAAAAAAAGTCTACTTTTTTAGTCATGGTTTTCAAAATAACTGAATGGGACAAAGTAAAGAAGCACAGAAAGTTATTTCAAAGAAACATTCCTGCCAACTGGATGAGCTGACGAAAAGAATATTGCAGATTGTGATGAGAGTGTGGAGGGGTTCACTAATGGCTTTTAATAGAACAGAAATTTAAGCAAGTCATGATTGTGTAGACAGGACTTTTTATTATCATTATTTCTAAATGTTGAAATATCTGTCTCACTTTTTTGTTTTTGCTTTAAGGTAACAGTTTAGAATACCACCATTATGGCTTTCCTACTCTGTATATTTGATATTTTTTGTCTTTTTTAGTGGTCATGGCAATGTTGATTTGATGTTTAAAATAATAAAAGTAAATGTTCAAGTAAGTAAGTGCAGTGTCTTTCTGGACAACAATTCATTATATGTCAATAATACAAAGACTGCCACAATATGATGTTAATGCGATACAACTTAGAAGCCTGTGATTGATACTGAATGATATTCTGTACAAATCTATCAGTTCCATTTAGAAAGAGTTTGCACTTCTTCATTGCTCAAGTGCGTCTACAGCAGTAGTTGTCAAACGGTGCACAATGGTGTGCATAGAGGCAAGTCGGGGTGTGACTTTGAACTTAGCACAACCAAAAGTCATGGATATAACCGGAAAGCAAAATTCTGAGAGACCTGGAAATGTTGAAAGTGTTGAATGACTTATTTAAACTTCATTAGTACTGCAATTGTTTGTCATATGTTATTTTGCATTTGTAGATTAAAAACAGATGTGGAGCAAACTGATTAAATGCATTTCTGAGGTCATATTTGCAAGGATATAAATATGGTTCGACAGTATTTTGATCTGAAAGCAGGTCGGTATTATTTGAGACAATTTGGCAAATATAGATTTTTTTAAGGTTAAATATAATTACCATACTTTTTAATTTAAGGAGGAATGAAAGACCCTGATCGTACTTATGCATTACAAACATATTTATGGATATTCATGTTAATGCATGACAACCTCTAATCTGGACAGTCAACTCAAAAATCGTATGTCTTTGTTCATTAATCATTTTTGAAGTCATAATTTGTTCCTTTTCTACAGCATCTAAAATCAAGATTCTGTTTTTGATTCTTTTTAAAAATTCCTTTCAATAAATTTACACACATGTGGACTATAAAAGTAAGTTTTGTATTACTCAAACCATTTATCCTTTGTTACAAGTAGCATGTTGTTCATGTGGTTTTTTTTTGTAACATTGTGAGACTGTGATGGTTAATGAAGTAAAAATATGGAACTATTCTCTGTTATTTTGTTTTAATAAATATTGGCGTAGGGAGTGGTTATTAATGAAGCCTTGGGAATGATGTGGAGGCCCTGTGATGGACGCCGCCATACTGCGCGTGCCATGATTAACCAAACTTTAGCTTAACTTATAAATGCAGTAAGAAGTCGTGTCAGTTTACTTCCAAACCACAAATCCTCAATGACATAAAAACAAAGGTGAATTAAAAAAATTCCCCCCATGGTCTGCGAGAGCACAAAGATGTATTAAACTCTATATTTAGATTGAAGCTGTTCTTTGAACAAGGCTGTAAAGATGTTTAATCAGGCTTTTAACTGCACTCAAACTTTTGGGTGTCACGCTCCTGCAGCCAGCCTCAAGTGGACACTGAGGGTACTGCAGCTTTTGGTACTTCCACATGGGCCTCCTTTATCAGCCCCAGATGTTGCTGCCTGTTTGAGGGTCATTATGATTTCACTGGAGCTAAAAGCTTGTGTCACATCATTATCACAAAATAAACATGATTAGTTCAAAACAACTGGAGTGTAATCATGCAATTAAAGCTGTTGTATAAACTTGTGTATAAAGCTCTTAACTGTTGGACATTTTTCATGTTTCCTGTACCATTCTCTCATTTAGACTTGTTATCTGCACATAAACTGGCACTATTCTGTGTTGTCCTCACAGAATCAGAGTGTTAGCAAAGGGATTGATGTTGTTTAGACTCTAAACGTGGCAAATGCAGAATGGAAGAAAGCAAACACCAGGCTAAACGTATCCTAATCCTCTCTTCCTCTCTCTGTCTCACTCTCTTTAGCCTGTGTCAGCTGTAACCGGCTGGCTGAGAGGCAGTTAGCCCCCGTTTGTCCCTCATTTACATAATCAATATGACAACCTTATTTTTCTGATGCAAACAGGATTTTTGCTGCTGAGCTGTGTTTGTTGATGTGTGCGAGTGTGCGAGTGCCCAGTCTGCTCCTGGCCAGCCTCAGTCATGGCCCTCTTTAGCCTTAATTAGATTAGGTGCGATTATCCCGGCTCTACCTTACAAGTGTACAGGCGGGATAAAGTGGCCACAAAGGCCGGCCTGTCACCGGGAGCGAGCTCTGGTCTCCAGGTTATCAGGGTCCGGGGAGACATACTGCGTACATTGTTATTCATATCATCTACACACCGTTTTCTGACGTGCCTTTTTCACTTCTCCTCACAAAATCCCCCCGCCTTCCTCTGCCAGTCCTCCTTCATGTCTGCGGTGTCAAACTGGCGTAATCAGCGGCCAGGGTAAGTCCAATCCCCCCCCCACTCTCTCTCTTTTTCTGTCCGTCCGTCAGAAGACAAAACAACATGGCCCTGAGCGCTCTGCAGTCTGGCCGACAGGGAGAGATGTCAGGACTGTGTGAGTTTGTGTGTGTGTGTTTGCACTTCTGTACACTTCAAGGAAAAAGTGGTACAAAGAAAAGTTAACCCGAGACTCACCCTAACGCAAATAGACAAAAAGAACAAGGAGCAGACTTAGATGCTCACACACAGATGCCTCAGAAGGGCTGGTTGCCGACACTCGCTATCCGACAACTTTGGTACAAAAGTCCCCATGAAGACCTGAATCGAGTCCCTGTGAGTCACCAAGTCCAACACTCATGTCATGTCCGCACCAGTGATAATTTCAGTTATCAAACATGTGACTGATGAGGTTCACTCACTTTCCACAAAATCAAACTGTGTAGGTTTTAAGCTTATACACTGATAACTGAAGATATTCAAGTCCTTTTTTCTCCACCTCTGGCAGGGGTTATGCCATGGAGGGCGAGGTTGTACAATACTGAGCACTTGGGTGGAAGGCTAACAAATTGGCCAGCAAGTATGTTGTGGATGAGGAGTGGGCCAGCTGCTCTGCATATAACAGATCCACAGCCCAGTTTTCCTAATTTTTCTGTCGGTGGTGTGGAGCCCAGAGTGTTTCCACGTGTCACTTCTCAGATCTTTTACTGTTGGCTCAGGGCGCTTTTTCTTTTCCTCCATTTTCTCAAGGTTTATTTCCTCAATGTGGAGATCAAGAGAGCAATGGATGGCTGGTTTGTAATTGGAGCACCTTCACACGTATCACAATGCTGTTAAACTATATATTATCAATTCAAATGTATATTTACAGCTCAAGTATGGATTTTTACACCCATTCTTCAACAGATATTCAAACTTTGGGAAATATAAGACAGCCTTAATGTTAATAGTCTTCTATTTTTCTTTATAGAAAAGATGATAACCTACTAAAAAGGAATAAGTGGCAAAACAAATTGATTCAGATTATATTAACTCATTTTCCACAGGCATAAATGTGTACATTTTTGGCAAGGGGCTAACTGATTTTGCTCTAAAGTGAAATAAAAGGTTGTTTTCCGACCTATTTAATATAGGTTTAAGGTCTGTCAGAAACCTGTTGTCGCTTCCTCATCACCAAGCTGTAGCTGAAACGCTGTTTGTCAAAGAAATCAAAATCAATAAAACAAATCTAAAATGAGAAGCCACTTCAATATAAGTCAGAGTCTTCTTTAAAATATGTCAATGCTTTCATTAGTTTATTTAGAAGTATTGATAGTGCTATGAAACAATGTCACTATAAGGCACAAACCTCCCACTGTATCTCCAAAACAGGAAATTAAAAAAACACATCCTTCTACTGAATGACTGAATATTGTATTTTTCTGAATACAAATGACTTTTTGTACTCAAATTTGGTCAGATGTTTATAAACCCACTCAACAACAAGAAAGGTGAGCAAAAGCACTGGTTTATAAGAAAAAATGAAATCATAAAAATGGAGAAACAAGAAGCAAGATACATCAGCTTCATGGTTTGGCAACCTAAATTAACAGCAGAAAATAGATAGCTACTAATAATAATTAACACATAAGGGAATTTATTACACTAAAACTGAAATTAAACTGTGGTTGTTGTTTTTTTTACTAAACTGAATTAAAGACATTTCACACAGGTGAGTATGATCCGTTGACCCCCGGAATTTGCACACAATAGTAAAAGGACATTGATCTGTGTTTTCAATTTCCTGTGAGTCAATCAAGCTTTGATTTTTTGTGAAGAACCATTCTTCAGTTTTGCAAAAATAACATGGATTGTGTTAATTAACAAATATATATATATTCATTATATATATATTTAAAGGTAGCTTGTACTCAGTTTTTAACTTCTTCTTGGTGCACCAAAACTCAGCAGAGCTGTTATTCCACAAATTCGACATAATATGACCACATTTATTAAAAGTTTTACTATATTACTGCATTAAATTAAACAAATTGTGTGGATGTGTTTATTGGGAATGCTAAGATAATGATAACAATCCAATCTTAATAAAATGCATAGATATCATTTGCAAAGAAATATTACTTTGCATTTATTCCTTTCTCTGAATTTACAAAAAAAAGAACTGTCTGTTTTAAAATAAAAGTTTTGACAAACCAAAGCTATCTTCCTTGGAATTTTATTTTTATCTTTAAATATGAGTTTCTGCCTCTGCTGTATCCTTAAAGTTCTTTATTCCCAGTATCTGAACATAAAAAAGAAGAAAAAGTGGCAAAATACGAGCTCCAACAGTTTGATTGAGTCATGAAATTGTAACTGGATGATTTGCCATTTTTTTATTTTCTGAAACTCTCCCCCAATCTTCCTCCTGAAAACATTTACCACACAGATCAGTCTGCGCTCACAGATTTCAGCTGCTCTGATTTTGTGTACGTGTGTGTACACATGTGCATGGCAGAAAAAAAATGAATTATTTTTCTGTGTTGATTAGACAGCGGTGCCCGGGATATTTATTCACAAATGCACATAGTTTCCATGCCGTCAGATGTGGGCACAGCACAGGAGGCAGAGCCAGAGGAGGCAGGGGGACATAAAAAATGAGGGGGAGTCGGAATGATGATGAGAAACTGAGAGGAAGGAAAGAAAGATGAAAACTTGTAAAGAAAGAAAAGTGAGTGTAGGGGCGGGGTGGGGGGTAGCTAGCTGAAGCAAAGTTTCGAACTTACATTGAAAGACCAAAACAAAATGAATGGTCAACGTTTGAAACTTTTCTTAAAGCTCTAAACACACTCAGAGTTTGACATCAACTCACTGATTGAAGTGGGAAATGTACTGCACTTTCTTAGTAGATACTTGCATCTTTTTTAAAGGAAGTGGTCCAAAAAAATTGACACCAACTTTTACTAACTGTCAAAACAACACAGCATGTTCACATCACCACAATTTTTGATACATGACAGCTGTCTCAGTAAAAAAATCATGTGTTTTAGAATACTAGAGTCACTTAAAAAAAAACCTATTACATAAAAAGTACTAGAGCTGAAAAACAATCTGACAGATTTTAAACCCACATGCTGAATACATTACAGCAGCGGCAGATGATTTCATTTACAAGTTGACAGAGATCTGCATTCATTTTAGGATCTAAAAAAATATATAAATGTAAAGTTTATGACTTCATATACAGACAAAGAAAAGGACTGATGCTGTTGGTAAATTGCATTTACACCTTAGCACCATTTTGGTGTTTAAAGATGCTATGAGGAGGACTTCAGGAACAAGACAATTAAAACTAGAGCAAATTTATATTTATATATTATGTCGGACACATCCTAGAGCACCGGGCTGTAAGTAGCGATATATAGCCGGCTACAAAACTATGATACTAGCTTTTCCAAAACTTGCTTGTTGTCACACATCAAAAACTACCGCTACGTAACTAGAAAGAGATACATTACCTCGTCGCTTTGCATCCTGTAAGCTGTTGTTCAGGTCAGAGCTGCATTCATTAGCATCAAAACAAACACGCTTTGGCTTGGGTCACGTCTTTACGACAGTTGCCGCACGTGCTCATGGGTAGCAGAGTCTTCATGTCGCTGGAAATAGATTCTCCTCATAGCACCTTTAAAAGTTGCAGATGAGTTTGTTTTATAGAGACAGTGTCAATAAAACAAGACATTGCCTAATATTTAGTGTCGTGCAGTGTATTTTTGTTGATTGCTATCAAATTAGGCTCGAATGTTTTTAGTCCTACGTCAAAGTTAAGAGTTCAGGTGTCGTGACAGGAATGGTCAAAAGAGGAAGATTCATGAGCCTCTATCAGTATGATGAAGCTAACTGAAAATTAGTCAAGACCTGTCCTTTACAGGAGTTGATTTTTAAGTTGCCGGAGGCTAAACTGTTTTTGCTTTTAAAATGTTCTCCGTAAACGTGGTATTTGTTTTGAGATATGTGTAAGTCCACACTGTCCATACTGTTTGGTCTTGTTATTGTATTCTGAGTGATAAAATTAAGATAAAGCTGTATTTAGGCTACTTACATATTCAAATTTCATCAGAGTGATTTAAAACCATATTTAACATGGTCTTGTAGAGTTTAACCTGTTAAGAGAACTGGAGGCTGGTGGTGCTGGCAATGTTAGCATTAGCCCCTCACTACTTTATATTGGTCATCAAGTTTGCTCGCTAACTGTTGTTGTATTTTGGCAAATTTAAGCCACAGTGCACTTTTACTTTGCTTGTTCTGTTGAGTCAGAAAGGAGGAAGCCTTGCCTTTAAAGGTATAAACAGAGGTGTGATATTGAGAGATGGAGGCATGTGGACTCATTGAGATAGAAGCACGGTGCCATTGAGCATCACTGCCTTTGTGTTGTATCGCCCGCCCCAAACTGTACTGCAGTGTGAATTAGTACAGGCATTACGGTGTTGTGGATTTAATGTGAATGTCTCGAGCTATAAATATAATGGAGCTTTAACTTGGCTCTTGTTGAGTTTGGATTGCTTGGCACACCAAGTACCCAATTATTTTGTCCAACCAGAGTTGGTTCATTGGTCCACATAATTTGTGTGAGTTTTCAGATCAGCCCAAAGCAAGCCAACTTTCCAAAAACACAAAACGGAGTAGTTTAGTCCAAACCAAAGTGTTCAGTATGAAAGTGACTAAAGTAACCTTTTGTTCAACCATCGACTTTAATAGTCAATAACATATGCAGAAATGTAAGCTGCTCTGTAAGTGCTTAAATTGTGGGCCTTTCAGTGGCATAGATCACAAAATCTACGTTACATTCTTTAAAAACTGAATTCATGTCAATAAAGTCATAAAAAAAAGTTTATAAAATTGTCTTTGTTCTATTGAAATCAAGATTTATTGCTCTTAGGCAGTGTTATTGTGCTACTGTTGTCACCAAAAACAGATCCAAATTCTCTTCTGTTCCACAAGTGTTCACATTTTTAAATGAGCAATGAGAAACAATCATGTTAAATAAATCTAACTGGACTGAACTCACGTGTCTGTCCATCACTAATAGGTTTCCTTTGCTTTTCTCCTCTGTGTGGGCGCATTGTTTGAGTTTTCTAGTTATGTTAATGTGTTTTTATGTCTATTTTCAACGCTGCATCAGTGTTGACATTGCATTTTGCGGACACATATCTGTGATTCCTGCCACACCACAATGTCCCTACAGACAAACTCAAACTCTTGCTGGGCCAGACCACGCAACCTGAAGTTATAGATGAAAATTAGGTTAATACTGCTCTCATAATATTTTTCTATCTTCTTGTATGTTCTTTTTTCAAGTCTTTCTGAATGGGGGGCATTGACACCCAGTCAACTGTGCTGTTTTGGGAAAAATTAGGGGTCATATGGTAATGTAAGTAGCACCAGTACCACTACCTGGAGCTTTGCTTGAGTAGAGTCTGGGTCTGTTGAAAGTGATGCTTTTTAGGTTGCAGAGGCAGCCTCGGGCAGTGTGATAGGTTTTGTAACTATCACAAGTTTGGGGGCACAAGTGGGATGGGGGTCACTTCATTGAGTACTTATTTACATCTTGTGTTTGTCAAATTCACAGAGATAAAAACATTAAGACTTTATTGTTAAATTACCAATTCAGAATCTCCACTGAGAATGACAATTATCTGCTTCTCTGGGGCTATATTTGTTTGAACAACTGAGTCATGGTACTTAACTGTATGTCTGGAGTGCTGTTGTTTACCCGGTCTGAAGGAGGTATTCTTGTAATGATCAATGCCATTAAGCAGGACCTGCAGAGCCGTACTTCTGTCTGAGAGCAGCAGAGGTCAAGTGCATGACGAAATGCGCTCCCTGCTACCTGAAAACTTGTCCGCCTTTTCTCCTCCGGGTTACTTTGTCTGCTCTCTCTAACTTAAATGAACATCTCTCCCTGTAATGTATTCTCACTCTCATAAAGACTTCAGTCAACACCTTTCCTTGCCCCTGGTGCAGATGAATAAGCGCAGGAGTCTGGAGAAAATTAAACATTAACGGTGTGTCTCTTTTACACATCATTCTCCATAACAATCTCCTCGTTCGGCTCCCCTCCCCTGCCTTCAACACCACTCTGCATCCACCTCGGCAAAAAAAAAAAAAAAAACATCCAGCTTTTTCCCGGAGAGAGATGGGGAAGAAAAACATATTTTGTCGACAAGCACATTTACATAACCCTCCTAAATCGGCGCTGGCCTGTCATGTTTGCTGCTCATAACCTGCTGCTTATAATCCTGCCTGCATCCTCTTCTGATCCATAAAAAACGGAGCGGCCAGCCACTTCAACAGCAGCCAGGACTGCCGCTGCTCGCTCCTGCTAAGACCGGGGCCGTAAAGAGAGGAGAGGAGAGGAGAGGAGTGAGGGAGGAAAAAGGAGAGGAGAGGGAAATAAAAGAGAGGAACAGGGTAATTGGATTGGGGGATCTTCTATTTGGCCGGGTCTGCTCTCTGTCATCATGCTCCAGGCCTGGCTTCTCTCAGTGCCTACAGCAGGTCTCAAACACATCAACACACGCTCGCACACACAACAACGACACGCACACAACTCTGAACGTGTCACAGGACTAAATCGCAAGCCGGCTCAGGAGGCAGGGAGTGTGGAGTGCTGTTTCTCATATGTGTGTGTGAGTGTTTGCATACTCCTGTAACAACTCACTAAATGGTTAAACAGATTACAGAGCGCACTAAGTGGATTGTCACAGCTCTCTATCGCTCGCTCAGGGTGTCTCTCCTGTGATTAAAAGTGGCCAGATTTCTCTCTCTTATTCAGCACACACTCACAGACACACACTGAACAGAGCAAGGTCATCATCCAGCATACGCGACGTTTCCCGCTGTAACTGGTTAGCAAGAGGACAAACAAATATGTCTGGTATTCTTTTCATCGGCCTGTGTGTGTTTTTATGGCTAATCTTATAAGTTCTCAGTTTAAAGAAGCTAAAAAAAAAGCATGCACTCACTGTAGTACTAAACTCTAATCTTTTTTATGCTTTAACCCTTTAACTGCCAGCTCAACTGTTTGGCAGAGGTCACTGAATTCAGGAATATTTAATGCGTCAAATAAACATAACACGTCACAGTTTGTTTCTGTCAATGTTTTATGATACAGAAATAAACGTACTATTATTATCACTATTATTATTACTTTAAATACTTAACCATTTACTGGTGTGATGATATAAATGCACATATAAAGTCTGTTATTCATCAAAAACTTTTTTTGTTTGTGTGTCAAACTCAATATTATGTATTTTAAGTTATTTTTGCATTTTTTTACTGACATAACTGCCTTTTTTGATTTATTTTGACCCAAATATTTGTGCATTTTTATGACACCACACAATAAACTGTTAACCTTTCAATCCCACATCAAGAAAATATGTTTTTTTGTGGTTTTCTCTGTTCCCTGAAGTGTTAAAGGAGCCAATGATTTTATTTTTTCTGTTTCTATAAAACATGAAATATTCCTGAATTTAACTGTTGAGCTGGTAGTTAAAGGCTGAATACATGTTTGTCTATTTTTGTCTTTATCCCATTATTTACTGATGCTTTTATTTAATTTTTTCAACCTTTATTTTACCAGGTTTGTCCCATTGAAAGCAACAGATCTCTCATTCAAGGGAGACCTGATCAAGAATGGTACCAAAATAGTTTGATCGAACTATCGCTCAGACTCATACAGTACAAATGGAGTAAAGAAACAATCAGAAGTCATCAGTTAGAACAGTGACATAAAAGAACTCTGGATTCCAAAGTTTTCACTGCAGATCTAGAAACATTCAGAAACACAAAGTTTTGCAGCTTAAAGTCAGCCTGCAGTTTATTCAGAAATGCTTTAATTCTAGATCAGTGTCTTCTTTTTGGTTTATTTGTCCATATAAGTTATATTCACAGTCTAAATCTCCATTATGTTTCCTCTACACAGCGATGTACAAACTAAAGCAGTCACAATAAACAACCATCTTTAAAAAGATTCAATCATCATATTGAGCTAAAAATAGACACACGGTAATACTGTGTGACAAGAAGGGCTTTTAACACTCCTGGGTGTCTACAGTGGACCACAGAGGACACCAGATAGCATGGTAACTTATTATAGTGTAACACTGTAGAAGTGTCTGTGACGTGGAAAAGAGAGCAGCTTTAAACTGACGAATAATTTATCACATCACTGCAGTCATATCAAGATGATGATGAAAATACAGTTTAACGGTCAGGCCTATTATACCTTGCACTAAAAGTAAGGGTGTAAAAAAGCACAAGTGTCCTTCATTATGTTTAGTGACTGATCGATAATCCAATCAGAACAATTGAGAGTCAAATATCAATTTCAATCACCATCTATTGGACGCAGCTCTGTTTTAAAGTCCAAACTTCATACCCGTAAGACAGTTTCCCCCAAATGCTGCTTCCTGTGAGCTCAAACTGTCTTGTGGTACACTGTCATAATCTTCAGTGTCATTCAGCAGATGTTATTGCCCACATCAATGTACTTCAGGGAGTCAGCACAACTATTCAAGAAAAATGCTATTTCAGGTTCAATGATTATAAGATATAAAATAAAACAATTCTACTAAATCAGCACATATGATCTATTGCAAAGTAAAATTCTATAATTTGTCATTATGTTAAAGTCTTTTGAAAATGTCCATTATCTGTATTATCTTTAGATTATTGTAATGTAGTAAATATCCTTTTTAAATTTATTTTTTAAACATTTTATACTCTGCTGTCTACTACCTAATTTATTGCTTTTACATTTATATATGGCTGATACGGGGATATCAGTAACTAGTTTCATTCTTTTCTCATGTAAGTGCAGACTAAAATGACAAACATCTCCTCTGAATCCAGTGAATTAAATTAAAATTGATCTTGTTTTATTAAAATAGAAGATAGTTAAAACTATTTTTTTCATATTGTAATGTAATTTGCACATATCATAACCTTCACCTAGGAGGTTTTGTTTTAGCTGGGGTATGTTTTTTTGCCTGTGTGTTTGTTAGCAAGACTACGCAAAGAACTATTGAATGGGTTTTGCTAAAATTTTCAGGAGATGTTGGTAATGGCCAAACTCAAAAATGATTAGATTCTGATGGTGATCCTGACAACTGCAATTAGCGAACCATCATTTTATGCTCAGTAACTGTCTATCTAATAATGAAATCAACATGATCCTGAGTGTTAGGTGTGGGTTTTCAGTGTCAAGGAACCAAATTATGATGGTGGCTCTATCATGGAACTGTTGCTTATAGATATAACAGCAAAACGTGAGCTACCTTGGTGGAGGTTTGGCTCTCTGACTGCTTTTTAGTCAGTATAGACTGCAGACTTTTGAATTGTAATGATTGATATCATACCATGGCAGACTTTGTAATATAGGAAAATATTGTATTTTGACCCAGAAAACCAACATGATATTGTGATAAACTGGTAACTTACATCCCTAACTATAAAGCAAATGCTTAAAAACCACATGTCATAGTCATTACAGACACAAGAGCCTAATTATAGACACTGGCAACCCCTGAACAGACTTTTAGATGTCCATTCTACTAGAATTTGGTAAAAGGTTATGAGGTCAGGCCCAGGTGTTCAGTAAAAAAATGGTTTGTCCTACATCACTGTCAAGGTCTTAACTGCTACACAACCATCTGTGTGTGTCTGTGTGTGTGTGCAAACAAGTATCCATGCAGTGAAGATGGAGTTTATCCTGCCAGGCTGTTTTCTATCCAATCTATGCTCATTATCTGTGTGGAAAAGAGCAGCTAATGACTACATACAGCCACGGGCCAAGAAACACTACAGCTGCACCACTCTGTGTGCGTGTGCGAGTCTGCTGGGGCCTGTGTGTTTGTTGTGTGCGCATGTTGGTGTGTATGTGCGTGTGCTGTCCACCCTTGGCATGGAGGCATCACTCCTATTTCACCCACCCAAACAACACACACTTTCACACCAGCTCCTCCCCAGCTTCACCCATGTCTCCTCTCGCTCCTGGCCACTCGGCCTCCCCCCTTGTTGCACACACAAATAATACACACACTTACAGCTCATTGATTTAAGTCAATGTGAGTGTATCCTAACCTTCTGAGGACGCTGTTTGAAGTCTCTCTTACCTCCCCAGACCCCCCTACCAAAGCCAGACACAGCCTAAAGTCCTGCAAGGGTGCACACACACTTGCACGTTAACAAACACCAGCAGCAGCAGCCAGTGGTCCCATCCACACCACCCATGCACACGCTCCCAACAGGCGGAGAGGACGCCGCGGGCAGGGGCTACATCCACGCAAACACACAAGCAAACACACTTACTTTCTCTGTGTATTACCAGCACTAATGAGCTGATAGATGTTCAACAGCGGCAAAGAAGCAGACAATCATTTCCTCAGAGTGCGGCAAGGAGGGAGTGAAAATCAACAGCAGCGAGCGCGATTGTGTCTGGGGTCTTGTTTTATTTTTTCTCTGCCTCACAGCCTCTAGGCTTCCAGAGGTTAAGGCTGAGTGATGGTGCAAGGCTAGACAAACTGTGGCCTGCGGGTCCTGCCGAGGGCCCCTGTGGCCAGGCCGGGTTCTGTTCGATCGTCTTGGGAAAACACGGTAATGAGGGGAATTACTAAACAATCACACTGACAGAGAGGGATCACAAGGGCTGGGGACAGGGACTGGACAACAACAGTCAGGAGAAGACTGGAGTGTAGGGTCCTGTAAAATCTGTTATTTTGAGAGCTTGGTTTTAGTATTTTACACAAATTTAACCCAATGACAATGTTTAAAGTAATAAATGAAATCACTCACTCCTCATGTGGCCCTGACATATACCTTTAGAGGTCCAGTCAACAGTAAGTTGACAAATTTGCAGGACAATTGATCAGCTGACACATAATAACCACTGGGAAACTGCTCTGCCCTGTACTTTGAAGGTATCTGGGAGTTTCATAGCTTCTTTGCCAACTTGGCCGGTATCTTGGGCAGCAACTTCAGCATGTGGCAAAGTCCTATACAAATAAAGTTATTTTTTCAAACACTCCTTTTTATTGAATTTTTGGCTCTTAATTAACAGTTTTTCCATTTGTTACAATGAATGCGTGCATCTTGACATTGGCAAATCATGTCACCGACATTAATCATGAAGTTGGTCACAATGGGCAACATAAGAGCAGTAGGTGTGATCATAATGCAAAACATAGATGTGCGTATCGATAAACACATATATAGATATATGCGTAAGACATACATAAGACTCTTTGAAAAAAAAAAAACAAATAGAGGCAAACATACGTGACCATACCTGCATAAAGCAGAAAAAAAACCACCCTGAAAATAAATAAGTGGAAAAGAAATAATAAAACCATTTGCTAAAAAGTAATGATAAATAAATCAAAAAATATAAAGTAATAGCAATAATAATAATAGTAAATAAAAATTAACTAGCAAAATAAAATAAAGTAAAAAGAGTTGAGAAATTTTTTTTTTTAAAAGTTGTGATAATAATTTTTTATTCTTACTGTCATAGTAATATATAGTGATAATATAATAATAACACATATGGATACTTAAAATAACCACAGGGATAAACAGATAAATAAAGTTTATTATTATATAAATTATAATTATTATCTCCGAAAATGTATAGCTAAAGACAGAGCACAAAATGTTCTGTGTCAACATTGGCAATACACCAATGAATCTTTATCCAATATTGATAAGCCCCAGGACAAGACCATAGGGCATGTATCATTTACTATTCATCAACACCACATTTCCAGCAAAGAGCTGAGATCATTAGACTGAGGCTGCGGTCGAATAGTCACCTCCTAAGTCCTTTCCTATCTACTTTTCCTTAACCCTGATGTAAAACGTCATGAGATTAAGGAAAGGAGAAAGGAGAATTCAGAAGGACTTAGGAAAGGAAAACTGCCATGCTGACAGAATCCGACTACACTTTCTCTACGCTACGTCATCATGTGACGACGGACGGTACTGCTGCATTGAAACTACAATTTTCTGAAGGTGGAGTACAAAAGACACATCATGTACCATGTATCATGACAATGTTGTTCCTTTCAGACAACACTGAACATAATAACCTGGTAAAAATAACATCTGCATCACCGATGTTGGAAATGAGGATTGAAATAAATTTGTCTAGTCATTATCAACATGAACACCAATCAGTGCATGAAAATAAATGGGAACTGATTGAAAGAAAGGCAGAAACTGTTAAGACCACGATCTAATGGTGTACACATTATAATACTGAACCATGTTTATATCATAATCAAAATCAAATGTCTCATATCCTGCTCTCTTCAGAGAATCAGACTACTGGAAAGTTAAGGCACGTTTTGGTAAACTTTTGAAAGGATGAACAGCAGTGGTAACTCACATGATCTGTGGGATTTGTCCGTCATTATTTTGTTGTATTCGGAAGCAGTCGGAATTTATAAAAGCTGTTGCTGCAGAGAATTGTGGGACAGAATATTCTCCCCTCCTTTCGTAAAGGATGATCTGGTGTATCCTATGCTAAAGGAGATAATAAAGCAAGCATTGAGCCACCTTTCCTATGCATGTAAACTATTCGAACAGCTCTAATCACAAACTACTTCCAGTTCATTTCTCTCCTTGAGGAACCTTCCTAAGCAAAAATGACTATTCGACCACAGTCTCAGTCTAAAGAGCCTACTTGGAGTCCAATAAAAACAATGTAGAATTTCAAATAGCATCAGCCTCGCCCTTTAGAAGCTTAGATTTCCAGTTTTGGCCCACTTCTGTTCCTCATATAAAACCCCAAATCTCTTTCCTCTGGAATTCAAAGGGCTTTAGCTTTATTTTCCCTCAATCCTTAAGCATCCGGTAATATTTAGCTGCCTCATGACCTTTCCCAAATATCTGTATAATCATATCTATCTGTTTCGATGACCCTGGGTAGTTTGATCAAGATCTTAGCACATATTGCACACACGGCACAGCTGAAGGAACCTTGGAGTTCTTTTGATAGACAGTGATCAACGCAGATCAGGAACATCCTACAAGAAGTGAAGTTTTCCAGTCGCCATCACACTTTGGCACTTGTCCCTTAGGGGAAAATTTTTGCTTCCCAATATCCCACCATGAAAGACCTTTTTGTCCCTCAGCTGAAAACTACTAAGAGTCTTGGTTCATATTCCAAGGTCCTTTTACAGAAGTGAAAAAATACCACCCTCATAAAACGAGCTTTTCAGTGTTAAAGTGCTGCACTAACCAACAGAGAAAAAGTCCTAAATGATTCTTTAGACAAAGACATCAGAAGAGGCTTTAATAAAAGGAAGCACTCATTTCACGTCTTTAACCCTAAGCTCATTATACACACTCCAGTTTTACATGCACGGGGAGAAAGACGGCTCTCCGCTGCCATGAAAGGTCTCCACGCTGCCCTCTGTGCCTCTGCTGCCCAGCCTCTGCCCATCTCTCACTCAAATGACATTAAATTGAGTTGCATGGACTGACGTTCCTCCTGTGACCCGGCACTGACAAGGAGTTCAGCCTAATTGGACAGAACTCTGTGATTCTGATTGAGGATGTGGAGGAACACAGCCGGCAGATGTCCTTGCTGCCTAAGCAAGTAAGTGGTTAGAAAGAAGGCAAAGAGGTAGACCAAAGGGAGGGATGAGGACTTCTACTGAAAGAAGACAAGTTATCAGACTGAGGAGTTTGTGGTGAATTAAAGACACGGACAAAGAAAGCGGTGATGGAAAGAATACAAGCATTAAAATGTGCATCTACAAACCCCAATTCCAATGAAGTTGGGACGTTGAATAACGCGTAAATGAAAAAAGAATACAACAATATGCAAATCCTCACTCATTTTGAATTGGATGCCTTCAACTTGTTCCAAAACAGCTGGGACAGGGGCCCGTTTACCACAGTATTGCATCACCTTTATTTCTAATGACACTCATTAACTGTTCGGAAATTAAGACACTACTTGTTGAAGCTTTGTAAGTGATATTCTCTCCCATTCTTACTTGATGTACAAGGTCATTTGCTCAGGAGTCCAGGGTCTGTATTGTTGTATTTTGTGCTTCATAATATGCCACACATATTCAAAGAGAAGAGATCTGGACTCAAGCAGTCCAGTCTAGTACCTACACTCTTTTATTACCTCCGCCAAGGAGGTTATGTTGTCTGTCTGTCTGTCCGCCTGTGAACAAAATAACTCAAAAAGTAATGGATGGATTTTGATGAAATTTTCAGGAAATGTTCAGCAAGGGAAAAGAAAGAAGTGATTCAATTTTGGTGTTGATCCAGATCACCGTCTGGATCCGCCATGACGAAAATTGCGATTTTTGTGAATAACTACTGAACTAAAATAGATATAATTATGAATCCAATTGCTAATGGTATGTTTTCATAGTCAAGGAATCTAAATATTTCGATGAAACAAAGGTAGGACTAATATTTATGGTGAAAATCACAATATAGGTGAGGACTGTGGCGCTGGCGGAGGTCTGCGCTCTCTGAGTACTTTTCTAGTTGTAGAATGTGGCTTGACATTGCCTTGTATAACTGTTTGTACCTTTCATCATGAATGGTGCCTTTTAAGATGTGCAAGAGACCCATGCCATGGGCACAAACACCCCCATACCATCACAAATGTTGGCTTTTGAGCTTTTCTCTGACAACAGTCTGGTGGTGGATGGTCCTTTTCCTCTTTATGCAGAGTATCTTCCCCTACTCTTGAACCCCTTTTCACAAGCCTACCCACTGTCTCTCTCCGATCAATAAAGGCACAAAATGCCCAAAAATTACATTTAACAAAAACATCCTGTTCAATCCCATTTTGCAAGAAAACAATATAAAAGAAAATGGTTTATGTTGAGTGAAAATACATTAAAGAAACATGATTATCTGGGTTTATAGGTATGATAAATCACATTATACGGGATCAAGAAGACACACAGGAAGTACTTAAAATGTTGAAGTGACTAGCATACTCCACTGAATGTTAAACAAACAAACACAGGAGTGAGGTCTTGTTAGGAAAACCAACAATGAAGAGAACAAGCAAACACACAAGTCGTTTAAGGCTAGTTTAAGTATTCAAGAAAGCTCAGTGTCCTCTCTAAAAGGAAATCAGAGGATTACACAGAGCAAAGCTGACCTCCTGACCCTGTACACTAGTCTGGGTAAACACACACTCACACACTTAGGCACACACACCCCACAATCACCCACTTACCCTTTGCCACCAGTGAAAGGCAACAAGATCTCTTAACAACAGCTCGTCGTTTTCAATAAATTTTGCATGAAAACATGCCGCTGGAGCACCAAGTTGCCTGCTGTCATACTAGAGGAGTGTTAAATGTTTAATGACGACAACACCACACACTCACACACACACACAGAGTCAGTGTCAGGGTGCCGCTCTGAGGGGCCCCTCTTTCATCCTGACAGACACTATAAAGCTCCTGAGCCTCTTCCCCACCCCGCCCTGCCATCAACATCACACCGCTTCGCTCCTCAACCACCACCCGGCGAGGAACCTGGATGTAAATGAGGCTGGAGTGTTACAGCGTGTGTTACTGCGTGTTTTTGTGTAAGGGGTTAGGATCAGGGGGCTTACATAAAGAAGCGACCCCCGTCACCATTAAGAGGAGAAGAAGAAGAATGGGAGAGACAGCAGGGAAAAAAGAAGTGGCTTGTCATAAACAGGATGTACTGTAGAAAGGCGTGTTTTACATATTTCTGAAACATGTCACTGCTGAAGTGTTTCTCCTGCTGAAAGAGGAGCTGTTACTGTATTGTAGAGGCATGTGGGGAATAACAGGAACATCCATGTCTGCCAGTTTTTAGACACTGATAACATCATTTCAAGGTCCACAGGTAGAAAATGGATGTAGTTGGAAGGGTTTGGGAAAGATCAAAGTCAGCATAGAGTGAAGAGTTTTACTTTCACTGTTGATATTCTTAAAAACATAGATTTTGTAGAGTTAGAATTAAAATGTCACTTACTGCTAAATTCTATTTTTTATTTGATGCCATGGGCCAGCTGCAACATAGACCTCAGACATTTCCATTTCAATTTTACTGTTTATCTCTTTTGAGGCCACACTGGTGGGCTACATATAGAGCTGGGCAAAAAATTGATTAAATCGATTAATTCAAATTATTTTCTGCAGAAGATTTAAAGAATTAAAAATCAAGATTTTTTTCTTGCCTTAGTCCAATTGTAAGTAGTTGCAATTTTTTGAAAAAAAAAAATACAATTTTCATGATGGTAGGCCTTATAGGGTTTGCACAAGCACTTTTATATGCTTGTAGTTCTTGTTTAAGTAGATTCAATATTGATCAGAGAGTTTCATGCTAATACTATAAAAATACCTCAGCCTTTTAGTGTTTATGTAGACAAACCTGCCTACGTTTATACGATACAATCAACCTTTTATGACCCAGACTTTGACTTTAAGAGGGAAACATTTAGACAACATAAAGGCAAAACTTGATTTGTTTCATTTTTATGTCACTGGGAGTTTTGTTTCTTTTAGGGAGGGAAAAATCGATTAAAATTGTAAATCGAGTGTTGTGGAAAAAAATTGGGGATTTTATTTCTAGGCCATATCACCCAGCCCTAGCTACATATCACCCTTGCATATTAATCTTGCGGTGTTGTCCATGATGGTCTTGTCTTTCTCTGCACCTCTGACAGGGTCTGAGCACTTTTCGCAAGTAGGGCTGGGTATTTCATACAATACAAAACACATCCTGATAAGCACAGATTATAGACATTTATTATGCCTTTGTCTGATGTCTGACAACTTTAATTCTGTTTTGTCATTGCAAAAAGAAAATGATTGTTCTACAGACACCTAAAAACACTTAAATTTAGCTCCTCAAAGATTTTAGACCCAAGTTAGACCTATGTTAAAATTCTGAACATTTGCTTCATTCATAAAGTTTGAATTAAACTTTGAACCACAGCATTCATAACATCATGAATGCTGCTGTAGAATCAGCACCAATGCACGTATCGGCTATATTTTTCTGCATCGATATTTTGAGCGCAGGCCTATCTGCCGCTACTCTTGGTTGAAGGTCTGACAGATGGGCCTGCTGATTTGTGGTGGATGAGGAGTGGGCCAGCTGCTTTACACATAATCCGCATACAAGCCAGGACTTTTCCCACCAGCGGTGAAGCGTAAGATGCTACCATATCAGGCTTCCCAGGGTGTTGCTATCCAAGTGGCTCTGCCTGTCCTCCATTTTCTCAAGGTGTCCTTGTTGTTGAGGTCGAGAGAGCAACAGACGGTTAGGCTGCGCATGAGTACCCTAGGTTGGATTGGGCAGTTTACTATTCACTATTTACAGCTATGTCAGTGTTGCAATTACTCAACTTTTTTAATTTAATTTTTTAATTTTATTTTTATCTTAGTGTTTTAAAGAATTGTCCTCATTTTTATTCTTATTTTAATAGCCTTAGAATATACTACTGTTGTAATTATCCTTATTCTGTTTTTATTGTTTATACTGAGCTGTTTACCACCTTACTTATTGCTTTACGTTTCTATAAAGGCTGATACCTAGACCTAAGTCACTAGTTTTGTTCTTTTCTCATGTTAGTGCAGACCGGAATGACAAACGACACTCTTTAAATTCTTCTATTCCAGGTGCCTTGACGTGCTGCTACACTGCATATTATCAATTCAAATGCATGTATCAGTTCAAACACAAATTTTTAACGCCAAGAACCAATATAAAAATAATGAGTATGAAGTGGAAGCCCTAATAGAGTAGAGAAAATCAAATGATTGGATACTGAAACAAGCTTGACACAGAAAAAGTCCATTCTGCAGGTCAAAATATGTCAGATTATTAGTTTTCCTTACTGCATTTAGTAAACTTACACAGTATTTATGAAGATAAATGCAGTTAAAGAAGCACAGTCACACAGAGATACTGCATTTCTATCTCTTACAGTTAAATCCTTAGTGAAGGAGGCTGCATGTTCAATTGTGACGAGTGGAGACGGTAAAATTACAGTCAAAAATGGCAGGGCCTTTTGTACTCAGACTCAGTTTAAATCTTGAATGCTACAAAGAT
This sequence comes from Scarus forsteni, assembly GCA_036419115.1. Classification (NCBI taxonomy): domain Eukaryota; kingdom Metazoa; phylum Chordata; class Actinopteri; order Labriformes; family Labridae; genus Scarus; species Scarus forsteni. Next base: position 11,773,799 of record JAZDUH010000270.1, read on the forward strand.
TAAACATTTAGAGAGTGTACTGTAAATGTGTGTGTATATGCAGGTCAAGGCAACGAGCTTCAACTGAAATTATTCCAACATCTTACCTCCTTTGGCTTAAATAAATTTGACGTCCAGACGGACAGATTGAAATTTATTAAGACTGCCACAGGTGGAAATACATAAACCACACACACACATTCACACACACAGACAGACAAACTTACAAAGCATATCAGCACATGCACACACGTGCACACAGACAAGCTAAAGCGGGGTCAGAGATAAAAGAGGAGATTCTTATCGATGCTAAAGGATATTGAAGCCTTAATAAGAAAATAGATATAGTCTGCTGGCCTTACGTTTCACTGTTAGCTTTATTTGTTTTACTGATACTGATCTAAGAAAGGCAATATGTAATAGCTGCAAATAAATGGAGCACTTTTCCTTTAAATGTGTTCCCCTCACAATGAGAAATATAGAGCTCAAAGGTCTTCATTGAAGACCAATAACTGTTATTAATATCACCTGTACACTAAAGCCCGTTTAATCATCAGCTTTACTGTGCTCCTTATTGGTGAGAATATTAAACTTATAAAACAGTGCTTTAAAGACTGTTTGCGTTTACAAATTGAATAATTTAAAATAAACAAGAACCCACAGCTTGAATAAAATGCAGAATGTTAACCCTTGCTTCTTTTTTTCCTTTCTCCCATGCAACGCTTTCACTATATAGACAAATCAAGACAAGATATACCATACTGTTAGAGACACTAATTAGCATCAACTTCACTTCATTAGATACAATAAATGCATAATTTACTGAAACAGTTGTTTAGTGCAGTGAGTTTAATGGAAAGACAATAACAGAGTTAAAAGCACTGACACTCCAAGCTCCATTTCTTCTGTAAGAGTTTGTTTCAGTTATGAAATCATGAAATGAAAAAGCTGGTTACACCCAAATCACATAGGGGAAAAGCAATTCTAAAAGAGCAGCAGCAAAACAATAAAAATAGAGCAATAAAATGTATATAATTAGTTGCTGCATTACATAAAAGGCACATTAGTTTGTAGCTGATTAGAGGTACGAGACATTTACAAATCCTGAAAGGATCGTTCAGTACTCTAAATTTTGTTTGTTACATAAATTGTTGCTATATCAGGAAGGGAAAATACATAGTTTGTACATTGTTTAAAAACATAGTATTAAAGAAACAGAACAGAAAGTCGACAACAATACGGTGTGTGTAATAGCATATTTACCTACTCTACATTACACTGCTGCTCAGTCACAGTTTATGATCCATGATCCTTGTATGCATTTAAGAATAAAAGGGAAACAACAGAACAAAAACATGAGCTGGATGAAAGCTTGCTCTCTATTTGGTGGTGATATCTGACCAACTATGTCATCACCTGCTAAGCTCTCTGAGAAGTCAACATTTTCAAAGCCTGATCACGTAACAAGCGACTCGTCAAGTATCACGGCTTGGGAGTCAATCCGACATGTGGAGTCCAAAATAAAACCGTTGAACAGAACTCCACTTGTCTGTTTGCTGCTGACAAGTTTAAGTAATGGGGGTTGGCCTTAACCTGGCACATGGCATTGAATATTCACTATATTTAACTTGCCCATCTGGGAACAGGCCCATTGAAAGTGTTTAGAAAGGGCAGAACCTTTCCAGAGCATACCAGACAGGTGATTGGACGATCGTTCTGACAATCAACATTTATTACAGGCCAATCAGATAATGTTGTGGGCAAACACTATGTGAGCCACTTCCTACAAGAAACTCAGAATGAAAATATCCTTACTGCAGAGAAGTTTATAGTGTGTTATTTGTTTTTCATTTAATAAATAAATGTGCTTCAAATCTGAAAAAAATGCTAATGAGGCTGTTAGCATCTATGCTAACTGCTGTATGAGCAGTCATTTCCTGCTGTTGTTTTGTTTGTAGCTCCTTCTTTTTCCTGCTCTAAAGGACTTTGTGACGCTTTGGGCCACTCACAATTTTTTTATGTGTTTTTTGGGCAATTTGTGCCTTTATTGATAGGAGAGAATGACAGTGGATAGGCTTGTGAAGGGGGTGAGACAGTAGGAGAAGACACTCTGCAAAAGGCTTACAGGCTGGATTTGAACCCAGGACAGCATGTATGTGGGACGTGTCTGATTGCTAACCACTCTGCCAAACCAGCACCCAGGGCCACCCACAATTGTTTTAGATTGGAGCTTGGGAAGATGGATCTGCCTGATTACAGACATTGAATCAGGCAGATCCAGCTGCTGTGCAAGGTTTGTTTGTTTGTTTGTTTAAAAGGATCCCCATTAGTCGCTACCAAAGCAGCAACTAATCTTCCTGGGGTCGGTACATACAGCAGGCAAAAAAACAGGACGTTAAAAAGACAGCAAACATTTTAGCATCTAACAATCTTAGCCCCCCTGCCCAACATCAGGAATTTCAGTATCAGTCAAAGATGTCAAATACACATGAACATCTGCACAGAATTAATGAGAGAAAAAGAAGACCAGTTCACTCTAAAAATATGATGCTCTAGCAGCTCATTTTTCATTTAGAGTTCATAGTTATAAATCGTGTCAGTCAAGAGTTTTACCTGCAGCACTGACAATTGCTATGAAATCAAAGAAATATAATGAAAAATTGTGACATAAAAGAAAGTTTAGGTTGGCCTTGTAGAAGAAAGTAAGGTTTCCCATTTACTTTCCAAATTCCAGCGAGACTCTGAAGCAGGGGAGTTGAAAACCTTTTGGGAAATGCTGTAAAGAATCTTACTCCAGCGTCAAGTCAGGCTAACGCTGTTTTTTTGTGCAGTATTACCCTAAAGTTGGGGTAACTATGAGGCTTTCGGTGGGACTATTTCCCAATCTATTCCCCCAAAGAGGCGAGGTGGGCCAGAACCATTGGCAATATGTTAAGAAGTGCCACCGACCTTGGGTAACCCCACTACAAAAAACCTGAACTATCCCTTTACTGTCAATTAATTTTTCCAAATAGAGTTAAGTCAAATCAACTTGAAACAGTTAAACGGTAGACTGTCAGATTTACTAAACTGTATGTTGTCAAAAGATAACCACTTTTCTCTGCACTCAAATCCATTGGTTGTACTGGTTGTCTTCACTGAAATTAGAAAATGTAGCATTTCATTTCCGAGAGTGCAACCCCAGATAATGTTTCATCACTGTTTACAGCTTCAGAAACATTTCCCATGTTGTAACGAACAAATCAGTGATAATTAAATTACAATACCACTTATTTAGTTATTAATCATTCTCCTGTCAGCATCAACAAATTATTGAACCTGTGCTTAAAACACCAGGCAGCATGGCCATTGAGCAACAACACCTGAAGGATTCATGTTCTAAAACACACCTGAGCCACGCACAGAGCTAAGAAGTACATGGGTATCAGTCATAAAACATGAACCTCTGATCCCATTCAAGCACATCAGGCTGGGGGGGGTGTGGGTGCTACACCTGTGAGCTCTCTGGTGAGTTTTAGTACCACCTAAACATCTTTTTCAAGTCTGTTTCCAGTGTGTATTACATCCTACAGAGAAAGTAAGCATACAAGCGAATATGTAATTCACCATTTTTTTCCTGATATGAGTCGAACACCAAAGACATTAGAGATGCATAAGATCTGGTTATGTTTCTGGCATTATTGCGGCCGGACCCAGAGGGTGAAAAGTGGACTTAAAGTCATCAGACATCATCTAGTGACCAAAACATTCAGCAAAAACTGGACCAATGCTCCTACCCATCATCTCCTCTTCTGTATTTATGGCTTCTTCTCCTCCCAGAGGGAATTATATCACATTACAAGGCCACTGAAGTCGAGTGCTTGATTGCAAGGGGAAATGGAGGAAGAAAGAGAATGATGGACTGATGGATGGAGGGAAGAAGTGATGGATGGATGGGCGGAGGGGCTGAGACTGAGCTCCATATCTAAGTCTGTTTGATTCAAACCAAATATTCTTTACTGGTGGAAAACACGTGCTTGTTGCGTTTGAGTCCACCTGTGCATGTGAACATACATGTAAAAGGTCATTTATCACTTACCCCTTTTTCTCTGCTTTGTCTTTGCCCTTCTCCTTCTCCTTGTCCTTCTCCTTGTCCCTGTCTCGTCCTCTGTCCCTCTCTTTCTCTCTCTCCCGGTCGCGGCCTTTGCGGTGACTCCGGTCCCGGTCTCTGCTGCGACTGCGGCTCCGTTTGCGGCTGCGGTTGCCTCGCCGGCTACTGCTATGACTGCGAGAGCGTCTGTGGCGAGAATGAGACCTACAACAGAAAAAAACTAAAATTAAAACAACAAAAAAACTTGCATAGATCACGACCTGCCTGGCCAAATACAAAGTCACCACTAAAAAAAAAGGTCACACACTCTAAGATTTCGTTGGACCAACTTGAGCTTTGATAACAGTCACATTTACTGTGGCATTCTTTCAACAAGCTTCTGCAATGTCACAAGATTTGTCCAAGATCACAGCACTGCCCCCACAGGCTTGTACAGTAGGCACGAGGCATGGTGGGTGCATCACTCCACCTTCCTCTCTTCTTACCCTGATGCTCCAATCACTCTGGAACAGGGTCAATGTGGACTCATTGGACCATATGGCCTTCTTCCAGTCCTCCACAGTCCAATCTTTATGCTCCCTCACAAAATGAAGCCTTTTTCTCTGGTTAGCCTTACCGTGTGGTTTTCATAAGGCCACACAGCTGTTCAGTCCCAATCCCTTGAGTTCCCTTCACAGTGTGTGTGGAAATGCTCTTACTTTCAATACTAAACACACCCCTGAGTACTGCTGCTGCTTTTCTGCGGTTTGATTTGGGCAAACGTTTAAGTGATCCCCAATTTCAATCATTCAGGATTTTTGTCTAACCACCTTTCTTCCTTGAAGATGACGGCTCCCCACTATCCTTCCAGTTTTAATAATACATTGGACAGTACTTTACCAAATTTTAGTAGCTTCTGTAATCTCCTTAGATGTTTTTTCTGCTTGATGCAAGCCGGTGATTTGACCCGTCTTACACTAACATATTTCCATGACCACAGGATGTTTTTTTCGACATGGTTGTTTCAGAGAAGCTGCTCATTGCATCAGCTGGGGTTACAGACCTCTTTGCCAGCTGAAAGATAATCACCTATGCAGTGATTATCCAATAGGAGGCTCATGCGCATTTGCTTAGTTACATCCAGACGGCACCTTTTGTTGGCCGGGCAGTGTATAAAAGTTGTCAAAAGGATGATACTTGGATATTTTTTGAGAAAAAAAATATGCCTTTAAGAGAAAAAGCAAGTTCCAAAATCTGAAAACAAACTCCCAGTACCCACAACAAGACCAGGGATAGGAACCTCTGGTTATCATGAGGTCCACATTAGTTTCATCCACGATGCCAGAGAGCTGTTGGATGTTCACATTTTGACAATTACTGCTACTTATAATTCAGAGAGAGGAACACAGAAAATTAAGTACTACATCAAGACTTTTTTGGACTCAAATGAAAACGGCAATACTTAGGTTGATGAGCTAGCAAGTTCTTTAATCAAATGATCAAAAATGTTTTTACTTATAGTTTAAGTATAATCATAATATAAACTTAATATAATTAAGTATTAAAGTAGAATCCCCTTTAAAAAACATTTTGTAATGCTTATGAAAGTTTAACAGAAACAACAGCAGCCTTTTACTGCTCTTTTTTAAAGAGAATATTGCTATGTTTCAGGTTTACTGGATGATGTCTTGTTTTATTGAAAAAGTGGGTGCTGTCCCCTTATTCTGGTAATATGAATATCTGCTCAAGCATGGGGATAAAAATTTGTGTTCAAACTGTAAATATGCAATCCAACAGAAATGTATCATGACAGCATATACCATTAACAGGAAATAGACCTCAAGAAGATGGGAGACTGGCAAAGCCCATAAGTGTGGACAGCTATGACATGGAAATATCTGATAAGTCAGTTTGGGCAAAACAGCTGAGATGGCAAATTGATAAAGACTGAGTGTTTATTATGTGCAACGCAGCTGGCCCACTCCTCATCCACAACATCGTCTATTTGCCTACCCACCACAGTCCAGTGGTATCTCATGAAGTGCTTAGCCCTATGCGACTACATCCTTCTTGGCAGTCCCCAAGTTGTGTGGCAGGCTGCACTGCAAGAGTGGATGGAGCATCTGACCTCAGTCCACTTCTGTGCCTGGACTGTATAGTATTTTGGCAACATTTTGTGTTAATCAAAGGAATTTTTGTACCTAGGAAAGTAAACTGACTAATTTTCTGGGACTGGGACTTCAGTTTTGTTGCTCAAATGTAAAAGTTACCAATAACATTTAACTTTAAGTGGAACTGATACAGTGGTCAAACATCTGCTTTGGTTTCTGCTCCTAAGAACAATTGCAGTATTAAAAAACCAACCTCTCTCAGGTGGTACAATTTAGGTCCAAAATGTTTTTCTTGTCAAATTCTACTTCACTTGATAACGCTCTGTATTTCCCAGGATGCCTTTTGACCTCTTAAAAGTAGCTCTGAGTGCTTCCCTTTGCTGTCAGTTGTGCACGTGTGTGGTAGCAACGACAAAAAGCAGAAACCGTAAAGAGTAAAAGCACTGTGGAGTGTTTCCACTGAGGGACATTCATCTACTGAGTGAATATTAGGGGATTCAGGTCATTGCCTTTCAAGAAAATTTATGTCTGTGCTACAATAGAACCGTCCCTGCAAAATTACAAGACTATAAAATCGAGTCACACTAAGCAAAAATCAGCTAATGATACATTTTAACAGCAAAACATTAAACTTTTTTAAAAAAGTTCTTTGTATAGTTTCCTGAAATTGCTGAAGTGTGGTCTGCATATAACATAGCAAACTATTCCCACTAAAGGTTTTTTCTTAACTAATCTTGCATTTTGAGTTTCATTTAGTATATTTTATCATTAATTAGATTTTGTTTCTTCATGTATTGTTATTTTTGATGAAAGTAATTTCTCTTAATGTCAGGATGTTGCAGCTCTAACTCTGTGAGCCACTTTGAATGGTTGTGTATATGAATGCCAAAAGTTGTATTTTCTCTCCAAGGAAGCAATCACCAAGTATTTTCCATGGAAACATTATCATTGCAGAGGAGGAACTCAAAAAAGACGAGATGGCTTAAACTCTCTCCAGGAGCTCTAAGACTCATACTCCAGATTCTGGTGTCAAAAAACCTTCATCAAAAGTACAGGATTTATATTTTCTCCAGCTTTTAAAAACTGCAAAGCATTCAAAAATTAAAATAAATCATTTATTGTGAGCTTCACTCATAAATTTAAAGTAGCAGTAAGTACTGTAGCTGTAACTCAGCATGTCACCTCCATTAATCTTTATCTATGCCAATGAGGTTGTGTTTGTTTGTTAGTTATGAAACAGGATAACTCAAAAACGTATCAATTGATTCTGGTAACATGTTCAGGGACCGTTGGCCATGGCTCAAGAGCGAATTGATATGAATTTGATGGTGCTCTGAATTCAGATGTGGATCCAGGAATTGTTTCAAGGATTTGTGAACAGTGCCAAATGGGCACATTTCCACATCTTCAACAATAACGCGTCTAACAACACTGGACATGCCTGGTTTGTGTTCTTGGGGCACTCCTAGTTTGTTTGTTAGTTAGTGAAAAGGAAAAACTCAAAAACTAAGTAAAACATTTGGAGGAAATTTTCAGGAAAGTCAGTCATGGGAGATGAAATGAGGGGATTGGTAGACATTGTGAGATGGGACGTTTTCAATATTTTTGCTAATAGCTCTGACTGTTCTCAATAGATTTGAAGGAAATTTTAGGAAAGGTTCTTCATTAAATAAGACAGAGTAATAGGATTTGGTGGTAGTCCGCTTTTTGAGGTGAATCAGTGAAGTTTTAAAGGACTTCCAAAGGGTGTGCGTTTTTCAGATTTTTTGACAATAATTTGCTCAGTAATGTTGGAATGCCTTGGTGGTTTGTGTTCTGTGTGCACCTCTAGTATTTTTTTCTTAATGTTAATTTGCATCTTGTTTTTTATACAGGATAGCCCTTAAAACCAAAGAATGAATTTGAGGGAAAGTTTTTAGGTAATGCTTATTATGACGCAGGAAAGAACTGATAAAGTTTTACAGTTAATATGTAGATCCCAGGATTTCTTTAAAGCATCTGTTGACAGTGCGAGACAGGGCATTTTTGAAGTATTTGCGGGCATTTTTTGCCTTTATTTGATTGTGTAGAGAGATAGTGGATAGGCCTTTAAAAGTGGGAGAAAGAGAGAGGAGAGGACACTCATCAAGTGGGCCTCAGGAATAGAGCTGAAAGATGTATGGTTTTCAGATCTAAAATGCAATTTCAGACAACACAATCATGTGATTGGTAAAGCTGCAATTTTGAGCAGCACTCCTGACTGAGCCAGGACCTGTTGTGTCAACTATTTTACACATACTGTGTTACAAATTTGCAGGTAATTTGCATTTAAGAATGACTGACAAAAGAACAGCTGCGAATCGGTTCTCATTGTTCACTTAAGAGCTGCTCAAAAGAGTCGACTCGTTCATGAACGTCACATCTCCACCGTAAGAATGCTAGTAATCAGGTAACTAAAACAAAGTCTCTGTTTAGGAGTAGAAGTTGGAGAATCCTTTAAACAACGAAAACAGATTATTTATCATCAACTGTAGATGACGGATAATGTGTAACGTGCTTTTGTTTTCCTTACTGTGTCTGTACTGTAAACATAGTGAATATTACATTGAAGCTTGATTTGAAGAAAATCCTAAATTGACAATATCTGCCAAAAAATGGCTATCAGGTCTTTCCCTAAAAACATTCACTGCCCTACTCAGGACAGGCGGACCAAAGCATTGATGGGACTTGTCTGGTTGCTTACCACTCTGCCGCTTGAGTACTCCTGCAGTTTGACAATAACACAGAGATTCCTTGGCAGAGGTTTGTGCTTTTGTTTGCAGTTGTTTGTTACTGTTTTGACGAAGAGCACCCCGCACCGAGATTAACATAATGTGTTTAAAACAAGGAGAATCCATCAAGAACATCTGTAAACCAAAACTCACCAGAACAAAACCTTCCTGAGTGAATCGATTGCTGCTCCAATAAATGGAGCGAATAATACACTTATAGATCATACACACTGTGACACACACACACACTCACACACTGAAGAGTGTAGAAATGGAGCCAATTAGTGGCGGACTCAGAGGAGGGCCCGTCGTCTGTATTGATCCTGACAATGGCCCTCTGGTCTCTAAAAGATTTACAGCAGGAGATTTACTCTGTTAGTTATGACACACAAACATAAACACACACACTGCTACACACACACAAACAGCGACAGAGAGAATTCAAAGTGTGTCTCCTGCATAAATACACAAATAACCAAAAACATGACCGAATAGTGTTGAGGTAATTAACACGCTTTGTTAATGAAGACATGATCCGTAAACATGTCCTGCTCTTCGGTGCGTGTGCACATCCCGTCTCAGCATCCGTGTGTGTTTGTGTGGGACAGACGTCGATTTGCAGCCCCAGTAGAAATCGGGAGCTGAGATGCCGTTATTTTCCATCATCTATCATTTTATTGATTTGTCTATAAAAACAGTCAAACCTGCTGTCCACGAGCTTTATTGCTTTCCCCTCTTTATTAGTTTGCAGTTTGGGACATCCAGAGCTGTCTCTCCCCCGACAGAAAACTAATCTTTTCTTCAGACGCCTGTCGCCATCCTAACAGACAGCACTCTGACAACTGTTGCCATCAATTAGGCCGGGGGCAGTGCTGATCACTGGAGAGTAGCTGCAGTAGTTCAAGGTCTTAAAAAGGGAAAATCCCTTCGAAAACTACTTTAAGTACAACTGCAGGGACACTTGACGTAAGTAAGCATTGATCATAAAGATCCAAACACATTACCATCAAACTGACAAATGATGCGTCTTTCATTTCAACTGTTTACAACCATTTTCACCTGATAGTAAGTTATAAAACACAGATGCAGAAGTTATTTTTAAGATCACTAAAGAAAGCCTGCACCATAGTGATTGTACTTAAAATCTGTATCACGAAAATATATGGATTTCTTTTGTTTTTGATGAAATTATGTTTTTGGACAGATTTTTTCCTCTGTGACAAACAATTATATTATGAATCCAATTATGTTGTTCGTGAAAAATTCATTTTTAAAACTCCAGATTTGGAGTTGATTACCAATCACTTTAGAATGAATATCAAATGTTACTTTACATTGAAGGGCAATATTTTGTGAGGACAAAGGTCGAGATGTAGAAAACACTTTATTGAAGTGGAAGGCTGGTAACCAAATTTATAATACTTGTATATTTTAGGTTGTAAAGTCTGATGATGAAGTTCATGATGACATGTGAGTATGTGTCATGATTGTGTTTGCTTTTATTTTTAGTGTAAAGTGTTTTGTGTATTGTGATCTGGAACGTTCTTGTGTAATGCTTTCTTTAAAAAAATATTTTTAAAGAGATTTCTTGATAGCTCTTTTTTTCTTGTCTTCCAGAAAGAGGAAAAACAATATCAACTGGCTTCATTAACTCCAAAACTCTGCAGCGATGGTGCTGACAAAGACCAGAAAAAAAAAAAAATCACTGAGTTTAAAGTCTTCGCCTTACGACAGCATTGGCTTAAGATCCTTTTATTAGTTCATAAATAGGTTAATGCTCTTGCTCTGGCCTATTAAGCTGATTCGTATGAGCCTGTGAGAGCACTCAGGATTTCTGGTGGTGGTCTTTTAAAAGTGTCAAATGTGGAGTGTCTTTGCTGTTAGGTTTTGCTTTTTGCTGATTTGATGTCTTTATTTTTTGCTAAAATTACACAAAATAAAATAAAATAAAAATGTGTGTTTGAATGTTTGTTTTTTTTACTCTCCGTCTGTGTTATGCAATTTGTGTTGTAGTATTTTGTTTTACTGAAAGTATGATACAATAGACTGATTAACTGATTGATTTTTGAAAAAACTTCACAGCAACTAACACTAGTCAAACTTTCTGTCAGAAACTTTAGTAGTTAGTTGTTAATGCTTGAGTACAACCAGAGTTCTCAAATTGTAAGAAAACCAACCTGCAGACTTTAAATAATCATCACATCACTCACTCTGTTTCCTCTTTTGTTGATTTGATATGAAAACGTGTTATTTTTTATCTGCCATTAAAGAGATCACAAGAAATTGAGCAAAAATACAGAACTGATCCATTTTCTCCTGATGCTCAGTGATGGTCCCAGACAGGTTAATTCAATTATGAAATAAGTAAAAACTATACAGTATGTAAACTCAACTTGGGCTCACATGACAATTTTACTTAATTTTGATAATTTTGAACTTTTATAATTATGTGAGATTTAAGTTAATATATAAATATCACTGTTTTTCTTTGTCATTTTGTCTTTCTGAAGATAAAGTACACCATATCATTGAAAGATATTAACATAAAAGGTTGATTATCAGTGTTTTAGCCAATATTCACAGGTGTTTAGCCCCAATAAATAACTGCCTAACACATCACTCTGCATATAAAGACTGAACATACAAATGCACCACAACACCTTCCCTTAACCACTGCACGTCTGCATTTGAAGAACTGTGATGTATCATTCAAGCAGTTGCTGTTTTTTCTTGTTTCACATCTATGTTTCACACAGAGGGGCTTGGTTACATTCTGTCATGACCTCCTTTAAGATTATTATTTTTACTTTTATTATTTTGTACTTTAGTGTTGTCTGTCTCATGAAAAGAAATGTTCTCGTTCTTGCAGGTTCACTATTCACAGAGTCAGTTAAAGGACAAAGTTAGGTTTCCTAAACATATCCAAGAAAGTGGACACTAATTTCACCATGAAGTGGAGGTGTGTAAAAGGAAATAATGTAATATATTAGCCCTTTTGATATCTACACATGTGTAATAACAGATATTCTAACCTTCATCCAATATTAAGAGGAGCACATTAACAAAGTGGCAACAATATGCTTAATTTTCTGAGGACTCAAAAAAGTTACCCGAGTCAGAGTCACAATTGAAAGTTTTAACAAAATAAGTTTTTTTTCCACAGTATGCATCATTAACCAAAAACACCAGAACCTTTTGTTAAACAGCCCACACTGATCTTCACATACGTCCCTCCTCTAACACCGGAAATAGCAAATCACAGGGCAGAGTTTTTGGGCTGACACCTGAGGCGTTAAATCAAATTAATCAACTCCAATTAAAACTGCGGAGGCCCGAGCTCCAACTATAAATGACTGCTACAATGTAACTTATGAAATATACATGATGGAACGAATCACCTTTTTGATGCAGCTTCAAAAATCAAATGTCATGAATTGTGGGAAAAATGGAAAATCTATATTCTCCCCTAATGGCCCTCTTTTGTTTAAATTCATATATTTTTAAAATAACCTATTTGAAAATATTCATTCTTGTTTACTTAGACAGACACCCCATGCTCGAATATTAAGTTAATTTTGAGTTGTTTATCTTTTAGCCTTTGCTTTCTTTCTATTTTTCCTTCATTTAAATAAATAAAAACAAGAATAAACTGGAAATAAAGGAGCTAGTACAGATAAGCAGTCAAGTTTAACCCAAAGCAGTGACTTATTTTAAGTTTGGGGAAAATAATGCACTAAGTTGGCTGTGCCCCTGGCCAGGAGAGTTGGCTCCCCTTGGCAGCAAACATGTCCCCCTTTAGGGCTGCACCCCACTGTTTTAGAAACACTGGTATAGCACAATGAGACAGTCAAACTGAGAGGATTTTAAATTATTGGAGACGTGCTCACCTTCATGTCAATGTGCATAAAAGTGGAGATGAATTTTGAAGTAGCTGCATATCAATAAACATTAAATTTTGGGCATCCCTAGAATATACGTTATACTTTCTTAATCTGAAGTTTTGGTGGCATTAGAGCTGAGCAATATGGGCTAAAAATAAACCCCGTGATTTATTTCATAAAACTCTAGGCACAATTTTCTGCCTCACTTTTATCAGAATATATTACAGTACTAAATTGAATTTTCCTCTTGTAGTTAAAGAGCATGCTGCAATTTTGATAATAAATGTTTATTATGTGGTTTGGACGTACGCAGGGTTGTCCACATAATAAACAAAAGCTGCACTATTTTCACATTTCATTAATGTTAAACTCTTTTATCAGTATTTAATCTAATTTTTAAAATAAATGCATACATAATAGACAACAGTGTATATTTTCTGTATTTATATTTTCAAATGTTGACACAATTAAATAGTAGAGTAAGAGTTAATCAAGGATAATATATCAGCTTTAAATTTCTAAATCTTCTGTGAAAAATGATTCAAATGAACGGATGTAATCAACAGATCACGGAGCCCTTGGAGGCGTTAATGATACAATTAAGTCACTTGCAGTTTGTCAGATCGGTTGTATTTGCCCATGTTTATACTGGATTATAATCACAGCAGCATTGCTCTACTTTAAAAACGTGTGTTGGTTTGAGTTCTTGTTACTTTTGATATTCACAAAAAACATCCAAATTGTTTTGTCCATCCTCTCACTGATTCATTTATAACATCTCCTGCTGGAGTGACATTAACACCGCTGTTATTTAAGCAGCTGCACCGACATGAATAACATTTCCCACAGTTTGATAAGTACAACGCAGGACAGATGACAAAGGCGACACCTTGGGGAGAATATTAAAAATAATCATCGCGATACAGTTGGTTCAGAGGCAGAGGTGAAAGCAGTCATCAGTCACAGGACATTTGATTTAGCGTATCTGATGCAGAGGAGCTGAGATTAAGCTAGTCGGAGAATCACAGATAACTGGGGGGTGAAAAAAAAGAGCAGAGACACATTTTGGCATTTTGGGAGGTTTGGAGTCTCCAGGCGAGATAATCCATCAATGGCTCAAACAGACCTTGGAATGAGTGAATCTATGAGTCGACAATGCCTGCGTATGTTTGTAATCAGCGGTACATGAGGGGGAAATACAACGGACTCGCTCTGTTCCAAGCTTTAGTCTTGTATTTACAGCCAAGCAAATTGTGGCCAGAAGCAGCAGATGCAATAAACACAATCCCCCTCTCTCTCTCTCTCCGTCTCTCTCTCTCTGCTTCTCCGTCTCGTCCTGCTTTCTCTCCCTCTGATGGCAAAGAAAACAGCCCACTTCTGGGGTGTGCAGCAAATTAAATTTACTGTAGTTAATAGAGTGAGCCTATGCTGCTAAATGTCAATTTCCTGACCAAGTCCTTCCCCTTGGAGAATGATTAGCTAATTTGAGGCTGGGGATAAATGGGCTAATGCAGGACACACACAGATAAACAGCCACAGTTGGACCTCATGCCAAGCCCTTCCCCTGCTGTACATTTCATTGGCCTTATTATCTCCAGGGAAAATGGGTCCCCCTATGGCCTAAACATATTTTCATTTCTAATAAAAGGCCCTCGCTGGTGGCCCCCACGCATAACCCCCCTCCCCTCCTTCCCAACTCACATCCACTGCCCCCTCGTACCCTCCTCCCTCCCATTCCTGCCTCGTTTTTCGCCGTCCAATCCATTAAAATCGGAGCTCTGCAATTGGCCGGGCCCATTTTCCTGCTGAATTATCAATAGAGTAATTATGCTGCATGTTGGGAGCTCGGCTGAAGCTTATCGCCGCTGACCCCCCGGCGTGCGGCGGGATATGATCCCTCACCACAGCCCATTGCGGTAATTATGTGGTCGGGTGTGAAGCTGGATGGTGTGTTGCCCTTATCAGTCTGTATTCTATTTCTGTTTTCATTGAAAATTGGACATTAATGGCGGCTACGCGATACCACTAGTGTCAGATACAGGTGAACGACTCCAATGGAATCTGACCCGGGTTAAATCATTATTCATACTACGCAGGGTGGGGATTGGGAGCACACACACACAAAGGCCAATCATCCTCACTGTTCCTTTAACCTTATCTTTCTCCCTATTGGCGCAGCGGAGACAGACATTCATATTGTTTTTTCCTTTTCCTCTGCATCGCCGTTCTGTTGGGGGGGAGAAACAAAGTTTGTGTCCATATTGTATTCGTCTGCTGGGAATACAGCAGTGATGTTCTCAGAGATTCCCAAAGCAGCGTCCCCATCCATTAGACCAGTGTGGAGCAGCAGTGATTAATGGTGGAGTAACTTTAACCCTATCATGTTTCAGTGGACGATGGCGACAATGACCGCTGCCTGACCACACTCTCTCTTAGATATAACACACTAAAAGCTACACTTCTCATGGCATTGGACACACAGTTGTATTTTCTGGTGTTAGAACCTGTTTCCTTGTCAGATCTTTTGGCAGTGACTACCCAAAAATACGACTATAAAGCTGCATTTTATCATCATATTGGTTGTTGAGTTGTTCGGTCTTTTTTACACCCTTCCAAGGCTGAAACATGAGTAAAGATTTTCTGACCATATTTGATTTCAGGCTAAATTGTTCATGCGCTTACAAGTCAAATCCAAGCACTCTGACATATTAGCCAAGATTAAAAATGATTATTGACGACAGAAGATGTGGAAAAATGTCAAAATACAAAACTGTTGATGTTTTCCGCCTCCAAAAACAAGAGAAATTTGTTTTAAGTTGGGAGAGAGAAAGACAGAAACATTAGTTTATCTGAAAGATAAGTAAAAAAAAAATAAAAATTAATTGAAATAAAAACATGTTTTTAATAGTCTACCTGTTAGACAGGGAAAAAGATACAGGCCAAAGAAGGGAGGTTGTCTGCATGTGACAATTCAAAAGCATTGGAAACGTGGGAATGCAACAACTGTGTTTACATGGAGTTGAGTATTTATAAGCTGCATTCTGTTTTTTTATGTATCTTCCTAACCTTTATATTGCCAGGTTAGTCCCTTAGAGAGCAGAGATCTCTTTTTCAAAAAAGACCTGACCACGAATGGCAGCAACACTCAGTTTCAACAACAATCACACAAACTCAAACAACATACAATAAACATTAAAATCAGTAGTGAGTCACCAGTTATAACAGCGGCACGTTGAAAACCTGGATTCAAGATTTTTCACCAAGGATTTAAAGACATTTATGTTAACTAAACTGCAGTTCAAAATCAGTCTGAATATTGTTCCAAGCAAAGGAAGAGAGAGAGAGTCTAAAAGCTTCTTTTCAAACTCAACAATGAAGTAAAAAGAGTACTATAAATGAAGGTTCTGTATTCCATCTTTTGAGAATAAAACAAAGGAGAGGTAGCCCAGAATCTTTCCCACAATAGTTTAACAAATATGTCAGCTTACGAGTGCTTAGAGGAGTCCAACTCACTTTAGAAGATAAAGTCCAATAATGGGTGAGCCCATGATACACACTGTCCAACATGTGCAGAGGTATTCATGCACAACACACCTCCACAATCAAGAGTAGGTAAGAAGGTCGGCTCTACCAGCCTTTCCTGACATGTAGGGTAAAACGGGGCGTATTTATCAAAGAAATACCTAGTGAGAGCTTCAGCTTTCAATGACATACTGGAAGATACCAACTCAATTTCTTGCCAATCAAAAGTAACAGTTTTCTCAGATTGTGTTTTTTGTTGTTCTTAAAGATATAGATGTAGTTTTGACTACTCTCTATACAGAGAGAATGACGTACATCCCAATTCCTTGAAGTGCTGAACGGAGTGCATATAGCACTATGTAAGTTTGGCAGGACCCGTTTTAAAGTCTCAGTCGGGATACTTCTATCTCAGGGGATCCTCGTGTAGAAGGTGGCTGGACTTATTATTGATTTTGTAAAACTATAAAATATAGAATAACACTGTCCTTAACTACAGAAACAACAGGATTACCTCTGCCTCTGCTGACAGCAGTGTATTAGGATGCTCCAAACCGTAGTGACTTTTGTTAAGATAGTGCAAAGAATTGTTTTTGCATCCTTAAGATGTGGAAATATCCAGAGCACTTCTATAAAACCAAGTTTCAGCACTTTTTAAGGACTTTAGTTTCATTTTTCAGACCAAGCTTTGACCAGTACGGCCAAGTTTTAATCATAATTAGGATACAGCTTCAGCACGCACAACAAATAATCCAGCTATTAGCTGAAAAAAACAAAGTAAAGATCGGTGTCCTGGTTTCTGTTTGCAGTAATTCATTTGTGCTGGTGACTGTTCCAGAAAGCTGTCAGAGATCAGTATAAGACATTTATATAACACAGGATCCAGGTTTCTATTGGACTTCCCTGGTAGAAAAACCTGGCCTCTAGAAACGGGGTTGCTTCAGTATCCTGGTTTCTGAAGTCAACAAACTTAGAGGTGAAAAAGTGGATTCATGTCAGCCTCATGTTTCTGAATATAGATAGATAGATAGATAGATAGATAGATAGATAGATAGATAGATAGATAGATAGATAGATAGATAGATAGATAGATAGATAGATAGATAGATAGATAGATAGATAGATAGATAGATAGATAGATAGATAGATAGATAGATAGATAGATAGACAGACAGACAGACAGACAGACAGACAAAAGGCGATTTTGTCAATTTCACCACTCCATAGGTGCTGTCAGTACTGTTTGTCTGTATGACCTTCCATAACACAATTGTTGCAAGGTGTATGCTGGCACTGGCTGGTTGAACTGTTAATAGCAGTTCTTCTCAGACAGAGGGGCGCATCCCCCTGGGGTGGCATGGTGAGGTGTTGGGGGGGGGCGTGAGAGGCAGAGGGGGGGACTTTCATTATTAGCATCTTTAACCATGCTGGAACAAGCTGGTGACTCAGGGGCCATTTACATGGCGCCGAAAACGCTCAAATCCGATACGTTTTCATTGCGTTTTCATTGCGTTTTGGCCTTCCATTTAGATGGAGCGCATTGCGTTTTTACTGAAAACGAAAACTTTTGAAAACATGCTCCAGAGTTGAAAGGTTTGAATCCGCTCTCCATTCAGCTCTGTGTAAACCCGTATCAGAGCGTTTCAGGGTGAAACGCTGACGTCTCCGCATGCGCAGTACTATTTCACATGAAGGCTGCGTGCGCATACCAGGAACAACAACAGCTGCGGCCGTCCGCCGAGTAACATGTGAGGGTCTTACCGTGCTCGGTTTATTATCCAGACAAAACTATCCAGACAGATTTGTTGTCCGAACTGATTTGTTGTCCATAAAAGAAACTCCTTCTTCTCTGTGCGTCTATTCACCATTGTTATTTGCGAAAGTTTTTCTTCTTCGTTGGTGTGTTGTGGCAGCGCTGCCTCTCTGCAGACCTACACCGCGATCTACTGACTCAGCATGCATACTACAGCGGATTTACAGTGGATTAACTCATCTCCAGCGTTGTCATCTGAACGCAGAAGAATTTGAAAACGCAAAGGAAGAATCTTTGCGTCTTTAAGTCAGGAGTTTCCATGTAAACGGCCCCTCAGTGGCAGCAGTGCTCAAACTGATCAACAGGTTGCCTGTTCAATACAATAGATTCTAATGCGCGTGCTGACCATGTACAGTCAACCTCACAGTCAACAGACGGCCTGTCTTTTGTTCAGAGAAAGTAAATGCAAATGTTGTGCAGTTTTCATCCTTTCTGATAAGCTCAAATATAAACAATATTGTTGAATTGGTAAATTTTGCATAATTGAAAAAAGGCATACCTTTTTAAAAAGGAATAAGCTGTCAAGTGACCAATGCTTATAGTTTTAAAAAAGTTTGGATGTTACTGTGCTTAACTGACAAAAAAGTACATCCCAGTGAATCATTTACACTTTTATCTCTGTGTTGAGAGTCACATGGACTGAACAGTCTTGTTAAAATGTTACAAATTGAGTTTGTAAACTGAACTTGGAAATTATTTTAAGTTGTTGCAGATGCTATCTCAGTTTTTTTTATTAAAATAATCAAAATATAATTTTTATTAATCTATTTTATATAATTAGTTGATTGTTTGCAGAATGCTGGATGCCAGCGACTCATAAAGTAGTTCGATCAGGTTCAATCAGGTTATCAGGTTCCCAAAACAGTTCTACAATTCCTTTGGTGAGGGCGGAATGACAGAAACTATATGAGAACCACTGTTTTACAGGAATAGTTCAGGTGTTTTAAGTGGGGTTGTGCCAAAGTGTCACAATCTCCTCATTTAGAAATCAGATGGGACAGATGTTCGTGCTATATGTTGCTTTACGTGGTGCCCAAAGTTTTGGTGGAATAAAAGAGTTGTGGGAGAAAACAAGCAACAAAAACAGTGTGGGGCCACCACGAGCAAAATGGTTTGCTTATATCCACTTAATTTCCCACTATCACGCCACTTTAATTCTGCTCTATTTTGAGACCAGCCTACATGTCCAGATGAACCCTGCCTCTGCTGACGACAGTGTTTCTGATGCTCTCTGTTCCTCCAGGACCTCTGTTCTTAATATCTGCTGTGTTGCTCCCAAAACTCAGAGTGTTGACTTGTGAACACTGAGCAAATAAACATTTCTGCATCCTCGAGGTGTGGGAAAAATCAAAGCACTTCTCTTATTGCATTGGCACTTTAACACATTTGGATTATTTTACTGAACAATCAATTTCAACTTCACTTTGTGTCCACGGCTTAAAAAATGTGGCCTCAATAGTCCAGGGCTCTAGAAATTATCTGTGTGTAGTGCATGCAGGGGGCGTGGCTTCAATACCCCTGCAGTGAGCATGTGATTCAGGAGGAGCAAAGATTTTCGAAAGTTTACTCAAAATAAATCTGGTTGTTTGAGTCAAGATTAATCTTAAATATAGGGTCAATCCCAATTGTACCCCTTAGCCCCCACCCCCTTCATCTTACCCCTTAGCCTTCTGTTCTGATGGCGGGGAAACGGGTAAACACACGCCCCTTAGAAACTTGACGCAACTCGATTCCTGTTACGTCATCAACCAGAGCCACTCCCTGGCTGTGTCATAGAAGATGTAACAATTCTTCATCCACTTCCAAGATCCCGTGATGTTACCAAATTTCTTTCGTCTGTCTTCCTCTCATATCCTTTAATTTTAAGTGAGGTCCCGGTTTGTTGTCATTTCAAGAGCTGTGCAGCTCTTCCCCTTAACCTTACAGAGAATTGGGATACCCCTTCACTAGACATGCAAAACCAAGGGCTAAGGTGCATAGGGATGGGAATTGATATGTATTTGTCAATACCAATGCTATTAAAAGTCCTGCAAACTGATCCAAATCTTTATTGATTCCTGCAGATTTTCCTTGTGGGAAAATGTTGGCCTGTAGATTTTCAGTGTCAACAATGTCAAACACACGTCACAGCATAGGTAACTGCTTCTGCAAGTTGCTGGTGTTTTCACTCACTTTAGGTTGTGTAGTAGGCGCCTGTTTTAAAAAAGATAAGCCTCAATTCTGATGCTTCTGAACCCTGTACATGATAGGAATTGATAAAGAAAAGATTAGCAAAGAGATTCATGATATCGATTCTTTAACGGAGCTGTTAATGACTCTCAACTCTGATTTTTGATTCCCATCCTTAAAGGATAAGTTCGGTTTCTGCAGCTTTCACATTGTTTATAGAATGAAGTAGAACAATATACTCACCCAGAAGGCTTTCCTGATCCAAACAGTGCTTCAGGAGATATTTAGATCCAAGATCGAGCGGCAGACATCCGTATAATGGTAGCACATAGGGCATACAGCGCCGCTCCTAAAACTACATTAATCTTCCAAAAACTCATTAGTTTCACCAATATTTCATCATGGTCCGCTCGGGCTACTCCTCCATGACAGTCTGTGTCACTCCAGATATGTTGTGTGACTGTACTGACCTCTGAACTGAAGAAGAAGAGCGCTTGCTCCGCACATGCGCAGTACGGCTCATTGTTTCAGCGGCGACCGCCGGGTACACAACGACTTTCTTCTTCCAGTTTTGTGCAAAATGGACGATTATCTATCTGATGAAGATGTTGTGGACGAGAACTTTGAATATGATGGGTGTCCGTACAGTTTCGAGCCAGAGTTTACAGATGAGGAGCTCATCGAAAGGAGGACGTGGAGGCAAAGAGAAGAACAGCTGGCCAGAGAGCAGTCTTCAGTTCAGAGGTCAGCACAGTCACAAAACATGTCTGGAGCGACACAGACTGTAATGGAGGAGTAGCGTGAGCAGACCATGATGAAATATTGGTGAAACTAATGAGTTTTTGGACGATTAATGCAGTTGTAGGAGCGGCGCTATACATGCCCTATGTGCTACCATTATATGGATGTCCACCGCTCGATTTTGGATCTAAATATCTCTGAAGCACTGTTTGGATCAGGAAAGCCTTCTAGGTGAGTATATTGTCCTACTTCATTCTATAAACAATGTGAAAGCTGTAGAAACCAAACTTATCCTTTAAAGGTGTAATATTGGGACTGCCCCAAAGGTTCCTCAACGATAGCGAAAATCCCTGATAAGGGTCAACCTTTAATTTTGTAAATTTTATTTTTATTCCTGTTTATTCCTATAAATATATGTTAACTTCTAAATCCCCTAAATCATCAGCTGCTGTGTAGCTGTAGTAACAACACATGGTTGTTAACATTTCCACAGCAAACCAGAGTGTCCTGCCACAGCATTTCTGACCCATTGGTGTGGAGGTGCCAAAGATGGTCTATAATACAGTCACAATGTTGTTTTCTATTTATTTACACCTTAAGAAAAGATATTCCAGCCCAATATGATTAGAGTTTAACTGCAGATTTATGAGAAAAATCAGAATAAAATATTGTTGAAGGGACAAAAGTTTAATCAATAAAAAGGTAAAAATTGGGTCAACATTTTGTTTATGTTCTTCATATTGGCAGCATCTTTGGCTGAGTTGTTTTGGATGATTCTTAGAGTAAAACATCAGATTTGAGTCCTCTGCAGCCACACACACAGAAACAGACACACATTAAGACTACAAAAAGCGTGCCAGCAGACTTTTCCAACTAACAGACAGATTGAAAAAGAAACGGGCCGATTGAAAGTGAGAAGATCCACATTTGAAGAACTTCATTAATGCGCTGTTCCCCGCCGAGATATTTCCAGTGACAGAGCACACAGCAGCAGCTTCATGTTCAAGTTAAAAGTAACTTTCCTTTTTTTTCTGCCATTTCAATGTGTCTAAAAGCACCTTGAGTGAGCAATGTGCATTTCCTGCTGCCAAAAGACGTGGAAAACAGCTGTTCCTGCCTGACGCTGCCTGCTGAATGGAATGCAAATATGTTAACCATCCAGAATTTATTACTTTTGAGTGCTCTTCAAACGCAACGGCAGACACAAGTTTAATTTATGATATTCCTCTAATTATGAGAGCTGTTGAAATCATTTCCCAAGCTGCTTCCTCCTTCCAAGCAGCCACATTATCTGTTCCCCCGGTTCGCTCTGCTCACACACACTCGCACACACTCACACCCACGCAGAAACATACATCCACACGCCGAATTACACACAAGGAATCGTCGCAAAGTAGCTGATTGTGGGCACAATTAACACAGCAAAGGCAGAGCATGAAAGATTCGCCGAAATGTTTTTTCTTCGTCCCCCCCTCTGCTTCATAAAAGGCGTGTTTAGATTTGTCATAATCTTCAGTTTGCTTTTAATTTAGCCGTCGTCGACACAAACGTCTGCAGTGCCCTGCTACGCTGTGAAGCCAAAATGAGACCCCACGCAGGCCACCCACTCGCACTGCCCCAGCACCCACCCAGACACACACACACACACGGTCACAGCCACAAGCCACAAGGTCAAGTCATTTAGCAGGGTTCAAAGGCCTTCAAAGCCCCCTCAGATCTATATGAACCTACAACGGGCGGCCGACGATGAGGGAAGAGATGACTTTCTGCACTGGGATGTGTGTGCGCTCGTGTGTCCAGAACCCCGACGTCTTCATTGGCACATATGCCCAATGTCACTCACTCTCCTCATCGCAATCCTAAACTTAACCGTCTGGTGTTCGCCCGCCACCTTTGACCTCAGTGTGGCCGCAGCTCGACGTGACACCCATTAGCAGCTGGAGCCGAGAGGGTGAGGATGGGGTGGTGGTTTGGGGAGGGGGGGGTTGGGTCTTTAACGCAGCCACTCAGCCTAGACGGGAGGTCAAGTGGGGGCCACGCTCCGACTAGGTGCTAACTTGCCAACTCGCTCGCAGCCACTTGCGCGATTGAAGCCCTCCGCTCTCCATCAAGAACCTGGAACAATTAGCTAGCCAGGGGAGAGTTGTTTTGGCTGTCATTGCCTCCATGTGTGCGAGGGTGGAGGAAAAGTTGAAGAGGAGCTGGAGAGCGAGCGCAGATTAGACGAAGGGGGAGGCACCAGGTGAAGGACGGAGGGAGGTTACACGGGGAGAAAACAGCAAAAAATAATAATAATAAAGAGGGTTTTTTTTAAAGGAGAGAAAAAAGAGAGTACGAATGAGAGTGGAGAAGAAGAAAAAGCGAAGGGAGGAGACGGAGCAGACAGCCGTGCTTCACATCAAGCTGGCTCCAATTAGCAGGTGTGCTCTCAGCCGCTCGCTCTCCCTCCCTCTCTGGTCGGGGAAGATGTATTTTTCTGCCTTTTATTCCCATGTATTTATGAAGTGGTGGGAGATCTGAGGGCCCTTAGCATAACAGCCTTTTATTGTTTAAATGTGGACCGCTCGGCCCCGTGTGCTTAAGTGATTTAGGAACCTCACAACTCCGGTATAAGAAAAATCATAAACGCTGAGACAAACCATGTGGGTGGACTGTAAAAAGGCAGCGAGGAACAGGCCGACAAAAAGCAGACACACATTCCACTACTAAAGGGAAACTACACTTAATTAAACACCCAAGACACAACTGGAAAAGTGCCCCGCTAGAAAACACAGCACTATTAAATTCCCCCTCTTCACTGGAATAACATAAAGTTGTCTTCTGACAGAACAGAGGCTTGTCTCATAAAGAAGTTTCTAAAAATCATTTTTTTATGAACTGCTGTCAAGATTGAACAAGGAGGGAGAGAGAGGAACACAGACAGAGAGATGAAGAATAGAAAGAGAAAACACTCCACCCTCAGAGGGGGAAGGAAAGCGTCTCCCCTCCACAACATCTGTCGCCTCTCGTAGACTACATGTCCCATGCACAGAATTAGAAGTAGCCCGTAAAGAAGGTAGGTTGTTCTTTCTTTTACGGATCGCAACTGGAGGGAGGGGGATTTTAATGATGAACGGCAGCACTGGGACATCAGACAGAGAGCAGATCGACCTTTTCTGGCCATCAGTCTGTGAAAAAAAGGGAGGAAACTTTTGAAGCTACACTGTATGTACCTGAAATGACTGACGGATGTTTTAACACTTAACAGCTTCTTAACATCCCTTCTACAAAGATTATGCTGGGGTTTAAATCATTTTATAAAACATGGCATTAGAATCGTTAGATAGAAATATGAGTAAAAAATCAAATATCAATACTAACAAGATGCATCACAAAGATTAGTCTCCAGGACCCGTTCAGCTAAATTTTGCTTTCCTTTCAAACGTCTGGAAAAGTCTGATCTGCACAGAAACACTGGCAACACTTCTGTATTCAAAACAATTTCTTAACAAGTCAGATACTCCACATAAGTTTGGCTGCAAGTCTTGGAGAATTAAATTCTTTCTTAATATCAGATTCAGAGTTTGTGCAGCTGTTCCAAGGTCAAATTCAAGCTTTTTCAAGCACTTTTAAGGAAAATTTTCATATTTTCCAGCTCCTTGAAACAGCAATTAATTACATGTTCAAACAACCACAGTAATATTTCTGTTCAAATGAAATTAAACTGATATTTTGGTATATATAATTCAATTTGCAGTCAAACATAGGATGAGAAAACAAGAGTCAATAAGACATAATTGCCCTAAGTAATCATTTTACTTTCATTTTTTAAAATATGACACTAGTTAAAATGTAAATGATGTAAGTTGCCAAGTTTAATTGTTTTCTATTTTCCTTGAAAGTAGCTGATTTTTCTTTAAAGAATTCTATCTATTAACAAATTATTTTGAGTCATAGTGCTTGATGTTTTTCATTATAATTGACAACCTAATTTTTTTAACACTATCAAACACATCAAGAATTCAAGCATTTTTAAACCTTGACAATACTGAAAATATTCAAGCCTTTTCAATGATTTCAAGCACCCCCTCACCCCTACATATTCAGAACTTCTGTATACAATTTTAACTAAATTGATAAATATTTTATGATTTTTAAACACTTACTACAAGGTCTGAACAATAAATTACTAGTTCAATAAAATCACAGTTTGGCCCCCGTCTTTGTCCTTAAGGTTAAATGTGTCAAAATTCAATTTTAGCTGAAATATCTTTCTGTAGATGTCTTCTGAATAATATATCACATATAAATAACAAAATCAGTTTTACCTGTTTGCGCCATGATAAATATTTTATTTATTATTTAAGAACTTTTGCAATTATAAATGTGACCAATGATTGTTGTATCTAATTTCCTTATCTAATGAGTAAACTTTTAAGTTGGCTCTTTGGCCATGGACAAGATAATTAAGATTTCTAACTCTTCATCACTTCATCTGAATTTCCAGCCTTTTAAAACCTTGAAAACACTTAAAAACATTCAAGGTTTATCAGTGATTTCACCATAAAACCCTGAAGATGCAGAACTTTTTAAATAATTAGTGATATCACTGACAGATTCTTTATTAAGATTAAACACTTACTGCAAAAAATAAACAATAAGTCATGATAGGCAATTTGAGCAGCATTTTTAAATCCAAGTGGTACAATAAGTCTTTAGGGTCAAATAAATGAAAAAAAAATGTTTTTTGTTAAACTATGTTGCTGTTGAGGTTATCTGGTCAATGTATTAAAGACAAAATAAGAAATCAATTATACTCTCCAATCACTGTAACGATGTTTTAATAAAATTATTTGTCACTACTTGTGGTATCAGAATTGTAACACAGGGCAAAATAATTATTATGCTATTTTCTCACATTGTTTTTCCCAACTTATTAACAAAAAGAATCAAATTATCAAAATTCGTACAATGTAATTATATGTTTTCTCATTTATGGCCATTGCTGGATATCATTCTCATGGAAAAGGGCAGGAATTCTTGTGTGCATATTAAATATGTTAACAAAATTACTGCATCAATATATGGTACATATTTTTAAAAATTTAATTGTTTTCACTTTAAAGAGTTATTACTGATGCAGATAACATCAGAAGACTTCTCAAAGCTCATTTTACGATTGTGCCAAATACCAGAGTCTTAAAGTTGACTATCAAAGTAAAAAGCTGCCAATAATGAGTAAAATCTCAATTCCTAATATTCAGAGGTTAAATGAGAAAGAATTAGAATTACACCAACTGTCCATCTGCTTCACATATCAGTGAGTGTTACTGCGTAATTCAGACTATGATGAGACGTTTCCTGCATTTTTTATAGATTTATTTCCCTCCTTACCCGGCGTCTATCATATGGATCAAGTATTTTAAAGGTTTGGTCTTCACTCTTATTTAAATGATGAAGTGTATTGTGTTGTTTTAAAGCATGTGGGATCCAGGAAGGATCCAAAAATCATCCACTTCTCTGGATTCACAATAAAGTACAGCTTTCTAGTTATCAAAATGAGAGCTTTGGCAATAAACAAACAGCAGAATCTGGATTTACACTCACTTAGTGAGATAAATGACTTCTGCAAACAAGCTTCTTTTTCTTTCACTCAGTTTGTCACACAGTCCCAACATTTCAGACAGATATCAGCCACCTCCAGAGGATTTAAGAAAAGGTGCTTGATTTGTTTTGTATTTGCGAGACACGTTGCTAATAGCTTTAGGTAGAACAGTCTTAATGAGTTTATCACATCTCTTAAGACATGAGGTGTGCACTGACGTCAGAAATTCTGCAGCTCCAGCCTCTGAGTGGCAGAGTGACGTCTAGTGTTTGATATTGGTGGTAAGAAACGGTTCAAAGCTTTAATTCATCTAGAAAGTGCTATCATCTCTAGCAGGCCTGATTATTTTTGATGGGGGCCATTATTATAAAAATGACCAAAACAAACTTATAAAGTTAAAAAGTTACATTTATAATGCAGCATTCATTAGCATGAGCTATAGGATTGAACTCTGTAGTTACTACACCTCTGTTTCTGGTGATTATGCCAGTTTTCAAACTGAGACTGATGTACCCAGGATTCCTCTCTGCATTTGGTTTTCATAGGTGCTGCTTCCCTTTTACTTTTATTGTGATGCCCAAACTGGTCAGAAGCCTTTAATTAATTAGCTGCATCCAGTAGGTTATGTTTTTACAAACACTTGATACCTTTGACAAGGAGGTTATGTTTTTGCCTGTGTATGTTTGTTTCTTTGTTTGAAAGATTACACAAAAATTACAGGACAGATTTTGCTGAAATTTTCAGGAGATGTTGAGCATGACCCAACTTAGAAATGACTAGATTTCAGTGGAGATCCAGATAACCACGATTAGTGAATGGTCTTTTTTGCTCAAAAACTGTCTAACTAATAATGACATCAACATGAGTCCAAGTGCTACGTGTGGGTTTTCAGGGTCTAGGAATCATATTATGATGGTAACTTTAACGAGTAACTATTTCTTATTAGGGCTGTCACTTTATATTCAATATTCGAATAACCGTTCAAATATGGGGATAAATATCCGCAACCGAATTGTACATAAATATTTGAATGTAAAAGCGTATATTAGGGCGCCTGGAGTAGTGGACCGTTCCATCCAACAGAGGATGCTGTGAGCGCAGCTTGACCGTAAGTCACATCCGCTGCTCTCTTGACCCCAGTAAACAAAGAGTTTCCACTCCGAGCGGACATTAACAGCTCTGAATCATCCAAGGAGAGCTGTGTGGAAGTAGTTTTGGTGCTGCACCGTTGATGGCAAACTTAAAATCCAAGGTCAGGCTGTGTGTTCTGTGAAAAAAACAGTTTAGTCATTCGTCCTCCACTTATTTGCGGGCTCAGCTGTCGGCTTTTCATCCAAACTATACGGCTGAGTGCAGTGGAGCTTTGTCAAGAGTTTAACCCTGTGTGACTGTGTTTCTTTCGGCAGGGTCTTTACCGAAGGATAATCGAATATCTTCGATTATTTGGGTGCATGTTTGAAAACCATTCGAGTTTGATTTTTAGGAAAAGTGACAGCCTTATTTCTTACAGATGCACAAGCAATAAGAGAACTACCTTGGCAAACGTTTGTGCCCTCTTAGTGCGTTTGTTTGTAAGCAGAATAGCTAAAAAATTATCAACCAAATTTGATTACATTTCCAGGATGGGTCAAAACTGGGCAAAGGACCACCCTGTTTAATTGTAATCCCAATACGGACAAAGTGATATTTTAAATCATTTCTTTACTTTGTGCAATAGGGCAGTTTTCTACATATTCTATAATAACTTGGCTAAACATGTCAGAAATGCTTTGGCGAGGGTTTGTCCTCTTTATATTCTATAGCTAAAATATGTCAAAAGTAATGTCAATAATTGGCCACATGAAAGTCTTAGTAATTTAATTATTTCATCAATTTGTGGGAAAAAAATGGACTCAACAGTTTTTTTTAACCTTTCATTGTAAAACAGCCTTAGTAATTGGACTTCTTTAGGTTTAATGAAGGCTACGAGCATGACAACATAATCTAATATCCTCAGTGCCTTGTCATTTAAAATACTGTTTGATTTTTTTTCCTGATTTGCTCAGATTTGATATTTTGATTTTTTTTAAGTAAAAACTAGAGGGCAGATGAAGAAGTGTGGTTCATATTCATCATTACTTGAATGTGTGTACGCTCGGTGATATACCAGCTGCTGAAAAAACAGCTTCTTTATAAATCTGATGTTACAGCTCAAAACATTAACAACACCACCTGAGGATTTGTGCTGCCCTTGATACACATCAATAAATAAAAATAACAAAAAAATGATACTTTTACACTTAATTTCAGTATTTGACTGCTCACTTTCTGCTAAGTGATGTCATGTCATGTGCATATCCTTTGTTAATAAATTAAAAAATCACATTTAAATGCAACCTGATCCAAAAAATGACGTCCAGAATGATCAAATGATAGTGAATTTCAGATTTTGGGTACAAATATTTCAGTCAACAAAAACTCACTGCCTCATTTTGCTCAATTTCCTTATTTTTTGTTGTAATATCATGATACTTCACATCATAGAAAAAAATAAATAAAGCTGCATCACAATTTTCCAATATCGTTCAGCACTACGTCCCTAAAGTATTCCTTGTGTATTTTATCAAATCTAAACTGTTAAGATCTTTTTCAGGAATGGTTAGAACTATTGATATTCAAGTGATGGAGTAGAAAGATTGATTTGCTATGCCCTGTTGAAAGCCGGATCCAAATGATGCCACATGTTCTGCCGTTCATCACACATCTGCAGTAGCACATGAGAGACAGCGTGCACACTTTGCAATCCTGCCTTTCCTCAGTTTTCACAAAAACCTGGCAAACTTCCACTCCAACGAAACTGTTGACTGCATTTTAAATAATTACATTTCTCCTGCTTTGATTCGGAGCCAAAACCGCGACGTCGAGTTCTCTGTTCAGCCAGTCACAGAAGTGCTCTGCTCTTTGTTCAGCCAATCACACGACAGTTGGCCACGTATCCTCTGGACCATCCATCTATCTCCACTTCCTTCTCGTGTCCTCGACTCTGCCAAAACCCCCAAATGAATCGACGGAACAACACCAAAAAAAAAAAAAAAAAAAGGGAAGACGATTTTCAAATAGAAAAAGTCATGAGCATGCCGAGAAAGTGTTTCATTACTTTCAAAAAGATTGTCAAGGTTTCAGTCAGGGCGCACATGATCCCCCCGTTTCATTTCTCTGCCGTTCTCTCTCATTTTTCTCTTCTTTTTCCACAAATAAATTACCAAACGTGTGAGTGAAACCACATGCTTGTGTGTGTGTGAGAGTGTGTGTGTTTGTGTGGTTCCTCCGCTTGTCTAAAGTGAACTGACAAGTGCAGGCAGCGGTTCCATTAGTTGGCAATTTGCTCTCAAGTTGTCCGCAGAGAAGCAGAGGAGGAATGACGGTGTGTTCTTTTGGCAGAGTGACGCACATGGCTCTGCTTAGGACGAGTTAAGTGAGGCTCTTGCACACGTAATCCCGGGCCATCATTCACACGCTCCCAAATATGCGAGGTCTAATGTGAGTGTGACACGGACAAAGTGGAGATCTGTGCTTCAAACCATGAGACTATATCTTTAATTTTTATCACACATATGGAAGTATATGCTGCCTTCTGGTAAATGTGTAAGTCTGAAAATGAGTGCCAGTGTATTAAGTATATAAGTGTGTCCTCCGAGTCCAGAGAATTATGGTGTCCATATGGTTTGAGCCAGAGCACAGCCAGAGTACAAGGTAAACACGGCTGACTGAGGTTTGTCCATGCATGCTCTCTTAGCTCCGGTCTCTACGGACCGGCTCAAAAGCTGGCCACTGAATCACACACAGCACAGAAACATACCTCCCTCCCTGTGTGTGTGTGTAGCATGTTTAAGAGTGAGAAGAAGAACTGTGGACAGACGGTGGCGTTTATCTGTGCATAAATTAAGAGCAGAAGCTGGTAATTAAAAGAGGGGAAACATAAGCAGGGATAAAATAAAACTTTGCTAATCGGCTACTTGGCAAAGTGACCTCGGACTGCACCGGGTGTCTTTCTAGGAGCCGCCGCCCTGCTGGGTGAGTGACACGGGGGGGCGAAGAGCAGGTCCGGCAATGAGCAGCAGGCAACTGGTAGACCCCCCCCCCTTCCTCTCTCTGTATCTATGTCTTTCTATGTCTCCCCCCTCCTCCTCCGCCCAGGGCGTTATTAGACCCAGGGCTCTGCTGCGGCTCCAAACAGCTCAATGACAACACACAGGGCCTGCCAATTAGAAATAATTAGACAGTCATTTCAGTGGCAAGTCTTTTTAAGTGCATATATAACGATGCAATGATGCTTATTAGCCGGCCTGAGCCGGCAAGGACCAGGGCCTCAAACGCTTTGGCGCTGCAGAAAATAATTATGCCAGTGATCACAAAGCGAGCTGCACATCTCTGTACTTCACCTCCACGCGTTTCAAAAATCCACTTCATTAGCTCCCGTAATTAATCCTCCATTAATTGCAGGAAAAGCCCAGTTTACCTCCCTTCGTTTCTAATTATCATCTTATAAATAGTTATGGTTCTAATTAATGTGTTCATTAGGCAGGATATTTCTCTCAAAGCCTCGCTGGGAGCCAAAGGTCCGGCTCGGCTCTCTCTGAAGCCTAACCAGCCAGAAGGTGAGGCCATCCTGCCTGCATTTGCTTTTATTTTACTACATTCAACCTCCTAATTGGCATTTAAAACCCAATTTGGAAGAACTTCAAGAAGCTTAAATAGGAGAGAGAGACAGAGAGAAGGCAGCACGGGAAGAGAGAGAGAGAGAGAGAGAGATACATTTGGTGTTGGTTTTCCTATGCCAGAGCTAAAAGCGTTTGTCTCTGTCTTTCCCTTGGTCTGGCCAGACGGACGAGGCTTTTCCCCGTCACAAAGTGAGCACAATGAGGGCTGGTTGCATCTATTAGTGTTTTTGGCTTTACCAAGATTTATTTGCAAAACACTGCAAGTGTCTTTACCACAGAGCTGAGAGTGGGAGTGTCATACTCTCTGCATTTCAGTCATCAAACAGCCCAATCCTGTCTGTGGTTCACAGATAGAAAGTAACTACTGTAGTCTGGTGTCTATGATACTTCAATTAATCACAAAGATTTGTGCTCATTCACACAAATTTCAAAAAGGAAAATGTGCTCAACGTGCTCAATGATTAGAGCTGCAAACTTCAAAATGTTACACTCTGTTTTTAAAGTTTATTTTGATTTGATTTTAGAATCTATACAAAGATAAATAATGAACACTGTGATATGAAATTACTTTAAAGATTATTTAAGTAAATGGATTATTTAGACACCTTTAAATAACTTGAGCCTTAGGTTGTAGTGATGCTGTTGCAACAATTTAAGTTGCACTAAAACTGCAAGTAGTGATGATGATTTTCTGCCACATTATTTCTGATAACATTCTTATATCTGTTAGATTCAGTTTCATCCCATCAAATCCACAGAATACATCAGTACATCATACACTTTTAAGGAAAGAAGGTAATCTCTTTTTTGTGAATGCATGAGATAACTCAAAATAAAAATGTGATTTGTTGGACATAAAAAAGAAAAGAATGTCAAAAATGGCTGCTTTCTTCTGTTTAGCATCAGAGTACTCTGAGGCAATGTTCACACTGCAGGCAAAGTGGCCAAAATTAGACTTTGACTCATACCTGCATGATTATGACAGTCTGAACAGCCCAAATCCAATCTTTATAAATCAGTTGAGGTCACTTTCATATGCGTTCCTAAATCAGATACATATCTAATGTTTCTCAAAGTGACTTTTATGATATTGAAGTGAGACAGACGTCATGAATCTCTGCTGGAAAAGGTGGGACGTGAAAAGATCCAACAGACAAAACAGTGAAGGGTGAATTCTGGGTCAGTGAAGTTCCACCAATCCTGGCTCAGACTCCACATCATCACAGACCTGTGTACAGCGGCAGTAGCCATGGCTCTGCAAGACTAGGGATGGGAATTGATAAGACTTTATCAATACCAATGCTGTTAACGATCCTGCTAATCAATCCAATTCTTTAACGATCCTGCAGATTTTGCAAGTGGGCAAATGTTTGGTCTGATTTTCAGTGGCAACGATGTCAAACACATCACAGCATAGATATCTGCTTCTGAAAGTTGCTGGTGTTTCCACTCAAGGTTGTGTAGTAGGTGCAATGAAAATTAAGCTACAATTATGATGTTTCTCAACCCTGTGGAAGGAATTGATAAGGGAATTGATAAGCAAAAAGATTAACAATATTGATTCTTTGATGGAGCTGTTAACGATTCTCAACTGGAATTGGTTTTGGATTCCCATCCCTATGCAAGACTATTGTCAAAATGTCTGCTCTCTTTTTTCCTCCTCATCCCTTTGTCATCATTTGATCAACTCCAACCGTACACCAGCTTCAAAACTGATACACACACCCTGACGTGCGGCGTCCATATTTATTTCTGTAAACACAGCATTTCAGTGCATACAGGTCACTTCAAGGCCATAGACATTTCATACTGAAGTCTGATGGCATCACATTTAAATTACAATGTGAAAAATTAAGACCTTCAGCGCAGCCAAAGTCATTTTCATCAAAATGTGCCATTTATTTTTCTGTATCTCCCGGGATGAGTTTCTTCCCCATGACTAGCTAAAAACACAAGCCATTCAAAATGCCTCAAAAGAAAGAAAAAACACTGTAAAAATCAACTCAGCAACAGTGAGGAAATTTTCGCTCCACCTCTGACATGCTTTGCCAAGAGTCTGTTTTATAAAGCGGCTCACATTCTGTCCTTTACACTGCTACATTAGCGCCTGCCTACAAATGATTTGATAGGGCATAATGAATGTGATTGACTGAAAAATCGTCCAATCACCTGCCTGATTTACTTTTCAAAGGCTCTGCCCATTCCCAACACTTTGTTAGGGCTCTTCCTCAGATGGACTAGTGATTAGGGATGGGACGATACACTTAAATTCTTGATACGCTGCACCTTGATATGCCCGGGTCACGATACGATACGTCACGATACAATATCAAAAAAGTAAAAAAGAAAAATTATTACTGTGTGATTACAACTTAAATTGTTTTTGTTTGAGTTGCACACAGGAAAACACAAGGCCTAACAGGCCAAACACAAACAATCACACTCTCTAACCCTAGAGCGGTTTGAGAGAGTGTATGCTAACGGGCGGTAGGCTCGTTTTCATTGTCTTAATTTTTTTTTATGAGAAAGCCAGATTCTGCCAGACAGATGACTTGTATCCAGGTGGAGCGTCCTCAATTTCGACCTCATTCGACTCCTTTATTCTGCTTTTTGGAGGCAAGGTAGTTGGTGCTAATGTTGTTGTCGTCACTTCTGGTCACATGCGCTATTACCGGACGCGACGTCTTTTTTTTCCACACATTTTTTTCCAAACTCGATGCGTTTCGTCACGTACTATATCGCGATATATTGCCAAACGATATTTCATCTCATCCCTACTAGTAATATATACTGAACGGTCCCTCTGGTGTGTCAGGTTAGACTCCTCACAGAACTTTAATCTCTAAAAACGACTCATGTACCTGCCAGGGACCAAAAAGTGGAACTTAAACTTAGGAGCCCTCAAGACTTGGAACTGGTTCACTGCACCCAAACCTGATTGAAAGTCATCTTGTGAAGACAAAACACGTAACACACTTAAGCTGCAATGGCAGATTGTTTGTAAAGAGGAATTCAGGCCTTTTCTGCCATTTTAATCTTGAAGATAGAAATGCTTTAAGAGCACAAATCTCTGCCAAGGCATTTCCAAAACTGTCAAGCGAGTTATTGTCAAAAACTGTTGAGAAATCCCTTAGAAATTCCCGGACTCACATCCCAATTCAGATCATCTCATCACTTCTTCCTTGTGCCTTGACCAACATTTCCTTGTCATAAAAAGGTGCTGAGATCTTGAGTTATTTTGCCAAAATGTGAAAAACTGCTTTATTTTGCACTTTTACAAATTCATTAAAGGGATACACCAACGTTTTTTTGTTTTCATGTCTTGCCTCACTTCAGAGTCCATGACAAGCAGATAGACTCCGTTCTTTGACTGTGCATGCAGTAACACAAAAGAGATGGGTGAAGCTTGCTCACTGCTAGTTAACTTTACCTGGCTTTTACACTGGCCGTTGATGGGTACTGTTAGCATTTCTCTGCCTACAGTCATCAAACTCTTCAGCAACTCTAATCGTCCTGTGTGCTTGTTGTGACTCATTTATTCACCTCACTATGTTACATTATCGATGAGCACTTTATGTGATTTTCCAAAGAAAAAAATACGAAACTAGAAACAGGTTTGTGCATGTGCCCTGCAGTTTAGTTTTGTATGTATTTCTTTTGAAAAATGCATAAAGTTGCTGAGGCAGGCTAACCCTACCCATTGACTCCCAGTGTTTGAGCTAAGCTAACTAGCAGTGGGCTAGCTTTGCCTGTCTCTTGTTATTGTACACAAAGTCGAAAGAGTACGGCAAGACTAGGGCTGAACGATTTGAGAAAATAATCTAATTGCGATTGTTTTTCCCCAATATTGCGATTTACTCTGCAATTGTTTTAATGTTCCTCATCTTATATCTTATTAAACAAACATAAGCAGTAGATATTTTTATAGTGAAACCAATATGACATTACTTTAATATTAGGATAAAAGTTTTGAGAAAACGTGGAGAAGTGGAGAACAGAAGAAAAATAGGTAATGAATTGTAAAAACTGGCTAAAAATGGTATGAAAGTGGAAAAAGGTTAATAAATAGGTGCAGAATAGATATGAAATTACAAAAAACTTGGGAAAAATTGGCCAAGAAAATCAAAAAGTGGTTTAGGAAAATTGATTATGGCAGCAAAATTGGGAATTAAATTTGAA
Source organism: Scarus forsteni (assembly GCA_036419115.1). Taxonomy (NCBI): domain Eukaryota; kingdom Metazoa; phylum Chordata; class Actinopteri; order Labriformes; family Labridae; genus Scarus; species Scarus forsteni. Next base: position 11,809,294 of record JAZDUH010000270.1, read on the forward strand.
ATTAAATTTTAAAAACCATGTATAAATTCCAAAAATGGTTCTGACAGTGGCCAAAAAAAGATGAATGGGGGCAAAATAGGCATAAAGTTGTAAAAACTGGGTTAAAAAAAAAGGTAAAAATGGTCCAAAAGAGGAAAAATGTGCATGAATAGAGGTAAAAAATAAAAAAAGGCATTAAATTGCAAAAAACTACATCACAATGCCAAAATGTTCAACACATTTTGGCCTAAAAATATTGAACCTTCTGATAATTGGAAATTGCAACAAGCCACATTGCAATTTAATCTAATTTGCAATTAATTGTTCAGCCCTAGGCAAGACACAAACAGAGAAAATTAGTTGGGGTATCACTTTTACACAATCCCGGAGCCACATCTGAATTCGGTGCACAGGTAAAATATAATCACTTCTTCCTTGTGCCATGACCAACAATTCCAGGCAAGTCCATCTAAATCTGTTTAAAAGTTTTTGAGTTACACAAACTACAATCTAACAGTACCCTGCCAGTCAGACATAGGAATTTAATTCTGATTTTTTACACAATTTTGACTGTAAATGAACAAATACGCTTGCAGAGATTTGAGTTTTTGCCATGTTGAGCCAAAGCTAACAGGCTTTCTGTGTCTTTACTTTCAGTTTCTACAACAGATTGATAAAAATGGAACAGGGACAAGTCTCTGATGTTCAACCTGTCTTTGTTTGGGACCATCAGACTTCACCCTCACCTCTGTCTGCCTATGTGAGTGGACTGCTGTGTGTTTGCTACACTGTGCAGACTCTTCAGCTAGGTTGGTACCCAGGGGAGAGGGCTAGAGCGTTGTGAGCCTGCAGGATGGAGGGATCGGGTGGAGAGGGGTTGAAGGGGGGTTGGCGGCTTGGCAGAAGTGAGAGGTGGTGGTGGTGGTGGTGGAGGGGGGTTTCCTCTGGCGGTAGAGGGGAACACTGCTCGCGGCTAGGCGGGGATGAAAGAGGCTGTCTGTGTCAGTCACTTATTCCTCCCTTTGGTAAATAAAGGTTTCTGACAACAAAGGCGAGCAGCGCTTGACTGGCCTTTACAGCGGATAAATAAAAAAGACAACACAGAGAAAGAGAGTAAGACAGAAAGAGAGGGAGAGAGAGAAGCACAACAACAAACGCGCTCAGATCTCACCACTGGAAGCATGTTGATTTTTATGGAGTAGAGAAGACGCAGCCGAACTAAACCAGGTCATCTTTCAGTTTAAATCAACACTTTGCAAGTCCGGTAATAGGGGGAGAAGGAAGAAAGGGCTGAATGTCATCCTGAGGAGGAGGGAGCGGAGAGGAGGAGATGCTGAGGGACAGACGGATGAGAGGGAGCCAACAGTCTGCTCTTCAGTTCTACAACATACACCTGAGACTTCACTGCTGGGCAATATGGACGAAAAACATCTTGTTTTATTTTATTTTTCTGCTGAATGATAATACAGAAGAAGGTTCGCTTCCTGAACAGGCATTTAGAAATATGGATGTTGCAACACCAGAGTTACAGATATCTTAATTTTTCTGGTAGAATTCAATGGAATGTAGGGGTGGATGAAATGGAAAATATCTGTATTTATCAGGATTCTTTTTATACTATATTTGTACTTTTTCTTTTTTTACAGGAAAGAACATATAATTCAGAACGTGGATATAGAAATGTAACCTCAACCCTCCTTGAGACCCTCATCATAAATAACAAATAGAATAATATATACACATTTAAGTAAATCAAAAGAGAAAAAAAAGCATTAAGATAAAAGTAGCAAAGAAAGTACTATAGAAGAATTATTCATCTGGAAAATACAGTAAAGAAAGTACATAAACAGAGACACAGATAATAGAACTCCACACATTATTAGTTATGTTTAAAGCAAAAAACAGAAAACCTAAAACTATGTGTTTAATTCAGAAGATGAAAACATAGAATATTTGGTTTTAAGTACCACGTTGCTTGTCCTTCTTTAAAATAAATGCGTATTTTAGTTGCTGGTGTACAAATATGGAATTCCCAACTACAGGACTTAAAGGGTTGTACAGATATTAAGTGATTTAAAAATGTACAAATGCAGAAAAGTTATCAATATACACTTGAAACTTAAACTGGCTGTTAATGATCATTGTTTTGAGCTTGTAAATGTGTACTTGTATTGGGGGACATATTTGTTTTGACACGTGCATGCATGTTTGTTTTCCACCTCTCTTTCTACCTAACAGGCTGAATGAGAAGATGAGAAGACTCTGTGCAACTTTCTCAACACCTGGGTGCGTTGGTTCTACAGCAGATTTAGCGGATTTATAGCGGAGTGAGCATTTGTCATTCATTCAATCTTTGTGGGGGAGGCGGGGCCGCTCGCGTGTACACACACAGAGAGCTGATTGAGCGTTGTGAGGAGTAACAAGGAAACAAACACTATTATGAATGAAGGCACAAAAGTGACGGTTCCTAAGCCAGCTACCACAGCCCCAGTGTGGGAATATTTTGGTTTTATACAGAATGAACAAGGTGTGAGCCCATGAACACAGACAAGCTGATATGTCGCATTTGTTTAAAAATAGTGACGACAAAGAAGGTGAGGTGCAGCGGAGCCTTCGTCCCGACATTCAGCGCTTACTGAGGCATTTGGTCGGCAAAGTAAGTAAAAATAAAGCAGCGCAAAATAGTGCGCTCACAGACAGTGTTGTTTGTGACATTGCAAAAGAAATGCAGCCATTCAATACAGTTGAACAGTTTTTTCTTTACAGAGACAGGGTGTATAATTTTATTGTTTTTGATTAGTATAATAATTTTATTTAAATGCAATTGTTCCCAAAAGAGAGTCCAATTCATTTTGATTGGGTTTTTTTCTCTTTTTTGGTTAAATGTATTATATTGCTTGTTTATTTTAATAAAAAGCTCTTGACCTTCAAATTACAGTTAGATACTCTTACGAAATCAAAGTTTATTGCTTTTGATACAGTGTACTAACTTTATTATGGCATATATATAATAACATTAATGAAAAAATAATGTTTCAAAACAATATTGACAATAATATTGTTTATCAGCAATAATTTTTTGGACAATTATCGTCCAGCAAAATTTATTATCGTGACAGTCCTAGTGTAGACTATTGAAAATCAACTGTATGTGTTGTCAGACCATCTTTTCTTTTTCATTGTTTAAGCAGTGTTCAGAATAATATAAGAAACATTTTCTTCTTGCTGCTTCTTTCCTATCACAGAGGTGTTTATTGAAAATGTCTGCACTTGTGTACAAATTCTGTTGTCCACTCTCATGTAAGGAACACATAAACTACACTACTACATGAATAAACACAAAATAAGGATTAAAAAAATAAGGAAGGAAGGAAGAAAATAAGCAGAATAAATGTAAATAATAGTAACAATAATAAAAACAATTGAACATTAACAGCGAAAGTGTTGGTTATGAATTTAAGTGATTCAAGACAAACAGTTCACGGTGAAGTATTCAGGCTGTGATGATCTGCTGTAGATGTTAACCTGTTGCTATTTTCATAATGTAATAGCTTGAGTGCAGAAAGTGACTGTGGGGTCAAAACATTATGACTGAGTAGACATTTGCCATCAGCCTGGCTGCCTGGTGGCTGTAATGTGATTATCATTACTACTAGTGCTGCTTATACTACTCCAGCAGTGTGATGAGTTAACTCAAATACATCACAATGTCTAAACATAGGGACAAAAAGATACACTCCAATTGGAGAAAAGTAGCTGCCTGGGTTGTCTGCATTCTTCCTCATCTTACTTTCTATCCATTGGAACCAGGGATCATTATTTACTGCAAGGTTTCAGCTGCGTGTTGATAAAACCAGATTTCACTTGTCATGTCCTCAAAACACACTCACAGTCATTTCCCCTCATGAGGCCAGCAACACCTAACAGCACCTGCTCCATAACACACGCCACAAACTGTGGGAATGAATATAGAATTTACACAGGAACATGTCCACCCTAACATTTGACAGGGGAATTTCATGATCCAGCTGCAATGAAAATCTAGGAGGCCACAACAAAGTCCCCCATTTTCCTCACCCCACCTCTGATTTCTTGCACCCTCCTCCCGGACCTTTTCCCGCCCCTCCCTTTGGTTCCTCACCTCGGCCCTCCCCTGCTCCCCAAAGCTGCCTGGATGACCTTGCGCGCGCTCCGTGTCGGGGCTAGGCAGGAAAAGCTATCTAGCAGATGTACGACACCTCATCTCATACTGGGGAAAATTGCTGTGCGAAATAAATACCAGGCCATCGCTCAAGTCCTGCTCGCACACACACACACACTTGCACGCGCACACATAAACACAAACACACACACATTCCTTCAGTCCGTCTGTGATCCGACGCAGAAAGCCGAGCTCAGGTTGTGGACGTGAAACATCTTGATTACCTCGCTCCGGCAGCAGCGAGACATGACAGGGTGGCTTAGTGGGTGCTGCTTCATAACCAGAGAAGCATGGCGGGGGGGCGCTCGCCGGATCAGGACGCCGCTTAGTGGTCGGACTTGACCTCTCTTTATGGGACAGCAGGACGTCCCGAATAGGACAACTGCAATGTCACATAAATGTTGTTTTTCTTGTATTGTTTAAAGACATTAAGTCAGTTGCCAATACTGGTATTTCTTTTTACATTTTTATTCTTCATTCCTGTTTTTTAATTATTTTTAAGGCCATTAAACTCAAATTTTCTTTCAAACTACTTGTGTTGTTCTGTCCCTGATTTGATGGGTTTAAGGCAGGGAGACATATCATGCTGATGCATGATTTAATACTTACATATAATATAATAAATTTGAAAACAAGACATAACACCCCCTTAATTTTCAAAAAATGAGATATTGTATTTTTTCTGATATCCTAGAACGAGATTTGATGCCTCTGAAAATAGGTCATTGCGAGATGTCCGCGAGATTTCAAACGTCGTGACGACACGAGGTACCTTTCTTTTTATTGGAGTAATCTGATAAAACAGCTCCTCCTCTGTGATGTCCGTTAGCCACAAAACCATCACCGAGGAACACATCCACCAACCAGCAGTATATAGCTCCCTAGCTCACACTCACTCATTACCAGCTCTGGCCTGTAGGGGGACTCAATACGCGGTCGCTGCTTTGAGCCTGCCAGAAAATACAGTAGAAGAAGAAGGACAGGCTGGCTCAACCCTCTCGGCAGCTCTGACAGAACTGACCAATCAGAGCACAAAGGGCTGTGACGTTGCAAGGTTACTGTAGGTCAGTCTGAGAACCGAGCGTTTCAACGAGAGCTTGATAATGGCCTAAAATTAGGATTTTGAGAACGCTATTGTGGGGCAATGAAGGAACTAAATGACTTGTACTGAGGGCAGAAATGCTTTACAGGCATCCTAGTCTGGCATAGTGAAAAGGAGAAACAAGCATGATATGTCTCCTTCAACCACCAAAACAAATTAGCAATTTTTTGTTGTAGATAAATATATAATCCTTCCATTATCTATGCCGCTTATCCTTTTGGGGTTGCGGGCCAGAGCCTAAAGCAGCTGACATTTGGTGAGAGGCAGGGTACAAACCAGGGCTGAAACAAGCGATCATGTGATCTTCAGAGCTGCCTGTTCGCCAATGTCACATCTCCAACACGGAAGAGCTGGTAAGCAGGTCAAAAATACAAACCTCTGTATAGGAATAGAAGTTGGAGTCCCTTAAATAATGAAAACAGATGATTTATCATCAATATAAGATGATGAATATTGCATTATGTGCTTTTGATCACTGATTTCCTTCCTGTTGTCTACGATGTAAACACAGTGAATACTGCACTGAAGCTTGACTTGAAGAAAATCAAATTGAAATCAAAATATCATCCAGAAAAAACACAATATGATCTTTTACTGAAACCGATCAGCCCTGGAACTCCCTGAACCAGTCACCAGCCAATCACAGGGCAACATAGAGAGACAGACAACCATTCATGCTAACACTCATACCTAAAGGTAAACTAATGAGCATGTTTTTGGTCTGTGGGAGGATGCTGGAGTGCGAAGAGAGAACCCATGTATCAACAGGGAGAACATGCAAACTCCACACAGGCATGTGCAACATGGGGATGGAACCAACAACCAGGTGCCTGAATACATACAGAGCATTTATATAAATTCGGGTTATTCAACAGGTAACTTCTGTTTGATTAAAGGTTCACTGGGTTCTAGGAATGGAAAATGACAGTCTACAGTTCTTTGACAACCTTGACCACTGGATTACTATTTTCTGTTTCATTCTGAGGTGTTTTAAGGAAATTTCAAAACAACAGCAAGGGGTTACTGAGGAGTAAAAAGCTATTTTTCTTCAACAAAAATGTATCGTTCACTATAAGTAAAGAAAACACTTTCTGTACAGGCCCTCAATGCAGTTAATGTTGTAAAATAATATTTAAAAGATGCTATGAGGAAAATCCATTTCCGGCAACATAAAGACTCTGCTACCCATGAGCACGCGCAGCGACTGTCGTAAAGACATGACCCAAGCCAAAGCGTGCGTTTGTTGTGATGCTAATGAATGCAGCTCGGACCTTCCTCCGGTCTCTGCATTGCTTTACAACTTCTTTTTTCAACAACTTACAGGATGCAAAGCGATGAGGTAATGTATCTCTTTCTAGTTACATAGTGGTAGTTTTTGATGTGTGACAACAAGCAATTTTTGGAAAACTTAGTATCGTAGTTTTGTAGCCGGCTATATATCGCTACTTACAGCCCGGTGCTCTTAAGACATGTCTGAATAATATAAATTTGCTCTAGGTTTAATTGTCTTGTTCCTGAAAGTGAGAATCCAGGCCAGTCCAGCCCTGTCCAACCCGACCGCGAAGCTAAGGAATAGCATTTATAGATAACCTATTTTGATGCTATAAAACTCATCTAAACGTGTGTATTTGGATCAGGCATATATCTAAAAGTGAGACTTGTTTGTAATTACTTAGAAACTCCTCATAGCACCTTTAAAAATGCATTTTAGAAAACTTGATTTTTACTCCAAGTGAAGCGCTCTTCTATCTTTTAACAGCACATGAAAACTGTCCAGCAAACCATTCATGCTCACACTCATTCCTAAGAGGGCTGTACGTAGAGTCACTGATCAACCTAATGAGCATGTTTGTGGTCTGTGGGAAGAAGTTGTACTGAAATCATATCAAACACCTCAGTAGTTTTTGACTGAGTTACCTTACAAGCCAACTTTAAGAGAGGGACACAGGTGTGCAGCACACCTGTGTCCCTCTCTCAAAGCAGGGGGTTCCTGTCTGCAGAGAGAAGAGTCTCCCTTGAGAAAGTTTGCATAACCTGAACAGCACTCCTGTCACTTTACCACAGTCATTCCCAGTCAAGGAGCAGCTGCTCTCTCTTCTTCTCTGGATGCATTGACAGTCATGTCACACTGAGAGCGCCCTCTGTTGGATTAATCAGTTCTAATGTGCTGCTGAACTGTATATTTACTTCCACAAAAGAGGTTTTGTTTTTGCTAGCTTTTTTTAGTTTGTGAACAGGATAACTCAAATCGTTGTAAATGTTTGATGATGTGACTCAGGGAATGTTGGTTATGGCACAAGGGAGAACTGATCTGATTAAGTTTTTTATGGATTTGGTAACATAGCAAGATAAGGCAGTTTTACATATCTTCACTAACATTTTAAAGAAATGTTGGCACGCTGTAGAAGGGATTGGTGGATCTAGGATTGTTTTTTAAGGATTTGGTTTGAGCTGTTGGAGCATTTCCAGTTTCAACAAAAAATGTAAATTCACAAATCTTCAGGAACCCCCTTTGGATGAATGGACCTCTGAGCTAAGAAAAGTGTCTTTGTATGAAAAAAAATCTTAAAGAATGATTAACAAAGCACAAATACAATGATAAGAGGTGCATAACATCTTAGCAATGAGCACATGAGGAAGTTGGGAGGTGTAAATACTTAGTTTTTATTTACTTATTGTTCTGATTTATGAAGCAAAGGCATATAGACAGAGTTTATGGTCTCTCTCAGGCTGTGGTGGGTAAGAGTTGATGTTGGTAAATGTAAGTTGTATAATTGGTTGTTTATGCGTAACTTTATTTTGTAAACAGAAAAGTATAAAAATTCAAGTAAAAAATTGCATATTCACAGTTTGAATACAAATTTATACTCCATATTGGAACAAATATTCTAGAAATCAAGCATAAAGTGACTGCCCTACTGGAAATACACTATTTACTTTACTGTACATGCACACTCCTAAAGAAGCTGTATTTAGTGAAAAAGGTTCTATGTTATCTATTTTTTTTACAGATCTAGATGCTTATTGTGTGTATTTTGTTAAAAGTAAAAAAGTTAATCAAAGAAATGTTCACAAAAATAAATAAGGACGTCTGTGGGAGCATATGATTTCACATCATGAGAAGGCAACTCCAGATTTCCTGTTGTGAAAATTTCCCAAATTTTCAGGAGTTCATGTGTAAAAAGGGTTTGAGATGATCCTCACAAGTCTATCCTGGCATACTGGGTGGTTTCTTAAGCTCCCTGTCTTCCTCCTCCAGGGTATAACCGGATAATTGGAGGTCTCACTCTCCTTAAAAAAAGCATGACAGACGCTCCAGTGATGAAGGCACTCGGTGTTAGCAGGGCTAAACCCTGACGCTAGCACTCTGCCCTGCTAACTCAACACAGGCCTGAAATATTAATGAGGAAAATGTAAGCATTTGTGTGTGCCCCTGTGCTACACGCATGCATACATGTGTGAGTATTCACCAATGAGAGCTCCTCTTTGATGGGTCAAGTGGGGGATTTGTCGCACCTGCCATTGCTGCGTGCCTTCTAACAATGCGTCTGTTAAGTAAATGAAGGACTGACAGAATGACTGACTGGAGCCACACACGTTTAACCCCCGCTGTGACGGCCAATGAAAGCCCTCCGCCGAGCCTCACCTAAAGACGAGCCTGTGATCCGACTGTGATGAGAGGCTGCGTCGTCTTTGTTGGCCCGGGTACACCTCAGATCACTGTACGCCGCTGCTGCTGTACGCCGCTCTGCTCGCTCCCCAGCGGACTTCCATGTGACACCCCCTCCCTATGAACATGCATTCACGCAAATCTGTGCATACATTCATGCGCTCAATCAACCCGCACACACACACACACACTGACACAGCCTGATCTGCCTGCTCACATCAAAGAGAATAAACATTAATGGCAAATAGGTAATCTGCTCCTCTTGTCTGTTTTACATTTCAGGGCAAGATTGACTGCCTCTGGGGGACCTGGCCCTCCTCTGATTGGGGGCAGGAAAGAAAGGAGTGAGGGAGTAAGCAAGGATAGATGGTAAACACAAGATAGAGCATTATTCTTATTTCATGTATGTCTTAATTTTTTATTTATACATGAGAGATAGAAAAGATGGTAATAATATTCCCTCCCTTCAACCCACGACGGCCTCACTATGGTCCTAATCTTCTTCTCTCTGCAATATTCCCATGCAGGCGTTATTATTCTCATTCCTTCTGAATAATATCCCTCTTCCAGGCCTATCTGTTCTCCACCGGTGCTCGCTTTTGTCTCTCTCTTCATTTTCCTCCTGTAGGATCTTCTCCGGCACTGACTCGACCCGCACTTTTCCATTCTCTTCTAACTTCCAGCCCCCCCCTCCTCGTTCCCCTCTACTCTTCGCTCCCTGCACTCGCTCTTTCCTCTCGCCTCTCTCTTTCATATTCTGAAGGTGCTGCCCCGGTCGCTCTGGTTGGGGTGGGGGGTGGCAGGCAGCACCTCATATCCTATCTGCGTATCAATCATGAGGTCCTGTCCACTCAATCCTCCTCTGATCCATCAGCCAGCCTCTCAGCCAGCTCAGGCAGCTTCATCCAGGCACGCACACACCGCTGACTAATGGCAGGCAGGGCACCTGTGCACTGAGCGCCGGCCTGCTTTCATTCCACAGCCCACAGAGGATGGAGAATGAGCTGTATCCCACTGCAGGGCTGCACAGGATGGGATTATAAAACCAAAGTTACAGCCAGTGCTGAATAGATGATCTTTTAATGATTAGTTTCATCAATGGGGAAAAGTGTGGGGTGAGTTTGGTTGTGTTGGTTTGTTTATCGGAATCAGACTTTAATGTCATTGCACATGTCACAAGTACAGAGCAGCGAAATTTATAATAACGGTGCTTGATAGAAACATCTGACATTGTAATGTAAAACCAAAGTAGTTCACTCTTGTCCCTACTCAAGCTGGAAAAAGAGTTATGACAGCAGAGAAGGTTTGATAACTTTGGCTCTGAAATTGAGTTAACTGTACCAAAATGAAGCAGAGAAGTCTGTGTTATAATAAGGACAAGAGAAAGGGAAAGGGTTGCAAAGTGGTGAAAAATTGCCAGTAAAGTTCCAGAAACTTACAGAAATTTTACATGGGAAATTAATCTGTCTAATTTGGGAAATATTCAAGATTGAAATCTTTCCATGGGAATTATTGGTGTTTTTTTAAAGAACTGTATCATATCCAAACATAAATATAAATATTTTGTTTTGTTATAGGCAGGCATAAGCAAAAATAATGAAATAAAACATTGCACATCAGCAGATCCGTTTGTAAGTACAACTGTATCAATTTTTAATTCTACTTTAAACAACACATTTTAACTTCACCTTATGTATTTCGCAGTTTTAAACATGTGGCCTCAGTAGTCCAGGGTTCTTGTAATCATCTGATTGGGGAAAAGCATGGATACTCTCAGGTACACCTGCATGAAATCTGTTTTTTTAAGTCAAGATTATGCTAAAATACATTTCTCCCCACTGGACTTAAAATTAAGGGCCAACCTGTTTAATTCTCATGGATATTTTCGACTTCGAACATTTTCTGACTTTTGAAGCCCTAGTCCGGAACAGATGTAGAACGAGAAAATGAACAGCTAATTGTTGAAAAAATGAAACTCTTCATTTTTAAAAGTACATAATGTGAAGTATTATGATGATAAGTTTGTGAATTTTGCTGATACTACAGTCAATACAAAGGATACATGTGGGCCATATATTGGCAAAACTTTAAATCATCAGCTGATACTGATAACCAACATTTTAGTACATTGTCTGCAGTCACAACATCCTACCCTAAATACTGTGCATCCCTTGGTTCTGATCCCCAACAAATTATTGGTTTAAAGGGCTTCAGTCTCATTGTTGTTTGCCCAAATATCCCAAATTTATTTAGATTTTATCTAAAAAAATTACACTGTACAATCAATAGACTGTCCCACCCTGACTAAATAAGTCAAAGGAAATCCATACAGGGAAGCCCCCCTAGATATCACCCACCAGCCCTAACCCCCCAGGACCTAAATGAATTTAGAAAAATATTGATACTGGGATGAATGAGTTCTTGTGTCTGTCCATGGTGCAGGAGAGAAATAGTAAACAAACATGACAGCACAAGAGGAACAAAATTATGCACCATCTGCCTCAGCGGTGTGGACTATCTTTGGACACTGAAAGAGGCATAAGAGGTCTACATGACACACAGGGTTTTTAAGGATTAAGGTACGAGAATAAAATACTGTGGAAATACGGCCCACCTCATGTAGCATCACCCAGGGATCGCTAAAGGCAACAGCAGGGCTACTGCTAAGCTAACTCTGCTGATTAACCAACAAACATTTCACATGCTTAGCTTGTCAAAGCTGCCTTTAAATTCTGAGCAAGAAAAATAAAATAGTTCAATCCATTACTAACTTGATGTGCAAAGACAGAGGGCCTTAACATATTGTGAAAAACAAATAAATTAGTTACATGCTGTTTGGAGTCCAGGTATGTGCCTCCATATTTGCATTACTTCACTAACACAGCAGTGCTGAAGCTCTACAGAGCAGTGAAGCTGAGAGTTGAAGAGAGGCTGAGCACCACAGAGGGGGTCGCATTAACACGCTTCGTGTGAACGTCTGTCTTTGAGTTTTACTTCTCTTTAAAAAAAGAAAAACTAAGTTTATATGAAGAATAAACTGCGATATGTTTCTTATTATTTTATTGATTTATTCTTTTCTGGATGATTTGAATGCAGTCAAGAACAGGTTATACTTAAAATATATATCACACTATAAAGTATCACATCACTCAGCATATTGTATTTAAAAAAATCACACAATCTTGGACTCTATTCTGGACTTCAGAGTCCTTTATCGACATAAACTCTATGTAATAAAATGAACAACTGGCCTTCAAAATTGGCTGGTAGCTACATTTTTTTTAAATTTCCTTCCCTTGTTAATTGCTGTCTCTAAGTTGGTTGTTGCTGTTTTATGTAAATTAAAAATGGAAAAGGTCACAAAAAAGCAATCAGGAATCGAATTTCATAATAATATTGTGTCCTGAGGCCTCTGGTGATTCCCACCCTTACTATCTGCCCGTTCTAGCTCTACCCATGTTAGCTTTAACTTTTGCTCTTACCAAAAAGTTAATGACATCTCTGTAATAAAATAACAGTTATGTCATGCTTTGCCGGATCAATTAAACTGAATGAGACTTTTATGAATTGTCAAAGCTTCTAATAATATAAGAATGTGAGCCCAAAAAGGTTTGATTTTTCGCCAAGTAAGATAGCAAAAAACATCACATCCTGGCTTATCAGAGGCTGACAGTAGCTTTTTCTTAATTTTCATTAAAAATAACAAATGATAAGGAAATTATCATATTTTAAGGGATTATTCTGAAGTTGATTCACAAATAATTAGTCATGAAATTGTCTCAGCAGCAGTATGAATGCTTAAATATAACAGCACATGTGGCGATTGAACCTTCCGTCAGCAGACGCAAATTACATCTGCCACTCCACAACTGCATAAATTTATCATTAATGCCATCATTTTGCACATCCCCACCTCCAACGTCGCCTCCACCTTCTAAAACCCCACCAACACCAGCCCAACCCACCTGCTCCTCGCTCACCGCTAAGCCGATTACACAACGCAACCCTCCTAATCACAGCGCGGCGTTTGTAAACACCGATGTCATCGACTGTAGTTCTAAATCTCCCCCAAATCCCCTCCGCCCTTCATCTTGCACCACACCAGCGAAGCCATTTCCAACTGATGCTTTAATCACCGTTGACTGCAAAAAGAGAGGAGCGGGAAACTGTTTGGTCAGCTTCTCTCCAGAAATGGTTCCAGCTCGAGCCACAACACAGAAATGTGTTTCTTATTTTGAGGCCATGAAATGTTCTGTGAGAACGAGGGTGGAGAGCGGTTTCTGTGGCTCCGTCATCCACCTCCTGTGTCAAAATGTCTCTGTTGCATCATCAATTCATCCTGAACCTCTGTAATGAAGATATTAAAACACTTTTTCCTTTGTCATTAAAATGATCTCTGCTCTCCCCCGCAGCCATACACAAGTAAACAAAGGGGCCTCGCTCGCGCATATATTATGACAACCTTTTCTTCACTTGTGCGTCTGTGCATGTTCTTCTGTGTGTGTGTGTGGCAATGTGTTTGTGTGTGAGAGAGAGGGATTTAAAAACAGCACAGTTTACTGGTTCATTAGCAACAGATTAGCTATGCTAATGACATGGACCACCACACACAGAGACTTTGCTATTATGTTTTGTGAAAGGATCTGACTATGGATGTGTGCGTGGGAGAGTCAGTGTGGTGCAGGTGTGTACACATTAGTTGTGCATGGATAAGTCAGAGATTTGCAAAAAAAAAAGACACAATTTTAAGAAAGACAAGCTGCACTAATAATGATCCTAAATCAACAGAGGATTTATGGGTAATGGAGTTTTAATTGCACTAATGAGTGAAAGCAAAGCTGCTGCCAGAGGACATTTGGGAAGAATTGGACTCGTGCAGCTCATGACTTGCCGTTTCTGCATTCTGTGTTTCTACCAACGAGACGGATGGTCGGGGCAAACAGAGACACGAGTGCATGCACACGCGACACACTCATCCAGGCCGAAAGACGCAAGTTTCCATGTGGCTCCTTCTGATGACATGAAGCATAAATACCAAAAGATGTGTTTGTTTACACTGAAGTAAACTTCCAAAAGTCTTATTGCTTTTTTAATAAGAAAAGTCTGCAATGGAATTCCACATTCGGAATTGTAATACAAACAGCAAAAAGAGCTTCAAGTCCAATTTTCTGGTCACTCCTTAATGACGCAGCTTGTTTCTCCTTCGCTTCAGTGCATTTCTTCCCTCTCTGTGTCATTTAAACAGACTGTTCAAAAAAATTTGCATGTTTAGCATTCATTATCCTCATCTTTGTGCTATTTTGACTTTCTCTTTGTAACACTGTACAATTACAGTAACGGAACATTAATATGGAGTTCAGTTTTCATCATTGTTTTCATCTGTTCATAAACAAGATCAGTTTAGTGTCAAATATAAAATCAAATCCAAATAAATAAATAAATAATCCCCCAAGTTATCTGCAAAGAAAGCTCAAAATGAAAAGTGTCACTCTAAACTCCCCACTCCGGGGGAGAACAAAGATTTTTTCCTGCCTCAGCATGCTCTGATTTTTCAGTTTCAGTAACACTTTTGTTTGCAAATAACCTGGACAGGCTCTGATTTGTTTGACATTTTGAAACCCCTGCCCTTTGTCCTGAAGGAGCACCTGGTCCCTTTACAGTGTTCCTTACTTCTTGAGTCAGTTCTGCACACACCCCATTTATGTACAGTGTTTAGTAAATAAGCATTCATTCATCATCTCTACTGCTTAACCCTTTAGGAGTTGTAAGGGGTTGGGGCCTATCCCAGCTGACATTGGGCGAGAGGCGGGATACACCCTGGACTGGTCGCCAGTCAACTGCACACCCATAACTAAGGACAACTGAAGTCACTAATTAACCTAACGTGCATGTTTTTGGTCTGTAGGAGGAAGCCGGAGGGCCTCGTAAGAACCTATGCATGCACAAGGAGAACATTCAAACCCCACACAGGAAGGCCCTGACCAACACAGGGAATCAAACCAGCTGTGAGGCTCGTGCACTACCTGTCAGGCCACCGTGCAGCCCCCAGAAAATAAGTGAAGTTTATTTGATATTGCATCTTCAAATTTAGTAGTTCAGTTAAAAAGATGCACAAAAGAAGAAAAGCAATATAAAACCATAGAAAACACAGTTTCACAAAATAACCTCTGCTTCAATGTGGTCAAGAAACATCATGATATATGATGCATAGGGATGGGAATAGATAAGGTTTTGTCAATCCAAATTCTATTAACAATCCTGCTGATCGATCCAATTCTTTAATGATTCCCTGATTGGTTCCTGCAGATTTTCCATGAGGGCAACTGTTGGTCTGTAGATTTTCAGTGGCATCAATGTCAAACACATGTCACAGCATAGATAACTGCTTCTATAAGTTGCTAGTGTTTCCACTCATTTAAGGTTGGGCAGTAGACGCCTTTTGTAAAAAATTAAGCTATAATTCTGACACTTCTGAACCTTGTCAGTGGAAGGAATTGATAAGGGAATTGATTAGCAAAAAGGCTCATGATTTTATGGAGCTGTTAACGATTCTCAACTGGAATTGGTTTTCGATTCACATCCCTGCTTAAGCTGCTTTTGAAGTTTCAGAGGGTATCTGCACAAAAGTGTGTTAAAAAGGGTTGAAGCCAGATATTCAAACACAATATCACTTCCTTTTTTTCAAATGGAGTCGACAGACAACAAGTAGCCCTGATTTAAGATCTGAGAGGTAGACTGGGGGTGAAGGGATGGAGGTCAGACATTTAAGCAGGTGCCTGACTGTACAAGGGCTTCATATACAAAAACTAAGGATCTTAAACAGACTTCTAAAATCCACTGGACGCCAGCATAGAAACTTATATAAGATAGGGCTGTCACTCTTATACTTGGTATCTAAACATGCATTGCTCTCTTGACCTCAACAACAGGAAGTACACTATAAGAAAATGGAGGACAGGCAAAAGCAACTTTGAGCAGACAACTAAATTTCCGGAAGCACTTTGGGCTCAACACTGCTGATGGCAAAATAAAAAAACAGGCAAGCACAGGGTTGTGTGTCAATTATGTGCAAAGCATCTCGCCTCACAAATGTGAGCCTTTGACCCGAGTGTGTCAGCGGAGGAGTGCTGGGCCTCACATAACCACAAGCTCTTCAACAGGCCCCTTACCAGAGGTGTAGAAAAAAGGCCATCACAGACAAGATGCAGGATTCATAAGGATAGGAGGGAAACAGTAAAACAATCTAAAAGAATATCTTGAGTCTGTGTGGTCACAGACTGGGGGTCTAAACATCTTGGAGTTTATGTTTAAAAACCATTTAAATTTGATTTTTGGGAGAAGTGACAGCCCAAATATACAGTCTTGGAAAAATCCTGTTGAAGTGTTTCGTAAAAGTCATTAACTTTAGATACTGACAAATAAAATAGGAAAACAATCATTGCTGACTGCTCCATGTGGACAGACAGAAGACTTATCATACCTCATTGATTTTAAGAGTTAAAGGGTTGGGTCCAGTTTAGTATATCTTTGTCACTGTTAATGCTGTAATGCTCTATGAAAATGTTCAGCTATTCTCCTTATGAGTTACCTGATAAGTATTGAAACATTTTTCTTTGAAAGTGTGTCTGTGTGTTCCTGTGTTACCTCCTGTCTCGACTGCGGGACCTGTGCGAGCGGTGGCTCCTCCCTTTGTCCCTCTCTGCGCTGCGGCTCCTCCTCCTGCGAGATGAACTGCGGGACGAACTGCTGCTGGAACGTCTTTTCCTCCTGGCGCGCACAGACACAAAAACAAACAAATTTAATTTCTATTACTGGCAGGACCCTCAAAAGTAAACATCAATCAGACAGCACGCTTATTGTTTCTGCAATTAATCATTTTGTGTTTTTGGCAAATCTGCATCACTGAAACATGTAAATGTGTTCTGAATGCTCAGTGTGGTTTACAGAGAAAGAAAAGGTCCCAGAATTTCTGCCGATATACATTTGTTAGTTGGAATAAAATAAACATTGTCATTCTGCTGTTTTGTATAGTTTCTGTTTGTTTATTTCCAATGAAACATGCCTTTACTTCATTCACCACATCAAATCAGACAGCATCTTTGTAAATGAATCCCTCTGCCACATAAGTGAAAACTGTATCCCTAATTTGTTTTGCTGTTTATTTCAACGGGAAATATGTCCAAATGTCCCAGATAACCTCAAAAACATGAGCACAGCTGACGGCTACTTTGCATTAGTGAACACGCTCGTCTGCAGCCGAGAGCAGCAGAGCCGCGCGGGCTGCCCTACAGTTCCTCCACGGGAGCCCTTTGGTGCTCCGCTGCTCTTTAATGTGGCTACAGCGGTGTGTGTAGCTTCTATTTTCCAAACACCGCTCACACCGCGTTCCTATTGATATCATGTAGCAGGAGGCATTTATGGGGCTGAATGTAAATGCGGAAACCTCCCTCCTCTCTTCTGCTGCGCAAACAGTTTGAGCAATATTCATTATTTAAAATCTCTTCTTTTGTTTCGCCAAAACCAAAAACACCCAAATCTTTTGAGCACACACTTAAAAAAAAAACCATGCGCAGTCCTATGGGAGCTCCTCAAGATTGAGGGGGAAGAGAAGAAAAGGGAAAAAGCAATACAAATAACAGAGAGGCTGAACTATCAAACTAGATTTGTAGCACTTAGAGGAGCGCAGGAAAGATCCATTAGTATTCCAAAGGCTGGATCCCATGAGCGGGGCCCTTATGAAATAACTTCTACAGCCCTCGTGCAGCCGTTTCACACATTACACAGAGAAAACACACAGAAGTGTGTTGAGGCTTTTTTTTCTGAAGGTTGTGAGCTCACACATTTTCACTTCTTCCTGCATGGGCCTAAAGTAATAAACACACAAAAGCTCCGACACTTGTGAGTTAACAGAAGCTCTCTGATATATTACCACATGAAAGGTTCGTCAACAACATTCGTTCGAGCGCAGGTTGGGAACATGTGTGCACTCTCCTACCAGCCTATTTACAGAACAAGTCTGACACAAACACATTCACACAAGGTCTCGGTTAATTGATCAGAACGTATGGCTAATAGATGAGGGACTGTGGTCCTGGGGTTTACGCCAGCCCACTCCCTCTTTACAGACAGCCAATGACTTCCAATCAGCAGTAATGGACCTTGACCAAGCCTCATAAATAATTACTATCAACTGGCCTTGTCTGAACAGCAGCAGTGGCAGCTGAGGACGGATGGAAGCAGCCAGGTCCAGCTACTTATAAAGATGTCTGATTATGACTGAAGCTGCTAAATGACAAAGGGCTCTGATTTGTAAACATGAGAAGAAGCTTTGAACAAGTGTGAGCTGCTGACCTTTTGTTTCTCAGACAGGACACGCCTTCAACAAGCACTTTCTCAGGACTAAACACAATTGGGATATCTAAAGCAGAGATGTTTTACTCTTTAACTTCAAAACATGTTGTCTTCCCTAAAATGACCTCTGCATGGGACCTAAGAGTGAAAGCACCAGTTTAACCTCAAACCAGAGAGCACTCGGAGAGCACAAGGTAGCTGTTACATCTATAAGCAATAGTTTCATGATAAAGTTACCATCATAATATGATTCCTTGATCCTAAAACCCCACACCTAGCACTCAGAAATGATTGTTTGCTAATGGCGGTTATCTGGATCACCACCAAAATGTAATCACTTTCAACCTGGGCCATTACCAACATCTCCTGAAAATTTCAGCAAAATATGTCCAGTAGTTTTTGTGTAATCTTGCTAATAACACAAACAGACAAACAAACAAATATACACTGGCAAAAACATAACCTCCTTGGTGAAGGAAACCAGGGGAGTCAAAACTTAAGCCACACTGATATACTGGACCTCATTACTTTGTTTAAATAATTTGATCAAATCCATCAATCGAAGGTTAAATTGGGGGATGGACGATAAAATCAGCACAACATTGGTACAGGCACATAATAACTCATATAGCAGATAATCATAACAGCACTTTAGAAACAACTGCTGATATTTACAACTAAAACATTGGTCATCCATTGGCCTTATATACAAGATATGGTCATTAAAAAACAAAACTTTTCAAGATTGGTCAGTGTATTTCTTCCTCAATCTCCTCTCCTTCCGCAGCAACACACCGCTGCACTCAAGTCTTCCTCTAATCAGAGCAGTGCAGCAGGTCTTCAGACAGTTGTCTCAGAACATCTGTTTTTTCTTTTCTTAACCTCTAAAACAGACGATAAATGTGTTGAGATTTGATCTTTGGAAGTCACAAAATACTAAATCAGGAGAACAGGGAGGGTGATCAAGTGCAGTGACTTATTTTTGTGACAGAAACTGCTTTACTGAGAGCGCAGTGTGAGCTGGAATGTTGTCTTGGGGAAGAATGAAACCATTTTTCCACAGCTGCAGCCTCAGTTTTCCTAACACCTGTTTGTAATGGTGTTGATTCACCATTGACCCCTTGATAAAAAATCATGGGTATCAATATCTGCAACAGCTAGTTTAGAATTATCAGCATGTTGTTAGCAAAAATAATTTTTTATGCATCCCTGTTTGAAATACAAAATACGGATTTGAAACTTTATTTCTACATAAATAATATTGCAGGATCTTAATACATAAACTTTTTTAAGTCAGTTGATGGGGAGTGTGAGAGAGAGCAGGGTCAGGGGATGATGGTAAATGGGCCTCAGGGCCAAAGTAGGTACAGGATGTGCTTGGTTGCATACCATTCTACCAAACCAGGATCCCCACTATCACTGTTTAAAGACTACTTAGCTATAATCAGCATGATGGACTGATCAGACAAAATTATGACCACTTGCCATCCTGACCAGTCTGTGGCTATGCAGCCCCATAAAAAACAAACTGTGATGTTCTGTGTGTTCTGACAGCTTCTATCAGAACCAGCATCAACCTCTTCAGCAATGTGAGCAGCAGCTCGTCTGTTGGACCAGATAACACGGGCCAGTCTTTGCATTAGTGAGCCATGGCCACCTACGACCCTGTCACCAGTTCAACACTCTTCTGTCCTTGGACCACTTCAGAGATGCACAGACTAGGAGTGGAAATAGAAAACCGATTCGAGTTGAGAATCAATAACAAATCCCTTAAAGGAATCTACATTATTAGTCTTTACTGATTAGTTCCTTCCATTTTATTCTGCATGCCTTGCACATGAAGGATGTCACGCTTTCATCAGATACAGTCAATCAAAGAAGTCAAAATCATGGCAGACAGGGGCTGAAGTGGTCAAGATTGTCTTAATTTTCAACAAAAAGGCATTTACTGCACAAGAGTGTCATGTGTTTGGCTTTGCTGCCCATTGAAACCAGTGTAGGCCAAGTCTTTTCCAAACAGAAAATAAACACAACCACAGAGCAACTGATAATCAGATTAACAAGAATAATTGCTGATGGCATTTGATTCAATAAAATCGTATCAATTCCCATCCCTAATACAGACCTGGAACACCCAAAAAGAGCTGCAGTTTTGGAGATGCTCTGACCCAGTTGTTTAGCTGTCACTCTCTGGTCCTCATCAAACTCACACTTGTCAACTATGAAAACACAATGGTCACTTGCTGCCTGATATATCCCACCCACAACAGGTGTCATGATGAAGAGATGATCAGTGTTATTTGCACATGTCATAATGTTATTCCTGATTGTTGTATGTTATCCTTACCATCAGCTTTTGCTTTGGCTGATGGAAAATATACTTTGGCGACTCATGATATCGGCCACAGTCAGTCTGCACACTGACACATCAGCAGAACAGGCACTTATTCTGATCTTCCTGGATCTTACTGACTTCTTTTGCCTTGATCCATGTTTGTGTCACATTTGTATGCTCATGTAAACACACATTTATGTGCCCATATATTTCTTTTCATTTGCGTGTATGCTTGTACATGTTTATCTTTGCCTCTGTGAAGCCCTTTGGTCAGATTATGTTGTTTTAAAACCTGCTAAACGATGAAGAAAATAGTCTAAGAAGAAGACATATAATAGCGAAATAGAATCAAGAATAATAACAAGTATAATAATAATAAAAAGAAAAAGAAGTATCATAGGGAAAATAGTAATAACAAGAATAAGAGGTAGGACAATAATAAAAAGAATAAGTATAATAAGGAGAATAGGAATAAGAAGAATAAAAAGTAGACTAATAAGAAGAAGAATAGGAAGACTGAGAAGAAGAAAAACAAGAAGAAGAAGAAGAATATCAAGAGGAATAAGAAGAAGAGGAGTGAGGATAAGAATAAGAAGGAGAATAAGAATACGATAAATAATTAGGGGGACAAGAAGAAGACTTAGAAGAAGAAGAAGAAGAAGAAGAAGAAGAAGAAGGGGAATAGGAATGAGAACAAGAAGAAAAATAAGAGGAAGACAAAAATGAAGAATACTTGGAAGAAGAAAAAGAAGATTAAGAGGAAGAAGACTGTGAATAATAATACGATGATATAGAAGAAAAAGAAGACGATTAAGAAGAAGACTAAGAATAATAAGACCATAAATAATAAGAAAAAGATTAATAAGAAGAGCAAGAATTAGAGTAAGAATAATAAGAAGATAATGACGAAGGTTAATAATAACAACAATAATAATAATAAGAAGAAGAAGCTGTTTTGTCTCATTTAGGTCCCATCCACCTCTGCAGCTCTCACCTCCTGTCCCTGTCCCTGTCTCTGTCTCTGTCTCTGTCCCGGTCTCTGGACCTGGACCTGCTCCTTCTGCTGGACCTCCGGCTCCGGCTGCTGGTCACCCTGCTGCCGGAGGAGGAGGACGAAGAGGAGGAGGAGGAGGATGACCGGCGCCGCTGTTTCCTCTTCTTCCTGCTCCGGCTGTCATCTTCACTGTCAGAGGAGCGACGACCCATCCTGACTGATGTCTGCTGGAGTAACAAACAGGAGGTTCTTCAGAGAAAACAGCGGCTTCAGCTCAGAGTAAAGTCAACTCGATGGAAAAGCGCATATACTCACTGTTAGTGCTACAGTCGACTCTTAACACACTATGCTTTATTACAGTGTATACTTCGGTTTAAGGTAGATATTAACATTTACCAGCAGCTCAACTTCACTCCAGTGTGTGCTTCAAACCAATATCACAGCTCTAACAACACTTCTCCCCCTCCTGTCACTGCTAAATATGCCTTAAATAGGGATGTGTAGCTTCTATCTAGGTTAGCATTCAAGCTATCAATGCTAACTGATAAGACGTGTTTCTGCAGTTGGTGTTTTAACTGGAGCTTTGTCCTGCCAACACAGCTCTCCTGTATCACACTGCAGTCTCTACACCTCCAAAAAATCTAAAGAAAAACAAATGAGGGCTCCCCTCGGTGTGAAAATCCCGCTCCTCACCTTTAAATGTTGCTGTAGCTCCACAACACTGCCATGCACTGCTCAGAAGACTGTACGTATCGAGCGACGAGACATCGATCGAGTCCAGACACAATAGTCGAGCACGGAGCAATCGATGGAGGCTCTGACTCCATGTAGGATCAAACAGAGACTGAATTTGATTGTTTAAATCAGGCATGGGCAACTTTGATCATCAGGAGAGTACTTCAGGCTTGCCAAATTAATAAAATTGAATGATATACTCTATGAAACAGATGTGATCCAAGCAAGAGAATAACTATATGGATCACTTTTATCAGGATTTGTGATGTAAACATTTAAATATTCAAGCTAGAAAGCTCATCCTAATGTAAAAACAAAAAATAAAGGAAACCTTAATGTACTATATATATGGAATAATCCAGTATTTATCACTTACCCAAATTCGTATGATACTTATTTCTCTAAATGCATAGTAATATCCGAATAACAATTGTTTATGGGAATAGTTGCAGCAAAAAATAGAATATTTCTTGTAGTGAGCAAAATATACAAAAGATTATCATAGAAATACCTCCACATTTCATAACTTAAACACATATTGCCTATGAACATGCTGCCTCAGTGGCAAATTACAATTACTTGATGGAAGATTCTGGCACGATTACGTCCGGAATGTTCAGAAATTTGCAAGAAAATACTTATTGTTATGTTATCCTTGTTTTTAATGGTTTATTGCCTATTTTGTGTGTAACTTTTTGCTATGCTGTTTTAGCAGGACCCCCTTTAAGAACAGATCACTAAAGAAAGGTAAATACCAGGGATGCACAATATTGGATTCCTGATATGCTAATATTTCTGAACTCATGATCACTTTGCAAAGGTTGTCTTGTTTCTTCCATTGTCAGCATTTCTTGTGTAAGCAAAAATTAAAAAAAAGTTTCAAAATGTAAATTCCCAAGTTACAGTAGCACAATAACATTAATGTGTTCCTGCACCAACATTTCATGTATTTGTTTATCTGTTTACTTATTCATCACATTTCACATCAACATGTCTTTAACATACACACGCTGATATTGCCATTGCCTTTTGTTGCAGACATTTTATTTTCAGACTTTTTTGCCTTTATTAAAATGACAGGAGTTGAAAGCTGGAAGGAGAGAGACTGCGGCATCACATGGTGTAAAGGAGCCACAGGCCACATTCAAACCAGGCCATACCTGTCATGACTATGGCCTGTACATGAGGTGAGCAAATCTACTGTGAGGTCACAGGCTTCAACAAAACATTGATCATACTATTTACAACTGAGCAGGACCCTTATAGTCCCTCGGGCACAGCCATTTCTGTGAGTGGACCTGATCCACTGTTTGTTGTTTATTACAAAATCTGCTTCTTCCTGAAGTGCACAAAGAAGGCTGAATCACATGAATTAACACAAAAATGCAGAATATAACATGTTAAAGAGACACAGACAATGTAGTTGTAGTGTTTGCACACGGCAAGTAGCTGGAGCCAAAAAAAAGCTGTAAAAATGATATTTTAGTAAATCAGATCCAGAGGTGTCACTGTAGGAACTTTAATTCAGAACTTTTCACTCTGTACCAGTGAGTGACACTTGAGTCAATCATCCTGCCCATCCCCCCATTATTGGACAAGTCTCAACAGATTGCATTATTTTTAATACATGAGCTCTATGTTAATTCCTGTTCATTTTCCCCATTGATATATAAAAACAGCAATGTTTACACTTTGCAGTGTTTACATAGAGTTAACACTGAAGTAGTTAAAATAACATTTCTTACACTACCGTCCAAATTCACACAGTAAATAGTGACAATGTTTTAAATATTCACTCCTTAAAGAGTCAAAAAATACACTTATGAGTGTTTATATACCAACTATCCAAAAAGAGTGAAAACAACACTTTGCGGTGTGAACCCGTTCTGGTAGTGTAAATGTATCTATGCAGATTTTGCAGTGTAACAGCTTATTTACAATAATTTACGTACATTTCTGTTTGAAATCTGTGAGAAGTTGTTGTATAAAAACTGACTCAGGATAATATTATGTATAGTCAATTCAAAAGCAGATCAGTGCGTCAGGACAGCAATTTTATCGGTGTGTATGGACAATATTTATGTTCAATCTATTGGCTAAAAATGTAATAGGAGCAGCCACCTTTTAAGTTTGCATCTGCAGATACTGATATTGTTAAAAAATATATTGTAGATCTTCAAGAATTAAAACAACTTTTATAATAAATAAGTAGTAATAATAAGATAAATAAGATAATGATAATGGCAATCATAATAATAACAATAATAAGAAAAATAATAATAACATATCAGCCACTTTATCCTACTTAGAGAAGTTATACTTTCCTAAAACCCCTGTATAGTTACATGTATTTATATTTCAGAAAGAATAATTCATATTCCATTTGAAACCAACAGTTACAAAACCACAAATTACAATTTC
Source organism: Scarus forsteni (assembly GCA_036419115.1). Classification (NCBI taxonomy): domain Eukaryota; kingdom Metazoa; phylum Chordata; class Actinopteri; order Labriformes; family Labridae; genus Scarus; species Scarus forsteni. The sequence continues at coordinate 11,834,082 of JAZDUH010000270.1, forward strand.
TGTGAGAAAATGAATATTGAAATTTGCCCAATACCATCTGCAAAAGACACATTAACATCATTATTATTACACACTATACACACAGAGTGTACAAACACACCCATTTCTAAAGAAAATGTAAAATAATTACCTGATTTAATTAGACTAAAAACACATAATGAGGCTACGGGGTGAAACGGCCATTTCAGTGACTACACCAATGGGTAAATGAATCAATAAGCAGAGTGGGATAGAAACAACATAATAGGGATTTGAGTGCAAATAGACACAAGAGGCTGCTTATCAGTGTGATTAGGAATTCATCCTGCTTTGAGCTGCAGCAGAAATAATCGTAATTAATGCCTAAGGTTCAAGCTGAAACATTGTTAATATTTAATTAGGGGAATTGTTGGAGCTCTTGTGTGGAAATGGGGCTTTATATAGATTATCAATAAACACGCTTAATTTTGCATCAAATTCATGCCGACGTGCTCCCGTCCCGCTGTATCCTGTTCCTTGTCTGCATATCTGCCGCCTCCTTCTCTCTGTGCTCAACACTCACCTCCACCGCAGCTCCAGCATTGTTTATTTATTTCTCTGTAAATATAGGCGATGATGCTTTCAGCGGGAAAAAAGAGGCGAGTTGAAAACGTTACTAATTAGTGAGCCCAATGGCAAAACATCGCAGCGAGCATAGTAATGAAGCGTTTAGCTGCTGTTTAACATCCTAATGGCTTAAAATGTCCACTGAGAATTAATATTAAGCGATATAGGCTCACTAATGATGACTATTTCAGATACATAATTGCAGATTAGAAACGTCAAGAAACGCAGAATGCAGGGAAACATTCAATCATTTATGGTAAAAGCTTCGAAGGATTATCTGTGATTTTTCTTTAAATTCTACTTCAGTTTTTTATTATTTAACGCCATATTTGATTTGCAAAAATGTACGTACATTATTTCACCACTGAACTTATTTTCCAAGTTCATTATATGGGGACATTGGACTCCATTTCAAAATAAAAGCACGAATATAAATGCATCGAGGACGCCATTGATGTATTCTGAATTATTAATCAAAATAAAAGTAAATGCATGAATATGTTTATTGATACCATTATTAATCTGCTGTCTTTTTAAACAAATAAAAACATAAATATTTTAAATATTTTTGAACTGACATTGCATTTTAAAAATAAATGAAATCCACTCAACAACATACGCCATAAATGTGTTGTTATAACCATTAGAATAAACTTTCATATTAATATCTATTAAAGGAGAATAACCATCCTGTTTTTTTAAACAAATGGCAGCATTGCTATTTCAATAGATTTCTTTGAGAAAGCCATCAAAATAAGTCATGACTATATTATTTTATTAATTAAATTGGGTTTATATGCATCGTTTATGGAAGCAAAATTATCATTAAATACTCAAAAATAAAAACATTCTTTATCTTTTTACTTTCTGTGGTTGACCACATTGATTTATTGATATTTTAATTAATTCATTGTCAGTGCATCTTTGTTTTTAAAAGCTGTATGATTGTAAATATTTTTGCAAAAATAACAATCTTGTCATTTTTGTTGTTGGACTTACATTGCATTTCAAAATAAAAGCATGAATACTTCAGTTTAATTGTTATAATGTTCATTTGATTAGTTGTATGCATATTATTTAAAAAATTCTGCGTGATTTTTTTCATGCCATAAAACATCAATGTTCATATTTGTTGTTGTGACATATTTCAAAATAAAACTATGAATGCTAATGCAATATATTTCCTATTTATTTATTCATATTAATAGCTGTAGATGCATCAACGTTGTTTTTGAATGCAGAATTCCTGAAACAGTTTTTACAATAAATCATTTCTTGTCTTTTTTTCAGCAGCATTAGATTCAAAATAAAAGCACAGATGTCTAAGCAGCCTCAGAAACCTTTCTGTTATCTGAATTGTAGGAATGGTATTCAAGGCAAGTCACGTGTTAAAACTCCAATTGTGATCATGTTTTTTAATTAATTATATGTTTCTTGGATGTGCATGTTTCAGAAGAGACTAAAACCTGCTGTTAGTCTACATAAGCATAGAATTTAATTTGAACTAATTTGCAGATTTTAAAAGCAAAACACGTTTAAGTTAACTTTTCCTTTTTTGCAGGTTTTTGACGTTACATTTCAAAGTAAAAGCACAAATATCAGCACTATTAATTTGACGTTGCTGTGAATACTTTAAAAGATTATAAATTTGTTTACTCAGCAGAGTTGTGTTTTTCACTACAGAGCAGATTTTCTTTAATTTCATGTTTTACATTTCAAAATTAAAGCTTCATAAGACAGCAGAAACCTTTTAAGATAGACAAAATTTTAATTCAACACTATTAATAAAAAAGAAATATGATGCTGCACAGATTTACTCCTAAACATCAATTTCTTATAGCAAGCTGAAGATGTTACATTTCAAATTAAGAGCATAAATAACAAAGCAGGAAAAACACCAATTGTTACTGACGATGACTTAAACGGTTGTAATTTTTTTTACAAGCTTATATTTGAGGTAGACGTGCAATTGTTTTTACTACTAAACACATTGTCATTTCTTTTATTTCGTGCATCGCATTTCAAAATAAAAGCACGAGTGTAAACGCAGCCAAAGTCGCCCAGAGAGCAGGCAAAGCATGCAGCAGGCCTAAAGCCATTTGAGTAGAAACTGTGCGTTAAAGCCAAAGCAGCTTTTCTCCTGAAGGTCCTTGTCTCTGCTTCTGCTCCTCTTCCTCTCAGCTGGTCCTCCTTCTTCTTCCTTCCCTTTTAACCTCTTTTTTCTCTCCCCGTGTCATCGTTGTGACTTATTTTCCCCCAGATCACAGAGATATACTGAGGAGGAAGGACTCTCCATCCATGTGCTTCCCTCTCTCTCTCTCTCTCTCTCTCTTGTCATTTTCAGATTTTTAAGCCACACCCCTGCAGAGTGAGAGAGAGAGAGAGAGAGAGAGAGAGGGAGAGAGAGAGAGAGATCCATGAGCATCTCCCGGGTGTTTAAAAAAACTAACTCAGGACAATAGCAGCGAATGAGCGCTTAATTAAATTAATTAGTCCTTCTTGTCAATCTCGGATTAATGGCCAATAGCGACGGTGCTGCTTCATGTTTTTTCTACTCCTCTTCCTCTCTCTCTCTCCCGTATGAGTGAAGAAGGGGAAGGGGGGCTCATCCCGGCATCCTGAGGGGAGGTAATTTGCACGGATCAAGGGGGCAAGGCGCCGCAAAGTATAAATACTGTGACTTCAATAGAGGAGCACCAGCAGGTTCCCAACTCCGCTACCAAAGGAGGAGGAATTGGCTGAAGAGAAGATTGATTCTTTATATATTTTTTACCTCTTCTTTCCCAGAGTTGGCACTAGAAGCAGCAGCATCGTCATCTTCATCACTTTTTTTTTCTTCTCCAAAGTGGGGGTCGACTTTAAACCGAGCCGCACCATTGATGTCTTAAGCTGTCGTGGAGCAGAAGAGTGAGTGTGAGTGTGTGTGAGGGAGAGCGAGGTGTGTGTTTTCTCAAAGAGGAGAGCAGGCAGGGATGGAAGAGCTCACCGCGTTCGTGTCCAAGTCTTTCGATCAGAAAGTGAAGGAGAAGAAGGAAGTGATAACCTACAGAGAGGTGTTGGAGACCGGATCCGCGCGAGCAGGGAGCAGGGAGTCTTTATCCGTGGAGCCCGGGAGCAGAGAGGAGGCTGCAGCGGCGGCAGCGGCGGCGGCTGGAGGAGTCACCCGGAACGTGGCGCTCTCGCCGGGCAGAGAGACGGACATGCTCGGCCCGGAGAGGATCAGGGACGCGGGGAGCCCCAAACTCATCGACGGTAAGAGCGCATGCTGTTCTTTTAAAACCACCTGAAACAACAAAAAGAAATAGCAGAGTTAGAGAGAAGAATCTACTACGTGGAGGTTTTATTGGCGAATAAGAGGTTGAAAAAAACAATTCAGATGCATAACAGCCAAACAGAAAGCGCAAAATCATCGGCCAGATCTAATCGATTCAAGTGTAAGCTGCAGCTATTGAGCTTTTATTTTTTTACTCAGAAAGAATATATATTTTTCATGTTAGCTGCCATGAACACCACATTAGTCTTACCTCACAGGCTTTTACAAATTAAATAACTGTAAGTCCTGTTGAAATGCTGACATCTTCGTGAAGCCTTCAGTAAATATTTTAATTCTCTGATTAATGCACACTAAAGGCCTATCAAAGAATAATTATAAACAAGGCCTAAGATAAACAAGCAACCACCTTTAAATCACGCTTTAAAAGAAAAAAAAAACACATTATTTCACAAGATAATAAAAGAACAAATGTGTTAAGGTCGTGCGTAAAGTCGCTCCATTTATGCGTAATTTAGTCCCCACTGAGCAATGCAGCTAGTTTTCCATCTCAAAGCCATGTTTGGCAATATTGTCACAACCAATGCATAGGTTTGGTTTTATTTGAATCAAACGACGTGAATCCAACACCTGGCACACACTTTCCTGCACCTGAAAGGTGGAAAATCACGTCCTGGCATTTTTGCAGTCCTTATGGAGCACTGGCTGTGAGCTTCAGGTGAGAGAACGTCAGGTGCAAGAGCAAATGGCTGAGAAACAAACATAATAATAACAACAACGAAATGTATTTAAAAAGGTGTTTTTATTTCCTCAGTGTCCTTTAATATTATATTCCTAGCTTATCATAAAAGAAGGGTCGAGTTTGAAATTCACGCGGCGTTTATAAAAAACAAACGTAAATGTTTTTATAATATTTACACTTTTATATTTTAATTCAGACAAAAGACAAAAAAGGCCACACAATTCAACTATTCACATTTGATTTATAATCAAAACTTGTATAAAACGTGCCAGCACTCAAGAGCAGATTTAAATCAGAGTTTTGGGCTGTTCAAAATCTGCCATGTGTGCGTCCTGGGCAGCAGCAGCAGCAGCAGCAGCGCGCGCATGGTTACAGGCGGAACAGATACAAGCCAGTATCAGACATCCAACAGTGGGCACATGCAGCCCTGCATATTTATAAGCGCTAAATAATTAAAGAGCTTTATGTAGCTCTACAAAACATCCGAGCTCTGATAGCTTGCTCGCTCTATCAGGGCTGGCCTGGCAGGGCATGTTATTGCTTTCTCTTTTTATTATCTGAGGTTTTGTTTCTGTTTGGTGTGGATCAATAATCATTCTCACACAGTTTTCAGCAGTTACCTAAGGATGTCGAGCACATTTTAAAGAGCTGCTCCAGACTCTGAGGGCCTTTTCGTTTGTTTTATTTCACTGTGGGGTGGTTGAAGCGGTGCTCTCTGAAAGGGCTGTTATTTCTGCAGGAATAAGTCGTCTTCTGTGAGGTTAAAGGTTTTAAACACAAACTATAATGCTGCCGTTTGTCTGATGGGCTGCTTCTGTGCACGCAGGCACCACGGACGTGAAGGAAAGGAAAGAAGACTCGAAGCCCCTCGAGGATGAGGCACAGACTAAAATCAAACAGAGGAGAAGTCGGACTAACTTCACGTTAGAGCAGCTCAATGAGCTCGAGCGGCTTTTCGACGAGACGCACTATCCGGACGCGTTCATGCGCGAGGAGCTGAGCCAGAGGCTGGGACTGTCCGAGGCCCGAGTACAGGTAGGGACACAGCGCGAGCTGGATGGAGAAGGAGATGCAAGAATAATAGAAATGGATGATTATCAGTGTGTTCACAGTATTTCAAACAATAACTGCCCAAGGATAGATGCTCTCTTTAATGTGAAAATTAAAATTATTCATATTATATTACGATTAAAATGGAAAATTCAAGTGTATATGCGTAAAAGTGGCAGCTCAAAATGCTTCTTTTGTTTTTTAAATGTTAAATAATAACACCAATATTGCAATTAATGGTTATAAATATAATAGCAGTAATAATAATAAATAATACAGAAGTTGTTTTTAATCAATTCATAATTTTCAAAATTTATTTCACTCATGTTTTTATGTCAACCTAGAAAAGAAATACATTACTGGTCATATGCAGGAATATTTCCATGCACTTTTTTCTGTCTTGGTATGTGCTATAGTTTCTTTTGTCACGAGTTGTTGTGTGTTTTGGGTTGAGGGACACAAAGTGAGGATAAGAAAATAATTAGGCTGCAAATCTATTATTGTGTATGTTTCTAATGTATAGTGGCCTGCGTGCATATGGTGGAAATTAATTAATAAAAAGGTCATAAAAAATTAATGAATATATTAATACGTTCAGAGGAAAACTATATTGATTTTATTGCTTTTGAATTTAAAGTTGAAGTGATTTCTTGTCTAAACTGTATTGTTATTATCATTACGATTATCATAATTATTAAAATTATTTTTATTGTCATTATGATTATTTTTGCTGCTGCTGTTGTGAGAAATATAGGTTCACATGGTTTTGTTAATTAAATGAACAAATGCTGAGTGTTTTTATAGGCCTCAATTTGTGTCACATTTCTCTCTTGAATCTTAACGTTATTAATAAATCAAGTTGTTTTTTAAGATGAATTTCGGCATATTTTAAGGTAAAATGACCTTATTTTCAATCACAGAAAGCTCAATTTGGTCATTTTAAATAGACTGCGGATCATTCCGTTCTCCTCTCAATTAGGGCCTCGCTTCCTTATGTCACGAGACCCCCTTTGTCATCTCCACTGCCCGCAACAGCAGCAACAAATAAGCCTCCAAATATTTGCCTTCACTTTCATGGTGTGTGTTACCACAGAGTCTTCTCGTTTGGGAGAGATACTGTCGTTTTTCTTGGGGGACACGCCATCTGCGCAGAAACCCAGTACGGCTTCAGGGGACAGGAGGAGGGGGGCGGGGGTCTAGTCAGTCAGTCAGGGAGACATGTCTTGTGTAACAGGAGCGGGGAGGGGGGGTGTATGAATGAGTAAATGCACACGTCTTCTTTTTGATTCAACAAAAAACTTTAAATTACAGATTTTTCTTTTCGTACGTGAGCGTTTGAATGTGGCGGTAAGAAGCATGAATGTGGGGGCAGAATGATTCATAATCAACCCTCTAAAAAAAAGTTGGAGGCAGGTTTTCGCAGGGCTCCCCCGTCCTGAACTGGAATCTCCCCAATAAGGCGCATTGTGTCCCGAACGAGGCGCACAGCTCGGGGATTTACATAAATTATGTTTTATTTTCTGCCCAAAATCAAGCTGCGTTCTCCTCCCTTCTCGGTGTTATTTCTTTTTACCAGTTGCATGCACGGGCCGTACATACATTCTGATTTTTCCTCCCTTTAAAATCAAATCAATAACAGCAGGGCATTTGCTTTTATCATGGCAATAACTTAGACCTGAAGATTGCGCAAAAGCACTTCCGATTGACATGCGCTGTGGTCAATAAAAGAGGCCAGCTGACAGATTAATCGATATGGTATTTTCACTGTGCGTGTATAAGAGCCCTAATGTGTGTGAGATTGCAGACTGACATGATGTTGTATTGTGGGCTAATTTGGGCAGAGCTTTGTCTGCGAGATTCAAAGCAGATTAATCGTTTAATCTGCGTTTCAAGGCGTTTTTTCTTCTGAAATTGACGCTCGCCGATTTGAAAAGAAAGAGGAAAAAGGGAGAAGTGTGCTGTCTTTGAAGCCGCTTTTCTTTTCTGTGTGTTATGGCAGTGATTAGACAAAAAACAGCGAGGCTATTTAAGCGTTTTGGTGCAGATAAGGGTAATTAATTTCAGCGGTCATTTAATGAGAGAGAGAAAGAGGGAAACGCTCTCAGATCGCCTTGCTCTGATGTCCCAAAAATGCGTAATAGCGGTGCTGCTATTCGATATCTGAGAGTCCATTCAACTCTTCAGGGACACCAATCTATAGAAAGATGAAACCAGCGCTGACAAGGTTATTTATTATAGTCCAATAGAGCTGCACATTTCCAACAAGAGTGTCTCTGTGCTCCTAATAAGCTTTTAATGTCCGATCATTCTCGTGGATTTACCACTTTTCCATTTTTGTTCTCCACTTTTTTCACTCTCTCTTGTTCCAGACCAAATGAAATAATTCAGATCCGGGGTTAAGCAGTGTCATTAATATTTCAGTGCTCCTCAGGGATATTGTTTTTCTGCGGTTGTTGTCACTTTTGAGAGGAATTACGCACGGCCTCACAAGCAGCTGCCAATCAGCGGCTCTCTAATTAATTTCTGTCCCTGCAGGTTTGGTTCCAGAACAGAAGAGCCAAATGCAGAAAGCAGGAGAACCAGTTACATAAAGGTAGGCTTTCATCCTGCATGCATGCTCCCTTTTACACAAACCTACTCCTATTTTATTCGTTTTTTATTTCAAGGCTCGAGTACGATAAGCATCCTTCATCTTTACGCACATTTTACGCACACACACGAAAGGGAGAGCAGTGTGGTTTGGGATATTCTCCTCACAATTAGGCTATCTTCTGTGTTTTTTTTTCTTTCAGGAGTCCTGATTGGAGCAGCCAATCAGTTTGAAGCTTGTCGTGTAGCGCCATATGTCAACGTGGGGGCTTTACGGATGCCATTCCAACAGGCAAGTTACTTTGAAGTGTCTACTCTTAAAACCAGACCAATCCCCGGACTGCTGTCTTGGCACAGGCTCTTCACAAGTGCCATGCAGGAGGGGGAAACTGAACTCTTATAACAGTGATAAAAAAAGGTTTGCCAGCACAGGGTAGCCTGTACAGACTAATTGGAAAATTCCCTCTATTGTTTAACAGATTATTTTGCCGACTTCACAGGAAAAAGCCAACATGGAAATAGTTTGACTGTTGGATAATGAAAGGCAAACATCCCTCATGTCTCCTTTACATTTATACCAGGGACAGACCAGAGAATAGACTGATACCGGATTATGAATGTATGGAGCTGAGCCTTTGTTTAAATAGACAGAAATTGAATTCTGAATGTAATAAAATGTATTAAAATAAGCACATATAATATTAGGATGATGAATGAGACTATGTATGTATGTATGTATATATATATATATATATATATATATATATATATATATATAGATATATATATATATATATACACATATATATATATATATATATATATATATATATATATATATATATATATATGTATATATATATTTATATATAGTATATATGCAAAGAAACCAGTACTTTGCATAGTTTCTTAAATCTCCCACTTGTTGAGACAATAAAGAAATAAATGTAATCTAATAAAATTTCAAAAAAGACTGCTCAAAATGATTCTGAACAATTTTATCTGTTTAAAGAAACAATGCACTTTAAATGTTGGAGAAAACTCTCCTTGGATAAGATTGTTAAATTAATAGTATCCATTTTAAGTATTTGGCCCATTTTAAACATTCAGCATTTTCTTATTTATTATTTACTTTTAAGGTGTAGCCAGTCCTGATCAATCGCTGATCTGTTTACATTGTCAAAGACGAAAAATACTAACAGATTATACATTTGGCTCGTTCTGTAATGTGTTATTTTCAAGACCAAAATACTTCCCCATGCCATTAAGATATTTGTTTAAATATCACAAAATATAAAAGACACCAACGTCCTCTTATAAATGTTCTATGGGCTCTTTTTTGTAGAAGTGTAATTTTACTGGAGTTAAGCAACACAAAGGCACCTGGACACCGGCCTATTTTGCAACAAGAAACAAGAAAATTTGTTTTACCTATGTGAAGGGGAAAGAAATCTCACCAAATGTTGTGGATACTATGATATTTTGATTTATGGTCCACTGTATATAAGAACAAGAGAAAATAGGATTATACTTCTAAATAACAATGAAAGTAAAACTTCAGCTAAAACAGGGTATGTACACGCCAACAATAAGATGTCAAAGCTAATAAGAACAAGTCTGCGTGGACAGCAGTGCAATGATGAGTGCAGATGGTGCAGAAAACACTGTGATATGGACATGAGTGCTTTACATGATGGAGGCAGACAGATGAGAATCTGCTTTAAAACAGTTTCCATGGATCTGAATGACACAGCAAATTCAGCAAGTGCAGAGTTAATTCTACTCTGGATGGAGTCAAATCCCTGAAAATGTGCTCTACCCTGAAAAAGACCTGTTGTCAAAAACAAGAGTAAAGACGTAAAATTAGCAAATAAAATTCATGTCACTGTATGATTTTAATCTCTGAACTCTGAACCTGTGAGTGACACTTGCAGAGTCGATAATCCCGCCTGTGCCCCATTATTGGACAAGTAACAACAGATGCCACAAGTCCTCCTCATAAAAAATGCAGTGCAGATGTCTTTTTTTAATAGGTGCCCTAACAAAACAAGTTGTCTTTATTTCAGTTAATTCCCCATTAATATACAGTAAATACACACAGCAGTGTTTACACTTTGTAGTGTTAATTTGGAGTTAACTTAAGTGCTTTAAATATATATGAGAGTGCATTCCTAACACTAAGAACAAAAGTGATACTGTTATGTGCTACAAAGTTTTAATACCAAAAAGAGTCAACAATTAAGAGAGTTAAAGCACTCTGTAGTGTGAACCCATACAGACACTTAAGAAGTGTTAATATTAACTCTGATATTGTTGATTTGCAAATGTTGATTTAGGAGGCAAGTGGATAGAGAAGTAACATCCTGCATCATTTGGTTATATTTAATCAACTCTTTTTCCAAAGCACACCTCATACAGTGTGCATTAAAGATCAAATATGACACTACGCATGATCAAATAAAACACAGGGCAAAACATTAATTTCGATATATAAATGAAACAATAACAGGGCAGAGTATATGAAAAGTCTTCAAGTGTGCATTTAAAAGAAGATACAGCTGTAGCAGACCTTACCTCCCTCAGTAAAGACTTCAGAGGCAGATATAGTAATACTTCCTTAATGCCCAGAGGAACCCTGAGTATTTTATTTCTATGAAGTTAAAAAGCAGCTAACACTGCATGAATTGGGCCAACATGACAAAAAGCTAGTATTAGTGCACTTCAATTTCTGCTTGAAGACCTGCTCTGGTTTATCACTCTGAAGGCCAGAGATTCCCACAGGCCACAAAAGCTAGAATTGAGCTCGGATTTCATCCTATTGACGTCCAAATAAAAACTCAGATTTGACCTTTGCTTCACTGGAGCTGCAGCGCACCTAACAATGACCTCATAAAAAGATGGCCTCCAGTGATATTGCTCAATGACACTTAGGTAGAAAGCAGGGCAGTTCAATCATGAAGCTGAGCTGAATAACGGCCCCTCTAAGCACAGGTCACCCTCCTCCTCACAAGAGTAAACAGTGATTACATCTTCAGCAGTGACACCACATGACCCTCACGCTCCAAAGTTAACGCATGTTCTTCCCCTTCTCTCCCCACCCGTGCGTCCCGTCCTGTAGGATAGTCATTGCAACGTGCCGCCCTTCTCCTTTCAGGTGCAGGCGCAGCTGCAGCTGGACAGCGCCGTGGCCCACGCGCAGCACCACCTGCACTCCCACCTGGCCGCGCACGCGCCCTACATGATGTTCCCCGCGCCGCCCTTCGGACTGCCCCTGGCGACGCTGGCGGCAGAGTCCGCGTCCGCCGCCTCCGCCGTGGCCGCCGCCGCCGCCAAGAACACCAGCAAGAACTCCAGCATCGCCGACCTGAGACTGAAGGCCAAAAAGCACGCGGCCGCGCTGGGACTGTGACGCCAGGTGGCCGGGTGGACGCAAGCCGCGCACGCGCTGTCTGCCACGTCCGCGCGCCTCAGAGACGCTGGACACTCACAAAGTGAGACAATACAAGGACTAAGTGAGACAAGATTATCCAAGGACGATATTTATGATTTTTTAAATGAAGGACGACGAGTATAACTATAAGATTATAGGCTATTTATGAGATAAAGACGTGAAGAAAGAGACTGTGACGTGATAGCCTACGCACAGGTGATCTTTGGACTCCTTCACGAGGACACCCCGAGGAAGAGGAGGAGGAAGAGGAAGCAGCTGAGACGGTCAAAGCTTTGTCAAACAAGGCGAACCATTCTGCGGCTGTGTTATTGTTATTATTATATTAATGTTATGATTTTATTTGAACATAAAAAGAGGCTGGCCTCGCTCTGAAACACTTTCTCTGTCTGAAGACAGCAGGTCTCCACGGAAGAGGATCAGGGCCACTGGAAAAAAACAATAGAGGTCGAAATTTACAATTTAAGTTAGTGATAAAATAAGAATTTGGAATAAAAATCCGAACACTGAGAAAAAAGTCTGGATCTGTGGAAAAATGTCGGAATTCCTTGAATAAAGTAAGAATTTCAAGATCTGAACTCTGGATTAAAGTCAGAATTCTAAAGAAAACAGCATTCAGATATTAAAGTCAGAATTTTGAATATTAGCTAAGTCATGAAATCAGATTTTATAAAAGTCAGAATTTTGTGAATACTAAGAAATAAAAAAATGTATTCAGAGATCAAAATCAGAATTTTGAATATTAAGTCAGAATTGTGTGATTAAATCCTAGGTTTCAAAGTCACAATTCTGAGAATAAAGTCAGGATTCTGAAAAAAAAAGTGTTTTGAGATTCAAATTATAAATTTATTAACAAAATCAGAATTTTAAACATTCAGAATTCTGAGGTTTGGCCAGGATATTGATAATAAAATTCAGAATTAAGAAAAAGTCATCTGAGACTTAAACCAGAATTTTGAGAATAAAATCAGGATTTATGAATAAAACAACATTGTTTTGAGTTTGAAGTCAGAATTTTAAGAACAAAGTCAGGATTTGAAAAAGTCAGAATTCAGGATACTGACAAAAAAAAAGTCTTCTGAGATCAGAACCAGAATTCTAGGAAGTCAGGATTCTGCAAAAAAAATAGTGTTTTCATATGACAAAGTCTGGATTTGAAAAGTCCAAATTGTAGGATTATAGTCAGAATTTTAAGAATTATGTGAGATTTCTAAAAATTCAGAATTCCGAGATAAAGTTAGATTTAAAAAAAAAAAACAGAATTCTGACTTCAAACCAAACATTTTTCCCTCAAATTTCTGGGATCAAATGTGCGAAGATAAAAGATTAAATTTTGGATCTGAGCCCTTTTCTCAGAATTCTTACTTAAATTCCAGGAGTCTGACTTTGATCACAGACTTACAAACATTTCTCCCCCTTTGTTTTTTTCCAGTGGCCCTAATGCTCCCCCATAGGTATTAAAAAGTGACTCTAATTGTTTTGTTTCTCTCAGAAGATGCCCGAGCAGTGTTTGAAAGTCATCTCTCTTTCTTCTCTCTCCTCTCTCACTTGAATGTTTGACCTTGTTTGGACCTTCTCTGGTAAAAGGTGAAACTATAGGCAGAAATGTGAGATAATAATATATGTGTAGGCTATGCTGAACTCTTTTCCCGTCAGTATAACCAACCTGGTGTCCATTTAAGGTGATCATTTGTCCCCTTTTAAAGGTACGGACACGTGTAAAATATGTTTATACACACAAAAACAAAAACATACATTATTTTTATTATTTAGCGGCTTTATGAATGCCTTGTGGGGAATTCGTTCATTTTGTATTTTCCTTTATTTTCCGTGTATTCAAAAAAAATCATGTGCTTTCTGTATGTAATTTTGATGTTTTTATAACAGTGGAAGTGAACTTACCTGAGGCACGGGTTTATAATGAAAAAAAAAGAAAAGAATATTCATGAAAATGTTTTACTTTTTTCCATCACATGTGAAACGTGAATCCACACAAACAACAATGTTTTCGTTCCTACAATAAATTAACAAAAGTTTCTGTAATGAGTTGGCATTATTTTGACATTATTAATTGGCGTTTATGATCTAAATCAGCAGTTTGAACTATTTTTGCCCAAAGCACACCTACAGACAGCTAAAAGTCTCAACACATGTCTATTAATATCTACATAAAGCAGCCTCTTAACCTATCTTTTTAAGTTTGTGCATGTTTTTGTCAGCTTATGTTCTAATGCCTGAGGGAAATGGACAAACAACTGTATTACTCATGAAATATTTAAAATAGGAATTCAAGTTTTCAACAGTATTTTTGTTCTTTTACTCAGTTACTGTTCAGTCAAACGGGTTGTTGGAATGTTTAGAAATGATAGCAGAGCTGTAAAAATGTCCAAAATTTTTCCAAAACATTACCTTTACCTAAAATGAACGTAAAGATATTTAAAAAAAATTAAATAGCAATTGGTTAAAGGGACTTAGAATGTACTGTAATGGGACAGGTGTAATATAAAGTATAGGCAAGAAGGCTAACATTAAAAAGTATAAAGTATTAAAGTCTCAAATAAGTTTGATTCTGATTTATCTAAATTTACTTATCAGTCATTTTACTTAGATGTGAACAAATAGAATAACCACTTTAGCTTGTTAGCTTGAAAAAACGACTTTAAAATGGATTTAATTTGAACAAAAAATATAAACTTTCTTTTTTCAAGCTTACGGTCGAAAGATTTGGCATATTGGTTTAATTTGATGCACCGTGCCGAGGTGCTTGGAGCTTCTTCTTCTGCAAACTGATGAATGTTTGTGCATCAGTGCTTCGATAAAAAGACTGGAGAGGAACAGCAGTTTCAGTTTGCAAAAACACTTGATTTTACCTTTTGTAAAAATGCAGAACAATCTGTTGTTGTCGTTTTCCTTCCCTGCTAATTCTGTTCATGGGGATTTTTGTATTCATCTGTAGTTTTATACACATATCAAAGCATTTAAGGCACTGATAGAGTGACTTAAGAGCTCATGGATTAGTGTGATTGTTTTATTGATCTATGGTTACACAAATTCACAATTGCCCCTCGGCACATTAGTTTGAGAATCACTGATCTAAACATTGTGATAGCGAAATGTGATGCAACACTTTAAGTAATAGGGGCATGTGAGCTACGACTCTGAGTCCTATGCTTTCTTCTTGTCTATTACAACTCTTGCAGCTACAGGTTGATTTTTCTCAACCTAAAAGAAACTTTTTTCCTTTGTAAATGGGCAGAAATTATTTAAAGGTTGCCAGCTTCAGCCTCATCTGACTGCACCAAAAAGGTGTTAAAGCTGGACCGCTCTACCCTGGAACTTTACTTCCCCGCTCAAAAAAGTTGTTTTAAATTCACCTTGAGAAAGTCAGACTGTTGCCTTTCTTCAATCACATCTAATGAGTATGATTTTAATTTGAATTAGGATCATTTTATGTATTTATAGACACTTTTACATTAAAGGGTAAAGTATTTTTGAAACTTAGATTATAATCAGTTTTGAAAGTAGTTTGAAGTCAGTCATTTATTTGAAATAGTTTATTTATTTGCATCAATCAAATATTTGGTTTTAAAAAGTTTGTGTGAAGCATTTAATTTAGATCAGTTAGCTTCACCAGATTATTAATAAATGATACATATGGATTTAGTTTTTGCAAAACAAGAAAAAAAGATACTATTAACTTCAAGTGTCACCTTTTCAAACTGTACATCACAGTAACATTGTGTGAGGTTGAAATAATTCTGGGATCAAAATGAAGTTCAAGCAACAGTTAACACCTCATGAGGGGAAGAAAAAGATTATTAAGTCTTTTAAATTTTTCTAATAGGTTTGCACGTTACGGGAAAAACATGCAAAGTGTGATCACATTGCACAATTTAATGTGGAATGCAATAATTTGACAAATAGTGCAGAAAACCTATGACTAGTGTATTAGTCCCTGCTTTTCTCCTTCATTATACAACAGATGCTTGAGAGGAAGAAGCCTTTTCTTCACTAAACCGGCACAAATGAATTAAAAGGCAGCTTACGTCCAGCTTTAGACTCACCTTACAGCAACAGAAGATGTGAACCCTGACTTTTCTAGCATAAAAGTTTGTTCTTTAACCCATTTAATTCAGACTGTTGCGATTTGAAAAGATGTATACTGCAACAACTTTAAGACTGCTATGAGTTTAACCTCAAATAAAATCATTAGCATTAGATGAGACAACACTGTTGTGAACTTTCTGAGCTGTGCAGGATTGTTCTCTATACTCTGGTGTGCTTTCTTTTTTTTATTTTTGAGAGTTAGATTAAGCTCATCAGACAAAAGTCATACTAACTGCACTTCTCATGCATCATATTTAAGACAATACTACGTTTATATTCAGTTATCTAAGGCAGTGGATTTCAAACTTTTGTAACCAAAGGCACTTTGCCAAAATTTCAAGGCACACCACAGCTACATACATATGAAAAAGCCTTTGTAATGTGAGCTACAGGATGTGATCATTTTGTATAAGCTTTTTTTTTTTTTGACAAAAAAGAAAATGTTACATTTTTAATATCAGATGTTTTAAGGTGTCTCACCAAAAACTGTTTCTCCCTTTATCTTGCTGTCACATTTAAACACCATGACGGTCATTTATTTAGACTAAGTATTTCTCCTGAGCTGGGCTTGAGCGTATCATAATGTATAAATGCATACATGAAAAATTCTGGCTTGATCTGTTAATAATTTTTAAAATGGGCTGCTGCAGAATTTTTCATTTATGCTGTGATGAGCTGTTTCCTGTTCTGGTTCTGCAGAATTTGTCAGCTGATTCTTCATCTATATAATATCATAATGGGACTAATGCCAGCTTCTTAAGTTAGAAAATTAAGTTTACAATGTTGATTTCAACAACTTGATAATTAATTTAAAGGATAGGATCAGAGTTTTTTAACAGCACACAGTCAGAAGTGTTGGCATTTGGTTTGATTTGATACTCAATGCTAATGTGCAAAACACTTTAAGATGTCACATGGGTTTCTTTAGTTTATGAATTCACATTTTCACCCAGACATTAAAGCATATGACCAACTAAAAGTGTAATTTAACACGCTTAACCACCAGCCACTGTTTCGTGGAGGTACACAATTGGACTTGTTTCCCACCACAAAATTTAAGTTAATTAAAGTAGCAAAATCTTAATAAGATGTATTTAATTAAGCTCAAAAGCTTTAAAAATTGGTTCTTTACACTAAAAAAAATGTAACATAAGGTTGATGGATATACATTTATTTTGCAATATAAGCTTAACAAAAGTTTCTTTAATGTGTTGGCATTATTTTGATGTTATTGATTGGCATTTATGATGTTTATTATTACCATTAACATCATTTATGTATTTTTTATGGTTGTTAATGTAGTAATTATTATCATTATTTGTATTATTATTGTTATTATTGTAATCATAGCCAGTGAGCCTGAGGGAGATAGTCTTTTTTTTCTGTTTTAATAATTCATGGCTGTAGCTTTGTGTCTTTTGATAACGTCAGAGTTGTGACAGGCCCGTTTAGTCAGAAACATGGCTGTGTCGCTGCTCTCATGCCAAACCGATACATTATTCATCATCTGGTTATGGAGCGTTTGAAAAGGAGGGCTGGTAATTTCCAGTACAAGCTGGAGAAAGTGTCAGATAAAGGATAAAAAGAGGCAGGGGCCGCTCAGTGCCTCACACATTAAGCTTTCTCTCTGGATGCTCACTAATATCAAATTAAGTCCCTTTTTTAAAAACTCATTTAGGTTTGAACCTCTGCATTTCCCTCGCAATAATTAAATAAGCTCACCCCAACGGCCCTGTAATTACATAAACAAAGATGCATATTTAATTTAATTAAAGCCACAGTTTGTTTGTTTGCACACTGCAGCCCTGTTGCCTACATTACTCTTGGCCTTAATCGATTTTTCTTCTGCAGCAGTTTTAAGATGTTGTCAGTAATAAACATTTTTACATAAAAATAATATAGGTTAATGCTATTCGATGTAACTCCAGTTGTGCATCCCCATGCTCCGCTTGTATCTGGCCTCCTGCCCATCTCTCCACTGCATGGAAATGTTCTCCGGTTTATGTGTCATGACCTCCAGTTTGGTTTTATGCATGAGAACATACAGGCAGGAAAATGCCTTTGTATAGAAATATTTATTAACGCCTGCCTCACTTGACTTACAAATGCGCCTGATTTATTTCCTGACATCTTAACCGCCTCTTATTGAACATTTAATAAGCACCTGACACTGGAGTCGATAATTATAGGGATCCGGATCGCCTTACTCTTCCGATATTCCCACACAAAACACGACGTCTTTGGCTATTAATTAATCCTCAGCTCACAGAGTCTGCTCCACAGTCTGCAGTGTTTGTGCAGCGCCGTTCGGGGCAGGATTCAGACGCCAAAACTATTGAATTATTGATCGGGAGCCTCCACAGTAATGGAGGAGACGGGACGGGGAAAACTGCTGAGCAGTGCGCGTGCACACAGGGACAGCAGGTGAGGGCACGCGCCTGTCCCGCGCCTCTGTGAGGATGTGCAGGACTGTGTGGCAGGGGCGGAGCAGTGGGGGTGCACATCTAGGCCTATACCCATACGGACAGGTGACACCCAATTAGAGCCATGATAATAAAATATGAATCAATTAAAAAAAAAAAGCACAATGTTTGATTTTTATCAATTTGATATTTTTTTTCTTAATTAAAAAATGGTGATTAATATTCAGAACATCCTGCAGAAGAGATTTTCAATTATTTTGTGTATGAAAAGCTAAGGCTCCATATTAGCAGCGTTAATTTTGACAGCACTTTTAGTCTTCCGTCTAACAGATCTTTTACTTTTAATTGTAATTTAATCATTTAAATTGTTTTAGTTTTGGTCTAGTGTTAGTTGGTGTAATTTCACAACATTTTAGTCAATTAAATCTGCTGTAAATTTAGTCAACTAAAACATGAAGTGTAAAGTGTAAGGCATTTTTTATGTTTCCATGAATTTCTGAAGTCATATTTTACACTTAGATAAAATGAAACATCCAATAACCCTTTACTGGATGCTAATAAAGTTTGAATGTTTAAATTAATAGAAAGAAATTTAACTAACCTTTATTTAGGCTACCTGGCAGAGCATCTCAGTTACAATACCAGAATTGACAACAAACAGTGAGCCTGCTCTACATGAATATATCAGTTCATTAAGAGAGCAGTTCTGATTGGATCGCTCCACAACTTATCCAACCACCACCAAGCTAAGGCAGCTGTTATTGGATGATCCTCTGAACTCATCCAACCTTCCCACACAACCAAAGCAGCTGTGATTGGATATATTCCTACTCGTCCCTACCTTCTACTCGGCCTGTGCTCAAAATGTCGACAAGGCAAAATATCGTCATGCACTCCTTGGGGATACGTGTATCGATCCAGATTTTACAGAATCGATACAGCCTCAGTGTTTTGACAGCTGTTGTCAATACATTTTAGATAATGTTAGCAATAGCACAGTAGAAGCCAGGCTGCATGATAAAGCACATTTTCCAAATTCTAAATGAAGTCTACCATCGTTAAAGACGAGAATTTAAGTTTCTTAAGTTGTAAAATCATTTAAAACTCATCATCGTCCTTTTTCTTCTTTTAAAAAAATGAAAAACTTGTGGCAAATTCTGTCAATAGCATAGTCAATGTTCACAGTTTACGTGTGGTGGGTTACATACCGTATCGTATCGTGAGGTTAGTAGAAATACCCAGCCCTACTTTCTACATGACTAAATTAGGAGTGATTGGAGGAAATTTTGTCAACAAACATTTTCATCTACTTTTTATTTGTTGACAAAAATATCGTCTAATTTAGTTTCAGTTTTGTCCGTGTGCACTTGTTTTTATTAGTTACTGTCTAGTTTTTATCAGATAAAAATGGTTGTTGATGAAAACTATGAGAAAAATAATTAGTCGACAAAATTAACACTGTATATTAGGGCCTCTAATTGGCTCCAGTACATCGTCTTACTCATCCAAAATGTAACTTCTCACAGCTGTTTCATATTTACCAGCTGTTTGACATTTTCTTCATTTCAGAGGGCCACACAAGGATAAAAATGCTAACATGGGCCCCTGAAAACCTCATATGTGGTGCATTTTATTTCCCTTGGAGCTTAAATGGGGGTATTATGTCACATCCCAGGTAGATGTTCCTGTTACAAGCTAGTAAAGTCAGAATAGCAGGAGATTGTCCAACTTCCCATTAGGAAATTCTGACCAATGGGAGCATCCAGTGAGATAATTTGCATCTTGTAGATTACAAATTCCGGGATCAAACTGAACCCTCTATCACAGCCCTGAAAGGCCCCAGATTAAAGCTCCTGATTGGTTCGAGTACGTCTATAACACTGATCATCACCAGGTCTGGCCAGGGCCACATCAGGCCTCGAGAAAATTGTCAAATTCAGGAAATATGAGATTGGAAATATATAGTATGGTTTGTAGTCACCCTTTTACTAAATCCCTACAAATATCAAAGTAACTGCAAAAACAATCAACACTGAAGCAGTTTTATCAGGAATGATTTTGTGTTTATATCTTTTCTACAGAAATCCAAACAGAGGTAGAGGTATGTTGGTGTCAAACCCAGAGATGGACACTTGACAGTCAAAATAACAAAATGTCTGATAATCTGGCCCCACATGGTCTGTTAAGGAAAAAATGAGCCCTTAGGCAACTGTAGCTGGTGATCCCTGGTTTATACACAGTCATTACTCACCCAAAGCTGTTCTACCAAGCTTGGTCATACTTACAAGTTTGTTTGTTTTCTTTTTAAATGTATATTTTGGGCATTTTGTGCCTTTATTGATAGGAGAGAGACAGTGGATAGGCTTGTGAAAGGGGGAGAGAGAGTAGGGGAAGACACTCTGCAAACTGGTCACAGGCTGGATTCGAACCCAGACGGGCAGAAGCAAGTACATGGGGCGTGCATGGTTGCTAACCACTCCGCCAAACCAGCACCCCATACTTGCAAGTTTTTTTGTTTGTTTGTTTTACTTCAGAGGACCACACAATGCTGCCAATACCATTGAGCATCATTGCCAAAGTACTTTTTATATATAAACTGTCCCCAACACACACCAGTTGGTTTTACTTAAATGTGTTGACATGTGGTTTGGTAGAGTTTACCAATGGCATAAATCAGAGTCTTATTCAGATTCCCTGATGTCCAACCCAACAACACAAATATGACAAAATCCATGCTCACACTATTTTAAACAGATAAAGCAAACAGGCAACAACTTATAAATGTGTCAGTTTGATGCTTTAGTGATCAGTGAATAGTTAAAAAGAGAACTTAGGATGGACGGGCCCCCTTCACATCCAGGGCAGCCCCTTGTGGGTTAAATGGGTTCAAAAGCAATTTTTTCTGCAATCTGTTATTCAGGGAGTGGATGTACTGTCTTAATACATTTTGACAAGATAGTAGAGGTATGTCTAAAGAACAACATAATGAAAGTGTGGTGTTTCATGATTTAAACAAGTTAGTTAAAAGGAAAAGAAAAAGAAATAACTAAATACCATCAGGCCCATCCATGATAAAAGTCTGTGCTGAGTAACAGTGACGTGTTTTTATTTGTAACTAACAGTGAGGTAAAGCTCGTCAGAGTGATGACTTCATATTAAATGCAGTTATCACATATTCACCACATTTTTTTAATTCAAATTGATTTATTTAACACTGGGGTTCCTGAGCTTAGCCAGAGTCTGAGGACTTCCTCTGTCCCAGGAGATGATTCTCGTAAAGAATATTCATTTGCTGAAGAGGCAGCTCCTCTGCTCTCACAGCTTTTATTCTCTTGTGATCACACACATCTTCAGTGTAAACAAACACGGCAGACAATGTCAAGAGGCTAAATGAGGCTAGCAGTTAGCTCCCGATAACATCCTTGGCAGTTGTGATAATTTCGACAAAGCGATAGAGAGCATATAATCCATGACTTGATGAACCAGTCTATGCTTTTGCCTTGTTGTGCCCAATAATTGTAGCTGCAACATGATTTCACTGAACTGAAAAGAAACTTTTCTTCTCACTAAACTGGCACAAATGAATTTAAAGCTATAGCCTCATCTGAACCATTCAGTGTGATAAACTGGTGTGATGTGGATATTCAAAAGGCTCATATTTCATTAACTAAGATTGGGATTCAATGTATAGCCCTTAAATCTAGTTCTGCAGTCATGATAGACTCCACACAGCAGGAATAAAAGATGTTATTTGTATAATATTGGTATTGGCCAGTATCGGCTTAAAGAGCTAAATATCGGCAGATACTGAAATTTTTGCTGCTGTTTACTGCCAGTGTTGGGCAAGTTACTTTAAAAATGTAATGCATTATTTATTAGTTGTTACTGTCATTTCAAAGTAATTTAGTTACATTATAATATATCTGTATTTGAAATGTAAGGGATTACACTAATATCACATTACTTTTACAAAACCCAAAACCAGTGAAGTTGGCACGTTGTGTAAATCGTAAATAAAAACAGAATACAATGATTTGCAAATCCTTTTCAACCTATATTCAGTTGAATACACAGCAAAGACAAGATACGTAATGTTCAAACTGGTAAACTTTGTTATTTTTTACAAATTTTAGCTCATTTGGAATTTGATGCCTGCAACATGTTTCAAAAAAGCTGGCACAAGTGGCTAAAAAGACTGAGAAAGTTGATGAATGCTCATCAAACACTTATTTGGAACATCCCACAGGTGAACAGGCTAATTGGGAACAGGTGGGTGCCATGATTGGTTATAAGCAGCTTCTCTGAAATGCTCAGTCATTCACAAACAAGGATGGGGCGAGGGTCACCACTTTGTGAACAAATGCGTGAGCAAATTGTCCAACAGTTTAAGAACAACATGTCTCAACCAGCTATTGCAAGGAATTTAGGGATTTCATCATCTATGGTCCGTAACATCATCAAAAGGTTCAGAGAATCTGGAGAAATTACTGCACACAAGCGGCAAGGCCGAAAACCAACACTGAATGCCCGTGACCGTTGTTCCCTCAGGTGGTACTGCATCAAAAACCGGCATCACTGTGTAAAGGATATCACCACATGGGCTCAGGAACACTTCAGAAAACCACTGTCAGTAACTACAGTTGGTCTACATCTGTAAGTGCAAGTTAAAACTCTACTATGCAAAGCCAAAGCCATTTATCAACAACACCCAGAAACGCCGCCGGCTTCGCTGGGCCCGAGCTCATCTAAGATGGACTGATGCAAAGTGGAAAAGTCTTCTGTGGTCTGACGAGTCCACATTTCAAATTGTTTTTGGAAACTGTGGTCGTCGTGTCCTCCAACCGAAGAGGAAAAGAACCATCCGGACTGTTATAGGCGCACAGTTCAAAAGCCAGCATCTGTGATGGTATGGGGATGTTTTAGTGCCCAAGGCATGGGTAACTTACACATCTGTGAAGGCACCATTAATGCTGAAAGGTACATACAGGTTTTGGAGCAGCAGATGTTGCCATCCAAGCAATCATGTTGGAAAAAATCCATTACTGGGAATCCCTTACACACAGTAATCAAGTTCAACTTAAAAAAAAAACATTATCACAAGATGGTGTTAAAATTGAATAAAATATGGTATAAAAATCTCTGAGCTGTGCAGGACTATTCTGTCTATTCAGGTGTGCTTATAATCTGAGAGAGCTGGGTCAAGTTCATCAAACAGGTGACGTCCCTTTAACTGCACTCACATCTTAGACAAAACTCAGTCCATGTTCAGTTGTCTGAAGTAGAAAAAGTTTGGCATGATGCATTTAATCAAATCACCCTTTGGATTAAAAGTGTTACATAAAAGATTAATGGATATTCTTTTTTGCAAAACAAGATTAAAATGGACCATAAACTTCAAGTGTCGACGCTAATTACTGTATACACTGCAAGGACATTTCTTTAAAGCTTAATGAAACAAAGAATTATGGGAGCACAATCAATTTCCACCAACAGTTAGTGTCATTGAACCTGTGCTTCTTCAAGTGGAGGTTCAGAGACTTATAGGCAGAGTGAGGAGGTGGCTCACAGGGTTTGAGCAACTAATAATTGCCACTTATAATTTGTTATATACTCTGAGTGTGTCAAGATATCAAACTCCATCCATTGTTAGTCTCAGCCTGACTTATGACAACATAAATGTAATTTGTCTTTTGTAGGTTGCAAGAACAAAAAATGAAGTCACTTATTGTATATGGCTTCAATGCAGGTCAACATAGCAGTGAAACACATTTTGCTCGAGAAGTATGATGTTTCTTGACAGCCCACAGACTATGTAGAGAGATTTTTTATTTATGCCAATGTGGATGTAACGAATGGGAAAAAGGTTCATCGTATAGAAACTTTGGACAGGCCCTAGTGTTCACCGACAAGACGTAAACACAGCTGAAACTGAGGGTAGCAAAGATAAGGTCATCTCTTGCTGGCATTTACAAGCATGTTGGATCAAACATCAGAAATGTAAAAAAAATGTACACATTTGTTGATATACAAATAAACATCAGTGATACAATGAGAGCAGTGTTATATCATCTTTCATTCAAACAACATTCAATTAGTGTTTAGGAAGTGAGCTCACTGATTGTTGAAGTTTTGTAGCTGGATTTCTTTTTTTTACAACTTCAGTTGCTCAACAATCTGGAGACTTCATTGTTGTATTGTGCACTTCATACTGTGCCACACATTTTCAAAGTGAGGCAGGTCTGGACCGCAGGCAGGTCGGTCTAGTACCTGCACTCTTTTACTCTGAAGTAGGGCTGGGCGATATTACCTAATCTGCATATCACGATTAGTTGAAGGTCGTACCTCGATTACAATTAATGAACGATTATTTTATGCTTACTGGACAAATTAGTTGTGATACCAATGATCATCAACACGGTCTTCCTGCAGTACTTACACTTAACTTATTTCTGCTCGATGTCCTCTGCACAGAATCCAAAATATGCCTAGACAATGGAGACAGTATTTTTCTTGGCTATTAGGTCCTCTGACATATTGGCGCTCGTCTCCTCCATGTTGGCGGCACGTCCTGAGTAAAATTACATCGATTATAGGGTCTAAATGTCGGTTTTGATTATTTTTCGATTAATTGCTCAGCCTTACTGAAGTCACACTGTTGTAACATAGAATGTGTCTTAATGAAATAAGCATCAACTTCCCCGGAAAAGGTGTTGCTTGGATGGCAGCATATGTTGTTCCAAAGCCTGTATGTACCATTTAGCATTAATGGTGCTTTCACAGATGCACAAGTTACCTATGCCATGGGCACTAACATCTCCCCATACTATCACAGATGCTGACTTTTGATCTTTGCTCTAATAACAGTCTGGATGGTCCTTTTCCTTTTTTGCCTGGAGGACATTACGTCCATGGTTTCCAAAAACTCAGACCACAGCACACAGAACCCGTGGTATTGCTGCATGTTGTTGATATTTAGCTTTGCATGATAGAGTTTTAACATGCTCTTGTAGATGTAGAGCAGGGGTGGGCAACTTTCATTACCAAGAGGGCCACATAAAACCATTTTTCCCAGCATGAGGGTCGCATTGTTACAAATTTTCAGAAATTCTCCAGGGGAAAAAGGATGTTGGATAAATACCATTAGAGAATATTAATTAATCCTAAACTTAGCATACCAATATTCATGTGTTACATGAAAAATAAAAGTTATTATACATAATTAAATGAACTTGACACAGAATTGAAGCAAATTTAGCCAAAATGTATGGAATTAAGCCAACAAAGCTATTTTCAAATCAACGAAATGATGAGTATTCCCAAATTTTTAAAGCTCAAAGATTTTACTGATGCCATATTTTTAATGTCTTCTTGAGTAATACTTGATATAATGCTTCATGAAAGAGATTTAAAGACACTATAATAGCAAAGTAGGCCGTAAATAACTTACAAAAGCCAATAAAAATACCAGTTAAGATAATATAGAATTATTTTGATAAGATATTTGAGTTTTCTTCATATTTACAATTGCTGATTTGAAAATGACTGGCGGGCCACATTTAGAGAGGTGAAGGGCCGTACGCCAGTTGCCCACCCCTGATGTAGAGACAAACTGCTTTAAGTGGTTGTCTTTGTGTTCCTGAGCCCATGTGGTGAAACTCTTTACAGAATGATGTTGGGTTTTGATGCAGAGGCTCCTCAGGGATTGGAGGTCACAGCATTCAATGTTGGTTTTGGTGCTTACATACAGAGATTACTCTGGATTATCTGAATCTTTTGAAAAAATTAAGGACTGTATAGTATGAAATCCTGAAATTCGCTTTGTTTACACAGCTGTTCACAAAGTGGTGAACCTTGCCCATCTCTGCTTGTGAATGACTGAACCTTTTGAGATGCTCCTTTTATATCCAATCACCTGTTTACAATTAACCTGTCCACCTGTAAAATGATCCAAACAGGTGTTTTGAGCATTCCTTTACTTTCTCAGTCTTTTGTTGCCCCTGTTTCTGGTTCATGTTGCAGAAATTATTTGACAAATTTGCAATAACACAGTAAAGCTAGCCAGTTGGAACATCAACTATCTTGTCTTCCTTGTGTTTTTGTTGAACTGTATGTAAGAATATATGTTGCATTGACTTTTCAACTGCCCCCCCTTCCCGTGATCATGGTCCAAAGTCATGTATCAGACGGTTAGCTATCAGCATGTTCCCCTGTGAGGTGTAGCCGTGGAGTGGAGGGCCTCCACCCATGAGAGGGGCCCAGGAGACAATGAGACTGGGACACACAAGTGTTCTCCTGATTAGACATGGAGACGACCAGCGCTCTCGCTCTCCTCTCAACACACTCTTAAGACACACACCCCCGCGCAGCCAGCCGGGAGCCAGCCGATGCATTCACGCTCGCTCTCCCTCTTTCTCTCTGTCTCTGCTGTCTCCTACTCTCTCTATCTTATACACACATCCTCTCTCCCTCTCCCTCTCTCTGCTGTAATGGATTACAACATGTTTGAGGAGGAAGAGGAGGGACAGTTTTATTCATCAAATGAGAGCAAATAGGGATACATGATATTCAATTTAGCTGAAAGCCAGTGTGCCAGTATTTTAAACTCATTTTAGCCAATACGGAGACTCATATTTGGATACTTCTCTCTTAAAATTCTTAATATCCTGAACTGATTCAACCTTTTTCTCTTATTCTGACAGTCCATTTGTGTCAGAAGAAAACACAAAACTGGACAAACAATTAATGATTCAACAGAAAATAATAAAGGAAGTCATTAAGCATTTTCATACATATTAAACACTAAATGTATTTTTGTTTTCTACAGAACATCCTCTAAAGTATATAACACGGTCAGTTTGAGCATTATGTTCCATCTGAGTTATCGGGACATAACGTGATTCATCTTTTGTAAAATTACTTTAAAAATTTTTTTACAGTTTAACCAATAATATCAATAATTAATGTTTAACTAACTGATTCTTTTTAAATATGTACAATTTAATTTGTTTCTGGTCCAGTAGGCTAATCTTCCACATCACGTTTGCCTAACTTTAGTTGCAATTGTGATCCATAAATATGAAAAGACATTTCAAATTTTTAAAAAGTGCCTAACCCCTAGATTTTTTTAGATCAATTTTTCCATTATGCTATTTGTATTTATATTTCCATGCACATCAAATGATGAATATAGCATTGCACAATAACTTACCTGGTAATTTACAAAATAATTTCAAAACTGGAGAGGGGGGCTATAATCTAAGGGGTGAACATAATTTCATTTGTCCCATCATTCACTTACCTCTTAAAAGTTTGTGCATTTCTGTTTGTGGAGTCAAACTCTGGAACAGACTGGGTGTCACTTTAAAAATGTGCAGTGACATGCAAATATTTAAATTACACTACAGAAAAGTACTACTAAATTTATACAGATAATTAGTAATAACATGGCCTTGGACCAAAACACTGATTGCTATTAACATACACAAGTAATTATAGTAAATAACTTAAAATGTAGATTAGAACAGATATACTATGGGGAATTTTATAGTATTATGAGATGGATTATTATGAATACTGTTGACATTAAAAATGGTTTTATTACATAAACACTGTATAAACAATATGTGGATTTGTATTATATGGACATATAATGTTTATACTGATTTCTCTGAAGTGCTTACGTATAATTAGGATGTTTTGTTTGTTTTGAGAGTTTGAGATAAATAAATAAATAATTTTGCCAGCAGACTATCACAAGTTTAACTCTAAATATGCTTGCAGACCACATGCCACAGAAGTCACCAAGACATAAGATAATTCATCTTTGTTAAAATCATTTTGGATTTATGTTAACATTTTACATTTCTAACCTTACTCTACCATAAAACATAATAATCAATGACCAGTCAATTGGTAATTTTTTGATAACTCCATTACTTTGGGGGCAAGTAAGCTAAACTGCCATGTCCTGGTTAGGTTTACCAAACTTCAGTAGTGAATATAACCTCTAATCAACAAGGGAAATTTAACATTTTTTACAAATGCCTTAAAGCCTCAATTAAAACGTTACACTTGGTATTTTAAAAAGATGCTCTACACCTGCTCCTTGTATCTTTTAGGAATCATCCACATGAAGAAGATACAGCTGCCAGTTTTGACAGGGTGTAGCTTCAGTGTGGTGAAGCTGATTTTTTCACAAGTAAGTGGTAACTTGGCTTAATAAACTGTAGCTTGCCCATGTATAAGGATATAACAACATCTGTGGTAGGCCTGTGCTCAAAATATCGATACAGCAAAATATCGTATCGCACTCTTTTGGGATACGTGTATCGATACGGATTCTACAGAATCGATACGGCCTAAATATTTTCACAGTTGTTGTAAATACACTTTGGGTAATGTTAACAGTGGCACAGTTCAAGGTAGAAGACAAGCTACATAATGAAGCATATGTCGTAAATTTGAACTTAGGTCTACCATCTTTGAGGATCTGAATTTATGTCTCTCAAGTTGTAGAACCACTTAAAAATCATCCATGTTCTTTTTCTTCTAATAAGAAAAAACTAAACTTGTCAAGAATTTTGCTTAAAGCATAGTCAATGTTCACAATTTACGTGTATCGGGATACGTATCGTATCGTGGCCTTAGTATTGGGATACGTATCGTGAAGTTGCTGGAAATACCCAGCCCTAATCTGTGGTGAAAACTTGTAAAAATGTTCTTACCTGCTTATACAGATAACAAATATTTAAAACTTTTCAGATGCTGAGGTTTCTGTGTAGCTGCAACTAAAAATGGCCAAGACTTGAGTGGACCATTTTCAGATGTAAAAGGCTTGGTCTTCATTAGTGTAAATACTACCACGCTGTGAGCATTAGCCTCTATAAATGAGATATGGATGCCCTGACAAATAATGAGGAGGATTCCAAAATAAGTGACAAACATGTTGTTTTGTTCTTCATTTATATTCTGTTAATCATTCTGTTTTGAATTGTTATGGTAATACAACTCGTATTGGATCAATCCGTCACCATGACAGCATTAATATTCCTAAAGCTCAGTGTAGAAGCCATTGCAAACTTTTTGGAGAATATACATTTAAGTTAACAAATTAAAGTTTTCATTTAAGTGATTAATCATCAGGATAAATTTCATTTAGATGTATGTAGTTTTATATGAAGCAAGTGGGTTATTTATGTTAATTCATAGATTAAATCTATACCCGTCTGGTAGATGTGGGGTTATGGGTGGAGTTTTAGTTATTTAGGTCAGCCAGCACAGGTGTGGGAGAGCCTTTGTCATTTTCAGGTTGACAAGAGTTGGACACAAAATGTTTTTTGACCGTGAAACTTGAACTTTGACCAAGGGATACATTTTTGTATCAATGGAGCCCTCATCTGCCAAATAAATGGAACACCAACGAATCTGTGAGTAACGTAATTATTTGATTAATGAAAGTGGACACGCGTCAGATTATCTGTCAAGCTCGGATCATTCAGGTGGCTTTCAAAACTGCTAAAGATTAATCTGCCACTACACTCAGATTGTCCTGAAAAAAGGTGCTTTTAACTTGTTTGTGTTTGAAAGGGTCAATGCTTTACGGCTATCATAACAGAATTAATCCAGGCAGACTAGAATTAGCAAGGGTTAATGGTTAAAGCATTTTCCTTCATAAAAGAATCAATAATTGGAATTCTAGGAGCCCTGATCAGAAAGTTTAACATTCTAACATTAAGCTGATGGTTAAGTTTAAAGTATTTAATGTCTTTCATATTTTTAAATCTGCCAGCCACAGTTGTGGAAAGGCAAAAAATAAAACTCCAGCCCTGTATTTTATGCTGGTACTGATACCATGTTCATATTATTACACATACCGGAGTGAAGAAAACAACTCTTGGGCATGCATGAATCCAAAACCATGGGCACACACATCATCGTAGCTTACTGGTGAGTCACAACTGCACTCCACACACTGGAATCTTTCATATCAACTGGTGCTGCCTTGTTGCTATATTTACCCCCGCGCTACAACCCCAGAGACAAATACACTACTCTCTCATTTCCCGCACTTGGCCTTTTATCAAATTAGGCCATGTTAAACAATCGCACAGAGGACTTTTTAGTGACAGCTGCATGTGAATGGCTGCGGCTGGATGTGATCGTGTGCACCGTTTGGATCCCCTTGCTTGAATTTATGTGAGGAAAGTACGCGAGCTCTCCTCCTCTCTTCTTTCTCTCTGAGGGCTCGCCTTTGTTACATGTTAGGAGCGCTCAAAGAGCAGGGGCGCAGGCAAAGACAACAGCCATCAGGAGCAACGGCAGATAAAAGAGCGGCTTCAAAGACATCAAATGGAGCGAAAGTGAGAAAGAAACCTGCTGGAAAAAAAAAACTCTCAAATAGCACTCGGGCCGGCAATTAGGACGCCATATATTGCTGCCTGTTATCATGCACCGCGCAGGCCTGGGTGGCTAACCGCAGCACTTGGTGTGGGTTGCAGTCAGCGGAGAATTGCAGCATTCACAGAGCTTGACTGTATTTAATTTCACTGTAGGATGAAAAAGTGGGTGTTCACACAGATTTGACCCCTGCTATGACCAGCGAGGCTTAACTGTGGTGATTACAGACAAAGAAAAACAACAGTCTCTATCTCCAGCTCCCTGCTATTCAAGCGGGCTGAAGTAGAACAAAACAAAACAGAGGTCAGAACAAAACAAGAAGTCTAATTGTTTCACTGTTTCCTGTTTAGGTGCCCCGGGGCAATCTACACATTTTTATGTACTGGGTGCATTTTATTTGTTATTAATTCATTTCCAGTTGCAGCTGGTTCGCAGATTAGGGAGATAACATAATGTATAACTCCCTGCCCTGGGAAGAAGACATAACATGGGTGCATGTGTTGAGACCTGTGGGCATTAGCTACTCTTGGGGGGGTTTATTGTTTGCATGGAAAACTGAAACCACCGCCTGATGGTTGTGCCTCCATGAGGTATACAAATGCCAGACAGTGAAAGTGCAGTGGTGGGGCAGGAAGAGGGGCAGGGGTGGAGTGAGTCATAGAAATATTTTAAATGTGGGATGAACATGAGGCCTGAAGACTTCAACCTTTGATATCTACACTTAAATACATTCAGACTTAAAAGTTTTCACTTGTCTGCCTTCACACATATACGGACTTGCGTGGCACCCCATTCTTCATACGAAGGGTTCAATAAGACGTTGGCCCCTTTGCTGCTAGAACAGCTTTAACTCTACTGGGAAGGCTTTCCACAAGGTTAAGGAGTGTTTATGGGAATTTTTGACCTCTCTCCCTGAAGAGTATTTGTAAGGCCAGACAGTGACACTGGATGAGAAGGCCTGGCTCTCAGTCTCTGCTTGAATTAATCCCAAAGGTGTCCTATAGGGTTGAGGTCAGGACCCTGTGCAGGCCAGGCAAGTTCTTCCACACCAATTCCCTCATTCATGTTCAGCTTCTCCTCTCTGGACAGATGTATCTCTTTCCAAAGTGCAAAACAACGCAGTATAAAAATAGTTTTGTCCCTGCCACTATTGCTGAGCTGAATAAGTTGTAGCCTTTTTGCACTCAAGTATTTTTCTGTTCACGCACTTGCCCTTTGTTGTACTTACCCTTTAAGACTGTTACTCTTTTTAATTTTGATCTTAATGGAGGGTGCGTCTGCAACCAACATGTGTACGTGTACCCCTCTTTCATACTTTTTGTCTTTTATACTTATGTCTGCAGTGATAAAACCTTGACCACTTTAATGTTTAAATTTTGTTTGTACCTTTTCGTTCTCATTTATGAATTGGTGGTGAAATCTCACCTAAACCTGATTTCTTTATGGACCTGCTCTGTGCAATGGTGCTCAGTCATGAAGGAATGGAAAGAGGCCGTTCCCACAAAGCTGAGAGCATGAAATTGTCCAAAATGTCTTGGTGTACTGAAACATTAACAGTTCCTTTTACTGGAACTAAGGGGCCAAGCCCATCTTTTGAAAACACCCCCACACCATAAACCCCCTCCACCAAACTTTACACTTGGCACAATGCAGTCAGACAAGTACTGTTGTCCTGTCAACCAAGAAACGCCGACCCATCTTCACCCAGACACTGCCTGACAGAGAAGCGTGATCATTATAGAGAACACGTCTCCTTAGCTCTAGAGTCCAGCAGTGTGCTTTACACTACATCGACGCTATGCATTGCACTTGGTGATGGAGGCTTGGATACAGCTGCTCAGCCATGGAAACCCATCCATGGAGCTCTCTATGCACTGTTCTTGAGCTAATCTGAAGGCCACAGGTAGTTTGGAGCTCTGTAGCTGCTGACTCTAGGGTGTGTTCTAATTTGTACTTAACTCAGAGTTGGTATGTGTTTTTTCAAACAGAAAATGTCCTAATGCACTCCGGAGACCGCACAGGCACAAGAGCGTAGGTTTGATTTTGGCATTGGTGGGGACATAAAAGTGCACCAAGATGGCACCCTGGAAGTTGATGTGTTATGTATTCATGACTGTTTTTTAATGCCATGTAGAGCTAATCAAACAAACAAGCAAACTATCACATTCAGAAAAAACTATTCTACCGGTTTATACTTTACCTCTAGCCTCAATCTCTACGGTCTGCACCTTGACAAAAATATATTGATGCATGATGCATGAACAGTGGGACAATTTGGAATTAATCAGGAATTTTGATGGTATGGTTATAGTCTGATAAATATATAACCAAAACCAAAAAGGACTAATGATAAGTGTATTCCCCAATAAAATAAATGTATAAAGTCATGTTTTTAATCTGAGGTTTTATTGTATTTTTCCCCCACAAACTTTTATTGTTGGTCTTAAACAATAATATATGGATAATAAATAAAACAGTCAAAATGTGTATCTCTTTGGCATTAAATACAAGCATTTTTTAGTTATAACGTTATATACTATGCTTGTGTTTCATGGGACCATGCAGTAGTGGCATAATACTGATAGGGACGTGTCCCTAGTGTCCCTACCCAATTCTACGCCCCTGCACAGGCATAAGATTTAATAAGCTGCTCTGACTGAGATCTTTGACCACCAAAATCCAGTCAGCTGTTCTTGTGGTTGACAGAAATCTAAATCTTGAAAACCCTATGGCATCCAAAATGTAATCAGTTAAGAGTGGACACCCATCCAAAGTGAGAAGAAAATCCTTTCAAGTGTTGTTAAGTTTTCAAGAACAAAAGCAATGAATGATAATGAGGCCTGGTTACCTCTGACTTCCTAAATAAAATATAATCCATGCCCCATATGGGGGACCGAAGATGTTTTTGAACCAGGCTTTAAAAATGTCGTAAAAAGCTCGCACATAACCATAACACATCTAGAGTTCTGCAGCCAATCTCAAGTGGACACTCGATAAACTACAGATTTGAACATTTCTACATGGGCCTCCTTTTCAACCCTGGATGTTGCTGCCTAGTTTAAGGACCATAAATAATGAATGAAAATTAGGGAAACTGACTCTTGACCATGTGCCCACAAGATCAACTGCAAATTTTATTAAAAAGCAACGGATAACAAAGTTATGAGAATATCCCTAAAGTGTTTAAGAGTCATTTTTACAAGCAAGTTATGACCATGAAGCAACATGAACTTGTCCTCTAACTTTTGACATCTACGAGAGAGAGAGAGAGAGAGAGAGAGAGAGAGAGGCTGTGTCCGAAATGGCATTCTAACGTACTACATACTACAAACTCGTGTATATACTGTATACTATAAGTACTATATAATAGTATATACTATATAATCATACTATAAGTATGATTAGGATGCCAACTGTTCCCACTGTAATATACTACTAAGTTTCCCATGATACATTTCGAAGCACACCAGGCTATCAAATATCTGTGTTGATTCGCCACATTTGAAAGTTCAGAGAGCATTTTAGGCGAGAAAGTCACCGCGTAGAATACCAAAATGTGGTCATTTGAGCCATAAAACGCAAGGATACAAATTTCATTTCGGCATTTCGGACATTCCGTTATGAGCACCATTATGCTATCGAAGAAACTTCCGGTCGGCTCAAAAACAAGAGCCCATTTACAAAAGCGTTAAAGAACTACAAGGAGATAATAAAAGACGCGTTTATTTTTAAAATGGGAAGTTTGCTAGTGGCCGATTTTTAGCTGAATGCCGGTCGGTCTTGCTTGGCGCAATGCATTATGGGGCGTTTGAGTGTGACTAGTATGCCCACCTCGCATACTTAAATTTTTTTCCGATATAGTATACATCCGGGTATTTCTCGCACATTCAATCTTTTCATACTATCTAATGTTAACACACTACATACTCATTTTGACGTCACACTTAGTATGAGTAGTACGTTAGTATGCCATTTCGGACACAGCCAGGGAGAGAGAGAGAGAGAGAGAGAGAGAGAGAGAGAGAGAGAGAGAGAGAGAGAGAGTTTGAGGTTAGACAATGAATGTGCCACAGACCATCTTGTGCTTTTGTCCACGTTTTTTAACATGTAAATTTTTTAGTGTTAATTGTTATATTTAGCTAAAGATGTTTATTACAACTACTAAGTGTATATGATATATTTTTATCATTGATACATGTTTATTCATTTTGCTTATTGCTTGACTTTTAAGTGTCATGAAAGTGTTTAGGTCCAGTAAAATCATGTAACGCTGATGAGGTAAAATCAATGTGCTTAATAATCATGATCTCAATATCAGTCCAGACAACAAAAATCGTGGCTTCTGTCTCAGTCGAGCAGCCCTAACTTAAAGCACAATGTACTTGACTTTTGTTGACAAGAATTAAGTCTTCCTAGGGTCCAAATGGATGCTTTTTTTGACTGTGATTGGTAAAAATTCCTCTAAGTGTTTTTGATTTATTATATAAACAAGAATGGAACGGATGGAACTTTTGAAAACAAAATGCCTCCGGTCTTGGCTGTCAAGTCATAAAAGAGCAACATTAGTTGTGCGGTGGATACACTGCTGAGTGAGTCTGTGTTTGAATGTGGTTTCACAGAAAATGAGAAATCCAACAGAAAGAAAAGAGAGAGAGTAATGTCAAACATTTGGTCCACGCCTACAAGGGGTATATAGATATGTTTCAATCATCAGATGTTTGTACACAGATTCTTAAGTTACAAAAAGCCTCTTTGAAACACAGAGCCCGACTCATCTCATATTGATTGTATTCACGCCGTCTGAAGTTTACAAGAATGTCATTTTAAAAAATGTCACAAAGCGACAAAAAAGCAGACGAATCGCCCAGTATTTGTATCAGGATGCTCGAGTGTCCTTTTAATGTGGGCAAATCTGGGGAGGTCCAGGATCATTCATTCTGGGGTTAAAGGCTCTTTTCAACATTGTGTCTGGGGAACCATTTATGACCATTTATATATCTGTCAGCCGCACTCAAATGCTCTGTGAGCCGGTGACAGACGCGTGCGGTCAAAGCAAAGTTTAGCCGTGATGGAAAATAGCCCCTGGTTTTCACTATGAGCATCAATCACCTGTGTACTGTAAATGTTATACTCATAAAGCCATAAATCTAAGTAGGAGCACTGTGAAAATCAATACATCTTCCTGATGTTAGAAAACATACAAATCCAAGATGGATACGCTGCACGTAATTCACTTACAGATTTTCCCTTTGGTAGTTGCTTACAAACACATCATGACTCAATGAAAAATGTATTGTGATTGTTTCAAAATGTGATCTAAGGAGTGGGTAAACATGAACAATATGTCAGGCTACATTTATTTCATGAAATGCCTCTGAACTACAGCAAATATGTCAACAGACAAAGTGTTTGAGGGGAGCATCAAAGAAAACTTCAAAAAACAGCATATTTATCATACTGATGTGGAGCTGATGATTTGGATTTCAGACGGAGTGAGCTCATAACGATGTGAAAACTGCTCTAAAGAGGCGTCCAATCAAGTTGGAGCAACATTTACGGGAAACGGTCTCTTAGCCTTACTGAGGACTCTCTTCCAAGAGGTCATTGGCTTTTTCTAAGAGAGTTGTCATTGTGTAAAAATGAGTAAGGAAACAAAACTTAAAACAAGGTAAAACTTTATTTGAACTCCAATTAAGTTGGAACGTGCGAAAAAAAAATAAAAACAGATTATAGAATGGAGTGGAATAAGTTAAAACTTTTGTCCCACATGGGGAAATTTGCAAGGGGACAGCGATGCTAAATGAAAAAATAGACATATAAAAAAATAGTATGTGATTTAGAAATCCTTTTAACCTTTATTGAATTGAATACACAGAAAAGACAGCACATGTAATGTTAATAAAATGTATTTATCGATCTATTTTTTCAAATATTCACCCACTTCAAATTTGATGCCTGCAATAAGTAAATAAAAACAAAAAACATTGGGAAAGTTCCATAATGTTATTAACACACCTGTTTGGAACATTCTACATGTGAACATTAGGTGATTTTTTTTTTTCAAATTTGGTTAACATGCCATAATGTCATCAGGGAATTTGCATTATTGAACAACTGTGAATCGGTTCTCATTTTCCCCTAAAAGAGCAGTTCAAAAGACTTGACTTGTTTGCAAACTTCA
Organism: Scarus forsteni; assembly: GCA_036419115.1. Taxonomy (NCBI): domain Eukaryota; kingdom Metazoa; phylum Chordata; class Actinopteri; order Labriformes; family Labridae; genus Scarus; species Scarus forsteni. Next base: position 11,870,874 of record JAZDUH010000270.1, read on the forward strand.
CCAAACAACCAATGAAGTAGGTCAACAAAATAAAACAAAACCTCTGTTTAAGAGTAGAAGATAACACGATGATAGAAGAAGATAGCATACAGTTTTGAGGTGCTGAAGAGTTTCACTGATGACCGTAGGTTGATGACTGTAGGCAGAGGCAGGCTAACATTTCCCATTGACTTGAAGCCATTTGAGCTAAGCTAGTTATTGGTGGGGGACATTTGTCTGTCTCTTGTTAGTGCACGCAGAGTTGAAAGAATGGCTGCTGTCTGCTTGTTGTGGACTCAGGAGCAAGGAAAGACATGAAACCTAAAAAATGTTGGACTATTGCTTTAAGTCAAAGACAAAGTCAGCTTTATTGTCAAATATGCTATACATGCTTGACATACAGCACAGATGAAATTTCAGTCCTCTCGGACCCACGGTGCAAAAGGCAATATTAAAAACAAGAGTAAAGAAACTAAACTACAGTATAAAAAATATATAATAGCCTAATAATATCTAAAGTAATAAATAGAATAAATTTAATATGAACAGAATAATAAGGTTGCACTTTTTTTAATCTCAGTGCTTTATCTGGAACAGAGTTTTCAAGGTCACACAAGGCAACAATGAAATATAAGCGCAGAATGTATATGAAGTCAATCCAGCCACAAAAAATGCTGCTGCTCTTAGAAAGTGTCTGTTCTTGATTTCACTGCCATCGAGGATTTGTATACAGTTTATTATTTGACAGCCTGTTAAAGCATTTAAATAAATATTTTTCTATATTCATGTTTGTCAAAATTCTGAGGATGTGCATGGCCAGGCTGAAATCAGTCGCTTGGACCTCCTCCTTTCTACACCTGATATCACGCTCCTCGTGCCGACACTCAAATTTGCAGGCACCCCATCTCAAAACAGACTTATCCAGCATATATTAACAGCCATGATTGTGCCATGTTGACCGTCACATGTCCTCTTGACTGGTAGGTGTACACTGCAGTTCACGTCTAATTTGTAAATTCTGGACGACGTGCAACTGGTGAGCTGGATCAACACAGCAGATTCACAGCAGTTAACAGCAAGTTTATCTCCAGCCTAAAAGTTCCTTGACTTGTATAAATCAATCCGTAATACTGGGCAATGATACCTCTGAATTTCTTTAGGATGAAGAGTTTTTTTTAACACTTAACAGGTTTAAAAAGGGACACGTGGCTCCAATGTCATCTGTCTAAACTTGAAGCTCATTTTTTCTCTCATTAATAAATTAAAGAGGGGGCATTGTTGTAAGTTTGTAACCAACAGTGTCAATACAAACTGTAAGAGCAATCTTTATTCCAGTGGAGTTTGTCATTATGCGAGTTCCTACTGTATGTTTCATGTCATTGATTGCTGAAGCATTATCCATGAAAGTGTAAGTTTACCATCCCACGTACTCTCCTGTATATTAATAAGTCTCTGGGCCGGTAAAATATGGGAGCAAGAGGTCAAGTGCTTTCCGAGTAATAGAATTTTAAATCAGGGGAAAGTCTGTCATCCAGGGCATCTTATTCCGATGTTTTCATTGATCCTGCCACTTGTGTCCCCTCATTGATACAGCACTATTGACAGCTGTATTGCTATGGTAATTTACTCCTCGGGCAAGTGCATGTAAGTCGCTGTCCCCGGGCTGGAAGATAAATACATACAAGACATACACACACACACACACACACACACACACACACACACATGCCTTATTATAGGCTAATAAGATGAGCATGAAAGGTAATGTATAATGGAGGAGGACCATGTCAAGTTCAACTGGGAGGAGCAGGTTGAGTGGGCTGTTTGTGTGCCTGTTTAGGTGAGTCACTGGTGGGGAGAATGCATCATGTTTCAATGCGGGATAATGTAAATTGATGTCACAAGCGCAGAGAAGGGCAGACAAAATGTGAAGAGCTGACTGAGCCGCATTACAGGGGGGCCAAGGAGGCATCGGAGGAGGCAGGACCCCGATGCGGTGTGACGTTCCATTTGATTACAGCGCTGGCTCAACAATCTGCCAGCGTCTAATTAGATAGGGCCGCATTAGCTTCCTCCACAGTGGGGAAGTGTGAGAGAAGGACACTATCTCATTCTGAAATGGGATGTAAAAATAGATCTCACAACTTGGCCCGCAGTTCATGCTCCCTCCCCACTTCTTACTGCGCGACACTCAATCTCTGTCTCTTCGAGTTTCTCACACTCTTTCAGATTCCTTATGCCTTCTTTTTCTTCTTCTGCATGAAATTTATCAAAAGGTAATAACTGTCATAATTTATCAGGGTTTTTGTTAGTTTTCTACACAAGTTAATATCAAATGTTGTTTTGTTAATATGGCACAACAACCAAGCGTGGATCATTAAAGGCTTTAAAATAGCATCAAACTTCTCCATCGTCTTGTTTTGCAGTGGAAAAGAAACTCAAGGAAGTGACACATGTATAGAGAATGAATATGCTTCTGAAAATAGCTGACACTTGCTGCGGCAGATAGAGATACGAAGGAGGCAAAATGATTGACAACGACTACCGCTTATATACTTAAAATCCGCATTTAAAACTGCAACCTACTTCTCTTTAAAAGTTGTTCATCAGAGTGACTGACTGGCAATGAATTTGGACTTGAAGAACCAGGAATGTGGTGGGTGGGAAAGAGGAGGCGCAGAGAAAGTCCCTCAGAAAGAGCAGGCCGAGTTGAGAGGACGAGGGCAGCGATATGAGCCGAGCAGATAGAGAGAGGATGATGTTTGAGAAGGGACACGGAGGTGCCAAAGACATGAGTGTGCCAAAGAGGAAGCACTTTGTTGAGCTAAAGCATGTCTGAGAGACTGCCTGCTATCTTAATGATGACAGGGACCCTTTTAAAGGGTCACACGTAACACACTGTGCTGGAAGAGCTCTTTTAGAACCACCTAGGACAAGCAAAGTTTCTTGTTAGGTCAAACAAGCAAGTTCAAGGAAGTAAATGAATGCATTTTGAGCTATAAAACCAAAGGTGTAGGGATTATTAATGCATAAGTTAGAAAGAACTCTCATCTAAATTATCTATATTCCCCAAGCCTAGTTGATCAAGATTCATGTTGTTCTCATTTGTCATAACACTGCCATTACACCAGTTAAGGAAGCCTTTGTTAAGGAAACACACCACTTAAGCAAATTTAGAACCACCTAGGACAAGCTGGATGGCAACGTCGAGTTAAAGCCATGCCAGAAAATTCTGCCCTGTGTACAAGGAGTTGCTGTAAATACTGATGATTTTGAATAGAAGAATAGAATAAAATAAACACTTATTTGTCGAAATGGGGAAATTTGGTGTTCCAGCAGCAAAGGGGAAAGCAATGACAAAAAAGACTAAGTATTAAAAAACAGTCTGTGAAATACTGTACAATAAGGCTGGAACGATATGCTTTTCTCCAGATAATTTTTTTGACGATTTTTAGGGGCCTATACGATTTAAACAGCGATTCTACGATACTGCTGATTTTTGCAATATTTAGTGAGCTTTATAACTCCAGCGCAAAAGATAAACAATGAAGATGCCTACAGGCTATATAAGGAAAAATACGCATCACATGTGAGATTGTTTTTATGATTTTTTCAGCAACATATTTTAACCAGCTGTTTATACTCTCTCTTCAAAAGCCTGGATTGCATTTAAAGGTGGCTTATTAACACAGACTAAAATGAAGCATTTAAATTTGGAAAGAAATCGATTTTTGAACAAAAGATCGATTAAAAAATAGTCAAACAAAAAATCCAGATGATTATGTGAATTGATTTTCTCCCACCCCTACTGTGCATATGAAGGCTAGATATAAACCCCCCTCTGAAAAACTACACTATAAGAATTATTTACACATTTACAAATTAATTGCACATGAGAATATCCATGTTGTTGGGAGACTTGGAGGCTGTTAGCTCGACTTGGTTTCATGCTGTGAAGCTCTGTAAAATGAATTCACTGAATGTCTGCAGCCCTCTCACTGATTTCCATTAATCATATCCATAAATATATGTTAGAACAAATGTATCTATTAGAGCATGATATTTTAACTGTTGAAGGGATTCAGAGAATTGCTCCTTCCATAAAATCTAATTTGCTATGAGAACAAGCAGACCATCATGAAAGCAAAGTTTCTTGTGAGGTCAAACAAGCCAGTTCAAGGAAGTAAATGAATGCATTTTGAGCTATAAAACCAAAGGTGTAGGGATTATTAATGCATGATAAGTTTGGAGGAACCCTCATCTAAATTATCTATATTCCCCAAGCCTAATTGCTAAAGATTTATGTTGTTCTCATTTGTCATAACACTGCCATTACACCAGTTAAGAAAGCCTTTGTTAAGGAATTCTAAAACAACACTTTAGCAAATTATAATTAAAACAACTGTTGCTACCTCCACCAAGGAGGTTATATAATTGCCAGTGTCTGTTTGTTTGTTTCGCTGTTAGCAGCATAACTCAAGAAGTTATGGACGGATTTCAATGAAATTTTCAAGAAATGTCCGGATTGGGACAAGGAACAAATGATAAGATTTTGGGAATGATCCGGATCACCGTCTGGATCCAGGAAATTTTTTAAAGGATTCTTTTACATTGCAAGATAGGACCATTTTTCGGCATTTGTGCATATTTGTATGTTTTTATGGTCAAGGAATCTAAATATTTAGATGAAATAAAGGTAGGACTAATATTTATGGTGAAAATAAAAATATGGGTGAGGATTGTTATATTAACAGTAAAAACATCAGTAAAAATCAGGGATGTACGATATTATTGGTATGATATTGGTGTGGGTCAATATTGGCCTAAAAATTTGAATAACTGCATATGGAGATATTGAAATATTTGCATATATTTACAGCAAAATACATTTAAGTAACGCTTCACCTTATCAACACTACATGGGAAGATTTAAAAACCATGTTGTACAGCTCTCATCTCAGCTTCATATTTTAAAGAGAAAAAGTGTGAACCTGTGACCTAAATTTGTCCAAACTGTTGGGTCAAGCATGCCGTTTTTGCTCTTGTTTTTGTGGCTTCACAGAATTTAGCCAAAATATAAAAGCAACATAAGCAAGACAAATAACTTAATACTAAAATCTATCACAAGAAGATTCTATTGACTTTCTCCCATAAAGATATAAATAACTCTTCAATAACTGGTCTGAACTCAGAGTCTGCGGCTGGATGGCTGCACAACTATAAATCCAAGACTAATATCGCTCATAAGCATTATTATATGTCATTGGTCTGTATGTGGTGCTCGATTATATGGAGGAAAATGTAAGCAGTAGAACAATCTTGGTCTTCAGAGTGCAGTATATATAGAGCTGCAGCACTAATAATAAAAGCATTACAGTAATCTTTTTGGAGGTAACTTGGTTTGAGACTTGTTTAACATGTTATTTGTACAAAATTGCATATTCCAAATGACACAGATTGCATTGTGATTGTTTTATTGCTTAGGCTTGTGTGTACATAAAATGACGGCATTGTGAGGCTCCCCCACTTCCATGCAGCATTTTTCACTAAAAAACAGCCTTTACCAGCTATAATTGTGAGCTCTGCGCCGCTGCTAACGTCAACACTTCCTCATATTAGTCACATTTGTTGACTTTATTCCCTAAAAGCCATTTTTCTTTTGTGAGTGGGTTGGATAAATATAGCTGGGCTGCCTCACTGTGAGAGTTTTTAGAAACAAATGCGATGTATCTTTATAATATTTCCTTTGGGTGATATTTACAATCCCAACACTCATATCACAGAGATTTCCCCTTTAAATGCTGTAAGGAATAATTTGAGGAAACAGCAGCGTGGTGAAATAACTGAACTTCTCATAATGGCTCACTCAATGATCAAAATGTGAGATGAAAACCCGAACGGAGAGCCTGCAGACCGGAGAGAGACGGAGCGGTGTGGTCTGGAGGGGGAGCGTGGACACAGAAGAGATGGGAACACTGTAAAAACATATCCCTCCGGCACCATTATATAAGCATACATATGGGACGGTAAAAATGGAAGACGACACTTTAAATGACATTATTATAAAATGCAATACTCCTGGAATGATCCCTTATTAAATTAGGCCCTATGATCCAAGATGAATTTCCCGCTTCTCTAATCCATCAAGAGGGGAATATTAAAAGATAGGCCTCAACTGGCATTAGAAGCTCACTCCGTCTTGACTTTCATTATTCTGCATTAGGGTGCTGCTGGGGGAGAGCCTCTTAATGAGAATTACAATGATTCACTGGCCCCGGCCCCACTTCTGACAAGTCAAATATTAACTCCTCAGTCACAGCTGTCGGAATTAAAATACTTTGTAGCCGCGGACGTGCTAAATTAAATTGGCCTTTTATGTTCCTTACATGGCTGACCCCCGTGGGGCTCCGAGCGCCTCAGTCGCCACTGAGACGGCTTTGACGGAGCGAGAGGAAGAGGCAGTGCACACACACTCACACTGCAGGGACTCTCGCGAAAACAAACATTTCAGTCCCCCGTGTGTCATTCTGTCATCTTCCCTCGCCATCGCTCTATTCTCCCCCTTTTTCCTCCGTTCTGCACGTCTCACCAGAGGCTGCTTCCTTGGCAGACATCTTCTCCGTGCTGTTTGTTTGATAGCCAGTGTCAGCTACTGTCGACTGCTGTCTGTGTGTTTTCTCTCGCCGCGGTCCCTCTCTATTTGCGGGGGCCACAGACGCGCATAAAGGCGGCTCACCTGTTGCGCAGCCTTCATGTTTAACAGGCAGACAGATTACCATAACAGAGCTGCCCTTTAAAAGAGCTTTGTTTCTAATGTGATTAAGGTTTGCCACAAAGACAACAAATCAAATTTAAATTGACCTCTAAAACTTTTACTTCAGTTAATTTGCAATCACTTAAGCAGGGGGCTCGCAGACCCACAATCCTCTCTGCCTCTTCCCAAAATTCCTCTGTGTGCTAACCAACGCATGCTGGGCCGTTCCCGCGCTCAAACCCCGCTTGCTCGCCCGCCAGCTCGCTCTGGCCCCGAGGTCACGAGCGCTGACGGTGAGAGTGGGGAGGTTTTCTGACTTTTGCCTGCCTCTTTTCCCCAGCAGCATTTCTGCTCGCACTGCCAGCAGAGCTCCGGATCCTTTCTCCCGCTCCGTTTGAGCCGCTTACAAACGAACGATCGATTTCACAGGCAGAGGGAGAGAGAGGGAAAGAGAGAGAGAGAAAGAGAGAGAGAGAGAGAGAATATAACCACCAGTGACCCTGCAGTCTGTAAATGTTACACTTGAAATCGCTGGATTTATTAAAAAAAAAAAAAAAAACATTCACGCCCCAGGACATGTCACCTCTCCCCTTTCAAAAGTCAACTGAATGAATAAAGAAATGGATGGAGCTGATAAAGAAACAAAAAACGGCCAAATGGAAGAGAGTGGAGGATTAATTCAGTGGGCAGATGGGTCTTGGTGTCAATTTGAGCTATTCTGATCCACCGAATTGAAACCGGAGCTTCAACCAAGCCCCAAACAAGTCACCTTTGACCCTCATGACAGACATAATACTGGTACTCTATATTCATTCAGCTCCTCTGCACGCTTTGTTTTGACTAAAACCACTTTTCCTTTTACTGCTCTGGCCTTACTTTCAAACTCTGCACCTCAGGTTGAACGATTAGCATAAGAGTATACAATGGAGGGTAACAGACAGCTTCTGCATGCCTGTATATAAGGTACAGCAGCTCTATAGTGGAAGAGCTTTCCTTATACAACTTTAAGCTGCTAAATTAAAAGTATCAATGCTTTCCTGACCTGGGGTTACCATTAAAGTTATTAATTACCACCAGGAAAGTAATTACTCCTTGTTGAAAGCAAATTTCTTTTAGTATCGAGTTCCTCTGTGCCTTTGGGAAAATGTATCCCCTATTATGTAAGCTATTAGAATTAAAAACTCCTCTGACCTTAAGATTGAATATTGAACACTTCCATGGTTCTCATTATCTGCTTATAATTAGCTTCAAGTGTGAGTGGTAGCATGCACACTTTGAGAGGAAAAGTAAGCAAAAGGGGCGTATTAAAATCCTCCGAATCAATGTTTTCTGAAGGGATGATGTGCATAAATGGCTCCATTACGGCGCTCCCAGGCTTCGACGGGGAGTGATTTAGACGACACCGCCTGCCGAGCACCATCAGTCACTCTTTTCGAGTTAAATAAGCCATGTGAAGGACTGTTATCCTTACCGGCTTAAGCCCCCATTAATCAGTCCACTTCACCTGTCAATACAGACACTGGCTTCCAATCAAACAGCCATTACAGCGGAGAGCATCCCAATAAAGGAGATCTTTGTTTCTTATTGAGTTAATCAACCAGAGTACACATACACACCACGCAGCTCTCTTCAGACACTGTGCTGAAACTCTCCGAGTGCATGCAGGAGGCGCAGGAGGTCAGGATTTACACGCAACGTGGTTTGGAATGTGGAGGAGGCGTAGGATGTAATGATACAATGGAATCGCTCCGAAACTACAACAATGAAAACGGATCAGAGTTTGAGGATGCTCTTTGAAGTTGCAGCATTTAGCCGTGCAAGCTGAGGCCAATTAAGTGGTGCAGGGATGACGTAATTGAGGAGGCCAACCTGGAAGTTAGAATCACAGAGATTCCATCTATAAAAAGCCTTCGGGTCTTTTTGCAAAGTCTATGAATTCTGTTGAAATTCAGTAACCTTGCAGAGCAGCTGGATCTGCTTTATTCATTGTCTGCCATCAGCTTGATCCATCTTGCAAAGCTCTAAGCTGACCAATCAGCATCCTTTGAGGAGAGAGAGGCAGGATTTACGCTGCACTCCAGTTGTACCAAGAAATCAGGATTTCCGAGTGGGCAGTGTTCATTTTGTTGACAAATTATTTTCTTCATAGTTTTCAACAACATACTTTTTTCCCCTGACAGAGGCTGTGTCCGAAATGGCATACTAACATACTACTCATACTAAGTGTGACGTCAAAATGAGTATGTAGTGTGTTCACATTAGATAGTATGAAAAGATTGAGTGTGCGAGAAATACCCGGATGTATACTATATCGGAAAAAAATTGAAGTATGCGAGGTGGGAATACTAGTCACACTCAAACGCCCCATAATGCATTGCGAGCCCCATAATGCATTGCAGCATGCATTGTGACTGACCGACATTCAGCTAAAAATCAGCCAATAGCAAACTTCCCATTTTCAAAATAAACGCGTCTTTTATTATCTCCTTTTAGTTCTTTAACACTTTTTTAAATTGGGCTCTTGTTTTAGAGCCGACTGGAAGTTTCTTCGATAGCGTAATGGCGCAAATAACGGAATGTCCGAAATGCCAAAATAAAATTTGTATCCGTGCGTTTTATGGCTCAAATGGCCACATTTTGGTATTCTACGTGGGGACTTTCTCACCTAAAATGCTCTCTGAACTTTCAAATGTGGCGAATCAACAGAGATATTTGATAGCCTGGGGTGCTTCCGATTTTTGTCGTTGGAGGTTTGAAATGCATCATGGGAAACTTAGTGGTATACTACAGTTTGAACGGTTGGCATCCTAATCATACTTACAGTATGTAGTATACAGTATATACACATGAGTTTGTAGTATGTAGTACTTTAGTATGCCATTTTGGACACAGCCAGAAACTAGGCAGGGACTAATAAAAAACAAGTGCACATGGGCAAAAACTGACATTTTGGTCAGCACATAAAATCTAGAGTAAAGTGTTTGATCTAAATCCAATCAGACATAATTTCATCATGTAGAAAGTAGGAACAAGTTAGGAATATATCCAATCACAGCTACTTTGGTTGTGTGGAGAGCTTGGATGAGTTAACAGGGACATCCAATCATAGCTGCCTCAGCTTTATGCTGGTGGGATAAGTTGGGGAGCGATCCAATCAGAGCTCCTCTCTTTATGAATTGATATATTCATGTAGAGCAAAATGGATCTGCCTGATGACAGGAATCTGGCTAATCCAGTTGCTTTGCGAGGTTAGCAGTTTTATCAGAACTAGACAAAACTTCTTATTTAAAAGATGAAAAAAATGACAAAACAGAGAGCATTTTTCTTTGGAAAATAAATCATTGTTCCTTCCCTGACAGGTTTTCTTGAGGGACTGATTTGTGATTCACAAGTAGCTGCTCATCAGGACTAACCTGACACACCAGATGGATCATTCAGTATATTCACTTGTCCATTCAAGCAACAGTACATAGAAAATGTTTGGGCATGAGCAGAATCTTTCAATAGCATATCCAGCAGGTGACTGGATGATCATTCTGTCAATCACATTCATTGGGCCAATCAGATCATGTTGTAGGTGGGCATTACTGCTGTGGTGTGAAGAACACAATCTGAGCTACTTCACAGAACAAACTCTAGCAAAATATGTCAGTATTGGTGCCAAATATACTTTCTACTGGGAAATGCATTCAGTGTTGTTTGTTTTTCATCTAATAAAGAAATCTAGATCTGAGAAGACTGCTTCCTTAACTGTTAGCATCTATGCTAATCTCAGTAACAGCAGTCACTTCCTGCCATCGCCTTGCTCAGAGCCCCCCCCTCTTCCTGCTGTAAGAGAGTGTGAATGGACCGTGTCGCTTTGGGCGGAGCACAATCATTGTAGGTTAGAGTTTGGCAAGATGGATCGGTCTGGATCGGAGGTCAGTGCCATGCAGTAAGGATCAGTACGGGTAAGTTAAAATGATCAAATAATATGAATAATAAACAAAGGACAAAAGTAGGATAACAATAGCAGATAAGAGACTGCTGGCAGTAAAATAAGTTGAAAAAACACATAAAATATTATATAACAACTGCAGGAGAAGAATTACTCAGACTGTTTGTTGAGCAGAGACATGGATGTTTGGAGAAAAGAGAGCTCAAAGTGTTTTGTTTTGTGTATGTTTGCTCTGTATCATCTCCCAGAAGGCAGACGTTCACATTCTAGATAAAGAATATGAGAAGAATCATTAAGAAGTATATATGTCTGGTTAAGGACAAAACTGTCAGAGACAGACGGGGTGAAGGATGGTCTTTTAACCCTATCACCTTCATAGCAGATTTCATCAGCAAGGAAGTAGAGTAGTAGTCAAGGAAGTAGGGGGAGGACACTGCAAATTGGCCACAGGCTGGATTTGAATCCTAATGCAACGGCCACACCGGATGCGAATTGGCGTATTTAGACGCGCCGCACGTAACGCCCAAGGCTGGATGCTGGACCATTTTGACAAGCTGAGGGGCGACGCGCGTCATTGCACAGGCAGAGTAGAGAGCCGGAGCCAGTCGGACTCAGCGATGATCCATGCAAGGAAAATCCAGCTGGAAACGAATATTAACAGAACTTACCTTCAAAACCTATCTCCTCAGCGACCTTCCTTTTTGTTCCGGTCTCTGTAGAGTACACACGTTGAATCGTATAGCTCCGGATGATGGCAAACAGCGCAGATCAACCTCTATCTTTCAGCGGTGTTTGAGCAGGAGCTGGTGGCCGGAGCGTCACATGTCATCAAATCAATGACATCGCGGGGGAATGTCATCGCTGATTGGCTGCCGCGGCCCAGCGTCATGCAAATTTGCGTTGAAAGTTCAATATTTTCAACTCGAGTGTAGAGGCGTTTGACATCCCAAACGTGCCGGACGCTCCATACGCGCTTCGCCAAACACGCGCTGCCCGGGGCGAATCTGCGTCCAAACGTGTTTTTGCATTGACTTTGTATGTAATCTCAACACGCGTCTTTGCAAATTCGCACGCGGTGTGGCTGTAGCATAAGAGCATACATATGGGTTGTGCCTGGTTGCTTACCACTCTGTGCTAAACCAGCTACTGACTTCTTCTGATAGCTGTTACAGGTAACATCACCATCCTTGATTCAGAGTAGACATATTTGCAAAGTCAGAGAACAACCTAAATAATGTAAGATATTAAGTTAATCAGGGAGGAATATGAAGCTCCATGACCTGGAACTTTGACGTATGACCTCAAAGGTTAAAGTACTTCATCCTGTAGCCAGAGCAGAGTGAAAGACAGAGGAATGTAGAAATGGACAATCCAAACACATAGTGCCTCCAGTTTGGGCTGTTGGCACCAGAGCAAAATGAAAATTCCTAAGACTCTTGGACAATGGGACCATAAGGACTAAAATGCTTATTCACTCCCATGTTGTTGGACTCAATGGAAGTGAAAGTTCAGAGTGATATAAATGGTCGAGCTCCAGTGAAGGCTGATGGACTCCTGTGTCATCTGAAGCCTGATTTTGAGGATATCGCTCTGAGCAGGTGGGAGTGTATGACCCTCTGACAGCCCCTTTCAAAATGACAAAATCCATCCTTTGGTATTGATCAGTTATTCTTCTGTCTTTCAGCGAGCGTCTTCAGACCCTCCCTCCCTCTCAGCCGCTCCCCTATTGATCTTGTCCGGTGATTGGTTGAGCTGTAATTTGAGACGGACATTGACGGATGAGCGCAAACTGTTTTTCTTTCTCTTTTCTACCTCCTATCTCCTCTCGGGGGTGATGAAGTCATAATGCAAGTGACAGAGCCAGAGAGGGACCAATTGCGATGGAGTGCTGGCCTGAGTAACCTTTAGAGCCAGTGCGGGATGTCTTCTGGTGTGTCACACATGCCCCCCCGGGTGCTCCGTGGTCACAAGACTCATAAATGATCCGGCACAGGCAGCAAGAGTGGAATGAATGGACAGATAGGAGAGAGGCTGAGCATTAGTGAAACAGCAAAGGATATCTGAGGAGAAGCAGGGTCCAACTGCAGCAGGAAATGCAGCAGCCAAGACAAGATGATCATTTGGTACCAGGCTGAAGAGAAAGAAAATGATTCATGTCATTATCCATTTATGAAAATGAAGACGGAAGGGTGTTTTATTTTTGAAAGGACGACCGGATCCTAGCATATCTGTCTGCATAATTTGACTGAGCACTTTAAAAACACCTGGTGTTACTGCTGTCTTGTAGGAAACACTCCCGTCAGCAGCGTACGAGCACAGATTTACTGCATTTTCCTCCAATGTAGCGTCTAAAAAGTTACTGTTCCAACTAAAGATAATCAGCCAACAACTGTACAGTCCTAAATGTCACTTTCAAGCAGCTGATAAAATGTCATAATTGTTTCTTTACCTGGGTTTAGGAACAAGTCAATGGCTTTCTATGATCTAGTGAAGAATTGACTTATACTGTGTATAACGTGTTATTTATTTCAAACCAAAAAGACAAGACAACTACTTACCAACAACATAGCAAAGACATTAAAAAAACAGAAGAAATATCAAGCAAGACAACTACCTCGATTTGAAATGAAGACGGAAGAAGCAGGGCTTATCTATTTCCAAACCCAGTTGTCATAAATAAACAACCAAAACAACAAAAACCAACCCACATTTAAATTTAAGTTGTTCCCTCCTACCCTCTGTCCCAAGCAAACAAAACAAAACAGGGGAAAAAGCGCACCCCTTCAATTAGCTTCTAATTTCCCTTCTTCCTTTTTATACATTTCTACCATTCCTTTTTAAAACTTACATTTGAACTGGCATCACTTTTATTGATTTAACAATCTTCTCGGCCATTCCATAGTTAAACCCCTAAACAGAAATACCCAAACTTTTAAAAGTGTTTTTGCACTTTGTGGCTGTAAATATGAAATGCCCCTAAATAACATTTTGTAAAACCCTTCCTCTCACAAAATAAAGTTTGTATGTGGCTTATAAATTATTAGTGCTGTTTGAATTTTCTTCAATGTAGATGCTTTCAAAAAAAGTGGATTTGTATGATCACAGTATCTCATATTGTGAACTAATCTTATGACTTTTCCATAGTATGGACAGAGGGGATAGGTTGGTTGTATAGGTATGAGAGGTTTGTCATCCTCAACTGTACTGAGTGACATAAAATCAGGCACTGGTACAAAAAAGGTTGGGGAACACTGGTTTAGACCATCTGGTGTCACATACTTAGGCAGACAAAATATGAGAAAGTTTTGCATTACAGGTGCAGTGTGTAAAATGTGTAGAATTTGGCAGCATTTCGCCAAACATAAACGGTGAATATAGGTTATAATGTTTCTATTTGTATGTAAAGTCAAAATAGGAGTACAATCATCCCCATTAAACGTTTCTTTTATTTTTATTTAGTAAGAAAAAGCTTTACATTACCGCGGGCCGACATTACGATCCACCATGTTGTCTATGGGTGGATTTTAGGGACAAAAAGAACGAAGCGCGAATCAATCCGCCGGTTCTGAAATCTACCTGGAATGCAGGTGAAGAAGAGGAGAGAGGGCAGCGGTGGATGTATAGACAGTTGTTACTTTGAACAAGGGATTTAAACTGTGTGTATTTTACAGTTAAAGCTTTGGAAATGGAAGACCTCATTTATTCAAAATCACTCAAGAGTCAAGACTCAAATTCTTTCGAAAAAAAGAAAGCATGACGAAATGGAACAGAATTGTGACAGAAAACGTCAGAAAACAAGGAAAAACATTGGGGTTGCTTTCACAAGGTGGAGAGCCTTGTTTACAAAGTTATGTCTGAAGACTGACGCCGAAGTTGCTTCTTTTCTGCTGGACAGGTCAGGGTGCAATATGCAGTTTTATTACGTTCTGTCACAGTGTTTATTTTGTTTAAATTGCATTGTTTATTGGATCAACACAGACTGTAAACCACTGAGCTGCTACACAACTCCCGTATTGTGTTGGTATTGTAAATAACGCCCATAAGCAGTGGAAAATAAATACTCCATTAATCATATTACAAAATTCTCATTCGTCCGGCCCAGCTTACCGCCACATTGTACTCTCTCTCTCTCTCTCTCTCTCTTCTTCACCTTATTTTACTGAATCCGCATCAGGCTTGATCTGATTGGCTTTAATGCACTAATGTTTGTTTGTGTTACTACAAGTTTACAAAACCTACAATCGGCAGGTAACAACTGACCTATAATCTATAAAAATAATGGTTACAAACTTTGTCACTTTAGTAAATGATGCTGTGTTCAGGATCCTCACAGGATTCCGTTGCTCAGCGACGTGACGTCTTGGCTACGGTTAGGTTTATTCTAGAATTTGAATGCTAGATGTAGCTAAAATGCCAAATTCTACACACTGCACCTTTAATCTGAATGATCTTCAAATTATTCAAGTATACTTCTTTTATTTGAATTATCTGTATCTCAGGTTTATATTGATATGCTCTCAAGAGGATGATTTCAAATCCCTATTAACACAAAAACATGTTTTAGTGACTAGACTTAAAACACTCAGAAAATGCTCAAAATCTATCACCCTCTATCAGAGGATTACAGTGTCAGTGAGTTAATAACATGAAGAGTGGAGTGTGGCCAATGTGTGCTATTGTTAGCAGTGATAGCACTGCTAACCTTAGGTTGTCCTTTTAGATTAATGTCCATGTTACTGTACTGAACATGGGAACTTACTGCTCCAATAAAGTGGCTGTATGAGAGTTTAACCTCACACAAAATGGTTTATAAATGGAAATGGAAGGTACAGACCTCTGTGAGTGTAAGTAAGGCGTCTACGCTGTACTTTGCAGCTTAACCTTAAGTCTCTGAAGAGCTGCATCTGCTTCGCTTTATTCATTAGAAGTCAGAAGTTTATCCATCTGTATCCTGTTTTAGTATGTACTGTGAATATGCAGAAAAAAGTACATGAACAAGAGTCATTCAGTAGACTGAGATACTGCCACGCTGAGCTATGTGCTTCAGTTTACAATTAAAACCCATGCATGCCTAGAAGTCCCTCTGTTTGTCCAAGTGTGCAACACAAATCCCAGCTTTTTTTCTATAGTACTTGTCTAATGTTCTTTTTTGAGTTTTATGTTTCAGGGTTTTTTTTGTTTTTTTTGGCAAGACAGTAGCAAGTAAGTGAAGCTACAGCGCTCATAAGTGGCAGGTGGCTGTGTTACAGATTGGACAGAGCATGTGACCGGGATTTTAAACCTGAATTTACCAAAAAATGATTTGTTCACTTGTGTCTCCTAAACTGAACTATTAAGTTCAAAAGTTTTGTGGTTAACCATGTGAGAATAATATGTCGTAAAACAATCTGTATATATAGCACTGTGGGCAAAACACAATCTGGCAAAAATGAATCTCTCAGCCTATCTCTGAATGATTTAGTGGTAATAAAATATGTCTACCAACTTCAGTTCTTAGAACTTGAGTTTTTTAACTCTTACATTTCACTATCAACATTATGCTATGTTGATACATCTGTCAATGCCACAGCACAGAGAGATAACATAAAAAGTTAGGTGGCTGATTTCTTGTTCAAAAAAACAAAAATTGTTTGATAAATAAATATTAATTTGTGGTTAAAAGCCTAGTATGCAGAGCCAACAGGTTAAGTACAAAATTAAGAATTTGCAGCTTATTTATAAGTTATGTATCATCTCAGGTGAATAACTACATTACCCACAATCCTTGCAGCAACATCTTATTACAAACGGACTTTGCAGTTACCATGGTAATGTTCTAAAACCCTTGTGTATTTTTTGGTCCACTCTTAAGTTCACATTCATTCTGAATAATTTTTACTTATCAATGTCAATACTTGCACCAAAGAGTACTAGAGACAAGCAGTAAAAAATAAAACAGAGAAAATGAAGCTTTATTTTTATTATGCACTTTGAGAGATAAAGCTGAAAAGTTGGAACAAAGTAAAAATGTTCAAAGTCAATATTTTGAGGAAGAAGTTAAAATACTTTATTTAGTGTCAAATTTGTGTTTCAGAAATAAAAGTGGTAATTCATATTAACCTTTTTCTCAAAATTGAAATTCAAATTTGTCCTTGACATTTCAATTTTCAGTCTGGCATTTTAACTTTTTTCTTCAAAATGAATCACGAAAAGAAAATCCTCTTGCACTCATATTCTCAGGCCTGACCCTAATACTCTATTGGTACAAAAAGATTTTCTTGGAAACAGCGTATTTTCAGTGAAACAGTGGACTGTGGGAAGTGCAGATCCCACACAGAGTCTCGTAGCCTACATTTTTGAATGTTTTTTTTGGGGGTGTTCAAAGTGTTTCATCAGCATGGGTATTGGGGTGGTTAGTTGGCTTGGTTCTGGCATTCAGAAATTTAATACACTGACTTTCTGAAATGCTGTTGGAGAATTTCAGCAGAATATTTGCTTCCTGAACCAAATCTGCCAAAAAATAATTCATGGTCACTTTTGAGCTCTAAGATGGTCTCAGCAGAGCGCAATGATGTCTTAATTAAAATAAAGTTTCCAATCTTTTTGAGGAGTATATTTTAAAAGGTGGACTTCTCCTAAGGTTTACCATAGACCTTATTTTGGCCACTAGACCAAACTCTAATTCAAAAACTTTGCAGTCCTTTGGATGATGGTGATGGAAATGAAAATATGCTAATTAATCTCTATATTTTAGGACTGATTACTGCTGTGCTCCATAGGACTTCATCAATATACTTAGCATAAAGGCAGCCCAAGAGGAGGATTGATTTCATCACATCATCAAGATATAAAAAATAAAAGAATTAAGACAGATAAGATTCAAAGATGCAAACAAAAATAGAAATCCCACAAGTCTAAAACTTTTCAGAGCTGTCTTGACCGTCTCTGCTTCTCCTGAAAGACAAGGGTAAGTTTCGATCAGTGCCTGTGATAAATAACCAGCCAATTAGAAGCAGACGCGCAGACAGAGAAACATGCCAGAAGCAAGATGTCAGAGAGCAGCAGAGATACCGACGAGTAGGAATAACTTTGAGAAATGACAAAGATCAAGAGGATAATAAGATAAAGAAAAAATGTTAAAAAATGAAGCCGTCAGTTTCTGCCCACACGAGCATAGCCTCTGGTTTCTCACTTGAAACCGGTTTTAATATTATGCTTCTAAAATTTTTATTGCTTTATTTGAATAAAATAAATATCCCAAAATGCTCCATCCGTGTCATTTGAACAGATTTCTTTAAGGTGGTGACTGAAGATGGTGGTCTGTGCCTGTGATTACAGCCAGGCGCTCGTTTTAACAGCATCCCTGTCTCTGTAATTGCATGCATATTGGATTTTAATAATGGTGTAGAATATTATCAGACAGTGAACACGCTGATAACGAGCCTTGTGCTTTGACTGTTTGACAACTCAATCTTTCACTGCCGTTTACTCTGCCTAATGTCATTACGCACACAGGAAGGATTGATGGCTACAGTTGGAAAAGAAATCATTGTTTCACGGCACGATACGCCCTCCATTTTAACACTTTCTGACTGCTTTTATTTGGGGTGCACAGTATTGGTGACCACAGTATTCCAAACTCACTTTAGCCCATACCAATACCATAACCCTTTTTTATAGTACAAAGCTACTGCTTTACATAATTTTTGTATTTTTGTCTTTTATTTCACTACCATCACTTTACTCATTTGATATCCACCTTTGCATACCATTCTTTATATGCCTATTTCCTGTTTGTAGCAGATCACTGCTCAGCTATATTGTAAAGTCTACAGCTTGTATTAAGCATCTTATATTTACCTCCGCCAAGGAGGTTATGTTTTCGCCAGGGTCTGACGTTTTTTTTTGTTGGTCTGTAAGCAAGATTACGCAGAAACTACCGGATGGGTTTACATGAAAATTTTACCCAAGGTGTGGTTTGGCTCAAGGAGGAAGCCTTTACATTTTAATGGTGATCCGCATATTTGTCTGGATGCAAAAAAAATCCCCAAATTGTATGAAAATCCCAACAGTTAACATTAGGCTGTATTTTAAAAAATCATATCTCTGACATCACTTGATGGATTCACTTCAAAATATACAGGATAATAAATATAACATAAGTCTATCAACAAAGTAAATTTCATACAGAGTCTATCCAGATTGACGTCATAAAAAAATTGAAGTTTGTATTGGCAACCTCCACCTCCCCACCCCTTAAAGGTGCTATGAGGAGAATCTGTTCCCAGCGACATAAAGACTCTGCTACCCATGAACACGCGCGGCGACTGTCGTAATGCTGCGTTCCAGTAACCTCGGAACTGGGAGTGACATCATCTCTGACTTATCAGCGTTCCAGTTGAAGTCTGAAAAAAACATGCCGATCTACCAGGTTATTGTTAGCTGTTGTTAGCACGCCCTGCGTTGTTGTTCACAAATATCACATGAAGAATGTGATTATCACTATGGCAGCATTTTTGTAAATATAAGTCTAACAATACGATGTATACAGCTGATCTAGAGCGACACACCCCAGTCAGAAGTGCAAATAAATGGATTATTACAGGAGCTAAAAAACTGTTCACACTGGGGGCATCCATCTTTGATTGTCAACCTGGGGTTGGCGAGGTTTCACCGAGTTCCCAGTAGGAAATTCCGACTTCGGGGAACGTTCCAGTTGCAGTTTCCTACTCGGAACCCAGAAATTCCTACTTCTGACTACAACTGGAATGCACCAAAAGGGACCCCAAGCCAAAGCGTGTGTTTGTTGTGATGCTAATGAATGCAACTCGGACCTTCCTCAGAACTCTGCATTGCTTTACGACTTCTTTTTTTCAATAACTTACAGGATGCAAGGTGACGAGGTAATGTATCTCTTTCTAGTTACGTAGCGGTAGTTTTTGATGTGTGACAACAAACAATTTTTGGAAAACTTAGTATCGTGGTTGTAGCCGGCTATATATCGCTACTTACAGCCCGATGCGCTAAGACATGTCCGAATAATATAAATTTGCTCTAGTTTTAATTGTCTTGTTCCTGAAGTTGAGTTTCCAGGCCAGTCCAGCCCTGTCCAACCCGACCACAAAGCTAAGGAATAGCATTTATGTGGGTATTTCGATCGGGATATATCTAAAAGTGAGACTTTTTTGTAATTACTTAGAAACTCCTCATAGCCTCTTTAACTTTGAGACTGGCTGGAACAATTCTTCCTAGGGTTCATTACACAAATAATAAAAAAAAATCAAAAATTAAATACAAAGATACATGCAAAATGTAAATGCAATTACCATGTAAATAGTCTATAAATGAGCGTGACAACGGTAAGTGGAGGTCAATTCTTTAAGGCATTTACAAGCATGTTGGATCAAACATGATCAACGCTACCATTTCCCAACTGATGTCAACTTAGGTTTGTATGGCCTGACATACTTAGACGGAGCTCGACATTTTCCTATTTACCATTTGCAGGCATGTGGCTTAAATGACGTCTCTCAGTTCTGTGGAAGGTGAAAGTACCACTTTTAGCAATAGACTAAAATGCAAATTTGAGCCTCTAAAGAACATGAAGTATCATTACTGTGGAACGAAAAGAGTCTGGTCATCTTAACAAGCCTCACAAACAGGAAACAAGCATAGACCGGACTAAAATGGCTGCTCAGCAGAAGTCAGACAGGATGTAGATCGTCTGTTTACAGGGAGGTTCAAAAGAGGAAAAACGACCACTGTCCAGTGAGACAATTTGCTGATCTTTAAAGGGCTATGACTGCTCTTTGATTTAAATACACAAGCAGCAGCAAAATCAGCTAATGGAGACTTAACAGATTTGGGCTAATGTTGTCAAATTAGGTGAAATATCAGGATGAATTCTTAACCCTGTAAGACCCAGTGTTGTAATATTACAACATCAGGTTTAGGTACCTCAAAAAACAACAGCAATTTTATTTTACAACAGCAATTTTATTTTCTTCAAATGACCACATTTACATGATCAGTGAGTCCTATTGTTTAACCCTGCACTGCCATTGGATGGTAAATGTGTTTACAGGCCATGAACTAACACAACTTCCAAACTTTTCTTCAGACTCACTGGACTGGATTTCTCAAGATTCAAGTAAGTAAAATGCCTTAAATATTTTTTTCTACGTCGATTACAATGTCTTCAACATGACAACTTTTTGTTTTTGTGAAATAACCTCATTAAAAACACTTCAGGATGGTAAGATGTTTCATCTGTTTTGTCTTGAAAGAAAGCATTCGCCCTACAGTGAGTTCTTATTGGATGAAGACACAGCCATGTTTTTAATAGTAAGTTCTCTTGGCATTTGCTAGCCTTAGTTGAGCCCACAAATTGATTCTGTTGCACACTGATGGTTTAAACCATATAAAATGCTCCACAGACGCATACAACTTACATTTAAGGCCTTGTTAGAATAGTCCACCATACCAAAGGAGATAATTATGATTGGATATTTAGGTTAGCGTTCACCCAGGAGACATTATTTATGTATGATAGATGTCAATCAAGCTACATGCTGAACGGCATCGTTTTTGACGTCCAGTCAAAATAGAACAGAGTGAGACATCACATGCCACAGGTCAATACACTGGCAAAAAGTTGGCCAAAACATCAGTCTGAATGCAGTTTTACTTACTTCTCATACAGACAAAGCATTTGACTGTGATTCCAGGCCTGTGTTGACATACAGAAAGAATCACTTAAACCTACTTGGGAAACTGTGCAAACTGTTATCCACCTACAACCGTTCAGCTTGCAAGTAGTGCAAATCCCTATATTGAATTTTACCCTCAGTTTCAGGTGACCAGTGGCTAAAAGAGCTATGACGACCCCACAGGAAGAGCCTGTGCCAGTGGTTAAATGGCAGACATTTTGATTAATATTTCCCATTTGTTTGGAGGCTTTGAGCTAAAATTAGACGGCCACCTCGACAGGACAGGAGTGACTTTGGTTTCCCCGCCAGGCCAGTCCAACACACACACACACACACGCACCTACACACACACAAACAAACACACCCGGTCCAAGGAGAAGGAAGAGAAGGGAGAGAAGACGAAGAGGAGGGGGGGTTTGCTGGTGCGGGAGTAATTTCAGCGGATTGTGAGCGGACAGTAGCTCCGCTGGGAGAGCTGGCAATCATGGGGGAAACAATGTTTACATCGATCAGCTGTCAGGAAGATTTATGGCCTCATTTTGCTGTAATGGAGAATTAGTGGGGAGATTATCAGCGACTCAACACCACCGCTTGTTACCCGTGTCCAGGCCTGGCAATTTGTCTCTCCCCGGGAGTGGCCCAAACACTTGTGACAGCACCAGCACTTGCCCTAATTCAATCAAGAGAAAATGTTGGAATTAATTTGTTACAAGAAAATTTAAATATGTTCCAGTGGAGCAGTGGCCTGTAGCCGCTTGAGAAAGCAAATGGGGGGGGAGAGGAGAGACGAGGAGAGAAAGCATCTGATTTATTGTCCCGGGCAACATATTGATCCAGTTCGATCGTGGCGTTGTGCGCAGAGGGTTTAATGTGTAATAATTTCCAATTTAAAGCTCCTTCTCAAGATCATGCTTGTAAGGAGAGGAGAGGAGAGGGCTGGCCGGGGACATGCGGCTCAGGCCGGCTGATTAAGGAGCCTGTTGCTAAGGCTTTGTCAAAAGCTCTGTTTGAATGTAAATGTGAGGTTATCTGTGGCGGCGTCTCCCATGTGTCTAACACAGACTTTATCTGTCCGTCATTCAGACTGGCATCAGGACAGGCTGGATGTAATAACACACAAGTAGGAATGATTCAATGCTGCCTGTCTGTGATAAATGCACACTGCCACTGGTCATGGATGAATTATATCAGTCTGAGTTAAACAGTGTCTTGAGAAAGCATTTAAATAAAGAGGCTTATAAAACAAAAGTAAGATGATGAGTGGTCAGTGAGAATAAATGAGTTAAATTGGGGTTTAACAGTACGTGTTATCTAACTGATCTGTTTCAGTACAATGAAATGAATGAAATGAAAAATACTTAATACCATAAAACATAATAATATAATAATTACATGCCAGTATAATACAGATGTGTAAACAACAAACTGAGAAGAGACAGAATTTTGAAGAGTTACAGGTTAATTATAATCTATGTGAAGCAACTCCCTGAAAATTTACTCTGAGTTGAAGAGCTGGTGTCAAAAGCAACATTTCAGTAAATCAAATTTGTGGGGTTCCCTGCGTGATCTTTAACTCTCTTTGTTCCCCTTTCTTTTGCTCTTGTGTTCGTCTCTGGTTTTTGTCTAGTAGTATGTTTTGGATTGCTGGTGTGGACAACCTGCTGCTGTGGACCCTCCTAGCTACAACGACTACAATTGTTGATATTTGGTCACTGCTTTTTTATTAATATGTGTATTAGGGCGTTTGGCGTATAAACTTCTTAAACAGTTCTATTGACATCTTCATAAACATGTATAAAAAATAAAAATAAACAAGCCTCTGGAACAAGTAAAGTAACATCTCATTCACAATATATAAAAATCCATTTCCATACAATGTCTTACAGCACCGACCAACTCCCCTTGAAGGTTTGATTTTTTTTTTTTGGACACACACAAAAAAAGGAAAAAACTGAACAATTATATAAAACCTGATAGAAAAGAATAAGTTAAAGGATTAGTCACCTTTTAGGGCCCCATTCAATTATCACTACAGTTCAATAAATTAAAAATACATGCTAGTTTCCTGCAGGTATCACAAATACATAACTGTAGCATTGATTACCAACATGGACACCCTGCTGCTGTGGACCTGCTGGACTTCAAACTGCTCCAATCTACTTCAACCTTCAAGACGAACAAAATATTTTGACATAAATGAACAGTTTAAAACTAGTAAACCTCATGAAATTTTAGAACATCTGAGTGCTGCTACACTGACATGCATCAGTCCCCTTATCATAACAGCTATTATTGTTAATATTAGATTGATCTAGGGGTGCTGGTTTGGAGGAGTGGTTAGCAACCAGGCACCCCATGTACTTGCTTCTACCGGTCCAGGTTCGAATCCCGCCTGTGACCAGTTTGCAGAGTGTCTTCCCCTGCTCTCTCACCCCCTTTCACAAGCCTATCCACTGTCTCTCTCCTATCAATAAAGGCACAAAATGCCCAAAAAATACATTAAAAAAAAATATATATTAGATTGATCTCTCTGTCCGTGGTTGTTGGTGATTATTCCAACATAATTACCACATTAGCAATCATATGGGGGGGGGGGGCTTTATTAAACAGATGCAACTTCTTGAGCTAATGTCCTGTAATAATTTCTTAAATCAATAGAAATAAACACCATAAGGACAAATTTATGGTCTGGGTGTCCATAACACTGTCATGAATTCTCATTTTAGTCCCTTTTGTCTCTGCCACCTCCATCTTTCTACATGTCTGATAGTTGACCCATTGATGTGTGTATTTGTATCAGAGTAATTGCGCGTGAGGAAAAAGTGCTTGATTGGGTGTTAAGTTTTACATAGTGTTACACTCAAAATTAGAGCTGAAACGAGTCCTCGAATATTCGTGAGTACTCGATTACAAAATATCCTCTAATTAAATTTTGTGCCTCGAAGCCTAGTTTAATATATGAATATACATATAAATATATATCTGGACTACTATACCGTGCACAGTGTTTGACACGGACGGTCATTTCTGTGGCACACCTCGCCTGCTACCTCCGCTGCTGCACGGCTTGTACAATCATGAAGGAAGAGAAAAGAGAGGGACAGAAAGGAGAGAGTCCGCAGAAGAAATGGCAGAGAGTGTTCCAAGAGTGTGGTCACTACAAGAAGAGATCAAAAGAAAACAGTGCAGTGTGTCTGATGTCAAACAGAGTTAGCCTAGCACGTAGCTTAGCATGATAGCACGTCATTAGGGCTGCAACTATTACTATTACAGCATTTTAAAAATATGCTCATCACAGACATGCGTCCTCTTTCCATGGTGGAGGACACAGGATTTAAGAACATGATCAAGGATTTCAATCCAAACTACACAATGCCCTCCAGAACACACTTCACAAATATAATTGCAGAATTATATTACTACTTTGTAAATCAGTATTGTATTGGCTTTGTTTTAAGCCAGTACTGGTTTAAACTTTGAAAGTTGTTAAAATAAAAACCCTTTTCTGAGGAATAAACGGCATTTGGTTGCTCATTTTGAAAGCCCTAACATGTTGCATTGTATACAATTGATTTATTTATTTAAAAACAAAAAAGTCTATTTTGTTAGAGTACTCGAGTACTCGAAGAAATAATCGACAGAGTACTCGATTCCAAAAATACTCGATAGTTGCAGCTCTACTCAAAATGTTGAAAAGTATATATAAAACAATACAAACTTATCAATGCAAAACTTTCCTGGACTAAATCCAACAAAAATGAGGCTCGACTTAAGTTTATTTACTGAAACTGTATAAATATATTGTGTGTCTTAGACAGACAGACAGACAGACAGACAGACAGACAGACAGACAGACAGACAGATAGATAGATAGATAGATAGATAGATAGATAGATAGATAGATAGATAGATAGATAGATAGATAGATAGATAGATAGATAGATAGATAGATAGATAGACACCTGACCCTCGCCACGGCTGTGTGGCTTGCATTTCACATTTTGTTTAACATTTTATTTCCCAAGGCTGCATTCCATATACTGTACTTTGTACAAAGGGCAGGTAAACCTGCAGTCATCAAGGAACTTGCATACATCCAAGAGCTGAGCGGGTGCGTGAGTCACATTTAGGAGACCACGTATATTCATATAAAAAGTGCTGCTTGAAGCAAACAGGGACAGCCGTCTGCATCGAGCACAAAACTCTGTATCACCAATTGCTTGCAGCGTGGTCCAGGCTGCCGGTTCAATGAGTTACATATACTTTCTTTAAACTTAACGCACTGGGCAAAAACTTTGCAACTTAAGGAAACAGACTGAACCTTGAGAGGGAGAGAGGCTCATATGCTGAGATGGCAGAGAGACAGAGAGTGTGAACCATTAAGAATACAAGTGTAGTGAAAATATTGGGATAATATTTTTACAAATCTGTTTATGAGTGGGACTGAGGCAACAATCAGACCACCAACTTAAGACAGTATTCTAAATTATTGACTGGAATATAAAAGTTTGTAAATTAATTATAAAATCCATGCAGCACTGCACATGTTCATATTTAGCTTCTTTAGGCAAGTTTTCTTTTTCAAAGACAATCATTCCTCATTATTAATTCCCCATTTTGCTGTTTTAATCTTCATTCTCCAGATAATGGCATGTACTGGCTAACAGCTGGTTAATATTTCAAATCCTTGTATCAGAGCAGAACACTATATCTTTGTTTTTCTTTTCTTTTTGACAATATCTCGCCCTTGGTGGAGGTTTGTGCCCCCAGAGCATTTTTATTTATTCCATTTTAGTTTGAATTCAGGTACTTTTACCAATTTTTATATCACCTTTATTAAATTCATGCCAACGAGAAGTGCTCCATGAGCACAAACATCTGGTGCAACGTTAACATGTCATGTCAGTAACTCTTGGATCCTCATCCATGTGTGTATCAGAAAAATCTAATCACTTCGTCCTTGAGCCAAGACAATCCAAAATTTCATCAGAATCTGTTCAGAGTATTTTGAGTTACCTTGGCATAATCAGACAGAGGGACGGACAAAGAAAAGGACAAATGCCACCATATGAAATTCCTTTTCCCTTGTATCATGACCAATATTCCCTGGAAAATTCATAAATCCCAAAGAGAAATTTTTGATTCTACAGTGAAAAAGTGCAAAACTCAAGGTTTTATGACTTCTGACTTGTGCCATGAACAACATTTCCTAAAAGTGTTATCAAAATCTGTCCAGAGTTTTTGAAGCAATCTTGCTCACAAAACAACAAACAGACAAACCCTGAAAAGAAATCTATACCACCTTGATGAAGGAAGATAAACTGGACCAAGAAGTCCAAGAGCACAAACACCAGGACTTTTCCAATATTGTCTGATAAAATGCTGTCAAAAACGTGGAAAATTGCCTTCTCTTGCCTAGTTAACAAATTCTTGAAATCTCCTGGACCCACATCCAGATTC
Organism: Scarus forsteni; assembly: GCA_036419115.1. Lineage (NCBI taxonomy): Eukaryota > Metazoa > Chordata > Actinopteri > Labriformes > Labridae > Scarus > Scarus forsteni. Next base: position 11,897,692 of record JAZDUH010000270.1, read on the forward strand.
AGTTCTCACATTTCTTATCATTTCTCCTTTGAGCCATGACCAAGATTTCTAAAAAATGTCTCCAAAATTCCACTTAGAACTTCCTGGGTTATTGGGGTAAATGTGGAAACTACCCTCTCTCAAGACTTACAAATCCTTATTCTTGGACCTACATCCTTATGGAAATTACAAAATCAAATCACTTGTTCTATCACCAGCATTCTCTGAATATTTCATCACATTTTGTTGATAACCTTTTGAGTTATCTTAAACAAACAAATAACCTCCTTGGTGGGGAATTCAACTAAACTAAAATGAATCTACAAGAGCAAAAGGCTTGAGTGTTTCCAGCAGGTATCAGAGGTCAGTATTATCTGTTAAAACAAGTGTTTTGTGGGATTTTGCTCATCCCTCTTTGGTCCTCCTGCTGTCTGTTGGATACATGATCACCCTTAACTACCCTCTTCTTTCCAAACCTACCCAGTGTCTCCCTCTCTCCCTCCACCAGGACCCTGAGGACCGCTGTCAGCACGCTGACCTATTGATCAAGCTGTCGGTACACCGCTAAGAGTCCTCAACGTGAGCGGGCTGAGGTTAACAGAACACGGCCTGATAACCATCGTATACATCAGCAGTCAGATGACTCGGGCCGTGTTACTCGATGCTGGATGTTGGGTTTTATTTCATGAAACATCTTGCTCTGGTCTGAGTGGTGTTTATTATTCAGTCTGTTTGCTCCTGGATATTTCTGCTATTAACAAAGAAGTGAACCAAAGGGAGATTTAATTGTGTATTTTAATGCTAGCTTAATTACAGCGTAGGTGTTTCCATTTTTTAAACAGGAGTCGGTTGGTATATGTTGATCTTCTTTGTATATAAAATGTATGTGCTCTGTATAAGTGCATATATGCAGCTCTCATGATCCCCTGACATTTCTCTGTAAACCAGACAACGAGTGTTCTTTGCTGTTGAAGCGGCTAGCCCGCTATTAACACAAGAGCTGTTGGAAACCTCCTGGCAAAAGAGAGCGCCGAGACAGAGAGCTCAACATAAAAACACACACACTCACACACACACAAACGGGCAGACACGCTTTCTCTGAACGTTACCTTTGGGGGTTCCCTGCCGAAGCAGCAGCCTGTTAAGAGCGAAGCAACAAATAAACGCCTCACTTCCCTTTCCTCTCCCTCCATCTCACTTTCTCGCCGTCTTTCTATGAATGTTTTCGTGTGTTGCTGTGTGTGTTTGCGTGCGTGTAGCTCGCAGGGCCATACCAGGCCAGGGACACAGTTAAATGAAAAGGAGAAGCCGGCTCCAGCGCTGTGACCTCTGCAGGCCACATTCTCCTCCTCCTCCAGCTTTGTGCATTAACATCTCAAGGCTTTTCTCTATTCCACTCTGATTTCATATTTTTCTCTGTGCTTGAGAAAATAGCCTACAAGACGCTGGTCTGTTCCCGACTCGCTGACGTTTCTGTGAAACAGTTTTTACAAATTAGTCGACAGGCGGGCTCTTAAAAAAATTCAATGCATACACATTTGCATGAGTTAATTGATGCCTAATTAATTTCTGCTGCCATGCATAAATTTGGGCTGCCTTCCCTGGCTACCTCAGGAGACCAAGACAAGGGCGATGATTTGCAGGCTTCCCATAAATAAATGAATAAACATTGAGACGGGCCAGAGAGAAGCTGGTCTCGCAGAGTAGCCAGGTGTGCGAGGTTAAAGACCAACTATGTGGGCGTACACACAAACACACACGGTGCAGCAGGAGCAGGTGCAAATACAAATGATCTATGAAACTCACTAGAGGTGCCGGGCTAAAGCTCCACAGCACAGCAACACACATGCAATGTTAACAGCAATCTCTCAGAACATCACACCTCCAGAAATCCAAAAAGCATGTCACTAATTTTTTCTCTTCTCGTTATTTATTCTACCTGAGCATCCCGCTACATCCAAATCCCAAAGAAGTGTTAAGATGAGCGCGTGGAGTGGATGATAGCAGTGGCCTCTCTCTCCCCTAATTTGTAGTAATTGGTAGCTCATTAGGTGAAGCAGGTCAGTGTCAGGAGGAGCAGGCTGTCAGGGCGGGAGGTTAATAACAGAGAGGAGACGCAGACAGACAGATTAAAAACTCTGCTGCCTGCCATGCCGCTCCTCTGCTGCCTTGTTTCTAGCCACAGGTCCAGCTGCCCACCACTAAGAGAGCTCTGAACATCATGATTGAAACATCTATTCTAAAACCTCACTGCAAAGTGGCAGACTATTTAAGGAGAACAGAAGTTATCCAACCATATTATCCAGGGGTGGGCAACTGGGGATGCCGCTCACTAATTTGAAATTTCCAAAGGTTGTAATAATGAAAATGAGATTTTTTTTTTTTAAATTTCAGCCTGATTTGCCTCAACAGGAATTGATTTATGTTTATTAAAATGAAGAACTTCATCTCCATACACCAGGGGTGTCCAAACTTTTAACACAGAGGGCTGCTTAAGAAGAATACATGAACAACCTCACTTTTAGTGTATTTAAGTTAAGTTTTAGGGCAGGGCTATACAATTAGAAATTCAGTTGGGCCAGATTTTCAGACTTAGGACATGAGCTGGGCCGGAGATTGAATGTTTATTAATTTATTGCCACATCTAAAAGTGCATAAACTCAATGAAGAGCAGTACCAAACTAAGCTTCTGCTGAAGTACTGTTTCTTCAAATTTTACACATTAAACCTATAACTTCAACACATTATGACAGGTAAATACAAGCACATATTAAGGTGTGTATGAACATAAAAAGTGCAGATTAAAAACACGTTTTTTTGATCACATTTGAAAGTGCATTGAAAGTAACTTGCTTAACACTAACTTTTAAGAACGCCTTGCATTCAATGTCTGTACTGATGTTGGAATATTTGTGTAATGTTTGTAAAAGTTTTTTCTTTTTTCACGTCAGACCTAAGCCCTAATCACGTTGGTTTCGGGCCACTTAAGGGTTGCTTTCGGGCTGCATATGGCCCACAGGCCGCTAACTGAATAGGGCTGTTTTAGGGTTTAGAGGTGGGTTATCACCTACCATGGGGTTCTTGTAACCCCAGACTATCTCTGGATTCACACTTTGTGACAATGAGAATGAGCTTCTGATCAGCAGAGATCGGAGATACTGACGGCATATCTTCACTATCAGACACAAAACAAGAGTGAACTGCAAGAATGTTGGTGTTTCAAGATGAATATTGTAATATACTTTGTAAACGAGACCTTGTGACAAAGTAAATATGACAGAAAATATTCATGATTGACAGTAATTGCTGCTGCAATCAAAATGCTGTCATTCATTCAACTATTTCAGGGGCCAATTCAAAACGTGCAGCTGGTCGCATTTGGCCCCCAGGCCATAGTTTGGTCACCCCTGCAATGGAGGATCAGATGCAGCTCTTTTCCCTTTCCCTTTGGAAATGTTCAGATCTGAGCGGGCGCAGATATGATAACTAACTCTGCCCAAGGGGACGAGGAGGAATTTCAGGCTGCAGACAATAAACATGTAGGAGGAGTCTCTTTAGCTATGACATCATTAACACCAGGAAGTGAAAAACAGAGCTTTTAATGGGCAGTTTATATAAAGAGGCAGACAGAATTCTCTCTGAACTGAGAGTTTAGTAAATGGTGTTGTATTCTTGTTCCAAAAACCCTTTCTACCAACTTTAAAAGCAAAGAAATACTTTTTTTCCAGACATGTGACCTTTAATATATGACAAATGGGAACACTTAACTAAAGGCTCTGATTTAAAGAAGGATTCAAATTAGCATATAAATGTTAATTTAAGTGGCTTATTTTGATAAAATGAAGAAAAGGAAAAAGTCTTCTTGCCTTTCAAGTATTTATTTGATATTTGTTTTGCTGAAGTATTTACCCATCCATCCATCCTCTATATCTTATCCAATTTGAGGTTGTGGAGGCAGTAGTCTATTCCAGCTGATAATTGGTGAAAGAATTGCACAGGTTATCAGCCAAGCACAGGCCCACATAGAGAGATGGATAACCATTCATGCTCCAACTCGCATTAATTGGAGACTTAGAGTCACCAGTTAACCTAACAAGCATGTTTTGGTCTGTGGTAGGGAAACTAGAGTGCCCCCAGAAAATCGAACCAGCAATCTACTTACTGTGAGGCATGTACACCATGATGCCCAGACATAATCATTTTTTTTCAGGCTGTATTTAGACTCTATTCCTGTGAGGCCAGTCCATCAATTTAAGTCTAAAGCTGCATCCACACCGAACACAATTTTTACAACCATAATCCCCACCCCCACTGACCTCATTACCCCATACCTCAGTTTGGTCACTGTCGCCATCGCCATCACTCATTGACGTCACATCCGCTCAAGATTCATATCACATCATATGATAGGATCTATATGTTCACATTATTCCAGCTGTATCCTTTTCACCTATCTACCAACCACAAAACACTGCAGCTGATGCCCTGCAGCAGGATCGTCTGTGCGTTCTCTGTGGTCTGTCTGGGCAGAACTAATGTCCTCACTAAGGGTCCATCCCAATTGTACCCCTTAGCCCTTGTCTTACCCTCTAGCCCTTGGTTTTGCGGGTTCACATCAAGTGAAGTGGTGTCCCAATACTCTGTAGGGCTAAGACAAAGGGCTACACAGCCCTCAAATCAAAGGCAGACCAGGACCTCACTTGAAGCCAAGGGGTAAGAGAATTTCCCATAATACACCACAACCATCGACAGGAAGCAGAGCGGAGACCGAAGGAAGCACTTAATTATAAGTAATTATTCTATCGTCAAGTAAATATTAATTATGTTTTCAGCTGTTGCCTGTGTTTTAAAATGTCTCGTTATAACAAGCTAGCTTTCACAGCCATGGCTACGGTTATTGTCGCATCTGCTTACGTCACAGCCAGCGAGCAGCTCCAGGTGATGATGTAGCGGGAATCGATTGGCGTCTCGTTTCTCGGCTGTGTTTTTCACCCCTTCCTGTTGACCCTCAAAACAGATGGCTAAGACAAAGGGGTAAGAGGAAGGGGAAGGGCTAAAGGGTAGAATTGGAATTCACCCTAAGTAATGTTTCCTACATGGACAGGGGACTGTCACTCTGTGATCCGGAATAAAAACAAACTTTTTGTGACAGGTAGACAAGGGGCGTGGCCGTCACGTCGCAGAAGGGTTAACCCTGCCTCATCGTGGCTGTACATCAGTGGTGGACAAAGTACTCAATGCCAGTACTCAAGTCAAAGTATAGATACTCGTGTTCAAATACTACTCCAATACAAGTGAAAGTTGCTCAGTCAAATTTTTTCTTAAGTTAAAGTACTGGAGTACCTGCTTTTGAAAATACTCAAGCATTAAAAGTACATTTTCCCATTGACCTTACAGAACGTAATGACTGAAACAATCTACAGAATGCACTGACCTGCTTATAGATCATGTAGAATTAAGAGTTTGAAAGTATGCTACAAAGCCCATGGAAATGCATACTGAAACTCTAATGAATCAACAAAAAGACAACCATTGCAATTTTCTTCTTTTTTAGTTAACTCTGCTAATATTATAAGCATTACCTGAAATGTGTAAAAGCGTGTATATTCATCGTTTCTGTTTGGCGAAATGCTGCCAAATCTCATTAAATGCCAACTAACTTACTAATGTTCGTGACCGTCACATTAAACTGCAACTACTACAAGCGCATAAAACTGTTTATCTGAAAGTAAACAAATGTTTACACCATTTTACCTTACTTCCACATGCTTTCTCAGCTTGGACGGCAAGTTTTTGTAGGCAGTCAAGTTTGCATGCGGCAAACAGAGCACACATTTGAACCGAAAAGAATCATTCTTCATTTCGACCACCTCAAACATGGACTTCAGGTATGACCATGGGTGCTCTGGTGTGGAATTGTCGTCTTTATCTGCCATAGTAGACATCATTACTGCCAAGACGAACCGTAACCACCAACGTCAGCTCAACCTTTACCTGCCCGATCGCAGTAGTGCATGCGCGTCTTCTTCTTCTTCTTCTTTGTTGTTTAATGGCGGTTGGCAAACCAACTCAAAAGTGCATTACCCTCACCAACTGGACTGGAGTGTGGAACAGGATGCACGAAGTATAGATAACACCACTTGAACAAATCACATTTTAGAAGAGAAAATAAATTTTATCTGCTGACTTCATACCTGTACCTAAAAGTAACGAGTAACGAGGGCATTTATAGAAATGTAATGGAGTTAAAAGTAGAATATTTGTCTTTTAAATGTAGTGAAGTAAAAGTCATAAGTTCCAAAAGAAAAGACAGCTCAAGTAAAGTACAGATACCCAAAAAATGTACTTAAGTACTGTACTCAAGTAGATCTACTTCGTTACTGTCCACCCCTGCTGTACATCGACTTTACATGGAGAGTGGCTCCGAGGTCACAAAGTCCCGTTCAGTATGTAGGCAGCTTTAAACAGTGTCCCAGAGAGGGCAGGACAGTAATCGAGGGACAGAATGAAAAAGGCATAAAGGACATTTGAGTCTCTGAGTGACACATAAATGGAGCCGTGCCCTGTCTGTGCAAACACAGAGCTGAGAACAACAAACTGAGAGTGGGGATGACTTCATTGTTGTTTAGGAAGTCATTACTCAAAGATATATTTAGTCAGGATTTACCTGATATCCCACATATTAATATCCTTCAGTTGCATATTACATCTTTAAACCTGAGGCATTCAGTGACAGGAGCAGAGATGTCTCTTAGGGTCAGTCATGCCCGTTTATACCTGCTCATGTGGGTTTGGGCTTCTATTTATTTCTCCAAAAATGACCACAGGATGCATTAAGTGAGAGTTTTTCAGGACATGGGAGCGCTAACCTGATAGTGAGATGACAGTGAGACATACCGACCAGAAGGCTGCACTTAGCACGAGGTCTGAGAAGACGGTGGACAGTATGTCCACATCCGGGTGGTTTAAACATGAGACAGAGTCCTATCAGTCACATTTAAGAGTGCGCTTGTATGAGGTCACTTTGTGGAGAACACGCTTCCTAATGGATCTCATAAAAAGAGAATTTGTAACTTAAGAGTGACACTAAATGAATGAAACTGAGCTGGTAAGAGCTCCATGGTTCTGTAAATCAAACCCCAGCATCTTCATCATTTATCCTCCTTACATAGGCCTTTCCCATCAGAACCTGGAATGGATTACTGTACCTAATTTAGATTGTGTTTCACCAATTTTCTTTTGCAAAGATTCAAAGCTCGGGCAGGAATTGAGAATAATTATCGGCTGCCAGTTTGCCCAGACATAATCTGGTACTTTTGACAGGTGAGTTATTAAATTGTCTTCTGTACCTGATAAACATATTAATTTATTTCAAGATAGATAATTTCATCAATGCAGGAGTCATATCATATGTGTGCTAGGCGATCCCCTCTCCTTTTTAATTATACAAATATCCCAGTCATCAAAATGACATTTAGACATTTAGATTCTTCCACGCCTTTTCTCCTCTGTGAAGTTTTGATTAAAATACAGCATCGCTGCTCACACAGAAGAAATGTTTATTCACAGAGCAAAATCAGCCGTTTTAAGACGAGTTTCAAATCTGTAGCCAGTGTGTTTCTCAAATTGACAAATCTTAGCCAGCAAACCTTTTCCAGCTCGGTAATTTCTTCAAAAGAATCATTAAGCCTTCAACCAGTCCTCCGTCACACCAGCTCTTAAGAGATAATCAATAGTGTCCTCAAACATGAGTCTGATCTACATCCATTTAACTGAGGGTTATTGAGTTCTGCTAATGAAATTACCCACAGTGTGTTTTACATGGTGTTCAATCAGTCATGCAGCTTTAAAGATTCAGGTGTGAGAATTCACCCACAATAAATAGAGAAATGAGGCAAACTAAGATGCTCCATGTAAATATGGTATTGCTTTGCCATGTTAACGACTCAGATACATAATGTACTGTTTGCTTCAAATGAAAATCTCACTATCGTAATGGGGCTTAACAAAATTGGAAAAAAACTGACAATGCATGTTTCCTCTTTAACAATATACCCTAAGATTCATGTTAAAGAGCCTATATGATGCTTTTTTGGGGTTATATCATTCCAAGTGTGCTTAAGATATCTCCAATATGTGATAGAATACTTGTTACTAAGTTGAATTAGTTGATGCAGTATAATGAAAAATGAACAAATTTCACAACAACAGTGATGCAGTGACAATAGTGATGTGGCTTAAATGGAATAACTAGGACAGCAATGACAACAATAATTAGAATAAGAATAAGAAGAATAAGGAGACTAAGACAATGATAAGACAAAGGTTATAGTGATCTTGGGTTGCCCCATGGAAAAGCATGGATAATAACATTGTCATTTTAGGGCTTCAAGAAAATGAGGGCCCTATATAAAGTCTTAAACTGAAGTCCACATCTCTTTAAACAGTGTATACTTTCTTTAAGAGAATATGTTACACTCTCCATAGCAACCACTTGCATTATGTATTCTAATCATCATTGAAGAAAATAAGGATGCACCGAATATTCGGTGGACGAATATATTCGGCCAAATATTGCAAAAAAAAGCCATATTCGGCCTTCGGTGGAGTGAGGTAATAGCAAGGCCGAATAGTACTGTGTGACGCTATGCCGAAATTAACTACGTCATTGTGTGTGACTGTGGCTAAGCAGACTAAAGGTGCGTTCACACCGGACGCTACCTGTACTACCTCGGCAATCACTCTCCACTCAAAGTCAATGTACAGCCGCGATGGGGCTGGGCTAACCCTCTCGCGATGTGACAGCCGGCGACAAGACAACCGCTTCACTCGTCGCGCGATGTCAAAGTTAAAAAAAAGTTGATCTATTCAGGCGATGTCGTGTGTGGCTGTGCGGCAACAGCCAATCAGCGGTGTGTGTACGTGTGACGGTGCAGTTATTCATCCGGACTACAGGGTGGATGACTTCCTTCTAGGTGGAACTAATCTCAGTGAGGACATTTGCAGACGGACCGCGGTAAACTCACAGATAATGCTGCTGCATCATCAGCTGCAGAGTTTTGTGTCTGATAAGTGAGTGAAAAGGATACAGCTGGAATAATGTCCGCTTATACATCCTATTATGTGATATATGATATGATCGCGGTAAAACTTCGGCGGACGTGACGTCACCGACCGACGGCCGACGCCAACGGCGACCAAACAGGTATTTATGGACGCGCGACGCTACATCAGTTGGCGACGCGACTTTGGTAGCTGGGTCGCTTGCGGTGTGAATGCACCTTAAGGCTGTCACTTTTCCTAAAAATCAAACTCAAACATGCACTCAAATAATTGAAGATATTCTCCCCGCCGCCAAAGTCAGGAACAGAGACTCTCTTATCCGCCCTTTCGATAAAGACCCTGCCAAAAAAAGAACAGCCACACGGGCTAAACTCCCACTCTTTTTTTGAAATGCAAAGGCTACTGGAATATTAAAACATGTCATGATATTCAATAAACAATTACATTCTTTTAAAAACATGTCTAAAAATGTACTCTAAGCTATTAATGCACTATTAAAAAATATAGTAAACTACTTTGCCTCCGCATTGGATATTCAGTATTCGGCCAAGCGTTTATATTTTATTTGGCTTCGGCCACCAATTTTCATTTGGGTTCATCCCTAGAAGAAAACATATTTTTTATCAAAATTATGGAAGAACTGTTCCAAGTGTAAATACTGCTTTAAGTCCATAAAATGCAACATGTTGGCCATGGGATTTCTGCAGCAGGGAAATATTTTGATTGTAACACCTCAAGAAACCACCACTGTGTTGACAAAAAAACTCCTTCGTGAGATAAATCAGTTTCATTGTATTGTGCTCTTTTATATGGACATTATCATTATGGAGTTGAAAGATTTGATTACAGTTTTCTTCATTGGATCTTCTCTAAATGATTAAAGTTTCTGTTCAGTAAGAGAGGGCAGACGCTGTGAGAAAGGAGAATCCCCTCTGGTTTAATCCAAATGGCCCACATTGTAAACCAGCCAGGCCAGAATCCCAGCAGAATCTGTGCGAGTCTTTGGTTGTGTCCTCTTTGCAAAGCACACAAGACTTATTAGAAACGCTCTGCCTTTGTGCATCATTCTCACAGTTTACATCTTTAATCTTGACTCTGAACACACAGTCACAGATGGGCCGCTTTACACTCACATTTTGCATTATGCAGTATGGCAATCAGTGCTGACGTTCACACTTTACAACATACTGTTTGTGTCTCATCCAGAGAAGAACAAAACCAGAGGATCTGAAAACAGAGAAAAAGTCCCCAAACAGTGGGAAGATTAACATTTCCCTGGTGTGGAGTTTCTGTCTTCCTGTTGTAAAGACTTTCTGGTGACTGTACGCCATGTTTTCAGTATGATGACCCAGCAGCCATGGACCCCCGGTTTGTGTGTACACACAGCTGTGCAGCCTCTGTGCAGGCATTGTCCTGCAGGTTCAAATGTTGTTCCTGGACAAAAAGATATCTGGGATCAGCTCAGATGTTTATACAGCTCATCAGCTGTGTTAGTTTTGGTGGACACACGCGGACATCCAGGCACGCTCACGCACATGCAGCACGCTGGTCACGTCCAAAAGACTGTCTGCCAGATGACTGATGCTTTAAAGAAACATTTCAAACATTGTTGGAAAAAGCATTTTCATCTCTTATTCACAAGAAGAGGACACTTTTCTATTTGCCATTAAATATTAGGATAAAACCTGCAGCTGATAAGCTTAGCATTAAGATGAAAAAGTGTTGTCGGCTTGGCTCCATCCAAAGTGGAATATGAATGAACTTAGGCCCACAAAAACAAGAAAAATGTCATTTTTCCACCAGCAAACAACAGTTTCAACTTCTATTGACTCGAACCATAACTCTGAATACACAATTCATCCTATTTTCACTTAGAACTGGCTTGTATCCAACTGATATCCTGAACTTTCAAAAGCAGATCAAGCATGTGATTTGATTCCGTCAGTCAAAGTCATTGTGGGCCAGACAGATAATGTGGTAGGCGGGGCCTTGTGTCATATACAGTGTCCTACACAAAAAGTTTGCCTCCTGGTAGAACAAACTCTCACAAAACATGTTGTCAGTGAAGTAAAATATCCCTTCTATGAGAACTGATTTCAGTTTTGATCATTAGGGTGTTTTTATTTAATAAATCAGAGTCCTTCCAAGCAGGAAGAGGTGGGAGCAATGAGTGAGAAGAAAGCAAGAAGTGGCTGTTTGTACAGAGATTAGCATTGATGCTAACAGCTTCAGTAGCAGAAGCAGTAGCGCCCGGCAACTACATCATCTGAATAGCCCCTAATATATGTTTTTGAAAGGTTCTGCCCATTTTCAAACACTTAGATGGACTAAAATATATTTGTATAATGTACACTGAATGGTAGATCAGGTGTATCAGGTTAGCTGTAACACGCCTTCAGAGATTTCATGCTCCACTGTCTCTGCTCTGATGATGATAAACTCTAAATCTTGGATATAAACCACGTCTGATTCTTTGAGATTTTGGTTTCTGTGAAACTGTGAACTGCTTGTTAATAAGTTGCTCATGGGAGTCTGATAAAACACCATATCACTGAACTATCAAAATAATACAATATATTTATTTTGTCCACAGACAGTCTGATCTTTCTCTTTTAAAGGCATTTCTCTTCAAACAAAAACAGACCTCCAGCATCCATTTGCAGACGTGATGTCTTTGACTCCCATTAATCTCACTTTTCAGACGTCCAAACCCCAAACTTTTATTCTTTTCATCTTCTGCTGTGATGGACCCAGCCTCCAGCTCAAATAAGTTTTCTTCTTTTTGCTATATTACACCTCTACATGTTGTAAATCCTGGACTTATCCGTGAATGTTAAGAGGCGTGTAATTTAAATGATGATTGTTTTCAGCTGCTGCATTTTGGTTGTTCATACGTTGGGATTTACCAAATCAGCATGTTTCATGAATCCCACTTTGGAGCACTGGTGAGATGGTTTCTGCACCAAGGTCTGCGCAAGTTTATTTGACAGATAAATAAATGAGGGCCAATGTTAGCAAAGCAAAGAGTCATCTCATCCTCTTGGAAGACAATTGATGCAGTCTCAACTTGAAATCTTGAATATTAAACATTATTAAGAATTCCTCATGTTGAAGAGATTTGATTTTGTGGGTTTTATTTTGAAATTTTACTCTGAAAGAGCAGCTTTTCCTCTGTTGTGCTATAAAATTAACACAGGAAACAGAAGATCATACTCCGTTACATGACATTATATCAACTGTTTTAGATTTCTGTTCTTGTTATTTGATGAATATGTTTAGTTAGTCACTTCTAAATGCCATGTGAGTCTATTAAAAAAATAGAACTGTTTATGTTTTAATATTTCTTTGGAATGCATTTGGGCTTAGATTAACACTGTTATAAATGAAGAAACTAATCAGACATATTTATTTGTGTTTTATGTTTATTTCAGTCACTAAAGGAAAGCAACAAGTTGTACAACCTTCCATCACTTCAGTAAAAGGTTGATTCCATCTGTTGACTCTGTGTTCTCTAACTGGAACCCCTGTAGTGGTTAATAAACCCACACACCAGTTTCAGAATATATCCAATAAACATGTTTAACATTAACAACCAGAAGTCCCGATGTGTGTGAGGTGCACAGACAGCTGAGTATGTCCTCTGTGGTTTGTCACATGGACCAGAGGAAGCCAATCAAGGAGCAAGCCGGCTGAATCAGGAAGCAAAGGTAGCAATGGTATCAAGGAACTCCTTGATTTGTTTAAAATACACGAGTGTCTAAACTATCAGACTACATCCGTGGCACAGTTTAGTCGCGTACTTGGTCAGTAATCGGAAGGTTGCAGGTTTGAACTCAAACACATGGCGATGTGTCCTTGGGCAAGACATTTAATCCCAAGTTGCTCCCACTGCTGCATCAGTGGCATGTAAATGGGAATGATGGGTTTGAAAGTGTTAGTTTATGCTGATGGACTTGCATAGAAACTCCAACCATCAGTGAGTGAATAGTGTGAACGTGCAGGTGTGACCTGTGGTGTGAAGCCGCTTTGAGTAGTCAAAGACTAGAAAAGCACTATATAAGCTCAAGTCCTTTTATCATTACCATTGACTACCTCAGAAGCTTTGAGAAGAGAGGTGCTGCCCTCTTAATATACAATCTGTTGGTTTGTGGTGTCCTATGACTCTCTTTGTGGCACACTACAGGAACAAAACTATTGAATTTGTTATAATTTGTCTTTATATGTGGCTCTCATTGTTCTAAAATTGGCTAAGATTTAATACACTTTTTATGGTGTACCAGACCTTGATGAAGCAACAAATGTATACATTTCTATTGCTGTCTGTTTGAACAGCCTCCTCTTAAATGAGTACAAACCTTACTTTTGTAGTATTGATATTTTTGGTGGGCCTTGGGAATCATAATCAGAAAATTTACTTATGCCACCAAACCAGCAGTCTACCAAACCATGGGTACATTAAGTACATATGTAAGCACATTAATAAGTATGCGCATTGATCTTAACTGGCACCAGCCACAATATTCAGGTGATGAAAACCTGGCAAATATGACACAGCTTAGTAGTATTTTACATTTGGGGGCAATGTCCATGTGTGCAGCCTTACTCGAACCATTTATGGGGCTTTTCAGAGGCCTAGCCATGTCTGTGTGTAGCCCTAAATGTGAGAGTAAATAGGTGTGAAGTGCTTTGAGTAGTCTTCAAGTTAAGAATATAGCTCAAGTGAATTTACCAATACAACAGATTTTTTGGCATTAAAATGGTCAAGGTATTTGTTACTCTTGAACACAGTGCAGTCTTGGGTTGAATTCTTATTTAGACCAGTCTTCATCCAAAACTGTCCTATTTAGAGGTCTGGGGTTTGGGATTCCTTGTTCGAGGTGACCTCAGAAGACCAGGTCTCGGCCTGAAGGGATGTGATTGACAGGTAAGACTGACCTCATCAGCGGAGGCGGGTCCCTGAAGACTGATCACTATCACACAAGAGGGGACAGATGGGATGAGATCCTCGCTAACAACACCACTGACGGGACGCTGCGACACCTCAAGCGCTCTTCAGACTCTGTTGTTTCCCTTTAATCTCGTCTCTGAAGAACTCTTACTTTGTTTACCCTCTGTTTTATTTCTGTTGATAAGCTTTTACAAACTCATACGAGGTAAAACATCCCTGATCATACATCCTAATGGCTGCAGATTCTGACTCCAGCCACCTTTTGCTGCGAGCACACGCACAAGTTTCAAGTAATAACTTGTTAATAAATTGTCGAGTTTGAAATGAAAGTGGAACATAAGGTCCATGCTGATCATTAGGTATCAATTAATCACTCAATTATCTAAATGGTTCGGTGTGTGCGTCGAGGCAGGCAGGATCTAAGACAGCAACATCAGTTAAAACAGTCTAATGAACTGAGCCGAATTCATCATGAAACAGGGAATAATTAGCAGCCGTGTCTTAGGGGAATACTTCAAAAGGAACCTCAAAGTGGTTCAGTTTAGTGAAGCTTTCCCTTCAAAAGCCGAACATAAACACACCGCTTAAGACTACACAGGCAGGAAAAGCTGTCCCCCATGCCTTTCATTTACAGCAATAAATAATGATTCATCACCCAAAAAGTTTAGAGAGGGTGTATTTGTTTGCATCAGAAGACACTGACCTTTGTGGCGGTTTTGGGAGATTAAAGTGACACAGAGTACAAACATGCTCAGAATCAACAAATTAGCATAAAACCCCAGCCTGTCATAGCTTTGGCTGACGTGAACAGGGGTTCATTCTGTTGGTTTTATTTTTTAAGCGTGGCTCTGCAGGGACCTCGGTGCCGTAACGTAAATTCGTGGCAGTAGAGCTAAGAGACTGAAGGATCACTGGTGGCTCCACTGCTGGGGACCACAACGTAATTAAAATGACACAAACAAAGTGAATCTAATTAGGAATCCCTGCGCTGGAGCTCGTTAGCGCCCGACACTGCTAAATTATTTTCCTCCATGGAAATAAATGAGGCCACTTGTCTGCACGGATTCGGGGGCTGTGAGGTGCTCAGGGATGGAGAGCTCACTGAAAGTAATTATTGAAGTGTAACTAGCAAAGACGAGTGCCACTGCTGCAAGTCTTATGCACTCACATATGCTGACTTATCTGATGAGGGCAGGCACGTGAAAGCAGAAATTTATAGGGATGATCTGATAGTACATTCTGTTTCTGTACTGACTGAGGATTTCCGTTGGCTTTGAAAAGGAGACAATAATTTCTTTCTTCCTCCTTTTTTACATGAAGCCACTTTGATTGGTGACTTAAGGTCTTGGTTAGTTTGTTTTGGACAGGAGGAAATCTCTCTAAATATTCTGTTTCTTGTGGAAAACCCCTCAAACAAGGAGATCTTTCTTAATCTGCAAACAAAATAAGCACCTACATACAAGTTGAGGTGGCAAGGCTCGCAGCAACTTAGAGCAATTGTAGCAGTGAAACAGCTGGAAACAATAATAGCAAAATAAAATAACTGTCAGTAGGAGAACCTCTGACCAGCACAAGGCTGACGACAGTACTTGCTAAATTTGCTCACTTGTATGGTGTACTTGTGGGCTATGTGTCATCAAAGAGTCTCTTCTAAGAAGGTTTACATGGGTTCCAGATGTCCAAAGATTATACATGTTAGAGTAGATATTTGATTTCAGCTTGCCTTTAAGCCCCTCTGTTTCAGCCCTGTACACAACAGTCTGTTTTAGTATAAATTGTCTTAGTGAATGTAGCCTCAGTTTTACAGCCCTGTGCTCTAAGTCAGTGGTCCCCAAATGCTTTCTAACAAGGCCCAGATCTATGTGATACAATAGCTGAGGACTGGCGTTCTCAGGGGAGTGTAGGCAGGGATAGGGTGACATATAAACACATATGTTGTGCATGGTATGACTCACAATAACACAGTTCAGAGGGAGCCACATGCTTGTGGTAAAGTCCAAATATAGAGACACTCCTGAGGACTCACTCTTTTTTTAACTTAACAATAACATCTGAAAAAACATATGGATAAAAGTCACCAGCTGACACAGTAACATATAAGACTGCTACACTCTCTGAACGCAGAAGAGAACAGCAGTCCTGGGAATGTTTTTACAGAACAGGCTTTCTTTATCTTTTTAGCATACAGAAGTCAAAATAAGTTTATGTGCTACATCACAAATGACGTAATCATATGGCTACTCAGAAGGTTCTCAAAAATACAAAAAAAACTTATGAGAAAGACAGTATTCGCCTTGTGGGTCAGGTCTTCACCTCTGCCAAGAAAGTTGCTTTTGCTAATGCTTGTTTGTTTGGTAGTTTGTGAACAGGATAACTTTCAACTTAAAGGTGCTATGAGGAGAATCTATTACCGGCGACATTAGGACTCTGCTAAACAATAAGCACGCGCGGCGACTGTCGTTATGCTGCATTTCAGTAACCTCAGAACTGGGAGTGACATCATCTCCGACTTATCGGCGTTCCAGTTGAAGTCGGAAAAAACATGCTGCTCTACCAGGCTATTGTTGTTAGCACGGGAGTGGCGAGGTTTCACCGAGTTCCCAGTAGGAAATTCCGACTTCGGGGGCAATCCAGTTGCAGTTTCCTACTCGGAACTCAGATTTCCTACTTCTAACTACAACTGGAACGCACCAAAAGACGTTACCGAAGCCAAAGCGTGCGTTTGTTGTGATGCAGCTCGGACCTTCCTCAGAACTCTGCATTGCTTTACAACTTCTTTTTTCAACAACTTACAGGATGCAAAGCGACGAGGTTATGCATCTCTTTCTAGTTACGTAATGGTAGTTTTTGATGTGTGACAACAAGCAATTTTTAGAAAACTTAGTATTGTAGTTTTGTAGCCGGCTATATCCTGACAGCCCGGTGCTCTAAGACGTGTCCGAATAATATAAATTTGCTCTAGTTTTAATTGCCTTGTTTCCGAAGTTGAGTATCCAGGCCAGTCCAGCCCTGTCCAATCCGACCGCGAAGCTAAGGAATAGCATTTATAGATAACCTATTTTGATGCTATAAAACTCATCTTAAAGTGTGTATTTCAATCAGGCATATGCTGTATCTAAAAGTGAGACTTTTTTGTAATTACTTAGAAACTCCTCATAGCATCTTTAATAACCAATTTTGATGGAATTTTAAGGGATTGTTGGAAATTGAACAACAAACAAGTGGTTTGATTTTGGTGGTGATTTGAATCTGCATGGGGATTTGGGGACTCTTGAAAAGATTTTTTAACACTGTTAGTAAAGTTTTCCACATTTTCTCTAATAACTCAACAAGTTAATTTTCAAGAATTGTTGTTCATGGCACAAGGAAGAAGTGTTTTGAATTTGGTGGGGATCTAAACCCTGAGGTGGATCCAGGATTTTTTTTTAGATTTCTTAACAGTTCAAAATAAGGTAGATTTTTTACATCAATTTGCTCGACAATGTTGGAACTGCCTTGGTGGTGGTTTGTGCTTACTGGTCCTTCCAGTTAACAACGATTTATATACTTGTAAGGAACCACAAAACAGAACCAAAACTCAAATCCCAGATCAAAATTGGATACAAGGAACCAGTAACCAAGCCCACATGTCTGTACTACAGAGCAGATTGCTGTGTTGGCCTCTGCTATGAAGTGGCAAAGACAAACAGAATCTGATGCAACAACAGATATTTTTGCATTCTTAGGCAATGAAAAAATGCAACAATGGATCCATACATGTTTGGCCCAACTAGTGATCATCAGGGGCATGAGGTGGATTTCATGGATTCCTTTAAACCACTGAAATCATGTTTTTACTAGCTCACGTAGATTGTCCTGTTATGTGAACTTCAAGAGCTGGCGCCTGTGAGAATGTCCGCCTTCGAGCTCTCCCATCCAAAGACCATGCCATCACACAGACACACACACTTTCATCAGAAACAGTTGGACCTCCTCTGCGTTTCTGTCCCTATGTCCGTCTATCTGTCTGTGGTCCAGCTCTCTGACTCACACCTACACTCGCTCGTTCACACAGAGCGTGTGCTCTCTTTGCCCCATGCCACATCCTCACCACTCAGACCCCCCACACACACCGTGGCCAGTGCAGCGAGGTAAGTGAATCCTGTGGCTGATAGTTTTGAGGGAGCCAGGGGAGCCATTGAGAGCCCATTAGGAGGTTAAGTAGAGGAAGCTCTCCATTGTTCTGCTGTTTGATTCCTGCCCTGTGACCCACACTCTCCTGGCCAGGGCCTGGGAAACCCTGTTAGTGATGATGAGGGGGGATAAAAGATGATCACGTCTGAACACACATCTCGCACACACAGTGCACGGACACGCCGGCTGGAACTGTACGTAGCACTGACAGTTGGATGACTCTCTGTGGACCGCTGGCTGTCTGTTAGGGCGGAGAGGTTTCCGGCCAGACGACAGTAGCAACGTGGAAGGCCATGGAGAGGGCAAACTCAGCAGTCAGTGTTTACATTAAGGACACCAACACTTTATTAATGTTTTATGAATAATTTACTTCCATCATCTGGATTAGTTATAGACTCAAATTAGGGCCAGGTTTTGGTCTGGCTAGCTTCATAAAACCTCTTTGACTGCTGATTGCTCTCCAGACAACCATTTGGTTTGGCTCTTTAATTTACCAGGAAGGTCCTCAGATTCTGTTTTATTATTTTAAAGAGCTTAAGGGAATAGTTTATGATATTTGAAGTTAGGTTGTAGGAGTTACATAGCATTAGCCTGAATACTAGCTTATCTGACAGACAGCAGCTCCCAGTCAGTGCCAGAATAATCCACATGGTGCCATGAAATCTGAATAATTTTGACAATATCTTCTCACTACACATCCCGAAACACCTAAGATCTTTTATTTTGAGAGCTTTAGCCATCCCCAAAAAAAGTCTTATTGTGTCATTGGAAAAACAGAATCTTAAAAAGACAATGTCACACCAAAAATTCTGGTCCCCTTTTTTCACACTATTTTTTAATCATTTCTTGTTGCTAATTTTAATATTTGGTTGTGCCATTATTAATTGCATATTCATTGTTCCCATTTACTGAATTTTATAACAACTTTTTAAAAATTTCACTTACTATGAACAACAATCCAGAACAAGTTGCAATGTACAACTTAACTAAACATCTTGTTACTCTGCTTTTGTCTTGCCTTGTCCTGCTCTCTTCCCTTTAAGTCACACTTAGTCAATTGCACATTGCATACCATTTGTGAATACACCAATACTTTGAGAAAAAAGGGGTATTCTGTGTGAAATAAGCCACAGAAATGCTATAACCATATTAATTACAAGAATCTACTTCTTCACTGGCTAACATGGCACAGCCTACATGACCTACAGACTTCAACTAGTCACCAAATTTCCAGCATAATTACACTACGGCTTTGCCAAAGTAGCACCAAAACAAAGAAGCTTGATTGTGAAAAGTCAGACATTGTAGAGATCTGACTTTAATAAAACCAGCAAACATGCTGGGCTGTTTTTGTTGCTTGTTTTCACCAAAAACTCCAAATTACTTGACAATTTTGTTCCTATCTGCAGCAATACAAAATCCTAGCTCCTGTGCCAGTTCTTTGTGCACAGAAGCAGTATGTGTACTAACTGAGGCATAAAAGGTTGTGTTGATAAAAGATGTCATATTTTGCCTCGAATCAGGTTCATATATTTAGTTTGATGACACCTGTCACATACAGATCACCCCTGACAGTATATTCTATCAGTCTAAGACACTTTGCTGGAGCTCTTGCCCCTTTAGGCTCCCTTTCCCACAGGCGTCCAGTCCATTCTCATTGGATTACAGGTCACTTCTGTGCAGCCAGCACAATGTTGTCAACAGCTCTGCATTCATTCCAACATCTACACTTCACAAAGAGCGTAAACTGATGATGAAACAATGGTAGAAGGTCACACTGGTGGGTCAATTCAGAGCCCAAGGAAACGAGCTGCTAAGGCAGCTGCTGGTACCACATATGGCCCTTTTCCATTAGCCCTACTCTACTCTACTTGACTCTACCCGGCTCTACTCTACTGGCCTTGTGCTGCTTTTCCATTAGCCCCAGTCGCCTGCCCAATGGGGTGCAGTGTCGCTGTAAACAGCTGAGCGGCACTGCGGTAACGTCATCTTTTAGTATCGACTCAGCTCGCTTGGAACCAGAGCAGAGTAGGTACTAAAACTAGCTTGTTTTAGGAGGTACCAGGCCAGTGGAAACACGCTACAAATCGAGTAGGGCCAAGTAGAGTAGGGCCAAGGTGTGCTAGTGGAAAAGGGCCAATACAGGGGAAGAGGGAGAGGTCTTAATGCAGCGGACTTTTTGTCTTGTTTATAGAGGTGCTCTATCACATAGAGGAGACATACTCAACTAAATAAAGTGCATATAGAACAAAAAAGTATGCTCTTATAAGTTTGTCCTGTTAATTTTGTCATACTGAAATGAAGCAGAATAAACAACAAACCTTTGCTCCACTTTTATGGCTGTGATGAGGAGATAGTACCATTTTTCTGCAGCCAAAACAAATAATACTGTTGTTAAGTTGAGATTTTATTTAATCTCAAATCTGAAATCATTAGGTGGGACATTTGTTTTTATTTGATGCATACCACTGAGTGCTACATTATATTTGTGCACCAGTGGTATAATAACCTAACATCATGCCATGGGACAAGTCTTGATAGTAGCATTGATGAGATCAATCATTATTGATCTTCAGGTTTTGCTAATGTGAAACTACCTCCACTTAAACCACAGATCATGAGCGATACTCCCTCCCACAGTTGCCTCTCTTCATTAAGTAATGTAGGACATCTTGTCCAAACTTTAGTGCATACGTCAGAAGTTTCTTTGTCCCTGCACACTGAATATATTGAATCACAAACTCCAGACAGAAAGATTTGATATTGATTAAAAAAAGTTGCATCTCTTGTGCTGAGAAAACTTTAAATTTGGACGGCTGCTTGTGCACATCCCCTCTAATTACACCAAACTGTCTCCTCTAAAACACTTTAAACTGGTCTTAAAACTTAAATTTATGATTAACTAAGCAATATAAGCCACTATTTTAGCTAAACAAGCTTTTTAAGGGTGTCTTAATAAGATGTGGGGAAAAAATCAAACTGATATTTCAGAAGGGATGAAAGATCTGTGTGCAAGCACGATCAGCACAAATACAAAGATAAGACTTTATGAAAGTGAATCTGCTTCTTGATGTGCCAAGAGTCAATATGAGAACATCTGAAGCAGTGATTATATTAGCTCTACTTGCTGATTCATCCTCTCTTACGCCTCTGTTTGTTTTTCTTTTTACTCATCTGAAGCCTCTTCTGCCCTCTCAGAGCCGAGGTAGTTGATGGGTGCCACTCGTGACGGGCAAGCTTCTTGTTAAGTATAATGAATTAAATTATTTACTCAGAAAATATCAGCTTCAGTACACTAAAAGAAAAACCCTGATGAAAGGAGGAGGTTAGTCTATAGTAGAACAGCATAAGCAGTATAATACATTTAAGATATCTTTTTTTTACGAAGCAAATAAGCAAACATAATGATAGTGATGAAAGTGGTAAAATACAAGAGTGATACAAATAATTAGGAGCAATTAACACAATGATAATAGCAGTTATATTGTAGTAGTTGTGGTCATTTGCCTGCTCTATTAGCTAATTTTTCTTGCTATCATTATTTTTATCATTATCATTATAACTGTAAATAAACCATTATTTAAACCAGAACACAATTTTCATTTGTTTTACTTCAGTGGAGCTGAATTGCTTTGTTTTCTAACCAATGTCTTTTATGGAATGTACTGTATGTATTATTTCTGTGTTTTGCTTTTTAAAAACAATGTGCAGCACTAGCTTGTGCTTGCTCTTAAGAAACAATTGAAGGGGATCTGCTTACCTACTTAGTAGCTTTTGCCATGAATTGTGATAAATTTAATATGATTAGCAACTTAAATTAACATGTTTCCATTTAAAAGATGTAACTGAAAGACTGTTTTATCATGCACCAGATCCCCTTTTTTCATAAAACAATACTTATGGTCACCTTTTTATTTTGGTGAGTGGGTTTTATGAACTTTTAATCACACTTAAGTACAAAGAAATAATTTATTATCAGGTCAATATTGATTCCTTGAAAGTAGTTTTGTCAATAAAAACCTAAAAATTCCCCCCCAAAATATTGAAAAACAAAATAAAACAAAACAACCCCTCAACAATCATGTGAAATAAATAAAGATGGCAATGTACCTTAACAGCAGTCTGAACCTTTTTAAAGGTGCAGCGCTGCTTGGAGCCCTTTTAGCATCTTCACTGACTTTTAATACCTAAATACCTAATTTAACCCGTGTTCAAAAATGCTGAAATATCCCTTTAAGGTGTGTTTTTGGACTGTTACACAGCGCTCTGTGGCTGCACTGCTGCTCCTTGTTGTTGCAGTGGGGAAATATAGCTCTTGAGGACACTACTGCACTACACAATCAATATAATAAATAGGGCTTGGCCATATGACCTAAATATGAAATCCCTGATTTTTTTCCACTAAAGTTGATTTAACATTTTAAAAGACTTTTTCCACTCTTAAAACACCCCAAATGACACAAAAATTACATTAATCAAGTTTTGCCTTTATTTTTATCAAAATATGTTCCAAATCTTTCCCTTTTATAGATAAAATGCATGATGTCATTTTATGGTACAACATTTTGAGTAGTTACATTTTCAAACACTGCAACAAAAATTATTTGAGTAAGTTGAGAAAAAAGTTTTTTTTTTGTAATTTTAATATCTTCTGCAGAGAATAATTTGAATTAATCGATTTAACTGATTTATTGCAAGGGCATAGGTTTGATTTTGACATTGGTGGGGACATAAAAGCACACCAAGATGGCACCTCTGAAAAGCTGATGTGTTTTGCGTTCATGACTGTTTTTAATGTCATGTAGAGCTAATCAAACAAACAAGCAGACTATCATATTCAGAAAAAAACTACTCTAAATCTCTACTGTCTGTTCCTTGACAGAAATATACTGATGCATGACACATGAACAGTGGGACACTTTGGGATCGGTCAGAAATTTTGATGGTATTGTTATAGTCTGAGAAATATAGAACCAAAACCACAAAAAAAGGCTACTGATAAGTGTAATCTCTAACATAATGAATATATAAAGTCATGTTATTCATCAGAGGTTCTATTGTGTTTTTTCCCACAAACTTTTATTGTTGGTCTGAAACAGTTGCTGCCTTTCAATACACAATAATACATGGATAATAAATAAAATAACCTCTTTAAGTATCTCTTTGCCATTAAATATAAGCATTTTTTAGTTGTAACGTAACGTATTGTGCTTGTGTTTTATGTTAGGGACCATGTAGTAGTGGCATAATATTGATAGGGACGAGTCCGTAGCGTCCCTACCCAGTTCTACGCCCCTGTCCAGCCGTTAGAAAAGCTAAAAAGCTTTTTGACTCAAAAATCAACAATGCAATGACTAAGCTAAAAGAAAATGTCACAAAGCCACAAACGTTTGTACTTGTAGTGACGTTACTGACCATCATGGTGCCACAGGTTGGAGGGACTCAGGAGCTGAAGGTCAATTTGAGAGAGGAAGGGGGGGCAGCAGTGGGTAGTGGGGAAGATGGCAGCAGAAAAGGTAGAGAGAGGAGGGAGAGAGGAAAAATGGGGCGGGGAGAAGAGGGGGGTGGATGTCTTGTTTGGGTGATAGTAATCTGACAGCTATTAGTGAGGGGAGAGTTAGGGACCTGCTGGTGGCTGGTGTTTTGGGGAGGGGGGCTGTAATAGTGGTGTTAGGGTGATGTGATATATGCTCCCCTTCATACAGAAACCAGAGAGTGTGTGTGTGTGTGTGTGTGGTATTACTTCATTCTCTTACATTCAATTCTCTCTTAGCCTCAGCACCCCCCTTCACTTTCATCTCCCCACCCCCCTTTGGTGTTGGGGTGCCACTGTACATTCCAGCTGCGCTACAAGGCCTGCCCTTAATTTGACAGTGTCACAGGGATCCATCTTCATTCTCTCACTCTTTTCATAATCTCATCCACTTCCTCTAGCATGCAATTAGTGCCCCTCCCCTCTCCCCCCACCTCCTTCCATCCCTGCGTCCTCGGTCCCTCTCGCAGGCCTCCTCGTGCTGCGTGCCGCTGCCCCCTCCGAGCGGCCCTGGATGATTGCTACAGCTTTCCCTGTGCAATCCATTTAGAGCCGGGGCCCTGTAATGAATATGTACATTGAGAGGGACCTCGGCGGGGGGGAGGGTCACGAGCAATCAACCTTGAATTCAATTATGCCAGTGAAGGTTAATGACTGTGCTCAGTGGTCAGAGGCACGCGCCACATCGCCCATTAAAGCGGCTTGTCAGAGCTGACAAGGTGGGGGCAGGGATGCAGCGGCGGCTCAGAGGGGAGAGAGATGGGAGAAGAGTTTGTGGGGTGGGTGTGGGCTGAATAGGTGTAAGCGAGCCAGCCGGTGAGCGCGGGGAGGAGCCGCGCCGCGCACGCAGCCAGATAGATGGACACTTAGATAAAACGGTGTCAGTCAGGGGTGCCTGATTACATTGAGTCCTCCCGGACAAATCTGATTTTAAAGTTCTCCAACCTCCGCCGACGCTGCCTCCCTCACCCCCCCACCTCCTCCCCCACAGTGTCTCTCCCGCAGGGTGAAGCCGAGCGCTGGCTGTAATATGATTAGTCTACATAAAGACGTGTCTGGAGTGTAATTCACTGCTCACTAATGAGGCCCTGTCTGAACCCAGGACAGATGAATCCCCCTGGTGGCACATGCTCACCTGCTGCCTGAATCACTGCCCTCCCTCCGTCCTGTCTCAGTCAGACCCCTCAGTCCTCCTCACCCATCGCTCTCACCGTGTCTAACCTGGAAAGTCCAGCAAATGATCTATTCAGGGCCTTCAGTCTTTACTGAAGGAGAGCAGGATGGTGAATAGAATAGGGAGCAAAGGATAGAGAATAGGGAACAGCATCTAGACAAGGGGAGGAAAAATTGGGACAATTCTAAACAACAATGAAATGTTTCTGCATGTTGAGCTGCGGGTTGACTTTATGGTGCAATTTGGATATGGAGATGAAACAAAGCATATAAATCTATTCAAAAAGGGGTATGTAAACTGTTGTAATAATAAGATGAAGTGTGTTATCTATGAGAGTGATGGAGAAAATACATCAATCAATCATCATTCATGAAAAATATTATGTTGACTGAATTAAAACTGATTAGTATTTGCACCCCAAGCAGTCCATCTGTCATTTTTGGCATCACCCCTTCTACAGGTGGCCCTAAAAAACTGAAGCAGGCCTTGGCATCTTCCTCCCTGTTGGTCCATCAGCTGATTCTCCTTAATTGGAAACTCCCCAGTCCCCCTTCACATTCTCATTGGGTCTGGGAGGTGCTTTACAATTTAAAGGTTGAGAAGCTTAGGTTTGCATTGAAAGGCTTGGTGAAATCATTTTATGCTACGTGGAATCCCTTTTTGAACTTTTTACTTTCTCTTGATTTCTCCTTTGAACTGGAAGATTGAGGTTTGTTTTATTTCCGAGTGTCTATGTCATATCATTTTATTTCTATTATTGCTGTTTTATTTCTTTATTCACTTACCAATTACAATTATACTTCTATAAAATTATCACCTCAAGAATTCAGACATGAGGACCCTCCTGAAAACAAGATGTGCCATCTCAAGAGGCTAACCTCTAATAAATCAGATGACAGGTCTATGGTTCATGGATCTGTCACTAACTTCAGTTCTTACTTTAGTCCACTTGTCTCCTCTTACCTCCCTTCCTTCGCCCTCACACCCATCACAGCATCATGTGGATTTGCTGTTCATCATGAGACTGGGATCCACGTTCAAGATTTCCTGCTGCTTAACAGAAGGTTTTTCTTGCTGCAATGATGGAGGGATTCATGATTGGCTATATGGATTCATGTTGGGTGTTGGATTTATATATTTGTATATATCTGTATATGTGTATTTTTATATGTATATATTTGTATCCATAAAATGAAAAGCTTTATGCCCTATTGTAAAGTGTCTTGAGATAACACTTGTTATAAATTGGCGCTATACAAATAAAGATTGATTGATTGTTGTTATTTAATTACCATTTTTTTTCTAAAGGTTTGGCCTAGTAAGGGATGGGGGCAGGGGGGTTTGACTTACAGATGTGACGTTTCATGGACAGTTAACTATATCTTTATATACATCATGTATTACATCACACTGTCCGTCTTCTTTGTTCAAAATGTTATATAAATAAAGTTGGAAAAAATGTATTAGTATTTGCTACAAACTTTATAGATATGATATATACAGTATATATAATTTACTTTGATATTAACATAATATGTATATGTATGTGAATATGTATGTGTTGTGTGCACTGGCACAAGTTATATTTATATAGATGTTTATGCAGTATACATAGTAGGAGGATCTGATGGAGCAGGCTGGGGTGGCAATGTGGAGGAGGTCAGAGAGATATGGAGGGGTGAGGCTGTGAACGGCCTTAAAGGTGTCCAGGAGGAGTTTGAATTCTACTCTACGCTTGACCGGGAGCCAGTGCAGGTGCTGAATCCTCATAAGCAAGAACTTTTTCCTCATGCAATAACGTTAATAAGCACTTGGTTCAGGATCTTTCTTTCATATTTATTGTAAAAAAAATAGCCATTGGCATACCCTCCACATCGCCAAATTTCTGAAAAATTAATCAAAGGCTTAAAATGTCCCAAAAAACAGGAAAGGGCTGACATTACAGTTTCATTAATGAAATACTGGAGTAAACTGTAACAAACTGTATATGTTCGTTTGCATGTTTGAGCTCTTTCATGACTTTTTGACAAAAAATAGCTGTGATAATTTCCTTATGTTTTCAAAAATGAAAACAGAATAACAAAGACCTTAACTTAGTACTTTTTAAAGTTTATTTATTGGCTTTTTAGGCCTTTAGGGAAATTACTTTGAGTCATAAACTAGAAGGAGAGAATGAAGAACAACATGCGAAAAAGAGGCCTAACTGGACCCATGACACTTCCATCATGGACAGTAGCCTTTTTGCAAGAGGGCTGCATACAACATCTGCATACAACATACACGTCCTGAATATTGACACCCCATGAAGATGTTTTTTTGCGCAAAGTTATTGTAACTTAAACTTAAAATGTATTTTTCATATGTAGGATGTGTTCAAGCAGCTGTGCTGGGTTGGTTTGTGCTGCGTTAGCAGGGCCCACATTGATGTCTTTTCATGGGGCTCAAAGTTTCTTGTGGCTCCACTGCCTGCATGTAGGAAAGGAGACACAGGTCTTAATTGAGCTTTGACTCCTTGGATGCAAGCCCTGCTGTGCCTCATGACTTTTAAATTTTTTAAAAGTCAAGCTAAAATGTCTTATAGCTGCAGTATGTCATTTATTTTTTGTGTCGTTGGCCCAGTGAAATGAAAACTTGTCATCATCTTATTACTGAAGCCACAAGAGAGATGGTTGGACATCTGTGCACAGCCACCAAAATTAATGTGACATGGCAGTTAGATATTTAAGCATGACTGTGAGGCAGGTAAGCAAGTCTATAAGAAAAGCAAGACCAGTAATGACAGACTGATGACCGAGTCTACAGATCTCCTCACATTGTATTTGATGTTCAGTTGTCACTGCACAGAGGCAAACATGCCTGTCAAATTCACTGATAACATTGTATCTCACATGGAAGTCAACATTAAAACCCTTGAAATGAATGAAAATCAGTTTAGTGCAACATATTAACCATTAACAGCGCAAACTGGTGGTTTGAGTGCATTTGTGGCTGTTTGTGTTACTTTGATTTTAGACGATGAATGAACCTGTTTCTACCACAAAACTAGGACTGAACAATTAATTGCAAATTAGATTAAATCGCAAAATGGCTTGTTGCAATTTTCAAATCGCAGAAGGTTCAATATTTTTAGCCCAAAATGTGTTGAACATTTTGGCATTGTGATGTAGGTTTTTTTGCAATTTATTGCCTTTATTTTTACCTCCATTCATACACTTTTTTCCCACTTTTGGATCATTTTTACCTTTTTTTAAGCCAATTTTTACAACTTTATGCCTATTTTGCCCTCATTCATCTTTTTTTGGCCACTGTCAGAATCATTTTTGGAATTTTTACATGGTTTTTGAAATTTAATTTCAAATTTAATTCCCAATTTTGCTGCTATAGTCAATATTCCTAAGCCACTTTTGGATTTTTTTAGCCAATTTTTCCCTTTTTTTTTTGCAATTTTATACCTACTCTGCACCCATTTATTAACCTTTTTCCGCTTTCATACCATTTTTACCCGGTTTTTACAATTTCATACCTATTTTGTTTCTGTTCTTCACTTTTTCACTTTTTCTCAATTTTTTTCTTAGATTAATTTAATGCCATATTGGTTTTACTATAAACAGATCTACTGCTTATGTTTGTTTAAGAATAATTAAGATGAGGAACATTAAAACAATTGCAGATATCGGGGAAAAAAAATCGCAATTAGATTATTTTCTCAAATTGTTCAGCCCTAGTCAGAATTGTGGCTTAATTTTTTACAAAAGGCATCTACTGCTGAACCTTAAGTGAGTGGAAACACTGCAACTTGCAGAAGTGGTTATCTATGCTGTGACATGTGTTTGATGTTGCCACTGAAAATCTACAGGCCAACATTTGCCCACACAAATCTGCTGGAATCAGTAAGGGAATCGCTAAAGAACTGGATCAATTAGCAGGGTTGTTAATAGCATTGGTATTGGTAAAATCTTATCAATTCCCATCCCTATTCTCCTGTGCATTTGTTAGTTTTCTCGGGGTACTCCAGTTCCCTCCCACAGAAGACTACATGGTCTATACGTTAAATGGTGACTCTGGATTACCCTTAGGTGTAAATGTGAGTATTAAAGGTTGTTCATCTCTGTAAAGCCGGGCATCTACTGTGCGATTTTTGGTCTTTTTCACACGATTTTTCGGTCGTGCGACTATTCTGCGGATCGGGCCGAGTTTTGGCTCAATCGTGCATCTCACATCGTGTAGTATACACGAGGTAACGAGAAGCGATTAACACCTCACGACCACCTCCCGATTGATCGGATGAAAATCAAACCTGTTTGAAATTCTGGTCGCCCCTCGTGAGACTATGTCACACTACACACGCGCAAACGTAGATACAGAAGAGAAAACAAATGCACATGACGGAGCAGCATGGCATCACAGCGGACCTGGACCCAAGCAATGGAGGGTTGACTTGCTGAGCTGTGGCAGGCACAGCGGAGCCTATTCGGGCAATGCGTTTTTGTTTGTTATTCATTTGCATCTGTGAGCATCTGACCAGCTCCTGCTTCTTCTTCTACTACTACCTTTAATGTTGCATTTCCAGATACAAGAGTCCGACGTGTCGTCATGTATTATTAGACTTTATTATATTATAAGTTCTTATAATACATCCATGCGTGTCGTACATGGACGTACAGTGTGAGCAGTCAGATTGTATCCGAGCATCGGGTCGTATAGTGTGAGAAGAAGAATCGTGAGCTGTGAACTATTAACCCCTGCGATTCACTCGTACAGTATGAGCAGCAGCTGAACGCCACGATCGAAAAAGTCGTACAGTGGATACCCGGCTTAAGTCAGCTCTGTGATTGTCTGTGAGCCAGTCCAGTCCCGCCTCTTACCCAGTGAGGTAGTGAGGTGGGTAAACTGGAGGACAGTTTGATTAAACCACCATCAAATGCATGGATAGTCTTCATGTCCAGGAAGCTCCAGCCTTTACTCCCACCAACACAGCGCTCTGTTTGTGCAGGTAGATTATCAACACATTTGTGTACCATATGTTTTAGAATATTCACCAAGCACTTTGCTAAGAACATTTGGACAGGAAAGTCTCAGTGACACAAAGAGACTATAAAGCCAGAACATTCACTCAGGCCTTGCCCAGTTTTAAGCCAGTTGAAGGACCACGCTGCACACAGTCTGGCATCTTCTCACTTGGCTTTCAGGTTAGAGATTGGATTTATGATTTGAATGTTAACTTTCAGAGGTCGTACAGGCACTGCTCCTGGCTACCTCACTGACATTTCAACCCTGATAGAGTCAGAGCTCAGCTACAGATCCTCAGGCAGGGATATCTTGGCTGGCCCCTCGAATGAGCCTGCTTTCACCTCCAGACCTTCCAAACTCTTCAAAGCTTTCAAATTGAAGGCTCTTTAGGTAAGCATCAGGAACAACATCAGTCTCTAAAGTTGTTATTTTTTTTATTTGTCCCTTTTCTTTTTTCAGTTAGTAATCTGCCTAAATTAGGGTGGCAAATTCTCTTTTCACATTAGTTTGGAAAACTTAAACAACTTGTTTCTCACAGGAAATGATTGTACTTGGTAAAAATTGCCGCCTTTTATCATTGGACTTTAGTAAACTGCTCCTTTAATATTTGACATCTTTTTATGTCTGTGTCCTTGATAAACAGAGAAAATATCAGTATTTCCTTTCATTGCTTTACTTTTGGTAGCAGTTGATACAAGGCAAATCAGCCCAATCCCCAGTCCTTCAGAATCTTCCCAGAATGCTCATAGTTACTGCAAATAACTGTGGTCAATTGGTGCGTCCTGAGATCATCCTCTTGCTTGAATGAACAGTTTAGGCCTTGCACACACATATAGATAACTATTACGAAGCACTGAGAGAACCCACACATAAAGACATTTATAGATTTATCAGTTTTGTTTTTGTAGTGTGGGCTAAAAATACTGAACCTTCTGCGATTTGAAAATTGCAACAAGCCATATTGCAAT
Source organism: Scarus forsteni (assembly GCA_036419115.1). Classification (NCBI taxonomy): domain Eukaryota; kingdom Metazoa; phylum Chordata; class Actinopteri; order Labriformes; family Labridae; genus Scarus; species Scarus forsteni. The sequence continues at coordinate 11,928,540 of JAZDUH010000270.1, forward strand.
TTAAGCTAATTTGTAATTAATTGTTCAGCCCTAATTCTGACCACATTTGAACCCTGTCAGTGGAAGGAATTGATAAGGGAATTGGTTAGCAAAAAGACTCATGATAGGCGATTCTTTGATGGTGCTGTTAACAATTCTCATCTAGAGTTGATTTTTGTTTCTCATCTCTACAGGAGAACTCGCCAACTCTACACAGAAAGGCTCTAACCAAGATTCAAACCAGTCATCTTCTTGCTGGAAGGTGCCCGCTGCACCACCAAACAGCCCGATGATGAGTTGGGAGTCCTTGTGTTACCTATCTGGTACATGTTTACCCTAATTCCATTCACTGTATTTCTTATTCACTTGCTGAAACCAGCCAAGCACCTGCAACTGTGTGGCTGCTGCAGCCTGGAGCACAGACGGAAACTAAACTGTTGCTTATCTCCTTAAGTGTGAGCCTTAAAGTCTTCTCAAGTCACTATTTTAAACATTTTAATTTTTTTAGTAATGTTTCTCTACAGTTTTATAGTTTTCTACCTCAGCTGATTCTGTATCTGAAAGGAGAGTAATACCTGTTAGCTCAGCCTTCTCTCCCCTCTTACTGCTTCGCTTTACCCCGGCCTGATTAAAGAGGGTGATCACATGAAGTCATGGTTAGCTCATAGGAGTGACATGCAGTCACTGAGAAGCAAAAGCACGTACTGAAAAACATTATCAGTGGGATGTAAGCAGTCAAATACTTCTCTTTAGTTCAAGAGTTTTATGTTTTTTGTCATTATTCTTTGGTCATGTTGACAGCAAACATTATAGATTAAGAATGCACGATACTATCAGAAAGACATAAGCTGAAAAAAGTTCAATAGCATAACATTTACAACGGATAAATCAGCCACATATTAGCTGGAATATCAGCAGAATACACAAATATACCATATTGCTGCACCTTATCATTGATGCATGGGCACCTTTAAAATCAAGAGGTTAATTTTTCAGGAGTTAGATGCTGTTTTTCTTGTTTTAAAGCTGTTTCCTACACAAAAAAATGTCACATTTAAGTAACAGGTTCATTCTTATAATGTGAAGAGCTTGTGCTCTCTACTTAAAGCTGGGGTTGGTAATCTGGAAAACTAGCATGAATTTGAAAGTGGCATTTCCGCAGGACTCTGTCTAGCCCCTCCCACCCCTCTTCCTAAATGCACCAAGTCATGTCTCAGTCAGCAGTAAGAAAACACCAAAACATTATCATAGTTAAGTAAAAAAAAAAAAGCAAACACGGAAAGTTAGTTAGTACTCACAACCCGATGTTGATCGGGGTATAGGTAGTTCCTCTGCCATTCTCCACATAGCTGTCAAGTCTCCCGTTTTGGCCATGAAACTACCGTATTTTACGTATTTTATCCTCTTTCCTCCCGTATTAGTATTCTCCCATAAATCTCCTGTGTGACGATATAATAATAAAAAACATTCCTCTGCCTCTCCAAACTGAACTCTTGTCATTAACCTGAATGGGGCGGTAATGCTCCAAAATGATGGATGGTAAACGCCGTACAACCTAAGAAGAAGAACAAGCCTTGCAAGAACGTCAACCTGCAGTAGCCTGGGTGGCAGCCGTCGCGAGATCAGAGCAGCAGAACAAACTTAGAAAAACAAAGAGTTTATTTTAGATTTCTTGTACATTTGTCCTAAAATGTGAGGGATACTGGAGCTAGGTTCGGGTTGTGGGACGGCTCGTAGCGGGCTTCCCTTACTTTCAAAGACAAAACTTGAAAGGTAAGCATTCTCCCACGGACTCTGATCCCTTTCAGCTCGGCTACACGCACCGAGTCTGTGCACGCCGGCAAAATGTACGCGCAGCAGGCGGGCAGAATGGTGATGGGATTTGATTGGTTTAAAAACAGGTGTCATGGCATGTTTATTGTTGGTGTTTTCCCTGTTTTACTCCTTATGTAGATAGCGGATATTTTTCGCTCTGTTTAAGAACACATGAATTGATTGCCATCGGGTCATAAAGACCATTTTAACCAGTTTTACAAAAAGTGTATCTAAATCAAATCGCCAACCCCAGCTTTAACATAAAGGTATTTGTGATAATGAGTTAAGAAATACCGGCATATGTGTGAGTGTGCACTAGGATGAAAAAAGTTCAGCTATGTTACGATGTTATGACAATCACAACAAAATTAATTTGGGGCTCGGGGTGGTTGGTGTGCTTAAAGGATCAGAGTCAATGCTGATGTCATCCATTAAGGGTTTAATGTTAATCATTTTTTATCAGAAGCATTTGTGGTTACATGGAAAAATGGTGGTATGGATCGAGGGAGACTAGAAAGCATCTTACAACTAGAAAAGCACTCGGAGAGCGCAGACCTCCGCCAAGCAGCACAGTTCCCTATCTCCCAATGATAAAGAATCCATTGAACAATTCCTGGATCCAGACGGTGATCCGGATCAACACCAAAATTGAATCACTTCTTCCTTTTCCCATGCTGAAGATTTCCTGAAAATTTCATCAAAATCCATCCATTACTTTTTGAGTTATTTTGTTCACAGACAGACAGACAGACAGACAGACAAACCCTCTCAAAAACATAACTTCCTTGGCGGAGGTAATAATTCAGGTAAAATCAGTCGGATCATGTTATATCATCTGTCTGCTACATTTAAGGCCATATTAGGTGGATTAAACAAGAGGGTTAAGTAAGTAAAAAGTGTAACAAATCAGCTTTTGATGGATTGACTGGGTGTTTATTAGCAATCTTCATTAAACAAAGAGTTTGGTCTTGAAAGAGTGAGACATGGCAGCAGAAATAAAATGACGCATGAATGGAAAATCCAGATTGGTGGATCTTGTGATGAAACGTCCTCCATCTGTGTTGTGTGTTTGCTTTTCTAGCTGCCCAATATACGAATCCCTCCTATGCTCCCGCAGTATGCATCACCCGGGAAAGATATCCAAAAGCAAATTTCAGGACGGGAGGAAAAGTTTGCCACACCAGCATCCTCTTTAAATAGTTTATGTTGTTCACCGATGAAGAAAATATCAAATTCCAGATGAAAATTTATGGAGATTAGATCAATGCTATTACGGCAGCGACTTTTTAAAGCAATATATTCTTTCCAGCGACAGTCAATGTGCAGATGATAAATAGAAGGTAGTCAGAGAGAGTTGCGAGGGTCTTTCTTCCCATGGAGCGGACCTACGAATCTGTTATTGCATTTCAGCCTAACAGGATCAGCGTGCATAGTAAAAAATGCAGCTTCCCAAGAAAACCCCCATCCCAACATTCCCGTCATTCTCCACCTCTCTCCCTCACTCGCTTTATTTGTCATCAAGAATCTAATACTGTTTTCAGCACAGCCGAGTGTCAGGTTATTGTAAATAAGATGAGATTTTTCTGCATAGTGTGTGTGTGAATAAAAGGAGTCTTGATTTATCTGCTTGTCAGAATCGAGTATCTCTTAAATACTAATGCACATTTGTGTGTGAGAGCCTGTGTGTGGACGTCATCTGATCTGTTCGGATTGTCGTCCTTTTCAACTTGTGCTGGTCAAGCAGGCCTTGATACAGAACATTTTTTAACACTTTGCTTTTGTTTTTTTTTCAGAAGACAACCAAAAAATGAACATAAGGGTTCATGGCTGCCTTGACTCCAAAACAATAACATTACTGTGGCCTTTATCATGAATTCAGTTTCTATCTGGTTGCATTGCAAACGTTGTCCATTTGTTCCATCTCTTCCTCCTGAATCCTCATGTGATGGGTTAAATGTTCAGTAACATATATTTCTTTTACAATTTTCGGCCACTCTTCTTGTCTTGGTGGATCAGTCTTATACCATCTCCTTGTGACGGCCTTTTTACAAGCTGCTAAGATTTTTAATAAATACCGTATTTGTCCTCTCTCCAGTCATCTGCAGGTATACGTACACCAAAGTGCACATTATAAAGTTTGTAACAATAAGATATTATTATTATTTATATTACTGCCCATGTTCAAGAACCATTTACATTTGATTTTTGGGAGAAGGGACAGCCCTTCCCACTGTTACACAACAGGAATATTTTCAATCAAGATTTCTGTCTGCACAACTTATTTCTAAGTGAGTCCCTTACTTGTTGAACCTTAAAATTGGATTCTCATATTTATTTACAAAAACATAATCTTCTCAAAAATGTGGAAGTGCTTCAGTTGTTTGTGATCACCATTCTTTTTTTCCGTTTCAGAAGTTCTTCAGCCTCTAAAAAGTCCTCTTCACTACTCCAAAAAGTTGAGCTTAAAGCTCTAACCAGCTTCTATCTTAACAAATGCTGTATCTTGTCCTATCTAACGGGTACAAACATAAAGATTATCAGGCTGTTTTTGACCCAACTTTCCCTCTTCCAGACCAAGGATGGCAAATGCCATATTATTTTTGTCTTCTAAGATTATTTTAAAAGATTATCCTGTGGCCTGAGGTGTGTTCGGAGTGAATTTGTCTTGATAATTGTCTCTGTATAGGTTGGGCTGATGACTTCCAAGTCATGACTTTGTGAATTGTGACGTGGAACTTGAATGTAGCCAATCAGGAAGTGAGCTGACTGAGGAACATGGGAGCAGGCGTAAATAAAAACACGCATGGATGACCTAAAACATAAAGTTCACTGGACCTCAGACATGGAGGACCAGGTCAAGTGTTCACGCTGTCACCAGGTTTTTTCATTATTTTAGCTCGAGATTTTTCCATCAAAAAAAGTCCGAAGACCTTGGGGGTGCAACCCATAGACATACTTCTGCCAGCCCGGGTTCAAATCCAGTATGTGGCCAGCTTACAGAGTGTCTTCCTCTCTCTCTCTCTCTCTCTCTCTCTCTCTCCCCTTCTGTCTTGGATGTTGTCTGTTGTGTTTTCCAGTTATTGCCATGTTTCTTCTTCGTTTTTGTGAGATCACATTTGGTCATGCGAGATTTCTTGCTTGGAGGACTACATTCTAGATCATTGGTGGGACAGAATCGTTACGTGTTTGTTGTACTGTGTTGAGATTATTTGAGTACACCACACACATTACAATCAAAACTGTTCACTGCCTGATGTTTATCTTTATGTGTTGGGTCTCAAACAGATCAAAATCTCTTCTGATTTAGAAAATCCTGATGTGTGAACCCAGCATAAAGCGAAGTTCTCAGACAAAGTCCTAATTCCCTGAATTTTCAGAGTTGTCTGTTGGAAGTTTGTAAATACAGCACAGGTTTTGAGTTGGATAATGACTCTTTGGTAAAACTTTGGTGTCAAGCATTTGTGAAAAAACAGCGCTCCTGCTTTCAATACCACAAAAGAGCAGACTATCAAATGAGCTAACTGACAAAAAATTAGAAACCCTTTTCTTTTAGCGGTGGGCTTTCTGGCTGGCTGCCTGGACAATGAGGTCCTCAAATGAATGCAGGGAAGTGTGATAATTACGGCTATTCTGAGAAGCAGACAGAGAAGGCCGGAGAAGGAGGGAATTATTGTTCTGCAGCGAGGGAGGGGAAATACATGTTTCCTTTCCTGGACCCAAATATTTACCCTCCTCTACGGCAAGCTGACTCACGCTCAGACGACGGCCCAGCCCGATCCGGAAAGGCCCCCATCGTCAGGTCCGAGTGATGCCTTAGATTCTGAGGCCCACTATAACAAGAGTGCCATTAGTGCTGGTACACACACACACATGCTTTCCCTCTCTGAGACACACACACCCAGCTTCCTGATCTGATTAGTGGACTGTTGTGCCCTGTTAGCCTGATGATAGCCCATTTCCCATTTTCCCATCAGGCCACTGTCCTGCCCTCAGCCGCCATGGGACGTTTGCTGCAGCAGGTGACAAAAGATTGTGGGGGAGTGATACAGCTCGTGCGTGACATGCATTTGAGTCTCCATAGCTTTAAAATAAAGGTTTCTTTTAGATATTGAACAACAGCTTGACAATCCTTTACCTCCATAAGGTATGAAAGTGTTGGACAGTGAATCTACAGAATAATCTTTCATCATACTGACATATGATTTAAGATTGTCCCCAAACAACCAATCACTGCATCCTTAAGTTTAGAGAAGTCATTCCTTGCATTAAATCAGGTTCATATATTCAGTTTTGATGACTGCAACGATATGTTCGAATGATACCTACAGCCCCTGATGGGGCTATAATCTCTTTGTGTCTGAAGTGCTGTGTTGGACCCCCTTCCCCAAGTGGGCCTAATACACTCTTGTAGGTTTGGGTCTTTTCAGTATAAAAATAAATAGTATAAAATAGCTGCACATCCCCCCACACCTAAAACATTTTTGAGGACAATACATATCAATAACTAATAAATGTAATGGTTCGTTGATTGAGGATATAAATAAGGAATCAAGATCTAATAGGTACAATTATGAGAAAATGGGAAACTATTTTTTTCATAAATTTTATCAGAAATGAAGTGTATTTATTCTTTGAAAGAGGAGCAAAGAACGTCACTTGAAGCTTGTCTTAAGAGGATCACTGCTGGAATCTGGGAGAAATGCTGAAATCTTCCACAGACATGCAGGTTAGTCTGTGGTCGTCATGGTTACTCAGTGATGGTTAACGAAATATGCTCTCCTCAGAAGTTTACCAAGACAACTTGGTCTGGATTGTCTTTGACGAGGCTCGTGTCACATAGTAGTCTGAGATGATAAATCCGTGTAGTATAATTTATTGAAAGATGATAGTCTAGAATAGCTTTAGGTAACGGCTAACAACAACACAAGCTGCTACATCATGCGCAGCAGCGTTGTTTGACAAGGATTAAACTGTGATGAGTGTGATGAGCCAAACAATGGTCAGATCACAAACTACAGTTGTTCTTGAAGGCTGTGCCTCTGAAAAAAAAAAATATGGACAGCTGTCAGCAAATAATGGTTTTCTGTCAATGTTCCAACTTTATTGGGGCTACAATGAAGATACATACAGTATATCTATATATCTATCAATTTTTAAACATATAATGTGTGTGTGTACATATATACATACATGTGTAAATGGGCAGTTGATCGAGCAGAACCAACCAACTCCAACTGGAAGGAGTTTTCTTTTTACTGAAGCACTTCCAGCTTAAGTACCACATTAACATGAAACATGTGTTAGTCGGGTCAGATATAACATATATATGTATGTGTGTATATATATATATATATATATATATATATATATATATATATATATATATATATATATATGTGTGTGTGTGTGTGTTATATATATATATATATATATATATATATATATATATATATATATATATATATATATATATATATATATATATATTTTTTTTGTATATTAAAAAGAACTTAACAAAATCTATTAGAATCACCACAAAATGTAAGGTTGATGCCACAGTGTTAACAGCATTGCTTATTACCATAATCATGTTCATGTTTCTGTAATTGTGATGCACCAATATGTTCAAGATCTTTACCCAAACTCCATGTTTAATTCTTAAATCTGATTATTATCATTATCCATTAATTTGAATATTTATTGTTGAACAAAAAAATAGTAAAGTAGAATATTATCTCTGACATCAAACTAGAGTTATTTACTTGCATTCCTGAACCAGAATTAGCTTCAGTGGTTCAATGTTCTCCTTCAGAGAAGTGAGCGGGCTCAAATTTGGGCATAAAAAGAAGAATTCAGTTTGAAATTCCTCGTTTCTGTTCTTTTTTTTTTCTTTTTTTGGAAGATTCCTAGAACACGACGCTACAAGACCTTTGATCTATGACCTCTAAAAAATAATGAAGTCAACTTTGACGGGGCAGCTTTTGTTCAAATGAAGAAAATCCTTTACTGTGTACTTGAGAAATCACACTTTGTAGAACCTACAGGCAGGATGGATTTGCAACCCAAGTCTGTTGCTGACATGGAAAAATAGAAGCTGTTTTTCTGTCTTGAAACATTCTTCAACTACAAAGTTTAATGCAAGTTTACTGTAAAGTAAATATCCATGTCAAAAGTCACTCACAAGAATATAAATTCAGCTATTCCTGGTAACAGGTGGTCACATACATGCCCTGACCTCACAGATAAACTCAGACTGTAATATTAGTAGGTGGTGACTGAATGAAACAATAGCAGAGCGGCTTCGTGAGCAGCGATTCATGACTGGAAATCTGTGGTCCTTCTGTCACTTATGTTTGGGCTTTTCTTGTTGTTTTTCTTGTTCCTGCGCCGAGTGTGTGGTCAATCTGTCTACATGACCCTTTCACACATGTACAAACATACACCTGCTGTGCTGTTCAGCCATGTTATTGTTTCCTTCTGCTGGAGGCTCCACACTCACCGAGGCTTTAAGAAGTCACATGGTGTGCAAGAAAAGAGCCATTATCCAAAACTAAAGAACACAAATTAGGAAATGAATAAAATGCACAGAAGAAATTAAATTAATGGGTTCCTGTTGGTTAATTTCACAGGAGTATTTTCATATTTACAGACAAAATATTTAAATGCATAGGGTCGAAAAGTGCCATAATAATAATTAAAAATCCGAAAATTAATAAGAGGATTTTTGTGAATATAAGCTCTGACTACTCTCAAGATTAAAATCATAGGCTCATGGTGGACTTACAGCTAACTATTGTATCCACTGCTGAGTAAAAAAAGAAACAATAAATAATAGATGCTGCTCTTTTAGCTGTGTACCTAACATGAAAAAGTAATGCCTCTAATATGAATCTAATATCCCATCTTTGTCCTCAGAGGATCTTATGAATAATAGAGCTTTACCAATTAGCTGCACAAAGCTGCTCTTAATTATATTTCCAAGTTCTACTATGTAGTTAGCATGCATTAATCACAGTGTTGTTCCTCTAAATTCTATTTGTGGTGAAGTCAAAGTATATTTGGAGTGGAAAATGCCTGAACAGTGAGATGTTAAACTTTGAATTAACAGCAATGGATTGAGATAAATCAGGGCTGCATGTTTGCACGTGAAAGACACAGAAAAATACATTCTTATGAGTATGATCTGCTCATATGAGGACAGACTTCTGAAGTTGGTTGAAATGGTCACGTTTGTCCGATCCAGATACAGAAAACACTGGTGTAATCATTAGATTCTCATGTTTTGGGGGATACCTGAATGTATCACAAGTAATGTCACCAACATTTCGAAACACTCAGAATATGGACCAATTTCATGAGATTTCATCAACATCACTTTAATTCTCATGTTTTCTTTGAAAAATTTCAGAAAATAAACCGTTTGCTCAGGCTAAGTTCTGTAAAAAACAAAAAATCTTCATTTCATTCAACAAGACCTGAATGATTCACAATACTTCCTGAATTTGCTGTTCAAAAAGTCTTTGACTTTTCGTCCCACGGTGAATGTCTTGCAGGCTTAAAATTTTTGCTCAGTCTGTCATCACTGCAAACTATTCCCAGCAAACTGCTATTTTAAATAGAAAAGAGGGCTTTGTCAATTGCTTTTACAGTGTAGACATTTATAGCATTAATATAATAAATTGTAATAATATAATAAGAAATGTTGTATGTTTATTTATCTTTTGTCTAATGATTTGTAGCTTGTAATTAAGTTAAATCAGTCAATAGCCATGGTTGTTCTGAATCTATAGAGGTGCTGGGTTTCATCCTGCACAGAAAAATGAGACCATGGTGGGTTAAATGTGAGAGAAGCAAAAAACAACCTGAAATTGCTCAGTTTGGGAAGGGTTAACCAGTCAGGACTGGTAATGGTAGATCATCAGGACATAACTTAGGCCCCTTTTGCACAACAATGTTGTCACCACAAACAAAAAGGTTTTTCCTTTGTGTGTTCAGAAGCACTCACACACAGAAACAGTGTGATAACAATGCAATGCACTTTCACATTGATCCATGGGAACAAAAGAAAACGCTGTAGCGTGCATGTCAGGCCAGTAGTTGGTAATATACAGTAGGTTTGTAGAGAAACAGCATGTTACAACATGTGTATGCTTCCAGGTGAAGACAAACTTTTCACAAACAACAATGGAGAGTGGACGCACAAAGACGCAGGAGTTTCTTGTCTGGACAACAAATCTGTCTGGATTTTTTTCCTGGATAACAAACTGGGCACAGTAAGCAGCACACATCAAGTAGACTGCCAAAGCTGTTGTTTTTGTTCCTGAGTGCGAGCACAACCTTCATCTGAAAGAAAACTGTGCATGCACCACCAGTCTTCATTTTCCCTGAAAATGCTGATTCCTGTTTAGACAAATACCCAAACATTTTCGAAATGTTTCATTCTGGGTTCTGGTTTCAAAAGTTTCAGGAAGAGTTGTTCCTGTACAAGTGGATGTCCCTTATTTGCTTCATTTGAATCTGTATGAACATAAGGGCAGAAATATGATACATTAACATATACATATATCAGCAGAGTTACTTTAATTTAATTCACTTCAATTCAGGTAGCAAAAAACAATTCATGAATTCTGAGCTGCCCACTTTTAAGTGTTAGCACAAGAGGGGGCTGCCAAAGTTGATTAAAATAATGGTATTAAATTAAAACTCAAAGGCTCATCAAAGTTATTACGATGGCTCTTGACAAGAAATTATCTGCAACACTTTTTGGGAAATTAATTTCAAAAGTCACATCCATGCCTGAGATGAGAAAAGTGAAATGGGCTGAGCAGTGGGTATAACTGTTTCCTGAGGTCAAAGAGAGAGTTTAAAGAAACACATTTCCTTCTAATCAAGTCCACTATGATGTCTCCAGTTTCTTCCTTTTTACTTTGTTTACTGGAGAAGGGGGAAATGCTTGGATAAACAAGAAATGTCAGATTACGAAACCAGGAGGCAAAGTTAGACTATCAAACCACTGAAGAGGATCCAGTCACACACACAAGTCATCATGAAAAAAAGTTTGATCCTCGTCTTTCTAAACCTTCCCCTTCACCCCCTCTGGCTCAACCCGTCAACAGCAGAGATAATTTGTAGTTAAACTTAGAACAAAACACGCCAACAAACAACCTTTGTCACCAAAAGACGATGAGAGGGACAAAGGAACTTTCTGAGTGGTGATGCACAAAAGCTTCTGTCAACATCATGACTCCGTTAAGCACAGCGGCTCTATAAATAGGCCAGAGCAGTCGAAAGAGGAAGAGATGATGGGCAGGAAGTTTGGGAGAGGCGAAGGTGCATTAATGTGAGCAACTCCTCTGACCCTGATCCACCATCCAAGAACCAAGACAACCTATTGGCAGCCATTAATCCTGAATCGGCATGCGGTCAATGGGCTCCTCAATAACTCCTTATTCATTCATTCATCAATATCCACAGACCACAAGTGACCAAGGTGTCCTGCCTGACACGGGACTGTCTAAGCCCCCCAAGAGTCCCCGGTCTGACTCAAGTTTTAATAGCTGCTTGTAAGGATGATATTGATCTGCCTGAGGGGGTGGCACTAATTTGGGTCAGAAATAAAGGAGACAAAATACTAATGAATGTACTGTCAAAAAAACCTGTGAAACTAAAGATGTTCTAAATGTTTTCAGAATTCAGTAATTTGGCTCTTTAAAAGCCACTAGCCCTGGAACAATATAATATATATTATATAATAAACTACCACCAATAGTTAGCTTAAGCACTTCAGTGCCAATAAAAACTTCCTAAAAACAACCCTTATAGGTGTTGGGAAAAACTAAAGTTCAAGCAACTTGATGACAAAATGCACCTTAAAAATAAAGCTGAAAGTACTAATATTTGTCAACGGGAAATCTTAGATGCTCAAATTATTCAAGAGAATATGGAGGTTGTACACAGTCATTTCTGTGCTTTTACATTTATTTTTTCTAAAAGGGGAATTTCCCAAATAAAACTTTCAACTTTTATTACTTTTGTAGTATCTTACATTTTAAAGCAGGGGTTGGTAATCTGATTGAGATACATTTTTTGTAATACTGGTTAAAATGATCTTTATGACCCGATGGCAATCAATTCATAATGTGTTCTTAAAATAGAGCGAAAAATATCCTCTATCTACAGCAGGAGTAAAACAGGGAAAACACCAACCAATAAAAATATCAGGTCACCAATTACTAAACCAATCAAATCCTGTCACTGTTCTGCCCGCCTCCTGCGCGTACATTTTGCCTGCGTGCACAAACTCTGATTCAGTGTTTGTAGCCGAGCTGAGAGGGATCCACGTCCGCTGGAGAATGCTTACCTGTCAAGTTTAGCTAGGCGGAGCCCTGAGTAGATGCTACATTTAAATTCATGCTACTTTTCCAAAATTACCGACCCCAGCTTTATGTTTGTAAATTATTCAATTTTTTGCAGATAATCTGTAGGTATTTTAGATTCAGAATGTTGAATCAAACCCGAACAAAACCCCAGATATTTAAATTGTATTTCAGAAACTTTGAGAAAATCTAAGTTTGTATTCTAACAACAAAACATCACAAGATTGGCAGACACTATTGAATTGTTTTTAATTTTGTCTTAGAAAAAAGATATTTTAGAAAACTTGAGGGTTTTAAGCTCTTAGCTTTCTGGCTTAAGATGGGAGTTTTAGATATTTGTATTTTTTCCAGAAACTTCAATCTGGAGTTTAGTCAGACTTCACAATGAAAGTTTCTTGATGTTTGGAGAAATGTTCAGAAGTCACTTCTGTAATTAGGACCATGCGGGCCTCTTAGGGGTACAGAAGTAATATTGTTTGTTTGAAGCCCCTAAGAATTTTGGATGGGATTTATAAAACATTCACTATTTTTTTTTTTTTACTTTTTAAAATCACTTACAGCAAGGTTTGGGAAACATTTATGTCACAAGTAACTTGCACAGGATTATTTGACATTTTTTACAAACAAAAACAAGAACAAAAGTGGATATGTTCAAATAGTTTTGGGAATGTCAAATCAAATACTAAAAACTTTTAGAAAAAAAATACAACAAGCAATACCACAAATTTCAATTGACAACTCTGGAACTCGAAAAAAATAAACATGACATTTTGGAAAACTTCGAGAGTTTAAAGCACTTTGAACATTAGTTTTCAGATCTTGGTCTCAGAACTTTCTAGCAAGAATGTTACCAGACTCCAGAATTACTCACTAAGAATGTTTTGATATTTGGGGAAATTTCACTCTTAATATCTGTTGTCAGTGGGTTGTGTTGACTCTTAGTGCCGGGTTGGGCAACTGGCAGCTTCGGGCTCACATGCAGCTCTCCAACTTCCACAATATGGCCTGCACGTCAATTCAAATCACTAAAAACTGCAAATACATGAATAAAGCTTGGCAGAATCTACCACAAATAAATTTAAACAGCGATGTTGCTGTATTGGAAATTAAGCCATTTTGGGAGCTTTCATCTGAATATTAGTAACATTTAAAAATCTATTGGATTTTTTCTTACAAGGAGCCTGATGAAACTTCCTACAATTTTATTCTTTTGTTATTTTATTTTATTCAGAATTAGAGAAAAGGCTTATTTGACTCTTATTTACAGCAAAGAAAATACTAATAAACAAACACACACCTCTCACTCTTATAGCCCAGCTTTTGTGGTTAGCTGTTTTGAGGTTTCTTTTCTCTGTAATTGAAAATGTGATGGCTGTAGGATCCCCCTGCTGATCTAATCATGTCACAGCTGATGGCCAGCTTGTGTTGGGGGGATGGGGCGGTGGGGGTGTAAAAAGAGGAAGGGGATCCTGGCGTGTGCCACTGGCACCAGCTGATCACATCTGTGTGTGAGGGTGTGTCAATGTGCAGCAAAGTGAATCAATTAAGCAGAGGAAATCTCAGGGGAGAGAAGGAGAGGGTCCTGTTCTCAACTCCCCAAAGACCCTTAAAAGACACGCATGTGATTTAAAACATAATCTGTGTTTTTATTACAAAGCCTTTAACCAAGAGGCAGATGATTCTCCATGTCTGCACATCACACACTCCTGTATCTGCCACCAACATGTTGACATTAACATTTTTCATTTTTATGCTACCTTTAAAAAAATCAAACTCTTGATTTAATGAAAATAATTCTTTGAATGAATAAAATTATAATGAACCATTAAAGAGAATCAAGTCCCTGGGAAGCTCAGTTCTATGAGTCAGTTTTATCTTTGAAGAAAAAGGACATAAAAGCACTTTATCATCCAGATTCCAATAAAGTTGGGATGTTGTGTAAATAATAACAGAATTTAATGATTTGTCAATCCTTTTCAAACTGTAATTAATTGAGTGCACCACAAAGACCAGATACTTAAATGTTCAAACTGATGAAGTTCACTGTGCTTTTGCAAATATTCACTCACGTTGAATTTGATACCTGCAACATGTTCCAAAAAAGCTGGGACAGGAGCTCGTTTACCACCTCTCCTTTAACAACGTGTGTGTTTGTGATTGAGGACAGTAACTGTTGAAGTTTAGAAAGGTTTAATTCTTTCTCCTTCTTCCTTGATGTGTGACTTCAGTACCTCAACAGTCCGGGATCTCTGTGGTCATATTTTGTGTTTCATTATGCTTCCACATTTTCACTGGGAGATAAGTCTGGACTGCAGGCAGGTCTGTCTAGTACCTGCACACTTTTGCTAAAAAATATTGCTTGGGTAGCAGCATATGTTGCTCTAAACACTGCATCTACCTTTAAGCAATAATGTTGCCATCACAGATGTGCAAGTTACCCATGCCATGGGCACTAACACTCTCTCATACCATCACAGATCATCTTTGCTCTGATAACAGTCTGGATGGTTTTTGTTTTTCTCTTCAGGACTCGATGACTATGATTTCCATAAGCAATCCAAATGTGGACTCCTCAGACAACAGCAGACTTTTCCACTTTGCTTCAGTCCAGCTCAGGCCCGGAGAAGCCAGCAGTGTTTCTGGATGTTTCTGACATTTGGCTTTCATTGCATTGAAGAGATTTAAGTTTCACTTGTAGGTGCAGCAATGAACTGTGTTAACTGATGATAGTTTTCTTCAGCGTTCCTGAGCCCACGTGGTAAAATCCTTCCAGAATGAAGTCAGTTTTTAATGCAGTGCTGTCTGAAGCATTGAAGGTCACGGGCATTCAATGTTGGTCTTCGATCTTGCAGGTTATGTTTAAAGATTTCTCCAGATTCTATTAATCTTTTGATAATACCATGGCTGTAGATAATTACATTTTTAAATTCCTTGTTAATTAAACACTTTTCTTCCACAGTTGTTCATATAGTTCTGAACCTCTTCCTATCATTGCTTTTTAAGGACTGAGTCTTCTGCGGATGTCCCTTTTACACCAACTCATGTCACTCACCTGCTTAAATTAACCTGTTCACCTGTGTAATGATCCAAACAGGTGTTTTTTGAGCATTCAACATTCGTTTTCTGTAGCACCTGTCCCAGCTTTTTTTGAACATGTTCCAAGAATCAAATTCAAACTGAGGGAATATTTGCAAAACAATGAAGTCCATACGTTTGAGATTTAAATATATTTTATATGCACTGCTATCAGTTGAATTTAGGGTCACTGTGTTCTGTTATTGTACATTTTAAACAATGTCCCTAATTCATTGGAATTAGGGTTTGTTCAAGGTTGTTTGCTAGTTTCTTCTTGTACATCTCCAATCATCTAAACCAAGTTCAAACCATTTTTTTCCACCCAATATAATATTTTTAGAGTCATTGTAATGGCATATCTCCTTACAACAAGTGAATGACACCTCTGTCATGGTCTGAAGGGGTCTGTATCATCTTCACTGGCACTATATAACCTCGATGTGGATGGTAGGAACACTTCACACGAAAAAAACATACAAGTGTTTACTGCTTTGACTGCGTTACAGCTCCGTCACTTTCCCCTCAAGACAAAAGCTAAACGTCAGGAAAACGAGAATATTAAGCAGTTTTTGAATTTTTAAAAAGATTTAGTGAACATAATTTAGTTTAAAGTAAGTATGCACTTATTTTCCTTAAAGAAAAAGGGACCTCTGGCTCACTCTCCTGTTGTCTGTGGCAGTAATGCTCCTCTGGCGTTAGATGTCATGCGCCGTTGAACAAGAAGAAGGCTAAAGGTAGTGTTGTTATCATGGCAGAAGCAGCAAAAAACCCCAGAGAACACGAAAAAAGGAAAGCTGGAGAGTAACAAGCTAAATGCCCAGACAGGGATAAACATTGGCCCGGCGTTCACTCGCTGTTGTGAGCTGAAAGATGAGGAGGAATATCTGACTGATGCCGATTTAGCCCTGTTACTGTTGGACTTGTAAGTACATGATGATTTATTTGAAGAGAAACATGATCAGACTGTACCTTATCAGTCCACATGGTTTATTTGTCTCTCAGGATGTCCTGTCGGCTCACTTCTCCTCCCTCTGTATGTCAACAAATGCACGTTTTGTTTGAAGACAGCGCAGTTACACTCAATGACCATAGAGGGCCCTAGAGAGCCAGAATCTTACGTAGTGCAGCTTTACATAAATACATATCTCATTGATCATTTATTTGCTCATATTATCACTTGTAAATTGTTTTAAACACACATTTCAAAGCATGAGACAGTGATTAGTTTTACATTACTTATGATGGCATCCTCCACTATACCCCCCCCCCCCCCCTTCTCCTGCCCTGTGCACCTCCTCTAACCCTGACCCTTAACCTCCACTCTCTGAGAGGCAGCAGAGGTGCATGAGGAGAAGGACGATGGCGATAGATGAGGGCAGAAAGAAAGAGCGGCGCTTTAATTGACACCCTTTAAGTTATCTGCAGGATAATTATGGCCAACAGCTGCGGACGAGGCAACAAAGGGACGTATTTGTATTCCAGGGCCACAGCACATGAGTGACACTTAAACAATGTTGATATGATGTGTGTGCATACAAATATGCTCCCAATTACATACTGGGTATATCCATAAACAAAAGACATACACTGGCAGACACATGAAAGCCTGGAGCTGCTCTGAGGCGGGCGTGAAGATGGTGATGAAGACGCTGCGGCTGATCTTTTGTTATTTTCTCACGCGGAGGGTCAGAGCTCTTTAAAATCCACACTTCCCGCTCCCTGCCTCAGAGCTACAGCACGCCCCACTGAGCTTCGAAATATGTGCTCCCCATTTTCCTCCTAATGCGAGAATTAATTATGAATTAATTAATGTTACACTTAAGAGCGGCTACTTTAAATCTGTTTTCTCTCTTTCTGTGCAGTCAGGGATAATAAGAGCGGGAGAGGAGGGGGACGAGGAGGTGGGTGCATTCGTTCTTATGCCTCTGACTTCTTTCTCCAGGTTATGAATCAGAGAATGTGTGTAGAGTTTGTTTCTCCCGGCTAGGCTGTTAAATATTTCATGGATGGAGGGGGATAAATGCTAGGAGACTGCCCCCCCCCCATCCCCATCCCAACCTGCTGCAATTAGAAGCCCATTATCCCCCTCACAACCCTAACGCTCTGTACAAACTGGGCCTCAAAAGCCGTAATAAAGGCCCTGTGATGAGATATGATCACAGAAAGGATGCGCACAATATTTATCTTGAGGATTTTATAATGAAATGACATAGTTTTGCTAACCCGTGTGTTTTTATAGGTCAGTTCCCAATAAACATCCTCAAAAAAGGAAGGAAGAGGAGAAAAGCCTCCAGCTTCACACTATTGGGTTTCATTCCTTTCATTTGATTTGACATATCATGCTTCTGTGCTTTGGCAATAAGGACACAACATTGCAGCATATTGGCAAGCTCATTTGCTTTTCATAGTGAGCGTTGTGTCCAAAAAAAAGTGCCCCCTGGGATAAACACGTGTACGGGGACCGCGGGCTCGCCGCCCCAGCAGCAGGTGGCCCATTGCTGCCTAATGAACACCGCAATCTGTTACTATCGCAGCGGTGCTTTTCACCAGACAATTAGGCGACTAAGCATGTCATTATTCCAGGCCAACAAGAAGAGCCTCTTCTCTAATTTCATCTTTTCATTCCTGTTTACTCACCCACACTCCCCTCATTAACGAGAGATTTTCCAGTCCATGCTAATTGGTTTCAATAACATTCATTTTAGTTGAAAGGAAACGATTCTGTTAATTGAGGAGTGCAGAGAGAGAGGGAGAGAGAGAGAGAGAGAGAGAGAGAGACACGGAGCGGAGAGGAGGAGGATGAGGAGGGGGGAGAGAGTGAAAAAAAAAAGAAAGCAGGGCTTCTTTTCATTTTCAAGTGTGTCCATGAGATGACGCTTTTGAAAAAGCGCTCCACAGGTTCAGAGCTAATGAAATTAAGTGATGCCGGCCGTGGCAAAAAGGGAAGCCCAAATTAAAAGCAATTTATTTTCATTGAGGCATGTGGCACTGTTCGGGCACAATTAATGGGCTGAGCAGAGACACAGAGAGATATGGAGAGAGAGAACAAAAAGGAGACAAAGATACAAAGAGATGACTGGTGGCACAGCCGAGCCGCCAGAGAGCAAAGTCTGGACCCGGACACATTCACTCTAATGATTTTATTATTCTACCTTTACTCCTTCACTCCTCCATTTGGTCTGGTCTGAATAATGAAACCACACAAGCAGCAGAGATTTGATTAGGTGTGAAAAAATCTCAAATATTGTGGTTATTTGTGTCAAGTCTGACACGGATTATCAGTGTGTATCAGGGCTGTAATTCATACTAATACAGATGTGTTTATTTATGCAGAGATTACTGGAGTATTTAGCAAGTGAAGCTCATACCACACATTTTATTCATTTGTCAATTTAATTACAGCATAGTTAAATATCGTGTCTGATTAAAAAGCAGGTTTTCCAGCTGAAAACAAAGTGTATTTACAAATATTTCTTAAACTAAAGTACTCACTTGTGCAAATGCAACAATTATTTTCCTCAAAAACAAATGAAGTTAACAAATGAAAAGATCAGCTACATTAATAACACAATGATTTAAACACCTGGCTGTACTGATTATGGACAGATTATTACATAATACTCTTTTTACAATACTATAATACTTATAATACTTTGTGTTGTAATAAAATTCATTATGGCAGGTAAAAGGTTGAATCCAACTGTTTTCTTATCGTGCAAATGGTAGATATAATGAGTTTGAGCTTCAGCCGAAACCTTTTCAAAACCAAAACCAAAAATTTGTGATTCTAATGCACTGTGGAGTCTTTGTTAATACTGAAAAATGTAAATATTAAACGTATAAACTACAAATTCCCTTCTTTTGCAGTATAATAGGACTCTTGTGAAATACTGTAAAGTAAGAGTTTAAAAAATGATCCCTCCAGACAGAAGCTGGTGTTCTGTGAGACTGGTGAAGTCATATACAGACTGTGAAGTGAAGTCTACAAGAAGACCAGTTCATCACACTTGGTGTCTATGAGGGACCACAGGCCTTCTTCAAGAGGAAGAGGGGATTTGGCACTTTTTTCTGTGGTGCTACCCACACATTCTGCTGTGTTGCTCACTCCACAAATGCACAAGGTTGTACCTTTTTGTAGAGGTTAATTATCCTGCTTTCCAACAATATTAAATACAAACTAGTATTATTAAAGTGGAAACATCAATCAGCTGAAATTAAGTTTTGAATTCAATCCTGAAATGTACAGGAAGTCGGTACAGAGAAGTTAAAATTAAAGTTCGATGGTTATGTTTTCTTATCCTTGTGAGGAGACGTAGCAGCATTTTGCCTGAGTTGTAGCAGTGCAGAGAAGATTATCAAGGCCAACATTCAACAAAGTTTAAAGGCATGAATCACCCCACCAAGGCCATTTTTGTTTAGATAATACTTTACTTTAGCAAGGAGTCTGAGCTGGAAAGTTTTGACGACAGGGCCAATCTTCATTTCACATGTCAATGAGCTGTCTCTAGCAGTATAATATTATGCACATGAAATTTCAGAAAGTTCAGAGCTTAAAAATGTGGCAAAATCAACAGCAAATGGGAGCTGGTGCTTTTAAACAGGGTCTAAAAAGTTGTATAGTCTAGTACTCAGCCCTGCTGCCTCCATCTGTTAGTGATAACTATACTCCTCAAAAAAATCTGAAAGTTATATTTCAATCCATTTATTCTCCCACTTAAAAACCAATTGGTATTTCCACCTTTACACTATGGGTTGTGCATTCATGGAGCATCGCAGCTGAGTGTGTGGACAGCACCACAATAAAAATGTGCCAAATCTCTGCAACTGGAAGCTGGTGTTCTGGTAGGCAGTGTGGCAGACATACAGTATGTGGTTCAGCCCTGGAAACATTTACAAAACTAGGATCAAGTTCTGTGGGACTGGGGAAGTCAAGGACAGACCGCAAAGTGGGTGTCCCAGGAGGATTTTCTGGGTGTCACGACCCATGAATGCACAATCCTTACGAGTTGTATCTTGTAGTAAAGGTGTCTAATCAAGCTTTCCAATGACATACAAAACAATACCAGTTGGTATCATTAAAGGAGAGAAATAATCAACCAAAATAATGTTTCCAAACTTTCTTTTGAATAGTGAAGATGGTGTGTATTATGGACAAGACCAATTAGACAAGAGGGTGCCCATCTATTTAAAACATTACAAACATTGTACATTGGAGTAATATGGTCATGTTTTCTTGCTCTTGTTAGGAGCAGGCAGCAGCATTTTGCTCAAGCTGCATGTCTCCACGTAGAAGTTTTATCAAGCAAGCATACAAAAAAGTTATAAAGGCATTAATCACTCTTTCAGGCTCACTTTTATATCAACAAAGCTTTACTTTTGCGTAGAGTATGAACTGGCAAAAGGTCGTTTTGATGACAGAGGTGACCCCTCCTATCAAATTTCATTGAACTGTCAAAAACAAAACAAGATTTTTTACAGAGGGGCAAAAGTTGGGAGCTGGAGGGCCAAGAGCACTTGTTAAGTCAATCAGGTTTGGCTGCCCAAAAAAAGGAAAACTTCAACTTTCATTTAGTTTTAAAGATCATGTCCATCCAGGTAGGGTTCCCACTCTTTTCTAGAAATCATTTTCCAGGACTTTTCCAGGACTTTTCCAGTGTCACATAACCAACTGAAGTTACATTGTTGCTGTGGGCAGTTTTAAATTCTAGTTAGCCTTCTAAAAAACAAGATTAGAGGATGATGAACAATATCTCTAGCTTTTGATCATATTGATCTTAGAATTTCTGTTTCCAACTCTCCAGCACGAACACCGTCTGTTAGCTATCTGTTTAGTCTGACTTTTATGTGTCTTACTATTATAAATTTATGGTTCTACATATTTATTAATCTTTATTTACTCTGCTTTTTATGAATAGATTTTGTTAATTTAGCCTAAATTTTATTTTATCATTTTTTTATTATTTCTTTTTGTCCCCATTGCTTTGAGTTTTTTATATTTTATGCCCTAACTTGCATTATTTACCTACTACTATTTTCTGGCCACGTGCACATTAGTTACCAAGTACATTTTTAGTTCATTTCTTACTTCATTTGTACATTTACCAGGACAAATTAAGCTTTTCTAGGACATTTTACTTTTTTCCTCATTTTCCATATGTTTTCCATGACTGGAAAATTGGGCTATCATTTTCCAGGTTTTCCAGGTTTTCCAGGTTTTCCAGAACGCGTGGGAACCCTGCCAGGGTTTTACATGTTGTAAACAGGTTTACAGTTTCTGCATCGATTCTAAATAATTGGTTTTCAATGACAGATACATTTGGACATCACCTGCAAACCAATGAAAACTTATTTATGTCTTTAAAATTGGTAGCTAAAGGTAACAAATGCACTACACTTTTTATTGTGTAAAAGAAACTCCAAAGGCCTTTCAATAAGCTGGAAAGAAGCATGTGAGAAAACTAATCCTTCCATTAACTCCATCAGTTGTTAGCGCTTAGCATCACAGCTAATACATCAGCGTGATCAGGTCCTTAACCCCTGCACAGCACTCAGACACGGTCAGTCAGCTGCCTAACCAGCCTTATGTGGATGTTTAGTGACGCCACAGTGAGCACGTTAATGGGCTGTCTAAACAGAATCAGCTGGAGGCCGCAGTAAAAGAAGGAAGGAGGGGCGGGGGACGGCCTGCTCGGACCCTCTGCAGGCTGGAGGTGCGGCATCACCGAGAAGAAGAGACAGAGATGACTCAATAATCATTACTGCTCAATATGATGACAAGCAGAGAGAGAAAAGGCAAAAGGCTGCTTAAGATGGAGAACAATTAAAAGGTTTATTTGCAGTGTTGTCTCTTTCCTGGCTGAAGCATTAGTGTCTGTGTCTCCTCCTGTGTTTCAGCCAATGAGAAACCAAACTGGTATAAAGTATGACTAAATGCCCTGCTAGTCTCCGAGGAGCTCTGAGAGCGGAGCTAGCGGGGAGATCAGTGCAGTTCATTTACATAGCATTTGCATTATGTCAGGACATGAGCTACAAATAGGTATGAGTGTGTGGCTTAATTAGAAATGAGCCAGGCTTTTCAAAAACACCCTTTTGCATCATAATTGAGTCAGCTCAGTGCTGAAGTAAACGGCGGTGGGGGGTGTCTGCTTTGCGAACACAGCTATGGGATGATGGGTAATTATGATACACCTATCTGGGCCGGCTGCAGGTTCCATCAATTTATAGAGAAACATTTGAGAACACTTTGTGTGATGACAAGGGAGAGAATCGCCCTGTGACGTCTTAGTCAGAGTATTTAATTTAGTACTTTGGTGGTTTTCACACCCTCACCTCAGTTTCTTTGTTTCAATGCAGTTAAAAAAAATGCTGCAGATCATTTCATGTCCCCACAGCGATATTTTAAAGCAGGCCACATCAAACAAACAGGCCTGGATGGGCTTGAGATGTTGCGCCACAGCCATGATTGCTATGACGACGGGATGGCTCTGTTTAAAGGGAGGGAAGCTAGCAGGCTAAGCTTTCTACAAAATGAGATATTGTCTATTAGAGAAGGGCAACCGTTTTGTGAGTGATTACTGAGTTGATTGTGCAAACAAAATGCAAAAAAACTACTCTCGAGGTCAATGGAAGAAGGTCAACACCACCTCTTTCAGGCGAGCTTAGTGCAGTGGTTTGTACCAAAACAGGAATCAACTGTAGACAGGGAAGGCCCACTTGTATTAGAGCAGTTCTCCAAAATCCATCTAGGCCAGAATACTAATTTTGGGCCCATTTACGGGATAGCATTGTCACCAGAAACAGAAAGGTTTTCTTTGGGTTGTAAATAGCATACATCATTTATACGGAGGCAGTGTGATAACAATGTGCGTTCACAAGTAATTCGTCTACAAGAACAACTGCGTGCATGCCCGGCCAGTAGTTGGCGATGTAAGCTAGTAGTTGCCTTGGCGAAAATATAAAAAATGCATCACTGCTGGTCAAAGAATTCATGCAGCAAATTCACATTTTGTTGGAGGAGCAATGACAAATTGAGCACAGTTTGCAGTACACATGTTGCACAGTAGTTGGCCTTATCTGTTGTTGTTGTTTTTATCTGAAAGAGTAGTGCTTATGGGCTGCACATCAATGTTTCCCCTGAAAATGGCGATTCCTGTTTACATGAACAGCAACGAAAACATTTTCGAGACTTTTCACTTTGGACCTGTTTTCAAAGTTTGCAGATTCAGGCACGCTGGGCACTGTTCTCATGTAAAGGGAAGGTGCAAATAAAAAACTCTCAGCTTTCAAGGTCATGTAAACTGGCCCTTAATTTTTAATTAGTTTGGGGACTTATTTCTAGTTTAACATAATCATTACGCATGTGCACATTGCAGTTGCACTGTTAAAACTATATGTTGTTCAGCTTTAAAGTCAATAATGGAGTTGTTCTGCTTACAGACAAACGATATCAATGAGCTTGATACGATTCTCTAATCCCATCCCTATATGTACTGTCTGAGTACTCTTAACCCTTTGACTGGTATTGTAACCATGCAGTTGACTATAGTGTATTTGGCAGTCGCCATACCAGTGTATTTAAAACTGTGAAAGTGCATCTCTGTCTGTTTTTCTGTACTCGCTTCTCTGATTAGCATTTGTAACACCATGATGTATTGACTGTTCGCACTGCTGCACATGAATATAATGAAATAATTGAAAACTATAAAAAAATCAGATGTGAATCCTTGTTGCATAGCTCTTCAGGTATCTCAACTAGTAAGAGCAAACATCAGAGTAAGAAAAAATCTTTTTCCATATTTCCAGATCCTCTAACAATCATGATTTAGTTGAAGGAAATAAATTTGACAATCAAAGATGTATCTATGATTCCTTAAGGACGCTCTCTGGGATATTTTCATACGTAAAAACAAAAATTTAGTTGCAGAGACGAAGGAAATCCATTCATGCCCAGAATAACCCTTAACAGGCAAGCCAACCAGCTGGTTGACCTGCATACCTGCTTTCCAATTGGGTAATCTGCAAATGAAAACCTGAAATGTTGCTAAATGAAGAAGGAACACAATTTCATCAACAAATATTTTTTGGAAAAATATATTTCTTAGTTTGGAAGTCAAAGCGTTTGAAAGTATTTCTTAATGCTCATTCTGTGCAGTCATTTTTAGATACATGTTCCAGCGTTTTTATTTGTGCACAGACATCATTAAACTCTGCCAACCTGCTGCTGTCCAAGACATGGTGCCAAAATTTGGGATATGTATTAGGCATCCAGGGTGCTCAGAGTACCTGGGGTTACCAAGGTTACCAAAATTGAATCGTCCCTTCAGACATGGCTCATCTGCATAATTTGGTGGTATCATTCACAGCGTCTCACGGCCTGGGTGATGAATGGCACCCACAGAAGATAATATTTCTGCTTGGATGTAATAAATCTTATGTAAAGTGCTCCTACGCTTATACAGCAACAGCAGAGATGGGGTGGGGGAAAGAGAAGAGTCTCTTTTTTATTCTTTTTTGTCTTCAAGCTCATATGAAAAAAAAAACAGGAGGTCCAAGCTCTTTGTCCAAAAACATTAACCCTTTTTGCTGCATTAATCTTGCAATTTGTTCATAGATGACAAAGTTCGCAAAGGTTGTTGTGTATAAAAATACTGCTGGTGATTCCTCTCTCTACTGTTGCTCTCCTAAGGGACCCCTCCCCTCTGCTGCTCCCGTACCTGTTGTATCGATCGCAGCCCAGACGGCCCACAGTGTCCTGCTATTACTAAAGCAGCCCCTGGGTCATGAACCTGCGACCTCCTGCAACTCTGCGCTGCTCGGCGAGGGGGCACGACCCCCACAAGGGGCTGGGAGGCCAGGGACGCTGTGCATAGCTGTTTGTGTTATTCATAGCAGCTCGATGGTGGTGTTTTTGCATGTGTTTATCATGCATTAACACTCATTAAAACACAATAAAACAGCGCGGAGAGTGCAGTTCGAGTCTTATGGCTGAAAACAAGCTGATAGAAGGAAAACAAAGTAGTATAAATCCTTCATAAACATCTATTTTTTAACAGCACGCTTAGTTCCTGCACAGCTTATGCAAATTAAATGCAAACAGTGTGTGCTGCTTGTAGTTTAATTTGATCTATGATAACGCTGTTATATAAGTCAAAGCCAGAAAGCTTCTATTTATTCCAAAGGTTACTGATCACAATTGTTTACTAATTAAGTTTTTCCAGCTCCTTCCTCCTATTATGCCTCTTTTTAATAAGCTGAGAGTCAGGTGTACTTGACAGTAATGAATGACTGATTTTAGCTGATCCTTATTGCTGCCCTCCTCCGCGTAAGTGTGTGTTCGTGCGCACGTGCCCGTGTGTGCGCGTGCCGTGGCCGCCTAATAAAAGGGATAATTGTTCCATCTTTGCTTGCAGACACATAAAGCAGTGTGTATTGACTGCTTGACAGGCTGTGATTCCAGCAGCGCTAATGGCTTTCTCAATTCTCCCGCTCCATCCATCAGGCCCCCGAGAGCAGCCCGTCATGTTTTCAATTAATGAAGAGAAAGCCATAAAAAGTTAAAAGGCGGCGTGACACGGCGGACGACAGTGTACACGAGCATGAACGCTGAAAATTTGTAATCACCAAAATGACACGTGCATACACAAACACGCCGAGCCTTACTTTCACTGCAGACTTGAAAGTCTCCTTTTTGTTTGGTTTTTAGCGCCTCTCCTGTGCCTGGCTCTGCACCTTCAGCCTGTAATCATAATGCTATGCATGCTAGGGGTGGGCCTGCTTGGTTTGGGTGCAGCTTGCTGGCTTTATGTTGGAGATAAAGGGAAACTTCCTATCTGCCTGGGTGAGCGATAGTAAAGCCCTCCAATTCAGGCAGGAAATTATGGAGTAAGTGGCTTGGCGGCTGATAGTCAAATGAAGCCGGGGCGGCTGGATGCCTGCTGCAATTAAGCGGCTGCCAGGTTTCAGCGATAGCAGGAATCCGAGCGGCCAACCTGATGACAAGACCAGGGTGTGCACAGGGGGGCACAGGGGAGCTTTTCCAAAAAGTAAGCACACACACACAAGTACAAAGATGGGTCAGACTCATGGAAAAAAATCACAAATTATTTCCCAAAACTTAAGATCTGCAAGAAGCGTCTTCATTGAAAGCTACATTTCTGACTTTTGACCTCGTGGTGTTTGTGCTCAGATTAATTCTCAGCATTCAAGACCAAAACCTCCAGCACTTTATCATGTTTTTATTCTGAATTAACAATCCTCCTGCTATAGCCTTCCTCATTATCACTTTGCAGGGGAGATCAGTGAAGCAACAGAAAAATGAGCAAAAACATAAACTTTCTGTTGCATTTTGTTCTCAGCCTGCAGAAGAAACCATCCACTGTAAACAACCGCCTGTGTTGTCTAATGACGGCTCATGTCTGAGGATCAGCAATCTAACAATCACATCATCAGACGCTTTACAGAATTAATTTCAAATGATTGACAGTCTTTTATATGCATATCACTAATCTCTGTAATTCAGCATTACCTTATTGGATGGAAAGAGGGGCAGACTAGAACCACAGCAGGGGGGTTTGATGCCTCTATGGGGTATTCAAGAGCTACACAGGGAAGTACAAAGACAGGTCGAGAAAAGGACGGTGGTAGTTTTTGTGGTGTTTTAATTCATTTTAAAACTTAAAAACCAAAAACATGGACCTTTAAAATCTAAATCCAACAAGTTCAGCCAAAAAGTGCATAAACTTGAATTAAATCCTAAGAATGTTGAAGATAATGTGTTAATAAACAAGGGATAACTATGAGGCTTCATGACCTTGATGTTTGATCCCAAAATAGGATCAAGTCTTTTTAGCACCAAAGTCGATGGAAGTAAGATGGTTGAAATAACTTTACAGCTTATTTGAAACATGGCGTTCCAATAGACTCCATGAATTTAACCCTCACTTGTTGACCTCTGGGCAGATCAAGGCATCCTTAAAGGGACTGTGAGGAGTTTCTAAGTAATTACAAAAAAGTCTCACTTTTAGATATATGCCTGATCGAAATACACACTTTAAGATGAGTTTTATAGCATCAAAATAGGTTATCTGTAAATGCTATTCCTTAGCTTTGCGGTTGGGTCGGACAGGGCTGGACTGGCCTGGATACTCAACTTCAGGAACAAGACAATTAAAACTAGAGCAAATTTATATTATTCAGACACATCTTAGAGCCCCGGGTTGTAAGTAGCAATATATAGCCGGCTATAAAACTACGATACTAAGTTTTCCAAAAATTGCTTGTTGTCACACATCAAAAACTACCCCTTCGTAACAAGAAAGAGATACATTACCTCGTCGCGTTGCATCCTGCGAGTTGTTGAAAAAAGAAGTTGTAAAGCAATGCAGCGTTCTGAGAAAGGTCCGAGCTGCATTTATTAGCATCACAATAAAACACACGCTTTGGCTTGGGTCACGTCTTTTGGTTGCTTCCAGTTGTAGTCAGAAGCCGAAATTTCCGAGTTTCAAGTAGGAAACTGCAACTGGAACGTCCCCCGAAGTCTGAATTTCCTACTGGGAAATTCGGTGAAACCTCGCCACCCCCATGTTGACAATCGAAGATGGATGCCCCCAGTGTGAACAGTTATTTAGCTCCTGTAATAATGAATTTATTTGCACTTCTGACTGGGGTGTGTCGCTCTAGATCAGCTGTATACATAGTATTGTTAGACTTATATTTACAAAAATGCTGCCATAGTGATAATCACATTTGTGAACAACAACGCAGGGCGTGCTAACAACAGCTAACAATAGCCTGGTAGATCGGCATGTCTTTTGCAGACTTCAGCTGGAACGCCGATAAGTCCGAGATGATGTCACTCCCAGTTCCGAGGTTACTGGAACGCAGCATTACGACAGTCGCCGCACGTGCATGGGTAGCTCAGTCTTAATGTCGCCAGTAATAGATTCTCCTCATAGTACCTTTAAATTTCCTTAAATTTTGTTCATGCAAAGAAGAAAATAATGCAAGACTTCAACATATCAGGTGAACATGGGGTACCAAGACCTTGATCTTAAACCCCTTAAATGAGTACGTTTATCCTTGAGCTAGAATATACATTTGGGCTGAGTTTTAATAAATGCCCTGAAGTGTTTAAGAGATATATTCACAAGAAAAATACAAAGAAGAAGCTGTAAAACCTTGAGCCCTGACCTACAAACACCTAATTTAATTAGTGGCGGAGATGACATTCAAGCATAATTTGTGGAAAAAAAAACACTGAAGCCAATTAGAGATATTGTGTTCATGAGCAATGGTTGGACTTTGGACAATGAATATTTTGTTTGCCCATCTAGAAGTAAAGTAGGCAATTGTTAAGAGTTTGAAGAAAGTATCTCAGAAAGGTCTTAAGATATGACAGGAATAAGGGATGAACATGAGCATGACTCAAAGACTTGAACTTTGAAGTCCAACATCAGATCAGTTTGTCATGAGGTCAGATTAGACTTCTAGGAAAAAATCAGTGTATTTGAGATATTCTGTCATAAGAAAGAGCTGAAACAACAAGGGTTCATGGCCTTGACATCTGGTTTCTTCAGAACTGAAAATGTCCTGAAGTGTTTTGAAAAATCACATTCTCAAATAAAGAATGACCATGTGGATACATGACCTTGACATTTGACTTTCAAAATCCAACTCCAGCCTCATGTCACAGAGGACAGTCAAGTAAAGTTTGGCAGCAGGCCCTCAAAGTGACTTTAAACATTAATTTTAAAGCAAAAGGCAAACATGAAATCCCATGACCATGATGTTTTTCCTCCAGAGTCAAGTCAGTTTTACCTTGAATCAAAGGATGATCTTAAGACTCATTGACCTCCAAAATCAAATCAGGTTAACCTTTTTTTTTGAAAAAATCATTCTTGAGGTACCAAATTCAGAAGCATGGAGTTAACAAGAAGCCATCTGACCTTTACCTGTTAACTGTGAATGGGAGCAGCAGATGGACAGAAAACCCCAAACTAGATGCTCTTGACCTTCGCTGTTGCTCATATGGTGGGGCTGCTCAGGAACAGTGAATGTTGAATTTAATTGTTTACACAGTTGTGGTTATGCAACATAATTTTGACTGATTTAGGAGCCAAATTTCATGCAAAAAATACAAGCAATATTAAAAATACTTCTTGAAAAAAACAAAAAATGCAAAAATTAACGTTAAAGAACTGGTAAAAAAAATTGTGTTTTTACATTTATACTGATGATCCTTCTAAAACAGTGCCAGACACCAGCGGGCACCAGAAGCCCCTCTTCGAAGTGCACAGAGTCTGCTTACACTGAACATCATGAGGCATGTCCCACACTGAGAGGGCATTTAACCACTGCTGTTACCGGTATTATATTACTATTTCGAGGGTAGCTTAGCCCGCTGGCTCTTTTCCCATAATGCACAGCATGGCTTGTTGTCCAAGCAATGTTAGTGTTGACGTATCGATGTTGAGCAAGCTCTGAGTTTATGTGTGACTCAGAATGGCGCTGGTGTGACACAACCAGGACTCGACCAATATAAAACACTGCTGTGTGAGCCTGAAACGATACAAAGGAAATATGCACATTGGTGACAATTTTTCAGCTGAATCAAATAAAGCAACTGAGCTTTAATTGTAAAAACAACTTTAAAGAAGAGCTATTTTACATATTTTCGAGTTTTTGTACTTAAAGGTGCTATGAGGAGAATCTATTTCCGGCAACATAAAGACTCTGCTACCCATGAGCACGCGCGGCGACTGTCGTAAAGACGTTACCAAAGCCAAAGTGTGTGTTTGTTGTGATGCTAATGAATGTAGCTCGGGAAAAAGTCAAGTAACGCACTACAACTGAAAATGTGGCAACAAGACATTGTCCTTTTTTAAAAAAAATCGGCACAATGTTACTTTTACCGCAGACAGATCGGACACCGATGCAGCTGTCTGCATTAGACACAAGCAGTGTTGCCAAGTCCAATCATTGTAAGCACTTTTGGTCTGTTTTCCTCTAAAGTCGCTGGCAAATATTGTCACTTGCGGCTGCAGGTTGTTGTCATTTGTCCTTTCCACTTTCTTGTCTCCTGGTTATTGCACCCGCCCCCAAACAAACTCATGTCAGATCTTCTAATTATAAGCGACGATGGGCACCTAGTTTTGAATAGTTGCTTGGCACTGAAACTGAAATGTAATGTTGACAAATTAAGAACACGCTAAATGTACATTTTTTCTTTAAAGAAAGTAATATACCACATTAGAAAAAGAAAAAGCTGCAGGTCGCTCATTTTGAGCTTTGGTTTTATCAACCTAGTTGCTTATTTCAGAAGAAAAATCTGGAAACACTGGATGGGAGCTCTGATTCCACATGATATGTGACATGATTTTGTGTAATAAAGAGCACAAAATAAATACCTGGGCCCATATGCATGCCGGGCCACTACACAAACGATACCATTAATCTGAATGTACTGTTGTTGAAATGGCCTGTCTGGCTGTGGCGTTAGCTGCATGCATGACTGAAAATAATCGTCCAAGCAATTGCACCACGAAAGTGATACAAGTGCAAAGTGTCATTTGTTGGGGGAACCTGGTGGGAAACTCCTACCCAAACAATTCAAATTGCGCATGCCTACTACACATAAAAAATAACAATCAACATGGCGAGTGATAACGTGAGATTAGATCCCCATAATCAAATTTCTCAGCAATACAAAAGCTGCTTTGAGGAAAAAGCACCACCATCAATGTGGTACAGTTGGAGGCCCACCTTACCCCCCACTGAAGGATGAGGACTTGTTGATGGATTTGTTCGGTAAGGATTCACTTCAAATCCACAGTATTCCTGGTAAGTTATCCAAGAAGTATTCTTCTTAGACGGTAATGCATGACAACAAAAATCCTGCCGTTAGCATCTGTAGTGGTGGGGTATACCTCCATTACATTTAATGCTCTTTTGGGCTGTTAACCTGGCTCATGCATCCTGCTAATTGGGGTTTTTTTGTCGCCATTTGTACAAACAGTCCGTTGTCCTCACTAATGGCTTGATGTGTACGGGCACAGGTCTGTCCTCCGTAGAAGATCTTTAAGTAGGCCTTCACACTTAGGAACAGATATGGGGCATGCCCAAAGTCGAGCAACATAAAAGTAACAACAACAAACACAACTTTTTAAAAGTTACTTCCCCAACACTGGTGCAGAGTCCAAAACGTCCAAATGTATGAGCCTCATTATTTGGTGCTTTGGTATCGTTTAACTTGAGTATCTGACATTGTAAAAACATTTATAGGTCAGGGCATGCAGGGCAAAATAGTTCTGATAATATCCATCCCTAGATGTCATACTCTCCAACAGTAAGACACTCACAACATGAATAAACTTGTGGACAGAAGAAGCAAAATCCAGGCTGTTGTAAAAAGTATTCAATCCCACATGATTGGAAAAGTAATGTGATTGAGTTTAAAACTTGTCCTACTGCCCAGCTCTACTGTGCAGAGGGTAAAAAAGAGAACAAAAGACAGGAAAGTCTCTCATAGAATTCACTGATTATTTTTAAATAAGAACGGAAAAGTGTTCAACTGCAATATCGAAGCACTCAGGCCAATTCATTATGTGACTACAGGGTATACAGTTACAACACAGGGGAAAATGGGACTATAAAAAGTGTTTTAGGAGGTGAATATTGGCCAGCATGGACCAGATTTATTCTTCCTCTTGTGTTTAATTTAAAGGTTTAAATCACGGCTGATGTGATGTGAAAGTTAGCTAAAAAAATAAATGTTATAGTGACAAGAGTGCCTGCTGGGGAACATCCAACATGACCGCCATTTTCCTGACGTCTGTGTTTACTCCACACGGGCACATAAAACATTCATCTGCAGCGCTTGTTTCGACTCTAAGCGTATAATTTACTAAAAGGGAATATGTCTTGATTTTCTCGTGCACATATATGTTTGACATTCTCTGACTGCTTCTGACTCGCTGCAATGGGAGTTCGCACCCTAGGCCCTTGTGTTTCCTGGCCAGTAATAAGTTTAATAAGATGAAAATTTAAAAAGCCGGCGAAGGAGAAGTTGTCGAGGATGACTTGATGGGAATCACATGAGCGGCTCACACGCCTCCTCACTTAAACCAAACAGAGCTGAAGGTGAGAGAGCTGCTGGAGGAAGGATGAAGACGGCGTAATCACGCGTGGGTGGGAGATATAACCAACGCTTGTCAATCATCATCAAGCGCCCTTCTTGATGCTCGCAGTTTGACTTTCCTCGGCATTCAGGAGAAGTTCCAACTACCACACACTCCAGGCTTTTTTCAAATTTGATTCAGTTATTTTTCACTCTGCTCGTGTATGTTGAATGTGACACATACCTTATTCTGTCTCTCTAACACACATTCTTTTTCAGAGGAGGGAAAAAAGGAAGAATGGCAGCTGAGGATAAATGCATTTTTCATTATTATAGATTCTCTCCACTCCTCCCTGCCGGCAGCAAGATCAACCCCTGCTTAAACGTCTCTTCTCCTGCCCCTCGGCATTTTCTTGTGTTTGGATGCCGGCCAAACAAAAAAAGAGGAAAAAAAAAAAAAGTAATTTAAACATTACAGGAAATTAAATCTCACATTTCCCATTCTTCTCACCTTAAGTTTAAGTACAATGAAAATGTCAGCCATAAATTATGGAATCAAGCTGACTTTCTCCTCCAAACTTTTAGCTGTTTACGTAAGTGTCCTTGACAACAAGGTGGGCTCGTGGGGGCTGCATCACTCCCTCCCCCTCATGTGCTGCTACAGCCAATCAGAAACATCGAATCAGAGGAAGCAGAGGAAGGAAAAAAAATGTTTTGCTGGGCTGTGTCTCAAAGATCAGATAAATCAGAAATATGTTCTCACTGAGGTGCTTCTATCCAGGAATTTAAAAATAAAAAAGACCAGAATTTTTACCTGGCAGTTTTATGTCTCTGTGAAAAACACATTAATGGAGAGTGAAAGTAAAGTGTTGGGTCACTTGACCTCTGACTTTATACCTCCAAAATATAATCAGGGCATTTTAAGAGAGGACAGCTGTGCAAAGTTTAACAAAAATCATGAAAAGCTTTCTCCAGGAAAAGCTCTCACAAAGACAGCTTCATAAAAAAAGACTCCAAGACCTAGACTAAGGCTGTCAGGATACGGAATTTTCACCTCACAACTATCATGGACAAAAATACTGCATTAACAATATTATTTATACAAAAGTTAAAACAAATACTTGTGTCCAAAAAATCCTCAGCTTATTTTTTTTGCTTCTGCTTTGGTGAATATTCCTTTTAACTATGTATTTATGCAGGTATTTTGCTTTTAGTCTGTGCAGTTATCATTGAAAAACAACAAGATTATGTATTAACAAAACATTTTTCAGATCTACAGTCCCATCCTACCCCTTAAATTTAAGCCCATGATTTAACAAACTGGAGTCTCTGTAAAAAACAACAACAAACAAACAAAAATGTTTTTTCCACTAGTCTATGATTTCAGTTTTTGTCTTTTCTATTCATCCTCTTGAGGTGTAGTTTGTTAACACTCAATTTCCTGTTGTGGTCGTTCAAATGCTTTTAAAATAAAAGCATATGTTTATTAATTCAGATGAAGATTTTAATTAAGAAAATCTTTTCATAAGTCTAGTTGTTCTCTGATGTAGCTTTCTTTTGATGAAGTTTCACTAAGCTTTGCATTAAAGATATTATTATGGTATTTATACAAAAGTTACACAAAATTGATACTTTGTGTCAAATAAATCCACAGCTTAATTGTTACCTCCGCCAAGGAGGTTATGTTTTCGGGAGAGTTTGTTTGTCTGTCCGTCTCTCTGTCCGTCTGTCAACAAAATAACTCAAAAAGTAATGGATTGATTTTGATGACATTTTCAGGAAATGTTCAGCATGGGAAAAGGAAGAACTGATTCGATTTTGGTGTTGATCTGGATCAGCGTCTGGCCGCCATGGCGAAAAATGTGATTTCTGTGAATAACTACTGAACTAAAAAAGATACCATTATAATCCAATTGCTAATGGTATGTTTTCATGGCCAAGGAATCTAAATAATTCGATGAAATAAAGGTAGGACTAATGTTTATGGTCAAAATCACAATATGGCTGAGGACTGTGGCGCTGGCGGAGGTCTGCGCTCTCCGAGTGCTTTTCTAGTTTTTTTTTGTTCTGCCTTAGCAAAATATTCCTATGAGCTATTTATTTACGCAGTTATTTTGCTTCTAGTCTGTGCTGTAATCACTAAAAACAAGAGATTATGTATTTAACAGTCCCATCCTACCCCTTCAATTCCAGCTCATAATTTTACAAACTGGTACCTCTGTAAAAAAAAAAAAAAAAAAAAAAAAACACAGAATTTTCCACTAGTCTATGATTTCAGTTTTGGTCTTTTCTATGCATCCTCTGACATTGGTTGAGCTGTTGTTTGTTTACACTTAATTACCTGTTGTGGTTGTTCAAATGCTTTCAAAATAAAAGCATATGATCATATATACAGATGAGGACTTTGATTGAGAAAATCTTTTCATAAGTCTAGTTGTTCTCTGATGGAGTTTTCTCTTGATGAAGTTTGTGGACCTGCTGCATTCATCACTGCTTCTTAGGAAACCTTTCAGACTCAAACAAGTCAAATGTTTGAAGCTCATCATTGCAATAGTTCTGTTTTGGTCTATAGAGTACAGGTATATTTCTGTTAACAAAAAAGTGGAACTCAAATTTGAAGATTTGACCCCAGGTCCAAAAAGGTAAACAGTGCTGCTAAGTATTTTAAAAAGAAACAAAGGTGTGAATGTCTGGTTTCCCTTCACCAGCTATTTGATATATATTTCCAAGGAAAACTGTTGAATCCCTTCAACATCATCTATCATCACACAATCTTATGTTACATCTCATATCGAGACGTTAAAGCAGTTTACAGTGTTCCCAGTAATCCTGAAATCACCTGTTAAAACATGTCTTTGGGATATTTCATTCTGTAAGCGCAGCATTACTGCAAAGATAATGCATCCACTTGATATGTTTCACACCCAGATCCAAATTATATTTACTGCTAAATCACATTTCTGATGGCGCCGCGTTATTAGAAAATTGCATGTTGTGCGTTTGATTTATGTCCCGATGTATCTGGAGAGGGGAAAAAAAAAAAGCACATATCCACCCTCCCACGCCAGCTTGCAGGTGAGATGAGTTCCTGCAGATTGCTGTTAGTGTCATCCTCGGGGCTAAGTGTTGTATATTAAAGAGACATCGCAGTGGATTGTCACCCAGGCGCCCCACCACCTCGCAATGGGCCATCTTTAATTACGGTCCGACGGAGGTGAATGCATCAGAAAAGGCCTGACAGAGCGGCCGGTGTGTAGATTATTTTAATTTGCGCCCCGCCCCTAGGTGAGCGATGCGGCCGGCCTTGACCCTCCTCTGACTGCATGGATTAATGCCTGGTAATGACTGCTGAGGCTATCATTGCGGCGGGCATCATTAATTATCCTTATTGATTGTTGCTCTCAGAGATAAAGCGTTCTGCTGACTGGAAAATACCCTCCACGCGCAAGGTCAAGGTAAAAAAAAAAAAGAAGAAGAACTTAGATAATCGTGCAGGGGCCACCACACCTACAATAGAAGATAAATATGGCCGCCGCTTGTGCTGCTAATGTCTCTCTCTTTCAGGGCCGTCCTTCACTCCCGTCCTCCTCCTTCCCTCAATCTGTCTGTCTCGCCGATTCCTGTCATTTTCTCCAAGATTAAGCCAAATCAGAAGCAGAGGCCTACAGTTTGTAAGCATGTGAGCACAGACCAATGTTTTAATTAATGAAATATTTGAGATGAGCTTGTGTATGTGAAGGAAAGATGTCAATGCGAGAGAGGCAGTTTGAGGATGGCATGACAAAGGCTAAAGGGAGACAGCAGTGAGGTAAGGTGGCAGGCAGCTGTAGTGCTCGGGCAGATTGAGTTTCTGTGGCTGCCATAATGGAGGAGACAGCAGGAAGTCAGGGTTTTATATTTACACTACGCTACATCACCCAGCCCTCATGTGCACACAAACAGACACACAAAAACCTGCACTGAAAATTATTTGACTCCACCTCTAACCGTATGGTAAAAGATCACTTAAAAGCACCATTTGCACCCGCTGTGACATAAAGAATTAAAAAAAAAACTAAATTATTGTAATAGGGGCTGAATGATTTTGAGAAAAGATCTAACTTGAATTTTCTGGCAGATATGACGATTTCAATTCAATTCAAGATTTTCTTCAAATCAAGCTTCAGTGCAATATTCACTATGTTTACAGTATAGACAACAGGAAGGAAATCAATGAACAAAAGCACATTACACATTAATCATCTACTTTTGATGATAAATAATCTGTTATAATAATTTAAGGGATACTCCAACTTCAACTCCGAAACAAAAGCTTTTATTGGTTGTTACCAGAACTTTTGAAAATGCAAATTGTGGGCAAATTTGTAAATTAGTATGTGTAACATGGTTGACACAGCAGATCCTGGGTTAGTGAAAAAGAGGTGGGACTAGATAGATAGATAGATAGATAAAATACTTTATTAATCCCCGAAGGGAAATTCATGTAGTTTGGCAATAAGAATAAAGAATAAAATAAAGATTAAATAACGAAGTAAGCAACAAAAGTAAAACAATAACAAGATAAGATCGTTACTTCTTCCTACACCCTTTTCAAACTGATTCTGTTATATTTTCTTGCAAAGATCAATGATAGTAGAAAAAATGCTGTAATTGCTATTTGCCTTTGCTTGCCTTTTATATTTTATTTTTGTTGGATTTGTATAGCGATATACATATGTACGTTTTCCATTTTAAGTTAGAAAATAAACATTCATGATGTAGTCAGGAGTGCTGCATGGTGATCACATGATTGCACTGTCTGAAAATGCGATTTTGATCCGAAAATGATCAATTATTCATCTTTCAGCCCAAATTATAATTATCATTATATCCATCTAAAGCTAGTGTGTTGTATTTTGTTGCTGAAGTATATTTATGACTGTTTCAGCGGCACACTAGAAAGCACTCAGAGAGTGCAAACCTCCACCAGGGTAGCTCATGCTCATATATGACCACCACAATATGATTGCTTGACCCTGAAAACCCACACTAGCACTTGGAATCTTGTTCATTATTAGACAGTTATTGAGCAAAAATAATCATTTTATCGTTATCTGGATCGCCTCCAAAATCTAATCATTTTTAAGTTGGCCATTGACCAACATCTCCTGCAAATTTCTGCAAAATCTAGTTTTAGTGTAATCTTGCCCACAAACAAACAAACATACGCCATAAAAACATAACTTCCTTGGCATAGGTCATAAACAAAAATGCAGCTAGTTAAACTGCTTGGTAGCTGAACGCTTGTTAACATCTGATGTAAGACTACCAAGTATGGCTCATACCAAACAAACTGAATAAATATCAGAACCACAGGGCATAGATACGTCTAGGATTTGTCTGGGAATCAAGCATTCTGTTACTATTTCTACTTCTGTTGGCTGGTTTATCAGCAGGGTTAGCTTAGCATTAGTTTTGCTGTTGTTGGCTTTCACTTTCCCTGGGTGGTGGCAAATTAGACAACTTCTACACTGAATCGATATCATCGGTCACATTGTTTAATGATTCCTGACATGCCTTGTAAATCATATTTGTCTTGCTCTTATCGGAAGCAGTCAGCAAAATCATGCCAAAAAAAACTGTAACCATAGCAGCCAGAAAACAGAAGTTGAAAAAATTTGGCTTGATGTTTGGCAAAAAAGATGTTGACTGCAAAATGTTTAGTTGGTGAAAACAAGGTAACAAAAGTGTCATGTTTGAAAACCAGTGTCGTCAAAGTTTTGTCCACCCAAAATAATTCACAGGGGGGTAAGGGGATCGTTCAATAACTCGATTGATAAGTAGAATCGAAAATGGGATTGGGATAAATTAAATCTTACCAATTCCCATCCTTTCACATACATCACTTCTTACAAACCCCAAACGTCATGTCTATCACTTCTGGCCCTTACAAAGGTCTCTCTTGTGCTTCCGTGTTTGCTTACCAACTTCCTCCTGCACAATGAACTACAATCCACCTCATTTGCTCAACAGCAACCTTGTGTGAACTTAAATGATTTATTTTAACCTCCTCCAAAGAGGTGATGCTTTTGCTGTCTTTGCTTGATGAAGATGCAGATACAGGGTTTATTTTTATTTTCAATATTTCTAAAATAGCATGATAGGTCAGAAATTACTTTGACGAAGCACACCTAACATCTTTTTTTTTCTTCTTTTGAGAACAGGATAAATAAAGAACCTACTCTGATGACATTTTCAGGGACTCCTGGCACAGTGAAGAAGTGAGTTGCTTTTGGTGAACAGAATGAAGATGCAGATCCTGGCATTTTTCAAGGGTTTTATTGGTTTGACAAGACAGGGCAGATGCCATTTTTGGTAATATCACAATCATTTCTCAATGGATTTATGGTTACATTTTTAGGGACTCTTTATTGTGACACAAGAGAGAACTGATTGTATTTTGGTGGTGACCTGAATGTTGGAATTGCCTTGGTGAAGGTTTGTGCTCTCAAACTAATACTTCTAGAGACATAAAAGCTTTATTACATGTTGGAAATTATAGACTAATAAATATCTACACCAGGTAGCCTTGAATTGATACACTATCGCCATGCCAAATATTGCAATACTGTGGCATAT
Organism: Scarus forsteni; assembly: GCA_036419115.1. Lineage (NCBI taxonomy): Eukaryota > Metazoa > Chordata > Actinopteri > Labriformes > Labridae > Scarus > Scarus forsteni. The sequence continues at coordinate 11,967,516 of JAZDUH010000270.1, forward strand.
CAATTATCTCCCCACTGCTAAGAGTTATAGATAATATTTTGGGCTCATTTGCCGAAAGACAACGCGGTTGCTCAGATGTCTGGTGTGTTTGTGTCTATGTCTGTGTATATATCTTCTCCCTGCATGGCTGATCCAGCAGACAGGAAGTGATTGTGACAGATCAGTATTCACTTTTCAAACAGTGGAAGAAGAAGCTGCTGCTTCACTTGCTCTCTCTCTTATCACTCGTTTTCCAAGTCGGTGATTGGCATGTCTTCATATGTGGATCCTGTTCTTCCTACATCTGGCTTCTTTTTTAACAACAAGGCAGAATCACAGAGCATAAGCTGAAGAACAAATTCAAAGTCAGGGATGAGAAATATGCAGGTTCATATTCATAAATACTGTCCCACAAAAGAACTGTTTTATTCCTTTAAAGTTGATATGGAGTGTATATTACGGCTTTAGCTGCTGGTTCTGGTGGTCCGTAAATGCTCCTAGTCTTGTTTTCAGGAGCCGATAGAGACGCAGACAGTGGAGGCAGGGCAGGATAAAGGAGCCGTCTGTCTTTTTTTGTTAGTACCTGTTTGAAGTGTATCAGAAGGAGCTTTCCAAGGTCTGGAAATTCATTACTGGACAGGAGCTTTGAAAGAGCCCTGTTGGATGTATATGGGTTTCTATGTGTGTGTGTGTGTGTGTGTTTGTGTGTATAAGCCCGCAGCCCATTGTATTCAGAGTGGAATTGCTAAGCAGTAGCCTGAGGCCATGAGCAGGCAGCTATGGCCAGGTACGGGTAGCCATTACTGCAGGGCATCAGACTCCATCAGACTCTCTGGAGAAAAGATCACACAGGGCCAGACGCACTCACATAGGTAGTGTGTGTCTGTTAAGGTGTGTGTGTTTGTGTGACAAAGACACAAAGAAGAAACACTTATGAAATCCTGAGCATTTGAACTTGGATTGTGATCTTATTCAGAGTTTAAATGGCTGGTTTGATTTGATCAGACGACCCTGACATGTACAGTAGGTGTGTTAATGTGCATGCATGTGAATCTGAGGTAGAAAGGAAAACCAGACACTGGAGTCTGATTTGGTGTTGAGCAGTTGTTGGCGGATCAATACATGACCACGATATTGGTAGAACATAATCAGAGGTAAAAGCAAGAGGAAGGCTTCAACACAGTAACAAAATCATGCAGAACAATGTGGGGAAACTTCTGTGGAGCTGTTTCTGACTCTGTGATAGTTTTTTGTTATCTTTTAACTCTAGTTATGTGCTGATTTAATTTCATATTTCAGTGTTTTAGACCATTTCTTAGCCTTGTAGCTCGATGCACCGGCCATTTGCAAGTTCTTTATTAAGTTATGGTGTGAAATCCTCTCTGAACCCCACATTGAAACTAGCTATGGTGTGATCTAAGTTTTATTTTGGTTGCACTATGGAGATGTAACGTTCATGTTACATACTAAAGTGTTATGTTAAAACCAAGCTAAATTATTCGCAGCTATGATGTTTTAACTTCATTTGTCCAATCAGTTAAAGGGATTTTTTGATTCTTACAGAATTACAGTTAAATTATGTTGGTTTTAATCCACAGACAGACCAAAAACAGCAGAAACATTCATTAAAATCGCCAACAGCACAAGATAATTACCTTTGCCAAGGAGGTTATATTTTTACCAGCGTTCGTATGTTCGACTTTTAGCAAGATAACCCAAAAAGGCTTGAGCAGACTTTGATGAAATTTCCAGGCAATGTTGGTCATGGCACATGGGAGGACTGATTTGATTTTGGTAATAATCCAAAAACAGATGTTGATACAGGAATTTTTCCAATTATTTTTAATAATGTGAGATAAGGTAATTCACTACACTTGAAAAGCATTTGCCAACAATTCCTTAGCTGTGGATTTTAATCTGAAAGCCTTCTAGTTTTTTGTATTTAAAAAAGGTAAAACTTATCGCTTTTAATACAGATATCAACACTGTCTTCCTGCTCTAGAAAATAGACTAAGGTTACATTTTGAAATCATTAGCTTATACTGAAATGTTCTGTTTGTTCACACGACATCTGTTCCCTAACAGACCTATACAACCATATTTATGCCTGTACTAGCAATACCTAGCAATATCTCACAAGACAAATGATCAGCCTTCACTTTTTGTTCAGATATAAACCCCTAGTTAGTGTATTAGGGATGCAGATTCTTGAGAGGCAGTGGCTGGTGAGGGTTTGAAGAGAGAACACTTTCATGAGAAATATTAAAATGGTGGGTAAAGTAGTTTAAAAACAGTTGTTCTAGTATTTCCGACAGGCCCCATCCCCCAGCTCCTTACAGTCAATACTTTTTGGTGGATAGTTATTCTAAAAGTCAGTAAGGGTAAGCTTAGTATTCTTGTGACCAATCATGTAATTACTATTTAATCCAAAGTATTAGAGTGAAAAACACATTGACTTCCAGAGATGGGGACCTGAGTCTGAGATTCGGACGTGAACACACTAAGTCACACCCAGAGGCGACTTGAGACTTGACTTCAAATTGCCACTCAAAGACTTCAGACTCAACATGGACACAAGATTTGAGAGCTACACTCAGTCATTATATCGTCTACCTCTGCGAGATGCAATGGTATGTCATCCCCTCACTTTGTGCGTAATCCTCTGCGTCTGGTGCTCTAGTGGGAATCTCCACATCGACGAGCACAGCAGCTGCAGTCGGCACAGACAGCTCAACAAATTCCTGATTTACTGTGGACCTACATGGACTCAGCTACAATAATCTCAGATATTTGACCTTTACTTTGGCTTAATCCATTATCATTACAGTTTTTAATACAACTTCAGAATTATCAATCAATAAGAATACAAAGCAGCTCCAGCAAATATGACACACATCACCGTAGCCATGACTACCAACATCAGTCTCCTCCACCTCATAATATACATATACACACACACACACACATTAATATTATTTATTAATATGTATCTAATATTAATATCATTTATTAATATTAGATACATCTTTCTATCAGTGGTTGTTATTGCGATTACCACCATAATAACCACAGTTACAACCACCTTGACAGGAGGACCCTCTTGAAAAAGACATGCTGTATTTCATGGGCTTATCCTCAAATGAATTCACCAGAGAAATATGTTAATGCCAAATTTATGTTCTGGGCATCCATACATTTATCATAATGCTGAATTCTCTTTTTAGTCCCTTTTTGTCACTGCCTGCTTCTCCATCTTTTTACACCTCTTGGAAAAAAGAAAGACTATATTGAAAATCAAAAAAAGATGAATTAACAAAAAGAGCACAGCATCGATTTCTTTTGGAAAGCTTCTTGACATGACAAATTTTATAATTGGGGTCTTTACAAATACTGAATGCTGCGGCTTTATACTATGTACTCCATTTTACTCATTTCATCTGTTTACTTTGAGGTGCTGATTGGCTGTTGAAACAAACAATGTGCCTTAAGTGCTAAAACCAGCTGTTGGCACCCTGTCACTGAACCGCAGTTCATACCATCTGCTGGTCTGAGCTGGCCAACAAACACAACTTCAACTGCCCCCTGCAATGTCCAGAAACAATCTCATTGGAAGACTTTGTATTGTGATTATTTGGTCAGAACTGGGCTTCAGAGTGAGAAAAATTAAGAATAAATGAAAGTATTATTTCTTCTTTTTTATCACAAATCCAACTTGTAGTTTTGTTTAAACACCAGATCACAACTCAAAGTACCTTTAGTTGTCTTCAAAAGAGGAGATCCTCAGGGTTGGCAGACTGACTCTCCTGCAAGACAAGGATCAGGGAAACAAGAATATTTTTCAGTCCTGGGAGAAAAGTCTTAATCTTTGTTTTGAAAGACTTTCACATTAACATGTAGTATATCCATAAAACTTTTTCTTCATTTGGGCTTCGCATAAACAGAGAACCCATTAGGACTTATTTGAAAACGAGTGCCCGAGAGGATCAAACTTTTCATGTCCATGTTTATAAGAAATACTCCGATTTTAATAAACATACTCTCATAGCCACACCTTTAAAGGATAACTTCGGTTCCTGCAGCTTTTACATTGTTTATAGAATGAAGAACAACAATATACTCACCCAGAAGGCTTTCCTGATGCAAACGGTGCTTCGGGAGATATTTAGATCCAAAATCGAGCAGCGGACACCGATATAATGGTAGCCTGTAGGGCATAGATCGCCGCTCCTAAAAACTGCATTAATCGTCCAAAAACTCGTGTTTTTCACCAATATTCCATCATGATTCGCGCCGAATGGACGGCCATTGTAGCCTGTGTCTCTCCACACAGCGCTTTGTGGCTGAACTAACCTCTGAGCTGACGAGTCTGTTTGCATGCCCTTCGCGCATGCGCAGTACTCTCTGGAGCGTTGAGATCGCTTCCTCATTTCTAAGAGTTCCTTATCTGTATAATCTGGCTCCAAACTGTAAGGACGTCCATCATATTCAAAGTCCTCCTCCACAACATCTTCATCCCATAGACATTCGTCCATTTTGCACAAAACTGGAAGAAGAAAGTTGATTTGTAGCTGCCGATCTTCCCCTGAAACAATGAGCCGCACTGCGCATGCGCGAAGAGCATGTAAACAAACTCGTCAGTTCAGCCACACAGCGCTGTGTGGAGAGACAGAGACTGCAATGGCGGACCATTCGGCGCGAATCATGATGGTATATTGGTGAAAAACATGAGTTTTTGGACGATTAATGCAGTTTTTAGGAGCGGCGATCCATGCCCTACAGGCTACCATTATATCGGTGTCCGCTGCTCGACTTTGGATCTAAATATCTCCCGAAGCACCGTTTGCATCAGGAAAGCCTTCTGGGTGAGTATATTGTTGTTCTTCATTCTATAAACAATGTAAAAGCTGCAGGAACCGAAGTTATCCTTTAACTTAAACCGCACGCATGAATCCCGATAAAATGGCAGAATAAAGTGGTGCGTTCATGCTAGAGAAGCTAGTGACTTTTTTGTTGCTTTACCAGCAAAACCTTCTCCACTATGACCACCAGAAACAACAAGTTGACATGGAGATCAGCATATGCCACATCTTGCTTTATTTAGATTGCAAATGTTTGATATGCACGCTCTATGTCTTCTTCTCTGGTGTTGGTGGATGTCTGCAGCAGTGTTACAGCACCATTCACAGGCCTGGCATGTGTACTGCAGAGTTTTTTGTGTGACATTTTCTTCTTTTAAGATTTTTTGGGGGACATTTTTTGCCATTACTGACAAGAGAGAGACAGTGGATTGGTTTTCGTGAGGATTAGATTAGATTAGACTAGGAAGATATTTATTTATCCCTTTGGGAGATTACTTCAGCGAAATTAAGATTCCAGGAGCACCATGTATAGCAACTAAGAAGATATATGAAAAAGAGATAGATAAATACACAAATATATATAAAAATAGAAATATTGTGACTGGCTGGCTTAGGGGATAAGATGAGGACAGTCTGCAAACTGGCCACAGGCTGGATTTGAACCCGAACCAGACGACACATGTACATGGGAGGTGCCTGGCTGCTCACCACTCTGCTAAACAAGCACCTACGAGCTGATGCCGTCTTTACAGAATGTTTTTGTCTTCTTGTGAACAGGGCCATAATCTTGTAAGAAAAAATGCTCACAAGCACAGTTTACACAAAAACAATAAATGAGACAATTGCATTTCAACTTTCTGACAAAATATTGTGAACTTTCATTCATTTTGTCTAGTCTTTAACCAAATCTGTCCAGAAATATGCTCTGCAATCACACACAGGTGGATGTGATATGTTATGTGAGCACACACATGTATGATAAACACACACACACACGCATGCAAAACAATTTAAGGAGTTCACGGGGGGCTGGTGGTGCAGTAGCATGATGCCCATCTATCTTTCTGACATCTCTTAACCCAATCCCACTGGGGCTAACTGAATTCAATCCTCAACATTAGATAAGCACATACCCCCTCCCCTCTGCACGTGTGTGTGTGTGAACATATCACACACATAGCGGGAGGTTTAGATTGTTTCTAGAGTCAAGTGTTAGCGTGCAGGTCACATAGCGAGAGGGGGGACCAGGAAGAAATCAAGAGAAAAAAGCCAACAGGTCCAGCAACACAAAAAGGAGAGAAGGTTTGACGTTGCCTGTCCGGGGGGAGTCCATCCTGTTCCTGCCCTCACCCCGTCTTTCTGCCTCACTCTCTACCCCCTGCCTCGTACCACTCCCCCCTGATCTCCCCTCTCGGCAGCTCTCTGCTGATTGTTTGGGCTTCTTGGTGCCTTATCAGGCCCATCGCTCTATGTTTCCATCAAACGCTGCATTTATCTGATCATTGCCTTGACAACTGCCTGTTAGTCCAAAGAAGTCTGTGGGCGCTTTGCTCCCATCGCCATGACATGGTGACATTGCCAGGCAGCTCAGAACCACCTGCCGGGATGGTGCACCCTCTCTCCATCTTGCCTGTCCCCTTACCTCCCTCTTGCTCCTCCTTTGGCAGAAGCCCCCCACCACCATCCCTTGAGCTTACTCTATACACGACAGATGGGAAGCTCTCCTGCTTGTATATGTTGTTTTTGTCTGTCAGGGGGAGAACAGGGGGCTGGAGAACATGTTCAAAAAACACCTGGTGAGGACATCTTTGTGGTTTCCCTGCTCTGTATCAGTGTTTAGGGTGCTATATGACCTCATTAGTGAGGGCCCGGGGACTGTGAAACATCTGACAGAGATTTATAGTCTCTGTATTGGAGAGAGAGATTCTGCCATCACATAGGGATGAATCAAAAACAGAGAGGGATGATTAATGCAACAGAGAAGGTAGGCACCAAGTGAACCTGCCCTGGAGCTCTGACTGCTTTCTTATGATTATCATCTGTGGTGGCAAGTGTAATTAACACAATAATAAACTTAAAACTAAGGCTGAACAGAGGCAAAGAGAGAGTTAGGGAAAAAAAATCACTTTCATTTAGGGGAAAAATGAGATTCTAAGTGAGGCTTAAATGGCTCTGACCTCGCGTTACCTCGTATTGGCAGCAATTTTTCAAATTATTTTTCTAATATGCAGGGATCGCTAAAGGTATTATAATTAGTTAGACGTGTGGCCAATCAGGGAGTCCAATAGTTATTCCCATTCAAACCAAACAAGTTTAACAATCGCCGTTGTACATGTTTAATGAGCAGGGCTCCGTCATTTGTCATATGAGCTCACACAGGCTTCACACAGAGTGGTGCAGGAATGAGTCCAAAACTGTAGAAATGAGTTAGCATTCAGCACTTCCTGGTTCTCAAAACTGAAGGTGTATAGGATTTCAGCACACCGTTTTGGGACAATAACTTAAAGTAAAGTCTGTGATAAACACATGCACACGATTTGAATATGGCTACAGAAATAGGTGATGGTTAATGGGTGTAAGTTAGGATTCAGATGGACTCTATTCTGAGAATTTTGACACAGATTTCTGACTTTGATCTGAGTTATTTACACAGAATTCTGACTTTATTATTAGACTTCTGACGGTAATTTCACCATTACTCTTAGGTCAGAAGTATAACTTCTGAACTTCAGATAATAATGTGACTTTATTTCCCAAAATGTCATTTCCCCTGAAGTTCTGACGTTAAACTGGCTCTAATTTTCCCAGAATCTTGACTATGTGTAAGAATTTTGACTTTACTCTTTAAGTCTGACATGATATTAATAAATCTATCTTTTTTTTTCAGAATTCTGACATCAACCTGACTAGTAATTGTAATTTCATTTCCTTAGAGTTCACCTTCTTGAGACACCCCACTTCCTGCTTCCTCACAAAGATACCAGGTTCCTTTGTGTTTTAAATTGTGACGTCTAGCCGTCTCAGACCTCTGTCCTGCAGCAGACAGAGGGGTGTGAGGCACACCTTAAGGGGCGTCCCCAGGTATAAATGTCTAATGGTCCTTTTCCACAAGCACGCCTTGGCCCTACTTTACTCGGCTCTACTCGATTTGCAGCGTGTTTCCACTAGCCTGGTACCTCCTAAATCAAGCCAGTTTTAGTACCTACTCCGCTCTGGTTCCAAGTAAGCTGAGTCGCGACTGAAAGATGACGTCACCGACTGCCCGCTACTGATTGGTCAGGCAATGTCATCATCGATGAGTCATGAGCGCGAAGACCTAGCATGCTAGCGGTAGCTATGGTTAGCTTGGCCTCATACGTCTTTTCTTTGCAGCTCGATTGCTCTCGTCCTCGGCTTCATTCTGTTGTAAAGCTTCCAAAATTCTCCTGTGCTTCTCAAGGGGTATTTCTTCTTGCCACCTGCAGCCTTCTCCTGCTTTCCTTTTTTACTCGGTTTGTGACAAAAAGCCACAGATTGTTGTGACGCGCTCAAAATAACGTCACCGCAGTGCCGCTCAGCCGTTTATAGTGACACTACACCCCGTTGGGCAGGCGACTGGGGCTAATGGAAAAGCAGCGCAAGGCGAGTAGAGTAGAGCCGGGTAGAGTCAAGGAGAGTAGAGTAGGGCTAATGGAAAAGGGCCATTTGTCTCCCCATCGAGGTCTTTCTTCAGCCTGACTGTGTGTGTGTTGATTGCAAAGAAAATAAAAACCTTGTTGGCCGGTGTAGGTACCAGATCTGCTCGGGCTGCCAGATCGGCTCGGGGCCTGCGCCTACCGATGACGTCACGCTATATGATTGGCTAGAAATAGGCAAAATGACGTAGAAGATTGTGATTGGTTCAGAGTAGGTTTAGAATAGTATTATTTCAGTGAGAAATTATGTTTGTGTGAAAATCAGATCATGTGGTACTTTTGGTACTTTAATTTTTGACACACTAGAGGGGAACCAATCTTCAAACTTCAAGCTAAAGACTACAAATCAAACTGCCTTTTCAAAGTAGAATGTTATTCGGCGTTGGTTAGAGATTAACAGCTGGTGACCTTGTGGGTATTTAATTGTTTGGCACAGACAAAGATGAGTAATGAGGATGACTGATACAAATTACGGAGTTGAAACACGTCTCTTCACTGCTCTTTTTCTTGAGTCATGCTTATTTATCGGTCACCTTGTCTGTTTTTATTTCTGTACAATCACTTGATGCCTTACACCTGAAATGGTATCTTATTGTTTGACGTTGTATGAGAGCAAGAGAGGAAGAGTCACGTACCAACACTTATTCAAACACTGTAATTTGTCCTGGTATCAGTTTGTTATCCTGTGGTGGCTGATTCAGAGCATTAGCTGTGATCTGTGCTCTGTCTGTGTCCTCGCTCTCTCTCGGTCTAGATGAGAGAGGAAGGGGTCTCTGAGGGCAGCTCAAAGAGGCCCAGCTCTAATAATAGAGTGTAAATCTCAGTCATTACTGCTCTGACAGGACACTGTGTCATCATTGTCTGGAGCACAAGCCCGCTGGAGTGGAGGGGTTTCCAGTTAACCACTGTTTTTATTGTGGGCAGTCTGAAGTCCTTGTAGTTTGGGAAATGACAGAGTGTAGGGGGAGTTACGAGGGTCACCACAGGAAGCTTGATTCAGGTCGAGACAACAGATATTACCACTTGATTGCTGCTTATTGATCCAGAAAGATACCATGAGACTTAAAACTCTTCCACAAACAAAAGATTTTCTTGGTTCTTGAAAACCATTGTTTCCACTCGAGGACTTTGTAAGACCACTTCAGGCTGCAGGGTCTGACTTCTCATACCCCGTTAAGCTGGAAATCATCATTGGTCTCAATAACAGCAGGACATAAAATCCCATCCCAGCATCCATCGATTTTTATTTCATAGTAAATGGCAGGTAACAAACCGCAGGGCCGCTGAGTGCTGCCGTGTAAATGCCCCTCTGATAAACAGTTAAAGAAGTTCATCCACTCTGCTGTGCTGCGGCTCCGCGGCAGCAAAATCAACACTAATCGGATGAGAGGCAGCAAAACAAATTCTACTGTTGTGCTCTCAACGCAGAAGTCCAGGGAGGGGAGACTGGGAGAAATGTCAAGACATGGGAGAGGGGAAGAAGAGCAGCGTTGGAAAATGTGTAACAAGTTACAGCTTAGAAAAGAGGGATGGCAGGGATATGAGAAATGAAGGGAGGAAAGCGAGGGACATCTGTAAAGTAAAGAGAAAAGAAGAAAGGTACAAATATCTATTTCCTGAAACACTAAATTAGTCAATCATATACAGTAATTTATGATGAGGTTTCAGAACAAGTAACCAGAGTAGTTAATTAGTTTGCTGATAACAAGATCAACGTGCTTTTTTTCACTTTGGCAACACAATATTGATGGGCAGTTCAGCTAGATGTTGCTATAGTAATCAACATCAGTCATCTCCAGGTTATAATCATTCTAGATGTTAATATTAGATTGATCTCTCTATCCATGGTTGTATTGATTATTCATCCATATTGACTATCTTTACAACCATATAGACATGAGAATCCTCTTGAAAATGAGATTTCACATCTCAAGAGCCTACCTCTAATAAATTTCTATTAAATAAATGTGGTGCTATACAAATAAAGACTGACTGGTTGACTCTATGTCCAGCAGAGATAGATGTGATGAGGACAGATTTATGATCTGGGCGTCCAAGGGTTTGTCACTATCATAAATTCTTATTTTTAGTCTCTTTGTCTTTGCCTGGATGGATACTTTTCTGGATGTATGTATGTGTATATACAAATATGTATACATACTGTATCTATATATATGCATATATGTCTATCTATAAAATGAAGAGCTCCAGCCTGCTCTGTTATAAAGTACCCTGGCAGGGTTCCCACTCTTTTCTAGAAATCATTTTCCAGGACTTTTTCCAGTGTCACATAACGAACTGGAGATACATTGTTGCCGTGGGCACTTTTCAATTCAAATTAGCCTTCTAAAAAACAAGATTAGAGGTTGCTGAACAATATCTGTAAGCTATTGATCACATTGATCTTAGAATTTCTTTGTTTCTAACTCTCCGGCATGAACATTGTCTGTTAGCTATCTGTTTAGTCTGGCATTTATGTGTCTTACTATTATACATTTATGGTTTTAAGTATTTTTAATCAATATTTACTCTCCTTTTTTATGAATAGATTTTGTTAATCTAGCCTGATTTTATTTTATCAATTTTTTATTATTTCTTTTTGTCCCCATTGTTTTGAGTTTTTATATTTTATGCCTTAACTTGCATTATTTTACCTACTCACATTTTCTGGCCACGTGTACATAAGTTACCAGGTACATTTTTACTTAATTTCCTATGTTTCAAGCTAGAAGGAAGACAAATAGTTTTCCAGGACAGTTTAAGTTTTTCCAGGACATTTCACATTTTTCCTCATTTTCCATTTGTTTTCCATAACTGGAAAATTGGGCAATCATTTTCCAGGTTTTCCTGGTTTTCCAGGACGTGTGGGAACCCTGCCTGGGATAACACTTGTTATAAAACAGTGACATACAAATGCAGATTGATTGACTGAAGAACTCAAAGGATACTGTGCTTACCCTTTACAAAAGCTCTTTTCAAAGCTCACTCTTCATTTTTACATTGAGTGACCTAAGTTTACACAGTTCCCAGATGTCCCCTGATCAAATATTGAAGTTCCTTCTCTAAAAATTTTCTCAACTGTTTTTTGTTTGAGACATTTCTGTTAAAAGTTCTGTTTCAGTGTTGTGCTCTAACATTTTCCGTGAGCACAGAAACATATATGTTTATATATCAGACCTGTAATTGGAGCTGTAACACTGCCACAGATGTGTTACAGGATGACAGAAGGCCTGTGTATAATTCATTAGGAATATGAATTACCACTGGTCTATGTTCTCCTTGTCTTCTTTTTGCTTACAGTGGTTGTAGAAGAGCAGAAGATTTTGCTGTAAAAGCCAAAACAAGCTCAGCAGCTTGTGTAGCTGCAACACTGTATTTCACCATAATTTCTGCTGTTTTAAGCATTTGCACATGCAGTTTAAGGAAGAGAAAAGACGATGCTGTCATTTTTTTCTGAATCTATATGTATTCATTTCATACAAGGAATCTTAAGATTTCAGATTTATCCACTTTGGGACCCGTTTTCGAAAACGTGTCTTTTTTGCACCCTGCTGTATCCCTGTGGACGAAATGCATGTACGATTATAGAAGATCTAGGTTGGTTAAACAATGGCTGATAGACTTAGGGTACTGCTCTGAAACATCATTGTCCAATCAAGTACAGCTTAGTTATTCACAGAAGATAAAATCTGAACCTAAATTAATCTCAACAAGGGAGTACCAACTGGAACATTAAAGTTAATGTAATCCAAGAATCAACCATATTCACAGAGTAAATGCATTTTAAGTTACTAAGTTAAAGACAAAAGGCTTGGGTCAACTTCTAAGCTTGCAGTGCAGATGGATCTGCCTGATTCGTTGTCTGAATCACACAGATCTATCTTTCCAATGTCCAAGCTCCAAGCTCCTAAGACTTCACGACCAATAACTGGTCAGCCCAATCATGCAAAAGAAGCAGAAACTGAAGACGCGATGATAGGAAGGAAGTGACTGTAGGTTTGAAAATGATGACGTCTTCTGAAGCGGTCTCCGCAGATCTGGCAATATCTGCAGTTTTATCAAGAATGGATTCAATGTCTTCTTTCAAAGGAGAGCAAAGAACATCACTTAAATATTTTGTTCCTGGAAACCACATTTTTTGTTTGGATGATCAACTCACAGAAGCTGGTAAGCTGGGGATCACTACTGGGAAACTGGGAGGGATGTGGAAATCCTCTACAGATGATGCCAGTTAGTCTGTGGTAGCTCGGAGTCATGGCTAATCAACAATACCTGGTGAAATATGCTCTCTTCAGAATTCCTTGGAGAACTTGGCGGGGATTGTCGTTGACAAGGTTCATTTCACATATCAGTGGTAAATGACACACACACAAAACACCTTTATGTAACCATAATGTTAACTGTTACATTCAATGTTTGAGTTGCAACTTGTGTTATTTACTTAATGTTATGTCAAGTTCAAATTGTTTATTAGCAAGAATCTGGCAAAGAAATACGTATAGAAATACACATGATAATACAACATATTGCAATATATTGTGATTCTATAAACAGGTCAATACGTCACAAGTCTTTTAATCATTTTAAAGCATTAAGAACATGTAATATTGTGTGCATTAAATTCCAGTTCTTAATCAGCATTGTTTAAATAAAGCGACAAACAAAAACCTTGTTATCCATCCTAATGACATAAGTAATAATTAAAAATGTAACAGGGAGAGGGAGTCATTCAGCTAAAAGTCTGCTGCCAACCAGCATCTGAAAGAATAAATTAAAGGAAATGGGTGTTAGGTAGAAATCTGTTTTGTAGACAGTTATCCATGTTACATAAAATGAGTTCAAATAAGAGTGTAAATATCCTATCTTGTGTGTTCTTTCAACCCATGTTCCTCAAACATCCACCGTTCTCTGTCTTTATGCTCCATTTCCCCTCCGTCTCTCCTGCCTCTCTGCTCTTTTAGTAGAAAAATGCCAGATCAACAGAAACGTCACATCCAGGATGAGGGCCTTCCTTGTGTATCTTCTAATTGAAGTGCCTTCTTGCCTTAGTGTCTGACAGCTTCTTTTGACAAGTGATGTGTTTTTTGAAAGTGATTCAGCTTCCTTTGGCTCTGAGTGCTATAGACAGCAGAGATCAGTGAGGGTCAAGCTGAATGCTGGGCTCTATAGCGAGCTAGTGCTGCCTCCTGCCATCACAGGGCTTGTCATTCATCTTCCTGCTAATCCAGTCTTCCTCTTTCAGCAGACACAATCTCTTCAATTTCTACGGTAAAAATACCAACAAACCAGGAAGGCATGCAGGTCACAAGATCCAGTTTTCAAGAAATGTTTAGAAGATCCTTAAGCCATTGTTTTTATGTGCACATTCAAAGGTGAGGCATCGTTCTCCCATCTGACATACCATATGGACTGTTCCACGTTTCGTTGGGACAGATTTCAAGTTCATCTGGACAACATCCCACAGACAGTGACTGAGATAGGCTGAGCCTTTCAGGATAAACTGACAGGTTTGACAAATGTTTTATCTGCCCCACGCAGTACAGGTTCATTAGGGGTTGGATTTGCTTTTCACCCTCAGCAAAACAGACCGACACTTGCATCTTCTGTCTCTTTGTCCTACTGACAAACACAGCCGCTATCTGATCAGGAGCAATGGCTTCAGTCTGAAGCTTTGCAAAATGGATCTGCCAAATGACAGGCACAGTCAGGCAAATCCAGCTGCCTTGTAAGGTTAATCCTCCTCAGCAGTACTCTCTGTTTTGTATGCTTCAATTGCTCTTAAACAGAACCATCAAAATGTTGAGTAATACAGCCACCCACCAATAGCTGGGGCTGTAGCTGTGGGGTCTGTTCCTGCCATTTAGACTGCACAATGCACTATATGACTCAGAAATACAAAACAGGTGCTAAAACATTATTTGACTGATAAAATAAAAATAATGTTGATTTATTTTGCTCAGAAAATGGCATATTTAGCTGATGAATTTGAAACCATGTCGCATAGCTGTGGACCTGTTTAGAGGACCTGAGGCTTATGGTATTATTAATGCTAACATTAGCCACCCCTTTTGGTTTGTTGGCCTTGTTTCTTTTTCTTTTTCCAGGACTTTTCCAGAATGTCTTCATCCCATTCACCACTAGGGCTGTGACCTTATATTTGATATTCGAATATGGGGATAAATATCTGTGACTGATGTGTAAATAAATATCCAAAAGTAAAATATTGACTTTAGCAGCACCTAGGGCGCCTGAAGCAGTGGACTGTTTCATCCAACAGAGGGCGCTCTGAGTGCAGCTTGGCCCTCAGCCACATCCGCTGCTCTCTCCACCTCAGTAAACAAAGAGTTGCCTCTCTGAGTAATTAATAGCTCTGAATCATCTGAGGAGCACTGTGTGGCTGAATTTTAGGTTGTACACCTTTGATAGCAATTTTATAATCAAAGACCAGGCTGTGTCGGTTATGTGCAAAGCAGTTTGCCAACTTGTCCTCCATATCAGATTTGGGGGGCTCAACCATCAGCTTTTCATCCACATTACACAGCCGAGTGCAGCGGCGCTTCGTCAAGAGTCAGATGTGCCTTACATTTTGTACATTTAGCCATATTTCTATGTTTATGCCTCTTCCAACCCAGAGGTCTGATTTACAAGCTGTACAGTCCTTGGCTGTAACGATCTATGAAATATCAACAATTCTCTGATATTTGTAGAAATTATAACAAATTTAACATAGAATAGCGCAATGACAACTATATAACCAGCTGGAGTTACACATTGGTCTGGGTTCAGGTTAATCTAGCCTTCTAAAAAAACAAGATTTAAGGTCAATGACAAATTTCTCTAGCTACCTCCACCGTACCATATTAAAGTTAAAATGTATATATTTCTAACTTTGGAGCATTGTCTGCCGGTGATCTTTTTAGTCTGGCTTTTATGTATTTTCTCACTATTGTACATGTAATGGTTATACTTATATTTTATCTGTATTTACTCTACTTTTTTATACATCGCTTTTTTGATGAACTGTTTAAGTTTTATGTTTCTGTTTTTTTATTTCTTATTGTCACCAGTGTCTTGAGTTTTTATGTTTTGTCCTATAACTTGCTTTATTTCATCTTCTCATATTTTATATATAAGTGTGCATTAGTTACAAGTTTATTTTCACTTCATTTCCTATGTTTGAGTTTTGTTCACTTACAAGGCAGAAGGAGGGTAAATATTTTTCCTGGACAATTCGAGCTTTTCCTGGACATTTTATTTTTTTCCTCATTTACATCTGTTTTCCATGACTGAAAAAGTCATTTCCCAGGTTTTCCAGGACGTGTGGGAACCCTGGGTTTGGATGACTCACCATGCACTGAACTATGGCCGGCCTGGAAGTGTATCATGACCCCCATTTTGTGATGGACCAGAGTTCTTTGGTCAGCACCAGAGTTTACGTGAACATCCAAAAGTAGAAAAACTTTCCAAAAGGCAAACAAGCATTCTTATTGTCCAGAAGACATGTGTCAGGTGTGAAAAAGACCTTGATTGTTTGTCTCTGAGTAAAGTAGTGTGCAGAATTTTCCTTATCCCTGAAAGCTGAATCACTTTCATAAACTAAGCAGAACAAAAACAGAGAGAAATAGCTTTTGGTTAAACAAGTTATACCCAGAAGAAGGCGTATGAGTAAAAGGTAAGTGTTTTAAACAAGTTCTTCATGTTTTCTGACAAATGCTCCCTTGGATACGCACTGACTGGTTATACCATGGTTCTCTTGCCAGAACCATATTGGAGATTCCTGAGTGAGTATTTGAGTCAACAATGAATGCAACATGAATTCGGCTGTTGTGGTCACGTCCTGTCTCCTCTTAGCCGTGCCCACGACCTCAGCCAAATAAATGCAGTTGCCTCAACACAACCACAACAAACCAAACCACAGATGTGATAAACTTGAAGAATGCCTGAATGAATCATTTTCACAACTGTGACAAACCTTGTTTTGCCAAACACAAAAATACCTGTTGTTTTATTAACCCGTCATTCAAAATTCAACCCTAAAACTAAAACAGAGCATGCCTTTTTTTTCCAGACGAGTCTTAAAAATTGAAAAAATAATTTGAGAACATGATGTCTCAGGTTTTTAACTTTCCTGATCTATGTCTTGTGGTTCTGATGGTTCAGCACGAGCCTCATCCATACCCTGCAGCTCCTGTATGTATAATCCCATCCCTGCCTGTGCTCTTCAGCATCGCTCCATCAACATCCAAAGAGTGAGCCTCCAATTATATCTTTGACCAACACACACAGCCAGCACTCATCACTGGAAGCCAGCCACATCCACATGGAATGGAAAATATGGTCGGAATAAAATCTTTCTTGTCTGGAAAATTTCCTAAAAATTTTTACTCCCTCTGCCTCTCCTTGGCTTCATCCCACTTTCCCACTCCAGCTCTGTGTGTGCACGTATGATATTATGAAGAACAGATTTTCCAGAGAGGAAATGAAAAGCCTTGTTAGCAGAAGAGAAAGATGGAGAGATCAGAGGGCCAGTGTCAAGTCTGACAACAGCTCCATCTCCCTTCGCCGAAAACCCAGCAGCCGCAGCTTCGCCAGGCCTTCGCAGGGCTGCATAAATCCACATGCAGGTCACATTACTGCTCGCCCTCATCAATGTTTACTGGCATGTTAAAGATTGTAATAACATCGGTCAGGACAGAGATTTTTAATTTAGATGTGTTTTTTTATTGAGGGTTTGTGACCCAGCTGTGGCAAAGGGAGAAGGAGTCGGAAAGAGACAGATGCTGGCAGAGAGGAGGAGAGGTGGAACCGCATTCTGGACCGAGATGAGAACGAGGGCCGCCAAGGTCACGCTCTATAAACACATTTCAAAAAAATCTGAGTACGAGACTTTTGTTATGCACACAGTCAACAATTTGTGCGTGTCTTCAGGTTTTTGGTGGTCATTTGAGTTGAAATTATAAAAGCCGTTTGAGTCATGGAGGTAAACATTCAGCAAAAGAAAGAAAATAACTCAACGAAACAAATGCGCACAGGCAAAACAGAAATCCCCCCAACTTCTCCATTTTTTAACGATCGCCAACTTTTCTCTCTTTTGTGCTCGAACGTCAGTGTCAAGACTTGCAGCAGAAACACAGTTTGTCAGTATATTTTCTTTGGGCGGCCCTGCTAACTTAGATATATTGGATTTTGATCAAATACTAGAAAACTGGCGCAAGGACTCAGTGCTTATTTAAACTGTAATGTTGAATACACAAATCAGACTGGGAGCTCGCACAGACACAAATTTCCCTCTGCCTTTTTAGTTTGTAGCCAGAGTAAAGCTTGAAGAGCCTCGCCTCATTCAAGGTTGTACACCCACTGAGCTGTGTAACCATAACAGTTTAATGACATGGAATTACAGGGCTATCACACTTACAGCATCATGTTAACACCACAACCGCTGCTTTGGACCCACACAGACAGTAGGCCGTATCAGATTCAGGTCCTAATCCTACTCATTTGGACTGATATTTAGACTTTCACACGGAAGCCTGCCCTTCCTTTTCTTCTTTTATTTCCTTCATTTTTAATTGCCTTAACTGTTGCCTTTGAAAAATGGACGTGGAGCCCTTCTCTTAAACAGTATGGGTGTCTGTAAGGGGACAGGAAGGAATGAAAAGTTTCTGGTGCACATGAAAAAATAATCCATGCGACTCGTAACTACTTCATGAGGAATACGTAAAAAGCAGAATACAATGATTTCCAAATTATTTTCCCCACTAAGACAATATATTTAAAGATGCTATAAGGAGTTTTTAAGTAATTACAAAAAAAGTCTCACTTTTAGATATATGCCTGATCCAAATATACACTTTAAGATGAGTTTTATTGCATCAAAATAGGTTATCTATAAATGCTATTCCTTAGCTTTGCGGTCGGGTCGGACAGGGCTGGACTGGCCTGGAAACCCAACTTCGGGAACAAGACAATTAAAACTAGAGCAAATTTATATTATTGGGACACATCTTAGAGCACCAGGCTGTAAGTAGCGATATATAGCTGGCTACAAAACTTCGATACTAAGTTTTCCAAATATTGCTTGTTGTCACACATCAAAAACTACCGCTACGTAACTAGAAAGAGATACATTACCTTGTCGCTTTGCATCTGTAAGTTGTTGACAAAGAAGTTGTAAAGCAATGCAGAGTTCTGAGGAAGGTCCAAGCTGCATTCATTAGCATCACAACAAATGCACGCTTTGGCTTGGGTCACGTCTTTACGACAGCTGCGCGTGCTCATGGGTAGCAGAGTCTTTATGTTGCCGGAAATGAATTCTCCTCATAGTAGCTTTAATGTTCGAACTGATTAACTTCATTGTTTTTCAGCATATGTTCAACCATTTTGAATTTGATACCTGCAACAGGTTCGAGAAAGTCTGGGACAGTGGCAGTAAAGTATGTGCAAAACGTAGGAATGCTCAAAATACACCTGTTTGGACATTACACAGGTGAACAGGTGGAAACAGGTGAGTGTCATGATTGGGTGTAAAAGGAGCATCTTTGAAAGGTTCATTCTGTCACAAGCAAGGGTGAGGCAAGGTGTAGCACTTAGTGAAGAACTGTGGGAGCAAATAGTTCAACAGTTTAAGAATTTTCACAATGTAAAGTTGCAAAGAATTTAGAGATTTCATCATCTACAGGTGATAATATTGTCAAACTGCTTCAGGTACGTCTGAAAATGGTCTATAACAAGCTGTTACATGGACACTAAATGCTGTAGCAAACAGAAATCTTTGAGTTTATGTAAACAGGTGAAGCTTATTATTGGTTCCAGAAACTTTGAACATGTTCATATAAAACTGTTCGTAGGAAGTAATCTGTTGAAAGTAGTGCAAAAGACCAGGCAGACTGTTATTATTATAGTATTAAAATGGTTTAATTATTTCAAGTGTGGGTTTGAGTGTTTTTTAATATATTTTGAGCCTATTGCAAAAAACTGTGATAATTATTTTAACTGTTAGAATTTTGGTCACAGTAACCGAGATATGAAATTTTTACCATTACATCCCTACACATTTTGTTGCTACATTTTCAGGTACAATTAAAACTCTATCATGCAAAGACAAAGCCATATCTCAACGTCTATAAAGTATCTGGTTTCTCTGAGCTCTAGCTTATCTGAGATGGACTGACTCAAAGTGGGAAAGTGTGCTTTTGTCTGAGGAGTCAACATTTCATATTTTTGTGTAAATCATGGAGGTTGTGTCCATTGGGCTGTAGTGGAAAAACACTATCCAGACTGTTATCAGTGCAAAGTTCAAAAGCCAGCATCTTTAATAATTTGGTGGCGTGTTAGAGCCCATGCCATGGGTAACTTGTACATCTGTGAAGGCACCATTTATGCCAAAAGGCACATACAGGTTTGGAGCCACATGTGCTGCCATCTAAACAATGTCTTTTCAGGAACGTTCCTGCTTATTTTAGCAAGACAATGCCAAGACCGATGCTGCAGGTGTTACAACAGCTTGGCTTCACAGATAAAGAGAGAAGGTACATACTGGCCTACCTGTACAGGTTAGCAAAGCATTCTGGAATTCAGGAAGTCCACTTTCAGGGGAGATTTTCCCATACTGCAGTGTAACTGATCCATGAAACACAAACACTATTTACTGTGTAGTAAATACACATCACAGAGTGACGCTTTTGTTGATCAAAGTCCTCAGTCCTGAAAGAAAAGCAACACTGAAGTGGACGAAGGAGACAGTGGATCTCCATTTAATGTGAAAACATCTATTTATGGAGCTCGAGGGATGGAGTAACAGGAGGAAGTTTGGTCTGAACAGACAACAGGCAGAGATTAATAGTCCATCTCAGGAAAGCAGCACAAGGCAGTCACCATGAATAGGTCAGTTATGAGTATCAAAAATTCCTGTCTTTGAAAACTGAGGGATAGATTCTGGATAACTGTAGTGTTGACTTAAAAATACATTTTACATAAAATCAGACAATTGAGTAAAATACAAAAAAAGAAATTCCAAACTCTTAATAATTGCACATTTTGGATCTTTTAACAACAAAACAACTTTCGAATGGGTGCAAAAAAATTACGTGAGCCATCTAAGGTTAGATTTTGAAGCTCTTTTTGAAGTTTGTGCGCCGTATGAGCTACTTAAACTAACGCTTCACACTATCTTTCCTACTTTATACAATTAAGTTCTGCTAATTGCCATAGTTACAATAAAACAATTAAAAATGGCAGACTAAAAATCAAAATAGATGACATGTCCAACAGTATAATTTCACATTCTTATGATCAGAAACATTGAAAAGTTGCTTCATCTAAGTAATCCTACTTTAAAAATTACAGACATAACAGTGACAGTAACTCTTGTTCCAGAGCCAGTCTTTAGACCACTTTATGGGACAATGTCTTGTTTCTCACAAACAACTGTTGCAAGCAAACTTCCGAACACTTTTAAAACATTTGCAAACTTTCAGTACCAAAACTTAGCCAGTGTTTTTGTCCAATATAATCAGTGTTCAGTCTCTTTGTCATCGAGCAGGTTTGTGTTTCAATGTGACTATAACTTGAACATTTTTCTCAAAACTCAAGTTTCTTTTTGACATTGAAAATCTTCACAATAATATAAACTGCACTGTTAAAACTTGTGGAGAAGTCTGCATTAGTAAAGTAACTAACGACTTCCCTCCCTACTGCCTCTACTTGATTCATTCTCAGCATATGTCTTCTCTCAACATCATCATAAAAAAATCCAAAAAGAAAATATTCTCTGTGTAGTCTGGTGCACACAACAAATAAAACCAACCCGCCTTGTTTATTATGATGCATTAAACCTGACCCTCCGAGTCGGCCACAGCAGCTAAACCCACGCCAGCCCTCTGAGCAACACTCGTCACTTATGATCTATTTCATATTTCCATACAAATTTGTGCTGTTTAGGGGTAATCAGCCTCTGACATTGGGCCCTGTGCTGTGGCTGAGCTGTTTACATAGCTTTTCTGCAGACACGTTGACAGTGAGGAGGGCCCAGACCAAAAACTGAGCTGCTCTCAAGGCCTGGACAGTATTTGGACGATATGTGGGGAAGGACAGGTCAACCAGGGCAAAGACAGTGGGGGAAAACAGGTTGGACAAAGAACAGGGAGTCAGAGGAAATTACAGCGGAGCTAGTATAACAGTATTCTCTAAATACAACACTGGTGACAGTGATTAGTATTTCTTGGACATTTCTGTGGTCTAGTTCTTTATTGTCATTTTTGCCATCATTAAGAAGTTTAGTCTGGTTACAAGAACAGGTTTAATCAGCAGAACTTAACCCATTTTAAACAAAATTGTTTAGTAATGCTTTGTAAAAGAACTTATGAAACAATTAGAGCAAACCCATATAAAAGAATTTGACTTATTTCTAAGTAAACAAACATAAACCCGTTATTTATGCTTTTTTAAAACTTTTAATGGATTTACCCCCATGAATAGAGTCAGATCAGCCTGAAGTACTTCAAGTGCCTTCATGTGGAGAATTTATGGATATTTAAATTGACAAGGGGGCTGCATTAAGTACGGAGCTGCATGTGGCTTCAGGCTTCCAGTTGCCCACCCCTGCTTTTGCCCAATGGCCTTCAAAATCTGATTAGTCTATTTTCAAGGCCATATAAGTATTTTTACAATACTGCATTCACAACAGGGCTGGGTCATTGTGCTTTTGTCCCGATTCCACTTTTTACAATTTTTTAGGTGCCGACTCGGTTTAAATTGCGATTCTACGATATTGCCGATTTTTGCAATCTTTAGTTAGCTTTTTTAACACCAGCAAAAAAGGTGAACAATGATGATGCCTACAGACTATATCAGGAAAAATACACATCACATGTGAGTCCTTTTTTTAAAAAAATTATTCAGCAATATATTTTAACCAGCTGTTTATACTCCCTCTTCAAAAGTCTGGATTGCATTTAAAAGTGGCTTTTTAACACAGACTAAAATCAAGCATTTAAATTTGGAAAAAAAAAATCGATTTAAGAACAGAAAAATAGATTTAAGAATCATCAAACAAAAAATCCACATACTTACGTGAATCGATTTTTTCTCCCACCCCTATTTTGCAAGTAAAAGATGTCGCAAGGCTGCTTTACCTTGACCTTAGAGCTCCAAAATGTTCATCCTTGAGTGAGGATGAACTTTTAAGTGTTTGAAGGAGATGCCTAAAAGAGTTGTACAGATGTTGTATTCAGAAGAAACTCCATGACCTTGACCTTCAACTTATGACTAAAATCCAAGGTGTTCATACTTGATCCAAGAAAAAAATTGCATGAATTTTGATGAAAAGTCCTCAAGAGTTCTTTATATATTGCGTTGATAAAAATTGACCATAGCATGCAGGCTGAAAAAGAGGGAGACAGCTTGAATTTACGATACAGCCTCAGCTGTAACTGATAAAAATGCATGAAACACACACACACCAGGCATACATATACTAGGGGTGTAACGGTACATGTATCCGTGCCGAACCGCTCAAAAAGGACATTCGGTTCGGTACAGTGCTGTACTCGAACGAGTACAGTAAGTTTACGTTAGCCGCTGCACATGACTCTTGAATATTCACGGGGTACTCATCTACGATTGGCATAGTTAGGGCAGGCTTTTTAATATTCATGAGGAAATTGGTCTGTGATTCGTGCTCTTGCGATCATGTTCATATCATGTGGACGTGACGTCTCACGCCGAGACAATCAGAAGACAAATAGGGCTGCCACAAACGACTATTTTGATAGTCGACTAGTCAACGACTACTTTTGCGATTAGTCGACTAGTCACTTCATGCATGAACTGCAGTGTACTGCACCAGCATGCAGCTGGTGGCCCAAATCGCTTATTATGAGCAGACCTGGCAACTTTGGTGCCTGCGTAGTTGTTCATGCGCCACATGCATGAGTGTGCTTCGGGTGTGTTGGTTTGATTCCTGCAGGTGTGATAACCAGAAAACAGGACAGATAGGCAGACAAGACAGCAGAGGTACAGCAGTTTTGTGAGAAAACACACCTAAAAAAAACAAAACGACTAGTCGACTACTGAATTAGTCGTCGACTATTTTGATAGTCGACTAGTCAACGACTAGTCGACTAATCGTGGCAGCCCTAAAGACAAATATCAAAGAGCTTCTGTAACCACAAAACTTGTGTCTGAATTGTGCATAATGGCTACTGCTAGCAACCAACCAGAGCTTGGAGACCCTCCCCCGTTGCTGAAATCTCCTTTTTGGGAACACTTTGGCTTCCTGGTGAAATATTGCAACGGAGAAATAAAGGTGGATAAAACGACTGCGGTGTGCTGATACTGTTCAACTGAGGTCGGGTATTTTTCCGACAGCACGTCAAACATGCCAGCTCACCTGAAACGGCACCACTCAAGTGTAAAGATTTCCGTGGTAAGGAAAAAAAACACCGTAGTGCAAATTCAACTGCCATCTGCAGTCAAGCAGCCTCTCCCGGACAGTTTAGATCAGGCTAAAGCGATAACAGCATCCACCAGCGTTTTTATAGCATAGGATCTAAGACCGTATTCAGTTGTGGAAGATGCTGGTTTAAAACAGTTTGAATGGTTTTGCGTTGTTTCTATAATGTACCAAAAATGTACAGAACCGTGACCCCAAAAATCGAGTCACGTACCAAACCGTCATTTTTGTGTATGTTACACCCCAACATATATACATTAGGGTAGTTGGGCAGTCAATACTGATCTCTCAACTTTTTATAGTTAACTCACTGTACTGTTTTTAATGTTTAGTTTTATGGTTGCATGCATATTGATTCAGCAGTTTTTACCAGTTTCAGATACATAAACAAGATGAAAGCAATTAAATGAATTTCACACTGTTGAATGTTGAATTTACATTTTTTCAGGGGTTCACCTTCAGTGTATTTCTTTGAGTAGAGTATACCTATTGTATCTACGTTAAAAGTTTGGTATTGCCCATCAGTACAGGCTACCATGAGAAAGAGGCTGAAAATCAATTCTTCTCAAAATAAACTGAATGCTGCGTAAATCTTCCATTCAAACCTTCATTTTTCACTTTGGCCTTTCCTTTTACACCTGTTACAGGTTGGTTTCAAACATTTTAGAAATTGACTGACGTGGGGAAAAACAGACCAATGAGTGATGGTGGATAAAACTGAAAAAAGTGTAAGCGATGTGAAATAAAGAAAAAGAAGAGGTAGGCCATCATGGGCCAAAACCAGGACTAGAGAAAACTAATCCAGGAACAAACAACTAACTTTCCTTGAGCCTCTCCACTAGCATGATCCAACGCAGAGTGTGCGTCTTCAACAAGTTTTCAAAAATCTCTCAGAAAACACAACTGAGCTGTCACACAAGAATCTGCTCTTTTCCTCAACAGCCAAAAAAGACCCCTGTAGTAAAAAGCCCCCCTTTGTGCACCTGCTCCAGCAGAAGGCCTCGGGTCACTGACGGGGAGAAAAGAGAGACAAAAAGACGGATTTGTGAACTTTTTTGCTGTTCCAGCGAGTGAAATATTGAACTTTTTCCATATCGAGTTGCAGCGAAAAACCTGAAAAGTTTGTAGAGCCTAATCAATTTACCAAAAGGTTTTTTTTTGTTTGACTGCAGAGCAAGAGTCAAATCTTTGAAAAGCAGAGGCTGACATCCTTGAAAAAAAAATATAACAAAACAAGGCATGCACTGAACCCACGCCTTTGTGTTCTTTTGGTCTTTGTTTGTAGAAGGTTCGCGCATGGAGGAGGAGGAGGTAGTTGGCTCTGAGTATCAACCTCAAGTAATATCACACACACATGCACACACTTGCCGAGTCTTTAAAAGAAATGTATAATGCTGTTAGATATTATTTTAAGTCGAGGTACTGATTTCAATGCCAAATGTCAAATCAGATTCAGATGACTGGGAGGGTTTTTTATGCTAATAAGGCGGTTAATATTCTGATGATATGTCTACATGAAGCCTGAGTGTGTTTCAACATCCCAGAGAAAGTGTGTGTGTGAGACGGGGATGGTGCACCCAGGGGCGAGCCGACGCGCTAGCTAGCCTGCGTCGGCTCGACTGGTAGCGCCTTGCTGTTTTACCGCAGGAAGTAACACAAAAGAGCAGCAGGAATGTTTATGAACACCTCACTCCCCGAGGACCCGCGGGCTGACCTGATTATCGCCTGCCTGTAATTCCACAGTCGGCAAGGTGCTGCTGCTCCTGGAGGGGTTTGAGGGGTGTTGGTGTGTGTGTGTGTGTGTGTGCACTCCGTCACTGATAGGTATCATTAAACATCATTAGAGGGTTGGAAAAGTCTCAAGCTTCTTGGATTTTTTTGTTTTCGTAAGATGGTTTCTGTCAGACGCACTCTAGGAAGATCACTAACAGCACAACCCTGAAGATACGCACACACATATTTAAACACACATGCACAGAAAAGAGGGTATTTATCAGTCAAGCTTGTTTTGTTATAGCACGCATTCTTTTGACATGAGCTCTGACTGTGGCCTTTGTAAAGGAGGAAATCAAATAACAGGGCCAACAGGAGCACAGCTACAACCCCCTCCAGCGTATACAAACAGAAATAAACCTCGCCTGTCTATATCTAACAATAGGACGACAACTTTTACTTCAAGGCTATTGGGAAGTTTGAGCAGTCATTTAAAAAAAAAGAAAGGGTTTGTGTCTTATTTGTCTACTCGTCTTCTTTTTTTTTTGAGACTCAGAGGTTGGCATCTCCTCATTCATCTCCCCAGACGGCCATTTGTTAAGTTATGTTTAGCACTCTCTGCCAGGATGTGTCATGAGCCATTCTGTTGATCAGCTGTTGATTCGCGGGTCGGTCCAGGAATGCAGCGGTTAACTGGTTCAGCGTGTTTCTCTCCCTCTCTCTTTCCTTTTTTTTATGTGAAGAGCAGAGAGCAAGCGAGGACCAGGGCCCTCCTAAATCAGCCTGGGTGACCTACACCGTGTGCAGCTAACTCCAGACACGAAACATCTCTATCTATCATTGGACACAGCATATCCATGAGCAGAGCGCCGGACACAATGGAGATCAGAGGAGGCCAAAGCATAGCTGGGTGCTGCCATCTTCTGGCCGGGTGCCACATCAGGATGGCACCTTCGGCAGGTCTCAGGCATGTTTTCTTCCTGTGAACCCACATGGATCATTTCAAGTAACAGGTTTTGCCTCTCTTGCTCTGTCTGATCTTTTATTGGGTGCATTCTCATTAAATTAGTTCTATTTAAAATACAAAGTTTTTAGAGATGAATGATGTTTGGGGCATGATGTTGGGCTTATCATCAAAATATGCAGATGAGACTCTCTACCTTTTAGAGCCAGATATTCTCATGAAATGCTCTCTAGCATCTGCCACATAAAGTCACAAAGGTAAAGAAAAACACAGTCGAATGTAAATTCAATAAACAAAAGCCAGTTTTACAGAAATACTTCCTATTATTCATAAAAGAACAAAAGAGGCCTTTAAATTTATTGTACTGACTTGGTTAACACTTGATCCATAATGCTGCATCATTTCGATAATGGTGGAGGTCTGTTTATTTTTGTTAATGAAATATAAGAGGGCCTAATGAACTCATGAATAAACCATAGTGCTAGCATTCACTGACTGTAAAAACTGGGGATGGGAGTATCGAAACTGCAGAGTCTTTACTTTTACAGGTACTCATTCTGCATTGAATACTTCTATAAAGTATAAATTCAACAGTAGTAGAGGTGTCAATGCATCGTCATGCTTATGGAGATGAAGATGCATGGATGCAGAGACAGTCAATGATGATTTAATCTTGCAGAGGAAAAGGCATTTTTGCTGCAGTTGATCTTATAAATAGAGGGAGATTATATTTATCTGACTGTGTGTATTTTATTTCTTCAAAGAAGTCTGGCACAGTATTATGGAAAATCAAGGATACTTATCACTAAGAAACCTTTGGACACATCACTTAACTAAACTGAATTGAATTTTATAGTCCTAATCGTCATCAAAATGTGAGATGAATGAGGATGCAAAGCTCTAAAATAAGCACTTTGTCTAAATGTACAATTGTGTATTTTTATTTATTTTGTTACAATGGGTATTTTTTAACTTTAAGTATTATAATAACAGAATATTCATCTATTTTAATCAAGCATTATTTGTCTTCATGTATGTCATTTTCTTATACAAATACATTTAAGGGTTGATGGCTGGAAGTTTGAAAGTATGAAGACAAGAAAATGTGGCATAAAAGCAGCAAATACTTTCATAAAAACATTAAATTGCTGGTATGTTTGGGTCTTTCATACAGAAACACACATGTATAAAAGCTGTGCAATCTCCCTTCACTTGAAACATTTTTGAGGACAACACATTATAATAAACGATACATGTACTTGTCCATCAATGAAGATGTAACTTAAATTGATGCCAATCATTTTTAAGCTCATTAAAGATAAAATAGGTAAAATCATGAGAAAATTAAAATTGATTTCATTTATAAATTACAAATATGTAGTTATTCACAACCTTGATTATTTATTGAAGTTATGAAAGCCAAAGACATTTTTGAAGTAACGAGTCCTGTCTTGATGTGGCAACTGTCGTGACTGAGCTGCCATGACAGACACGGCATGTTTTTTTTTGGCCGTGGAAACACTAAATGTTTCTTTAAAGACTGTGGAGCAAGGATTCAGATTAATTTGCTCTGTTTCTGACTCAATCTCTAATCCTGTGACAGAGTGGTTAAAGTGTTGAGGAGGGACCGCTGTCAACGGCGACTGCCTGCTTTGTTTACATCTTCATTTAAAATGAGGACTCTTCCTGATAAAAGTCACACTCCATGAGGTTTATGTCCTGATAAGATATCCAGGTTGCATTGCAGGTAGCTCATAGGATAAACGAGGAGATCCAAGTCTTAGAGCTTTTCTCCTTGACCATGTGATATTTATCTATGAAGTGAAAGAGACTTTGCTGTTTAGGTAATATTTGTTTTTGTTCAGTCGAGTCCTGAATCCAAACAAAAGGAAACAGTGAAGGCAGGCAGCAGTGACAGAAGGTCTTTCCTTGGGCTTTGGTCGATGCTTATCATCTCTTACTCATGTGCTGATTGTTTGATAAAAATAATTCTGGCCCTCCAGCAGTGAGAATAAAACTCTGTGGTCCTCTTGGGTCCCTGTTACAACTTAATTTCAGCAGACTTGATATGATTTAGGGTTGAAGTTTCAACATTATATCATTGTTCCCCTGGTTTGGTTATCTCTCACACTTCACTTTGTCAGGCAGACCAAAGACCGTCAAATGCTGCATAATAAAGTCGCCAAATAATAGTCAAGGCTAAACCTGCCATCTGGCCATTTGTTGCACTGTGACAACCTGCTTTGTGCAATAACATTGTTTAGGTTGAAGAAGTTCAGAAGTGTCCTGTGCCATAAAATACAAAGTCGCATGCTTGCTGTGGCAAGTGGCATTGACATTCTGAATGAAGCACTCCAACGCTGATCAAGTAGTAACTGGACTGCTTCAAAAATCAGAACCAGTCCAGTTGCAATGTGGAGCAATGTGTATTTGTAGGTGTTTGTAGCAAAGAAAACAGTAACCATACTCTGTCTGATGTTATCAATAAATGTAAACTTGGCTTAGCTTCAACTAAATTTAAGTCAAAATTCACTGCTTTTGGTTCGCTTGCCTTGTTTTTTCTTGTTTGGTCTTCTTGACTTTTACACTGAACACAAAGTGAACTTTGGTTGTTTAAGAAGCAAACCCAGACCCATGTTTTCACATGCACCAGAGTTCTTGGCCATGATTAATTCAACTTTTACTGAATTCTGTTTTGTCTTCATTTTTCAGGCGTGTCCTTCAAAGACAAAGTTCCTCCAATCTGATTGTTAAATAGCCTAGTCATTTGAATGGCAAGCCAATATCTAACCCAGCTGTCCTGTAGAGCAGACAGCTAGAACAGGCAGCTAACTCCATTTTAGATGATGCAATATCTGCACATGCACACTTTGAATCAAAGGTCCAGCTAAAAAAAATGCAAGAATTTGCATTTTTCACTGTATCTAGGTTCTAAGTAGAGCTTCAAAATGCAAAAAGAAGAAATGGGAGCAAGTACAAAGGTTTTGGGAAAGATTTTTTTTTTTTTTGTTAATGTATTTTTTTGGGGGCATTTTTGTGCCTTTAATGATAGTAGAGAGACAGTGGATAGGCTTGTGAAAGGGGGTGAGAGAGTAGGGGAAGACACTCTGCAAACTGGTCACAGGTGGGATTTGAACCTGGACCGGCAGAAGCAAGTACATGGGGTGCTAACCACTCCGCCAAACCAGCACCCCGGGGAAGAATTTTTTGAAAACAGCACTTAAACTCTGACATGCTTTTGTTAGCTGATCAAGTCATTTTATGTCAGGTATTCAAACCGTCTTCACCTCCTGGTGGCAAAGGCAAAAAATCGTTCAGTCTTTGAAGGTGGTAGGATTGTTGAGCTGCATGAGCAAGGCCCCTCAAAGTGTACCATCGCTGCTGAAGTTTGACGCACCAAGATGGTCGGTTTTCAAAAATCCTCAAACATGTTGGGTTTGAAAGCACCCTTAGTACTTAACTTTTCCGATCCCTCAAATAGACTGTATCAATAAGAGTAATAGGTAAAGTTTCATAAAGGTGAGTCTAAATATTGAAATTTGCAGGGCCTGAAATGAGTCTATGATATCTGCAACAATGCAAACATATGCATCTCCATCTAAATCTTTACCTTTTTCATTTCCCCTCCCAAAATCCTACATTTAACACCTAAGTGCTTCAACAAGCAGAATTTCTTTACAGTCAAGCATGTTAAATCTCCCTCAGGTGATTGTACAGTACAACAGAGCGCATAGAAAAAAGAAAGAAAAAAAATTCTCCAGCCCGGGCTGAGGGCGCCATCAAGCTAATAAGTGGTGACGCGTGGTGAGTTATTGCACTGAGTACCAGGCCGCTGGTTCTGCTCACAGGCCTGGTTTGATCTTTTATTTACACTCCTTTTTGCTCAGGATTTCAGGACAATTTTCCCCACTCTTTACAGTCAACAAACTACAAAGCAAAGGCCCCCCCGTCTCTGGGAGGCATGCTGAATAGAGAAAAAGACCGCTGGTTTTCAGCTGTTTGCTTCAGAAACAGAAAAACTTAAATCAGTTAAGCCACTTTGGACTCTGTGTTGGCCTCTAAATGGGTTGATATGAGTGTGGAAGCCTGGGAGAGGGAGCTGGACGGACGGGGGGGGAGACGGACAGGCAGACGGAGCATTACACAGTCAAGGTGGAGGACAAACTGTTTAGGCTGCCAGTACAGTTGCATATTCACTCAAGCGGCTGTCTGCATCAGAGAAAATAGAGCCAGTACCTAAAACTATTATTCCGCCATTAGTTTTCTGCAGGTCACGATTGTGGCATAATGCAATAGCATTCATCTATTTCATTCATTTTAGTTCTTAGAGAGCGACACACAATTTAATTACCCATCCTCCTCTTTGGCGGTGGGAGCGGGAGCAAGCGCCTCGCCCCCCTCCCTCCGCTCACTCACTTCTCGTAAAGGATCGAGGGTGCCGAAACAATGATGGATAGAGTCTGAAAAGTGCATTATTTCTGATGCATTTTTGATTATTTCTACCCTTTCCCTTTTTTTCGGGGTAATGCAATAAGCCTGATCCGCCCTGAGTTCTGTCAGAGACATGGATATTGCAACAGCTCAGGCATCGCTTTCTATCTGCAGGAGAGTCATTGTTTCTGAAACAAGGACTTCTCCGTTTTTTTATAGCTCTTTTACTCTTTCTCTCCCTTTTTTTGTCTGCCTGTCTGTCTTTTTTCCGCTGCCTTTGTGATTTCCTCTGTCTATCGGCCTCCAGCTTGGAGACATTCTCATTTGGACCGGTGCCTCGGATGCCCCAATAGACTGCCACAATAGTTCCTCATCGAAGCAATTTCAAGGACCTCTTCAAAGTGAATGAATCAATAGTGCTCATATGTGGGGTTAAAGCAGAGGTTAGGCTGATATTGTTCGACTGCAGACACTCCCTTAGCCCCAACATGCTAGCCGGAGCCGGTGACCCCTTGTTTGGTTAATAGAATTCATTCTGTAAATAGAGAATATCAATCTCTCTAAATATAACCCCACTTTGCCCTAAACAAATAAATATATATTTTCACAAAACACAAAGCACCGGGCGAACCTTAGGGCTAATACTCTTATGTCTCCGCTCGGTTTATCCACAATCAAACAATGCAAATGTTTGTGATGTCTGAAATGTAGGTGCTGCCAGCCAGAATTGATCCCCGGCTCCTCAGAGCTATTCTCAAACGAACCAATTGTGAGTGCAGCTCTCTTTATTTAACAACCGACTCATCACCACACATATTTCAACCTCTTCATTAGTAGTGAGGGATTCAAAATATTTATACTTTTAGGTTCAACATCAATTTAACATCATTAGTGAATGACTGTTTCATGAATATTGTTGATGTAAATCGTCCTAATTTGAGAAGAAGGGGATATACATAAAAGTCCAGTCCATAAAAAAATATGACATGGGTTCAATTTTGTTCCACGTTAACTAATGTAGGTGCACGAGGGCCTCGGTAAGACGTTCATTTAGAAACCTCAAATTTGTGAAAAAGTAAAACTTTCTGGATTAAAGTCAGAATATTGGGGAAAAAAGAATTCCTAAGTAAAAGCTGAATTCTTTGTAAAAGTCAGAATTCCAAGAAAAAAAGTCAGAATTCCTAGATTAGAGTTACAATTCAGTGCAAGTTAAAATTATTTGATTAAAGTCAGAATAAAAAAGGTCAGAATTCCTACATTATATTCGTAATTCTGTGCAATGGTCAAAATTCCAACAAAACTCTAGAATTACAAGAAAAAGTCATTTACGTGTATAAGCCAGAACTCTGTGTAAATGTCAAGATTCCTAGAATAAAGTCAGAATTCCAAGAAAAAGTAAGAATTCCCAGATTCAAGTCAGAATTCTATGTAAAGGTCAGAAAGTCTTGATTAAACTCAGAATTCCAAGAAAAAGTCAAAATTCCTAGATTAAACTCAGAATTCCAAGAAAAAGTCAAAATTCCTTGATAAAAGTCAGGATTCCAAGAAAAGATAGGAATTCCTAGACTGAAGTCAGAATTCTGTGCAAAGGTGAATCTTTCTAAATTAGTCAGAACCTTTGGAAATGTCTCAATGAATTCTGAACTCAAAATCACAATTCTGAGTTTAAAGTCACACCTCTGAAAACAAATAAAGCTTTTTGAGAAAAAAAGTCAGTGTTTTGACTTTCATTTGAGCAATTTCGGTTCTTCCTTTAATCCTAGATTTCTGATTTTTCCGACTCATATTCAGAGACTCAAAAAATATTCAACCTCTCAAAACTTCTTTTGTAGTGGCCCTAATCATTTTCTTTATTGACTGATCTATTTTAAATATAATTTTGTAGCAAGATAACATTTCCTCAGATATTTCCTGAAATTTTTAAGATTGAGAAATTCCTGATTTGAGGGATCAGGCTGTTAAATGGATACAGTTTATCATCACTGTCCTCAGAGCCCATAGTGATTTACGACAGACTACAGGACAACAGGACCTGCTGTCGTTCTGTTTCTAATTCAGAAATTTTGCTGCTTACCTCTGATGGACCACTTTTAATCTCTGTCTTGTGTCCATGCTGTCAGGCAGACTTTCCCCTGACACTCTATCTAATCCCTGTTCAGGAGGCAGACACCCTCACTACCTTTAAGGGGAAACTTAAAAAGTTCCTTTTTGACAAAGGTTGGTTCAGGCTTGGACCAGCCAATAGTTAACTGGAACAGGCTTAGGCTATGTCCACATGTGGGGGTTAAAAACTGAGGATTTTCGACTTAGGCTTTAAAAATAATCCTGCACAGGTGTGTTTTTGAAAAAAAATCTTTGTCCACACAAAAAAAATGCAGAAACACAATTCAACAATGTGTTTGTCCATGATATGAAAGTGTGTGTATATTTTTTTTGTTATTGCATTTTCTATGCAAAGACAGCTTCATTTTTATATTTCAGTCATACGTTTAAACTGGTTTATGTGTATGGTCTAACTTGTGGCTATGTTACACGGTGGTAACAGGCAAATTAATTAAATATTTCTTAATTTGTATTTCACTCTTAGACATGTCTGATCATCTTCTTCTGACTTGGCCAAATTTCTCATTAAAATAGTTTGTGGGTACTCTTATTGGTTTCACTTTTACTGTAACCACAGCAACCCCAGAAGCAAGCAGCTTTGGGTAACTAGTCAATCAACGAATCAATCAAACTTTATTTATTAGCACTTTTCATACAAACAATGCAGCACAAAGTGCCTCACAAACAGACAGATACATTAAAACAAGATAAAAGCAAGTTTAACCCAGACCCACTCCACCTGACCCCTGAACCCACCCACCCTCGCAATCCATACAAATATTGGCAAAATGCATCATAAATAAAAGACAATAGGAGAACAAAAACATTGCTGTACCCAGTACGCACTACGCACCAAGGAAACACCATCATAAATGTTTAAAATCAGTAGACACTGGAGGTTAGGTTAAAGTGTAACATTTATTATAGCATAAATCATAAATTGAAATGAAGTAAAAAAAAAAAAATAATAATAATAAAAGGTATGTTTTAATGAGAATGAAAAGGCTAAAAGGTGATTCAGGTAAAAGCCAGATTAAAAAGGTAGGTCTTAATTTTGCCAACTTAAGTTTGTCAACACGGTCACATGTGAAATAATAGTTCATTGTCCAAATCATGAGCAATGCTTGTATCGTCTGGGTGTTTTTAAAACAGCATCATAGCGAAGGAGCAACAGATCAGACCTCTTCTTTTAGTAAAGTGTCTTGAGATAAATTTGATTAAATCAATTTGTGCAAAACAAACAGGTGATAGACATAGTATTAGTGTTTTTCTTGTGTGCATAAGTGAAACTGATTTGGCTTATCATAATAATATTCTCACCTTATCAAATGACCTCATGCATTAACTTCATGGCAGTATATTCAGACAAGCGTCCTGCCAACTATCACAATTTAATATATCACATCTGAATACAGGCATACACCCAGCAACATAAAGTGCACATTTTTCCATGGTTTGGTCGCTCCTGTCTCTAAATACTGACTATAAAGACTTATTTTGATGCGAGACGGTTCTCTGAAGTGATGAAAACACTATATGTTGCTACAGGAAAGGAGGGTCAGCACCGCGCCAAAAGCCCGCCAAACAACCACCATTTGGCTCCGTTTGTTGAGCTCCTCTCATTCTGAGAGTGTACGTCCTGCTCCTCACTAACCTCTTTCTTACATACCAGTGTTACACGCCACTTTTCTTTGATTCAGCCAACAGCTTGACACATACAGAGCTGCACTGCACCACTGGGTCACCGGCTAAGGTGAGGCAGCCCAGGTGAGCTTGGCAGGAGAACGCAGACGGCTGTCTGTAGGACGTGAGACTCAGATGGGCTCTGAAGCCTCGTCTTGGCATCCAACTTCACAGAGAAACACACAGTAACCCAGGTAAGGTAATAGTATACAGTACACTGGCGAGGCTCATTGCATGAACAGAGTCCTTTTTGTGTAAAAAAAACCCAAAAGGATCTGTCATTGTTTAATTAGTGCATGTGAAGCAGAATGATGAGGTTAGACCAGAGTCTGCAGGCATGAACACGCCCTCCTGAAAAATTAATGAAAGTATTTTAGTGCTTTTTAAGTTTTGTTTCCCTCTTTTCAGTGACATTGCTGCTTATTTCAGCAAGACATTGCCAAGACACATTCTGCATGTGTTACAACAGCATGGCTTTGTAGGAGGAGTGCAGTTACTGGTAAGGGTGGGAGCAAAGAAATCGATTCACTTAGTATCGGGATTTTTTTTGTTTGACGATTTTTAAATTGATTTTTTTGTACAAAAAATGTTTTGTTTTATTTTATTATTTAAATGCTTCATTTTAGTCTGTGTTAATAAGCCACTTTTAAATGCAGTCAAGTCTTTTGAAGAGAGAGTATAAACAGCTGGTTGAAAATATATTGCTGAGTAAATCCCAAAAACTGACTCACATGTGATGTGTATTTTTCCTGATATAGTCTGTTGGCATCATCATAATTAATCTTTTCTCTGGTGTTAAAAAAGCTAACTTAAGACTACGTTTACATGGAAATTCCTGACTTAAAGATGCAAAGATTTGTCCTCTGCATTTTAGAATTTTTCTGCGTTCAGACGACGACGCTTAGAGACGAGTTAATTCACTGTATGGTAGTATGTAAGTATGTATGCCGGTTCAGTAGATGGCGGTGTAGGTCTGCAGAGAGGCAGCCCTGCTACAATACAAGAATGAAGAAGAAAAACTTTCCCAAACAACAATGGCGAATAGACGCACAGAGACGCAGGAGTTTTTTTTCTGGACAACAAATCAATTTGGACAACAAATCTGTCTGGATAACAAACCGAGCACAGTAAGAGGCTCGCACGTTACTCGGCAGACGGACGAAGCTGTTGTTGTTTCTGGTATGCATGCGCAGCCTTCATCTGAAAGAGTACTGCGCATGCGGTGACGTCAGCGTTTCACCCTGAAACACTCTGATACGGGTTTACACAGAGCTAAATGGAGAGTGGATTCAAATCTTTTCATTCTGGAGCCCGTTTTCAAAAGTTTCCGTTTTCAACGAGTTTCCATGTGGACGCAAGGCTAAAACGCAATAAAAACTTATCGGATTTGACCGTTTTCGGCACCATGTAAACGCGGCCTAAGATTGCAAAAATCAGCAATATCGTAGAATAGCTATTTAAATTGAATCAGCACCTAAGAAATCGTAAATAATCGAATCAGGAGAAAACCGTATCAACCCAGCCCTAGTTCCTAGACTGACCTGACTACCACTGAAAAGCTGTGGTGCATTATCACGCGTAAAATATGAAAACAGAGACCCTGAGAAACTGAAGCTGTACATCAGGAAATAATGAGAGAATTACACCTTCAAAGCTTCAAAAATCAGTGTCCTCAGTTCACACAAGCTTTTTGTTGTTATAAAGGTGGGGAACACACTGATGTTCCAGCTTTTGTTGATTCTGATTCAAACTGAGTGAAACACAATGATGTTTATCAATTAGAAAATTAAACATTAAATATCTTGTCTTTGTCCGATTTAATATTATTGGTTTAATATCAGTACTGGCTGATATTAACCTAAAAAGTTAAGTTTCATATCAGCTTATATTGAATTTTCTGCAGATATTTACAGCCGATTTTTCAGTGGAACATCAGCAACTTACACAAATGTACCTTCTCATCATTGCGTGGGTAAATTAAAGGGATAGTTCAGTTTTTTTGAAGTGGGGTTGTATGAGCTCCATATGACCACTAAGTACATTAGATACAGCAGAAAGTTCTCTCCTCTCCCTCAGTAAGCCACAGACTGTAAGAGTCGGTGACAAAGAAATCGGCGCTCATAGGAAAGTACTGTACCAAATTCAAAGGCTATTTTATCCGCCTACAAGACCTCAAATCAAAAATTAATACCACAGTTTAAGAGTAAGCTACATATGATTGTTTTTAAGTGCATAAACATTTTGGAAATATAAAGTTTATCCGCACCTAGCTAATTCGTGTCATGTGTTGACAATAGAGCATAAAGCTCTAGCTTCAGTGATCATGAATTACAAAATATCACCATATCAGAATCCCAAAATATGCATCCCTACTCAAAAAGAATTTGAAACTTGTTGTATTCTAATGCTAATGCTAATAATAAATCATCTATTTACAAATGAGTTATGGGGTCAGGGTGGAGGTGAATCACGTTGCTTGACTGTCTTCCCACACAACAAAATAATCCCAATCTATAAAATGTATAATATATTAAATGAAAATATATAAAGTAAAATCTGAATCCCATGCACTCTTCTACTCATGAGCAACAAGTTCTGGTGTGGATCCCTCGCTCGCTCACATGCACACTCACGAACTCTAAACAGGCCCGAGGTCTCCTGACATAGCCTCTCCAGTGACATTTCGTCAGAGCGTGAGTGTGGCATCTCAACCGTGTTGATGTGATTGGCTTTGTGCTCTGCTGCCGTAGTGACCGCAGGAAGATTGATCGAGCGGGCAGAGGTAGGGCTTGTGCGTGTTTGTGTGTGCGTGCGTTGGGGAGGGTGGGGGTCCTTTAGAGGAGGGACAGGCTGGAAAGGTCAGACACCGAGGTGAAGCCTCTGATATTGACTCTACAAAGGTTCGCTCTGATGAGAGTCTAATACCTGTGATCCCACTGCAGCTCAAAGGGGCAAACACACAAACACACACATTTTGAGACATGCAGCCAAAATAATAAAGCTGCTTTGAGGATTACTTTGATCAGATTACAGCGATACTAAAGTATAACAAATAGCTAAGAGGCTGGAATAAATAAATCAGTACTCTCTTGGATTTTACTCAATGTCAACACTCCTCATTCTTGACAATGCTGCATATGCTACACTTATCTTGCTTTGCTTGTATGTCATCATGAATGACTGTTTTACTTCATTATTCTAGATTTCAAAATTACTTGGTGAACTCATCCACCTGAGGCTACATAGTAAGCTTTTTATTATTTTTATTTTAACTTTATTAGGATTAGAGGGTTAATGGTAGAGGAATTGTAGAGAGTATGGTTTGACATGTACCAAACAACGTCAGGATCTCAAACCAAACCTGGGGTAAGTGCTGCAAGGACAACAAGGGTGGGCAAGCTAGTTGCAAAATGACGAGTTGACAGTTACCCATGAAAATGATCAGCTTCACTACAATAAAGCTACAGCCTGGAGAAAAGTAACAAGTTATAGCAACCAACAAAAGTACTTTACTACATATTTGACTATTTTCTTTAAGTGGATAAATAAATAAAACTATGATAATGATCATAACATATTTTATAGTATCTAAAATTCTAATAAAATTGTAACAGTAATTATCATAATTTTACTGTTGTAACCTTCGCCTGGAGGTTATGTTATTGCCAGTGTCTGTTTTTTTGTTAGTTTGTTGGTTTGTTAGTTTGTATGTTTTTTTCTCTGTTAGCAACATAACTCAAAAAGTTATGGACAGATTTTGATTAAATTTTCAGGAAATGTCCAGATTGGAACAAGGAATAAAGATTAGATTTTGGGAGTAATCCGGATCACCGTCTGGATCCACCATGATGAAAAATGTGATTTTTCGTGAATAACTACTGAACTAAAATAGACATTATGAATCAGGCTGCTAATGGTATGTTTTCATGGTCAATGAGTCTAAATATTTAGATGAAATAAAGGTAGGACTAACATTTATGGCGAAAATCACAATATGGGTGGGTACTGTAGTGCTGGCAGAAGTCTGTGCTCTCTGAGTGCTTTTCTAGTTACTTTTATGTTAATATTACTTATATTAATGATAAAAACAGTCATAATTATTCTAATAAACAAACACTTATTTGCCACACTAACTTCTTGTATTAACTAAGGATGGGATTAAATATCGTTTGGCAATATATCGCGATACAGTATGTGACCAAATGCATCAAGTTTGAAAAAAAATGAAACGGGAAATAAAGACGTCACGTCCGGTAATAGCGCATGTGACCAGAATCGACGACAACAAACATTAGCACCAACTACCTTGCCTCCAAAAAGCCTAATAATAGAGTCGAATGAGGTCGAAATTGAGGACCCTCCGCATGGATACAAGTCATCTGTCTGGCAGTGTTTTGGCCTTCTCATTAAAAAAGACGAAGACGGCGAAAACGAGCCTACCGCTCGTTAGCACACACTCTCTCTAACCTCTCTAAGGCTTAGATAGAGTGTTATTGTTTGTGTTTGGCCTGTTAGGCCTTGTGTTTTCCTGTGTGCAACTCAAACAAAAACAAATAAGTTGTAATTACACAGTAATATTTTTTCTTTTTTACTTTTTTGATATTGTATCGTGACGTATCGTATCGTGACCCGGGCATGTCGAGATGCAGCGTATCATGAGTTTAAGTGTATCATCCCATCCCTAGTATTAACTATACTTCAGACAGCATTTAAGGAAGCATTGGCCAGGCTTGAAATGTGCTTTAATGAAATAAAGACCATTTTTGGGGGCAACAGTGTTCTTAGTCTTTTTGTCAAAATGCTCTTAGAAAATACCATTTGAATTGACCCTGCTTACTTAGTTACATTTTGCATGAATTTTAATAAAACCATTATGATAAAATACTTAAAATCAAAAACTTCCACATTAAAGAGGTAAATTAGTGACTTTTACATCAGACTATTTCAGTTTGGTTTAATATGTTACATTTTTAGATACCATAGAAACAAAGTTATTTTTTTGTAAGACATAATCACGCCAACAAGAATTAATCTATAATGTAAGTTACCCTATACAGGTTAATTAGTTTACCTCAGTGGCTCACACTGTCCCTGCCTCTCTACTCAAATATCCAACTTTTCCATTGTTTCCTTTTGTATTGAGCATCTCACAGTGAGCTACTTTAGGTATATAAGCTTTTGTTTGCACTTGTCTGCCTGCAAATTAAGCCAATTCAGCTCTGCAGCACTATGGATGAAGGCCATAATGA
Organism: Scarus forsteni; assembly: GCA_036419115.1. Classification (NCBI taxonomy): domain Eukaryota; kingdom Metazoa; phylum Chordata; class Actinopteri; order Labriformes; family Labridae; genus Scarus; species Scarus forsteni. The sequence continues at coordinate 12,007,622 of JAZDUH010000270.1, forward strand.
TCAAGCTACATTACCATCACACAAAAATGAACAATTATTATCCAATAAAGTTATTGACCTGAGTGTCCTCTAGCATATTTTTCCTCATCCCTAAAGTGTTTTTGGACTGTGACAGAGCTCTTTGCTGCTCTCTGTTCTTCTGCTCTCGGATTTTGATGTGGGGAAATGTAGCTTGTTGAGATGCTACCACACTACTTGTTCAATAAAATAACTAAGAAAAGGAAAAAAAAACAAACAATTAACTCAGAAAATTATAGACACCACAAGCAACTGGAAAAAATAAAGAAGGTATGAACAATGTTGCTTCACATGGAATGTCCTTTACTTAACCAAAAATACAAAATGAACATATGTGGCCACTTAATCCTGTTAAATTTTTCCATCTATAAATCACAGTATACAAGTGACTTCACTAAAACTGTACTGCACTTACAGATCTCTTAACATTTTCACTTCTGTTCCTCCATTCTTCTGTATTTGACCGCCTTTTTCTCTCCTTTCCTCACTCCTCGTCTTTCTTTCCCTTCTTTCACCGCTGGCTGCGGTGTTTTTTTCTCCAGGACATTTCCTATCATTGTTCCTCACTTCTCAGCACCATGCCTCTATGTTTCCTGCTCCGTCTCAGTCTGTGCCCGCGCCCATTCGTCTTACGGCCACCTGGGTGTTTTGGGGGGCCGCCTCTCCTCGGCGTTTCCTCAGAGTGCGCTGCTGCTCGGAGGGCTTGGGCCTGCTCGCTCGCTTCAGCCCCGTGCCCAGAGACCCTGCCCGGCTAATTAAAGGAAAACAAACTCTGCGCTTTCCACTCGCTCTCTGCACAGAACTGTTTATTAAGGGGTACAAGTCAGACTTCATGATTCATTAAGAAGAGGAAGCGTGAGCAGACTGGACAGATCAGGGAGCAGAGGAGAGATGGAGCGAGGGAGGAAATGAGGGAGCGTTTGGGAGTGTAAGTGTGTGTCTAATGTTGTTAACAGAGTGGGGCCAACACAGGCTAAATTCATCCCACCTGATGTGATTTTGATAATAAATCCCTGCACACGCTCTTTTATTTAGACTTTCTGATAGCAGGCACATACCTACACTGTTTCTTTTATTTCCACTCCTCAGTCTGTTAGGACTTCTGTCTTCTGCTTATCACATGTGAGTCCTGTAATTTCCTTGAGGAAATGTGCTGAATGAAGTACTGAGGGAGTGCAGAGAAGCTATCCACACCTGGGCCAGTGCAACAGTTTAAAACAGGGAAAGTATTGTAAAGTCCAGTAAATTCTAAGATCTAATTTTGAGAAGTTTTTGCCATTTTCCCCCAAAGTTTTACGTTGCTTTTTAAGCCTTTAAAAGGAAATTAAACAATAAAGGTTTGGCTGAATTATATTTTAACTCAGTAATCAACAATTTATGTTGTGACCACTACAAGGCCTGTTTGTGGCCCAACATAAAAATGATCAGATTTTGGTGGTGATCTGGAAAACTGCCATTAGTGAATGAATGTTTTTGCTCAACAGTTATCAAAATATGAACAAGGTCAATATGATTCCATGTGCTAGGCTTTTCAGGGTCAAGGAATTATATTATAAGGGTTACCTCACCATAGAACTGCTTATAGGTTTAACAGCAATATGTGAGCAACTGCCGTCTAGTTAAAAGCAGACTTAAATTAACTGTCTATTCTTCTTTTTATGATAAAAGTCTAGGCTTTAAATCTTTAAAGGAACAATCTTACAGATTAACTTTTCAGATTTTAAACCAGTTTTGTTACTGTCTTATCTTGAATATTGATTCTGGACAAATATGAACTAGAGAGATGTTAAACTTGTAAGATCAGACAGCAGCATGTGATAGTAAGAGGGAAAAAAAGTAAAATAAAGACATGTAAAAATTTACTCCAGTCAGTAGCAGCAGGAACATGAGAATAGTAATAAGAATAAAAAATACATACAACTGAAAGAACAAACCTCCACCAGGGTATTTTAAACTTTGTCAGGAAATATATGGTAAAAATATGGAAAACTGCCCTACCTCGCACTGTTAACAAATCGTATCATCTCTTCCTTGTGCTATGATCAACATTTCCAGAAATCTGTAAAAACTTATTGCGTACTTAGTGAAAATGTGGAAAACTGTCCTATCCAGTATTGTTATGAAATCCTTACAAAACATCCTGATTTCGATCATTATCAAAATAAATCATGTCTTCCACTTGCCATGACCAACATTCCCTGATAATTTCATTTATATCTATTCATTTTTTTCAAATTACCCTGCCAACAATCTAACAAACCATCAAACAAATGTCAGCAAAATCTTAAGTAGAGGATCAGATATAGCTCTCTTTCCCCTCCTCTTTGGAAACACTCAGATCTGAGGGGGTAGGTATGGGCTAAATGAGGCAGTTTTAAAGACTTCTGTGCTGACTGGCTCCCCAAACATCCTCTGATAGGATAGAGGAGTGGGTTTATACCACCGACAAGCAGAAAATCCACGTGAAGGTGGAGGCTGTACAGCTACGACATATCATATGGAAGTAGAAAAGAGAGCGTTTTAAGGGGAATTTTCTTTAACCCTACCAACTCCACAACACTGCTGCAGAATTAAATTGATCTTTATGGGGTTCAGAAGCTCAATCTGTGGCTCATATTTGGGAGATTTAAGGTTAATTTTTCAAACCAGCCAATAGGGCTGGAAGATTTATCATTCTCAGATGAAAGTTGCAATTTCAGACAGCGTAATCAAGTGATCACCAAAGCTGCAATTCTTTGCAGGGCTCCTGACTGAAATGATCTGTTATGTTGAATATTTTACACATACTATTTTACAAATTTGTAAGCAATTAGCATTTAAGAATGGCTCGCCAATGCAAACTGCATCGGCTCTCATTGTTCAGTTAAAAGAGCAGTTCAAAAGAGTCAACAAATATAAAATATATGTAAAAATAACGAGTCCCAATAACAACACAGGACCACTTAGAGTTGCTGAGGAGTTTATTTGATGACTGTAGGCAGAGGTAGGCTAGTACTTCCCATTAACTCCCAGGCATTTGAGCTAAGCTAGTAAGTGGTGGGCGAGCTTTGTCCGTGTTTTCCTTGTTACTGCACACAAAGTTGAAAGAGTGGTGTCATTCTGTTTGACATGGATATGGAGTGAGGCAAGACGTGACAAAAAAAATTGGAGTATTCCTTTAATAATGATAACAGATTATTTATCATGAATATCCATCCCCTAATGAATAACGTGTTATGTGCTTTTCATCATAGCTTTCCTTACTGTTATCTGTACTGTAAACATGGTGCATATTACACTGAAGCTTGGTTTGAAGAAAATCATGAATCGAACTGAATTAGATCTTTTAATAAATTCATGCAGCCACGGTCAAACAACTTTTCGTACGTCAAGCTGTCTCTATTACAGCACAATTATTCAGATATCATATGTTACCTTGAATAAATAGATGTCTTAAAATTTGAGTATACTTGAAAGACTTGATGTGATACATGGACTAAAAATGCAGAAACTGGTTTAGAGTTACAAAGGTTAAAGAGGAAAAGCACATTTCTTTGGTTGAGTTCAGTAAAAGGAGTCATGTTCTTCTGCTCCCCACATCCAACATAAAGAGCTAAGAAAATGGATTTTACAGGACATGGGACCTTTAAATAACAAATTGGTTACTCAATGGAGTTTGGACATCAAAATTTGATCAGCATACTCCCTAATAGAATTTATAATGGCTTGTAAGAAAACATCAATTTGATTAAGCCTTTTAAAATAAATAATCACTCATTTTGCTTTTGTATGGTGCCTTGATTACACAGAGTAAAAGCCATGCCTCCGTCTTTGCCAATTATCCGTTCTTTTTTTCCCACAAAGTGAAGACCACAGCGAGCAAGAAACGTCCAAAGCTCAGCCTACAACTCTAAGGCTGTTATTATAACACCAAGCAGCCTCTCATTGAGCTCTGCAGTTTGCCATTATTAGTGTAACAACGTCTCCAAGTACAGAAGCTGCAGAGGTAGTTTGTTAAATTCAGCTTCATATCAGTGTCAGTGGTGCTGTACACGTGTGTCCTGATGTATATGAGCGCTGGCATTGATGTTTACATATGTCACCTCCACTCAAGAAAAACAAACTTAGCACATATCTGTAGAGGTGCCAGCCAGTGTGTGTTTTTCATTGTGTATTTTGTTAGTGTGTGAACATGTGTGTGCGCCTCCCTTCTCTCCTCTCCTCCAGCTTTCCTCAGTGTGATGTTTTCCTTTAGCTCTAATGAGTTCTAAGTGGCCAATACTTTCTTCTGCAGGAAACTCGTGTCAAACTAATTAACTTTTAATGAGAGGAAACCCACTGATTAGAGTGTTTTTCTTGGCAAACGAGCCTATTAATTCTGTTGGTTTGAGCAGCAGGGCCGAGGAGTCGTGGAAGAAGAAGGCCTCTCTCTTCAGCAGTCTGCACCACTCCTCTCTTTCTCTCTCTCGCCGACACACTCACTCACACACCCGGCTCCTGCCCGAACCCCTGCTCAGTCTGTTTGGCCAGCTGCTACAGCTCGGGCTCCTTGAGTCCACACACTCTTCTTACATTTACTCTGTCTCCAGATTACACTCCATTTCCTCCCTTATCCCTGCCCAATACTGCTCTCTAGTGACTGAAAATATTCTCAAGGTTAAGTGTATGGGATCTTCTTTGATGCATTTTAACAGCAAATCCCCTGAAATCAAGTCAGTAATGTATTTTAATTTTTTTAAAAATCTATTCAAACACAAAAAAAGTAGAATAGGCCTTATATAAAAATGGAAAGCTTCCACTGTTCCTGCACCATCTCTGTAGTTTATCCAATTAGTAACACTAGCTGCTGAAGAAAAAATGTCCTTCAGGTTGACAAACAAGGTGGAGCACTATCACCAACAGTGGGGATGCTACCATTACTTCATAGATGGATGCTGATTTAGGTGATAAGGATAATAAGGTGGACATTAAAAAGTATAATTCTGAGATCTGTGGCTATGTAGTACTCTGACTTAAACTGATCTACCATTATGTGTTTGTTTGCTTTTCAAATGTCTTCTGTTGTCTGTTTATTTATTTTATGTTATTTTATTCATGTTTCTGTGTTTGTTTTTTATTTTGTTTGTGATGTTTCATTATCCTATACATCAATATATATCAAAATGTACACACAGAAATGATACTTCTTTTTGCCCAACACTGTGTTGCATCACATTTCCGTTAAACAACACTTAATAAGCATTTGGGAACTGAGGACACTTTGATGGTTGAATTCTTTCCCACTATAGCTTGAAGTACAACTTCTACATACGAGCCAACAATTGCCAATTAACAAAGTTCACTGCTACATCTTCAAGTGCTAGCTAAAACTCTACATGCAAAGAGAAAGACATACATCAACAGCAACCAGCTCTGTGCCAAAGATCACCTGAGATGGACTGAAGCAAAGAGGACAAGTGTGACGTGGTCTGACAAATTGTTTTTGGTAATAAAAAGGAGGGAAAAAAGGAAGCAATGCAGATTGTTATGATCCAAAAGCTCAAAAGCCAGCATCTGTGATTGTATGGAGGGTGTAAGTGCCCATGGCATGGGTAACTTGCACGTCTGTGAAGACACCATGTTTGCAGAAGGTACATAAAGGATCTGGAGCAACATCCAACTGGTGTCTTTTCAGGGACGTCCCTGTTTACTTCATGACAGTCTATAGACTGGTGTAGTAGCCGCCTAGTTCTGTGTGTAACCTGTAAAATAATCTCATTTAGATTTTTTTTTTATGTTTCAGCTGATGTATTAAAAATCACAGTGATTACACCAGTTGGGTGCCATTTGATACGCACCAACTTTAAATCAACTAATTTAAAGTGTTGATGGACACCTCTGATTCTATTTCCTTGACTCATCAACATTTTCAACTTCACAAAGCAAAAGTGGGATGGAAAGGACTAAAGAGGTGGATTTAGGTACTTCTCTGACAGACCTACTAAGTAGCAGATTTAAGTAAAGGATACATTTTTTACTCTCCTGCATATGTCTTACTGAACAGATGTGGAGTCCCAAAGATTTAATAATTTTTAAAACTATCATCCATTAAAACACACTACTTAAAGTATTTCAAAAGTAGTTAAATAGTGTGTGAAAATGGTCATTAATTTATTCAATCTTGTGTTGAATTAGCTGAGTTTACGATTTTATGTAATTTATTTTATGGTAGAAAGCTAGCATTACTTCAAATAATTTCTATAGTTTCAAAGACAGAGAAATTGTTAATTTTGTAGACGACATGGTTTGTTACTGTTGTCAAGGCAACTCAAAGCAACTTATGAAATGTTTACAAGTCCAGTTGTGATCAGCTGTCTACCTGCCATTAGTGTTACTCCTCTTTTGGAATTGTGGACTCTGGGCAACAAAAACATCACTCCATGAGGTGCATTTACTACATAGCAAATAATGTTTCTGTTTACGGATATTTTTCTTACACAAATGAAAAAAATGCTTCTGAAAGTGGACTTCCTCATGAACACAAAGAGCACCCAGAATACTTTGCAAGTTCACAGCGCAAACTATGAAAGTTTTACTGCTTCATATGCACACTTCATAGAGTGACATTTTGACTTCAGCCATGGAGATTATGTTCTTGCCAGCGTATGTTTGTTTGTGTTTGTTAGCAAGATTACACAAAATACTACAGGACGGCTAATGGCCTAATTTAAAAATGATTAGATTTTGGTGGTGATCCAGATAACTGCCAGTTAACAATCGTTTTTTCTCAACAATTGTCTAATTATGATACAATCATCATTCTGAGTGCTAGGTGTTGGTTTTTAGGATCAATAAATCATATTATGATGGTATCTTTATCATACAAGTATTGCTGATAGCAGCAATATGTGCTACCTTGGTGGAGATTTGTGCTCTCCAAGTGCTTTCTAGCTATTGTTAAAGTCAACAATTTAATCACTCCGGTCACTCCGTCTTGATTCATCAGTGGCTCATTTGTTTACTTGAGAGCCCTCCGAATTTTACAAACTAAGCCTTCAACAAGAAAAGCACTCAGAGATTGCAGACCTCTGTCATCGCCACAGTCCTCAACTACATTGGGATTTTTACCATAAATATTAGTCCTACCTTTATTTTACCTAAATATTTAGATTCCTTGACCATAAAAACATGCCATTAGCAATTGAATTCATAATGATATCTATTTCAGTTCAATAGATACTCATGAAAATCACATTTTTTGCCATGGCAGATCCAGACGGTGATCCGGATTTCTCCCAAAATCTAATTATTTATTCCTTGTCCCAATCCAGACATTTCCTGAAAATTTCATCCATAACTTTTTGAGTTATGTTGCTAACATAGAAACAAACAAACAAACCTACAAACAGACATTGGCAATTATATAACCTCCTATAGAGGTAGAATGATAGAGCGACATTAATGGAGAAGAATAAAATACAATAGAATAAACCTTTATTCGAATTTTGCAGTGCAAAGGGGACAGCGTCAATAAAATAAAATCAGACTCAAGTATTAAAAACAGCAGCATGTACATTATTCTAACTATGTAAAATGGCTTGGATAGAAAAAAAAACTAAAGAGCCAATCCTAAAAGGCTTATTTACACATTCACCAAATGGAGATAAAGGCTATGGTTGGTACAAGCCTGACAACATGGCAGTATCAGGGGAAAAAAAAAACTTTTTGACAGCTGTCTGTCATTCTTTTTGTGCGGCAGCATGTGTCTGAATTAGGCTTCATTATACATCTGTGTAATGTGAGACCTAGGGCCACACACCAGGGGGCCATATTTCAATGACACACACGGTGTCACGATGGAAGCAGCTAGTTTTTAAAGAGTGTCTGTGTGCATGAGCCCGCTTCACTGAGATCAGCAGTGGGCCTATTTGACTTGAATTTTCATATCAGAGTGGGTTTAACTGCCAATAGACCGCATTAGAAAGTACTAACATCTTATTACGGCAGCATTTAGATCCAGTGGGAGTGGAGCGCCGCTCTCTGCCATTCCCTGGAATCCCGAGTGGGAGCGTTTGATGTGCCGTTCGGAGCGGGCCTTTCAGAACCTGGAAAATGTGTCCGTTTCATCTCTCAATTACTGTCGGGGTTTGAAGTTCTGATGTTCTACCTTTATCTGTCACAATATGGCTCAAGTTTGTTGAAGTATGTGGGAAAAAAAGGCGAGCCAAACGAGTCCAAAAAAAAAAAGGGAGAACGAAAAAGAGACAAGCAGGCCCGGCAGCTGGTGCTGTTTCAAAGCGTGGCCAAGCCCTTAAAGATGAAATCCATTTTGTTTCAAGTTCCGCACCCAGTTCGCCTGATGAGGGCTCAGGGGGTGAAGAGGGAGAGAGAGAGAGTGATGGAGGGAGAAAGAGGGAGAGATAGAGAGAGAAATCTGTTTGATTTGTCAGAAGTTCTTTAATTTAATCTACAGCTGTCAGGATGCTGACGATCCAGACCTCATCACTGCCTTTTATCTGCCTGATTTCACCCCAGGCACCAGACACTCTTCTCCAACACACACACAGACAGAAACACACCAGCTCGTGTAGTAAGTGAATGAGTACGGGATCGGGGAGCGTGAGCACTTTTCATTTATTAAAGAACACAAAGAAAAGCTAGAAAGTACGAGTACAAAACAAATAAAGAAGGGCATGTCATCTGGCATCTGCGAGAATATGTTGAAGTCAAAGTGACGTTTGGAGTATCTGGTTGACTTTGTAAAACTTCAGGGTTTCAGAAGAAACAAAAAGGTAGAGACGGAAAAAAAACTGTGGATGAGAGTGTGCTAAAGTTTGGCCCTGGGGCAGATTTTGAGATGTGATGTGCTACACATACGTATTTACAAAGGCATATAGTGAGCGTAGGTTTCATACATCAGTGGATGAATGTAAATGATTAAATAGAAAACATCCATAAGGCATCAGCTGTCTCAGTTTTTTACTTATTATCTATGATTTGATTTACAGCATTAATATGAGGCACAAGGTAAGTCATTGATGGATTCTGTCCACCAAAACATTTTAAGTTTTAGCTTCTTAATATGTAAGGATGGGACGATACACTTACAATTTTACACTTACAACTCACAATACGCTGCACCTCGATATGCAAGGGTCACGATACAATAAAAAAGAAAAAATATTACTTATATTATTTTTGTTTGAGTTGCACACAGGAAAACACAAGGCCTAACAGGCCAGACACAAACAACCACAATCTCTCTAACCCTAGAGAGGTTAGAGACAGTGTATGCTAACGAGCGGTAGGCTCGTCTTCACATTTTTATGGTGACGCTGTAGGTGGTTCATGTTTGTTGTGTTGGAGGCGGTGTACGGAATGACAGCAGAGCAAAGTTTACACACAGTCTTAGTCTTGTCAGTTACTCTATTGTCGTCTTCGTCTTTTTTATTGAGAGCCAAAATACTGCCAGACAGATGACTTGTATCCAGGCGGAGCGTCCTCAAAGCCGACCTCATTCAACTCCATCGTTCGGCTTTTTGGAGGCAAGGTAGTTGGTGCTAACAAGGGCGTAGGTTTAATTTTGACATTGGTGGGGACATAAAAGTACATGAAGACGGCCCCCTGTAAGTTGATGTGTTTTACATTTATGCATGTTTTTCAATGTCATGTAGAGCTAATCACTCAAACAAGCAAACTATCCTATTCAGAAAAAGCTATTCTACTGTTATATAATTAACCTTCAGCCTCTCCTCCTAAATCTCTATTGTCTGTTCCTTGACCAAAATATATTGATGCATGACATATTGATAGTGGGACAATTTGGGATCAATCAGAAATTTGATGGTATGGTAATAGTATAACCAAAACCAAAAAGGACCACCGATAAGTGTATTCCCCAACAATATGAATGTATAAAGTTGTTATTAATACGAGGTTTAATTGTATTTTTTCCCCACAAATTTTTATTGTTAGTCTTAAACAGTGGTTGCCTTTCAATACACAAATAATACATGGATAATAGGGGTGCTGGTTTGGCGGATAGGTTGGCAGCCAGGCACGTCCCATGTACATACTTCTGCCGGTCCGGGTTCAAATCCAGCCTGTGACCAGTTTGCAGACTGGATGCGTTTCGTCACGTACTGTATCGCGATATTTTGCCAAATGATATTTCATCTCATCCCTATTAATATGAGCATTGAGTATGACGAAGTATGATTTTTCCTGTCATACCACATCATAAAGGTAAATACTTTTTGTGCCCCCATCGCTGCCCCACCCACTACTCACAAAGTCTCCAACACAGTGGTCCTAGGATGATCCATCTCTGTAGCCAAACACAAAATCAGCATTGTACTGGTTCCACTAAAAGCCTGTGATGTTTTCACTGTGGGCTTGATTGTTGCTGATAATAAATTCTGTAAAGGGACAAAATTTATTAAACTTGTTCTTTGTGATAGTCCCAATGATTGAGTCTGACTTTCATGATTTCTTTAAGCTTAAACATAATGAGATGTATGTATGAGAATTTTTTTATAACCAGGTGATCTGGTTGAGTTGGTCCTCATGGTTGTGGCAATGGTGAGTTGCTGGTTATTAAAAAAAATGATCAGAAATGTTTGCAACAGGGCCCTAAGCCATTTTGTAGTCCTTATTAGCAGTTCATAACAACAAAACAGACATATTTTAGTTTTTCTAGAGTTAACAAATCTATATACGTTTGTTCATCGCCAACTTTATTTCAGGCACTTCAACAAAACTATTCTTATAAATCCCATTCCAGTAGTTTTGAGATTGAGAACCAGGAAGTACTAAACTCACTTCCTCTCCTCGATCCTCTCTAAAAACCAAAGGAGATCGAGCCTTCTCTGTTTTGGCACCCAAACTGTGGAACGCACTACCTGTAAATGTGCGGACTGCGACTAGCCTCTCTACGTTTAAAACACAGCTAAAGACGTACTTGTTCACCTTGGCCTTTGGTGAAGTATAGCCACTTTTATTTGGGACTTTTATTGGTTTTACTGGACAGTATGCATATTTATACTGTACTGTACCTGTTATTGTTGCTTTTATTTGTTTTTATTACTTTTATTGGTTTTTATTGTTTTATTGTTTTTATCATGTCTGCCTTTTCTACTGTAAAGCACTTTGGTAGGCCACTGGCTGTTTAAATGTGCTATATAAATAAAGCTGACATTAACATTGGCTTCAATGTTTTTGGACTACATCCTGCACCACTCCGAAAGTCCAACTTCACATTTTTCCTCAAGAACCAAACATGTGAAACTTGTTTCTCTATGAAGCATTAGGGTGTAAACTAGGGTTGTGATTGCAAAATTATGTTATGATATGAGCTTTTGCAATAAACACAACACAGTCGGAATTTACTGCATTAAATAGTTAAAAACATAACGTTATTAAGCAATGTTTAACATCCTTTCTTTCACGTCTTCTAAAGTAGCTAGATGAAACCAAAGCTGTTATGAGCTACCTCAGGCTCTATTTGTGCTAACTTAGGGGAGGAAATCAGTATTTTTTATTTACTTATTTCACCGAGTCTTGAATAAAACATAAGTAGAAAAGGTGAAGACACTCTAAGTTATAGCTTTCCATGCACTCTCTCTTTAATTTACTGCAAGTTGTATCATTATCACAACACTGAACATGGTTATTGTGCATCACATATTTTTCCCATATAATGCAGGCCTAGTGTAAACACAATAATCAAAAGAATACTTACTGTTGTATCCCAATGTATCTACTTCAAATAGAAATAAAGTCTTATTTACACTGTAGCTCTAACCCTTTTTGAAAGGAGAAAGAAACAAAATTACAATTTAAACTCCCTTGCTCATTTCTTTTAAGACATGAACAAGATGGAAGTTCAAACCTAAAGTTTCAAGTTTCAACAAGAACAAAAAAAAGGAAACTGCACTGAAGCACAAAAAGGAGGTTTATGAGGCATATGACAGCACTATCTATATTTTAAGCCCTGTTAATCCTGACTTTTACTTGAATTCCATTTCTTACATGTCAGACTGCATATCCTTATTTAGGGTTTTGCTTAAGGATGGACAGATAAATTCCTGCAGGCCTAGGCACCAAACTGGTCATGCCTCTAACTGCCCAGGCACACGGCCGCCCCTCCTCCTTAAACTGAAAATGAAATGTTTATTTTTTTCTGAAATGTTCTGGGGGTACTCAGTATTTAAAAAAGCCTAACAAATCCACAGTGACAATGACTTTCAACTATTTCAACAAAGAGGTTTTGAATTTCTTTTGGTTTTGGTTTTGTCACAAAATGGTTCTCAAGATAAACAAAGGAAAAAGAAGAAAAATGAAGAAAGCAATTTTGGCATTAAACATTCTGTTCCTCCTGTTTGTATCCATTTTCACAAAGACTGTCAATGACATTTTTAAGTCAACTTCTCTTTTTTATGCACAGACTACATTTTGCACATTCTTTATAACTGCATTTTTGTTCTTAGTATATATCGAGATTTTAACTAAATTCTGTGAATATCTGTATTTATAAACTTTTTTTTGTTAAAAAGCTTTCACAATCTTTATTGTAAGTATTATATTTAACTATAAATGCCCCTATATTTACACATTTTATTTCATAATCAGCTTTTTCTATTTACATTTTTACTCAGTACTGTATAATTGAATATGGATATATTTGTATGCACACAGCTTTCAGATTACTTGTACTATTTTATGCATATAGATATTTTATTTAAGTACATATTGCACCTCTGTGTTTCCTCTACCATGTATTTAAGGTTGTGTGTCACAATCCAAAAGAAACCCCACAGCACTCCGAAATAATTAACCAACCATTTTTCATTTCTGTGCACCAACATTAGGAACTTCAAAAGTCCAAATAAGGGTAAAAATCAAACTTGTTGGGTCTTATAGTCCATATAAAACATAATCTATGTTTAGAACCAGAAGTTATTGTGCAACTACTCTGCATGCAGCATCTGCCCAGAACTCACGGCACTGCATTCCTCCATTGGCACGTGTCGGCCAGCTTACTCACAGCTCTTTTCTTTGCAAAATGTACCTTGGTAAACTCCGATAAGAATGAATTTTTAGGGTCAATGCGGTGTGTTTCTATAGTTTTGTCGTTGAAAAACTGAGAAAATGTTTAAAACCAGGCCAGCGACACTAACACAAAACGTTCTGGTGAAACACCGTAGATGCTGTTTTCTGTGTTTTGACCAAGGTGCAATTTTTATGTCTGGTATTTTAATTATATAAAAGAATTACATCTTTTTCATAACATCTGTCAAATTATTTCAAACAAGGCTGGTACAAAACTTAACAAATGCAGTCAAAACCTGCACCTGTAAAACCCTATTAACTAAAATCATCTGTTTATTTTCCTCTTTCTTTTCAAACAGGATCTGATGAGAAAAATGGCTCTGATGATGAGGATCAGATCAGATGTTTGGTTTGGAAATGCTGATATCCAGTTTGCTGAGGAAGTTTCAGCTTTTACCAGAAAGTAATAATGATGGACCTATTTTTCTTTGCCTCTACTTCAGTTATTGCAGTCTTGAAATAACAGGATAGTTTCCATGCCATTCCTCAAGTGTGTTTGTCTGCGTGGGTGAATACTGAGTGGAAATGCAACGTTCTGTTAGCCAACAAAATTTATGACACAACTGAGGTTAAGAAGGAATGGCGCACTGAGCGTTTGTAACTGGGAGGCTCTTTATGAGCTGATTCATCTCTGACAAACGCATCAGCAATATCAACTTACTGTTTACTGGATTCACATTTGATGGCTACTTTGCAATACTTGGACTGTGAAAAAAGTGACACACGTATTTATTGAGTTTGTGGACATGAAAGAGACTTTTGAACCTCGAGGATGAATTATGTCCCACTATAAAAAATAAATGCTGGAAGATGTACTGAGGCAGTTGTTAAATTAACATCTGGGTTACTTGAGGTTGTATTGAAAGCTAGCTTATATTAATATATCAGATATTTCAAATAATTTAGTATCAAGCATTTAATGTAGCCTTTGTGATCTGACCCGGACGGGGTTGCAGGCCCTGTTTTTATCGGGTCACGGACTGTCAGACCAAAATAACTGAAACCAAACTCAGCACATACATGAAGGTTGTTATCCAGCATGAACACAAGTTTTGGGGAACATCACTTAATATTTTGAACTCAGCGCACTTGTTGTCTTGTGTTGGGTGGATCTGCTTGGCGGGGTTGACACAGAGCTGAAGCACCTCCCACTACAAATAGACTCTCTTCTTTTTTTTCTAGCGACCCATCAGAGAAGTGCGCTACTGGCCCGCTCCACTGACAGAATGAGGCACAGGCTGTTGAAACAGTCAGAAGAGACTACAGAGTGCATGGTGTGTACGGATTACGTGGGGTTAACTGACATAACCTGTAAACTTTAGGATGTGTTGGGGTGAATTCATGGTGAGGAATTATTGTTTATACACATACCAGTTTAGGCATCTCTCCATTGGCTTCCCATACACTTTAGGATTGGTTTCAAATTGTATAATTGTGAAATGAGCTAGGAGTATCCTACTTACTTGATTTGGTTCACTGCTACACTCCAGGTCATCCAACCAACTGCTTGTGGAAGCGCCTAGATCAAGTCTTAAAACTAGGGGAGATCGAGTCTTTGTGACGGCTCCTTCTGGACATTGGAACTCGCTCCACCTTCGTTTAAGATCTGCTCAGTCCTTCATCGCTGCGAAGAACTCATTTCTTCTTTCTGGTTTTCAATTCATCTAACCCAAGCACTCTGTTACATTGTATTTCGGCATCTTACAGATAGTTTTAGACTGCTTTTGATTGCTTTAATATCATGATAATTTTTATAGTTTAGTTCTTATCTTGTTTGCTCTTAGCTTTTGCCCCTCTTTTCCCAATTGGTCATTTGTTGTTTTGTACTTTATTGTGATTATTTCTGCCATTTTTGATCTTGTTTGTTTCTTTGTGGTTGTAAAGCACTTGGGTAAAAAAGGTTTGTTTTCAAATGTGTTGTATACATAATTTTAACTTGACTTTTGGCTTGACAAGCTTGCTCTCTAAAGAATTGGTGGCTACTAAAAGCCCATTTTTATATGTTTTTCACTATCCCATGGGAACTCCCTGTAACTGACCCTTTACTAAGACCCTCCCACAAACGGCTACTGTCCAATCCTATGTCCAACCGTAGTGCAGATGAGGCCTGTCAAGCTTTTGCCAGAAAACAATATGCCTAAGCGATGTGCATACGGGACTATCAGTTGATATCCAAGAAGTTTGGGTTTCAATTTCTACAAAATAATTCAACTTATGCTGCTGTGCAAGAACATTTTTGTTCTTGTAGGATTGTTTTTAGCATAAAATGTCAACACATGGGGTGCTTGATGCTTGCATTGAGATCTGTGTGATTCCCCCTTTGTTTTAATGTCTTTTACATTTGAACCCGGAAAACATTTGATTCGGTGAATGTACTGTATCTCTCAAAGCATAGTGGAGACCTTTCTGTCTGATTCTTTCTGATATCTCTGAAGAATTCGTCCTGAACATTTGCAAATATTTCCTGAGGAATATCACTCAACAATATGGCCAATAATCTCCATATTTCTCAATGTAGGAGGGAAAGTTTGACTGGCGTAGCAACAGTAAACAAGAAAGATGAGGCTTAGCTAAGGGGCATTTGTGTGAATGGGCCTGTTTCTGGTGGAATGTCAGTTGATTAGGAATTGGGTGGTAACTGGCTGGAACTTGGCTGGCATTTAGCTTGGAGGGGAAAACTTAAAGCAGCTGCATCTGTACCTGTTCAACCTGATTTTAAGGTCAAAATACTGTTAGTAAGGCTCAACACAGAAAATGGCATGGTGCTCTAGGCCATAAGAAGTACAATTAATGGTCTTTGATGCACAGGTTTTCAGATTTGATGTGTTCAAAATAAAAAAAATAATAACTTAAGCTATTCAGTCCCCTTGACATTAACTCCCCTCCACAGTTAGAAGCCCATATGCTCAAAACCCTCTGCTGTCCATATGTCACTTTTGAATGTCCGGCTCAAATTTCCCCCTCTCCCTCCAATTTTTAATATCACTTCTTGTAACCTCCATCCAAGTCTCTCTGTGGTTGTATATCCTCTCTCAGCTTGTCTTCTCTTGGCAGGGCTCTCATTCCCATACTCTCTCAAACTTATACAATTCTAGCCTCCTACAAATCATCTACTTCTTTTTAAATAGTCCTGCACACCCTAAGCAGCAAGGCCCGACACAAAACTCTTTCTATTTCCCTTTGGGGTTCCCACTTGCAGATGGACAGACACCCCTTTAGTGTAAGGCTGAGAAAGCGGAAATTAGAATTAGACACTCGGTCAAAGCCCAACCTGCAGAAATGTGATCCTGCGGCTCTCCCTGAAGGTTTCAAACGGCCCTCTCCATGTTCTGTCCTCAAGAGTCTTGAATTGAAGAACCTGTGGACGCAGAGAGTGCGATCTTGTTATTAAATCGAAAGATCTGACAAGAAAAATAGGCTGCCTAGAGCTGCACTGTGTCCAATCTCTGCAAGAAGAGGTCCAGTATTTTCGCAAAACCCTCCTCTCTTTCTTTTTGTGTCTTGGCTTCTCCGTTTTCTCTTTCCCATATCCTGCGATTCACTTTCACCTCTTAGTTAACCTTTACTGTCAGCTGTACAGGGCTGGGATTAGGGTAAAACTCACAATGCATTCATAACGTTTTGGCTGATGCAGTTTGAGGTAAATTAATCACTTATGAGAACACTTGTACTTATTTCTTGGCTTCTTTACTTGTCTTCTTTATTTTTGCTCTTTTGCCTCGATCCGTTTTCAAATCCTCCCCATGTGGCTGCTTGGAGGTGAGCCTGGATGTCTGTCAGACCGCACAAGATTCTCTCTCATGGACAAACACTATTTAATGTTTTGTGGCCATTTCATTAGTTGCACATTAAAGTTAAATAGAGGGAGTAATTTATCCACAAAGTAGCAATTGGGCTTGGTCGGTGTTCAAATCAGGTCTTGTGTTTTATACTGGATTTAGGGTAAAAGTATTGAAGCTCTGTCGGAGGACTTTCAAATACTTACAGGTCACCAGGACAACATCCAAAACATTTTAAAGTAAAGAGTAACATGTGGCCCTCTGTGAGTCATAACCTACAGTTAAGCTTCATATGAGCTACATCTTAGTTTTCTTAAAGTCCAATATGATGCAAAACAAACTTAATTTGTTTTAATACAAATATTTATGTCCATGGCCTTTCTACAAACTTCAACAGCATGAGACAACTTTCATCTCTCTCCACTGCTTGCTCAAAGAGGCCATTTCAAAGCTGTCCCATAATAATGTCATAATCAGGGATGTGAATATAATCTGAAAAAGAACTGGATGAAGCCAAGTGACATCAGCCATCTTAATAAAATAGGAGCCTTTTGAGCGCTGTTGACTTCCTCTCAACTGGCGGGTCGTGACCCAAAAGTGGATTGGGGAAAGTCCCAAAATGTCTGGAAAATAATCCTGTGCTTTTACTCTGAAGGAGTTTTTTTGTGCTGTGGAGTGCCATCATTTTACACTCCTTAAAAGACGGCGATAATACCTGTAATGCTAATTAACACACAATTTAATAGAAAAGTGTTTTTAATGTATTCAGTGAGTGGATACTCCGCTAAAGCAACATATATATATATATTTTTTAACTCTATTTATTGTGTTTTTTCTTTATAAACAAAAAGGATAAAAAACAACAAATAAACCAGACAACAAAACACAAAACAAAACCAAAAATCCACCCGTGCTAACATATTTCGTTATATATTTTACATATACATATATATATATATATATATATATATATATATATATATATATATATATATATATATATGTTTATATATATATATACATATATACATATAAATATATATGTATGGGGAAAAAAATATGTATATTAAAAAAAAATATGTAACGGAAAAAAGCAGGAGTCAGACCTTGTCCTCAGTGATGGATAGTGAATTACAGCTTGTGTAAAAAGGAATGCAATGGTTCACATATCCTCCAAAACCTGACCAAATTATGATTCAGATCATGAGTCAATTTCTCAAGAGGAATAAGAGCAGAAATCTGTGATATCCACATGTCGACTGTAGGAATCTGGGGAGTTGAACACCAAAATACATTTTTTAGCCAAAAACAAAGGAATTGTCAACAAAGACTTGGTGTCCCTGTCCAGGGAATTATCAGGGGTATCGTTAAGTAGACAGAAAGGAGGAGTTAATAAAAATAAAGCATCATATTTTTACGATTTTTGAAACCACTTGTCAGTAGCTGGACTTTATCAGTTGATGTCTGTGCATGAAAGCTCTGTGGAGTCTGTTAGAAAGGCTTATTGGCTTATTTAGTGCTGCTGATTGAATATTATTCTTATACAGCTGTTCAGTATGTTTCCACTGATGCAGAGTTATAACAGCTGCAATTCCACTTATAGCCTTGAAACCTTGGGTCCCCGAGATGCACTTTTTGATTTTAAATAAAATCCAGGTAATTACATGATAAAGGGTAAATCTGGCATCGCCCCATGCAGGCCATTTTGCATTATCTATAACTTGTTTTTTTGTGTGTTGTCATACAGTGATATTCTCAGGCTCAAGCTGCTTGATCTCTTTATTAAATAAATTTGAGAATTTGATAATTTGCCTCAAATTGGCTTGCAGCTTGACCCTTAGGGGTGATGATGTGCCCTGAAGCCAAAGCAGTTGAGAACCGCTGCTCTAAAGGACGCTACTGTACTGAACGTCATCTCAACCAAACTTTAGCTCAACCTTCTCTCAGAGAAGCTGTGGGACTTAAGGCCGTCTTACCAATACTGACTTCCTTTCCAAAAATGTAAAACCTTAATAAATCCTCAATAAAAGAAAAACATCTGTGATTTAACAAAAAAAAAATCACTCCCAGTACAGCAGGAGCACATAGATGTGTTATATTTCAGTTGAAGCTGTCTTTTGAACCAGGCTGCAAAGTAAGGACGGGAGCATCGATATTGGGTATCGAAGTATAAACACTTTCACAAGTACTCTTCTGGTGTTGACTACTCCCTTAAAATACTGATAACAAATTAGCACTGAGTGCCGCTTTCTATGTAATGTGACTGTGGGGACCAATCAGATTTATCAAACAGAACCAACCACAGACATTAGTATAGTCTTCCATTTGTATTTATATTAATCTAATAACTAATACCCAATCAGTTTCTACATTAGAAATGATGGAAAATGGCTGTGCAATAAGAAAACTGTGCAGTTGCCTTTTTTCTAAAAATTGAACATGCAAACATTTTAAAAGCCCAGTGTTTTATATTTTTGAACAATTTATTAAAAAAACAGATTTGTACTAAAGGATAAACTGACCATTGCTATTTTTAATAGAAGCAAATACCTACACTTTTGTGTGTATTAATAAGTGAAATCATTTATTAGGTTTTAAATTACAAAAGAAAACACCATGATAATAACTATAATTATAGAACTTAGTCATTATACTGACGCTGCTGGGCACAAAGCTGCTCTCCCTAAGGCTGCTTTTTTCAGGAAATGAAAAAACAAAAACATTCAACTGAATAAATGAATATTAGATCGGCATGATAACAAATCATTTTCTGTAATTCAGTTTGGCTTAAGTTTATAGCACCCACTCACCAATGGAAGGTAACAAATAGTACTGTTTTATGAGAAAAGATAGGATGATTGGAGGCAATGATACTTTTTTAAGTAACTAAAAAAGTGCCAAACTATAATCTTTGCCAAACTATAATTATTTTAAGACAAAAAAGGACAAGTACATTTGACACTAATTATTTCTCACTTGTTTAGGTTCTTTAAACTGTAGAAACTCAAAGTTAAACTCCTCTTGTATCACAAAAACAATATTAATCCATACTGCTACACTAAAATTGTTGTTTTTTTTAGTTAAAATGATTTCCAATAATTTTGTTGAATACTTTATACAAATCCAGGCTTATCACACAGTGTCCACAGAGATTTATCAGTCTTATTGTCAGTTTAGCATCTATGTTAAGGTCTGTCATTAAACAGAGCAGATATTTTAAGTCTCAATATAGACCTATGCCCTGCAACATTCAATCATTGATTAATTTCCAGTATATGGTTGTGTTCATCAGTAAAACAATTGAAACTGTATATTCTCACTTATTGGTCCCTAAGAGCTCTGGGACAGCCTTTAATATATCAGGAGAAAAACTACATCCCATTCCACTGACAGACCAAATCATTTAAAAGACTTGAGATACACCTTCTGTCTTCAAACATTCAAATAACCTCTCTATTGTGCCTCCATTATTCAAAGATTGCTATTTTTTAAACTATCTATGTGTATAACATTCTCTCCTAAACTGCACAAGATTAATTCCCACTGAAAAATTGCAAAATTATATAAAATAAAAGAGCCTGTAAATATGCACACAGTTTGCTTTTACATCAAAAAGAAAGCCGGCATTAGTTGGGATTAATTTGAACTGGAGCTACTCTTAGCTTAAAAGAAGTACCTATCAAAATAACTTCTTAGAGAAAATCCTGTATTTACCTATATTCAGTGGCTTTTTATCAATTTTTGTTGATTCTTTCCTAAGTTAATAGCAAGTACAATGGCTTTTTTGTAAACACATAAAATTATTACAATGCCCACAGGTACTTCAGCAATGATTGTTTTACCTGCAAAGGTGCTGAACACAGATATCTTGTGTTTTACTGCCACCTTTAGATCAGACTGAGTACTGCAATATAGCACAATTGACAGTAGATCTACAACTCAAAACGTCAGTGTTTATTTGTTTTTAAAGGATTGTCATTAAGTCTACTTTTTGTAGGGTAAATAAAAAAGACCTCTGGTTTGTGCATAGAAGACAGACGTCAAAGTTGTAGTATGCAGTGGTGCATGGCAGAGCGCAATGTTTACATATGTATGATCTTTTTTCATGTTAAAGGAGTTGACAAAATACAAGAAAAAATGACACTGACATTATCCCCTTCCTGATTTTTCAACAAAGAGTTAGGATGTATAAACTTGGTCAATGTAGATTTTTTTAATTATTTATTTATTTGTAAAGAAACTGCTGTATTACATACTCTTTTGAAAATGGGCTGAATGCTCAAGCTATTCAGTGTAACGTACTTAGCATTAAAAAACAGTGAACCATCCATTTCATCCATGTGGAGCTTGGAGGAGTTGAACTCATTTACACTATAATTGATGATGGATAGTTTTTGCTGATAGGATTCAAGATATGTTGGGCATTAATAAGACAGTTTAACTGTAGTTGCCCAATGCTGTGGTCATCAGGAATGTGTGGATCACAAATGAGCAAACCATTTTAAAACCTTCTGCCTATCCTTTAAGGCAACATGGACACATGATACTGTATCATTAGTTTAGTATTAGTGTTGACAGTTAAAGGCATACCAAGTTAATTTATTTTGATGCAGGTATGAAGTTGTTGCCAATATTAGGAGCCAAAGCACTGGTCATCCACAGCCTTCACCTTATTAGTAAAAGTACTCAGTTTCAAGGAAAACCAATGAACCGACCAAAACTGGAGTTTTATTCTGTTTTCATGCACTTTTCATAAAGCTTGATTCTTAGGCCCTAATATTTATGTCAAAATTAAAGCTTCTGTATTTTGCTTGTTATGTTTGTTTCTGTGCATTCATAATTTCAAGCACCTTTCAGGATATTCTTGTGAAGTAAATGGTTAAAGAAAATTAAGTGCACATATTTAAGTCCAAACTAGCTTGTAAGCAGCCACGTGTAGCCCTTGAAAAGGTTGATAGGGCTTTATTTTACTGTTATGGTTGAAAGTCAACATGAGCACATATATTTAGACACATTTTATCTGTTACTGTCCAGAATTAACACAAGTTAATTAAGTTTCTGTTTTATTCAGCAGAGTTATTCGTCTATACATTAAAAAGTTATGTTTTGGAATTATATTACAGAAACAGTGTGGAAATATTCTTATCCCATTTCTATCAAAAATAAACCTTTTTAAACGATGCATCTATAGCAAGCCCCAATTGAACTGTTTTGCCTGCAGCCTTGAAAATTTCTTTCAATTATCATTTACCAAGCAATAAATTATAAGGAAAATTCTCACGTTAAACAGCATACCCAAAGCAACGATAAAAATATAACTGAGCAACAAAGAATGGAAAATTGGATACGATATTAAATATAAATAGGAATACAACAGTGCCCAGACTAACGTGAAATAGTAATAGAGCATTTAGCCTTTTAATGATGAAACAAACAGGACAGAAAAAAGACAGGAAGACATGTCGACACTTAGGACTCACCTGTGCTTAATGAGAGTCAGTGGGATGTTGTTAACGTGAAGAAATCTTCACTCAGGTTACCCAAACTTTCTTTAGAGACATTTTTTGCTTACATCAAGCTACCTTCACTTAACTGAAAGCTAACTAGCATTATAATCAGCATTAACAAACTTTATAATGGTTGGTTGGCCTTTCTATCTAAAACTGTGACCGTCTTTAGCTTCAGGGGACGTGGGGCTGCCATTTTAGTTTAGTTCAAACTTTTGTCTTTTGTGTTTTCTGGGAAAAGAGGTGCTTGGAGAAGAGGGCGCTATTTCACCTGCTATGACAAATAAGGAAGAGACGAAGCTGCTGGTAGGATATTCATGTATGGCACCTGAAAGTTTGTCACAAGTAAGAAAAAATGTTTTCTGAGGAACGTTTTTCTCACCTTACGGAAGAGTATAAGGGCGTGTTAGATGGAGAAAATATCTTTGGGGAAGTCGAGTTTGAAGTCGAAATTTCGTCATTAACCCATTTTGCCCCACCGGCAACAATTGTTGCCGAAGTGTATCACTGTCATTTTCTAGTCATAACAAAAAATGTCAGCGGTAGTAATGCAACTTTTTGCACTTATGTGTTAGTAGACAACTTGGATAAAGATTTTGGTTCATAAAATATAGTTTTCAAGTAGTCCCTGTCACATGACATCATCTGCTTCCTGCTCCTTCTGGTGGAAGACATGGAGGATGCAAATTGTCCTTGAAAGAGCTCATTTTCGTACATTTCTAATGCTTTCCCCCAAAACATATTTATGATTATTTAATCATTCAAGTCTCTTGAGTAACCCTCCACCAAAAAGTTTTTACCTGGGATAAATATTTATTTGTTCATGGGCTTATTTCTGTGAGTGGCAAAAAAGTTGTTGGTGGGCACATAGCTTGTAACTAACTAAAGGAAAACACTGTCTGCAGGATTTCTCATAATTTACTTATTTCAAATTGTAGAATGAGGTAAACTGGTGCATTTAGGTCCTCTTAGAGTACTCTTCCAAACTAAATAAATTCACAGGTATTCAAGACCTGTGTCTGTAGGATTTTGATATGTTACCATACATTTTCTTGCTATTTGCTAGGCAATCTTTCTCTGTCAACTGACATCAGTATGGAAACCTGTTTCTGCAACTTTAAAAAAAGGAAATCAGGGAACTAAAAATAAATAGATAAAAACTAAGTCATAACAATGTGATAAAAAGTCAACATTATGAGATACCATTTGTGCATGTGCCCCACATCCATGGCCAACAGAACTTTCTCATAATTATTATGACTTTGTTATCTCATGAATTTGACTTTTTTCAGATAATAATGAGTTTTCATCTCAAAATTATGACTTTTTTTTCTCATAATATTGAGTTTTTATCTCATAATTATGACTTTCTTATCTCATAAATATGACTTTTTATCCCATGATTTTGACTTTTTCTCATAATTGTAACTATTTATTTTATAATTATGACTTTTATCTCATTAAAATGACTTTTTATCTCATAATTATGACTTTGTGATCTAAAGATTTGACTCTCTCATAATAATGACGCTTTATATCTCAAAATTTTGATTTTCGTTCCTCATTATTATTACTTTTTATCTCATATTTATGACTTTTTATTTAATAGTTATGACTTTATCTCATAATTATGTCTATTAATCTCACAATTTTGACTTTTTTCTCATTACTTTGACTTTTTATTTCATAATTATGACTTTATCTCATTATTATGACTTTTTATCTCATAATTATTACTTTGTGATCTCAAAAATATGACTTTTTCTCATAATTATGATTTTATTCTCATAATTATGACTTAGTATTTATTTTATATTTTATAATTTCCCTAAATTCCTATTTTAAAAGGATTCCATCAATAACCTTGTGTATCACTGAGGTAAGAAAACAATGTTGATGTGCAGTTGGAGCTGCACCTTTCTTGACACAGAAGTACTTATCATAGCCAGTGCCCACGCCCCCCCCCCCCCCCCTACACACACACATATACAAATTTTCATAAAATAACAGGCCAAAATACAAATTTATTATGGATGTTGTTCTTTCCTTCAGTACTCTGAAACAGAGGTCCTGGCCATGCTGCAGGACTTTAACACTGTGACCTAGGTACAGGCTATGTGACTACCGGCAACAATTGTTGCCAGTCATAAAAATGCTATTTTCTTTAAAACAAAGTACAAAATGGAAAAAAGAAATACATAACATGATTCAGAGGGACTCAACTGATAAAATTATATGACTTACAACTCAGAAAAAAATTTGGGCATAAATGGGTTAAAGGTAAAAAGGCAAGAATAAGGTAAAGACGAGAACAAAGTATAAGTAGAATTTTGTAGGCTAATAAAAGTTTAAATGTCGCGAAAAAAGCCAAATGTCGAGAATAAAGTCGAAATGCATTGTCGACATTATTCTCGACTTCTGAATAATTTTTTCGGCATTTTGATTTTTATTTCGACTGCCGAAAGTTATTTTTTCCATCTACAATGGCCCTGATACTCCTCCGTAGGCTATCACTTAGTGCTGGGTGATATGACCCAAAAATAAAAAGCCCTAAATTTTTTCCCCCACGAAACTTACGGAAGAGGACTATTTTAGGTGGAAAAATTAATTTTCAGCAGGTCGAGATTAAAGTGGAAATGACGAGATTAAAGTCGAAATTTTGTGATAAAATTTGAAATGACAAGTCAAAAGTTAAGTTGTTGACAATAAAGTTGAAATACAATTTCGTGATAAATGTCAAAATAATGATATTAAAGTTAAATGTCGAAGAAAAAAATATAAAAACAAGAATAAAGTTGAGATAGACTACAATGCATTTCCTCTTTATTGTCGACATTTCAGCTTTTAGGCCTGTCCCAAATTGTACTTCAACTTTATTCTCATCATTTCAACTTTAATACCGAAATTAAAACTTTGATTTCAACTTATCCAAAATTATTTTCTCCATCTATCATGGCCCTTATATATACTCAGAGCTCGATTTATGATTTTTAATCGATTTTTTCTCTCTTAATTAATCCTCAAAGTGACACAGAAACTACATGAATCAACTTTTGCCTCTATGTTATCAAAATATGTTTACTGGCTAAAAATACTTTCCCTCTTACAGTAAAATTGCATGCTGTAATTTGATAATAAAATGTTGATTATGTAGTTTGAATGTAGGGAGGACTGTTTAAATGCTGGAAGTGAGCTATTTTCTCAACGTTCAATCTCTGATCTGATCAATTTTTAATCTCACTTAAGAGACAAATAAAGATCTAAACGGGCTTGTGCAAAACCTGACAGAGCCATACCATCATGAAACTGTATGTTTTTAGTATTTATGTTTTTGAACATTGCAACAGCTTATGATTGGAGTCAATCTAAATGTTTTATTGTTTAAATCCTCTGCAGATAATAATATTGCCCAGCCCTATTCTCACCCTAGAAAAAGTTACTGCTCACAAATGTTAACACATTAAGTAAAATCCCAATATGTGTGCCTTTTTCAGTTGATTCATATTGTATAAAGACCTCAAATGCATGAAAAAACATTCATCAGGGAAAGTTCAGGCTAGTAATAATTCTTAACTTTTCTAATTTTTTTTTTTTTTTTTTCATTTTTCCTGTTCTTGTGTTGTTTATTTTGTCCTTATGCATCTGCACCACCGTATCTCTTTGCATAAAGAGGGGATTTAACTTTTTTTTGCTACACATTTGTTTTGTACATGACTGAGCATGGGTATACGTTAGATTATGTTTGTTTTTGGAAGGAAGATCATAAAATTATGTCATTAACCGTTTATTTTTCTGACATTTTAAAAACAAATGAAGATATGTAAAGACAGTGATCACTTAAAGTCCATTCAGTTAAATACCAACAGCAGAAAATACTTAAGCTTTTCCAGCAGATGAGAAGAAACTGAAAAAAAAAGATCTTTGGGCACTGAATTCTCAGCTTTGCAATTCTGCATTTCGAGCACAAGAGGGAAGCAGAGCGTTAAGTTTACAGTTTAAATAAAATGTGAGAGCAGCTTTCATCTGATTGGGACCTTCCCTGAAGTAAGAATAAAAAGAGTAGTGTTCAAATTAGAGTAGAGTTACAGATACATACATATATACACTCAACAAAAATATAAACGCAGCACTTTTGTTTTTGCTCCCATTTTTCATGAGATGGACTTAAAGATCTAAAATTCATTCCAGATACACAATATTACCATTTCTCTCAAACATTGTTCACAATCTGTCTAAATGTTTGATAGTGAGCACTTCTGCTTTGCTGAGATAATCCATCCCACCTCACAGGTGTGTCACATCAAGATGCTCATCAGACACCATTATTAGTGCACAGGTGTACCTTATACTGCCCACAATAAAAGGCCACTCTGAAATGTGCATTTTTTTTTTTTTTGCTTTATTGGGGGTCTGGGGACTCAGAACCAGTCAGTATCTGGTGTGACCACCATTTGCCTCATGCAGTGCAACACATCTTCTTCGCATAGAGTTTATCAGATTGTCAACTGTGGCCTGTGGAATGTTGGTCCACTTCTCTTCAATGGCTGTGCGAAGTTGCTGGATATTAGTGGGAACTGGTACATGCTGTCGTATACGCCGGTCAAGCACATCCCAAACATGCTCAATGGGTGACATGTCCGGTGAGTATGCTGGCCATGCAAGAACTGGGACATTTTCAGCTTCCAAGAATTGTGTATAGATCCTTGCAACATGGGGCCGTGCATTATCTTGCTGAAACATGAGGTGATGTTCATGGATGTATGGCACAACAATGGACCTCAGGATCTCATCATGGTATCTGTGTGCATTCAAAATGCCATCAATAAAATGCACCTGTGTTCTTCGTCCATAACAGATGCCTGCCCATACCATAACCCCACCACCACCATGGGCCACTCGATCCACAACACTGACATCAGCAAAGCGCTTGCCCACACGACGCCACACACGCTGTCTGCCATCTGCCCTGAACAATGTAAACCGAGATTCATCTGTGAAGAGAACCCCTCTCCAACGTGCCAGACGCCATCGAATGTGAGCATTTGCCCACTCAAGTCTGTTACGGCGACGATCTGGAGTCAGGTTAAGACCCCAGTTGAGCAGTTGAGCTTCCCTGAGACGGTTTCTGACAGTTTGTGCAGAAATTCTTTGGTTATGCAAACCAGTTGTTTCTGCAGCTGTCTGAGTGGCTGGTCTCAGACGATCTTGGAGGTGAACCTGCTGGATGTGGAGGTCCTGGGCTGGTGTGGTTACACGTGGTCCCCGGTTGTGAGGCCGGTTGGATGTACTGCCGTATTGTCTGAAACGCCTTTGGAGACGGCTTATGGAGGAGAAATGAACATTCAATGCACGAGCAACAGATCTGGTTGACATTCCTGCTGTCAGCATGCCAGTTGCACGCTCCCTCAATGCTTGCGACATCTGTGGCATTTTGCTGTGAGACAAAACTGCACATTTCAGAGTGGCCTTTTATTGTGGGCAGTATAAGGTACACCTGTGCACTAATCATGATGTCAGATCAGAATCTTGATGTGGCACACCTGTGAGGTGGGATGGATTATCTCAGCAAAGCAGAAGTGCTCACTATCACACATTTAGACAGATTTGTGAACAACATTTGAAAGAAATGGTAATATTGTTTATCTGAAATGAATTTTAGATCTTTGAGTCCATCTCATGAAAAATGGGAGCAAAAACAAAAGTGTTGCGTTTATATTTTTGTTGAGTGTATATATTAACCAAAACAAATGCTGTGGACTGATGAAGTTAAAATACAACTGTTTAGCTACAATAAGCAAAGATATGTTTGGGACAAAAGGAGCAGTATTTAATGAAAAGAACACATTGCCAACTGTTAATTATGGGGCTGGATGCATTGTGTTTTGTGGTTGTGTTGCAGCCAGTGGGACAGGAAGCATTGCTCGAGTGGAGAGAAGAATAGATTCTATTAAATACCAGCAAATTAAGGAGGCAAATATCACAGCATCAGTGAAAAAGTTGAAGCCGAAAAGAGGATGGCCTCTACAACAGGATGATGATCCTAAACATACCTCAAAATCCACAGAATGGCCATCACTGTCTCGAGACTTAGACATTACTGTGGGTGGATCTTATAAGAGCTGTACATGCAAGGTGACCCAAGAAAATTGCAGAACTGGAAGCCTTTTGCAAGGAAGACTGGGGGGAAATCCCAAATAATAGAATCAAGACACTTGTAGTTGTCTCTAAAAAGCATTTACAAGCTGTGATATCTGCCACAGTAGATACTGGAGGTTCTGAAATGGTTGGGTGCCCTGACTTTTGCACATACCAAAATAAGGATTTTTAGTTTTGTAATTTTGTTCAAAAATAAAATAAAATGCAACCATGCACTAATGTTTCGGTATAATATGGTCTTTCCCCCCATATACCAGAGAGGCTATAAATATGAATATTAATTCTTTAATATATGAAATATGCTGTTTTTTAAAAGGGTTTCCTGACTTTTGCATATAACTGTACATTTATAAATGCATTGCCATTCTGTTTTTTTTTTTTCTCTTTCCCTTTTCTTTTCACAGCCTACAACTTGGTCTTTGGGGAATACATTTAGTGGGCCCAGGGCAAAGTTAAAGTTGACCAATGGGAGAATTTCCGTGTCGTTAGGTGTCATTACAGCCTCTCACCACAGCGTGTCACTGTTGGCGCACTTGCTCCCCTCGCCCTGTACCTCTACTGTAAATGCTGCTCCAGGCTCTCCCGGCCGTGACTGGACTGTTGATGAGTAGTTGACATTTCAGAGCTCCCCTTGAGATGCATTATGTATACAGTGTAGCCTCAAACACCCTTGGTCGAATCAATGTCAGCAGTTTAGCCTGTTACCGCTGATAAATACTGGATGAGTCTGAGGGGCTGAGTGGACTTATGATTGGCTCTAAAAATGTCAATTGATGTCAAATGTGTGAAATTTGTTTTGCATGTCTGCAAAAGGTGTTTTTGTCTTTGTGTTGAAATAAGCAAAATATGTCAAAACTACTCTGCAAGAGGGTGTGTTAAGCCTCTGAAATAAAAGCACACATTTTCATCAAAAATCAGACATTCGAGGGTTTGCTACAGCAGTTTTATTTTCAAAGTAAAACCGGATGTACTGTATTTATTGATGATAGATTTAACATTACTTTCAGCACAGCAGTGAGGAGAATTTAGAATCTTTTACTGATCTGGATCATTTGGCTTAACTCAACAATATGAACCTGTTCTTTCGGCTCCAAGTGGCTCCTCGTGGAGTATGTTAGATTTTTGTGGTCATCCAAATCCAGATTCTGGAGTTTTTCATTGTTATTATTATTTTTTTTACACTGCGAGACATTGTATTTTTCCACAAGTTTTGGTAATAACTGAATAACTTTGCAAGGTTTTCATGTAGAGAATGTTGTTCATAGCACAAAATAATATAATTAAACTTTGGTGGGCATTCAAATCTGGGTATGGATCCAGGATTCAAAAGTATTCGTTAACATTGTGAGATGGAGCAATTTCCCCAAATTTTCACAGCTACTTCCCCTTATGCCTAAGTCACACATTCCCGTTTCTCACTGCGACTGTGCACGATTGAGGAGGCTGGTGTGATCGTTATGATACGGGATTAAATGACTGTCTCACCCCTGGACACACCCCGTAAATACACTGTCAGTGGCGGTGCTTCAGCGCTTCAGGCTGCGTTTGTCCCGCTCCAGTTAGGTTAATACAGCGATATGAGAAGGATTCCATCCCGCTGACAGGACGTCAGCTCCGCTCGAGCTCAGTTCGCGTGACGTAAGCCCCGACTGAGCCCCATCGCTTGCGCCCGTCTGAACGGACACAGTCGGGCTCATACGGATACATCCTTGTCAGTCGTCCTCATAAAGCTTTCAGGATTGAGCCACGATTGGGCCAATGCTTCAGCACGACGACTGAGCTCCGTACATGCCACGCTAATACCGCTCGCATTAGGTCTGCATTAGGCTTCCATCCCGCTCCACTGAGAGCGCCGATTCTCCACGACAGTTTTGAACAGTTCAAAACTGTCGTGGAGCTTCCACGTTCCCCTCCGTTCATCCACGACTATACAACGGTGATCCAGACCAAGTAGCGCATGCACCACGACCAAAGCACGCTTTATCAGGATTATGACAATCGTGCACAATCGCCATGAGAAACGGGAATGTGTGACTGGGGCTTTAAATGTTGGAAACATGTTGAAGCAGGATTAAGCTATCTGACCACTTTTAGTTTTAAATTGATTTACAACTAAAATAATTTAAATAAGTTAAATGTTAAAATCTCATATGCATGTGTTCATCCTGGACCTTATTTCAGTTATTTAATTGGTTCCACGTACTGTTGGCTTTGGGAACTGGGAAGAGCTAAATGCTAAATGCTAAAATGTGTGGGAGGGCATCTTTAATCATTCCCACAAAATTAGGGGAAAAGTTGTAGAGATTCTTCCAGCCCATAAGCCGTTGAAGCCTCGAAATTATGGTAGTGTTATTTTGCCTTAGGCATTCACAAATTTCTTAATTCCTTACCAAAACTACCTCATTTTTAATGTTTTTCATTGTAAACGTGTTATTTCTGCATCTTCTACATTGCTTCACTCTTGCAAAATGGTATTAAAATTAAAAAGGAGGCCATTTAGAGCTCTAATTCGAGGGTGTTAGTTGCTCTAATGCATTTTGCTAAATGTTCCAGAAAGTTGTTTTTAATACCTGGTTTAATTAATTGTATTTTTTAAGTTCCGTGTTTTCTCAGCTATTTAGCAAAAAAAAAAATGGTTGTAACAATTAAAAGCTGCTTATTTTACAGGTTATTTAATCATGTCTACTTGTTTATTTGCTTTTTCAGAAACTGTGCGGAGATGGTTCGAGATGGGGCCCAATGTGGTATCTTTCCACTGGGTGAAATACTCTGCACAAAAGAGTCGTTTCTTTGCCTCGACTCGTTCGCGGACTGCCCTTCACTACAGCGCACAGCCATCCTCTCCACACTCCTCGCTCTGCGTGCGTATGGGCGGAACGTGTGTGCGCACATGTGTGTCTATGAGCGAGTGTGTGCGTGTAAACACAGCTCCGTCGGCTCATGGTAAAGGAGCGAGCAGGAGGAGGACCAGGGTCTGACTGCAGCAGGGGGAAACCAGCGGGGCTTGCTGAATCGCGGGTGAGAGCCGTAGGGGGGGTGGACCACTCGCTCAGATGAGGAGATGGCAGCCGAATCGAGCCGGAGATTCACCAAGAACCTTCTGAAGCCGGGGAGCGCGGCGGAGATCCGGCAGACGGCGTGCAACGCAGTCAGACACTCCGCAGTGACGGTGAGTGGAGCCCCGTGAATTATGAGAATTAAGACAAAAACATGGAGGTAGAGGGAGACGCATCACCACCTGTGGGCTCAAAGAATTCTTGTATTTAGGGGTTTGAAGCAGCAGCCCTTACATCTGGACTGAATCAGAGTATGATGCATCAGTATCACTGCACCGTGGACCTGACATTATCATTCATGTTGCATCTTTCCTTGCAATGGATGAGCAGAAATTGCACAGTGCAGCGGTGCTTCCCTGCCTGTGTATTGATCCTGCACAGTGCAATAAGCGAACATTTAAGCACATTTGATCAGCCAGCAAGACAAGATCAGCTTGTTATATGGCTCCTAAAGTACTGCAGCCTATCATATTCCCATGTGGGTCGGAGTTTATTCCAGTGTGTCTGCGCTGAAGTGAATGAAATGCAGTAAATCGCAGTCTGGTGGTTGTAGTATGATAGTGGGATGCGGCATGGCTGAGGCAGCGGTTTGCATCTGCACAGCATAGTGGTGCACAGACAGCAGGAAAAGATGGAGGGAGGAGCAGAGAAGGAGGAAAAATGCAGCCACAGGGTCTGATTCATGGCTGGTTCCATTATCATGCTATTCAAATGTGGTGAAATGTGAAATGTATGCACCAGTGGGTGTGTCAGCCTGTATAATAAGAAGCTGTGATTGACATATAAGATAGTGGGAGGAGGGGGAAAGAAAAAAAAAACAGCCTCCCTCTCACATGCATGCGCACAGGCACGGATATGAAGCAGGGTTTTTGTTATGATGATGTTTTTCATTCATGTGGTGGAGGACAAATGTTGTACCTCTGCCTGAGTGTGTTTGCGTGTCCATTCTGTGGAGATTAGCATAGAGAAAGGTCACTCCACTCCAGTCTCTTTGCTGTGCTACTCTACATCCTCTTCACTCTGGTGTTAGTGTGTCAGTGGGACACGAGCTGAACTGAGCGGAGTGAGGATTGATTTGTGAGAAGAGGGAGAATGCACCGCAGCTCATATCTTTCATTGCATGGCAGAGGATTCGATTAAAATAGGAACAATTGAAAAGCATTTTAGAGTGAAAGCTCTTTTGTCATGTTTTTCCCTCTAAAGTACAAACCCCAAGTTGGGAAAAACTTATATAAAAACAGAATACAATGATTTGTAAATCCCTTTTGACCTATATTAATTTAAATTCACAACAAAGGCAAGATATGTAATGTTTAAACTGATGACTGTTTTTTGCAGATATTCACTCATTAAGAATTTGATGCCTGTTACATGCTTCATAAAGACAGAACAGGGCAGCAAAAGACTGACAACATGAACGAAAGCTCAAAAACACCTGCTTGGAGCATCCCACAGGTGAGCATGGTAATTTATAATAGGGGAGTGTCATGATTAGGTATAAAAGGAGCGTTGCTAAAAGGCTCATTTGTTCACAAGCAAGGGTTTGGCGAGGTTCACTTATTGTAAACAACTAAATGAATAGTACAACAGCTTAAGAGAAATGTTTTTCAACGTATAGACACAAGGAACTAAGGGACTTTATCATCTCTAGTTCATAATGTCATCAAAAGATTTAGAGAATCTTTAGAAATCTTTACTTGTAAGTTGTAACAAAGAGCAACATTAAATGATAAGTTCACAGCAGCTGTAGAATAAAGAACAAATAAAAAGAAAGTTATGAATAAATATGAAAATACTATATAACAGTGGTATTTACAGCTGTTATGTACATGTTTGTTAGATTACAGTTGGCATATTTGAGATGTTTTGAATATAAAATGGCTTACTGCACACCAGCAATGTTTTCGTGCCCTTTTGTGAATGCTTGTGACCGTCCATCCTCAAGCGGTGCTGCATTAAATCCAACATTATTCTGTAGAGGGTGTCACCATGTGGGCTCAGGAACACTCCAGAAAACTATTGGGGCTTAACACAGTTTGTCTCTGAATCTACAAGAGCAAGTTAAAGCTCTGTCATGTAAAGATGAAACCATATATCAGCAACTCCTAAATATGCCACCAGATTTTATAGGCACAGGCTTGTCTGAGATGGACTGAGGCAAAGTGGAAAAGTCTGCTGTGGTCTGATTAGTCCACATTTACGTTTTGTTTTTGTGAATCATGGTTTTCATGTCCTTTGGTCTGAAGAGGTAAAGGACCATCCACACTGTTATCAAAAGCCAGCATCTGTGATGGTATGGGGGTCTGTTATTGCCCATGGCATGGGTAACTTGCACGTATGAAGACACCATTAATGCTGAAAGGTACATACAGTACATGTTTGGAGCAACATATGCTGCCATCCAAGCAGCGTCTTGTTAGGTCTCTGCTTATTGAAACAAGACAATGTCAAGACACATTAACCCTTAACCTGGTTTTGTGTGCAGGTACTAGACTGACTTGCCTGCAGTCCAGACCTGTCTCTAATCGAAAATGGAGACTAACTGGGGTCAAATATCAAGCAAGAATGGGGAAAGAATTCCACCTACAAAGCTTCAAAAACAGTGTTCTTAGTGCTAAATGCCTACTAAGTGATGCTAAAGGGAAGCTGATGTAACATAGAAGTAAACATGCCCCTGTCACAACTTTTTTAGAAAATTCAACATGAGAGATTATTCACTAAAAACATTGAAGTTTATGAGTTTGAACTTTAAATATCTTGTCCTTGTCATGTATTCAAGTTGAACATAGACTGTGCATGACTTGCAAATCATCACGTTTTGGTATAGTTTTATTTATTTAACCTTTTTCTTAGCCAGGTCAGTATCATTGAGAGCAGAAATCTCTTTATCAATAGAGACCTGACCGAGAATGGCAGCCACATAAGGGTACAACATCAAACACTCACACTCATACAGAGCTTTTTAAATACTCTAATCCAGGGGTGGGCTACTATCAATGCCAACAGGGCCATAGTCCTTTTTTTCTGTGGCCGAGGGTGGCACTGTTACATATTGTTGACACTCCCAATAAGAAAAATATATAAATAAACAAAAAATAGCTTAACAAAGGATTATACCAACACTTATATATTCTCACTAAAACTAATTTATGCTTCTTTTTAATGCGTCCCAGTTTTAAAGCTCAAAATTATTACCATTACCATAGTTTCCAAATGTGTTTTTTATCAATACTATAAATTATATTTTAATATCTCATAAAATATTTTTTGAGATACAATCATAGCAAAGTAAGAACTTTGATTACTTCTAAAAACACAAACCACGTACCAGCAATTTAAGGTTAGTAAAAATATTGTATCACCTATCCTAATTTATGCATTACGTGGTACTGGTTACTCATGATGAATCATGTTCAGCAACTGTTGTTTTGTTTCTTCATATTTCCACATTGTTTGGGTTTTTTTGGCAAATGACTGGTGGGCCGCATTGAGTGACGTGTAGGGCCACATATGGCCCCTGGGCCGCCAGTTGCCCACCCCTGCTCTAATCAATCAGAGTAACTCATCAAAACAATGATATTGAAATTTTACACAAAGTCCCAGCTTCACGTAAGCTCAGCATCATTCAAGCAGAGCAGAAACTGCCTGAGCCTTGAGAGTAAAGGTTTACTGACAGGATGCATTTGTCAAATGGTGTGCAGCAGCAGCGGTGTTATTGATTCCCCTGCTGGATGTAGAAATTGACCAGTGGGTCACCTTGTGTTGGTATCATTTAGGACACACATGTACACGTGTTGCTCAGCTGTAGTCCCTCGCTGAGCATCACTGCCTTGCCTGAGAAGCCCTGCAGCAGAAGTCACACATCGAGTCTGACATTTTTTTTCAAGACAGACGTGACAGGAGGGTGACAAGTTTAAATAGGAAGTGAGAGATGAACAGGAGGAGGTAGATGCAGGGAGTTTGTGTCAGAGCATGAGTTAGCTGAAGTTTAACTATCAACACCATGGAATTTATGGTAAATGGTAAATGGACTTGAGCTTATATAGCGCTTTTCTAGTCTTTTGACTACTCAAAGCTGCTTTACACCGCAGGTCACACCTACCCATTCATACCCATTCACACCCATTCGCACTCACATTCACTCACTGATGGTTTTGTGTTTCTATGTTAGTTTTTCCATCAGTATTTCTAACACATTCACGCCCTTTCATGCCCATTTACACGCCACTGACGCAGCAGTGGGAGCAACTTGGGGTTAAGTGTCTTGCCCAAGGACACATCGCCATGTGTCGCCTGGAGCTGGGCTTGAACCTGCAACCTCCCGATCACTGACCAAGCGCACTATCCAACTGCGCCACCGACGCAAGTTTCAATTTCAGCCACAGTTACTGCCATCAGCATTTATGAAAAATGAAGAATCAAGCTTAAAAGATTGTTGTCACATGATATGTTGCACTTGTTATTTCTGTTTTCCTTTAACATTTAAGATTAGGTGATTAAGTTTTTACATCATTTCCATTATCACTTATTCTTTTATGTGCAGATTGAGTGTTAGGAGTATTTAAAGTAAATGATTGCATGATGTGCATGTTGTGAAATAAGTTATTGTGTTTATAATCATAATCTCAGTATCTATAATTGCAAAAAATACTTGCAGTTATGATTTTTGACAGAATTGAGCAGCATTACTATGAAAGCTAAAACAGTGTTTAAAATCAGTGATACTTTGAGACACTAAAGAGATAGGTTTTTGTCAAGCATGCCATGGTTATAGATAAATAGATCAATTAACCTCACATGCAGGTGTTTGGTCTGTGGGACGATACCAGAGTACCAAAATAAAAACCCACACATGCACAGATAAAACATGCAGAGTCTCCGGTCTGGGGAGTCAAACCTGTTACCTTTTAGCTGTGAGGCGCCAGCACGACTTGTTTCACCACAGCACAGCCTAATTCTTGACAATATTGTCTCGGGTTATTTTCAAACCTTAATCGTTTGGAGAGTTTTGCAGAGTTGTTTGGATGTAACTGGGCATTCCCTGTACTGCACGATTCCTTTGAATCTGTTATAGTCTTGTTGCTTAAAATATTGTTTATTTTAGACATATTTTAGTCATCTAAGTTACTTCAATTTTAGGCTAGTTTTAGTTGATGAAATTTCTCAAAATGTTAGTTAACAAACTCTACTGTAAAGTTAATTGACTAAAATATGAAGGGTAAAGTTTAAGGCATTTTTTTTTGTTTCCTTGAGTCCTGTTTTAAACTTGGATAAAATGAAACATCTAATAATCCTTCACCGAATGCTAGTAAAATTTGAATGTAAACATAAACAGAGAACCTCTGATTGGATCGCTGCCCATCTAATCCCACCTCCACAAAGTGATTGGACGTCCCCTGTATTTTTGTGTAGTTTTTATTTGTTGATGATCATGTCAGTGTATTTAGTTTTAGTTCTTGTCCATGTGCACTTGTTTTTATTAGTTACTGTCTAGTTTTCATCAGGGGAAAAGGTTGCTGAAGAAATCTATGATGAAAATAATAGTCAACAAAATTAACACTGCATCACACTGTTGTAATTGTATCAGCAGCAGTAGTAGTAATAATAATTGCATTATAGTTACCGGGCAACCAGAATGATAACAAAGTGCTACATAATAATGATGATTTCGCTGCCACAGAGTCACTTTCTGTGCTCAGGCACAACATACTATTAAAATATCAACAGGTTATCATCAATCTCTGTCTCTAGAGCTGATCATAACAGGACTCAACATGATTAAAAAATGATCATGTACTGCTAGATAAGATAAGATAAACTTTGTTCTTCATTCTGTCCTTTCTCAAACTGGTTTGTGTGTCAACATTTAAGCATATGAACATATGTGTTTGGTCTTTTTTATTTATTTGAAGCATGTGTGGAATTACTAGTGAACATATGTAAACTCTTGTTTTGCTTTTAACATTTTAGGCGAGTAAAAATCAAATCAAAAAATAATTTATTTTGCAGCTTTTAGTCCAGCTTATCCTTTTTGAAGCTGCTCTTGATGGACAGTTGGCAGTTTCTTCACGGACACTTCCACAGGTGTTCTGTTGTGATAAGTTACCATTTTATATGATGCCCCTATGGTCTGTTGTAGACACCAGCGAGAGTCAAAGGCCCCTAGTCTTTGTGCTGAGAGTTTGTTCACACTTTCATTATACGGCATGTCTCATCTGTATAATTTTACACAGGATATTTGATCTCTACTATTATCGTTATTGTATTATCGTTTTATGGGTAGCCTGCTGATCATCTTTCCATAAGGCATATCTCACCTTGCATTCAAAGCAACTCTGGCTGTAACATAATGACTTAGAGCTCGGGCCTTAAATGCAAATCATGGCCCCTTTCAAATCACAGCCGTGAGAACATGAAACGATGAAAAGGAAATGTGCAAATTTGTTACGTGCTTTCAAACTGTAAGCAACCGGTGTGAAAACCACATTTTTGATTGTGGGAAGTTAAATGGGAATTGAAATCAGCACGGTCCATTATTCAGCTCTTTTACCAATGCATCTGATGATCTCTCTGATATTAAGGAGTTTAATTTTATCTTTTCACATTATGTTTTAGAAAATTACAGAAGAAAGTGTTTACAGCTCAGAAAGATAATGCATTGGCTTATTCACAGAATGTAAAACATCACAATCCAAGGCACCTCATCCTCCAGTAGTATCAATATTCAAATTAAAAAAAAATGTACTTTCATTTTGAACATCCCAGTCATAAGACTGAACTGTCTCACACTTTGTCAAAATTCCTGTCACTGCAAAATTTACAGGAACACCTCACCCTGTATGATAACTGAGAAGCTGCATCTGCAAAGGCGTGAACTGGAAGTGATACCATGACCTAGAATTTAATCTCTACTGGAAAAAGATGAAGACTGATTCAAGTTTGAAATAAAGTTTGAGTGATTGGTTGACATCCTATATAATAATGCCCCCCTTTGCAAAGGTGGACTTGAATCCCAGTGCACAGAGGAGATATGTGCAGATATGTGGATGAGGAGGGGGCTCGGCATGTGTGTAAATGTGTGCACAGGCTTAGGTTAAGTGGGTGTGTAAATGTCCACTCTAAGCATGTGTGTGCGGAGGTTTTTGTGAGTGTGTTAATGCATGGCCTTTGTTGGTGAAAGAAACCAGGTCAGCAGAATCGGGCCCTGTGGCACAACACTCAATGAAGCGTGGGCCTCTTTCTCTCTCTCCCATTGACCCCTCTTTTTCTCTCTTTTTCACAGTAACCAGTTTTTTCTTCATTCACTTAATCCCCCCCGCCATTGACTTTTACTCCCCGTCTCTCAATGCCAATTCAGATTTTTCTTTGGTCAAGTTTTGACACCGTTTCCTTCTGCCCCACCGCTCTGCACGGGCCCCCCAGTCAGGCTTCTGAAGCGTGTGTATGTGTGTTTTCCTGAGTGCCTTTAGCCTACATGATACCTGGTAAATCCCCCCGGTGCGTGCTGCATTTTTCCTCTGATGAAGTGCTCTGTGAAAGCCATCACATCTCTCTGAATGCCTTGCTTTTTCTCACCGCGGTCAGCCCACCCGTCCTCAAATATGCGTGCAGCATGGAGAGGCAGACTGATACAAGGATGAAGGATGTGATGGTGGTTTGACTTTTGGTTTATGAAAAGAGACAAGTTTGTTGCTTCAGTGACCAGTGGATCTGTTCCATTACACATCCTCAAACCACCAAAATGCAAAGTCGTTAAGTAGAAAAACAGATGCTAGTTACATTTTAAAGAGAAGATTGCTCTCTTGGGTGTTTGTGTTCAGGTGTAGGGCTGGGAAATGTGGAGCAAAACTAATTTTGTCATATATTTGGTATGCAAAATATATCTAATCAAACTAGCAAGTAACGTAAACTTCCGTGAGGTGTAGCGGGAGCTTTAACAGAGACAAACCAAGTCCATATGTAACCCCCAGGCTCCTTCTTCTTATGTGCCATAGTGGGAGCTTCACCTGTTTCAAGGGAACCATCAGAATGGCTTGATATGTCCTTATAAGCATTTATTTTGGTTTATTTGTTGTGTCTGTTTTGGTCATGGCACCTAAGAGAAACAATCAGATTTTGATGGGGACCAAGATCCTTCTGCAGATTCAGGATTTTTTTAAGGATTGTTAACCAGACAATTGGACTCGAGTCAGAGGGACTCAGACTCGAGTCGACTTGAGCCACTCATGAGACGACTTGCAACTTGACTCGGACTCGGGAGGCAAAAACTTGAGACTCTACTCAGACTCGGGAGAAAATGTCCCCAGACTCGACCTGACTTGAGACAACATGATTTGGAAAAATTGCACACACTCAGGCTTTATATGAAGAGCCAGACAGCAGATATATGCACCTCTTTCCTTTTAGGTTCACTTTATAGATGCTCCGTTCACAGTACACTTGTCCGTCACTGATTATTGTCCTGCACACCACACAGTACTACACACATAAGTTCCTACCACACACCTGCTTCTGCTATAGTGATGATCAGTGGGCAGAGTGTGTGGGACGTGGGTTTCAAATTGGCAATTTTCTTTGCAAATAAAGAATTTCAATCAGATGGAAAACGAAGACACGCCAAGTGCACGACCTGCAACACTTCGATAAGTGAAAAACAGGGCACAACATCAAACTTTATCCGCCACCTGAGGACACGAGGCCAACTTGCAAACGTTAGCCAGGTGCTAACATTCCTGCCATAGGTCAGTATGGCAGGAATGTTAGCCCGACCTGTGGTCAATATGAAGCTAGCAAAGCTAACATCAGTAAAGAGGGTGTACATGTGTTGTATGTGTGGTAAGATAAAAATCTGAGTGCTTTTTGGGTGGAATGGTAAACAATGGGTGGCTTTTTGGGTGGACTCGACCTGTCATAACCTGTGACTCGACTTGACTTGACTTTACAAAACCTGTGACTCGACTCGACTTGCCCACAACAGAAAAAACTTGGGACTTGTTTGAGACTCGGAAGGGAGAGACTTGGGCAATTGTCTGTTGTTAACATTGCAGGATAGGGTAGTTTTCCCCGTTTTCACTAATAACTAAATAAGTTCTCAACTGATTTTAGTGACATTTTCAGGAAATGTTGGTCATGGTACAATGGCAAAGTGATTTTGGTGGCGATCAGAATCCTGATGTCTACCCAGGAATTTTTGAAGCATTTGTTAACAGTGTGAGATTAGAGGAGTGCTGGTTTGGCGGAGTGGTAAGCAACCAGGCACAACCCACGTACATGCCTCTGCCAGCCCGGGCTCAACTCAAGCCTGTATCCAGTCCTCCCCTCCTCTCTCTCGCCCCCTTTCACTAGCCTATCCACTGTGTGAGATAAGGTAGTTTTCCACATTTTTGACGATAACATGCATAGCAAATGTGGGGAGCACCTTTCCAAGGTGAAGCTCTTCAAGTTTTACATATTCATATTGGCCTTGAATATATTTGATGCATCACCAGTCTTCACCATGCCATACTGATGAAGCACAGCAATGATTTACTGTGGGTAACTTTCCAATATTAAGAATTTAGTGCTTTTAATGATCAAATTTATCAGACACTACAAAAATGTTGACGATGAAGGGGCTGAAATAAATTGGTTTGAATCAGATGAGTTATACAAAGGATTCTTTTTTAAATACACCTCTTCTTTCATCTAAGTAAGTTGTCACAATCAGCCAAGCACATCTGCTGCTGTCATTTCCTTCCAAGCATCTTCTGTCTCCTCTGTTTGCTCATTGAGAAGGGGATGTGCCCCCCTGCGATGTGCAGATAAAAATGATTAGCTGTGCAACTAACTTTGAATAAACATTTCAAATCCATCTATAGGTCTTCAACATAGTTTATTGTGGTTTTTGATGTGATATCACGTCATCCAGCCTCCTACTGCACAGCAAGCAGAAGCAGATACTGAAACAAGCACCATTTTATAACAACTTTGTGGTATGTGTTAGAGTCATTGCTTCAAGCAGAATATTGCGATAACATTCTCCAGAGCAATTCTTTGCTCTTCATAATGTTTTAATCATTTCAAATAAATAAAAAAACAAATAAACTCATATTGTAAATACATTGGGGTGGCAGTAGCTCAGGCTGTAAGGGCTTGGGCTGAGGACCGCAGGGTGGCCGGTTTAAGTCCCGGCCGGACCATGTTTGGAAGCTGGTTACGTAGCTGGAGAGGTGCCAGATGACTTCCTGAGCACTGCCGCACTGCCCTTAAGCAAGGCACTGAACCCCCCTCCAAAAACTGCTTGGCAGTGCTTCTTTAGGAACAGCAAGCCATCACTCTGACATCTCTCCATTAATGCATGATCGTAGGTTCAGCTTGCATGTGCATGTGTATTTCAGCCTGAAATTGTGTAGCATGTTCAACAAAGTGTAAAGAACTGAATTTCCCCATGAGGGACGAATAAAGAATGCCTTTCTTTTCTTTTCTTTCTTTCATTAAACATATAAACAAGGTAGATTTAAACCCAACATGTAATCTGAGTCTTTCAGTGTCTGTTTGGATGGTTGCCTGGTACAGTAAAATTCTAAGCAAGTAATGATGGAAAAGGCCTCTAGTAATTTACTTCATGGGAGCAGTGCTTGAGTAAATATATTTGATTTTTCCACCTCTTGGATTAACCAAGGTCTTAAGACACAGTTTTGTTGTGCCTAAAGACGTAAAGTCTAAAATTAGAGCATTGTCCCTCATATTTACCATACAGATGTCTGAGAAAACTCAACGTATTGCACAGCCTAGTTTGTCATTATTATAGAGAGCATAAATGTCATATATTGACACATTATTGCTTTTTGTTGGC
This sequence comes from Scarus forsteni, assembly GCA_036419115.1. NCBI lineage: Eukaryota > Metazoa > Chordata > Actinopteri > Labriformes > Labridae > Scarus > Scarus forsteni. The sequence continues at coordinate 12,050,040 of JAZDUH010000270.1, forward strand.
ATGAGACTAAAATGTGTTTATTCTGCCTCTTAGCAGAAGTGAGCAGCAGTATTGTAGACACAAGTGTCATTCCTGTTGTGACTCGGGCTGCCTGCTGGGATGAGCCACATGTCACGCCATGCCTGGAGGATGCCAGCCACACTCCCCACACAGCCAGACACACCACATGGGCCAGCTCGTCCACCCTGGCACCCCCTGTGCAGCTCTGGGTTTATTTGCCCAGTAGCACAGAGTCTCCTGTATGCAGTTACCAGTTCATGTTTGCTGAAGGCCATATGCATGCTCCTGAATTTTCCACACCATGTCCGAATGTTTGGTGCTGGACGAGCCTGGCCCTCTCTGTCCTCTGGCACCAGACGATGCCAGTCCTTCCACTTGGCTTCCTCAGCGCCCTTATGGTTCTGGCTTTATGCATGAATGCATATTTGCTATTTCAAACCAGGTCTCCAGGCTTGTCCCATCAAATATCCACTGTAGGGCCTTGTATTCCTTTACTATGAAGAAGTGTTTGTATTATCATGTTAGGGAATTCAAAGCTGATAATGCTTAATTGCTACAGGTTTTTGTATTATAAACACTTTTGTTTGCCATTTTTCTGAAGCATAACTCAAGCTGTCTCTTTAATTTCATGTTTGTGTCTCTTTTTTGGCTAGCTCCCGCTGCTTACAATTACATCTGATATGGATTGATCATTGTCTAATCATCTTGCCAATGTATTGATTGTTTAACTTCATGGTTATTGATTACTGTCAAGGATTTGTGTTAGTAAAGTAGTAACACATCCATAACAATTTCCAGTTGCTTTAGGTGACGTCCTGCTTGTTTAATAAAAGGGTAAATGACAGAAATCATAAAAATCCACATTGTAAATCAACAGTGATGGAAATAACAGTTTGTACTAATGCCACCACTGTCAGGTGAGCAAAATTATCTGCTATCCTCTCCCTGTGGGCTCAAGGCAACATTAAATACAAACCAAATTAATTGAGTTTTAGGGAGAGTTAGTCTAATACTAAGTTAATTCTGTTTGTTTAGAATAGAACAGAGCACACATCATTTCAAGCCTGGTAGATTTTTACACATTCTTGTGTAACTGCGGCAATGCTCAACTAAAGGGATGCTTGCTTTGCCCAAAGCTGCAGCCCTGACGCTGAGTAAGACATAAATGCACAACAATTAGTGTACATATAGGTTATGCATTAACAAGAAAAAAGAGACTTGGGACCCCCCTCAAAAATGCAAAGGAAGTGACCTACAAAGGGTTCAAGGCCCATTTTTTGCCATTTTCTACATTTTTTATTTGAGCGAACTCGCCAGTCATTTAAACTTATTGCATGGATGTCGTAGAACCATGTTATGTCGTAGTGATCTCAGTATAAAGGAAAGTAATCATAACTAGACAGCTCTTTGAGAACGCAAACCACTACCAGTGGTAGTCACGTATAGCTGTTACATCTATAAGCAGTAGTTCATGATGAAGAAACCATCATGAAATGATTCCTTGACCCTGAAAACACACACCTGGTACCTGGAATCTTGTTGATGTCATTATTAGTTTGATAATTATTGAGCAAAAACAATTGTTTACTAATACCAGTTATCCAAATCACTACTAGAATCAAATTATTTTCAAGTTGGGCCATTACCATTTACAACGTCTCCTAAAAGTTTAAAACAGAATCGATCAAGCAGTTTTTTTGTAATCTTGCAACAAATAAGAAGACGGACAAACACAGGCAACAACATAACTTCCTTGGAGAGGGTAAATATAATTTTCCCGTAATCAAGCAGGCATAGCTGGGAATGGTTCTTGCTCCTTGCTACCAGGTTATGATGCTCCTGTTCACACTGGAGCAGAGGTTATCAACTGCATTTGTCCAAGGGCTAGTTTCATTCCTGACAGATGTCATGAGGGTTGAATTTTGAACTGATTTGAAACTTGGTCTACCTAACATTTAAATAGTAACACCATTGTATTTTTTTCAAAGTTGTTTGTATTTCTTAGCCTTTAAAGTGAGATCAGTCTGGTTATCCAACCTGCTGCCAGACCCATGAGGCAAATTTGATATTTTAGCTACTTCTATCGCGGGTGGCATGTTCTCCATCTCTTGGTTTGTCCCTTATGCAATGGACACTGCTTTTTCTAGTTAAATGCAGGTACATTTTGGCTTACAGGATGATTTCTGTAAAAACAAATCAAGTGGTGCCCAATGAAATTACTTCAGTAGCAGCTGTTTTTGGGAGATGTTTCAGAAACATACTCTCAGGATGGAAGAACTCAGCAAAAGACAGTGTTTATTGGCAGTCCAGGGTTTGGTACACAAAAGGACAAAAACAAGGCAAAGGGACCCAAAAAAGGGGCTAGAGTCAGAGACGAGGCAAAAGAGATCTGTGAACATGACCTAGGCTGTGAGTCAGTGCTGGAAAGTGATGGTAATGTACAACAATCTGGCGACGAGACTGAGGGAGACATGAGGTCAATTACATGAGGTTATGCGGGGTCATGAGACACAGCTGGGGAAGCACAATTAGGGATCAGGTGTGACAAACCAGACAGGAAGCAAAACTTTTAAAATATAATTGGAAGTACAAGACAAAACACAAACATGGAAACAAAGTGGGTACTTAACTAAGACTGAAGTGGGGTTATGAATGGATGTGTTAATTGTCGTGTAACATCATAAAAATATCCTTCAAATCACAACATGTTTCCCTGCACACTGGATCTGAGAACACTCAGGAGGGGGCGGACAAAAAGCTGTGGTGGGACCCGATGTCATCCTCTTCCGCCAGTTGATGGTCACCAAATGTTCTCAAATACCATTCTTTAATTCATGTTTAATTAGTTTTTTTTCTTTTTCATTCCCTCTGAGGTTGTAAACTGTTATCTCACCTGTCCTGTTTCAAACTCTGCGTATAAACAAAGGAATAAAGAAGTCTCATTGTTTCAGACCTCCTTTCTTCTCCTCTCTCTCTTGGGACTGGACTGTTTTGGCCTGTCTCATTACATCAGCCTAATGCTCTCTGCTCTCTCTTAATCTGCATGTACACCAGCCTTCGTTTCTTTGTCTTCTCGCCTTGTCGTCGTGCTCTGTAAGTGTGTGTATGCCTCTGTAGTAAAACAGCTCTTCTGGGCATGTCTGTCTGTCTGTCTGGAGCTAAAATGTGTGTCAGACAGTGTGGAGCAGGCAGTTGTTGGTGAGGGTTGAGGAGAGGGGGGTCTCTGTCTACCCAGCAAGGTTTGGGGGTGCAGCGGGGTGTTTATGGAGACATGCTGTCAGTCTGGCTCTGCTCTTCCATCATTTTGACTGTCTGGATCGGGTTGTGCTGATTTGATTTTTGCTTCAATTCTTAGTGTGTCTTCATGTAGTTTTGAAAATAAGCCTGTGTTTAAATTCGTAAGCATGCAAATCACTTAGTGCTTGCTCAAGATGATGATGGTTGATTTGACCACAGTGCCCTGCTCATTTTTCAAAAAGAGAGTTGTTTTCTAATCAGGCGTTGGCAGGAAATAACCCTGTCTAATATGCCCGTCTCATGCAAGTTAGTCAAACTTCTAATGCTGAAAATCAACCTTCCCAGAGGAGAGACGCTGGTGGGATTAGCTGTAATAATTAGCCTTCTCTCCCTAGAGCTATTCCTCTGTTAGGACGGCAACAGAGAAAGGTCAATTAGGAAGGAATTCTAACAGGAAGTGCTGCTATCTCTCCCCCTGAATATCTCTACTTTTCCTCCTTTGGTTTATCATATTTCGTCTCATCTGATGTTTCGGTTTTCTCACGCTACAGCAGGTTTCATGAATCCAGTTTGTATGCACTAATTATTTTCATTTTTTTACGATTATTAACTTGGACAGTTATTACATATCTGTAATTTATATTTAATACACCTGTTTGGGGAACGGTAGGAGCAAAATGGAGTCTGAGTAAGTTGTTTGTAGGGATGTGCATTTTCAAAGAAAATTATAATATGAGGGTTTATGGAAATTGTTAAGGAAAAATTTCAATGTGACATGGATGGTTTCTCACAGGGTACCTGGACATGAATCCAGGAACATTTTATGTAGAAGTATGGCTCATTTTGTCAGAGTTAACACAAATACAAGGCTCTCTGCCCAAGTCTACTTCTCAAAGCAGGCTAGAGCTACATTTGTGGTTCTGTTTTCTTTGGTATGGTACGTAATTGCAGTTGTTTCTATGATCAAATGAAGACAGAGTATTCTCAAATAACCAACCAGCCATTGCATCCCACTTTTTGATACCCCATCTGAATGTGTGCTGAATGTATTGACCCCTAAAAGAGGAGCTAAAAACGCTGCAGTCTGTTGGTCACAAAAGCCCTATGCCACAGCAGTGAAAAATTACAAAATCTGAAATGTTCAAATAAGCTGTACATTTGGAAAGATTTGTTAAGTGCTGTAAGTGTGATAGAGTGTCAGCGCTATTCTCCATGGAGTACTGGAGTGATTAATTTTTATTTAACCTTTATTTTACCAGGTTAGTCTCATCGAGACAAGGATCCCATTGACTAATTTTACTGTAGATTTTGTTTACTAAAACGTTGTGAAATTTGATCAACTAAAACAAGACTAAAATTAAAACAATTTAAATGACTAAATAATGACTGCAGCTGAAAGATATTTAATGCAAAGGACTATCACTTAAAGTAAATTAAAAGTGCTGTCAACATTAGGACTTATCTGAGCTGCACAGGAGATATTGAAATAGGAGAAGGTCATTGCCAGTGTTTAAAAAAGAAATGAAAGTATCCTTAACAAGAGCATAGTGTTGATTTAAGGATCATTAATGAGCAGTTGTGGTTGCTGCTTCTTCCTTTTCTTTTTGCCATCTCACTCTTTCAACATACTGCTCCCTTTCCTCAAGTGTATACATGTGCCAAGTGTGCTGAAAGGCTGCTTTTCTCCACCTTGTATTACAATAACAAAACTCAGTTGATGCTTGGGATATTTTCCTGCTCATTGCATTAAGTTCTGAGAAAATAGACTACATTGGTCTGCAAAAACAAAAAATGGTGGCTGTGGACACAGGCCCTAAATTTAATTAGAGACAAACAGTCTTATCAGCCAGACTTTAGAGAAGGGAAACCAAAGAAATAAACATGGGAGGAATGATAAGGGTAGATCTGTCTCACCTCCCAGTGGGTTTCCCTCTGAGACTCTACTGCAGATAAATTGCCCCACACAAACGCTCACATGTTGGTGCTTTTAATCCCAAACTGACCTGAAGTTTTCTCCCTGTACCAGGTATTCTTGAATGTTTCCTGTTCTTTTTAATAGTTTTCTTATTTTAATGCTCCGATTAGTTGTGTTTTTCTTGGCCTAAAATGCATCAGCCTTTCATAAAATGTTTAACTTTTAAAAGAAGTTGGCCTGTTTGAACTCCAGGACATGAGATTCAGAGGCTGTCGTCTATTTTCCCACAGAGCTGAAAACAAAGCAGCTTCACATCCCAAATTAACAGAGGCCACATTTACCAGCCTGCCAAAGAAGATATTCTCTTACACTGTGCAAGAATCAAGTTTTGAAATAAGTTATCATTAGTCTGTAGAAGCCAGAGAAAGTCTGAAGCAAGTACAACTCTGAGATTTTGGCTTGAAGATGACGACATCACACCTTAGGGAGTACTATACAGACTCATTCCAAGGGAATGATTTCATTTCACACTACATATGCCATTTGTTTTATTCTAAGACTACTGCTGAAGTTTCTGTAGAACAGTGACTCTGCGAACAGGGATATGAATAGCAACTAGCTTCCTAAATTTAAACTGGTAAACATCAAGCGTCTTGGGTATGTCAAACTGCACTAATAGAAAACAATTCCACTTGATTATTTTTGAAAATTTGTCAAAATTGCTTTCTGTAGTTCAGTTGTCTTCTGTTTTCATTTAATTTTTTTCCCTCCTCTTTGGATTCATTCACTAATAACTCACAGTTTCCTTTTGTGACTGTTAATTTGAGGATTACTAAAAGATGTACCTCACTAGTAAGAGCAACTGCTGGTATAATGCTTTGTTGTCTTCATAACTTGCATGCAACAGTCATTGGATTACTGCTCTAAAATAGTATTTAGAGTTTAAAAATGCAGTATTCTGCTTATGTTGGTGTTAATAACATTAATGAGGGTAACTTCATTAGAGCCAGGTACAGAGCAGAAGCCAAACTCAGGCACCGGTAGCTTCCTGAAACAGCTGATTCCCCTGGCCCTCAGAATAGACCTACTGCTGTGACATCCTACCATTGTTGCATCATCAGTTTAAGCCCATTGGTATTTGAAGGCAAACTCAGTGCAGAGTATACACTGTAGAAAGAGAAAATGATGCTGACCTGCCAAATTAAAACAGAGTTGGCAGGTTAACCAATCAGAATAGACAGAGATCATAAGGGGAAGGGTACCTATGTGGTGATGGTGTGAGAATAGAGGTGGATCAGGGTTAATCATGAAACTGTCAGGCTTTTATACATTTGTGGTTGTGAACATTATCTTGCAGTCATTAAAATTGAACATATGATCTGACTTGAGGCAAATTATTACCACTTAAATAGGCTTGGGAGTTTAGTTTTTATATATATATTTTTTAAGAATTCAATGTTCAGTTGCTCTGATGAATTGTGGAAAGATGCAGGAATTGGTAATATGGGACTGATGGTTTGTTCGAGTGAACAATGAAGCTGCTATGTTATGAAGTTGTAACGGTGGCTATGGTAGGTGTAAAGTGTTACAGTAATCTAGATGGGGAAACATTAACACAGGGAGTAGAAGTTTCATTTACATTATAAGGAAACAGGTCTGTAACAGCTTCTTGCAAAAATGTATTTTAAAGTTCAGCAGTAACCCTTATCAAGGACAGCACATCTGTCAGGGTTGAGTTTAAGGAAATTTGCACATATCCGGTTTTTGATAGTAATCTAACTTTTGTGGGGTGTGGGTAGATAAAGATAAAGAAAAGAGGGTTTGGTTTGGCAGAAAAGTACATTTGAGTGTGTCGTAAGACGTCATGAAAATCTTGTGCAATGTCTTAAAATTGTTTAAGTGGAATGCCCTGTGGCTGTACATAAAATAAAAGAAAGAGAAGGTAAAGGACTAATCTTTGGGAACCACACACTACCAAGGAGCTCAGGAAGACATTTGGTTTTTAATACAGAGATCAAAACTGTTTAAACATGTAAAAAAAAAAAAAATACAATAAAGGCCGTACCATAAATGCCACATCAGTGATGCTGTCAATTGAATAAAGGGGCTTGATTGATGATGTTTTAGGCCAAAACAAACTATTTCCTTCTTAAAAAGAATTTGTGTTAATCATATGCACTGCCAAGCCATGCACCAAAACCAGAGAAGATACGTGGAGCATGGGTCCTGAATATGCAGCGTGAACAAACACACAAAAATGCTGTCTGCTGCTCTTTATGTCCACTTGTTTCTGACAATGGTTGAAGTTGATCAGATGGTTTGCTGTAGAAGCCATTACAACCTCAGTAGCTTCTGCAGCTGAAATTCAACACTGTATTCTACCATTGTTCTGTTATTGTCTTAGTTAATGCATGTGGTTTGAGGGAGAGGCAGGTCCTGGGATTATTGCTCCAGAAAATATATGTAGTCATTGTGCAAATGGAAATCTAGAGATTTATTCATTTTGGCACCCATTTTTGAAAATTTCCCTTTTTCAGGTTCCTGAAATGCTGCTTCCATATGGATGAAACACCAATATGATAAAAAAAAAAAACAAGAAAAACACTGCAGATAATACTAAAGTCATCTCTGTGTGGACTGCCCCTTAAAGTACACTCACACTGAATGTGACTTGGGCGACCAAGATTGTGTCATATCTATATCTGGGTTTATTAGCCAACATTATCCTAACTGTATCCATTTCACTTAACCCTCAACTGTAAAACACTGCAGCTGATGCAGATTAGTAAGGACAGGAATGCAGAGAACTTCTGTTGAATAAGGTGGAACTAATGTACTCCCTAACAAATGTTCCCACACTGACATGGGTTGTCAGTCCGTGATTCAGAACAAAAATAGTTGTTGTTGTTGTTGTGGGCTGGGTTAAAAAAATCAATTTAATCGATTTCCCTTTAAATGGTTCATAATCGATCCATAAAATCCAAAGATCGATCTTTTAACGTGGGTACTGTTTTCTTAATTGGACGGTCCGAGAAGAAGCCTGTGGTATCAACTCTGCTAGTCTCGCGTTTAGCGCTGCTTTCCACTAAACAAGATCTGGTGAGATGTTACTGCAAGCAGTCAAAAAAACATGGCAGAAGCGAGTAGCACAATAGGGGCACTACCAGAGAGTTTAAAAGTTGACGTTTGGACATATTTTAGATTTAACAAGCATGAAAGAAAAGACTTGCAGAATATACATTAATGCATATCATTGATATGTGATTAATGTAACTGCTTTGGGTTCAGTTCTTAATGTAAAAACAGTTTTAATAATGTACCAGGTCAAAAAGTAATTTACAGCATTATAATTATTGAGATAACCCAGACTGAACAAATTTCGAATCGTGAATCGAATCGATTTGAGACCTCTTAATATCGAATCCAATCGATCCAGAAAATCGGTATCGATACCCAGCCGTAGTCGTCACGATGATTGGCTGTTGTAGCACAGCAACACGCAATGACACCTTAAAAACGTCAACATTTTCAACTTTGGCTGTAGAGCAGCGCGAGCTAGTCACTCATTGCCCGTCACATTTGGTGCGAACACACTTTAGTTCTTTTATGCCAGCTCCAAAGTCTGTTTAACTAAGTGGCCACTTATTATCTATTTCTTTTAAGACTTTAATACCAGATTTCACCCAGTCAGTGTCACAATTTTAGTCTCTGACAAATGAAATTGTTCACTTTAAATAACATTTCCAAAAGAAAAAAAGAACAGCAGAAAGCTGTTGTTTCACATTAATTTTACGTAAATCCCACTGACAAGGCAAAAAGTCAGTCACAGTACAGATTGCATCAGAAAGTCTTGCCCCTCTTGACTATAGCCATGTCACTCTGAGGGTTACGCCCCACTATTTGAGAAGCACTGAGTGAGATTGTGAATATCCAATGTGAAGATGAGTATTGCGTGACCTATTACTGCAAAGGCATGTGATGAGTCACAGTCAACTCATATCTCCACCTCAGTTTGCAGTTTTTTGTATCTAACGCTCTAAATGTGTCAAACCACTGAGTGAACATTGGTTGACACCCTCACACTGTGGGGCAGGATGTTGTGTTCACTTGCTCTTCCCCTCTCCCTCCTTATAGTTTGTGTTTCTGAATGTGCACAGCATGCCACTTTTATTGTCGAAACCATGCTGTGCACTCCAGTAGGAGTCTTTGTCATGCAAGTCAACCAAAGAGTGCGTTTGTGTGTGTGTGTCTGTATTGAAAACTTTCCTCAGAAAATCACATATTTATTCTGTCAAACCTTCCCCGTCACCCCGTCTCACCCTTCCTCGTATTTGCATACCTTATTTCAAAGTCTTACTCATGCTATGCTAGCCTGACCTGATGCACCAGCTGGAGTGTTTCACATATCTATGGGATATAGTTAAAGTCCGTCTGAGCAACATCTCATAGAAAGTGCCCTGTTTTGACAGCAGGAAGCACATTGTCAAAAGTATGTGCCACAAGGCCGTTTGGGGAGGTTTGTTCTATTTTCTGCTGTTTAAATGCATTTTCTTGGTGCAAAGCCAGGCACAGGGCGCAAAGGAGAGGGATTATGTGTCTTTAATGTTACCTGGTCATGTGTCCTTTATATGTGGGCATGTTTCCTTCTTTAGGTTCCTTGTTTTAGCCGTTTTTATCTCAGAGGAACTTTCAAATATGCTGCCTCTGGACATAGAGCATGACAACAAAAATAGTGTCTTCAATAAAAAGCGTGATCTTAGTCATTAGTTGATCAGTGGTCCCATAAATGATGCAGTACCTTAAATTTCTTATGTAGTTCTATGGAACCAATCAATTTAAGGTTTTGATGTCTTATATTTTGGCTGTTTGTGCTAAAAGAAATTGTACTTCCTAAGAGTGATTTTCAAAGTTATATAACAAATGTATTGGGTGTTTTTGTACTGTATATATATATGCAAGTATTGGAAATGTAGCTCAGTGTTTTGAGCAAGTCTTCAATCCTTTTTTTCTTGTTTCTGGGAGTATCACATGCATTGGAGCGCATGAGGATGATGCACTTAGGAGTGCTGTGAGAAAGCCACACTGTCTCTCAGCTGTCAGTCCTGCTCTAAACTTTAAACTGAATATTTCAACATTTTAACTTTAGAAGTGCGTGTTTTGATCTTGCAGATGTATGTCAATCTCTCTAATGCATCCTCAAAACAGTGAAAACACTCTGCAACACGGACTTTAGACCAGGGAGTTTAAAACAAAGTCATTTTCTGTGACACCAGTTTAGGAACACACCACCTCTGTGCCTGACCACTCCTCATTTTCAGACAAAAACTCCCTCATGACACAAACTGGAGCACTAGAGCTTTTGCTTTTTTATCATCACGAGTGTTGAGTGTAAATGACACAAGCAAAAATTAGAGAAGTTACTTGCACTTCACACCAAAGTGCTTTACACTGTATATGTGATGAAGCCCTTAAAGAAAAAGCTGTGAAGTGACAAAAAGAGTAATCCGTCATATTAATTACAGGCCAGTCAGATGCAGTTACATTGCACTTCCACCTTACCCACACCAATGGCTACTGACTCGTCGTCCTTAAAAGGATAAGTTTGGTTTCTACAGCTTTCACATTGTTTATAGAATGAAGTAGAACAATAAACTCACCCAGAAGGCTTTCCTGATCCAAACAGTGCTTCGGGAGATATTTAGATCAAAATCGAGCGGCGGACATCCGTATAATGGTAGCACACGGGGCATGTTAGCTCCGCTCCTAAAACTGCATTAATCGTCCAAAAACTCATTAGTTTCACCAATATTCCATCATGGTCCGCTCAGGCTACTCCTCCATTACAGTCTGTGCCACTCCAGACATGTTTTTGTGACTGTGCTGGCCTCTGAACCGAAGAAGAAGAATGCTTGCCTCCGCGCATGTGCAGTACGGCTCATTGTTTCAGGGGAAGACAGCCGGCTACACAACGACTTTCTTCTTCCAGTTTTGTGCAAAATGGACGAATATCTATCGGATGAAGATGTTGTGGACGAGAACTTTAAATATGATGGGTGTCCTTACAGTTTCGAGCCAGAGTTTACAGATGAGGAGCTCATCGAAAGGAGGATGCAGAGGCAGCTCTCCAGAGAGTACTGCGCATGCGCGGAGGCAAGCGTTCTTCTTCTTCAGTTCAGAGGTCAGCACAGTTACACAAACATGTCTGGAGTGACACAGACTGTCTTGGAGGAGTAGCCTGAGCAGACCATGATGAAATATTGGTGAAACTAATGAGTTTTTGGACGATTAATGCAGTTTTAGGAGCGGCGCTAACATGCCCCGTGTGCTACCATTATACGGATGTCTGATTTTGGATCTAAATATCTCCCGAAGCACTGTTTGGATCAGGAAAGCCTTCTGGGTGAGTATATTGTTCTACTGCATTTTATAAACAATGTGAAAGCTGTAGAAACTGAACTTATCCTTTAAAAGGACAATGGTAAACCAGCTCATTATTTCAGCTTGGAGATTTACTAGATGGATCCTGCCTGATGACAGACATGAAACTGACATCAAACTGCTTTGCTCGGTGAACATGCTCCTCCTAATTGCACACATTTTCCTTAGTTTCTTGTTCTTCTCTTGGAATCATCTGGATTACATTCAGCCCACTCTTCAGTTTTCACTCTTTGTTAACTTTGAGTGAATGCTTCTGGTGTCACCCATGCGAGTGTATATTCAAGAGAACAGAGAAAGGGATTAGAGAAGATGAATAGCTCTTTGACATTTGTTATGACTGAGCTGCAGACGACTCAGCCATGTTTGCCTGATAACAGTGGAACCGTGCACTGCCAGGGCTGTGCTGCATGTCTGCCCCCCATCCTCTCAATGACTCATTCACGCAGGAGTGAGAAATAAAAGCGAAAGAGATGAGAAAACAGAGAGGGGAAAAATCTGAGCCTGTCACTGTCACGAGTGGCACTGAGAACTGTCTCCTGCTGAATTCCCCCACTGTTTGAACTCTGCGTGATGCTGCTGTGATCTCACTGGTGCAGTCTTTTTTTTCTTGCAGTAGATGTAACCTTGTGGAGTCACACCACGAGTTGTTGACTTACATTAGAGGATAAATCCTTTGTTAAGTCTAGGTCAGAACATGGGCATTGTTGGTGAGGGGAGTGACCACAGTGGAGAATGAGGCCCTTAAGTAAACATGTTCCAGCAGTCTATGTTTATATTTGATTATCTTTTGGCTATAACAGTCAAAGTAAATGAAAAATAGGCAGAATAAAAGATGATGATGTCATACTCATCTTAACTTTTTGAGTAATGGTAATTTTAAATAGCTTCTAGTGCTTGAAATTACTCAAATCAAAAAAAAAAAGTTAAACAACGTTATTAGAGGTGCAGCATGGTGGTGCAGCAGGTAGTGTGCATGCCAAACAGCAAGGAGGTCTTTGTTTGCATGCTCTTCCTGTGCGTGCATGGGTTCTTTGCGGGCACTTCAGTTTTCTCCCACAGACCAAAGCATGCTCTTTAGGTTGATTAGCAACTCCAAATTGCCCTTAGGTATGAGCATGAATTAGGGGTAGGCGATATGGCAAAAATATATCACAATTTTTTCAAATTAAAATCGCGATCACGATTTCATCACAATTCTTTTTTACTTTGATTTTTCTAGACTAATTTGCATGTTTGACCATTTTTTCCCTATGTCTAACACATAAAACATGTAAAACCCTAAAAGAAAAAAAAGACAATTAAAGCCAGAGACTGAACAGGTTTTCATTTAAATAGTGCAGTTTTTATAAAAATGTGCAATAAATGTAAACATAAAAGGTAATGAACAACAATATTTACATTTTCTCTTAAAGTGTAACAATTTAGAACAAATGTTATCTAACTGCACTCTCTATAATCTGAGTGAATAATACAGCTGCTTTAGAACAGATTTTTGTTTAGACATCTTCAAGCTTTTATCTCCTTTTCTCTTTCCGCCACGGCTTCACGATTGGCTAGTTGGGTGCACGTCAAATTCTCTGCGCCCACACAGAGGATCTGACCATCTCTCTGCTTTATGAGATCGTCCCCACGTTATAATCCTTAACGATTTAATTTCGTCATATCGCACAACCCTAGCATGAATGAAAGTCCTTCTCTCTATGTGGCCCTGCGATCATCTGGCGACCGGTTCAAGGTGTACCCCACCTCTCATCCAATGTCAGCTGGGATAGGCCCCAGCCAACAGTCACCCCAAAAGGGATAAGTAGTATAGATTGTCAATGAAACATTACTAGATAAAATATGACTTGAGCCTGACACACAAGATGAATCTTTCGGTATGTTTCACGAGCTCATGTGAGCAACAAACCATGGAAAGTGTTTGGGGATGGGTAGAACCTTTCAATGGCAAATCCAGCAGGTGATTGGACGATCGTTCCATCAATCACAATTATTATGGGACACTCAGATGCTATAGTAGGCAGGCGCTACTACAGAGGTGTAAAGTACAAAACATGAGCACAAATAACCTTTCTATTGAGAAACAGTTTGAACAGTACAGTGCAAGCAGTCACTTTCTGCTGTCATCGTATTTCAGATAAAACAGTTGGTACAAAGGCTAAATGGACCTGATCAGTGTAGTATATCCAGAGAGGTGTAGCTGGGTTTCACCTGGGACATTGTAGAATCCAAAATGCATCGACAGACTTGCTTTGAGAAAGAAGGGTTGGGCTGGGTTTTTACTTACTGCTCTGCACAGAAACATTACTCCTGAAATTGTAAATATTAAACTTGTGATATTTTGTTCAACATCCAGTCATTAGGAACTATATTAGGGCCTTATAAAAGCTGTGTTCATTTTTTAAAATGTTCCCCATATTCTTTGTTTTCCGTTTTATTTTTTTGAGAATTGGGTTTTTAGCATTTTATGCAAATTTAACCCCAAGACACAGTATAAAGTCATGAAATATGATCACTCACTCTCTTTTATGTATCATTATAAGTCCAGTCAATAGTGTTCTGAAGAAACTTGCAGAGCATTTCACACAAAATAATTGTTAGGAAACTGCTCTGCCCTGTAGTTTGGAGTTGTAGTGGACATGAAGCATGCATTGTCCACAGCCTTAGTGACCCCCTCGGAGCATTTTCCCAAGAGATCCTTTACTTTTTGTTCTGAAAAAAGCTTTTACATAGACTGTCAGCCATTTCTGTGATATTCTGTATTATATTAAATTCTGACTTTAATGTCAGATCTCGTGGTTCCATGATTGCAGATATTACTGCAATGTATTAGAACTAAATTGGCAGAGACTGCATAATTTTTGGATGTGAGGGATCAAAAGTACATGAAGTAGAAAACCTGAGATGATGGAGATGTGGTTTCAACACCATCACAGGGTTGTTTGAGGCTGTGGTGGGGGGGCCCAATATGATAATTTTAATGGGCTTAGAGATCTTTGTGACGCCCCTGCATAGGAGGACTGTAAAACAGAAAGTGTGCTCTGTTTGTATGTCAGTGTTTGTGAACAGTCACATGAGAGTGGGAGAGGGTCCCGGGGGCTCCATGCATTGTGCCCATGTTCATTTACAAAGGCTCTTTGCTGAGGCTTCAAAGCAACACACTGACCTGCTCCATTCACACTGAGCTGCCCGAGCTTTGCCTTACTGGAGCTTAACTTTTTATCCTTTCGCTTTATTTCTCTAAAGCCTCACCACCCTGCCCTGCCCCTTAATAGACACCATGTCCACTCGCCCATCTCCACTCTTTGCAGTGCCCCCCAGGGAGGGGAGGAGGAGGAGAAGGAAGAGGAGGGGGTCCACTTCACATACTGTCCTAAGAATAGTTCAGCGGCTCAGTGCGACTGAATCGGAGTGTTGTGTCGTTCCCTCACTCTGCATTCCTGAGTAGGAGGCCTGAATATGCTGCTGCCATTACCGTCCGACCCCGTGCCCCGCTGCCCTCGTCCTGTTGTATTCGCACACACTCGTGCACTTTGTGTGGCAGTTGTACGTGATGCGGACTTTCCCTCATTAGCTCTCAGGGAAGGGTGAAACAGAACTGAGGTGATCGAATTTAGTTACAAATTGTCTGGATGTAAAGAAAGCATGCCTTCCTTTTTCAAGCTTTTCACTCAAAGAACATAAATCTTGAAAGAGAATTTTTATTGCGTGGTTGAATCCTTTTAGCTCTTTTTGTCTTCCTCTTCCCTGCCTGTCTGAATGTTCACTGCTGGCTTTGATCAACCCTGCTGACCCTCCAATAATCCTGTCTGATCGGGTGGGTCTTTGCAGCCCTGATGTCAGAGAGAAGACGGAGTAAAGCAGCCGTTACTGTTTCGTCTCTAGCAGCCAGTTCAGCTATCTGCATCCTCTGAGATGCACTCTTATTGTTCTGATCATGAAGTACAGACACACTCATAAGAGTAAAATACATATCTCCACTAACAGAAAATGTGTTTTGTTGAATAAAAGCTAAAAAAAATAACAATAAAATAACCCAGCAAGGAACATGTTTGACCATTGTACAAAACCACAGGGTTACAAAGGTTCCAGCCTTCAGACATTGCCAATGTGAAATGCTAAATGGATTTAATTCCTCTCACTGCTTCAGTTTTTTAACCTAACATGCCAGACGGACAGTTCTGTATATTAGCCACAGAAATATTTTATGAGTCCATGTGGAGAAGAGCCCATAGAAAATGTTTTCAGAAGGGAGTACCTTCAAAAGCAACGACAGCTGGTGATTGGATGATTGTTCTGCCAGTCACACTCATCACAGACCAACCATATCAAGCCACAGTATGCTAGACTCTGTTGTTAGGCATAAGATTAGGGCGTCGGTAGTGCAGTTGGATAGTGCGCTCAGTAAGTGACTGTGAGGTTACAGGTTCAAGCCCGGCTCTGGGCGACACATGGAGATTGTGACAAAGACACTTAAAGGATAAGTTTGGTTTCTACAGCTTTCACACTGTTTCTACAATGAAGTAGAACAATATACTCACCCAGAAGGCTTTCCTGATCCAAACAGTGCTTCGGGAGATATTTAGATCCAAAATCGAGCGGCAGACATCCGTATAAGCCCGTAGCACACGGAGCATGTTCTAAAACTGCATTAATTGTCCAAAAACGTATTAGTTTCACCAATATTTCATCATGGTCCGT
Source organism: Scarus forsteni (assembly GCA_036419115.1). NCBI lineage: Eukaryota > Metazoa > Chordata > Actinopteri > Labriformes > Labridae > Scarus > Scarus forsteni. Next base: position 12,066,331 of record JAZDUH010000270.1, read on the forward strand.
TCGGGCTACTCCTCCACAAAGGTCCGGGGTTGCTCCACCCATGTTTTCGTGGCTGTGCTGACCTCTGAACTGAAAACTTTCTTTACCGCTGCCACGCATGCGCAGTATGGCTTCCTCCTTTCGATGAGCTCCTCATCTGTAAACTCTGGCTCTAAACTGTAAGGACACCCATCATATTCAAAGTTCTCGTCCACAACATCTTCATCCGATAGATATTCGTCCATTTTGCACAAAACTGGAAGAAGAAAGTCGTTGTGTAGCCGGCGGTCTTCCCCTGAAACAATGAGCCGTACTGCACATGTGCGGAGGCAAACGTAAACAAAGTCTTCAGTTCAGAGGTCAGTACAGTCACAAAACATGGGTGGAGCGACCCCAGACTGTCTTGGAGAAGCGTGAGTGGACCATGATGAAATATTGGTGAAACGAATGAGTTTTTGGATGATTAATGCAGTTTTAGGAGCGGCGCTATACATGCCCCGTGTGCTACCATTGTACGGATGTCCACCGCTCGATTTTGGATCTAAATATCTCCCGAAGCACTGTTTGGATCTTCTATGTGAGTATATTGTTCTACTTCATTCTATAAACAATGTGAAAGCTGTAGAAACCGAACTTATCCTTTAATTTGCTCCCACTGCTGCATCAGTGGCGTGTTAATGGGCATGAAAGGGCATGAATGTGTTAGAGATACTGATGGATAACTAACATAGAAACTCAGAACCATCAGTGAGTGAATATGAGAGTAAGTGGGTGTGAATGGGTAAGTGTGACATGTGGTGTAAAGCAGCTTTGAGTAGTCTAAGACCAGAAAAGCGTATATAAGCTCAAGTCCATTTACCATGTAGATTAGATTACATTTCCATCCCTTGACTATCATCTTACATTAAATTAACCCACACAGATGTATCATTTACGACTCAAATGTGACATGAATCTCATTCAAGTTCTCCTGAGAGCATATTTCAGCAGGTATCGCTGAGTAACCCCAGCCACCATGGACTAACCAGCATCATCCAAGTTAAGTCCATTTATGTTTAAAATGCAGATATTGCCACATCCACAGAGACCTCTTCAGAAGCTTCCATTGTTTTTAAACATCCAGTCCCTCTCCACGGTCGTCACATATTCAGTTTCCTTCTCTCATCCATGACTGGGGCATCCAGCTTTTGGCAGTGAAGTCATAGCAGGTCAGAGATTGGCAATGTGGGATCTATGTGATGTCAGAAAATGACTCAGGCAGGTCCATCTGCACTGCAAGGTTATCAGTTTTGTACTAATTACTTCAAGACTGGACCATCAAACAATTACTTAAAAGTTACTTTAAATCACTTTAAATAAGTCACTCATGCATTGCATTTCATAATGTGTTGCCACAGTCTTGCCAACATATATTGGTATACTCATGTTGGCACACCCCTTGAGGAAAAGGGGGTTATGGGGGGGTTCCTCGAGTCCCATGGCACTAGTAAGTTTGACTGGATAGTGCAACTGGCCAGCTCTGCCCTTGTGGGAAGATATCCGGATATATGTGCAAGGAGATATACAGTCAGTGTTGCTACTAGAAGCCTTGTAATTACCTCCGCCAAGGAGGTTATGTTTTCGGGAGAGTTTGTCCGTCCGGCCGGCCGTGAACAAAATAACTCAAAAAGTAATGGATGGATTTGGATGAAATTTTCAGGAAATGTTCAGCATGGGAAAAGGAAGAACTGATTCGATTTTGGTGTTGATCCAGATCAGTGCCTGGCTGCCATGACAAAAAATGTGATTTCTGTGAATAACTACTGAACTAAAATAGATACCATTATGAAACCAGTTGCTAATGGTATGTTTTCATGGTCAAGGAATCAAAATATGTAGATGAAATAAAGGTAGGACTAATTTATGGTAAAAATCACAATATGGGTGAGGACTGTGGCGCTGGCGGAGGTCTGCGCTCTCCGAGTGCTTTTCTAGTTTTAAATAAGTCCCTAATGCATTGCATTTCATAATGTTTTGCCATAATATTGCCAACATATTTTTATGTACACTTGATATACTCATGTTGGCACACCCCTTGAGGAAATGGGGGAGGGTTAGGGTTATGGGGGGTTATGGGGGTTTCCTTGAGTCCCATGGCACTAGTAAGTTTGACTGGTCCAGCTCTGCCCTTGTGGGAAGATATCCAGGTATATGTGCAAGGAGATACAGTCTGTGTTGCCACTGGAAGCCTTGTAATTACCCCTCTTTTAAGGTAAAACTAAGCAAAAAGAACATCAGTTTAACTAAACAAAATATCAGTTAAACTAAACAAAAAGAACATCAGTTTAACGAGACGCTACAGTAACAACCTTGACAAGATTTCACTTTTCCTAACATTTAGCTTCAATTCTTCCTGAAGCTTGATTATGCCAAGGACTGGCACACATGGAAAGATTTTTAAATCTTAACCAATTTTATAACAGGAAGAGACCCCACACATAAAGACAAATAATGACAGATTGATCAGTTTTGTTTTTGTAATGAGTAATATCCCACAATGAGAAAGACAGAGCACCAGCTAACTCACTCACCAACAACCAGGCCATAAGCAAACAGAGCTTTGGTTAACCAAACATGTCTGACAATGCTGGGAGGATCGAAGCTAAATCCGGCTGGCAGCTAACTTCCCATGACTTTCTTGGTGGTTATGATTTCCGTCCTGCTTGTGTCCTTGTCAGTGTGTTATTGTTCACAGGTTACACTTCATAGACAATCACATTTTGAGACAAATCAACAGTGTGGTTCTTTATTTCTGTCATCCATCGAACTTTATGCTTTGCCTTGGCTCTTGTTGCCATGGCAACAGTTGCTTCTTGCTTCAACCAACTTACTCTCTGATTGGCTGATTGTCTTCCATGCACTCCAATCATGTCAGGATGTCTCGTTGTCATTATTTATAATTGTTATGTCTGGATCTTCTTTTAAGAGTTGAATGACTCTGATCACACCTCACACCACAGGATAAAAAGCAGCATTGGGAGTTATGCATTACAAAAGTAAAGTGATTACTGAAATGCATTCCTTTTTACTGTAACATAGTAATGTAAGGCATTACAAAAAAATAATAGTAATATTTTACTCAGTACAAATGGCAGCAATGCAAGTTACAATGCATTTTTAATGTAACCTGAAATGTACAGGTTTTTTTTTTTTTTGTTTAAATACAAATTCACCAAATACTCCATTAGATCAGCGGAAAAGTAAAGTCATCTGCTAGGCCTAAAGTGACAGTACTGCCAACACAATTTACCAAAATTTTACCTTTTGTCTGTTTTTGCCATGGCCGTTTCTTGTATTGTACCATGAGCATCAGTGTGGCAATTATATTCTGTTTTTAGCCTTAAACTGAACTCAATCAGATAGCCACCACATCACCTTTTACTGGATGTGTAATGAGCTTTTTGAGTGCAATGAGCCACATTTAGAATGCCAAATCCATATTTCCTGTTATTTTGATGAGAGTAGCTTAAAAGTAATGCGATAATAGTGTAATGCTGTACATTTCAAATACTGTAATATTATAATGTAACTAATTACTTTGAAATGACAGTAACAAGTAATAAATAATGCATTACATTTTTTAAGTAACTTGCCCAACACTGATAATAAGGTAAGATTATCTTCAGTATGACTAGATAATCAGACCTTTGCTGATTTTGGTCAGAAGCTGGGATCCAAGCTAAAACTCAGACCAACTCTATTGTGTTTTGTATACGCCACTAAAAGGCACAAGGTTGTCATTATTTTTATTAACATGTATAATTAAAGACTCTATCAGGAGTTTCTAAGCAATTACAAAAAATTCTCACTTTTAGATATATGCCTGATCGAAATACACACTTTAAGATGAGTTTTGTAGCATAAAAATAGGTTATCTATAAATGCTATTCTTTAGGTAAGTGGTCGGGTAGGACAGCCGCTACAAAACTATGATACTAAGTTTCCCAAAAATTGCTTGTTGTCGCACATAAAAAACTACCGCTACGTAACTAGGCAGAGATACATTACGTTGACGCTTTGCATCCTGCAAGTTGTTGAAAAAAGAAGTTGTAAAGCAATGCAGAGCTCTGAGGAAGGTCCGAGCTGCATTCATTAGCATGACAACAAACACACGCTTTGGATTGCACACGTCTTTTGGTGCGTTCCAGTTGTAGTCAGAAGTAGGAATTTCTGGGTTCCGAGTAGGAAACTGCAACTGGAACGCCCCCCAAAGTTGGAATTTCCTACTGGGAACTCGGTGAAACCTCGCCACCCCCGAGTTGACAATCGAAGATGGATGCCCCCAGTGTGAACAGTTATTTAGCTCCTGTAATAATCAATTTATTTGCACTTCTGACTGGGGTGTGTCGCTCTAGATCAGCTGTTTAATTAGTATTGTTAGACTTATATTTACAAAAATGCTGCCATAGTGATAATCACATTCTTCATACAACAACACAGGGCGTGCTAACAACAGCTAACAATAGCCTGGTAGATCGGCTTGTTTTTTGTCGACTTCAGCTGGAACACCGATAAGTCGGAGATGATGTCACTCCCATTTCCGAGGTTACTGGAACGCAGCATTAAGACAGTTGCTGCGCGTGCGCATGGGTAGCAGAGTCTTAATGTCTTCGGAAATAGATTCTCCTCACTGCACCTTTAAGTAATCGTGGCTTTTTTGTAATTATTGCCACTTTTATTGTTGTATAAGGATAAACATTCCTTGCCATTTGGTTTCAGTACAGAGAGATTTGACTCAGACATGCCAGATCCTCTCATTGCTATTCATGCTCACTCTCACAAAGAGTCCCAGTAGAAACACAGCCCCGAGCCAAAATGTTCTGTAAGTGAAGGTAAGAAAGGTGAGGACCCATTACTCAGACCCCTGATTGCCTGTCATCCTTGTGGATTTCCTGCCTTTCTGTGTATCTGCCAGCTTACAGTATATCTGACTCTGGATCGCTCTGGGTGCATACATCATTTTTAACATCAGCCAAAGAGCTGCGAGGGGATCTGCAAAAGGAATAAGGGACGAAAAAATACACCAGGCAGGGGGAGAAACAGAGGAGGGGTTTTGGGTCCCTAAAATGGGGGGAAGGGGGGGAAAGGTAAGGGAGGATATGAAAAACGCATGAGGAAAAGTGTTGAGAACAGCTGCGTCCTCCGTCTAAACCAAGACCCCGAGGGAGAGGGGAGACACTGTGCTGAGTGGGCGTCTGCTGGATAGTTAGCACTGGTGTGGAGGTTACTTAGAGGTTACATGTAGGCTTTGTGTAGGTGTCATGTAGGCGTTAAAACTGAATGATTTATTGCAGAGCAGGCGTTTTGTGGACCTTTTTTCTGTACTGTGAGGATGCAGACTGGGGGCTGGCATAAGGAGTGATGATTTATCTTTCACTCAGGCTGGAATGAGCTGATAGGACTGTGCATAAGCATCCATTGTGCTGGTATATATTTCTGGCATGTCTGCATGGAAGTTAACATTGCCTTGGGCATGATTCAGGAGGAATATGGAGAGTTTTAGGGCTGACAGAATTACAGGAAACAGACATCACTTGGGATGATCGCTGAAGGTATAGTTATGGTTTCCAACTGTCAGAGACTCAGAAGTGCAGAAGAAGAAGGGGGAGTCAGAATTGGCATCTAAGAGGAGGTCTGTGAAATTGCTTGTTGACTGAGGGCACTTTAAGTTGGACAGAAAATGCAAGATGCCCCACAGCTGTGTAAAGTGAAGCGAAGAATACGTGGCAGAGCTGGATAACTATGACTACACTGAACTAATTTTATAATCAGGGGTGCTTGATACTTTTAAAAGCACTTCAAGCCCTTTCAGAGGTTTTTAAAGACCCCATGAGGAAAATTTTATTTTATTTTCACAGTTGTATCCATATTTTTTAGATTCCATGGTAACATCAGCAACTTTGTTTCATACCTTCCTAAGTTAAAAAGCTTTTTTCCCCTATATCATCATTCAGCCAATCAAACTTTATTATTATAGCACCAGTTCATAACAAGTGTTATCACAAGGCACTTTACAGTAAAGCAGGCTGAAGCCATGCTCTTCATTTTATTGATACATGTATATGCATATAATAAATACATATAATAAATATTATGTTTATATAAACACACATACACCCAGGCAGAGAGACAAAGGGACTAAAATCACATTTGCCTCTGCTGAATATAGACTCAATCAATCAATCAGTCTTTATTTTTATAGCACTGAAGAGTTTATCTGATGACTGTAGGCAGAGGCAGGCTAATGCTACCCATTTACTCCCAGTGTTTGAGCTAAGCTAATTTGCAGAGGGCAAGCTGTCTCTTTGTCGTTACCTGTGTCTATCATCGTGTCATGGACTCTGGAGTGAAGCAAGACATAAAAACAGAAAAATATTTAGGTGTATCCCTTTAAAGACCATCAAAAGTAAGAAACTGTAAAGACACTTTTAAAAAATCTAATTTCAAACTTTGAATACTTTTTGAGGATTTTCTGGAGCTCCTGCCTCCATCTTCTTTTCAGTTATTCAAAGTGTTGAAAACCCTCTTTCTGTTATTAATTATATGCCTCTCTCTCGTGGATGTAAAATCATGCTTTAGAGGCAGCTCTTATGCCCTGCTCGCTGCCTTAAACACACAGTCTTCCCATTAATATACGATTCCCCATTAAGCCTTCAATAACAGAAAAGCAGCATTGAATCACATTTGAAAAGCACACATTACCACTCTTTCATAAACCAATATTTCACTGCTTCTCGTGTTTATAGACGGATGAATTTTATGGCTAGTATTTATTACAGAGCGAGTAAGAAGCAGGTGACCTCAGCCGTGGCTGCTGGCCTGCTGAGTCCTGATACGGAGCCTGAAGAAGAGGGAGGAGGGGGGAAGGAGAGAACAGCAGGGAGATATGGAGAGATGCCACGTGGGAGAATGAATTAATGAGGCACCAGCTCTGTGACAGTACAGTAGCTGAGTGTACTGCTGCTGAATGACTGCTAAATGGCACTATTCTCCTATTTTTATGTCCCGAAGGCCAGATATTTCAATCATGATGCCATTTTTAAACATCAGTAAGCTGATAGATGTGTTTACCCAGCAGGCAGGTACAATAGTTATGAAAAAGGCAGATTTTTTTTTTTTACAAATTAATATGAACAAACAATGTGAATGCATGTTTCAGTGCCACCACAGCAAAAATATAGGAGTTCTTTAGGTACCATTTGATCTGAATGTTTGTTTTGGCTTAGACTTTATGATTGTTCAAAAGAGCAGAATGTTTTTACTTTCATGATGTGTTTTTAAATTTATTGTCATAATCCAGTCACCATTTGCTTTTCTAGTGAAATTAGCCTTAAATACTGAATAATTGATATATTTTTTGTTGAAAAAGCACCCAAACAGACCAAAACCTAATCAAACTAAAGCTGTGAACAAACATGAGGAATGTACCAATCACCTTGAGTTAAGTGTTCTGTTGCATCCAATGCAACTGTTATTTTAAAACAAATTATATTGTTACCTATACTTAAAAAAAATACAGATCTTCTGTCATGTTTCAACCTAGCTTGCTGTTCTTAAACAAAGCAAAAGTTAATGTTTAGAGAATTAGAGGGCTTAACTGATACAGCAAATGATATGCATTTAAAAAGTTTACTGAACAGTCCATTAACTGACTCAACAGCAAAATAAGGTTAACCACTGATTGCATCCATGGTCTATATGTATGCCAAACTGGCTACAATATCCCATAATCAAATTTAACATCCACATGGACTGATGCTAAAAAAAAGCCTGAAATTCAAAATAGAAACACATTACAGATCAACTTTTCTTTTTTAAAACATATTAATACATGAGCAGGTGCTTTCAGGTGCCTTTAGTTTTATCCCACCATGTCCTAAATGCACATAGGCATCAGTCATTGTGTTGCAGCATGGATAGTATTGGGGCTGGGTTAAAAAAAATCGATTTAATAGATTTAAATCAATTTTCCATTAACTGGCTCATAATGGATCCATAAAATCCAAAGATCGATCTTTTAACTTGGGTAGTTTTTTCTTCTTTGGATGTGCAGAGAAGCAGCCTGTGGTATCAACCCTGCTAGTCTGGTGTGATCAGCGTTTAGCGTTGCTTTCTACTGAACAAGATCTCATGAGATGTTACTGCAAACAAACATGGTGGAAGCACTATATGGGCACCACTGGCAAGTTTAAAAGCTGATGTTTGGATGTACAGTATTTTAGATTTAACAAGTACAAAGGAAAATACGAGTTGGACAAAAACAAGTAATATGCAGAATATGCATTAATGCATATCATTAAAATATGATTAATGTAACTGCTTTGGGTTTAGTTCTTCATGTTAAAACAATTTTAATGATGTACCAGGTCAAAAGGTCACTTTTTATATTTACAGCACTATTTTAACTAAGATATCCCAGACTGAATAAATATTGAATTGAATCGTGAATCGAATCGACTTCAGACCTTGTAATATCAAATCAAATCGATACAGAAAATCTGAATCGATACCCAGCCCTAGATAGTATTTGTCAAAACATAATTATACATCAGTGTTTCCCCTTGTTATTGTTGTCTACAAGTGGAGAGACAAAAATGTAGGGCTTTATATTGATACAGTGTTGAGTTACATGTGCATCAAGTATCAAAACTGCATCATTGTAAAGCAAGTGTTTCACGTGTTAAGTATTGAATTTACCAGATCATCCCACCCCTAGATTTGTCTTTCACATTTTTTATGCCAAAATTTATGTCCATGGCTTGCCTAAAAAGCTCCCTACCACAAGAAGAAAAAAAAACAAGAAGACATTTTTTTTACAACTAAAATAAGAAATCAACTGAGTTATTGTACTTTTGGTGGCATGGTACCAAATCATCTACCACTCTTTTAAAGAAAGTGGATGGGCTGTGCTGACTGACAGAAAAGAGAGGTGATGTTAGGGTAGGTGAGTAGATTTTACAAGCGAGGTGAATCCAGGGTGAATGAATGGAAAATTTTAACAATGTCCCCCCTTCCCTGTAGTTTCTCTCTCAGTAACTTCCTCTCCCTCTCTCCCATATTCTCCCCTCATCCCCCTCTCCGTCTCCCTCCCCCCAACATCCCTCCTTGCCCCGGGACTTTGGTTCTCAGTTAAAGACATTTTAATAGCTTCCTTCTCCAAACAAACCAGCTGCCAGTGGACCAGATAGTATCTTTGGCACAGGGCGCCTCCTGCAGGTCGCTCATTATTGACGTGGTGGGGCGAGGTGTGCAGTGGCTCTCTCTCTCTCTCTCTCTCTCTCGCCCTCTCTGGTCCTCTGCAGGGTGTGCTGTGTGGAGCTCTCAGCACTAGATGGCATTGGCAGTGTTCACAACTCACTTCTCCTTCCTCCTGTTACCTCCTCAAGGGATGAGCTGGAGTGAGGGCCAGATAAAAACTGTGTCACACATTCCTCACAGTCTGTTTTCAGGTTCATATGACCTTGTTGCAGAAAGTTTACACAACTCAAAGTATATAATCAGGAATTATTATACATATGTTTCATCTCAGAATTTACCTCTGCACCATGCAAAGGACATATAGTTACCCCTGTAGATCACTACTACACTTGAAAAGACATCTCTGAAAATATTTTTAACCTGCTCAGAGAGAATAGAAGAGAAACTGCAAAAGAAATGACTGAAAAAAACAAAAGAGTAGTTCAGGAATCAACTTTTTGTCTCTCCAAGCGCCTTGAAAGTTGGTAAAGTTGTGCCAGAACACCTGAAGAAGAAAAAAAAATGATTGAAAAGCTACAAAATCCTCACAAGATCACACTGCGGGAAACCCCCTGGAGTCCAAATCGGACTCTTCTGCTCAAACAGAAAATTCTTTATCTGTTCAGTAAAGTCCCTTCAGTTTCAGAATGATGGCTTTGAGAACATGTCATTATAAATACACACAAATAACTGACTTGTTTAAATATTGTATGATGAAAGAACAAGGCCATTAAAACAGCCAGAAATAGATCCGCCATTTCATCCAGCAGGTACTGTCCAGAGGATTGTGGTTGAATTATTAAAAGCTCTTTGCAACATATTTTCTATCTCTTTTCTATTTTAAATATAGCAAAGAAAAGCACATCTTGCCGAGTGCATCAGGTAAAATAAAGCTCATTTCAGCCCTTGCCTCTCTTCCTGTTTTTGCACAGATGGTTTGATGAAGTGTTGTTTGCTTTCTGCAGGGTTGAGGTTTTCCTGAGACGACACTTCAGGATGATTTTGAGATGATAAAGTCGTTTACAAGGCTGCAGCAGTCTGATACCAATGAATAATCAAGTTATGGGATAGTTTGATTTGATGGGTTTTTATATGTGATAGAAAGTGGAGGAGTTTACAGCTGTCTATGGATTTTGATAACTTTTTCAACAAAATGATGGTCCGAGGGAGAACGATGAGATTTTAACGGTGATCTGAATCTGGATGTAGATCCAAGAGTTTATTAAAGATTTTGTAACTGTGTGAGATCGGGTAGTGCATAATTGCAGTAACTCACCCAACAGTGTTGTAAATGCCAGGGTAGAGGCTTGTGCTCTTGAATCACTTCATGTTTTTAAGATTTTATTTGATTTTAGTTGATCAAGGTTTCAAGAGATATTAAGTATTGGCAAAGATTCAGTGGCAGGCATCCCTAAATCTAAATTGTGGCAACTCTAATTCAGTGTGGTGTACCACAAGGCTATACTAGAATCCAGTCATGAAGATCAGGCTCAATTTTTGAGAAACATCTTGGAGAATTTTTGGACAGATTACAGCTGCTAAATCAGAAATATATTTTGCTGTAAGACAAAAATACATGTTGCAAAATTTTGACAACTAAGAAGGGACCCTACCCTTGGCTGATGCATGGACTTTAACAAGACTACAACTACTACTAACTACTACTACTACTACTACTACTACTAATAATAATAATAATAATTATAGTGATAATAATAATGTAATTATTGTTCATATATATCTTACTGTGCCTCTGAAATTCATAAAGTAAAAAGTGTTTTTTAAACACATCAAACACAACTGCACTGTACCATCAAATGTTTTGTCCGGTCAAAAGGCCTTTGCACACTTCGTCCATTTTATTTCAAACTGTTGCAGATACTAAAGAAAGAGGGCTTCATGTCGTTCATGTTTTTACTCCAACTTTAAAACCTTTAGAGAAATGTGGCTGCAGCTCACTTTCTCTCTGTTCATTGCACCAACCCTTCATTCTAAACACAGTGCTGTGCCCATTCTGTTTATTTCAACCATGTGACATAATAGATAAGGCCAAAATTTATGTTCACAACCACATAATGCAAGAAAAAAAATGCACTGACAAAAAACCTTCTTGTTCTCCTGTGAGTTTCCGATCACTTGACAAAACACTGTGCTGCACAAGCCAAATAGTTACCAAAGGGTTACTGTTTACATGACGACTTGGGTATCAGTTAAGTCCAACCCTAGTTTGTTTTCTACTCCATGTCTCGCAGCACATTAGCTTGAAACACTGATTGTAAGTTGAGGTTATGGGGGATGGTGATGCAGAGAAAAGTTGACCCTGTGTCCCTCTGTGAGTGCCCGGGGCCAGAGCCACAGTTTGCAGAAAATCCAGCGCCCATGAATGACAGCATCCTTCCTGTTGTGGTCGCCATGGTAACAAGAGAGTGTTTTCCAGAGTAAACTCAGTGGAGCGCTGCGCCACATCAAACAGCGCAGCCATGAGTCAGCCGGCAGCTCTACAGGGATCCTAACTATAGCCAGGCTAACTGCTTACAAGGCAGAGTGCGGGAGTTTTAATGGACTGCGGTTTCCTTCTTGGCCTAGTTGGCCGAGGTGTTTTAAGTCAGTAAAAATGATGTTTGTTTTCTTTTGTTATAATAGTTAACCTACATGTGAGTTCAGCATGCACACACTCACAGGAAAAGTTCTGCAGATGTAAGGTACGTAATAGCCACTGCATTGTTAGCCTCAGTGTTTTTGAGTGCTAACAGAGGGATTGTAGGGACTTCCACGTACATCTGGAATATATTAGCTTAACAAATGATGGCAGGACTCTGCCCTCTACTCCCCAATGATGTCATCCTCTGCAAAGGTTCACACTCACACACAGATTAACCCCAGAACAGTCAAACAGAGACTGAGGTGAACATGCTCTCAAACTTAATGTTAATGTTATTGAGTGTTTAACTTTTATTTCATTCGAGATGTTCAAGATGACGCACAATCCTCTGCACTATACAACTTTCAGGCTCATTTCTAGGGGTGGGAAACATGGAAAGAATTGTATCAGGATTTTCTTATGGCAAAATCACAGCTTTGATTTTATTGTTATTGTTTGTGCACTCATGGTTAATACTCATTTGCAATCTAACAACCGGAACCAAACTTAAATTAATAACTATTTCTTTAAATGTAGGAATACCAAAGGCCTGTGAAGAAGCTGAAGCTAAATCAATAAACTCATGTTTCAAATTGTATACATTTTAAGTGGTTAATGCAGAGGTATCGTACACCAGTGGAACTAAAAATGTTTAGTAAAAACACACCAGATACATGCACAATATGCATGGAAAGCAAAGGAACCAAATTCCCTGTTTATAGCAATGCAGGGAACTTTGAGTGTTTGGGGAAGATGTGAGAACAACAGTTGAAAAAATAATTTCAAAACAGATTGCATTGCAAATTAAACTGTTTCTGATTGGTCTATATCCAGAAAAACACCACTTCCGAAAACATGAAAGAATATTCATACACCTTGTTTGATCAATGCCAAGAAATATGTCACTACTGTGGAAAAAGACTAAAAGACCAGGCGTGACTCGATGGTTGAGACAGATGTTACCAAGCCTTCCACTTGAAAGAAAACATTTATACTTAAATCAATAAAACAGAAGTTTGAAAATAAATGAAAACCTGTTATTGATTGTGTCCAAAACTTAAACATAAAACTTGAGGAAGAGGAAGGATGACTGCTGATCATGTAGTTACCATGTCTCTGTAGGATGTGATGTTTTGTTTTATACAAAATGTACCAGTAAAGATTGGGTACTTTTTGTTTTTATGTAGCGTAAGAGAAGCCATGTTGTTGTTGATATTGTTTCTGTGCATTAAAACTTAAAAAAAAAATGATTTTGGAAAAAATGTTGGGACCTTGAAGGTAGAACACAAGTCAAAAGATATTACAAAAGACTTTTACTTGTCTGTAGCAAAAATATGTTATTTGGCACATGGAATATTTGCATAGTTGCTGTTTTGCAGCTGAAACTATCGGTTAATTGGATTGACTTTACAGTGGGCCTACCAAGCAAATGCGTAAAACTACCATTTCTTTTTATTTGGAACAATTTTATTGAGCAAATTTTTTTGCATAATTTTAGGATTATGATTTAGTGCCATGTCCTCTTTTTAGTCTTTTTTTGGTAATATTAACCTCCTGTAGGTGTAGAAAAATCCAAAGCAGTTTTGTAAAACCAAAGTGCTGCTGTTTTTACTGATTTAATCTCAAGTTTCAGTTTTAATTTTCAGAGTTGCTCCTGCCCTGCCATGACCAATGAGGGGGAGCGTAGAACAATAGCAGGTAGAATGAACCCCATAGATGATCGTATAATTACTTTGCTTTGGGAGATCCCCCTTGCAGTGTTATTCTTCATGATCTATAGTCATCACATGACACACCCCTACTCATTTCTAAAATCCCCTTACTGTCCAAAATTAAACAAGTAAAAGGTCATTTGAAACCAACTACAGCTGTGTCTTAAAATGATTTTGTCTGGTTCTGAAGCACTTCTGTCTGTCGAAACTGCACATTAGCAAGAAGACTTATGAATGATTTTGTGTTAACTTTTAATTCTGGGATACCGCAATGTTATTGCCTTCACAGTTTGGTACTTCATATATTCTTGTTAAACCTTCACCTTTAGGGGTGGGGATTTTTAGAGTTTACTGGCGCTGTTCTTTTAATCAGTTCTGCTCATCACACTGCTCTGTCAGTATTCTTGTCTTTTCTCTGATGCGTGAGTGGCTTCATCTGGTAATTTGCTCTACCAGTAATTGAAAGGTTGTGGTTCAAGCCCAGGTCAGGCTGTCACATATTGATGTGTCCTTGTGCAAGACACTTAACCACAAGTTGGTACGATGGCTGCATCTGTGGTGTTTGGATGGGTATGGATGAGTCAGCAAATACTGATGGATATATGAAAAGTTACACAGAAACTTTGGCCACTGGTGAGTGAATGTGAAAGTGAGTAGATGTCCTGTGGTGTAAAAGCACTTTGAGAAGTCATAAGGCTATAAGTGCTGTTTAAGCTCAAGTCCATTTGCTGTTTTATTATGCTTTTGGACTTTCTGTGTGGGAAAGAGTTTGCCCACTTAAGCTTCCTGTGTCGACAATGTCAGACATACGGTACTCCTTATGCTTAAAGAACCAGTCCTGTACTTTTTAACATCGCCAAGGAGGTTATGTTTTTGCCAGAGTTTGTTTGTATGTCTGTTTGTTTGTTTGTTTGCTCATGAGGTTACATAAAAACTACTGGAAGATTTTGCCGAAATTTTCAGAAGATGTTGGTAATGGCCAGACTTTGATTCCATTTTGGTGGTGATCCAGATAACTGTCATTAGCGAACGATTGTTTTTCTAATAATGATATCAACATAATTCTGAGTGCTAGGTGTGGGTTTTCAAGGTCAAGAAATCATATTATGATGGTAACTTTATCATGGAACTATTGCCTAAAGATGTTAACAGTAAAATGTGAGCTACCTTGGCGGGTGTTAGCGCTCTCCGAGTGCTCTCCAGTTTGTTTTATAATTCTTTTTAATGTGTTAGGAAAGTTTTATTATCATGACAGAACACTTCAGTGCACAAGATAAAAGTCTACATCTTATGTACTTCTCCCATTTGTCCAGTTTACAGCAACAGTACCTGCCTGAAAGGGCTTATCTCCCCCATCAACCTACCAGTGTGATGTCCAATCTCTGTTTGATTAGCAGTATGCTAAACTAGTATGGTAATATGGAGAGATTAGCAGCATTAGCAACTTTTAGACTAAGTCCCAAGATAGCAGGTTAACGCAGACGCATGATGAGTCATAATCAAACTACAGACTATATAATGCCAGGTCCCTGCGGTGCTACATTTACTATTCAAACATAAGCCGTAAAATATAGACAGCCTGCAAAAACTTGTACTTAGTTTGAGAATCCTCTTCACCGTCAAGCATACAAGTTAAAATGATGGCTGCTAGATAAACACACTAACTTTTTACTTTACATACAACTTGGATATAGTGAGGGCAACATCTAGTGTCACAGCTAAGTACTACAACAATAATATTGTAACTGTTACATGGCACTAAAAATACCACTTACCCAGAGTGGACCAGTCAACAGATCAGACCTATTGCTTGGCTAATTTCATCTTCAGTTTGGAGTCCTGCTGAGTCTACCTCTTTCAGGTGAGCTTGGTGTAATTGTTTGTATGAAAACAGGGGTATGTTTCTTTTTATTTAAATGAACTGTGTAAATTATTGAACATTCACTTGTTTTGGAACAACTCTAACAAATAATCTAAGTATAAAAACCACTTCAGACGGTCTCAGGTTAAAGTTTCACGTTTATACCAAGTGCACCTACCTATATCTTAAACAGACTTAAACAGACATCTCATGTAGCACATTTAGGAGAATATGTAGAAGTATTAAAATGTATAAATTGTTTGAATCATAATCAGAAAAGACAAATAGTAGTAGAAAAGGAAAAACTGAACAATGATGGTGTGAAGATGCCGAGATCAGTCAGGGGTGTTTGTGGTTTTCTTCAGAGGAGGTGAAACATGTAGAGTTTATTCACTCGTTTCATTGTTGAATTTATTTATTCACTGAACAAACTCTTAATGTCAAGACAAGAGACATGGGAGCAGAGTACAAGCCCTGTTATACCCCAAACCACAGAGGGTGTGTCATCATTTTCATTTTCTTTCTTCAAAGTGTGAAGTCTTCATCACTTATTCTACACTCACCACCTCATCTGCTGAGAGATGCCTGAAGTGTTTTTGTTTAAAATCCACTCCTCTTCTAACTTTAAGGCAAAAGAAGCTCAAAAAGGCTCCAAAATCAAGAGAAGACTTCATTACTATAAGAATCATACAGCACAAATGTGGTGTTATTGGGATGTCGCATAAGCACGATGATGAACCACAGCCATATCTGACAATGCTAGGATACCTCTGTATATTCAAACTACAGCTCAATGTGTTTCAAAGGGATTATTTTAGATATTAAAGAACTAATTTTTGTACTTTTTTATCTCTTCTTTGTTTTTAAAGCTGTTATACCCAGGACAACCTCCAACTGTTACAAATAAAGTTGGACTCCCTCTTAGTTTGTTGTTTTCAGCTCTGTGTTCACACTTACTAGACTGCATTTCCCTCAGTTTGTTATTTCCTCAGAGGCTAAAAATACTGAATGATTGAATTAATCTTAAATGTTGAATGTGAGCAATAGAAAGTGTGGAAATAGTGGGTATCGTCAAAAGTCCAGCATCATGCACCCTTTCAAATTTAAGTATTAAGAGCTAAACTTGTGAAAATGTTATATTTGTTTGTCTCAACAGGATTTTTGCTAGAAATGCTGACCGAGTACAAACCTTACTTCCAATAAAGTTGAAACATGTAAAAAATAACAAAAAAAATCATGACACAATGATTTGCATTAATGGTGCCTTCACAGATGTGAAGGTTACCCATGCCATGGGCACTAAAACGCCCCCATACCATCACAGATGCTGACTTTTGAACTTTGCACTGATCACAATCTGGATGGTCCTTTTCCTCTTCAGATCAGAAAACACAATATCCATGATTTCCAGAAACAGTCTATAATGTGGACTCATCAGACCACAGCACACGTTCCAGTTTGCATCAGTCCATCTCAGATGAGCTCAGGGCCAGAGAAGCCAACAGAGTTTCTGGAGGTTTTTGACATATGACTTCAGCTTTGCATTTTAGAATTTTAACATTCTTATGTGGAGGTACAGATGGACTGTTCACTTACAATGGATTTCTGAAGTGTTTCTGAGCTCAGGTGGTGATTTCTTTATAGGCTGATGTTGGTTTTTAATGCAGTATTGCCTGAGAGATCAAAAGTCACAGGCATGCAATGCTGTTTTTTTATATCTAGCTGCTTATTGTTATTATGGACTCTAGGTTATGAGATCCCTGAATTCCTTGCAGCTGTCTCTTTAAGAAATATTGTACTTAAGCTGTTGTATTAGAGTATTTGCTAACGCAGTCGTTCACAAAGTAGTGAACCACATCCCATCCTTATTTTTGATTGACTGAGCCTTTGAAGAATGCTCCCTTAGTACCAAATCACCTGTTTCATATCCATCTGTTCACCTGTTGAATGTTCTAAACAGGTGTATTTTTGAGCATGATTCCACTTTACCAGTCTTTTGTTGCCCCGTTTCATATTTTCTGAAACCTGCAGTAAAAGATATACATGGTATGAGTTTGAGCATTGGATATCTTGACTTTGTAGTGTATTCAAACAAATTTAGGGTCAAAACAGTTTGAAATTTATTGTTTTCTGTTTTTATTTTTATTTTACTGAACATCCCAACTGTATTTGGATTGGGTTTTCAGAAATTCTTGTTCGTATTTAAAGCTGCAGTAGGTAGAAAGACAGAAAATGGTTGATTTTTTTTAGTCTTATCTGAGTTACGTTTCATTTGTCTCTGCCCTGAGTGCTTCCTACCAGATGAACACACGCTCACAGAATTTTTGCTATACATGTCTCTTCAGGTCAGAAAGGTTGGCTTTAGGTTGACTACGATTAGCTATGGTTAGCAGAGGACTGCATCAGCTAGATATGGACTTCAAATAGCTTTAACCGTACTCTTTACTAACGATTAGCAGATGGCATTTCTGGATTGCTCTGCCGATATTAACACGACTTTTTCTCTTTTTTGGTCAGCCTCTCTTTTATATTCTTTCTTTTCTAATTCTGTCTTCCTTTTTTGTGTTGTTTAGCCATGTAGGCAGTTGTAGCCAATGCTGGAATAGCGATAGTGCCATTACCGCTTGCTCTCTCATTCTGCCGGCAGCACGGGAACGCTCATGTGCAGTAGAACAGCCAATAGGAACGCAGTAGTCTAAGCTGACCTTTGATTGGTTGATGCACATCATCCTGATACTGATCGTTTAGAGGCTGAGTACAGAGCCATGGTGAGGTGTAGAAACCTATTGTTTGTCTCAGATCACTTGACTTAATTATGCTTGGAGGATATTATAAAATTTATTCTCAATTATACTAAAACAATGTTGCCTACTGCACCTTTAATATTTTTCCGTTTCACTTTTCTGGTGTTTCTACCTCTTCTAAGGAGTGTGTTGGCACATGCTGTTAGAAGGTGAAGTGAAGAGTAGACACATTACGGTTTTAAAATCTCTCAGTCTAAGTCTTATAGGCACTCTTCCAGTTTTATTATCCTGTCAGTCCCACTCATGTATGAGGTACTGTATGTGTGTATCATATGACTGAAACTTGCCATATTTATCTTAACCCTTGATTGATATATGGATAGAAAGTTACTCCCAGGAGCCAGCATGGTAATCTAAACTGTGTTTGAAAACCCTGTGATGGCAGGCACAGTGAGTTAGACCATAACACCAGGCAGACTGTGTAACATGGGGACTCTGCTGGCATCTACAGGGCATGTGTGTGTGGGCTTATTTGCATGACAGGACTATTGTGGAGGCCTGGCATCCAAACAAAGCCCATCTCTGTGGATTTCTATGTTACATAGCCGCTGCTGTCAGGCATGTAGCACCGAGGAGAGTACAGTGAGACGGGTGGAGGTGTTGGGGAGGCTGGGAGTGATTATAATGGTGGCTGGGGGTGTGGTTAATGCCTCTTGTCCTCTGCTTTGTACATTAGATTAGACACATGCACTGTTATCTACATTAGAGGGGGCACATTAATATTTGTACACTGTGTGGGAGAAGAACAGCAGTTTGGTGTGTGCATCCTTCTGTTGTGGTTGTTTATATTTAGTCTTGTAAGAACATTATGATAATGAGTGTCTCTGAGGGCGGTGGGAGGGGTTTTACGTCACTTTGACATCGAACTAATGACTTTAAATGATGACCCCACAACATCACCATGGTTACCTCCGACACTCTGCAGGAGCTGAGGTGTAAAAGTGTGGGGCGCTGTGTGTCACTTAATTACAGATTACAGACAAATGGCCTTTGAAAACATTGCATACATGGAGCTAAATGATAATGAATTAAAGCATGAATGTGTAAAGAGCCCCTAATTTGATCCTTAGTTTAAAAAAATCTCAGCTTGTACTCAAATAATTCTTTCACATTGACGGCTTTTTTTCTCATGTCATTAGTTATGTTATAATTTTACAATATATTAAAATGATCGGTTTACTTGTCATTATTCTCCTAATTCTGAACATTTTTTAAAATGATTTATTTGGAAAAGCAAATGAAACAGATTT
This sequence comes from Scarus forsteni, assembly GCA_036419115.1. Lineage (NCBI taxonomy): Eukaryota > Metazoa > Chordata > Actinopteri > Labriformes > Labridae > Scarus > Scarus forsteni. The sequence continues at coordinate 12,085,854 of JAZDUH010000270.1, forward strand.
TCCCTTTCAGGCACAATTCAGAGACCTCAACCCAGTTGTAGTCCAGAGAATTATCATTGCAAATTCAAGTTTTTAGCAGAATAAAAGAAAAAGTATTACAAGGGGGCAGGGAGAGAGGGCTTACTCTGTTTCTCCTCGCATCAGATAAAACACATTAATGTGTGCATGGTTACACAAACCTAAAACAGGAGAGTATACCATATACATGTTTTCATATAACACTTATATTCAATTCACAGATATAGGATGTTTAATCTGAACATTTAGTTGCTTTATATCCTTTTAATCCAGTCCAAAAAACAGTTATAGGGTTTTTCCCTTAATGGACTCTTAAAAAAAAGAGTCAGTTTATTTTCAAACATCTTTTGGCAGATATGTTTATTTTCTAGACATTGGTTTCTGTTTCAAACTTGGAATAAATAAAGAGAAAGAGACATGGAGGTGGAATGAAACTGTAAATGAAAACTGTTGATGAAGCCATTTGGTCTTTAGCCATGCGGTCAGTTCAATCATCATGCCTCTACTTTGGAAAAAATACTTTCTTCCTAATAAATGTCAGTGACTAGGTAATTTATTTATATCACAAGAAAAATGCACAAAGTGTTTTTGGTCTCTTTACTTGGTGTCTTGTCGTAATTTTAAGCAACTTTATTGGGGGGAAAATGAGGCAAAAATAGAGGGGCTGTCACTTTCCCCAAAAAGCATATGTGAGCTCAGCATACATGCTATCAACCTAAGATATTTGATCCACCCCACCAGCCCTGCTGCAACAGCACAGATTGAGGTATTACCATTCGACAGTTTGAATGTTTACCTCTCCTAAGGCAACACATGCTGCACATGTGCTTACATATGAGTCTGGTCTTCATGTTCGTGATTGACTGTTTCCATTCCTCTGTCAGGGAGGACGTGGTTGAACAAGGCTGAGCACTTGATGAGTGGCCTCCTCCACTGCTGCATTTGGGCGAAAGGCCAACAAATGGGCCTGCAGATTTGTTGTGGATGAGGAGTAAGCCAGCTGCTTTGTATAATCTGGTCTTGTTTTTTATTTTGACATTTACAGTGTGGTGTCCAAAGTGTCCTCCATTTTTCTTGAGGTGTTCTTCTGAAGAGCTATATCCTCGATGGTCGGGTTGCTTTGGGAGTGCCTCTAATGGATTGGGCAGTTCATTGCTTCTAAATACAAGCTGATGCACCACATGGACCATTCAACATATTTCTGATGTCTGTCTGAGTAACAGCCCATAGAAAGTGTTTGGAAATGGGCAGAGCCTTTCAAAAGCACATTCCTCAGGTGATTGACAAATACCCTGTCGATTACATTCATTACGAGCCAATCAAATGTTGTAGTAGTTAGGCACTGTGCGGTAAAGACTGAGGGCCCTCGTCTATGTAGTAATCACGGGTGTTTCAACAGGACTATGCTGTCGTTCACATTGCCAAAGGCTTTGTACCAGAGGAATAACCCTTTACTCTTTTGGACCATCCTGTATGTTCCCCTTGTCTAAGTCCAGTTGAGAACATCTGGGGATGGGGACCAAGGAAAGTTTGCAGAAATGGACATCAGTTCCAGACAGTTGATGCCCTTTGTTTTGCCATCCTCACTACTTGGAGCATCATTCCTGCTAACCTCCTAGAAACACTTGCAACAGACAGCCTAAGGAAGTTTTTGAAGCGTTCAACAGTGGAGCTACTCATTACTGAGTCTTTTTTTTTGCACTTTCTTGGTTTGAGGGTTTTTTGAGATGTGGTCTTTAACTTAATTAGCTAATGAGCAGCCTATTTCAGTTTAGTTGTTGATTTCAATATATCACTAAGTTTTGTCTCTCTCTCCGATATCTTCCTTTTGCATTTTGAACCTCTACTTTAAACCGTCTTAAGGTTCAACAGTGTAAAATGCAAATTCCTGCAATTTTTTAGCTGGCCTTCAGACTTTGATGGGGCATGTGTGTACAGTTTGATTACAGATTACCCATGCTGGAAGGGTTATTTGAATATTGAGTATAAGGAGATGACCCCTGATTGTGCTTTATTGGTTGACAGATGTTACTCCTAAACACGACCCACCTTCTCCATTTACCACTTTATGTGTTCCTGGCTTTAGTAACTGACATTTAGAGAAAACAACATTAAACTGAAACCAAAGCCTCAAAGCATTCTCCTCTCTAAAATCTATGTTTTCAACAATCCCTTCCTCTGTAAAAACAACTGGCAAGCAGAACAATAAAAGTTTAACAATGAGTTGAAATTCGAATTACTTGAAACCATATGAAAACCATTTTGTTCTCAGAATTCTCACATTTTCTTTCTGGATGGCCCCACACATTGAAAGTAGAGCATTTAAAATGGGGCAGAACCAGATGTTATGGGGACATGAGAAGCGTTAGAGCAGTTGACGTGATTGTTGCTGACATCAGAACCAACAGAACTGAAGTATAGGAATTTTTATCACTTAAAACGCTCGCAAAGGCTCATCTAGCTTTCATTAGATATGTATGTGCTGAGCCAAAGTCCGGAAGCCTTGACGGCAGATGTACAGTCCTAAAACCTCACTGGCACGCTTCATCTGAAAAACCACCCACCTCCCACTTCTCATCCACTTTCCGTTCAATAGCCTCCCTCAACACTACCCAACCATTTCCCTGGAGTCATTAGGATAAAGTTACCGTAGCCATTACTGCAGATGAACAAAAACACACTTGTTTTTGGTGCTTTTTAACATATAAAGCAATAGTTTATTTTACAGAATCAGAGTGTGGAATAGCGTGTCTGCACTGTTTTCAATGTACAAACCGCGAGAGGACATGCCAACCCAGCAGACTTGAAAGTGCTGGTGTGATGTAAGGAGGAGTGGAGAGAGTGCTACAGCATGGAGGTCAGGAAAATGATGTAGGTTTGTGTGTGTATCAGTGTGAGTGTGTAGCAGCCGGTTCTGGTCAGCTGACAGCTATTGCAGACAGTGATTTGTAGGGTGAGCTGGGCTGGGCTGAACCACGCACAGCTGCAGTCAGTGTGTGTGTTAGAGGAAGAGAGAGAGAGAGAGAGAGAGCCATGTAAGGCTGCCAGTGTGTAAGCTCAGCCACAGCAACATTAGGAGCTCGAGGCTTGAGACCAGCTGCAGACACGGGGAGCTTGCAAAGCAGGACCAGGACCAGGACGGTGCACAGGGATGGAGCCTAGGGTTTCCTGCAGGGCTTGAACTCAGCACAGCACCACTGGCTGGACCAGGGGCAGGAGGCACAGCTCAGGTTGACTGGCACTCTTAAGTTCAGCTCAGGTGAAGCCTGGCAATCAGGCCGGAGCCGGAGTCACAAAGGTGGATTATGGGTTGTTCGGCCAGCGTGGTCCTTCTTCTTCGGTCAGTGGGCGGGGCCGACTGCGGTCACATGTGTTCAAGACAGGACCAGATTTCATTGGACGCTGCAACTCCTACTTTAGAGGGTTTCACCAGTACAACCTCACCTCTGACCATCATTGTCATGGTAATCAGCAACACTGCACCTCCAAGTCTTCGTGTCCTGCTACCTGATGCATGTTTGCAGGTAGAGGAGACTACAGTGTGTGGTTGTGGGGCTGCTGTGCCACATTTGGATGTGCATGAATGTGTCATCCTGCACATTTGTAGAGGTCCTGAGCAGAAGATTGCACAGAAACTTAATTTCCTGAAAATTGTGCATATTTTCTCTATATATAAATGTATTTTTCTTTGTCATTTCAGTTTGGGTACTATATACCAAAAAAAAAAAAATCTAGCAAATAAACCCAATCAACATGCAAAACAAAAATGTTCAGCAGATTTTTTGCCAAAAAATGCTAATATTCTAACCAAGCAGAAGTTCCCATGACACCTTAACTGTATTTCATTGCTTAGATGTGTTGATGCCTCAGCTGAGTCAGGACATGTTGACACACATCTGTCAAGAAAAAAACATTTTTATGCTTAAACCAAGCACTTTAAAAATGTTTTAGCAAAGACTGGATATGTTTAACTTAGTCTTTTATTTTTGAAAAACTGGAACATCATTAATTTATTTAAACTTTGACCTTTATCCCTTATCTTTGTAAAACACCTGATCATCTCTCCATATTTTGAGCAATTGCATCACAAGTGTTGAAATCCTTATTTATGCAACACAATTTCAATAGGACTGAGCAATATGTGGTTTAAACCTTTCAGCTTTATATGCATGTGCAATAGTCACACTCAGGATGCTCAGCACATCATGCTGCCATATGTCAGTTGTTTGATGTAAAAATAAAACTGCAGCTTTTTCTCATTTCTCATTTCTCAATATTCTTTTATATACAGAAATATATACATTATTATATATCTATATGTATTTACAGAAAATGAAAAAGGAACCATAGGTATGTTAGTTTACAGCCTGAAGACAATGGTTTGAAATATACAATCAATATACAAATATAGACATTGTGAGATCTATTAATCACTGCACAGATTTACATATTATGTACATAAGTATGGATATAGACTAAATACAGAGATGTACACATACTATATAGATACATATGAATAGAAAGAATATACAGATATACAATACAGAGGTATAAACTTATTTAGTGGATGCATATAATCTATGTATAATAATAGTAAAAACTCTCATTATTTGAGTCTTTAATGAATATCCAAACTGCGCATTAATCTATTAAAATAACCTTAAAACATGAAATACTTTTCACTGTGGAACAAATATCAACCAATCAATCAATCTTTAGCACAAATTCAGATAATTGATTGATTGGGGACCAGTATTGCTTTATCATTTTTTTCCCCCAGTATTTGTTCAGCCTGGGCAGCCAGTGGTGCAGCAGGTAGTGCATGTGCCTCACAGCAAGCAGGTTGCTGGTGCAAACCCCATGCCAGTCAAGGACTTTCTGTGTAGAGTTTGCATGTTCTCTCTGTGCATGTGTGGGTTCTCTCCAGGCACCCCTGCTTCCTCCCACTGACCAAAAACATGCACATCAGGTTGATTGAAGACTCCAAATTTCCCTTGGCCATGAGCGAGTGTGTGAATGGTTGTCTATCTCTCTACACGGCCCTGCAATCAGCTGGCGACCAGTCCAGGGTGAACCCTGCCTCTTCCCCACTGTCAGGTGTGATAGGCTCCAGCCCCCGAGACCCTGACAGAGAGAAGCAGTATAGATGATTGATGGATGGCGAGTCTATTCCAGCACCGGGACAACACATCCTGCTGGGCTGGAGGGAGAGAGAGGGATCTTTTTTCATGGTTATGAGTATAAATTTGCCTCAGTTTATTATGCCTCATGGTTAAAATTCAAAGAATAAGCACAAAATAAAATTTCAGTAAAATCTGTAGGTCAAAGTAGAGACCATGGGTGTTATGTATTAACAACAGACGGTAAACCGGCTGTTTGAGATTTTAGTCGGGTCATCAACCAGCTAATTGACTGACCAATTAGAGGGTGTCAGCCTGAGTAATAACTTCTTCCTCTTTCCTCTTTTTTTATATTTCACTGCATCTTTTTGTACTTAAACCTTTCTTCTGTGTCTTTTTTCCCATCTTTGTTGCTGAATGATCCGTGATCTGGACTCTGTTGTTTCCTTCTGCAGCAGAGAGGCAGGAAGACGGAAATGGAGAATAGAGGGGGGATGGTGGTGGGGTCAGACATGAGGAATTTAGTTTCTGTGGGAAAAATCTGCTTTCTCTGCATATGGCTCGCAGAGAAGATGATAAATATAGCTGTTCAAACAGAACTCTGAATATGATGGTGGAGGGGAGTCGGACTGAGTGAGTGAATGAATGAATAAAGGCATTGAGGAATGAAAGAGAGGATGAATGAAATATATCAAAGTGCATACAGAACGTGTTCTCAGTCCATGACTTTCTTCTCTGTACAGTGATGTATGTTAGCCATCTGTTTGGTATCTCTGTCCATTAGTGTTGGCTGGATTTTTTTTAATTCCCAGAAAGACCCTGGTTTCTGAAAGCCCAGTGGAAAAAATGTTCGAGTTTTGGCAGGGTGGGATCTTTACGGTCGCCCTGTCTGTTCCCCATTTCTTCCCTTTTCTCCATTTACCTCCCATTTCTGTCATGGTGCCTGTTTTCCTGATCTCAGTGGCAAACAAGAGTCATAAGTTTAACCTGCAAAGTCATGTTTGCCTGCTGATTCCTGCACTACAAGCATAACAACATGTGATGTTGTGTTCAGGTCAGTCTGTGTTAGAGACTAGAGCGGCTAAATCTGCCTTCTGCTGATCTAGCTATGCTATATTTTCTAGCAAGACAGAGATTTATCACCACAACAACACTGCCAACTTTTTTAAAACCTTTTTTCAGGCTGTAACGGACTAATGATGCTATAAAGTTTGGGGCTATTTTAGAGCCGCAAAGAAGGGATTCAACGTTTTTGGGGAGAAAAAGTGGCTCTGCTCTCAGTAACAGCAGGTCTCTGCAGCACAGTTTTTTGCTTCAAGGCAAATATCCAATGTGTGATTCAGAGGTGATGATTTACCGATCTTTGATGGAGCCAGGTTGCAGGAGAATCAAGCACAAGAATAGCAGCTGTTTGTCATAGGGCTGTTGCTTTTCCCAACAATCAGACTTCATCATTTTTGAGCATACATACTAAAAACTTGGATCCAAATTGGTAATTTATTGATTCCAGTGCCATTTTCAGTTCCCCTCTTGATCCAAATATTTAACAATCTGCTGATAAATTCTGTGTGGACAAAATCTGGCTCAGGCAGTTTTTCATTGGCAGCAATGTCAAACGGATGTCACCACTGATTTTCAATCTCAAGCTGAAAGGTTAATGCTCCTGTTTCCACCCACTTAACATTGTGCACATTAAGCAACAATTTTAACCACCTCTGCCAATGTCAGCCATGATCACTTATGACTTCTTTGGTATCATTTCTGATGACTGCTTCTGATGTGAGCATGAAATCCTTGATAAACAAGGCATGCAGAACAAAATGGAGGGAACTGATCAGGGTTTTGTTAAAAAAAAAGGACCAACAAGTTTAATTCCTCAAGGCAGTTATTGATCTTCAACTGTAATTGGTTTTACCATTCCTATCCCTGCTGTAGTCTGTTGATATTTGGACCCCCGTCCCACCAACGTCTTCTTCTTCTGTTGGTGTCTGGTATACTGAAGGTGTACTGCTGCCCACCACAGATTTAAGACTCCTTATGTATAAGGGTCAGTTTCTTAAAATCAGCTTTAAAAAATGTTAAATACTTTTTTTGCCATCAAGCTTTTAAAAATACTGACAAAGATCGGCACAGAAGGACCCAAACGCAAGACTCAACAAAAAGCTCTAATCAAAAACTCAAAGAACAAAAAAATCACAGCAACGCTGGCCACTAAAATCATCAGAGCAAAATCACAAAAGGCAGTTTCTTCATCACATGTGGCTTAAACAAGGACATGAACATGAGACAACACGATCTGGCACAAGACAAGGGGAGACAGACTTTTATACATGAGGTAATGGGGCACAGGTGGAAACAATGAGGGGTGGAGCTCACAATCACAACGGCGGGAAAACATGAGGGCAGGAAGTGAAGTTACCTGAAACGAGAGGAGAATGGTGACTACAAAATAAAAGCTGACAAAACAATACAAAGACAACACAGAATTAAAAGGTGAAAACTTAACATGACTGAATAGACATGACAAATACTCCATCCTGAAAAAAAATCAGGATGAAGTATTGTTGTGTTTTGACCTTTAAAAGGCAAGTATTTTTACACAACTTTGCCATTTTTTGGTTTAAAAAAAATTAAACAATTTTCATAAAATCAGTTCAAGGAGTCGTTGAATATTATTATCAGGCCATGAGATGAGTTGGCGGCAACTTTGGCTTTAATGCATTTCAAAGTTTGTGCAGGCAGCCTTGCAGAAACAGTAAAAGATGTGATATCTGAAAACTCTTCGTCCAAAATGACGTTCACATAAAAGAATGCATTAGTTTAAACATCATCACTGGTTTCAATTTGGCATTTTTTGCCGTTAAGGACAAATGTGTCAGCTTTTTTGTAGCTTTACCAAGTTAGGCTAATGTAAGGAAATGAGACAGTTTTAAATTAAAGTAAATAAGCATTCCTAGGTAAATAGGAGAAGTCTTAAGTTAACAAAGTCAAAATAGCTTAAAAAAGCAAAAGACACAAAAGGATCACTTAAGGTATAATTTTGTCAATGTGGGTCTGGAAACAGTTTCGCTTTCATTTATTTATAGTTGAATCTTCATGAAAGCATAGGAGTCTAAAAGACAAACAACAAATTTAAAGGAACGTGAGGAAAACTTAACACCCCCAAAGTGGACATACAAATCCTGATTCAGACATTAAATACGGATGAAATGAAATGAAAGGTCCTTCATTTTTAGGGCTAGAAACGTTAGAAAATCATACCAAGACATAGGACAAATAGGAACCAACTGCATAGTAAACTCTTGCCAAAACATGTTGAAATAAAAATATCTTTTCTATAGATAAATTCTGTCATTGTTTTGGTTTTTTGTTCAATGCAGAGATGTCTAGCTCTCGTAAAACTATTCATAGTTATCTTTGTACAAGAAGCTCCCTCCTCTTCCTCCTCAATGGACACTTATTGGGCAGTGCATCTGCAGACCGAGATCAGTCATTCCAGCTTGGAGCTTTGCAGGATGGATCCACCTGATTACTGAAAATGTATCAGGCAGATCCAACAACAAGATTACTCAGTGATGGTAGCATGACTGAAAGCTTTTAAGTTCTCCGTATTGGTTGATGAAGAGATTTTTGTTTTTCGTTTGAGCCTTGATACTGCTGCTGCTTTATCCATAATCGCTTGGTTTATGAGAAGCTGCTGGCTGTGGAAGTGTAAAGTGGGAGTAGTTTTGTCACAGTTGCAGCTTTAATCAGCAAGTTTAGGCATCTTTGATCAGGAAAAAAACTGCACACACCAAAGAACATATAAAGGTCATCCAGACGCTCAATAAGTGTTTGTCTCCAGGCTGTCAGACACTGTAACACTCTGTCCGTCTCCATCCATCTCCCCCTCTGAGGTTGACACTCAGTCTGTCCTCCTGTCACCCCGTCGCTGACACTGTGGTCGGGGAAAGAATGCAGATTCTCCTCTCTCTCTTCATCTGCTGTCAGTCCTCTTTACTCCTCCTGACCTCTGGAGACCTCTTGAGTGTCATTTGGAAATATGTTTTTGTCTTGTTAATTGCTCCTTGACATGATTCATGAAGTTAGCTATTTTCCATGCTCTGCTGAATGAAGGCTGCAAATGCTTCACATAATCACAGAGCAGCTTCTGAAAGAGATGTAAAGTAGACAGCCAGCACTACACTACATTTGTGTAGGAGTTAAAAATAAGGCTCCCTTGTTTTCATTACTTCAAATTGGACCTATAAAAGTGCTGGTCTGCATCAGAGAAGCGATTTCTTTCAGATGTACGATTGCCCCACTCTGTAGACCCTGAGCTGCTCTAATGATATGAAGCAGATGGTTTCTGTCTAGTTTCCTCTCCTCTCTGCCGCCTCAGCTGTCTCTGCCCCCCCTCCTTTCCCTTTATTTCTCCCAATCAATCTTTCACACGCTGTATTCTTCCACATCCCACTCACTTTGTTTCAGTCACACGGTCCCTTTAACAGGATGATTAGCCCTTGAATCTTGGCTTGGGAATGATACAAACAAGGTTAGGAAATACATCCAAGATCTTCAATGAGACAGTTTTGTTTATGAAGATAAGGTTGATATTGGTGTACGTTCAACTAAAAGGGGCCAGCCATAGTGTTCAATAAAGATGTTTTGTAATTATAACCACTAGCATTTAAGAAGTGGTGCATGTATTTTTGTAGGCCAACGTGGAACTTTCTTGACCGAAAGCCTATGGGATGATTCACTGTGATTTGGATAATACGGTCTGTTGCAAACAAAAAAATCCCAACTTTGCAATTGTTTAAAGTCTAAACATAATAGATGAGAGTTAAAAGCTATCATTAAAGAACTACAACATGATGGTTCAGTGTGGAAACAGCTACAATATTTTCCATGTAAGATTGAATTTTAATGTTTAAGAATTTCCTCTTGATCAAGTATCCAGTGATGATCAAGTTGGTCCTCAGGGCTTTGGCAATAGTGCATGATAATTTGGAAAAAAACAAGCAGAAATGCCTGCTCTGGATTTAAGAAAATCATTTTATGGTACCCTTTAGGTTAAATTTGTCTTGTCTCATTGGCAGATTATTTTAATTATAAGCACCTCATGTTTTCTTTTTAGTTTTTATATCTTCAAATAAGATCTTAATCCAGACATTTTAGGAAATTGTGTCTTAGAATCAGTCTGGTGAGGTGGTATTTTTGACATGAAATTGGACAAATACTCTAACCTGTATCTGAGTTTCTGCAGTGTCCAAACACAGCTATGCCTTCGTTGTATGCCTGACTTTACGTCTCCAAACAGTTTCATAGCATCAGCTGAGGGCCTATGCCTTCTGTGAACACTATTAAATTGCAAAAACTGAAAACCTTATAGTAGAATTTAAGCACTGAACTTCACGCTTCCCTCTGGTTGCTGTTGTCAGTCTGTGCTCTTTGCCACTCAGTGCCTGGCACTCAACTCTCTTGCACCACCCTCAATTTGCCACTTTTTTTCAGAACAGCTAATATAGTTAATGTAACCCACTAATTGATATGAAAATAGCAGGGGAGTTCGCACCACAGCCCAATATTAGCCCCCTCTAACTCCACCACTTGTGGAAACAGATAAAGCTGTGATTTTCCTCCATCTCTATCTTAATTATTTCTGCTTCTTTCCTCTGACTAACTCAGAGCGACCTCCCTCCTCCCCCACTGTCACACATCCTTTCCTCACAGTCATGCTGGAGGGAAGCCATGCTGCGAGCCACCAGCTCTCGAGCTCGATTCATGCCCTCCACACAGCTGTAGTTTACCAACATCAACACCCACCCTTTCTCACCGCTGCTAAGAAGGAGTGGAGAAAACAGAGGAGCAGGGAGCTGTTTAAAAGGATGTTTAATAAGGTGAGAACAAGGGAGCAGGGAGAGAATCAAAGGATGAAGAAATAAAGGAGTGCAGGACGGAGGATGTTTGATGAAATGAGGAGGCGGTGGGAGGGAGGATGGAGGCAGCTGGTGCAGAGGAGAGGGAGGATGGAGGTACCGTGAGAAGCAGAACTGTTGCATCTCTGCTGACATTAAATAGGCTTGAAGGAGTGCAGCGCTCACCATCAAAGACTCATTAATGGTTATGAGATTAGGAAAACATTCAGCAGATTAAGATGAATGTGTCAGTTTGAAGAGTGCAGTCGTAGATTTATGAAGGCGTGTTGCTGTTTCACTCTCTCATGAAGGTCAGAGAGAAAGTTCTGTATTAAAGCAGGGAAGCGTTGTTTCGGATGAATCATGAAGATATCTCAAAACCAAACACACGACTGACCTTTTGATCTTTCATGCTTTACGTTTTCTTTTACTTTCCATGACAGTGAAACCGTTTTAACACTTAAACCTTAGCACTGCTGCAGACCTCACCAAAAACCGAAAACCAACTGACACTAACTGACACAAGTAGAAGTTTGATGATCAAGTATTGAAGCCTGAAGTAATGATAGGATCGTTTGAAGTGTATATATTCAGATTTTAGAGACTAAAAATGTTATTGTAAAAATAAGGAATACTGTCATATTTTCCACTCTTAACTAATCCTTGAAAAAAGTCCTGGATCAACATCAACATTTGACTTGTATCAGTGCTCCCAGTGCTGAAAATGTCATCAAAAGCAGCTTATACATAACATGTTGGGTAAAATGATAGAAACCTTTTTGTTCTGAATCCACTCATCTGGTTCAGTTTTTTTTCTTTCGTATACAATTGTCCCTCAAATTTTTACATGTATGCACAAAATTATTTTCATTTCTTAGATACCATCATCTATATATTTGTTGATTGATGCCATTGTTATTTTTATGCTGTTGTAAGGGATAAAGGACATATGGGGAGGGGGTTTGTTTTGGGCTAGACCAGGGGTGGGCAAATTTGGCCCTTCATGTCACTCAATGCGTCCCACCAGTCATTTGCCAAAAAAAAACCAAACAATGTGGAAATATGAAGAAACAAAACAACAGTTGCTGAACATGATTCATCATGAGTAACCAGTACTACGTAATGCATAAATTAGGATAGGTGATAAAATATTTTTACTAACCTTAATTGCTGGTACATGCTTTGTGTTTTTAGAAGTAATCAAAGTCCTTACTTTGCTATGATTGTATCTCTAAAAATATTTTATGAGATATTAGAATAAAGTTTATAGTATTGGTAAAAAAACACATTTAGAAACTATGGTAATGGTAATAATTTTAAGCTTTAAAAACTTGTAAGAAGAAGCTTAAATTAGTTTTAGTTAGAATATGTAAGTTATATATATAAGTTTTTTGTTTATTTATATATTTTTCTTATTGAGAGTGTCAACAATATGTAACAGTGTGGCCCTCGGCCATGGAGAAAAAAGGAATGTGGCCCTGTTGGCATTGATAGCTGCCCACCCCTGGGCTAGACAAACCAGTATTTTGTAGCTGAGGCTGTTTGCTAACACTTCTTGTCATGTTCATCATTTATTTTTACTTTTGTTATATTTTTATCATTATAGTTTTCCCTAACCCCATCATTTTACCTTTTTCTCAATAGACCTGGAGGATTTTGACAGTGAGGTTATTGTAAATGATTTATCCTTTGCTCTGATCCTTATATAATAGCATGTACAGTAGATGTGAATATTGCATTATCCTATTTTGTTTCTTTCCACATTATCTGTATTTTTTACTTAGATACAATATATACACACAAATGCAACATTATATCCTGCTCTTTTAAATAATTTAATTTACTTTACAATATATACTTCTAAATGTATTGGATGCATAATGCATATATAAATACAGTACAGGCCAAAAGTTTGGACACAACTTCTCATCGATGTGTTTCTTTTTTTTTCGTCACTATCTATATTGTAGATTCTCACTAAAGGTATCAAAAGTATGAATGAACACATGTGGAATTATGTACTTACAAAAAAGTGTAAAATAAATGAAAACATGTCTTATAATCTAGTTTCTTCAACGTATCCACCCTTTGCTCTGATTACTGCTTTGCAGACTCTTGTCATTCTCTTTATGAGCTTCAAGAGGTAGTCACCTGAAATGGTTTTCACTTCTCAAGTGTGCCCTTCCAGGGTTAATTAATGGAGTTTCTTGCCTTTTTAATGGGATTGGGACCATCATTTGTGTTGTTCAGAAGTCAGGCTGATGCACAGCCACATATTATGGCAAGAACCAATCAGCTAATTTAAGAGAAACAAGTGGCTATCACTACTTCAGTGAGAATCTACAATGTAAATAGTGATAAAAATAGAGAAAATGCCATTGAATGAGAAGGTGTGTCCAAACTTTTGGCCTGTACTGTATGAATATGTAAAAAAAGGATGATGAGGAGAAAGACCCGGTCTTTCTGTAAAAGGATTTTTTCTGATTATCCATTAAATAAAGGATGAAAAAAATGTCTCAGAGAAGTGAGGGTAGAAGTTCTCCCAAAGTCTTAAACAACATTAACCATATTACCTTTTAGGTAAATCCCTCCTCTGAAATGGAAAATGACCAATCATGGTGCAGACCAGGAGACACCACACCCCCTTAGACTGTGAACACACCCATTTAAAAAACTGCAACTTTTAGACTCAAATACTTTTCACGATGCAAGGAAATTAAAGTAATTGTTTATTTGGTACCATCATAGTCAGGGTTAAGTTTGTCAGCCGAAGAGTGAGTGTGGCTGATTCAGTAAAAATGATCAAACCATCAAAACTGGCAGCAATGGGGAAGTGGTCAAACAAATGGAGAGTATGAATGACTCGGAGTCAAAGAAAAGATTGACAGAATAAAGGTGTGATGTGGTGCCTTTAGAAGACAATTAAAGAAGAATCAAGAGGGTCGTAGCATCAGGATGAAACAAAGCTTCACGGAAGGCTTCTTATACTTTCTTTGGTTAACAAACACCTCTCTTTTAGGGTCCTTGTCAGTCTAGCAGAGTTTGATCATCAGTTCTTAATGAGAAGTGTTAAAAGTAGAATAAACAGTTTGTCTATCAGCAGGGACTGTTTCCTCTTAAATATCTCTGTTCTGCTGTGAGGTTAAGACTGAGGAAGTGAGTATCTCTGCAAAAACAGGCAAACGCTAAATCTGCACCTATATGTCATTTTGAATGTTCATTATTACGTAAACAGTGCTTTAGATAAAACGTCTTTATGCATTTTATTTGTGTAAATCTTCTGTAGACTTGGTGGCAGAGTAAGTCATTGAGACAGGAGGACCAGACCAGACCAAGACCAAGAACAGGAAGTTGATGGGTTGCATGTTTGGGTGTGTTTGTATGCAGATGTTGGTTGGCTGGGTGTGATATAGATAACACTGGTTATACAAAGATTAGACAATCTTTGCTTAGCTCGGAGATCGTGGATACATGACGGTCATGAACTTATTTTCAGTCTACCCACCTTGCTATGTTGATTTTATCAGATGTGACCATTTGCGTGTTTATACGAGATAACAGCAGGTTACTGTAGATTGTCATGAAGGCATCAAAACTGAAAGACTGTAGATAAGGTTTGTAGAAAATGCGGCACCTGATAGGTGGGTTTCTCATCTGCAGGGGATTTCTGACTGTATGAGTGTGTGCTGAAGTGTGTTGGACATCAAACATCAACTTCCTCTACATCCACGTGTGCTGACACACACTCATAAACCACTTTTGTGTCGGGTGTGTTTCTGTCACAGCACATGCCTGCGATGTGCGATTTGTTTAGTTCAGTTTTTGTACAGCTTTAACTTCTACCCCCTGGAAATAATTGAACTTTTTGTTTTAATTACCTTTTTGAAACTATACAAACTTACTGGATTCTACTTAGGATGAGCTTCAGGAGTAAAATCACCTTCAGGAAGAGGCTTAAGAGCAAACGGGTGCGATCGGATTTCAACCGGCTGAGTATTGTACGTATCTTTATGTCTGTCTTTCTAGTATCTCAATATCAAGATCGCTCATTCTCAGTCGCCCTCTAAATTATGATTCATCGACTGTCACATGGCTTTATGTTACTATCCTGCGCACATGTTTATGCTGTCAGTAATAGTTGTGATTTCTAAAGCTGTGTTGACCATAGACTGCTGCCTTTATACAGATTTAGAGGTTTTACATATTTGTGCT
Organism: Scarus forsteni; assembly: GCA_036419115.1. Lineage (NCBI taxonomy): Eukaryota > Metazoa > Chordata > Actinopteri > Labriformes > Labridae > Scarus > Scarus forsteni. Next base: position 12,101,104 of record JAZDUH010000270.1, read on the forward strand.
TCATTTCCTACAATTTCAACTTATTCCATCTATGCTAATCAGTCCTGTTTTGTACAATCAAATTAAGTGTTTTAGTGTTTACGTGAATATCAATGTCACGCATCGGAGGACCTAACTGCCACGGTACAGTAATAACCAGGGTCGACTGATTCGGGGAAAGCCAGGCTCTCTCATGAAACATTCTGACGTCACAGGAGTCAGACCAAAGTCAGTGTTAGTGTGTGGAAACCAAACCCAAGACTGGTGGGGTCACCTGCTCTTGCATTTATTCATCTGTGAAGCGTGTCATTTTTTACTCAAATCTGTTTTCCAGATGAGCAAATTCTGAGTCATTTTAGTTTGAGAATTATTATTAAGGCTGCTCAATATGCTTGTTTACATTATAAATCAAATGCTCAAGTGTGTATTGTTTTCTTGACTGAGGCACACCCAATAGTGAGCCGAAATGTCAGGGCAAATCATATTCATACGACAACAAGCCTCTAAAATGCGTTTTAGTATGCTGGTTCGATTTTCTCCACTATTAACTAATTATGTTTGACTAACAACTGTGATGCTCATGAAATATTCACTGGAAAAATGGATTAACTCATTTGAGTCTGTATTGAATTTCATAAAGTCAGTTGCAAAATATTGACAGATTTAAAATTCAAGAATTAGAATAACCAACCAATCCATAAAGCCAAACACTCTGTTCGTAAAGCATCAAATCAAACTGTTATTTTATGACACTTTACAAAAGAGTAGGTTGGCACCATCCTCTGTACTTTATATGCAAATATATCTTATGATATATATGATATTTGCAGTCTAGAAAATGGTCTTCATGTTCTTAATAGTGGATCAATAGGTGTGTATCAGCTTTGGCCATAGTGTCATCAGCAACAGTTCAGTTTAATGCATCCTTAATTTTCATGGCTGACAATCTTACCTGGGAGCTGATGTGTAAAGTTTAAATGAAAAGAACTGGAACCTGAGATCTAAATAATACATTTGAAATGTTTAAAATATGGATCTACATGTGTACACAGATCACGCTGATGTATTCTGAAAGGCAGGGAGCAGATTCTGTCTACAGTATGGATGGTAAAGTAACAGGAACACAGAGGGCTGCTCTAAAACAGATCACCTTTCTGTGTTGCTGTTTCCTCTCTTGGTTTTGTGCCAGTGGGCCTGTTTTGTCTGTTAGTGTAGCTGCGGTGGGTAAAAGCTAAGTTGTGCGTGTGAACAAAAACCAGAGATCATTACTTCCTCACCACAGCCTGCCTCAGCTCTAACTCTGCTGCGCTCGCTGTTCTCTGTAAGACAGAAGTACTTTAACATACTCTCCATGTTTTTTAGCACATGTTTGAAATTATCTTTTCTGTGTGCATGAGAGAGACGCTCTGGCCAGTTACATAACCCTGCAGCAGACTGTTACATGTCTTATAGAAAGGAGAAAGTTTTGTCTCCCATGCATCACAGTTTTACTTGTTCTCCTTTGGGGTTTTAACACTGAAGGGGTCTGATGACGTTTAGAGGAGTCCACATTTAGAGGCAGTCTTTCTCTGTTTGAGGTTTTCAGGTGTCTGAAGGTTCCTGTCTTTTAGCTTTTCTATTTGATTCCATGAACTTGAGTTGTATTAAACTGTATGCCTGGTGAAATAAATCTGCCTTCAATTGCACTGTCCCTTCATAGAAGTTAAAAATATCAGTGTAGTTTCTGTGAGATGTCTCTCAGCCTCTCTGTTGCTGTGCAGTTACTTCCTCTTTGATTATTTTAGGTCCTCATGATGTCATGGTAAAACACCGGAAATCTGTCTGTAATGGCTACAGTTTAAGAAGCGTTATGAAAACATCCAGTCAAAATATTATCATGAGTCTGTTTCTGTGTTAGAAACACATTATCTTATTATTATGGAAAATGGATTAAAGACATTTCAACAGGCCTTCTGCTGATTTGACATTTTTCTGTATTTAAAGCTAGGGTTGGTAATTTGATTTAGATACACTTTTTGTTGTACTGGTTAAAATGACTGTTATGACTACAGCAAGAGTAAAACAGGGGAAACACCAACCAAACCCACAGCAACTCATTCCGAATTTATTAAACCAATCAAATCACATGATTGTTGTTATGTCCACAGGCCAAAAGTTTGGACATGCCTTCTCAATTCTATGTGTTTATTTTCATCACCATTAACATTGTAGATTCTCACTGAAGGTATAAAAACTATGAATGAACACATGTGGAATTATGTACTTCACAAAAAAGTGTGAAATAACTAAAAACATGCCTTATATTCTACTGAGCTGGAAACCAGCGAGATGAAGTTTCAAAGCTTCAACTCTAGCAAGCGTTAGTCTTTACCACAGAACAGCTATTAGGTCATCTCACTGTGCAGTGGGTCTGCATCTGCAGAAACATTAGCATGGTAATGAAAGCAATATTCTAGTTTCTTCAAAGTATCCACCCTTTGCTCTGATTACTGCTTTGCAGACTTTTGGCATTCTCTTGATGAGCTTCAAGAGGTAGTCACCTGAAATGGTTTTCTCTTCTCAGGTGTGCCTTTCCAGGGTTAATTAATGGAGTTTCTTGCCTTATTAATGAGGTTGGGACCATCATTTGTGTTGTTCAGAAGTCAGGCTGATGCACAGCCGACAGCGCTATTAGACACTTTCAAAATTAATATTGTGGCAAGAACCAATCAGCTAAGTTAAGAGAAACGAGTGGCCATCATTACTTTAATGAGAATCTACAGTGTAATTAGAGATGAAAATAAAGAAAACGCATTGAATGAGAAGGTGTGTCCAAACTTTTGGCCTGTACTGTACATTTAGCTGGCATGCACAGGCTCCGATTCAATGCACATAGCTGAGCTAAGAGGGATCCAAGTCCGCTGGCGAATGCTTACCTGTCCAGTTTTAGCTTTGAAAATAGAGGAAGCCAGCTGTAAGCAATCTCATAACCCCAACCAAACTCCAGTATACCTTACATTTTCAGACAGATGTACGAGAAATCTAAAATTAACACTTTGTTTTTCCTGGTTTGTGCTGCTGGGCTCTAATCTTGTGACAACTGCCACCCAGCCTACTGCAGGTGGCAATTCTCGCGAGGCTTTTTCTTCATCTTTAGTTTTATGGCTGTTGGCTTCAATCATTTTGGAGCATTACCGCCCCTTTTAGCTAGTGATTTACGGAACAGAACACAAGCCGGATAAAAAGAAAAGTATAAGAATACTATGACATTATCAAACAACATAAAACCTGAGGAGACATATTATCTGGAGAATTGATCTAGTAAGACACAAACAAGTTTTTTTATTTGTACCGTATTGATGTTAAACTCCCCACGACCTGTGTTTGACAGCCATAATGTGATCCTCATCCAGTGTCCTTCTGTCTCCATTTGCAGCAAGAGAAGCCGAAGCTGATTGATCCTCTCGACTATGAGACCGTCATCTCTGAACTGGGGGATGAGCTGAAGGAAGACCCTCTCAGAGACCTGCTCCTGTTCCCTGACAATGATTTCTCGGTAAGTCCGTGGATGTGGTCTGATGATTCAGAGGTTCACATGGTGTACAGTCAGAACAATCTGAGCAAGACTCAAATCTGACTGACTGGATAGTTTGAGGTTTTTTAAGTGGACTCGCTCGAGGTCTATGATAGGAGAATATGATTGTCACTAAAGCTATGGGCTAACTTTGTCCGTGAGGGGAGATAACCAGTTATGGACACTAGGGTATATATAGCCAATGGTGCCAGCAAAAGCCTTGGAATTGTCTGTCCATAAAAAGTCCTTGTGCTTTGAACTGAGCTGTTTAAGAGCACAAACTGGAGTACAAACTGATATAAATCTGATTCTTGACTTTAAAAGATGGGCCACTGTTCTGTTTTTCCTAGATGTGAAAACAGACAAAATTCTGATTTCACCTCTTTCTGTCATATGAGGTGGGTCTTTGCCAACTTTGGCTTGTTGTTTTGACTATGGGTATCAGTAATCCCCCTCTGCAACAACAGAACATCATGTTTGCAGTGTCCATTTTACTGATCAAGGCAAACATACTTGACAGCAATGGGCCTTGGGGTTCCTGGACATGGGCTCACAGTTCATGCATCTGCACCACCAGGTAACATGTGATCCGTCCTGCTACTTTGTTTCCACAACAGCTGTTTCACATCTCTCTTTCCACCCCAGGCTCAAATCTGCAAAAGTATCTTCTGTGTATTTGGCATAAAGATATACTCTTGTGCCCGTGACTAATGGCATGTCCTGGTCAATCAATCAAAATTGTTCTTTTTCAGTGAGGATAGTGTTTATTGTTTCATTTTTGAAATTATTTATGTTATCTTTATTTAGTCAGAAAGTCCTATTGAGATTAAGAAACCTGGCCAAGGCAATACAATGTTACAAAACTACAAAACATCATCAAAACATTAAATAGCACAACTCACATTTTAAAAGAGACTTTCAATGTACAGTGACCTTCTAAGAAAAACAGCGACACTTCACCGTCATCACGCTCTGTATGGTCTTTAAAACTTTCTCACTGATATCAATTATTTTATCTTGAGCTGTTTTTGGAGGTTGTTCTATGCCTCGGTTGCTCTGTGAGGAAAAAGCAGTGTTCCCAAGATCTGTAAGAGCTCAAGAAACTAGGAGAAACAAATTGGAGGAGCACAGCAGGTAACAAGTAGAGCTGATTTAGGTTGCAGAGGTATGATGATAAATGACCAAGTATTGCTTTGTAGATGAAAATGTGCCAGTGCTGTTGTCTGCAGACTGATGAGAATGTCCAGCCTCCTAGATCATAAAGTGCCTTTTTTAAACCAAGAAACTGACAGAAAACCTTGTTTATTCCACTCATTATCATCAGGTTCTCATGTCATTGACATCGTATCAGGCATCAACATACTCAGTGCTAAGTTGTTCATGAGGAGCTTGAGCTTAACCCTTTGATGCCTGAAAACACAAGTTATTGCCAGAAAATTCCACTAACTTTAGGGACACTTTCTACATTAAAAAAAAAACAAAATTTCCATTAAATTGAACATATATATTCTTTTGTGTCTTATTTGATAGATTAGGTGTTTATAAGTAAGGACATATTTATAATTTATTTGAATGTATTTAGATGTTTTTCCATAAATTGTTGACCATATTGATTAGGTATCATAAAAAATATGTATCAAATATGATACAACAGGCTTTAAAGGGTTAAACCTAACTCACTCTAATAGAGGAGAAGAGTCAAACAAATTTCATAAGTGTAAATGTTCCCTAAGCCATTTGGTTTGACAATTTTGATTGTTTACATTTTTACACTGGGACCAGTTATTTTGACAGTGGAAGCAGTTTGAGGTTAAAGGATAAGTTTGGTTTCTACAGCTTTCACATTGTTTATAGAATGAAGTAGAACAATATACTCACCCAGAAGGCTTTCCTGATCCAAACAGTGCTTCAGGAGATATTTATTTATTTATTTATTTTTATTTATTTATTTTTTTTATTTTTTTTAATATAATTTTTGGGCATTTTGTGCCTTTATTGATAGGAGAGAGACAGTGGATAGGCTTGTGAAAGGGTATGAGAGAGTAGGGGAAGACACTCTGCAAACTGGTCACAGGCAGGACTCGAACCTGGACCGGCAGAAGCACGTACATGGGGTGCCTGGTTGCTAACCACTCCGCCAAACCAGCACCCCTTCGGGAGATATTTAGATCCAAAATCGAGCGGCGGACATCCGTATAATGGTAGCACACGGGGCATGTATAGCGCAGCTTCTAAAACTGCATTAATCGTCCAAAAACTCATTAGTTTCACCAATATTTCATCATGGTCCGCTCACACTAATCTTCCACCACAGTCTGTGTCGCTCCAGATATGTCTTTGTGGCTGTGCTGACCTCTGAACTGAAACTGCTCTCTGGCCAGCTGTTCTTCTCTTTGCCTCCGCGTCCTCCTTTCGATGAGCTCCTCATCTGTAAACTCTGGCTCGAAACTGTAAGGACACCCATCATATTCAAAGTCCTCCACAACAACTTCATCCGATAGATATTTGTCCATTTTGCACAAAACTGGAAGGAGAAAGTTGTTGTGTAGCCAGCGGTCTTCCCATGAAACAATAAGCCGTACTGCGCATGCGCGGAGGCAAACGTAAACAAAGTCTTCAGTTCAGAGGTCAGCACAGTCACAAAACATGTCTGGAGTGTAGCAGAAAGAACTGGACTCAATCTGCAATCCTTTTGAAACACAAGAGCGCGCACTTACTGAGCTATAGACACCCCACTTAGAATATAGAATAAGAGTAGGTAAAAAAATTAAAGTTTAGGAATCTATTACAACTCTAAACAATAGTGACAAAAAGAAATAATAAAAATGGCAAAATAAAAATGTAGGCAACTTTGACGTTAAATTAACAAAATGTATTCATAAAAACAGACTAAGCAAAGAAAAATAATAAGTATAAGCCATACATTTATAATAGTGAGAACCTACATAAAAGCCAGACTAAAAAGATTGCTTGCAGACAATGTTCATGCACGAGAGTTGAGAGTGGAAATAAATCAATTTCAAGTTCAATATAATGCAATAGAGCTAGCTAGAAATATTGATCATCAACCTTTATTTTGTTTTTTAAGTCTAGACTAACCTGAGAATTGCCCGCAACAATAATGTAACTTCAGTTGGTTATGTGACGCAGGAATCAGTGGGTGAATCATTGTGCTATTCTGTGGTAAATTTTGTCATAACTTTTAAGAATATCAGAGAATGTCTGATATTTTATAGATTTGTTAGAGCCATTGTTGTGGATTTCTAGAAAAGTGAGTGAACCATGTCATTTACGGAAAAAGTCTTCATTCGTTCCCCCTGGATATAAGCTTTTTAAATAGAAGAAATCCAAATGCTTCTCTCTTTTTTCTGATACAATCAATTTGACCACCGCTTTTAGTCTGTTTGATGCATAAAGAGACTCAAAGATAGAGGGGATGAAAGGGAGCCAAGGTTCAAATCAGTTATTGGCAGAAAGGGATACTCTTAAAATACTGTGGATGGACATGACGTTTTTGTCCTTTTGTTGGATGTTTTGAAGGCACTTGATAGTGTATAATATATCACACTCAGAGTTCAGATAGTTAGCTCATAAGGCTGGAAGTAAATCCAGTGTACTGTGGGAAACACACTGACGTGCGTATTTATTTGACAATGATTTACTGTTGTTTATTATGCTACACGGAAAATCTTTCTACCCCTGCATGATACACTTATTAACTTTAATCATGCATGTTTAGCATTAGACTCTTTTCATTACAGGCAACTATTTATTGTCGGCGGCTCTCTTAAGTTCTGTGTTTATTATTGCTTTCATTACCATGCTAATGTGTTTCTGCAGATGCAGACCCACTGCACAGTGAGATGACCTAATAGCTGCTCTGTGGTAAAGACTAACGCTTGCTAGAGTTGAAGCTTTGAAACTTCATCTTGCTGGTTTCCAGCTCAGTCTGGCCTCAGCACAATCTCCTCTGATTCTCTTTGTCTCCACAGCCCACAGTCAATTTTTATAATTGTAAGTGAAAGTGGCTTGGCAGAGTATTGCTAATGCACAAAAGGCATTTACTAGATCTGCTCCATTGCCAGTTGGTTCATGAGCTCAGTGCTCCAGCCAGCTGATTGGGTCGTATAAATCAAAGTCTGTGTGTTTACACTCAAAGATCTTTAGTGCTGACTTGTTTTTCTTTCTGTTCTGCACAGTCACTTTTCATACTATTTCAATACTTCTTTTGGAGCCTGAATAAAGCTTATGTGATTGATTTGTTGGTTCTCTGCTCACTGATCGTGTACTTACTGGCAGGATACATGTGTTGGGTTTTAGGTGAGTTATAGCTCTTACATGAGATCTCATTGTTCTTTTTCATCTTTTCTGTGACCAGTAAGTAGTTTATAGAAGAATGAACTCGGTCTTTAGATTGCATACTTGATATAGTAGCCATTTCCACTGATTATAAGAGACTTTGGACTTCTTTCCTGTAAAAGTCCCTTGTAAATATTGGCAGTTGTGGTTGTTTTTTTGGGGGGGCTTGTTCCATAAGTGCAGCTGCTTATTTAGGCTTGTTCTGCTCCCAACTCAAGGAGAGACCTTATGCATGCTAACGCTAATTATTTACTCCCACTCTAAACACAAACATAATTTTATATGTAAAAAGGAAAAACAAAAGGAAGGAGCAACATGATATTTCCACTAAAAATAAATGCTTTTAGCCAGAATATTTCTCTCTGATGTACCAATTTCTATTTCCATTTTGTTGCCTTCATCATTAAACAGTTGTTGAGGATCAGCGTAAAGCTTAAAATAGCCATAACAATGTTTGTTAGGCTAGAAAATTCAAAAATAGACTGTTTAGGGATAAGAGGACATCTGATTGAAAAGAAACTGTGGGCTGTACGTGTGTACATTTAGACGTATGTATAAACACATATGTGTTTGTGTGTAATTGTTTGTTTTGGGCTTGTTTTATTGACCTGGTTGCTTGTTTCACTGTAAATATCTGGCAACACTGAAAATGCAAACATTTGGCATCAGATCTGGTTCCCTGGTGATATGTTCATTCGTAAACAGCAGATCATAACAAGACAGGATGTTGCCTCAGGCAGAGTCACACCTTTACCAAATTCTATGCCAACATCCAGATGCTGATATACTCCAACCATCAACTGTCAGGCAGCCGTCAAAAACCACAATTTTATTTACCATGAGTATCACCTTTGTTTGGGTGATAGCCTTCTCACAAGAAAGAAAAAATACTGCTCAACATTAACACATATTTTAACTTCAAAATGTATTTGCTGTGTGTTAGCTTAAAAAGTGTTAACTTGTATGAATTACGGAAATTCAACCTGCCTGTGAAACCAGACATGCGTGGAAAATAATTGCCGTACAAATACTGTTGTGTTTGTGTGGTTTAAAAACTGCTTGGAATCCATTTATTGGGGGTCAGATGTTGGTGTATGACAAAACAATAAATATAACATACAGAGTGCCACACTTTATGTTATGCCGAGGTCAGACATGATTTTTATCGTCAGTAACAATGGCCAGACCACAGAGCCATAAATTCACCCAGTGACCTGCCTGATGTGCATGACAGACTACACGACTGTGACCAACTGTGTAACAGCTGATGTGATGGCTGTGAAAGGAGGAGGGGCGACACTAAAGACCACAAACCAACACACACTTTATTTAGAGAATAGCACTTCTGCACTTCAGACCTTTTGTTAGATCGCTGATAAATGTGAGCAGTCACTCATCGTGTTGAATCTGATGTTTCTCTTCAACATTTACAGTTTCATGCAGTTTTTGTAGCTCTTCTTAAACACATCATAGCGGTAGGGTTGTGCTTTTTCACAACTTTATGAAAGCATACCGGGGCCGCACAGTGGCGCAGCAAGTAGTGCACGCGCCTCACAGCAAGAAGGTTCGATTCTCGGGTCGGACAGGGGCCTTTCTGTGTGAAGTTAGCATGTTCAACCCGTGCATGCATGGGTTCGAGTGTGAACGTGAATGGTTGTCTGTCTCTCGATGTGGCCCTGCAATCGTCTGGTGACCAGTTCTGAGTGTAACCCACCTCTCGCCCAATGACAGCTGGGATAGGCTTGAGCCCCCCGACCCCAAAAAGGATAAAAGGGTATAGAAAATAAATGAATGAATGAATGAAAGCAAACCTTTCATATGTCTCCTGGTTCTCCAGAAGCTCTCAAAGCAAAAACCTCAGGTTGTTTGAATCTGTGATTGTAACACATGCAGAGCTCCCTGTAGTTGACTGGTGTTCATTTTGTCTTCAGTTTCTTAGAAATACTTTTTTATTTTCTTTTATCTCAGACATAGAGCTCGGCAAAAAATCAATTAAATCAATTAATTCGAATTATTTTCTGCAGAAGATTTAAAAAATTTAAAAATCGAGATTTTTTTTTCCTGCCTTAGTCCAATTGTAAGTAGTTGAAATTTAAAAAAAAAAAATAAAAATTTTCATGATGGTCGGCCTTGTGGGGTTTGCACAAGCACTTTTATAGGCTTGTATTTGTTATTTAACCTGATAAATATTTATCAGAGAGTTTCATGCTGATACTGTAAAAATACCTCAGCCTTTTAGTGTTTATGTAGACAAACCTGCCTACATTTGTACTACATAATCAACCTTTTATGACCCAGACTTTGACTTTAAGAGGGAAACATTTAGACAACAAAAAGGCAAAACTTGATTTGTTTCATTTTTATGTCACTGGGAGTTTTGTTTCTTTTAGGGAGGGAAAAATCGATTAAAATCATAAATCGAGTGTTGTGGAAAAAATTATTTTTTATAATATAATTATAATATAATTATAATAATTAATTATTATTTCTAGGCCATATCGCCCAGCCCTACTCAGACATGTATGCTTTTCACATACCTTGACATGTTTCTGCGGGAACTTCCCTCTTCCTCAGAAGTGTCACTTGGTGGTAGGTGTGACGTGAACAGTGATGAGGGGGCATACATGTCCTCACACACTGGTGAACAGACAGTGGGAGGTGGCATCGCCCCGTCAAAACAATTGACATGAGTGTCACACCTCCGTAACACCAGCTGACACGACACACCTACCACCAAGTGACACTTCTGAGGAAGAGGGAAGTTCCCGCAGAAACATGTCAAGGTACGTGTAAAGTATACATGTCTGAGATAAAAGAAAAAGAAACAGTTTCAGAGCTCCCTGTGCTCTCATTGGTCAGTGTCTCTGACGTGGAGAGACAAATCTTAGGAGGCAGCACAAAAAAAAAAACATGCCAGACTTTCTGTCATGGAGATGAGATGGAAGGACTGATTTCTGTGACCGATGGGTCCTGAAACCCTAAGACTGACAGGATCTGAAAAATCTGGCATGGTTGTAGCCTTTGCTGATTGAGCTAAAGCATATAACTCATATAATTAGTCCCACAGTTAAATAACTATTTATTTCTTACCCCACTACCTCTGGGATTTAGATTTAGATTTAGATTTAGATTTATTGGTCCCCAGAGGGGAAATTTGTTTCCACTGACTGTACATTACAAAGGGACAGCAACAACAACAACAACATTGCACCTCACAGACAACAGCAACAACAATGGACATCATACAGTCGACATAACAGTGCAAGACAAGGAAATACAATACGATACAATATGAGCTGCAGACAGGTCAGTGGGGCCTGCTGTTCAGGGCAGCTATGGCTAGAGGGATCAGGCTTTTCCCCAGGCGAGCCCTTCTTAACTTGATTGTTCTGTACCTGCACCCTGAGGGTAGTGGGATAATGTATTGGTTCAGTGGGTGGGTGATATCCTGTACTATAGTGTTTGCTAACCGAGAGATGGACCTGTTGTTTAATTCTGTGAGGTTGGGAGTGGGTAGACCAATGATTTGTGTAAGGGCTTGTGTAAACAGAGGGGATAACGGCAACAAAAGTCAGCTGATGTTGGGGGGCGTTTTTGTTCCATTCAAGACACTGAAATGTTAGACTATGCAGTTTTGAGTTGAAAAAGTCCTGCAAGTACAGAATACACTGCATGTGGACATAGACTCTAAAATTATGAATTTAGCTGATGCAGATGTTTCCATTGCATGTTTTGGCTGAATCATCCTACAATGTAGTTATTTTCCCCAATGTTCAATCATGAAAATAAATCAGAGTCAATACAAGAGGTCATTTTAAGCATTCAAAAAGGGGAAAACTTCTCTGAATCAGCAGCTGGTGAGCCAGTGTTAAATTGGTGTTACACAACAGAAGAACATCTGAAGCTGGTATCTGTTCACTCCACATTAATTTGCAGATGGTCAGATTTTTTTTTTAATGGAGTGATATCGCCTGAGACAACTGCATAACTAATGTTAATGTGCATCTCTAACTACTAAACCTTAGAGTCTGTTATCTATAGATACTGATATTGTGATAGTTCTGTTGTACAACCCTAGCAAGACCTTATTACCTCCACCAAGAATGTTGTGCTATTGCCAGCATGTTTGTTTGTTAGTAATGTTACGATGAAACAGTAGTTTTGCTGGACGGATTCTGCTGAAATTTTCAGAGGATGTTTGTAATGGCCCAATTTAAAATTATTAGATTTTGGTGGTGATAAATAGCCATTAGGGAATGATAATTTTTTATCAATAACTGTTTAACTATTAATGATATCAACATGATTCCAGATGCTAGTTTTGGGTTTACAGGGTCAAGGAATCATATAATGGTGGTTTTGCTTATACTTTTGTAGATGGAACATCAATATGTGAGCTACCTTGGCGGAGTGCTTCTTAGTTTTTATCTATTCTCTCTCTCATTAAGGGTCTTTCTGGTTCCTTTATCCCTGTAGGTATCCACTGTGCCTCAGGAGAATCGGACTCTCAAGTCAACAGTTCCAGAGGGGGCAGAGCTACAGGCCGAATGTCTGCTGGTCAGACAGGTGAGTTATTAGCTTTTGCGTGTGTGTGTGTGTGTGTGTGTGAGGGTGCATGTCTGCAGGATCTAACTCAGACCGGTGTGGTTTTGTGGTCTAAAGGGAGAAAGTTTTCAGTTGGTGGTTTGGTTTGTCACTTTAAGCTGCTCTTAAAATAGGACATCTGGTAACGGAGCAGCATTTTCATCATGTCTCTAAAATAAACCAGATGTGTTTGCCTGTCTTCAAGTCTTTATGTAGGCTAAGGCCATCAGGGCCCAGCTCAGATTAAACTGTCATCCTCTCCAGTGGAGAAATGATATCTGAGTGAATGGAAACTCCCCAGACAGTCCTGTCACAGCTCACTGGAGACCTGCCAGAGTGTCTGACTCTTTTCATCTGAGTACCTGCCGTCCTGGCCTTTAGATGATTAAATGTTGGACCTGATCACAGTTTGTGACAATGTTAGCAAAATATTTAAATTTCTCAAAATGTGACATTAAAGAGAATAGAGCAGAGAAGGAGCTGTAAAACTGCCTTCAAGCCTTAGTGAATTGTTCATGCACTGTTCACAGTCATACGCACAGATCCATTTCAGCCCTGAAGACAGACAAGTGATCTATTAAGATGTTAAGATGTCCTGATTTGCACATTCCTCAGAGACCGAGTCTTAATTCACTTCCTTTTATAATTTAAATAATCTGATGATGAATCCCAGCCTGTACATTAGGAACTTGGCCTCAGGAGAGTCGAGTGCTGACTGTTTCTTCATTGTAGTGGAGCTCTCTTTATTGTCTGCAGACTTGACAGCCGCCCCAGGTACAACCTAGGAAGAGGAGACGCCATTGTTTTGTAAACTAAATATTTAATTGAATCTCTGCTCTTCCCTCCAGGCCTGTAAATATTACAACTCAGAGCTGAATGTGGTCCAGTTCAAGTACGATGACTACGCTGGAGACTACCGCCTGCTGCCCAGGTAATAAACTCTGACACAGCCCTATGCCAGCGTTTACAGTGTGGATTTAAATATTGATGCCTGTGTGTCACAAATAGTCCTGATGGGAAATAAGAACACGGCAACAGCGATGCATAACGCTGTGAAGTGGTGCAGGGGTGACATATTTTTTATGGACTGAAGAGAAAGTGAGCATCATAATGGTTCTCTTGACTAATGGTCTGTAGGATTTTTCTCTGAGCTTTTGACCATTGCTGATAAAAAAGTTTTATAGCCAGAAAAAAATTATAGAACTTACACATTATTTTCTTTGTGACAATCTTAACGCACCTGCTTTTCACGTTTAATAAGCTTAAACATAATCTGGAAGAGTAAAAAGCTATTTTTAAGCTATTGTCAAACTTCAAAAGGGCTGTTTCACATCGAAGCAAATGCAATTTTTACCTCCGCCAAGGAGGTTATGTTTTCGGGAGAGTTTGTCTGTCCGTCTGTCCGTCTGTGAACAAAATAACTCAAAAAGTAATGGATGGATTTTGATGAAATTTTCAGGAAATGTTCAGCATGGGAAAAGGAAGAACTGACTCGATTTTGGTGTTGAGCGTCTGGCCGCCATGGCGAAAAATGTGATATCTGTGACAACTACTGAACTAAAATAGATATCATTATGAATCCAGTTGCTAATGGTATGTTTTCATGGTCAAGGAATCTAAATATTTTGATGAAATATGAAAGGTAGGACTAATATTTATGGTCAAAATCACAATATGGCTAAGGACTGTGGCGCTGGCAGAGGTCTGCGCTCTCCGAGTGCTATTCTAGTTACAATGGAAAACGTCTTGTTGTGACCTCTTGTTTGAGAATTTCATCTCAATCCAATGGCCTGGTCAAGCTGGTCTTTATTGCTGTGGTAATCTAACCATATGGCGCAGCTGGATATGCCTGATTCAATGTCTGTAAACAGGCAGATCCACCTTGCCAAGGTCCAATCTACATTTGTGCTCAGCCCAAAGCAGCACAGCCCAGTTAGCGTCCTTTAGATCTGGAAGAGGAGGGAGCTACAAGTGAGGGAACAGCAGGAAGTGACTGCTTGTACAGAGCTTAGCATTGATGCTAACAGATGTTGTAGTACTTTTATGAGACCTGGACCACATTACTTTATTACATGAAAAACAAATAACAATACTGAAAGGATTTCTTTATTTCATTTAGTGCCTTACATGGCTTCAATAGCACCCACCTACTAAATTATCTGATTGGCCCATAATGATGTGATTGGCAGAGTGATCATCCAAACAGATGCCAGAAATGCTTTGAAAGGTTCCCAAACACTTTCTATGGACTGTTGCCTAGATGGACTGGTGAAATATATTGAACAGTCCATTTGGTGTGTAATGTTAGTGGCAGTGGTGTATAAATCATTGGTTATAAAAATGCTTGCAGTGGGGTTGGTGGCCATTTTCTGAGTTTGTGTTGTCAGGTGTGGTATATTTAACTACTTAAAAAATTAGGATTCAGACTTGTTTGACCTACTTACTTGATTCAGTAGGTGCTCTACGTGTTTTTCCTCCCAAAATCACAGACCCAGAAGTATCCCCTGGCAGTCAGAACAACCACTTTTTGTTACTTTCAGATGGGGGATTATTAATAAGAACAAGATGGCCGACAGTGTTAAGTGAGGAGGATGTTAGATGGAACATTGGAACATTTCACTCAAACTAATGTTTACACTCTAAGTTTTCTCGATCCCTTTCATGTCACTAAGCCGTCAGACAGCCACTTATCCAGTCAGTCATTTATTTAAATCAGGCTGTCAGTCACTCAACTGGTGTTTTGTCAGTCCCAGTGAGGCTGACCCGGAGCAGCCCTGCAGTTCCTGCTTTCAACCACAGGAATGTCAGTCTTCCATCCCTTGGGTGTCCACTGTACTCTTTGGGCTAGTTCACATGACCTCTGAACTGACAGCTAGGATAAACTTTAAAGTTTAAACTCAAGTGAAAGCAAAACAGCACCAACTTGGGCCTTGTGTCATGCTGCTGTGGATTCAGCATAAAAGCACAAACTCTAGAGAGCAAACAGAGCTAACAAGCTAACTATTGCTCTCAGTTTCTTTATTGTGTTTATGCTGTCTAATATTGTTATATTTTTTGAATGATACTGCAACACTGATTTTATTTCAATGATCATATTTTATTTTCTGGCAATGAAAGCAAGACACGAAAGCTTTAGGACATTTCAGACACTCTCCAACATATCATCATATGAAAGGCATAATTGATTCCTGTACATTTACATCCTAATAAAGCAAATTAAACTTAGTATATTTGTGTTTGTTTAATTTAGTCCATGGATGTTACAGAGTTTTTGTATTTGCATGTTCAGTGGTGTAAGTAACCAAATAAAATAAACCATTCATCAGACATTTATAGTCTCTTAAGATATGGTATGTTAGCAACGCTAACCATTTGCAAAGCTACCTTTCACTTTTGTTTTTATGACCAGAAACTAAAAACAGCTTAATTATGGTATTGGATTATGGGGAGCAAGGCACACAGCTTGTAGGCTATGCATAATATAAATAAACTACATTTTTAGGTGTGTTTGATATAGTTACCTCCGCTAAGGAGGTTATGTTTTCGGGAGAGTCTGTCTGTCTGTCTGTCTGTGAACAAAATAACTCAAAAAGTTATGGATGGATTTGGATGAAATCTTCAGGAAATATTCAGCATGGGAAAAGGAAGGAGGATTCAATTTTGGTGTTGATCCGGATAACCGTCTGGATCCGCCATGATGAAAAATGTGATTTTTGTGAATAACTACTGAACTAAAATAGATATCATTATGAATAATAATGATAATAATAATAATAATAATAATAATAATAATAATAATAATAGATTTTATTTGCATTGCACTTTACATTTTCACAATCTCAAAGTGCTACAGAGTAAGACACAATTAAAAACAATTAAGAAACAACTAAAAACCCCGATTAAAAACAATTTATAGAAGTCGAGATATGTAGTTTCTTCAAATAATGGAAAGCCCATTACTCAAAATTAGCAAAATGCTTGCGAAACCAATTGCTAATGGTATGTTTTCATGGTCAAGGAATCTAAATATTTACGTGAAATAAAGGTAGGACTAACATTTATGGTAAAAATCACAATATGGGAGAGGACTGTGGTGCTGGCGGAGGTCTGCGCTCTCTGAGTGCTTTTCTAGTTTTATATGTTGTGGAAATATTTTCTTTGAATCAAAATTTAGCCTTCTTGGTGGCCTACTCGTTATTTGCCACCCAACATAAGCAAAACAAGAATATAGGGAAGAAGAATTAGCTTGAACAGGTGTAGCATATCACAAAAACACCCATTTGACAGTCATGCTGTATGCTACTACCAAATACACAATACAGAATAACGCTGCATTATATGTGGTACAGCTAGTTGTAATGTAAACACATGTAAACTCAGTTGTATTAGCATTTTTCTTCACCATTGCTGTTGAGGGATTTGTATTATTTTGTTAATGACCAGTCAGCATCAGCAAAAATCTTCCAAACATAGCTCCTAAAAGATAAATTTAAGCTGTTTTCTATAACTGTGACTTTTAGCGGCACGGTGATTCCAGTGTTTCCCTCCAGAGACTGCAGCCTGGCTGTCTGCAGCTCAAAGAGCTTTCACAAAAGCATTTCATCCCAATGCCTCGCACACAAAGACAGTCAGGCTGTGAACTCAGTGGAGCGAAATTGAACGAGGACTACCTTTTGTTGACTCCTGGCAGAGAACCATGGAGCAGAGTCAGCCACCCACAGTCACAGAGGACTAATTAAATTCCTTAATCAGTTTCTAGTTCCATCACTGTATTTGATTTTCAGACTTTCATAAACTCGTTCTTTCCTCATCTTCTTATAGGAAACTATACAAAGCAGAGAAGCTGCCGTCCCATTCTTTTGAGATCGACTATGAGGACGTGGACAAGGATGAGGTCAGTAATGGCTGTCCTCTGATAAATGCTTTCACAATGAACACATTACTTACTGCACACATCCTGAGGCCCATGTTCAAATCAGTTTATCTCAGCCTCAAAGCTGTTAGAATGTACTTTGTAAGAGCAGTTAGCTAATTAAGGGTCAGCAGGACATTTTTTCTGAATATAATATGACTGACATCCTGTCATAGCATGTCTCAAAGTCCCTTTCTGCATTGATTATCTGCTTCTGCAGGAGGAATGGAGGCCAGTGTTTCAATAACTGACTGTATTTGTACTCCACAGGATACCACCTCCCTGTCCTCATCCAAAGGAGGAGGGGGAGGTGGTGGAGGAGGAGGTGGAGGTATCGGTGTGTTTCGGTCAGGCTGGCTCTACAAAGGGAACTTCAACAGCACCGTCAACAATAGCATCACTGTGCGGGTGAGGAAATGTCTGATGCTCTCCCTTTTCATGCACACATTCACGCTGATCCTCTGATCTCTCCATGTTTGTAGCTTAGATTTACATTCTGGTTACACAGGTTTTTAGAACAATCACATGTTTATGGATGTAACCTAAATGAATAACTGCACGTGACTTTGTCTTTAAAACAGGTTAGTGCATTAGCATTTTACTTTCTCTTTTGCAGTCATTCAAGAGGAGGTATTTTCAGCTCACACAGCTGACAGATAACTCCTATATTATGAACTTCTACAAAGATGAGAAGATCTCTAAGGAACCGAAGGGGTGTATCTTCCTTGATTCATGCACTGGTGTTGTACAGGTGAGTTTGTAACTATTTCTTGAATGACAGACACCATTGTTAAAAATAAATGCCAAGCAAGTATGCAACTTGTTCACTCAAAAAGTCTCACCAGGTCACTTTTTCTTTTTTGCCCTGAATATAAAAATCCTCTTCCATCTCTGAGCCTCAGCCTGAGATGGGAAGACTGTTAAACACTGCTACTTTAAACGGCGAGAATTCATCAGTAAACTAGAAAAGCACTCGGACAGCGCAGACCTCCACCAGCGCCACAGTCTTCACCCATATTGTAATTTTCATTATAAATATTAGTCCTACTTTTATTTCATCTAAATATTTAGATTCCTTGACCATGAAAACATCCCACTAGCAATTGGATTCGTAATGATATCTATTTTAGTTTAGTACTTATTCACGAAATTCACATTTTTCGTCATGGCGGTTTTCTTCTGGATCTTGCTCCAAGTTTTTGAAGATACAATAGATCAGTTTGAACACTCCAGATTCCACAGTATCTTGGCTATATTTTGGTGTTTGTCTATGCAAGTCTATGCCTTTATTTGTTCCCTTGCTATGACGAAAATTCCAAAGTTATCAACATTTTTGTTGTTCTGGATCAGAGAATTGGGAATTTGGCAGAATCCAGATCAGGCTTTGATATCTTGTAGACCCAGACGGTGATCCGAATCACTCCCAAAATCTAATTATTTGTTCCTTGTCCCAGTCCTGGCATTTTCTGAAAATTTTATCGAAATCTGTCCGTAACATTTTGAGTTATGTTGATAACAGACAAACAAACAAACAGACACTGGCAATAACATGACCTCCTTGGTAGAGATAAATCAAGAGGAACCTACAGGTCAACAGGAGGTTTTGGCCGAAAAAAACACAAGATTTGTGACTAAGTTTTTTCTTAAATTATTTGTGGAGAGCTGCATGAGGGCATCCCTGGTTGAAAAGTCAGTGGCTATACCAACTTGAAGCGCTCAGAGAGCACAGACCTCTACCAAAGTATTTCTGACAATGTTAGCCAAGTTGTACCATGACCAATATTCCCTGCAAACTTCAGCAATATCCACTGAGGACTTTTTAAGTTTTGGCAAAAATGTGGAAAACTGCCATTTATTGCAATATAAACAAATCCTTAATACATTTCTGGATCTGCATCTGGATTCAGATCACAGATCACATGTATGCTGCTATACACGAACAAACTTTGGATCAGCCTACTTGGGCTTGTAAGAAGAGACCTCAGGTCATCTGATAAACAGTCAGATTGTAGCCATGTCTGTCATGATCCAACCAACTAAAACAACAAATCCTTAATAAAAAAAGGTTCTGCACAGTGCCATAAAACAACCTGGAGACTGTATTTAGAAATCTAAGATGGGTGGTTTATGACAGTGAATTTAAACCAAACTGTATTGATTCTCTCATATACAGTGGATATGTGAAGGTATAGCTGCGAAATAATGGAAAACGACACATTGCTCTGCTTTCAAACATAGTGCTGGTATCAAGTCCATAATCTTAAACTTAATCAAGGAGTCATAAAGGGAAGAGCTTTGACCAGAAACTCCACAAGATGAGAAAAGGACATTAATAAAAAGATGACTTGTCAACAATGGGAGACTGTGCGTCAAACTACATCTTCTTTTTCCTGTTCCACATTCTAGCTCTAATGTGTATGGAAAAAAACAGCTTACTACTTCATTGCTCCTAATACACAAAAGTACTATTCATCTGGCTGTGGTGCGTGCTGGTGAAACTGCTGAAGTGATGTGGTAGATCACGGACACATTTTCTGGAGCTATTGAAAGATAGATTTGTTTTGGGAAAACTTCTGGACAATTTTGAAACAAATTCTTTCCTTTAACCTTTATTTTACTTTATTTGGATGACCTGCCAGGATAAATAGCAGGAAGTGATAGATACCTTCTCAAAATATTCACAGTAGCTGCAAAGAAAGCAATCACCAGATTAGTTTTTGACTGATCCTCCCACTGAAGAGAACTGGCTTGACATTCTTAAAGAGAAATATGTGATGAAAGACTGACAAACTCAGATGAAGAAAATATTTGTGCACAACAGGATGGAAGAAAAGGAGTTCAGATATGCTGTAATAAAAAGGTCATTGTTACCTTCTGTACAAAATACAACTGTTATGCTGTAAAAATAAAAAAATATATATATTCAGTGTCCTTCTCCTTCACTCCCCTCCTTCTTCATCAACACACCACTGTATTCATGTCTTCACTGATCAAAGCAGTGCAGCAGGTCTTCAGACAGTTGTCTCAAAATTTCTGTTGTTCTTGTCTACACTTCTAAAACAGACTCAAAACATTGTGAGCACAGATTTGATCTTAGGACAAAGGAAAAAGTCACGCAGTGCTGGATCAGGTGAAAAGCGAGGATGATCAAGCACTGTGATTTGTTTTTGGGCCAGAAACTACTTCACCAAGAGCAGAATGTGAGCTGGCGTGTTGTATTGATGAAGAATGAAATCATTTTTCCATAATTATGGTCTCTTTCTTCATATTTTCCCTCAGTTTATCTGGGACTTGTTTTTATAGTGTTGATTTAGCGATGACTATTCTGATACCCACTTCTCAAAAATGACCCCTTGATGTCATAGACAACAATCAACATGGTCTTGAGTTTGGACTTGCTTTGTCGTGCGTTCTCAATCCTTGGTTACGATGGCTTTTCCAGTGCTATGACCGTCATTTTGTCTCAGGCTTGTATTAGAAACTCCCAAGTTTTATGGCATGTTATCACTCCTAAATTAATCTTGGGTTTATTGTGTAAAAGTCGTCTATTCCCTGTGCACAGTCATGTCACTACCAGATTCCTGCAGCCTTAAGCAAATGCTTGAAAAACTGTTTTGACTCCATTTTGATTATTTGGCTTCATTATTTGGCATTATTTAGGCCTGCCCCTGATGGTAGGACTAAATAAGGCTGATTAGCCTGTAACCTCTAATGTGTCCTTACATTACTTTGCATTTAGGTCTGAGATGGCGTCATCTAGTCCCACTTAAAATACTGTATATATATAATTGCATGTTCTTAATGCACTATGTGAGAGTTTGGAGGATGTGGCTTCCTCCCTCTTTAAATGGCCGCAATGATATCCGTTGCATTTTCTTAAGGCTATTATACTTTAACTGACTCCTCTTTAATGAGCCTGCAATCTTGTATTTCTCTGTGTAGTAGGCTGATAAATAATGTAATTTGAAGTTTTAAGAGAGTAAAAACTCACAATACTCTAAAGATGGATAGTAACTTCATACTTTAACTCCACTTTTAAGTCTGGTTCAGATTCTTCCTAAGCTACAAGAATAATCAGATTTTCCAAAACTTAACCAAACTCTGTTTTTGTTGGGTAACCACATACCCTGTCTGTCCTTTCACCCTTCCACCTGAAGAATAACCGCTTAAGGAAACATGCCTTTGAGCTAAAGATGAACGAGGTTACGTACTTCGTGCTGGCCGCGGAGAGTGAGCAGGACATGGAGGATTGGATCAGCACGTTGACTCGCATATTGCAGATCAGCCCCCACGAAGGTCCAGCTCCTGACCGCAAGAGCCTGGACCTCACAGACCACCGGCAGGGTAAGACTCGTCCTGTTTATGGACTTACACGAAGTTTGCTTTAAATGGGTCCAAAGAGGGAGCATGAACTCGAGATGGAAGAATTAATGAAGGTGGAAGAACTTTGGAAAGGAAAGCCATATTTACAGAGAGATGGGAAGGAAATGTTAGCATAATTTCAACATGTATTACTCATGGTGCCCTTAAGGAAGGACTCACTTCAATTTTAACATCAGCAAAATTTTACTTTCTCCTCTCAGCCTGACTTGCTACTGTTTTCCAGGATCATGGTGGGGAATGTGGTGGGGAATTTCTGCTTTTTTGAGGACTTAATTCATAAACATCACAGTCAGGAAATGAGACCAGACACAAACCAGGGACTCCACCTTTGTTTTATACATCCTACTGTGTTATTAAATTGAACTCCATATAAAAGTCAATTGCATGTGCCAGTGCTTTCACCGCCTGGGCACTGGACCACGGTCTGTAATATAACACACCCTGAAGGCGCATTGAGACCTGGCCCAGGGAGAAGTGGTGGAGTGATGTAATAGCCCGAGCTGTCATGGCTCTGTGGTCTGCTAGTATGCCTCTAAATCAGGCTGCAAGCAGCATGTGGTGACCTACCATTAATGAGCCATTTTGTTCTGTGTGGCCTTTGGGAAGAAACGCTCAAGGCACATGAAGGTTATGTTTCTGCAGAAGCTTATCATCCATAAATACCACAAATGGAGTCATATTTTATGATGAGATGGAAATATGCCTACAAGTGCTGGTTAGTGCTTTTTAGTGTGCTGCTGAATGTGTTTGAAAAATGTTATATGGCTTTTCACCTACAGGGAAATGGAGTGCTTAGATAAACTGCTTATACACCCTATGCTTGCAGTCATCTTTAATTTGGAGGTGATTTTTTTTCTTCTCTCCAGATGTGTTTGACCTGTCGCTGAGTGATGGCTGCTTGCAGGAGAATGAAGAAACGACAGCAGAGAATGGCATCAATCCAGAGCTGGCAAAGGTTAGATGATGAAACTCACTTTGCTGATACTCCATTTAGTAAAAGAAACTGGAGAGATATAATGATGTACATCACCAGTGTCTGTTGTCCATTGACACAGTTCATTGCTACATCCACAAGTGTAAGCTAAAATTCTTCCAAACAAAGCAAAGGTCATATATCAACATCACCCAGAAACACTGTCAGCTTCTGCAGTCTAGACGTGTCTCCCAATGAAAATTTGTTGTGCATTATGAGGCACAAAATACAACGATACAGACCCTGGACTGTTGAGCAACTGAAGTTGTACATCAAGTAATGATGGGAAAAAAATCCACCTACAAAACTTATTGAGTGTAGTTGAAAGAAAGGTGATGTAACACAGAGGTAAACATAGAATAGAGTAGAATAGAATAGAACATTTAATTTTTTACTTCAATTCAATGTCTTTTATTTAATATTTATTTAATTTTACACTTAAACCTAACCGCCAGTGTTTACTAATTTGCGACCTTTAAGATGTTTTTTTCTTGGTGTGTACTGGGTGCAGCAATGTTCCTGTTCTACTATTATCTTTTATATATGATGCATTGCATGGTAGGTGAGTTCAGGTTGTAATAAAGTGGGTTTGGGTTATAATTAATTATATCTTATTTGATTCATTTTTCTGTTTATAAAGGGCTTTGTGCTGCATTTTTTTAATAAAAAGTGCTCTATATAGAGAGTTTGATTATTTTGAATGTACAACGAAATTGAAGAGCGTCTCCTTTTTTAGTGCAAATAGATGGTTATGAGTAAGGTATAAGTTCAAAATATTTACAAGATAAAATCCTACAGGACAGAGTAATTGACTTTATACAAATATAAGATAAAAAAAGGATCAATTTTAAGAATCTAAAAAACATAGAAATGTACTGAAGCGAACGTACTAGAGTCCATAAGCAAACAAAAATAAAATGCAAAAAATGGACTGAAAGGGAGAGCCATGAGCCACTGTGTCTGAGCACAACCCCATCTTCTTCTTCTTCTAGGGAAAATGGACCCTGTCCTTCCTTTTTTGGGACATGTTGCAGGCTTCAGATTCAACATGAGAGGATGTTTGCAAAAAAACAATGAAGTTTATTAGTTTGAGCATTAAATATTGTTGTGTTGTGTTCTGTTCAATTCAGGTGGAAAAAATGACAAATCATTGTGTGCTGTTTGTATGTTTTACACAGCGTCCCAGCTTCATTGGATCTGAGTTGTTGACAAATTTAAGTTTTTTTTTCACCACAATGCATTGAAAAGACTTAGCCAAAACAAAAGTTTGTCTGACTGAGAGGGAGCTCTCTAATGGCCCTTTTCCACTAGCACACCTTGGCCCTACTCTACTCGGCCCTACTCGATTTGCAGCGTGTTTCCACTGGCCTGGTACCTCCTAAATCAAGCTGGTTTTCGTACCTACTCTGCTCTGGTTCCAAGCAAGCTGAGTCGATACTAAAAGATGATTTCACCGACTGCTGGCTACTGGTTGGTCAGACAATGTTGTCATTGATGAGTCAAGAGCGCGACGACCTAGCATGCTAGTGGTAGCCACCGTTAGCTTACCCTCATACGCCTTTGCAGCTCGATTGCTCTCGTCCTCGGCTTCATTCTGTTGTATAGCTTCCAAAACTCTCTTGTGCTTCTCAGGGGGTATTTCTTCTTGCCACCTGCAGTCTTCTTCTGCTTTCCTTTTTTACTCGGTTTGGGACAAAAAGGCACGGATTGTTGTGTCGTGCTCAAAATGACATCACCGCAGTGCCGCTCAGCTGTTTACAGCGACACTGCACCCCATTGGGCAGGCGACTGGGGCTAATGGAAAAGCAGCACAAGGCGAGTAGAGTAGGGCTAATGGAAAAGGGCCTTAAGTGGTTGGTTAGTGAACCAATCAGAGAGCCAACACAAGGTCCGCTGTAAGAAATACTTCAATAGCTGCCCATGTTTACAAGTTAATTACTGTTAAGAGCAATAGGGAGCAATATGATGATATCACAAATTATATTTCATTGAAAGTAATTGACAATCTTTGATTTCTCTGTGACAGTATATCTCTGAGACGGATGAAGGAATTCGCTCTGCCAGGAGAGAGGAGAGATTGAATTTGTTCTCACTGGATTCTGATACTCCTGTATGTATAAAGATTGTTTCTTACAGTGTAAATGATCCTTTTGGCCCTTAATTTTTACCTCCAGGTTAAAAAATGTTTCACTTTTTGCAGGTTCTGAGGAGCCCAAAGAGCGAGCACTCATCAGTGGAGAATGGAGCTGTGCGTCCATTCGAGGAGAAATTGGGCAAAAGGTTTATGATAACCTGCCGATCACTCAACTTAATGCTGCAGGGCTGCATCAACGAGAGTGAAACTGGACCAGTCACTAATGTGAGAACTTTAGCATCCTACAAAACTGACTTGTCATCAATAAATACGTGCAACATGGATCTCAGATCTATAGATGCTAAGGAATAATCCTGCCTCTACATCCAAAGAGCATCAATAGTACAGTCTGAAAGTGTATCAAATGGACCATCATGACTGAGCTAAATCTCCCCTCTCCAGATTGAACCCTTCTTCATCTCGCTGGCTCTAATGGATGTCCGAGAAGGTAGAAAGGTGTCAGCAGACTTCCACGTGGACCTAAACCACGAGACGGTGCGTCAGATGCTTGGAGGCTGCAGTAATGGGACAGGTTGTCTTGGGACAGGAGGGGGAGTTCAGGAAAATGGCCTGTGCTCTCCTGCTGAGAAGAAACCTGGAGACTGTTACCTCAGCCAGGATCTGGATCACTGGCTCTGCTTTCCCAAACAGGTACAAGAATTAGAGTATTTTCCAATTTTCCTTACCTCTGTACTTTCTGTCTACGTTTGCAGTAGAATGACTTTCATACACTTTTCTATGCAGGCCATCTTCTCTGTGACAAACCCCCACACTGATATTGTGATGGTGGCAAGAGTGGAAAAGGTGCTGATGGGAAATATTGCTTGTGGCACAGATCCTTACATCAAGAATACAGATTCAAGCAAGGTAAGGGCACTTTAGTTTAACATGTCTTGGTGTATTTTTCTTTAATTGACGCTTAATTTACAGGATAAAGAAATATATATAATCTTACTGTCAGCATGAAGATTAAGGTATGCATCAGTTAATTTCTTTGTTAATAATTTAGATAAATATTAAGTAGGACCCAGTATAGACCCTTGGGGGACACCATTGTACACATTTAAGGAAGACAGGCCATACGTCTCTTATCTTTTAACAGTCACCTGTGCGTCTGTGTTATGCTTTGGCAAATATATAATTTCATGGATCAGGAGAAGTTGTTTTTGACCTTAGCACAAGCCAGCACTAAAAATGCTTTTCCAGATCTCTACAGTTTGATTTGTGCGTTTTTAAATGGGCCTTTTTCTGAAGGTTGTGCCAAGACAAGTACAATTATGGGAGATTAACTGTATGTAACAGTATAAGGGGTGGGTATAATAATAGCCGCTCACAGTGAAGTCATAAGAAGACTGGATTCTGAACAGGCAGGTAAATGTCATGATTTTATAATAAAGTGAACCACAAACACAGAACTGGGTTCATTTATTTCACATTTTAGAGGTCAGTAGATATTTAGGAAGCCAAACATATTGCAAAAAGACTAGAAAGTGTTCGTTTCATAATTAATTCCCTTATTTCTTAACTGATTTTCTATTCTTTATTTGCAACACTTCATGTGCTTTCTCAACACATGTGCTAATTAGCTTTACAGCTAACTCTGGCTCTACAGTTGTCCCTGTCAATAATAGTAAAGAGGATAACTGAGAATATATGATCTGTTGTTAGCATTAAAAATAAAACTTTGAATCAGTAAAATGTATCTGTAAATCATTTGGATAAAAAATGGATAAAAAAGAGCACAGCATAAATCCACAGCTTGTGCAGGTGTTTAAAAATTCTTGGAAGTGCTTGAATTGAGATTGAATTTGGGATAAGGTGCTTGAAAATGCTTGAATCCATTCAAGCATTCAATCCACAGTGTGCCAATGTCACCATACTAATATAAAAAATAAATGGCTATTAAGCAGCTCTGTAATATGGGCAGATAAAAAATAATCTGTATATGCAGGAATGATACTTGCAATAAAATTATTTATTGAAAAACTACAGGAAAAACTGTTTCTCCTTGTAGATGTACCATCCAGTGATAAAGTAAACTTATTGAGCTCCCACTTTTTATTGGATTGTTATGAATGTTTAGGTCAAGAATCTAGTATATAAAACATATTCTTGTTTTTAAATCAATTTGTATAGATGGCTTTAAATGTAGAAAATCTACATACTAGTGACACATTTGGATTTACTTTTGTTACTTTTTTCTGTTATGTATCATCAATCTGCATGTCGTGATATCTTTTTATATGATTGGGTAAGAAAATAATCTCTCCGACTGCCACTGCATTGTATTTATTTATTTATTTTTTGCTAAACATGCGTTACAGGGGCTGGATTTTAAATTAAATTATATAATATAAATATGTACAGATGCAACCACTTCAGTTTCCCCCTTCCAGTCAAATACCAGACATTTACTAGCCACTGAATCCTCCACACCTCTCTGAGGATGTGCTTAAATTTACACCATAAATATGCCATTATTAGTTGAATATATTTATGTCTTACAATGCAGTGCCATATCACCTGTACTACTGCCAGTCACACATAGCATTACACTTCTGCTTTCCGATGCTGACATGGTTTCCATCACTGGTTTTGACCTAATAAACAGGTTTCCCTGGTTAAATACTGGCTAAGACATGAGGTCTTTCCTTCTAAAACTTTCTTAATAGCAACTGCTGTGGGGGTTGGGTTATAGTTGCATGATGTATTTCTACCTCACATTTTTAGGATTTGACCATATTCTGATGACCAAGTGGGAAACTGTGCAAGGCCTGATGTGGTTCCCGGGCTGCCAGTTAGTGACCACTGCTGTAGACTCCTGTGGGACACCATTTAAATCATGAGATAATAGACCATAAACTGCTTGAGTTTTCCAAACTGTTTTGATACTTTTGAAGAAAACTCCATCAGTCAGGCACTGTGACAAAAACAGAGTAAAAGACAGTTTTTGAAGTTTATAATGATTTTAAGAAAAGTGTAATACCTTGTTTTAGAGTCAGAGTAAATGGCATTTTAGGTGACATTGGAGATTTTATTAATAACAGTGACTGAACTATGTGTGCAAATCATTAAGATGCCATATTATAATGATAAATCCTTTCATTTTGTACATATAAGTCCTTCTAACATTTAGAAAAAACAGAGTTAAGATGTTGGCCTGACTTTTAGTTTTGGGTATTGGAAACACAAAAGCTGCACTCCAGCTCTTTGGTATTTTACTGTTTTCCAGTGTCAGACGTACAGTATATGGTAATGGATCAGCAATAATCTCATTAGCAATGGATTATTGTTGCTGAGGGGATTATTGAAAAGGAAACTGTCTGGTCTACTTAAAATGTCTCTTGCGTGGTATTTACAAAATGGTTTTCCTGTACAGCCAGAGCTTATCTTCATCACTGAATGCCAGTCTGCTTGGATAGTTTGTTAATGAGGCTGTTTTTTTCCAAACTCCTATCCAAGACGTTTCCTGGCTCCCTCGCTGGCAGTCGTCCATGTGGTCGTTGTTCAAGAGGGCTAAATGAATCAGCAGACATTCAACCTGCTGCAGGAGTAACTGTAATAGACAACCTCTGATTTACCGTGTCACTCTGTCAGCTTGAGTTTCGGGCTGACTATGTCGCCCTGCATGTAAATGATATCAGCTGTGGCATCTTGCTAGCATGTCCTCCTGTTTATTTTGCCCTTTCATTATGTCTCTATCAGACTGTTCAGAAGATTTTGAAGTCCAACAAGCAGTTTTGCAGTAAGCTGGGGAAGTACCGGATGCCATTTGCTTGGTCGATCAGGTCAGTGCTGCTGAGTGGAAGTTTTTTTTACACTTTCTGTTTGAGGGATTTGCTTATCAGTCTGTATCTGTATGCTCTTTTACTTGTGTCACAGGCCAGTTTTTAAGGACAACCATGGAGCACTGGACAGAGAGTCTCGTTTTTCACCTCTCTTCAAGCAGGAGAGCAACAAGATTTCCACTGAGGACCTGATGAAGCTGATTTCTGAGTACAGGAGGTAGGCCATATTGTAGGACATTTTTGCATTGCTTAGGCAGAATAAACACTTTGTAAATATTTTTTCTGTTTGTGTGTGCAGGGCTGAAAAAAACAGCAAACTTCAGACGATTCCTGGAGCGCTGGACATTGCAGTCGACCATGTTCCAATGGAGCATCCTAGTATGTCCACTTTTATGACATAAACTTGTATTTATTAGCACAAACTTAATCTCCAATGCACAGGTGCGTTACAAACCTTCACATTTAAGATGTGCTGTGCATGACTTTGTAAGTCTGATGGTTCAAAAGGTGATTAATGAAGGCAGAATATTATAACAGTCACTTATTAACACAACTTTTGTGATGAACTAAACCAGGTCAAGGACAAAAATGCAAGACTCCAGGCAGAGACAGTTCCAAAAGGCAGGTTGTTAGACAGATCAGGTTTGGTGCTCAAAATACTAGTTAGACAAGGCGGAGGTATCCAATTTATAAGGCAAAAATGCGAGGTCTAAAAAACAAATCAGGAGCAGAATATCATACACCAGGGCTATTCAATTAGAAATTCAGTCGGGCTAGATTTTCAGACTTACCCCCAAACTCCACTGCACCCGAAAGCGGTCTTGCTCCGACAGGCAAACCTCACTGAAAGCAGCGCGCCCAGAAGCGTCGCGGCGCTCAGCCCCGTAGGGGGAGGGCTGATCCCCCAAGAGCCATGGGCTCTTATGAGAATAGGGATGTCACATGCTCATAAAACGTGATACAGACAGAGAAAAGAAATAGACAGCACCTTGCTTCGCTTCTCTAAGGTCCCTTTGCTGGTCCTAACCACACAGCTTCGTGATTTATTCAACTTCTATCCACCTATATCTGTGTAGAAAAGATGTATGGTGTCATGTATACAATGTTGTATATTTCTGTACCTCTATGATCCACTTTTCTTCGTCCATGGTGTTGTGTTGCCTCTGGAACCCTCTGACCGACTGCTGACCTGATGCTCGTGCCTCCGGTTTTGACGTAATGACAAACAATTGAGGAAAATTACGTGCAAGAGTCAGTGCATTGTGTTTTATTTTGAAACTTCCGGTTACTCCACACGGTGACTTCCTGTCTGGTGCTTTCTTAACGACAGTGAATTTCCGATGTTTGGAAGCGGTCGCGCAGAAAATAGACCTGAAGCGTATCTCTCGCGCCTTGAAGTGCTCCACTGTACGTTTCAAGGACGCTGCGCGGCGCTTTCGCGTCCAGTGGAACTTGGGGATTAGGACACAAGCAGGGACAAACTTTTTTGGTAGACAGTGAGTAAATTTAACCACATAAAAGAAACAAAAAGATAACCAAAATACTGGATGTTTATTAATTTATTGCCGTATCCAAAAGCGCATAAACTCATTAAAAAGCAGTACTGAAACTAAATTCTACTGAAATACTGTTTCTTCAGATTTAACACCTCAAAGTCCCAGACCTAAGTCCCAATCACGTTGATTTCAGGCCACTCGAGGCTTGCTTTTGGGCCACATGTGGCCCGCGGGCCGCTAATTGAATAGGGCTGTCATACACCATGACTTGGAAAAAGAGTGTTTGAACGTGACAGTGGGGTACAATAAACTGGTGACAAGACAGGGAGAGACATGAGGTCGAGATACAGGAGTGAGTAGTCACAATCAAGGTCAGGTGCATGCATGACGCTGAGGTAAGGGACAGGGAACAAACCTGAAACAGAGACAGGGGTGAGTGAGTTAAAAAGAAAATCAGGAAGCACAAGACATGAATCATGAGAAAAATGTAAAAAGACACATGACAATTTTAGCCTCACAAACTTGACACTTTCACATAGCACCAGGCATTACTGGAACATGCCTCAAACCCATGAGTGCACGAGTGTAGATTCCATTTTTCAGTGTCTCCCTCTGTCCCCCTGTGATGTGTTTTGATTCCTCTGTGCTTTCAGACTGCATGACCTCCTCCTACATACCAGTGAAGCCCTTTGAGGAGCTGAGCAAACACCAGCCCACTGTAGAGGTGGAGGAGTTTTTCCAGGACACCACCAAGTTCACACAGCCGCATCGCGTCTACAGAAACCACATCTATGTCTACCCTAAACATCTGAAATATGACAGCCAGAAAAGCTTTGCAAAGGTAAAGGACATGGCAGTAGTTTGAAGAAGAAAGCAGAGTTTAAAAAAACATGAGCTAGAGTTTTGAAAAAGTCCAAATCACTGAGATAATATTGTTTCAAACATGAAGTGCTTCTTTTTTCCATACTTCATCCTTGTTAATTGTTGTGGTCTTTGTTGCTACAATGGTCCTCTTGTTTTCAGGCTCGTAACATCGCGGTCTATGTGGAGTTTCGCAGCTCAGACGAAGAAGTTGCCAAACCTTTAAAGGTAAAAGCATACTAATGAGGCATTTAAGTGACTGCAGTTAAACCGTATATTTGAAGATTAAGTGGCTGAGCAATGCTTTATTTTGATTCTTTTTCCTATTGTTATTTTTTAGTGCATCTATGGCAAACCAGGAGGTCCTGTCTTTACCTCCGCCGCCTGCTCTACAGTCCTGCATCACTCCCAAAACCCTGACTTCTATGATGAGGTAAAGAAAAGTTTAACAAAATTAGTGCTAACATTAAAGATAAATTAATGTCAGACAACGAGACATGAGGAAAAGAGTAAAAAGAAAGATAGTTTTTTACTTTTCGGTCCTACCTAAAGTTAGAAAAGTGACTTTTAGGCCCATGTTTATAGGTGTTAAGTACACAGCCGTTTGGGGTGTGTCACAAATTAAGGGACAGATTATGTGCCTTGATTGGGTGTGACAAAAATCCTTCGAGAGTGTACTATAACAAACACCTAAGTTAACATTTACAGCACTATTTAATTAAGTTTTAGTTATATTCTTTTGGCTTAACTATATTTTATCTGTAGTCGTTATTTAACCATCTAAATTGTTTTAATTTTACTCTAGTTTTAGTCGACAAAATCTACTGTAAATGTAGTTGACTAAAATGAAAAGTGTAAAGGGTAAGGCATTTTTTATGCTTCCTTAAATTTCTGAAGTCCTGTTTTACACTTGGATAAAATGAAACATCTAACAACCCTTGACTGAAAGCAGGTAAAGTTAGAATGTAGAAATTAACGGAAAGAAATTTAACTTTTGTGTGTAATGCAGTCACCTTTATTTAGGCTACCTGTCAGAGCATCTCAGTTACAATACCAGAACTGACCACAAACAGTGAACCTGCTCTACATGAATATATCAATTCATAAAGAGAGCAGCTCTGATTGGATCGCTCCACAACTTATCCCACTACATCGCTAAGCTAAGACAGCTGTGATTGGATGTCCCTCTTAACTCGTCCAACCTTTCCACACAACCAAAGCAGCTGTGATTGGATATATTCCTAAGTTGTCCCTACTTTCTTTTGGTTCTGCATGGAAGTTGTGTGGTCTATTTTTTGAGTTGGCTCTATTATAACAAATTGTTGTGTGTTGTTCTGTGTTTTGTATCATTTTATTTTATACATTTTTTTTAATATTTATGATTTTATTGCACTTTGTTATTTATATCAGCTTGGTATTTAATTTTCAGCACTTTTGGTAAAGTTTACTGTCGTCAAGAATATATGTTATAGATAAAGTAGATTGGATTAAGGACCAGTTGAAATCACAACAGGTTAACAAATCCCCAGAAAAATACAGGTTCTATAAATTTATAGCCAAACTCAAGCACACCCACACAGTTCTGAGAAGAGGTCTTATCAATGACTCTTACTAACACCTGTGCAAGTCTTAGTTTTATTTTTCAAAAGCTGATTTGTTTGTGTTTGGCTGACATTGTATTGGGAGATGTTATTACTTGAATTTGAAACCCCATATCAAGGCATGGCAGAAAAAGATATTGGCCAATTCTCCTCAGTATGTGAAGGAAAGAAACACAAGAAAGACTCCTATTTGATTTTTTATAACTTAACTTGAGTTTAGTTTGTTATCTATTATGTTTTATCTGAAGTACTGTGCATACCATACAACATCAAAAGAATTGAAATCATTCCTTTATGTTTTTTATTCTAATATCGTACATTCAGAAGTTCATATGTTCCTTTTTTGTATGCTTTTTAGTGTGTTTAACATGCCTTCTCCACATGACAGTGTTAATATTTTAACAAAGAAAACACTTTGTGGTGCTGGCAGCTGCCTAAGACGTCTTATTCCCACCACCCTCAAATAGACCTACCAGTGTGATGTCATACTATTGTTCATCAGGATTTTAAGTCCATTAACTCATTGTAACCTGACCATTGCAGAGTGTAGACATTAGAATAAATACAGAGATTCTGAACACATGGTTCTGAGCGGTGCTGGGCTGACCGGTCACCAGAAAGAAGACGTGTTAAACTAATCAGTGTGGACTGGGCTCATTAGGGGAAGTAAGCCTTAAAGGTGCAGGAGCTCTAACAGAGTGTTTCAGATGCTAATATAGTGCAGGGCTACTCTGTTTATGAGAACTACATGTTTTTTTAATTGATGTAAGGTCACATGTGACAAATTCTTGCTGTTCTTAATATGAACAAAATGATCCTGTTGTGTCTCCAGGTGAAGATTGAGCTTCCTACTCAGCTCCAAGAAAAGCACCACCTTCTTTTCTCCTTTTACCACGTCACCTGTGATATTAACGCCAAGACAAACTCCAAGAGGAAAGAAACGCTGGAGACCCCCGGTGAGTCTGGTGGATCTGGTTATGTATGTTGGTGAAACATTTAGTTAGCTGCGGCTTATTTTTTGTGGTTGTGTGCCTTTTAGTGGGGTACTCTTGGCTGCCTCTCCTCAAAGAGGGTCGTCTAGCGTCTCAGGAGTTCAGCGTCCCCGTCTCCTGTAACCTCCCGCCTGGATATTTGGCTATAAAGGAAGCCAGCAACACAAAGGTGAGAGAGAGGAAGTGAAGGGAATGGAAGAGGAGGAGGGGTGACATCAATATTAAAAACTGTGATTAATAATAGAAGTATTAATACCTGTAGGCAGACGGATATTAAACATTTGTGTGATGATGAAGGGAGGGTTTGAAAAAGACCTGGTTGAAAACTCTCTGGCTCTGTTCAACAGAATGGAGCAGATGTGAAATGGGTGGATGGAGGGAAAGCGATCTTCAAAGTATCCACCAATGTCGTCTCGACAGTTTACACTCAGGTAAGATGATTATCCGTAAAATGAAAGCATGGATATTCTTATACTTGTTTATCTGGATGCTGGACTCTTCATAGAAATCATTCAAAGGAAAACACAATAAAGCCCAAGACAACGCCTCCATGGATCTATTTTCCCAATCTATACCTGCATATATCAATCAATCAATCAATCAATCAATCAATCAAACTTTATTTGTATAGCACTTTTCATTCAGGACTTTGTAATACAAAGTGCTTTACATAAGGAAAAGTTACAATAAGATATAGCGCCAATTCATAACAATTGTTGTCTCTTAAGACACTTTACAATGGAGCATAAAGCTCTTCATTTTATGGATACACATATATGCATAGATACATATAAAATACACATATACATATATATACAAATATATACATCCAACACCCAACATGAATCCATATAGCCAATCATGAATCCCTCCATCATGGCGGCAAGAAAAAACCTTCTGTTAAGCAGCAGGAAATCTTGAATGTGGATCCCAGTCTCATGATGAACAGCAAATCCACACGATGCTGTGATGGGTGTGAGGGCAAAGGAAGGGAGGTAAGAGGAGACAAGTGGACTAAAGTAAGAACTAAAGTTAGGGACAGATCCATGAACCATAGACCTGTCATCTGATTTATTAGAGGGTAGCCTCTTGAGATGCTACATCTCATTTTCAGGAGGGTCCTCATGTCTGAATGGTTGTGGTGATCATTTTATAGAAGTATAAGCAATGATATTCTTACTGAAAATAAGAATTCATGGTAGTGACGAACTTATGGATGCCCAGACCACAAGTGCATCCCTACCATATTTGTCTCCATTAAATATAAATGTGTTAGAGGCCTCTTGAGATGTGACATCCCATTTTCAAGAGGGACCTCATGCCTATGTGTTAATAAAAAAAAAAAAGACCGAAAACATTTCCAAATAAGTTCAAACAATAAAAAACAAGATTTGTGGTGGTTTGGCGGAGTGGTAGGCAACCAGATTGACCCATATACATACTTCTGCCAGCCCTGTTTTAAACCCAGACTGCGGCCATTTTGCAGAGTGTCTTCCTCTACTCTCTCTCGCCCCCTTTCACAAGCCTATCCACTGTCATTCTCTCCTATCGATAAAGCCACAAAATGTCCAAAAAATGCATAAAATATATAAATAAATTTTTAAAAATTAAAGGCATAAAATGGCCCAAAAAATAATTATAAAAGAAAAGTAATAAATTAAAATAAAAACTATAAATCATTCAGAGAGTGCAACCTCTGCCAAAGTATATTGCTGTTACATCTATCAGCAATAGCTCCATGATAAAGTTAGCATCATAATATGATTCCTTGACCCTGAAAACCCACACCTAGCACTCAGAATCATGTTGACATCATTATAATTAGACAGTAATTGAGCAAAAACAATATTTCGCTAATGGTGGTTATCTGGATCACCACCAAAATCTAGGTAAAGTTTGGCCATTATCATCATCTCCTGAAAATTTCTGCAAAATCTGTCCAGTAGTTTTTGTGTAATCTTGCTAACAACCAATCTAGCATAAATATACGCCGGCAAAAAACCTAACATGATGAGAGATCCTATCCTTTCCATGATTTTATCCAACAAAATTTCCCACTCCAAACCAGTATTTGCATACGTAAAGAGAGACAGAGAGATGCTTTGGAGCACACAGGCAGTGATCAGGCAGCAAAGTCTCAAAGTAAGAAGGTCACCAATTTGAGTCGATCAGGTCTTTCTGTGTTAAGTTTGCATGGTCTCCCCGTGCATAATGTGGTTCTCTTTGGGCACTTCACCTTCCTCCTAAGGACCAAAAACTTGCTAATTAGGTTGATTGGTGATTCCATATTTTCCTAAGGTGTGAGTGTGAGTGTGGATGGCTGTCTGTCTCTCCATGTGGCCTTGTGATAGGCTTGAGATCGGTTCAGGATGTGCCCAGCCTCTCGCCCAATGTCAGCTGGGATAGGCTCCAACCCCACCCCCCTCTTTCCCTCTCATTCTTTCCTCTGCTATCCCAGCCACCATCACTGGCTTTGTGTTTATTTCCACCCACATCCGTAAATTTAAGGGATTTGTTTTTTACCTGCACCACCATGTTTTTGATGGATACCTGAGAGGATGCAGGACTCTGGCTCAAGGCTTCAAAAAGAAGAAAAAATATATCTCTGAACTTTAAGGTCATTTTGATCTTATGACTTTTCCATTTATCTTTCTCCAGCAGGTAATAAATGGGCTTCTCTTTTGGGAAGGAAGTGTAAATGGATCTGAAATGTCAATTACATGTCTGAAAACACATTTTCCGCATTAAAAAAAAATATGAGCCCAGAGCGCGCAATCACTATAAGTGGATGATAAAAGTGTCAACTTCTTCTTTGTTGGCTGGGACATGAATCCAACAGAAAGGTTTTGCAATAGAATTTATGAAGTGCAGCAAAGTCTTAAAAAACTTTGGCTGTCTGTGTTGTCTTGAGAGCTGAAGAAATCAAACCAAAGAGAAAATGTAGGATTGCCTTTTCCATGTTTCATATACTTTCTTTCATCTTACATTTTGAAGGGGAAAATACGACAAAGGGTAGATACATGATAAAAAAACAGACGAGACAGAGTGTAAATCTTAAATCTTAAATTTAAGTCTCTCACACAGGTGAAACCCTGTATGGCACTAACATACTGACCATAGTTAATATTGAAGCACATTTTAGTTTTGTTTTAATTATGGTCTTTTTCTCAAAATATCCTTTCATTTTAGTCATCATTTAGTTTTCAAATTTGTTTTAATTAGTCGGGTTTAACTTGATAGGTGCGCTTAGAGGGTGCGCTCCGCTTTGCACCAAGAATAGACCAGGTTGGAACTGGCGAGCTTTCAGCGCACTTTCTGCACTGTTTTTGGCACAGTGGTGCGCCAGACGAAATTAACAATGCGCGGGGTGCGCCAGGCCTGCGCTGCGCCACGAAATTAGAGCCCCTAGTGTATAAATGAACATAAACAAATGTAACTCTTGTGTGAAATGCTGTCTCCTTTTTTGGCTACCTGGCAGAGCATCTCAGTTACAACACCAGAACTGACAACAAACAGTGAACCTGCTCTATGTGAATAAATCAATTCATAAAGAGAGCAGCTCTGATTGGATCGCTCCACAAGTTATCCCACCAATATGAAGCTAAGGCAGCTGTGATTGGATGTCCCTCTTGATTCATCCAACCTTTCCACACAACCAAAGCAGCTGTGATTAGATATACTCCTAACTTGTCCCTACTGTCTACATGATGAAACTTGGTCTGATTGGATTAAGACTCTGTCAAACCTCTTGTTTTAATTTGTCAACAAAAATGTGAGTTCATTTATCAGTCAATTAATCAATCAATCAAACTTTATTTGTATAGCACTTTTCATACAGGACTTTGTAATACAAAGTGCTTTACATGCGAAAAAGATCAAATAAAATAACAATAAGTGGAATTAAAAGCAGAAAATTGCATAATTGCATTAAATGAAAACATAAGACCCCCACAATCCGCCCCTCCCCCAAACCACATTCAATATACACGCTCACTTACTCAAACACACAAAGACATAAAAAGGAAATTCTGACAGAGAACAGAATTAGAGGACTGAGGAAACGCGATCTTGAATAAAAAAAATGAGGAAACACAGGAGCTAAAACTAAAATAATTGTTAAAAATACTTGAAAATACTAAAGACTAAGATAAATAACTGTAAATACATAAATAAATAGAATAATATTACAGTGTAGAATAAAAGTAGGATAAATAATATGGTAAAATGAAAAAGTGTAAAATTAGGTGCATAATAAAATCAGCTAAAATAAGATAATAAAAGGAAAAGCATTTAACAAAGAATACAATTCCAAATAAAAATTATATAATAAAACAAAATAAAAGGGTTTAAATGAGTTAAAATATAACATAAAATAATAATAAATACATCAGCTGAAAGCCAGATTAAAAGGTAGGTTTTGAGTTTTATTTTAAAAATATGAGTTTTAGTATGGTTCACGTGCACTTGTTTTTATTAGTTACTGTAGTTTTTTGTCAGGGATGTAAACAAAAGCTATGATATTTAGTCCCTCAGTTTCAAACAAAAACTGAGGTGGATTTACTTTTATATGAGTGTTTAAAAGATTTTTAGGCATTTCTGGTCATTAGAGACAGTGAATGAACATGGAAAAGGGGAAGAGAGATAGGGGGAGCCCTTGTAAATCAAGAGCCTAATATTTGATACATAATTATGCACAGTGGCTAACCACTCCACCATTCCACTATCCCTACATTAAATCATGGTTTAACAATGACATTTAAAGCAGCTCTGTAAATCTGTCATTAAAATATTGATGGATACAGTTGTCCCTATTTAGTCCCTTTAAGTTATTTTATTGTGGCACAAATGAACTTTACCACAAACACAACTCAGTGGTAGGAGTTGATGCCGTTCTTAAATCATTGTAGCCAAATAGAAATGAGTCACACAGCATGTTAAGTTCTGAATTGTCAAGATTAACTTCAACCTGAAAGGATCCAGCCCTTTAAGTCCTTTCACAGATGTGTTTTTTTTATTTTATGTTCTCTTTTCTCCGTGCCAGGACCCCCACCTGAACCGATTCTTCCAGCAGTGCCAGAAGAGAGAGCTGGACCTCTCACTACCTCCTACCTCCAACTTCCTCAACTGCCTGAAGGTCAGAAAACACTCTCTCTCCAGTCAGGTTTCACTTCTTGAGAGAGAGACCCTGACTGCTGCGTCAGAGCCAAAGGATTTATATCACCAGCATCATTTTTTCTTCTTTGTGGTTTATGTCTCTTATTTGTTTCCATCCTCCTACGCCTTTGTTCCACCCTTCCCCAGGGTCTGCTCAGCATGGAGAGGATCCCAGTGATCATCCGCTTTCTGCCAGTGCTCTTCAACCAGCTGTTCAAGGTCCTGACTCAGAATGACAACGATGAGGTCACTACTGCCACCACCAGGTGAGTAAGGGTACTGCAGCATCCACAGCGATTTACATCTGGGTCAATAGGTTGGTGAGGACGGCCTGTTGAATGTGGAAACATGCCTCTTAGTAAAAGGATGGACGTAGAGTTTTAGATCATTATTTCATGCAGATTCTACCAGAAATGGTGTGTTTTAGTAACTTAGTTCCCAATGTCACAAGGCAAAATGTTTGAATTATCAGAAAACTATTTGCACTCTTTATTCGTCTAACTGAAGCTCTTTTAATTTAAAGAGACTGTGAGGAGTTTCTAAGTAATTACAAAAAAGTCTCACTTTTAGATATATGCCTGATCGAAGTACACACTTTAAGATGAGTTTTATAGCATCAAAATGGGTTATCTATAAATGCTATTCCTTAGTCTTCCGGTGGGGTCGGACAGGGCTGGACAGGGCTGGACTGGCCTGGATACTCAACTTCGGGAACAAGACAATTAAAACTAGAGCAAATTTATATTTTATTATTTATATTACACGTCTTAGAGCACCGGGCTGTAAGTAGCGATATATAGCCGGCTACAACTAAGATAATAAGTTTTCCAAAAATTGCTTGTTGTCACAAATCAAAAACTACCGCTGTGTAACTAGAAAGAGATGCATTACCTGGTCGCTTTGCATCCTGTAAGTTGTTAAAAAAAGAAGTTGTAAAGCAATGCAGAATTCTGAGGAAGGTCCAAGCTGCATTTATCACAAAAAAACACACGCTTTGGCTTCAGTCACGTCTTTTGGTGCATTCCAGTTGTAGTCAGAAGTAGGAATTTCAGGGTTCTGAGTAGGAAACTGACACTGGAACGTCCCCCAAAGTCTGAATTTCCTACTGGGAACTCGGTGAAACCTCGCCACCCCCGAGAGAGTGTGAACAGTTGTTTAGCTCCTGTAATAATCCATTTATTTGCACTTCTGACTGGGATGTGTCGCTCTAGATCAGCTGTATACATAGTATTGTTAGACTTATATTTACAAAACTGCTGCCATAGTTATAATCACATTCTTCATGTGATATTTGTGAACAACAATGCAGGGCGTGCTAACAACAGCTAACAATAGCCTGGTAGATCAGCATGTTTTTTTCCGACTTCAACTGGAACTCCGATAAGTCGGAGATGATGTCACTCCCATTTCCGAGGTTACTGGAACGCAGCATTACGACAGTTGGCGCACGTCTTTATTTCGCCGGTAATAGATTCTCCTCATAGCACCTTTTAAAAAAGGGATAAACAAAGTTGTAATCAGAACTTAAAATACAGCTTTGTATTTCTACCTTCAAGTGTTTGTGGTGATGCTTAATGTAATAAATTTAAGAGTGACTTGAAACCAATCAGTTTCTAAAATACTGACTTTGGTTCAAAATGTGAAATCTTAGGACTGAAAATCAGGACATGAGTTAGTTGATGTACCTGATTGATTCATTTATCTATCAATTCTGTGTCCAAGCATGACACACAGACTCATTGAAATCGTGTTTCTCGCTTTTGTCAGGACGTCAAGACAGAATTTAAATTAAAGAAAATTTCACAACAACCCAAGGCAGTTCACAGCTTGTCGTAAACATGCTCCCAACACACTGATAGGAGTAGGAGGGGCAGTGCAAAAATGTGATTGGAAAATAATGATGGAAAGAGTAGTAACAGAGCAGTGGAATTGAGATAGTGCAGAAAGAGTAGCATTGACTGAGAGTCAGAGCAAAAATTACAGTAATTTGTACCCAATACTGGACGTACTAACACCTGAAACTGGATGTACAAATAACTCTCTTGAAAAATTATTGAAATTGTTAGAATTTTTATCCTTTTTTTGGACTGGACCTTATGAGTCACATTCATTCAAACTTTGACCCTGCACAAAAATAAAAATGCACAAAATTCAAGATCATTGGTAATCAATATCCAACATGTCTGAGAATGTAAGAGACCAGAAAATCCCCAAAGTCTCTTTTATGTTGGAAAAAAAATCCTTTATTTTCCAGCCAAACATGGCTCTCTCTGGATATTTGAATTGGTACTGAAAGGGAAAAAATATAAATCCTGCTCTTTTTTCTGTGGATAGACTTGAATTAGTTCATATAAGTTAATCACTTTATTGGAAATTTAGTTAGATTTATAAGAAAAATCTGCCTTTTTTTCTGACATGTTTTTTTTATTTTGAATTCAACATTTAAATTACTATGAATTGTTATTACACCTTTTTCATCTATGTTCTATATATTTTATTTATTTTGATCTTGTTTTCATTGATTTTATATTATATTTGCACCTGTTCACTATTTTCATGATTTGATTTTTGATTATTTTTTCACTAAAGTCCTTTAAATGCTCCCTCTGTGTGTTCTCATGATCACTTGAAGTGGGGAAAATGTGTGAGCTTGTTCTATTAATATTCAAAGATTAATAATTACTCAGAGCTATAACTCTTCTTTTGTCCTGTGTCTGCAGAGTGCTCGTCCACATTGTTGCAAAGTGCCATGAAGAAAACCTGGTTCACTACCTGCACTCCTACATCAAGGTACCTCCAATTGTGTGCTGCCTTGTGCATTTGTATGAATATATAATGAGTCTGTGCGCTCAGGAAGATCACATGATCACTCTGAAGGCTGTTGCTTTTAAATGGAGAAGTGGAAACCCTGCACACGCTGTTTGATTTCTGAGGAGAAAATAGGTTGAGAAGAGGCCTTTGTTTTGCATGTTTGTGTATTTTGGAGGCAGCGGGAGTGTGGTACACTGAAGGGCCGCGTGCCGAGAGCCATGTGCAAACACACAGAGAGAAGCAGAGGAGAGGATGAAGAAAGGCTGATTGAGTTTGAGGCAAACGGGGACATTCAGGGCCCTCAGTCAGAAACACAAGGCCTGTTTGTCTTTAAAAAATCAGAAAAGAGAGCGAAGAGAAACCACAAGACCTGCTTCGTGTTGGCCACGATGACGGAAAAGTGCAGCGCTCAAAGAGGCAGCAGCAGAGACAGATGACGGGAGGCAGGAAGAGAGGAGAGGACTAATGGGAGCGGAGTTTCCATGGTTACAGATTGGCATGGTGCTTGGTAGTAGCACTGACCAATTTAAACTGCTGAGTGTGTGATTGTGCACATGTGTGTATAATCATGAGGAGTGGAATTTATTCACTGTAGCCGGAGCAGCAGGAAGCAGAAAATGTAACATCACACGAATGTTCAGAATAAATACCTGAATCTATCATGTGTTTTACATGTTTTTAAGACAAAGTAGAGGTCTTTCCGTGATTTTTCAAGATTTTCCTTATCTTCTGAGAGATATATTTGGTTTTTTTTTAATCATGTAAGACAATTTGAATTATTATTGTGAAATATTTCGTACATAATAAGAAGCATAATAAATTGAGGGCTAGTACCGCAGTAAGACCAAAATTTATCAA
This sequence comes from Scarus forsteni, assembly GCA_036419115.1. NCBI lineage: Eukaryota > Metazoa > Chordata > Actinopteri > Labriformes > Labridae > Scarus > Scarus forsteni. The sequence goes on from JAZDUH010000270.1 coordinate 12,143,542, forward strand.
CAACAAAACCTCTCAACATTTCTTCATGACACGTTCAAAATGTTTAGCACATAGAATACTGAATAATAATGTTGTTTTTTTAATAATTTATACAATATTATGTTTTATCTGAAACACCCAAACGCATCCTACTACACCAAGAGAAACATAATACTGTAAATCCACTTTTTTAACACTTTATTTTGTTTCTGATTTTTCTTTCTGACATTTCTGATGATAAAATAATGATTTGAGCAGCTGTTGGTGTATCAATTCGCTATTACAAATTTGTAAAGTTTGTAATCTTTTGGAGCAGGCAGCTCTGGCTCAAGTCTCTGTCCTGTAGCTCCACATTCTGTCTTGACAATAATGGCATGATAGCCACACAAATGATTGCTTAAGTGAGTAATGGGACAAAATGAAACATTTCTTGCTTGAATTGTAGTTGCACCATGGATAAGGACCAAAAATTGCAGCAAAGCAGCTGCCTGAATATTTGCTGAAATGATTCCCAATATTGTTTGTCCCTAATTTGTAGGGATGTTGGCGACTGGTTTACATATTTTTTTATTTACAGGTTTCAGTCTTAGGCCCAACATTATGAATGATTAACATCAACAGCATTGGTCAGACTGTACCCAACTCAGATTTTCATTTATATGCTGATGACACTGTTATTAATCACTCTGCTCTGTAGTAGTAGTAGTAGTAGTAGTAGTAGTAGTAGTAGTGCTCTAACACAGGATCAGGCTTTCTTGCTTTGGCATGAAACATTTAATACTGCGCACTCTGCAGGAGCTGAAACTAATTTTAAATCCTGAGAAAACAAAACTCGTGATGTTCATAAACTCAAAAATAGGTCACAGAACCTTCCCTCTATTGTTACATCTCAGAGTGAAATTATTGAGTCTATAATTTCTTATAAGTGCTTTGGGTTTTTGATTGGTGATTTGCCATATTGAAGCTTTATATGGAGCAGCTTGTCTAGAAGTTGAAGTTGCAGATTTACTTCAATTTCAGAAATAAATGTTTTTGCTATGCTGCAACAGGCACCATGTTAATGCCAATTTTATGCCTCTGATAGACTTTGGCGATGATTATATGACACATGCAAGCATCCTCTCAGCGCCTTGAATCATTGGATAGTACTTATCATGGAGCATTGAGGTTCAGAACAAATTTAAAGGCTCTGATTCATCATTGGTCTCTGTTGAAGTTGGTTTGCCATCTTAGACCATCCATAGAATGAGTCATTGGCACATCTTAACTGATCAGGGTGCACTTAATCTTCTCTGCATATTAACCTCTGCCAAGGAGGTTGTGTTTTTGCCAGTGTGGGTTTGTTTGTCTGTTTGTTAGCAAGATGATACAAAAACTACTGGACAGTGTTGACTGTGAGTTTCAGGAGATGTTAGGAAGAGCCCAATTTAAAACTGATTCGATTTTGGTGGTGATCCAGATAACTGCCGCAAACAGTCGTTTCTGCTCAATCACTGTCCAACTATTTATTACCTCAAATGATTCTCAAATGATATTACAATGGAAACTTGATCATGGAACTATTGCTTATAATAGCAATGTGTGAGCTACCTTGACAGAGGTTTGCTCTCTTCGAGTACTTTCTTGTATATGCATGCATCCTCTCATTTCCTTAAATCAGGGATCATCAACTACATTTGTAGGGCCAGCTTTTTTCTTGGATTATGCTATGGGGGCCAGAAAACAGGGATAATAATTACAAAACAATTAAGATGAAATATTTTGGTCCACTTACAGTATTACTTGTTATCATGCCCATTCACCAGTCCTGAAGCACAAACATGGGCCTCAAAGTTTGGGTGTGTTTAGAGACAAAATCTATCATTAAAAAAAAACATTTTTAACCTGCAAATGTTCTCATTTTGGTAACACAGAAGACCATAGTGACCAAAAAGAAAGAAAGAACGACAGAGAAGAAAAGAAAATTAAAGGTTGAACTTGTTTTCAAGTCTGAGAAAAAGTCCCAATTCTGAGATTAAGTTTAGAATTATAAGTAAAAAAGTGGAGAAAAGGTACAAGTCTGGGAATTAAGTCATACTTTATTTGAGAATTTAAAATTTTATTTAAGAACTCTGCCTTTTTCTTAAGATTCTGATTTCTTTCAGTCATAAATAAGTTTGATCCTTTAATAGATAATTAAAATAATCAGGGGGCCAGATGGAAAGCTTTGAGGGGCCTGATGTGGCCCCCGGGCCTCCAGTTGGTGATCATTGCCTTAAATCATTGGATAGTATTTATCATAAAGCATTAAGGCTCATAAGTACTTCAAGACTCTGACTCATTTTTGTACTCTGTATAAGTTGGGTTGTAGGATCAATCACTGTCACATCCTAATTGGTAAAGCTGTTCTTATTCTGCTTCTGCATGTTGAAGTAATATCACTGATGAAAGGGAAAAGTTCTGGAGCTGCGTTCTGCGTCTGAGCCACAAAACTTAATTTAGCTGTCTGCTGCCAAAGTTGGTCTTAAAACAGTCAAAAAAAGTTTCAGAAATGCTGCTCCTGTAGTCTGAAATCTGCTGCAGGAAGATTGTGTCCTGGGAGCTGCTCCCTTTAAATCTTTCCAAAATAGATTTAAAGCATTATGAAAAAAGATATATCAGATTGATGGTGCTTGACTGTTTCTCTCTTTGTGACTCTGTCTTGACTTTTTTGTTCCTTTGTTCAATGATTGTCATTGTTTCTGTCTGTAACCTGAAAAATGAGCTGCTGCCTGCCTTTGCCTGGACACAAATGAGATTCTTTATTTCAAAGACAAATGGTTGAATTTAGTGTGAAATAAACTGAACATACTCTGACTGATTTTTCCTCTCTCTCTTGTAGTATGTTTTCAAATCAGAGGCTCATGGCTTCAGGACGGTCCACGAGGAGCTGGCCAAGGGGATGACCTTCGACTTGAAAAGCAACGAGCAGGCAGCAGTGAGGAATGTCCTTAAGGTTTGTCTCTTCATAACAGCAAAGGAAAGAGCTTGTGAGACAGTTTGGAAGTAGGAACTGAGTAGGCTGATTACATTAACTAAAGAAACTGACTCTGCTTTGACCTCCTGGTGTTTCAGTTCTCCTGGTTCTTCTTTGAGCTGATTGTCAAGTCCATGGCCCAACACCTGGTTGACTCCGACAAGCTAAAGGTAAGAGTGACAACACACTCCTTGCCTACATGTGTGGTTTTTACTCTCATTCATCTCTCTTTTAACAGAAAAGGATGCTTTTGTCAAATGCATTTAGCTTTTTTGTCCCACAGCAGCTATTTTAGCCTTCATAAATTACAATCAAAATGTCTGGTCTGTATGGTCTATGTTATGCTTTTATGTTCATTAAACATCCTGTATCAGTTTTACATTATGTCATAACCTGCTCAAGCTCTTAAAAATAACTTAAATAGTATATTTAGTTCTTGTTTCAGTGCATATTTAAATTATTTGATCTGGAAGGAGTGCCTGATTTGCTAAATCCAACTCTGTTTCCGTAGCTCCTGAGGCCTCAGCGTTTCCCCTCATCCTACCTGAGCCGTGTGGAGACGCTGGTGGAGACGGTGTCGGAGCACATCTTTTGGAAAAACAAAGAGCTGGGAGAAGAGACACGCAGTGCCAACTCGGCTGTGGCAGCTTTTGTCAAGGTGGGAACAAAAGGATCTGCCCGACAGATTAAATGATGATTTGATCAGGTTTAATGGGAACAACCTGAGCTATTAGGTTTGTTATTGATGTGTGAATTTAACATTCTGAAAATGATCATTGCTTCCAGCTCGTCCATCTGGGTTAGATGATCTCCCTCTTTTTGTCTTAGAGCAAAGTGTTACCAGAAAAGAAAAGAAAAGAAAAGAGTTGTTTGCTTTTAGCTCAGAGAATGAGGAACATTTGAGGAAATTTAATTTGGAGCATCAGTATGCCCAGACGACTTTAAAGTAGTTGTGTCTCACAAGGGGTGAAGTTCAACTGGGAACTGCACTGAAAGGAACTGTGAATTTCCTTAAGAGCTGTAGGATTTACTGCTACCTGACAAGTTATAAAGAATAAATAAGAAGCTTACAGCTCTGTTCAGCCCCTTTTTAAAGCCTTCTGCTCAAACGACATACTCAGAAAGAAAAGAGTGCATCTCTGCAACCACAAGGTCTATTTGAATTATTTTGGTGTCATCATAAAAGTAACACTTGAGAGATTTGTCCAGATGTGGAATCATCAGTATATGTGTTACTGGGACAGAGTCAGTGAAGATAAAAGTCAGGATAATCTGAAAATTAAATCCTCGTCTAAAAAAACACCCCGATTTTTATTGTGAATATCTCTTTGGAGTGATGCAGCTGCAGCTTTAGAACTCTATGAATGAATGGCAGATTATGTGAATGTTATGTCTGCCAAGTTTGAGTCTGATGAAGTGATGCAGAGCAAAGTTAGGGAGGTTTTACTACAGAGTGGTCAGGCCGAATCTTGGCACACTTTGGCACCATTTGCTCCATTTGAAATTTCTGACACAAAAATGAAATATACAATATACAAAACTTTATCTTTCACTTTTATGTCACTTTTGGTGTTCATTACACCCAATGACAACAGTTTTTATCTTCTTCTGCTTATCCGTGGCAGTTTTTGACTGTTTTTAAAAAAATCAAACATATATATTTTTTCTTTTGGGGAAAAAAATCAACCTATATTTTCCCATTCGAAGACTTCATTCAAAGCAACCCAAGTTTGAATCTTAGTGAGACAGATTTGGATGTGATTATTAATTTGCTTGGAGATGACGCTGTGTTTGGTGTGTGTTAAATGACTTGTATGGTTATGTAGCTGAAAACTTGCTGTTTAACTTGATGTGCAACATGACTATATTCCTACATGAATTGTTCACTTTTTCTTATATTTTTTTTTTGAGAGCACGAAAACACTCCCAAAATAGGATACTTTGGGGCTGAACAGGTTAACTGGCCAAGATTTTCAAAAACTTCCAACCAATTTGATTCATTTAATGAAAATGTTGCATTTTTGTATTTTTGATGCAACAAAATACTATTGAAAAAACATAAAGGACAAAACAAACCTGTTTATAAAGCACATTATACAGAAACCTTGGGAGGATATATTTGCATGGGCTCTCAAATTTTAATGGATGCAAAGTGTAAAAGTGTGCTTCGGTCTGATGAGTCCACGTTACAAACTGTTTTTGATAGTCATGGATGTGGTGTCTTCCGGGCTAAAGAGGAAAAGGATCATTCAGACTGTTATTAGAGCTTCAGAGAGATTCAAAAGATTCAGATATTAGAGATTCAAAAGCCAGCATCTGCAATGGTATGGGGTTGTGTTAGTGCCAATGGCATGGGTAACTTGCACATCTATAAAGGCAGCATTAACGCTGAAAGGTGCATACAGGTGTTGGAGCTTCATATTCTGCCATCTATGTGAGTGTTTTTCAGGAACATCACTGCTTACTTCTTTAAGAGAATATCAGGACACATTCAGCATGAGATGCAACAGCGAGGCTTTGTCCTAAAATGGGGGTGGTATTAGACTGGCCTGCCTGCAGTCCAGACCTTTCTGCTATTGATAATGTGTGGCGCAATATGGAGCTAAAAGGACAACAACAGAGGCCCCAGATGTACATCAAGCAAGAGTAGGGAAGAATCACACCCATAGATCGTAGTCTCCTCAGTAGCTTCACACTTATTGAATGTTGTTAAAAGGTGATGTTACACAGTGGGAGACATGCCCCTGTCCCAGCTTTTTAGGAATGTTTTGAAGGTATCAAATTCAAAATGAGGGAATACTTGCTAAAAACAAAATGAAGTTTGTCAGTCTGAACATTACATATCTTGTCTCTTAAGTGAATCCAGCTGATATACGTGGAAAAGTATTCGCAAATAATTATATTGTGTTTTTTCACAGTAACCCAATTCTATTGTAATTGGGGTTTGTATTACCATTGTTCACTTGTTTTTTTGGGTAGAAGACAGGAAAAATAAGCGTTTTCCTCTTCATGCTCCTTTGCAGAACTGGACTGTATTAAAATACATGTTCTTTTTATTCATCTAAATCTGGAAACATTGCTTTTTGTAAATGAAATCCTGTTTTGGTTAAATTTCCTGTTTGTGCATCTGTGCAGCGTTGCTTCACTCTCATGGACAGAGGCTTCACATTCAAGCTGATCAGCAACTACATAAACATGATCACCGCAACTGACAGTAAGGTAAAGGGATGTCTTAACCAGCCACAAGCATGCTTAGCCTTATTCAGAGTAAAACAAACCGTGCATTAATATGTTTTGTTTGTGTCGAACAGGTCTTGTGTGAGCTGAAGTTTGAATTCTTACGAGAGGTGTGTAACCACGAGCACTACATTCCTCTCAGCCTGCCTCTACCCTCGGCTCGCATAGCAGGTACTGTGAGAGTCTGAGACGGATCCTGCACTTCAGTGGCACCATTTTAATGTGTTAACAGTCATACATCGAGTAGATCCAACCCTCATTTGTCTATTAACACAGTGTGTCTCTCTTTCTGTCCTTTAACTGTTTGTTCATGTCAGATCATGCATCCCCAGAGCCACAAAGTACTCATGGTAAATACTCATTCCTTTAAATGTTGTTCAAGTGTGTTTGTGCAGAGGTGGTATGATGGTAATGAAATTCATGGAAATGAACTCTTTGTTTGCTCAGTGTCACAGATTTTTGCTTAGAAACAGGGTAATTAACTTCCTGATGCAAAGCAAATATTAGCACAAGGCTTATATGAAATAAGTCGGTTGATGTAAATTGAGGTTTGACCTTATTTTGGCCTTTTTCTCACAGCTTCAGTGCCAGAGTACAACCTGACCGGAGAATTCTGCAGGAAGCACTTCTTGACCGGCCTACTGCTACGGGAACTGGGGCTGGCTCTCCAGGACGAGCAGGACCTGAGGCACCTGGCTTTGGCCACCCTGAAAACGCTGATGGCAAAGCACTCTCTGGATGCACGCTATGCCACCAAGGTAGCCAGAACACATGTTTGCATTGTGGGAAACTAAAACCGACTGGCACAGTGAGTCATGGGTCTCACAGCAGAAGGTTCTCCCTTTGTGACTCACACTAACACACACACACTAACATGATTGTTCAAAGCAGCTGTGAGCAGCCGACAAGACGTCTTAATGAATGCTGGGAAATGTCCAGATCATGTCGGTAATCTGGCTTCTTTAAACCTCACCAACAAACTCTGCCAACTACAACACAACTGCCGGGCTCAAAGACTCAAATGTGATCAGAAGTCAATTAGTCATGTTTCGCAAGGGTCGAAAACATTTTCTTGGCAGTGAAAGAAGGAATTTTAACGGGGTTTAAAGGTGTTTTTTACCCCAGCTTAGGAGGTTAGAATTTGCCAGTGTTTTTCAGACTGTCTGTTTGGATGATAACTTAAGAAGGCAAGAAAAAGCCATAATTTTTTAAAGATTTTTTTTTTGATTGTGAGATGAGGCAGTTTTCTACATATTCAGCAGCAACACCCCTTACAATATGAAAAATGCCTTGGCAGAGCTTTGTGCTCTTGTAGCACTTACGTTAACCTTACACAGCTGCTGGATTTGACTGATTTATGTCTGTGATGAAGAGCTCCAGCTACATTTATAGTTAGAACAGCATGTTTCAGTGTGTGGCCTTCATCAGGGTCCTCCAGGATCTCTTCAAGACTTTTCTCTCCAAACACCTTGAAAGTTGTTGAAGTTGGACCAGAACTTCTGACCTTGAAGGTCTGTAATGAGACAGATCCATCTTGGCAATCTCCATCAACAATGATAGTGAGCAGCTGCAGCAGTAGTGCCCACCTACCATAATCTGATTGGCTTATAACGAATGTGATTGACAGAACAATCGTCCGTCATCTGTTGGATATGCTTTTGAAAGATTCTGCCCATTCCCAAACTGTTTCTATGGGCTGTTGCCCAAATGTTACCTTGCACAGCAGTTGGACCTGCCTGATTCAAAGTCTGTAATCAGGCAGGTTTACCTTGCAAGTCTCCAATCTAAAAATGATTGTGCTCGACCCAAAACTGCAGGTGGGACCTACAATTAAGAAAACAGCTGGAAGTAACTGTTCGTAATGAGATTAGCATAGATGCGAACAGCTTCAGAAGCAGTTTTATCAGATCTGGATCACATATCAAAGCCATTAAAAACACTACAAGCATTTCTCATTAGAAAGGATATTTTTGCTTGACTTTTGACCTCTTTTGGAGCGAGTTTGTCTTTCCAAGTGGCTTACATTTTGTATGGATGCTGTTGGAAGTTTTTGCCCATTCTCAAACACTTTCTTTGACGCACTAGTGAAAAACATTGAGAAGCCCATCTGCTCTGCCAGGTTACACTTCCAGTTGATATTCAACAGTCTTTTTATTTTGAACCAAAAAAGTGGGATAGTTAACAATGTATACAGACATACAATTGGTCAGATCTAACGAGTGACATCTTGGTACTGAGAACATATAAAAGTATAATAAAAACAGTGATACAAAAGGCAGTGAGCAAGGGAGGGAATGAAAAGTTAAATTAATTAGAAGTATTCATCAAGCACAACCCTCCATTAATGAATATCTGACATTTTTAGACTAGTTATCAGCAAAATTATCAGCAAAAATATGCCCTAACACTGCCTTGCCTCACATTTTTTACAAGTCCTTGAAAACACTCTGTGATCCACATCTGGATTCGAGGCGCCACCAAAATCTAATCATGTCACCCTAGCGCCATGACCAACATCTCTGAAAATGTCATAAGAATCTGTTCAGCACTTTTTAAGTAACCTTCTAACAGACCGTGAGTTGCAGGCAAAAACAAAACCTTCTTGGCAGAGGTGATAAATATTCTAAAAATTAACAACATTGAATGGACATCAGACAACACAACTACAGATTAAAATGTCAAAAAATAAATAACAATGGGGTGCTGGTTTGGTGGAGTGGTTAGCAACCAGGCACCCCATGTACTTGCTTCTGCCGGTCCAGGTTCGAATCCCACCTGTGACCAGTTTGTAGAGTGTCTTCCCCTACTCTCTCTCCCGCTTTCACAAGCCTATCCACTGTCTCTCTCCTATCAATAAAGGCACAAAATGCCCAAAAAATAAATTAAAAAATAAATAAATAAATAAATAACAATAATACCATTATTGTATTAAACCTGTGAAAAGTCAGAAGCTTAACTACCCACAGTCCTTGACTGTCCCAGGGCTGTCTCAGATTAGTGGAGCCAATGCTTGCTGGCCTACTTCTGCAGTCAGATGCTTCCACTAAATTTAGGATCCTTTATACACAACAGAGGATTTAAATGAGAAAATGATTGTGTTTGGGCTCAGAGAAGACATGTCACAATGTTGTTAAAATTGTTTTTCAGAAAATTATGGATTGAACAAACTCAGTTATGTACAACTCTACACTATCGCAACCACATGTCTGACAGGTAGAGCCTGCTCACCTGGAAATTTTAGCTACTGTAGATAACAGCTGTTGGAAAATCGTAGTGGTCATGGTTGGCTCTGTCATTACAAGGACTGTTTGAGACCACACATCATCTTGAATTGGTGTATTCAATTGAATTTGGTCAAGAAGCATTTGGTAATCATTGTAGTTTGCTTTTATTATACTGCATTTACACAACATTGTAACTTTAGCATCAGGGTTAGTTCATGTGTTGCTCTTTCTCTCAGCCTAAAAACACATACATTTTGTTAAGGTATAAACTGCAGAATATCATAATTGGATCAAGAACATTGGTACATTTCCACATGTTAGATGATTACTCAGAACTTGAGTTGTTTTTCAAAGGAGGAACCTTTATGCTGTAGACTGTATCTGCAAAGCCAAGGTGACAAGGGACAACACTGTTTAAAACTGAGCTGTCAATGAAATGCACAACTGTTGTGTTGTGAGCAGAAAAAAAACACTGCATCTGGGTTTTTTGCTGCTACAAACCCCTGAGGGTCTGGCACTTCATGGTGTGTAAATAAAATGTAATCAGCCAATCAATTTGTGAAACATTAGGTTTGATTTACAGCCTCTCTCTTTGCAGGAGAAGCAGGCGAGAATTGCCTCTCTCTACCTGCCGCTGTACGGCCTGATCCTGGACAACATGCCTCGATTCTTCCTCAGGGATCTTTTCCCCATTTACTTCACTTCTAGTGACCAGGTAGGAGTCGAGATGGTTATTGATTGAGTCTGAGTGTGTCTCATTGATCATGCAATCTGTACACAATTTCTTTCAGTTTTCAAACCTTCACTTGATATTTAAGCTGCTTCAGTCATGGTCAGCATACTTTATGACAGGCAAATTAAGCTTTAAGCATTTCACTTACTAAATACATCAGATAACTCCTCAATAACAGCAAGGACTTGCATATGATATATGGTGTCTCTGAGATGGACAGATTTTACTCCATATTTTTGCAGCAAAGGTTCAGTCAATGCAAATTAAAATACAGGCTGTTGCTGGGCACTCCAAGGCTGCATTTCCACTTAGCAGTCTGGTTTGGTTCAGTACAGTTCGGTACGGTTTGGAGCAGGAAGCCCTTATCTCATTTGGGTTTCTGCTGTCAGAGCTGTACCCTCCCTTGGGGGCAGAGATGTAGGCCAGGAGATGAGGGTTGCACCAGCTTCATCCAACTCCCTCTGCACTCCCTCCTCTTCGATAATGGCAAGGACGATGTGCAGGTCTGCATTACTCCATGCAGCATTTAGGGCATTCTTTATAGAAAAAGTAGCAGTAATGTCCATGGGTTATGAAAACATGGCGGGTATGCTGTCTTTAATATTAGCTGTTGTACAAAAAATGGCGATTTTTGCAACCAATCAGCAGACTGCAGAAGTTTTAGCTCCATCCCGTTGGCTCAGTTTGGTAAATTTAGCTCCCCAACAGAAAAACTGGGAAATTTCAGCTCATTGGGCGACTTTTTCTATATTTGACAGTGGAAACACTGGTACTTGTGTACTGTACTGAGCCAAACTGAACTGGGCTGATTAGTATGAATGCAGGATACTATTTAAATCACTTGTCGCCCTCCTATGTATCATTTATGCTGAACTGAAACACTGGACTTTACTAAACACACTCCATGAACTGTGTAATGTTTTAGTCACACGGGTTCACTCTGAACTTGGAAAATCTGCTTTTCGCTACTGTGCTCCAAAAATGTGGAACAATTTATAGCAGAGACTCAAGACTGACACTGTTGTTTCTCTTGGACTGTTTAGGGCAATGGTTGATTGTGCCTTCTCTCTACGGGAAACCTCAAGGATTTTCAAAACTTTAACAAAAAGATTAAAAACAAAAAAGTATTTGCTTACCCAAAAATACTGCAAATTTATCATCCGACTGTTTGAGTTGATTGTCGTCTTGTCAAAAGATTGAAAATGTTCCATATCTATAATAAAATGAATGAGTAAAACAAAGTACTCTAAGCTAATTTTTCTTCACAATAATTACCTTCCCCCTCCGCCCCCCTCCAGGGCTCTCGAGATGACCTCAGTGTGGGAGGGGGAGTCGCTGCAGCAGTGATGTCTGTCACGCGTCATGCCAATTCAGTAGACGCCTCCTTTTCCAAAGAAGTACTAAACTCCATCACAGGTACCATCATGTTTATCTGCAGCTGTCAATTTACTGTCTAAATAAAATGGTGTGATAAAGGACATCAATGTTGACATCCCCCTCCCACACCCACCCACCTTCTTTCCTCCAACAGCCTTCTCTTCCCTCGCAGTTGCCACGGGCAACCAGGCAGACTCCCGGGGCTCTCTGATCAGTGTGGATTCAAACCCCAGCAACAGCGACAGGAACAGCGAGAAGATGGACGGATGTGAGAAGGTGAGAAAAGTAGAGAAAAAAAAACAAACTGTCGTTGCCTGCTGTGAGGTAACATCACACATATAGATGCTACATTGACTTTGGCTCCAGATCTGAGAGGAAGTCTAAAATCATCTGAATACATCTAGTTCATGTTTTAAATGCACAGACATGAAAAATGGAGCTGCACAAAAGTTTCATATAAGAATCCAGGAGTAATATCAAAAGGTTAAATGCAGTGCAAAGTAAAAGTTGAAGTGTGAAACATTGTGCATCAAGTGTACACAAAGTTAACATTGTCATTAAAAGACCTTAACAAAGCAGAATGGAAGAGGCTAAAAACAGTCTATATCTATTGAGGTGCCATTTATGCTTAAAGGGAAATATAAATTTGAGATACTTCCTTCAGTAAGATGATACATTCTGCCAAACAGAGGCTACAACAATATAATATGTCATGCTGTTGTGGCTCCCCCACTAATATCAATCAATCAATCAATCTTTATTTGTATAGCACCAATTCATAACAAGTGTTATCTCAAGACACTTTACAATAGAGCATAAAGCTCTTCATTTTGTGGATACACATATATGCATAGATACATATATACATATAAAAATACACATATACATATATATACAAATATATACATCCGACACCCAACATGAATCCATATAGCCAATCATGAATCCCTCCATCATGGCTCAAGAAAAAACCTTCAGTTAAGCAGCAGGAAATCTTGAATGTGGATCCCAGTCTCATGATGAACAACAAATCCACACGATGCTGTGATGGGTGTGTGGGCAAAGGAAGGGAGGTAAGAGGAGACAAGTGGACTAAAGTAAGAACTAAAGTTAGGGACAGATCAATGAACCATAGACCTGTCGTCTGATTTATTAGAGGTTAGCCTCTTGAGATGCCACATCTCATTTTCAGGAGGGTCCTCATGTCTGGATGGTTGTGGTGATCATTTTATAGAAGTATAAGCAATGATATTCTTACTGAAAATAAGAATTTATGGTAGTGACGAACTCATGGGTGCCCAGACCACAAGTGCATCCCTACCATATTTGTCTCCGTTAACTATAAATTTGTTAAAGGCCTCTTGAGATGTGACATCCCATTTTCAGAGGGATGACCTACCAGTGTGATGTCCTACCAATGCAGAGGGTAGTCAGTAGAAAGAAAGCAAAGCTGTTGAAAACATGGTTCTGAATAGCTGTAAACTGACCATTTACCAGAGTAGCCCAGAGAAGACTGGACCTACATGAGGAAGGTGGCCTTAAATTACAGAAGCTTCAGTAGTGACTTAGAGTGAGAATACATGTGGATCAGGGCTACACAAGAAGTAAACATATACATTTTTTAGCATTAGAGATTGTGAGCATACTTTAGCAGTCCTTGGAATCTAAAACAAGGCAAAATAAGATCTGTTTTTAATGCACATAAATAAGTAATAAGTAAGACATTCCCTAAGTTGAGTCTTATGTTTGCACCTTTGGTTGCTGTCAGTCTCAAACCTCCTCTCTCCATTTTTTAAGGTTTTTCGTTTGTTTTTTAATATAACTTTGCTATTGGTCATATTCCATGTTGTTTGGTGTGTTTGATAAACTTTTAACCAAATTAAGTACTTTAAAATATTTCAATCATGACAAAACACTGAAAATAATTAGATGTTCTTAAAAATGTACTAGTTTAGCCCGTGGACCTTATTATACAGTTAAATACAAATTGCTTATTCTTTACATGGTAACATTCGGTAAACAATGAGCAGCAGACAGGAGAACAACACTGGATCATATTTGTAATAAATTCCAAGTATTTACTGAACCTTTTTAGTTGACATGATTTATTTGTCTTCTTATATGCTGGCTTCATTCCCCTCTAAGTTTGACTGATGTACCGGTGCTGTTATTAACACATAGCACACCAAACCTTATTCCTTCAACTTGTTTCAGAGGGATGCAGCAACTTGTTTTTGTTTTTGTGTCATGCCTCACTCCCGAGTCCTCGACAAGCAGACAGACATCTATATATCACCCACTTGTAAGTAGGTCAACATAACAAAACACACCCGCGGTGGTTTGTGGCTTAGTTTTATATGTATTTAATTTTAAAAATTAAATAAAGTGCTAACCCTAGTCTAAAATAAACAACCTAACATAACACATAAAAAAAGTCACAGCAAGCACACACGACCGGTTAGAGTTGCTAAAGAGTTTATCCGATGAGTGTATTCCGAGACAGGCTAATGCTACCCATTGACTCCCAGTGTTTGAGCTAAGCTAATTAGCTGTGGGCAAGCTCTGCCCATCTTTCTTGTTACTGCTCGTACAGTTGAAAGAATGGTGTTCATCTGCCTTTAATGGACTAAGGACTAAGGCAAGACATGAAAACAAAAAATAACACACCCCTTTAAGCTGTTTTTACTGTTTTTATCGGCTGTATTTACCAGCATTTTGTTCCATTATGCCTTGAGTAGTATTATACTGTGTTTATATTTATTTAGGACAGTCTCTGTTATTCAACACAGCTGTGCTAATTACTCAAGTATCCACTTTTAACTCTGATTACATGTTTTGTTCTTTGGTCACTTGGCTCATATTGTTCAATATCTTTTACCTTTGCTGTATTGTTAAATTTTTTTACTCACTGCATGTTTGCCTTATTGTTCTATAGCTCACTTTGCTATATTTAATTGGACAACAGCTTATGTTCTTCCTTATCTGTCCATCTGTCTATCTTAGCTGTCCAGTTTTCTTTCTTTGCTCATGAATGTCTGTCTGGGTGTGTCTCCACAGTTTGCTCGGCCACAGTCCCTCATAGGCTATGGCTCTCGCTGTGACAAACTGGACCAGGCCGAGACCCGCAGCCTTCTCATGTGCTTTCTGCACATCATGAAAACCATTTCTGAGGGTAGGGAATCACATTTGGAAAATCACATCCAATGAGGGCTTGCATTTGTCATTTGTATGTTCACCATTAGACTTCATTTGTTTGTTGTGTACTCCCAAAAGATGTTGGCATCAGTGTTTTTTCTGCTATTGAATTTCCTTAAAATCCTACAAATTAGTCTGTTTACTCCGAAAACATGACCTAGTTTTTACTGGAAGCTCTTTAAATCCACTCTAATGTCTGACATGCTGTTGTTTGTAACCTGCTTCCAGATGTGCTTGTGTCTTACTGGCATCGCGCCATTCACCAGGAGATCTCAGACTTCTTCAACATCCTGGAGTGAGTACTTTTCTTACTCCATCCCAGAGTATCACTGCAGCTCCCTTTTAGGCAGACTAGGGATACTGGATCTGTGAGACGGGAAGATGCGGGGAGCAGAAATGGGGAAATGTAGCCAGAGGGGAACAGATAAAGGTGCAGACACAGCGAGTGAGAAAGAAGAAAAAGAGTAAATCCAATGAGAGCTTCTCATCCAGGGAAAAGCTCGGTTAATTAACCATCCGTGTTTCATGTTTGCCTTAGACCATGCTATTTCAGTGCAGCTTCATCACATGTACCTCATTTGTCCTATTTTTACTGATAAAAACAAACAATTCTTCACCTTTCACCCAGGCATTTATGCTTTTATTTCCTCTAGGCTGTGTCTGCAGCACTTCAGGTTCCTAGGGAAACGGCACATAGCCAGGTAAGTCCTTTCTGCTGTCCGACAAACAGGCGGGCCGAGCATCATCCTCATGCATTTATTGTAAATCTGCAGTTATGGAAACAGCTCATTAACTCAACATACATTCTGCAGCCAGAGGTTGTAACTCCCCCACCCACTGCTACATAATTCATATAATCAAGCACACACATGAATGCACACGTGTGCAAATGCAGCTACGTAGACACATGTGCAAACACACAAATAAATGAGCTGGACACAGTCAGGCAGAAATACTAATATGCGTTCTGCATGCGTGTGCACGCTCAGGGATGAGCTTCAGGATGAGGAGAAAAGGAAAGAGGGGGAGGTGAAACTCCTGGATCTGGCTGCTGAGAGAAAAGCTCTGCTGGATATCGTACTGTAGTAGTTGGCAAGGAGAGGAAGGAGGGGTGTTATCATGTGTGTGTGTTTGTGTGCTGGAGCTGAGCCATTGGCACAGCCAGACTCCTCCATCTTCTGGTTCCTCCCAGCTAATTAAATTAGCCCTCTTTTTCCTTTCAGCAGAAAGATGCTGAGATGTAAGCCAACAAAAGGCTGGGAGAACACACTGCTTTTCAGTGCGTGGCAGCATTAACAGAATAAAGATAGCTGCGGGCCCAGCTAACGCTCTAAGACGTAGCTGAGCCTGTCTGGGACTGCTAGCTACTTAACATTCGTCTGTAATAGTGAGGCCATGGGGGATTCACAGTATTACGCCTGTGTCTGTCTCAGTGTCTCTCTGTTCGCTCTTTGGTGCCTGGCTGAGTCAGAGTGGGTGCTCATTGAAGTTCAGGAGTAATGAATTACACTAGCGGTGTGAAGCCAGGCAGCAAGCTAGGAAGTCAGCCAGGCGGGCTGACAACAGTCCAGTCATTTAAGCATCTTAATGCTTGGTTTCAGTTTTTATATTTTCTCCATAGCAGGGGCCTTTAAAAAGGGAGGGTGAGCCTCCCCAGAAAGAGCCTCATTTTAGTGTCCTGTTTCAAGCCATCATACTATTTATAGTTACATACTGCCTTCACTGAACAATGTAGAAGCAACATGGGGACTAAGTTGACTCCCTTATTATTCTGTCTCAGGGGTATCAGAGGTGCAATACAGTGGTGCAGGTATGACGTATTTTTGTAGGCCAACAATGAAGTTAAGAATAATTGATAAAATAATGATAATAATTTAAAAAGTTAGCATTAGGCTACACTTGGTTCTCTAGACCAAAAACTTGTCTGATTTTTCCCTTTGCTTGCATCATTACTAATAACCTTCATGACTATTTAAGCCAAAAGGTAATCTTCAAAAGTAAAAGCTGTCAGTAAGCTACTATGAAGCATTTGACTTAGCCTTGTTTTTACACAGTCTGCCGGGGTAGTGTTCTGAACGTGCCCACGCACTCCACAGCAAATGGCCCCCAGTCTGCTGATGGAGCATGCAGCAGCACAGCATTTTTTTAAAGGTTGTTTTTTTGGGCATTGTAGGCCTTTTTTGACAGGAGAGAGAGAGTGACAGTGGATAGGCTTGGTAGAGGGGGTAAAGGAGAGTAGGGGAGGACACTACAGACAGAAAGCAGACTGAATAACAAAATTATTTCTAAATAACCTTATTCAGAATATATAAGGAGATATAAAAACCCATTTTATTTTTTGGCCCTTACTATGTGTCATTGTCTTAATGTATTGTTTGTGGATACTTTAGGGTCTTTTAGTTACTTAGGATATTTTAGATTTTAAGTTTGTACTGCTTTACAGGATATCAAATTGTGTTGTGTTTCTGAGTTCCATTTCACAAGTGATTAAATGATTAAATGTTGAGCAATCATGATTGTACACATTTGTTTTTTATTTTGTGAATAAACTGATTTACTAATTAGTTATCACAAATTGTATTCAGGTATTTATCCCAAAAGAGTATTCTAAAACCCCATTACTTCTGGTCTTGAGAACCAGGAAGTGCTAAAAACTAACTCACTTCAGCATTGTTGACTCATTCCTGCACCTCTCTGTTGTCAAGTTCAAAACATCATTGAATGACTAAACTTGTTCCTGACTTGGCTGGAAATATTGCTCTTTCATGTTGTTTAAAGTTCATTAGAGGCAGATATAGAAAAGTCAGACAGAGCTATATTCAACTGGATAAGATGCACATTTAGACTGAAAATGAAGATGCAGATATGCTTTGTGCACATGCAAAAATAAACACAAAATAAATGTCATGTCTTTTTATGTTTGGCCTTGTTTTATTTTCTGCAACAGAGCATGCCTGGGCTCCCTCCTCTGTGCATGCAGCTGCTGTTCATTGATTTATATTTTTAGATATTTTATTGATGTCAGTGTGGCAGTACATCATTGTTGTCCTGTTTAGTAAACTAACCGTCTTTGTATTGACTAAGGTCGTTTTCACACCGAGATCCTTTAGGAGAGCTGTTTCATGTTCGGCATGATTTATTTCAATATGAAGACAGCGATTGAGACTTTTTAATCTGTCCCTGGGGCAGTATGTGTGCCAAGTTAACTCATGCTGCTGTAGCAGCTAAGCAGCAGTAGAACTCTAAAAAACAGATCTAGTTGACAGTATTTGTCCAATTTCATGTCAAGAAAATCTCACTAGATTGACTCTAATACACAATTTCCTGGCATGTCGAGATAAAGAACTTATTTGAAGCTAAAATAAAACTTAAAATAAGGCCTGAGTTACTGTAATATGTAAAATACTCTGCCAAAAAGACGAGACAAATAAGGTTATCCGGAGCAGATATTAACCTTTATTTAAGACCCTCACTTAGTGAAACTTTACTTGTTTCATTGTCATATATTTTCTTACCATTATAAGCAATTCAATGCCTTATTTTGCCTTTCATTACTTAAATTAAGATATTTATTTTAACTTTTTGAGTGAATGTGAACTGGAATATGTGTTTTAGATTTTTCTGACTTGAAAATAGTCAAACACACTTGCCTTGATTTAAGTTTATGAGGTGTAATTATAACAGTTGTATTACAGCTACAAGACTACAAAATTGGAGACAAAGTATAACCTAAAATTAACGTATATTTCTGTACTCAGGCACGACATACCATGATAACAGCAACAGGTTAACATCACTCACCATATACAACAGATTACCACATAACAGGACTCAACAACATGGACTGATGCAAAAACTTGTTTAGCTCCCAGAATTTAGTCCAACTCAATCAAGCAGGAAAATGTTTGTGTTTCTGTGCTGACACTTCTACAGGTGGTACATTGTAATAAGTTACCATGCTATCTGGTGTCATCCATGGTCTGCTGTAGACGCCTGACCGATTACAGCCCCTCTTCTTTGTGCAGAGATTTTGTTTACATGAGCATCATCGTAGCTGCTCATCTGTGTAATCTTAAATAGAATGTTTAACCACCAGTAATAATCAGTATATTGTTTTGTGGGTAGCTTATCCTTGTACATTTCTTCCCATAATGCACAGCACAGTTCGTAGTCATGGCAACACTGGCAGTAATGTAAGGTCCGCTCAGGCCTTTTGTGGGACTCAGTCTGGACCCGGCTGCTTCAGAATACTCCTGTGTAAACATGAAACCGTTTAGAGGAAATTTGTTTTTTCAACTGAATTGGAACAAAGCAACAGAGCTGTAGGTGTGAAAACAGCCTTAGTTTGTATATTCACAAGGCATGTGCTGCTAAGTTCTGAATGCCGGGTATTCCATTGGACACACGTGTTGTTTAATGTTGCATGTTGAAGCAAGGCACGTTGATCTGTGGTTGTGTCTCATAAAGTTTGTTGTAAGCACCGTAAGACCATGACATGCTGACCATCTGTCTGTTAAAACCCATTTCATCATGTTAGTCACATCTTTACATCCTAATCTCTCACCTTCACTGCTCCATATTCTAATGCCGCCCTGCAGCTGCTAGTCCCTGCTAACACTCGACCATTAGCATAAACAACATTTACAATATTACAGTAATGACTGACTAAAACCATTGACCCTGCTGCACCACAAACATTTCCATCTGGCTGACCTCCCTTACCTCTGACTTTAGCTGCTTTAAGCCTCAAGGTCAGAGTAAAGGTCATGTATGCTTTTAGCTTTGCACGGACACAACATTAGCAACTACGGCGAGCCCTGAAACATCTAATCTGTAGCACTGGTTAGAAATGGTAAAGTTCATTCATGCAGTTTATGTTCTTTTTACTTAATGACCTTTTTATTTGAGCTTTTTAAGATGCAATTCTGACAAGTTGAAATAACCTATTTTTAACGATTTACTACTTTATTGCCTTTTTATTTTACTCTTTAAGTTTAACAGTTGGGAGACTTACCACTTATGTAAAGTAAAGTAAAGAAAAGCTATAAGGAAATATCTTCTATCATCATGTGTAGCCCAAGCACTACAAAATTTGATGAAAAATTAAAATATATAGATAGTACGAGTGGTTTGTAAGTAGTGCATATAGCTGTCTAAAAGACCAAGTTTAACAGGTGGGCTTGCACCAGGTCCGTGCTTGGTTTTAGCTAAAGCAAAGATTAGCTCACTTCAGCTTTGCCCTATGTCTATGCAGTCCCTGATCTAAAGGAGGCTCCTTACTTGAGACAATTCAGAGCCAACCTATGAGTGATTTATTATGTCTGGCTTGCCATAGACCTAGTGTCTTTAAATATGTAACAAGGTCACCAAAATGCCAAAACAAAACAAAATTGAAGGAACATAGAAAAGCATTGTAATGTGTTGGTCCAATGAAGTCGGAACATTGTGTAGTGCATAAATAAAAACAAAATACAATGATTTACAAATCCAGTTCAACCTATATTCAATCAAAAAATGTCTTTGGAAATCATGGACATCTTGTCCACCAGGCTGAAGAGGAAAAGGACCATCCACGTTGTTAACAGAGCAAAGTTCAAAAGTCAGCATCTGTGATGTGATTTTTCAGTGCCCATGGCATGGGTAACTTGCACATCTGTGAAGGCACCATTAATGCTGAAAGGTACATACAGGTTTTTGGAGGAAGATATGCTGCCATCCAATCAACATGTTTGTCAAAGACATTCCTGTTTATTTCAGCAAATTAATGCCAAACAAAAGAGTGCAGCAAAAGAGTAGCAAAAGAGTGCAGGTACTAGACTGACCTGTCTGCAGTCCAGACCTGTCTCTCATAGTGCATCAAGCTGGAAATGAAGACAATTCCACCTACAAAGCTTAATGAATGTAGTCAAAGAAAAAGGTGATGTAGCACACTAGTAAACAAGCCCTGTTCAGGCTTTTTTGGAATGTGTTACTGGTTTCAAATTCAAAATGAATGAATATTTAGAAAAAAAAAAAATTACCACATGAACAATAAATATATATCCTGCGTAGATAGAGTATTCAGTTGGATATAGGTCAAAAAAGATGTACAAATCATCATATTCTCTTTTATTTATGTTTTACACAACGTCCAACCTCAGTGGCTTTGGGCTATGTATATTAAAATCTTTAGGTCAATAAGCTTTGGTTACAGCACTGTCAGATCAACTGTCTTACACACTTTTACAGCTAACTCATGACAATACTGATGGACATTAAACAACTAAACAAACTAACTTTAGCTTTGATGTGATTGGCTCGTGAACAGGAAGCTAGCGGCGGCAGTAAAGCTGGCCCAGGCCACCCACGCCAATGGCACCCTGAAGGGCTCTAACCACCCCTCCCAGTCCTCCCAGCCCTCAAGCCTCTTCCCACAATGGTAATCACCCTTCTTCACCTGGAAATGTCTCAGCCATGATGATGGAGCCTCTGGTTACTAAAACTGTTGTCACTGCTAATTCAAATATTGTTCAACTGTTTATTTAAAAACAAGAAATTCAAGTAAAATCTACAACACACATATGTAGCCAATCTCACCCTTGTGCTGTGTGTAATCATTTTGATGTAATCACTGTGTGTTTTCAGCATGACCCTCATCATACCTGCAGTGTTTTGTGCTTGTACTCTTTGTGTAAATACGTTCAAGTTTGGTAGATCATAAGCAGCAGTATCGTCAAAGTAAGGTATTTATTTCATGAGAGAGCTTTGTGATTGATTCAAGCTGCTGTCGCCTCCAGGATGGCACCATCTGGAGGAGACGGCCACCGACATGCTCGCTCCCAAACCATGCCCATCATCAGGGGCAAGAACGCTCTCACTAACCCCAAACTGCTGCAGATGATGGAGACAGGTAACAGAAAACAAGCAAACACATCCTGAAGGACTTAATCAAGATGGGTACAGTATTAGAGCTGATGGGTTTATGGGTTTAGATAGATAAACACTTTATTCCAGACTCAAAGATCCATATTTTCAAAATATCAAGTATAAATATTGATAATAAAATAAATAAATTAAAATGCAAAGAGATGTACTCCAATGTTTCCAGTAACAAGAGAAATATCACTTAATAAGAGTTGAGACAGTGACATCAAAAAATATTTTTTAAGCAGTTAATTGCTACATACAAATTGGTACATTACATTTATAAACACAGTATGAAAAGTGGGGACCGTATAAGTTACAAACACTTCACTTACACTAGACCATCTTGGTAATTTGAGAAATATTCTGAGCATCATTGTATCATCATTTTATAATCTAGCTTTACTATAGTTAGTCCAACAGGTGAGTAGAATACAGGGGCTACAATAAGCTCTAAAGAGCTCTATTTTAACATTGTCTGGGCACATTGAAAGTTTTCATGCATGCAGATTGGACATCAACAGGTTCTGATGTAGTTGCACCTTTGAGTAATTTCAGGTTTTAATATTTCAATGTTGTGATTTATTTAATTTTAGGATAGAAAACAGGTATGTATAATGTATTGCCATTCAGCAAAAAGGTTTGTAGTCCATATTGATTGACCCTAACTGATGTTTTATTATTTTTGCCTTATTCTGTGTCCAGATGGAAATATTCAGGATGGAGACAACTTGAGTCCCACAGATATCGAGGCCAACTTGTCCACAGAGGTTTCCCTCACCGTACTAGATGTACTCGAGCTCTTCGTTCACCATCACAAGGTTGGTAATGTTTTCATCAGTCACCCTTTACAGAAATTAAACAAGTAGTTTGGCTAAATTGTTCTCTAACCAGCATGCACATTTAATTTTAGGTTTATGCCATCTGGATATCAAGATGTGTTTATGATATTTAATTGGAAGACATTTGCTTTGAGATCATTTGTAAATCTACACACATTGTTCAATTTAAAACAAATCTTTTTTGCGTGTGTGAAAACCTCTTAGATTTTTATGCTGTCTATGTGGAATGCTACAACAAGAATATGTTACAAAATAAATGTTAAAAGATGAATTTACAGCAAAATAACATAATTTTGTGTATCAAACATAGATACAGAAAGGGGGTTTATAGTTCTTTTTCATTTAATGTTTATTTTGAAGGGACATTGCGCATTAATGAACAAGTATATTAATTCACATGTAAATATACCAGAGACAGTATAGCTGCTAAATTGCACACACAGTCCCTTGGCAATACATCAGCAATGCACATATCAACAATTATACAATCTAAGATGATTAAAGTGCAGCAGAGTCAAAATGAATACAGTTTAAAGTGCATGTTTTAAGTCATGCTAACAGTTTGTCTCTCTTCCTTCTGTATCATTTTAGGAATTACGGTTAAAAATACATTTCCAAATGCAATGTAATAAAGATAATTGTATTAATTTATTGGTCTATGGGGACCAACTTACCATGCACACTTCTGAAGTCTGTGCTTGAGCCAGGCCATTGAAACTCTGCTGCCACCTGCTGGTGACTGTGTGCTTTCCATTCAAAGGTAGAGTAGAATAAAAATCAGGGGCTTTTGGAACAATATTTTTAATCTGTACAGTGTTGTATACGGCATAGAAGTTACTCCTGATTGCCTAACTGTTATAATGGGTTGCTCTAACCACTCCCTGACCCTTCCCTCTACCTTGCAACAATCCTTGAGGTTTGGTTTGGTTATAGCAAAAAGAATCATTTTGAAAGAATGGAAATCCACTGCTCCTCCTTTTTTTAAAACCGGGGTAAATGACATAGTTTCTTGCCTTTATCTTGAAGAAATCAGGTATTCTCTGGCTAATTTGCAGCCAAAATTTCTTAAGATATGGGGTCCTTTCATTGAATACATAAGGAAGGAAAGGTCTGAAACTAGTAATTGATTGTCTTTCTTTTGATGCTTTCCTGTACATAATCGCCATGGGCGGTTGACTTGGCAATATGTTGATATTTGGTCCTTTTGTCTTTGTCTTGTGTCTCGCTCAAGCACTCACTTCTCGGTTTTGATGGACTCTGCCTTTGGCCTCTGTTTAGCACATGAACCTTATTATTCACTGGACTGACATGGACACACTTCTCTGTCTTTTCTTGAGAGGGCAGCTTATTTGTTTTTGTTAGGTTTGTTGCTGTGATGTCTGCTTTGATTTTTATGTTCTTTTTTCTGGTTGTTACTCTGTATTATGTATCAAAAAAACTTTAAAATAAAATATTTTTTTAAAAGTAGAGTAGAATACAAGGAGATACATACTGTATGTCCATGAAAACTACTGACAAAATGTTTGTTTTCTCTTTGTGTGTAAATGTGAGCAGAAGCAGCTGTGGCAGGATGAAGGACAAAATGCTCTGATGAAGAAGGTGCTGGACACCTACTTCCTCTTCTTCCAAATCAACCAATCAACAGCCACTCTACGGCACATCTTCGCTGCTCTCAGGCTTTTTGTGCAAAAGGTGCAGCACACGGTTTAATATCAAGACCAAAAGTCAAAGTCATTACTGTGTTTTCTCCCCTTTGACCTCTTCAATATCTTCCTGCAGTTCCCCAGTGCGTTTTTCCAGGGTAAGGCAGATCTGTGTGGCTGTCTGTGCTACGAGATCCTCAAGTGCTGTAACCATCGATCCAGCTCCACGCAGACGGAGGCAGCTGCCCTGCTATACTTTTTCATGAGGAAAAACTTTGAGTTTACAAAGGGCAAGTCCATCGTACGGTCACATCTGCAGGTCGGTGTGACTTCAGGTTGTTTAGATTAATCTCTTTACGTCTTTATGAGCATGTGAATGTACCTGAATGTACCTGAACCACGGTCTTTCCATGTAGGTTATAAAAGCAGTGAGTCAGCTGATAGCAGACGCTGGCATTGGAGGTTCCAGATTTCAGCAGTCTCTGGCCATCATCAACAATTTTGCCAATGGTGATGCACCTCTAAAAGTAGGTTCAAATTCAGCATTATCTTTTTTGATATTTTAGTTCAATATTTAGTCAAATATTGGACTAGTCTCCCTATATCTCCATTAGCTAAGAAACAGCAAAAAGGATAAATAAATACATATGTGAATGAAAATAAATAAGTAAAAGTATCATTGTACCATAACATTCCAACTGAAAAATTAATGGATAGGTACATACGTTAATAAAAACATATGTAAATAAATACATGAATAGTATTTATAATGTATCTCAATACAAATATTGACAAGAAGCATTTTTGGCTGAAATTCATTTAACATGATAAATTTAGCATTATCATCAGTCAGTACTGGAACAAAACTTGGTTAGGCCTTGCCTAAATCTTTTGTAGGCCCAGCCTACGTCTTTTGCCAAAGAGAGAGAAGGGACAAGACGGCAAACCAGTGCTTGGTTCAGGCAGTTATCTCACTTTATTTTAGGATATCATAAGCTTTTATATACAGTGTGACAAACAAAGATGTGTTACAGATTTTTACCCTATCCCACAGTTGGAGTGTAGGATAAAGGATCAGATGTTTCACATAAGTTCAGGGTTACCAGTGATTTTTAAATGTTCCTTATACCAAGTACAAACTGTGTTAGTCTACTCTTGAAATGATGATTGCTAACACTTTTCTGCAGAACACTCCATTCCCTGCTGAAGTGAAGGATCTGACCAAGCGGATCAGGACGGTTCTGATGGCCACAGCTCAGATGAAGGAGCACGAGAAGGATCCGGAGATGCTGGTTGACCTTCAGTACAGTTTGGCAAATTCTTATGCCAGCACCCCTGAGCTGAGACGCACCTGGCTGGAGAGCATGGCTAAGATTCATGTTCGCAATGGCGACCTCTCAGAGGTTTATATTTTTTATATTTCTCTCAGTGTGAAGACTCCAGATGTCCTTGGGTAGAAGTGTTATTTAACCTTGTCTTTCTGACTTTCCCACAGGCCGCCATGTGCTACATCCACATCTCAGCCCTGATCGCTGAGTCACTGAAGAGGAGAGGTCAGTGCACACACGCTGCTGCTCTGTGCATATTCAAGGCTGTTTCATTGGATTCAGCTTTAGCATACATCGTCACTTGTGACCTCAGAGCTCCATCGCAGCTAATCAGCTAAACTCTTTACCTGTCTGCTTTACACCTTCTTTGCTAACATGTCGATGGCATATTTACCCGGGCATTGCTAACTCTTTAAATACATCCTGGTTTGGTGATTACTAACAACATCTTAACAACTCCTGAAACTAAAAACATCAGTCCTTTAAACATCAGTAGGCATTACTTGTATGCTTTAAGAATCATTCACTCTTGGTTGTGTGTGAAGGTTGTTTGGCATTGATTGAACTGTAAGTCCCATTTTAAAAGAATAAACCTTTTGTCAAGTGCTATTGAAAAAATACGCCATAGTTGGTGGTGGGGCATCAAATTCACAAGTTGCCTTCACAATACTGTGAAAAGCGCATATTTAGAACTGATGCTAATGCTGTCAAGCAGTCACGTCCATCAAAAACATCACACAGCATTAATATGAAGTTAAATAATTGAGTTATTGCAGTCAGTTAAACAAAAAAGCCACACTAGTAGGTAACAAATAATAAAATTGACTTATTGTCTGTAAAATACCAGATGATTAATGTTACTCTGAAGCTAAAATCTGATTCCAGATATTATTTTTTATCTGTTTGAATCTTCTTTTTAGAGACAATATCATAGTTACTCAGACATGATGAATTCAACTTAATATTACATCAATAAATAGATTATAATGTGGGCACCAAAGCCATATAAAAATGTGAATTCAACTTTATATTTGGTATAAAAATTTGTAATCCCGCGTGCAGATTCTATATTTAATAAATTTTTGTTGTCTTAATCTGTGTAATGCTAAAATGTTTTGCTTTTTAACTTTGTAGAGCACTTTGACCTATTTTAAGAATGAAAGTGGTCAATAAAAATGAAGTTTTTATATAGACCTATTTTTAAAGAGTTTATTTGCAAATATTGTGTAGCATTATCAGCACAATGAACATTGTGGGACAGCAGAATTGCATTATCTATGGAAAAGCAGCATTAAAAATCAACCAAAAATGTCCAATTAATAAGTGAGGACATTCAAATTTTTGGGTTTAAATGCGACAAAAATCTAAACCCATCTTCTGGGTGAAGGCTTGAAACTATTTGGTTGTATGACATATTGTTAAAATGTGATATTTAACATTATTACATGTGCAAAACGGGCACCTGGCAGCCTCAAAACATGCCTGGGTTCTCTTAATTCCCACAGTATTGACGGGACGTGATGTTTTGCCAGCGTCCTTGTGGTTGAACGTGTTACTGTTAATCAAAATCCCTTTTCATTGGACCTCCTATTTGAAAAAATACCCAGTAATTTGACCAACTTTTGTATTTATTTACAAACTGATTCGATTCCTTATATAAACTTGGCCATGGTGAAAGGATAAAGGCAGATATTCAGTGTGGTTTGAATTCAGAATTGCTCAAAACGAGGTAGAAATAGTTTAAATTATCCATAATGTGTAATGCTATTGGCCTGATTTTGAGTTTTAAAATGTTATTATGTGTGTTGTTTTAATAAACACATGCGATAGGCTAAGTCAAAGGCATCAACTTGATCAGGTAATTTATTAAGAGGAAGTTCTCATTAGGTTTCAACGTGGGGGTGTGGCAGCTGCTTCTAAGTTGAGCTGCCATGATGTAGCTCCATGGTAGCATGGTAGAAGCATTTTACTCCCGAAAGCTACCATTAAGCCACAGTGACTTGTGGATTTAAGTTTGTTTGAGAAAATTATTTTAATTTACTGAACATGTGAGCTTTTTAACATTCTTTTTATTTAACAGTTTCAAAACTATAACAGTCCAGCACAGTGCATAGACAGATTGTTTAAAATATGTAGCAAATCCAAAATACTTCCACAGCAAGGATCTCAAAAATCCTTATTAGGTCCAACATTTCATGCAGTTGGACTCCGAGTTCCCAGATACTCCAACACTTTGCCGAACTTTACTGTAAAATGTATAGTGTTAATGTGTTCTGAATGATTCAGGGATACATCGTGTAGATGCAGTAATGGTTATGGCTCTAATTGCTGTTTAATTAACACACTAACCTCAACACATATGGTTCGCCAAAACCATTGAACCTTTTCACATTCCTGAAGACAGTGAAGTCATATCCTTAACTTAGTCTTACATTTTGGGCAGTTTGGAGGGGGCCCTGCTGCATATTTAATATATATATGGAGATAAATAGACATCTGCGTCAGACCTTTTAATCAGCAATGATCCTAGAACACAGTGAAAATCTTATAGGCTTATAGTACACAGCCTGGTTGGTGCATAAAAGCCAAGGAAATATGTTCAACTGAAAAAATAGTCTAGCATTGGTCTCAACACGAGGGGCTCTCAGATTTGAAGGTCAGCAAATCAAGCAGAGAAAGCCAAAGAGGGTCCACTGCTCTGTCCTTACATCCAAATGCTATTATTCCTCGCACTGTAAAGCAGGAATCGAGCCACATTTTTCTGTCTTGCATGTTCTGCCTCCTGAAAATCCTCATTGCCTTGTGTTTGCATGTCACGTCTTCGAGACCACAGCATGATTCTCTTTCACACACACTTTCTGCTCTAAGCCTGTGTCCAAACCCCTAGAGTAGCATGCAAGCTTTTCCGCACAATGTTGTGAACCTTGTCCTTACACAAGGCAAAAGCAAATGGAAATCTCTAAACCTTCCTCCTCCTCCTCCTGATCCTCCTCCACTCCTACCAAACAGGCTACTGGAGAACTGACAAGGCCAGGATGTCCAGTGTGTCCCCTGAGGAAAGCCCTGTCTTTAGCTGTAGCTCCTTACTAACTACCTCCCGAGAACAAGACAGTGAGTGTGTGCGCCGTGGGGCCCGCTGGGTAATGGGGGATGGGAGATAAGGTTTGCAGAGATGGAAAGATGTTGAAATTAACCACTCCTTTGTTGCATAGATATTATTCTTTGTGTTTTAAACCATGCAGCTGTAGTTTGAGGACCACTGGTCTTGCCTTAAGATATAAGCCTCTGTTATCACCTTTTGTGTTTGCTCAAATCTCACTGGAGACACAGTCGGTGACACTGAGGTCACTCACCTTTTATTTTGTTGGTGCACAAATCGAGGTATGCTTAAGAGCATTAAAATCAAACCAGATTGAATTAATATGTCTCTCTGTTGTTTAAAACCCCAGCATCCTTCTCAATGGGCTGGGCAGCCTTCATGTGCATCAGCCCCAATGTGAAGGAAGAAGGAGCCATGAAGGAGGACACTGGCACGCAAGACACACCCTACACTGAGGTGAGGCATCGACTTTATTCCAAACATGGACCATAATCATCGTGGTGTTCCAAGAGGATGTCATAAGGCTTTCTGCTGACCTTTCTGTTGTGTGTAGGACACCCTGGTGGAGCAGCTGGAGCTGTGCGTGGACTATCTGTGGAAATCAGAGCGATACGAGCTCATCGCTGACATCAACAAGCCTGTGATCGCAGTCTATGAAAAAAGGAGGGATTTCAAGGTAGACAAGGGGGAACCTAAGCTGCACCCTCCACTGCTGAATGATGAAACTAAGAGGAAGTGTAGAAACAACCCAGTTCCTCAAGAGTCCACTAAAAAAAGCACCATGAGACACATACATAAATCATGTTTGGTTAAATTCTTTTAAGGAATAACTTGAAAAGTTTAAGTCTCACTCAAAATACAGTTTTGTATGGACAGTTGATGGGGTTTTTTTCAACTTGCATTTCCTAAACCAATTTGGAAATGCTGTTTTGAGTTGATTATTCCTTCCCTGTACTGATACCAATTGGCATTGTATTTTATATAATTGGAAAGCCTGGTTAGCACCTTCACACCAAGGTACAGTTTGTGAGGATCGTGCATTTGTAGAATGAGCAACGCAACTAAATGTGTGGGTAGGGTCCATAAAAGTGTGCAAGAATCCCTGCAACTGCAAGCTGCTGTTTGGTTATCAGAGAAGCAACTTAAGACCAAGTACAGTCAGACTGGTGAAGTCAAAGACGGACCACAAAGGGGCATCCCAGGAAAACAACACCCCAAAAAGACCACTTCTTCATCCTTACTTCTCTGTGGACCTGTAGTTTTTTTCCAGAAGGAGAATTTGAATTTATTGACAAGGACGTTTACACATACAAGGAATCTGACTTTGTGCAAAACAATTAGCATATAGTTAGAATAAGAATAAAGAGTCAGGTGGGGAGAAAGTAAGTATTTAGAAAGTGTGAAATAAATTAGGTAGATAAACAAAATATACAATTTACACACACAAAAAAGAACAAAAAAAAGAAACACGATCCAAAATGTAAACAAAAGGAGCCGTGAAGGGGCTGAACAAAGGAGTCGTACATTTTTTTGCAGGATAAATATTAGGTGTGTAGTAAGGTTACAGGGCTTTACCTCCATGTTTGTCTTTGTTGCTCTTTTCATAAATGCGCCATCTTTTCAAGTTGCTCCTCTTGTAATGTTGACTAATCAGGCTTCCAACAATTTAAAATAAAATACCAACTGATGTTATTTAAGGGAAGAAATAATCAACCAGATTCACATTTCCAAACTGGGTAACACTTTACTTTAGAGGTCTGCAAATTTAATCGCACTTAGGTAATAATTAGACAAAGTTTTTTCTTATTTCTTTGGAATTACCCCCAGAATTTCACGAGAATTTGGTGAAATTTTACACATAACTTCTTTAAAATAATGCCCAAATTTATTGTCGCAAGTCAGAATTGGTAGGTTACTTTTTTTTTCCAGTTTCTTTGAAATTTACTCGAATTTGCAAGGTATGAAGGTGACAATTATCAAATAATTTATTTGAAATTGAAAACACAACCCACCACAAAGTGTTTTGTGGTGGGTAGTGATTATAGGCCCAATCATAAAGGTATATCATTCATCTCTATTTTGCATGTGATCTCAATTATGCGTATCAACAAACTTGGCACTAAAGAATTTGGTGAAGTTAAATAACAAATAGCTAACTATCAACTGCTTATTTTATTTATTTATTTTTTTAAGTTATTTTTTGGGGCTTTCATGGCCTTTATTGTATAGGACAGCTAGAGTTTGACAGGAAAGCGGGTGAAGAGAGAGGGGATGACATGCAGCACAGGGCTGCTGGGGGTTGGCAGCCCCCGCACATGGGGCGGACGCTCTACCAACTGAGCTAATCTCCGCCCCTATCAACTGCTTATTGGGAAATTGAATTATTCACTTAACATTTCAAAGGTAATTGTCACAGGAAACAATGAACCCAACTTCTGTATTCAAGAACTAAGCAGCTATTTATCACCTGCTTCTCTGGAAATAGCAGAAATGTTGGGATACTTCTAAAAACATTTTTGTGGTGGGTTGTGATTTAATTTCAAATCAATTATTTGCTAATCGTCACCTTCTTACCTTGCAATTTGGAGTAAATTTAGAAGAAACTGGAAAAAAACAGTAACCTACCAATTCTGACTTGCGACAATAAATTTGGACATTATTTTAAAGAAGTTATGTGCTAATTTTCACCAAATTCTCGTGAAATTCTGGGGGTAATCTCAAAGAAATAAGAAAAAAACTTTGTCTAATTATTAACTAAGTGCACTGAAATTTGCGGGCCTCTGAAGTAAAGTGTTACCCCAAACTGTTAATGAGAATTATTTAGAGAATAATGACTCAAATAATGGGAGGCTAGAAACTTGCGTTACCCACTGACCATTTTGTTTTTTATAAACAGTAGTGAGTGGGTGGAGCCAAAGTGGTGGCAAAAACTTTGCTAGCAGGAGCTTGCACACAGTGCACATTATGAAGATCTGGACCCTCCGGACAAATTCTCCTCCCATTTGATTATATTAGCCATGAAGAAAATGTGTCTGACAGTGAGGAATTAACCTTCAGCAACTTGAGAGTCTTTTGGCTATATTTTTTGTCAGCTCAGTAAGCAACCATCAACTAAACAGACACGATCTCTTGTACTTTGTTGACCTGTTTTGTGCGTTAAATACTGAGATTTATTACATAATTTTGTGTTGGTAAGAATGATATAATGCTGACTGCAATAATTTAAAATGTGAATTTTTTTTATCAAAAGTATATTTCATAGTCACAAGGATAAAAACAAAATTGATACGGTTTTTCTGAATGTTAAGGAGGAGGACTTAACAAAGAGTCTTTAGTCTTTTAGCCAGAGCTACAGAAAGATGGCTGGTCACTATTGAGACCTTTGGTGCTAAAATCTGGCCCCACATACTCTAAATCACATGCAGGATCAGTAACAGTCTGAAGAGGGTTGTTCTTATGTCAGATACCATACATTTGTTTGGCTAAAAAAGATATTTTAGTGGTGACTTAATCTGAAAACCTGTTCAGTGCCTGTTCATATTATTCTAAATTTAACCTTACGTGTTTGTGTTTTTCCACAGAGGCTGTCGGAGCTTTACTATGACATCCATCGCTCTTATCTGAAGGTGACAGAGGTGGTGAACTCAGAGAAGCGGCTCTTTGGACGCTACTACCGTGTTGCTTTTTATGGACAGGTAAGCAACATTCATAACTGTGGACTGTTATCACAATAAACCATTTTCTATTGATGCTGCAACATCAAACTGAAAACACTGACAATGCTGACGTGGTTGATTTTGGAACTATTTAAACTTTTAACAGTGTAATTGATAAACAAGAAAACTCTTTTTTTTTCAATAAAGAACCTAAAATTTGAACAGTCGTAGAGGAATATTTACGTTTAAAAAATAATCAAAGTAATAACTTGTTCCTAAAATGTGTGTTAGCATGAAAAAGCTGCCATAAAGACAGAAAAATCTAACAAATATTTGGCATGTTAAAACACATCTCAGATATATTAAATAGATTTAGAGTGAAGAATCAAGAGATAAAGTGTTTACCATTTGTTTGTCTGTCAACTGTTACTCTGGTCTCTTGTTGTTGTTTTTTTTTTGTTTGTCATCAGTAACCTGAAGTGCCTGATGGACAGTTCTAGGCCTGTCACGATAACAAATTTTGCTGAATGATAATTGTCCAAATAGTTATTGCCAATAAACAATATTATTGTCAATACTATTTCGAATTTTTTTCATTTTTTCAGGACTCTCTTTTACAAAAAATTGCATAAAAACAAAAATAGTTCTACTAATCAAAAAAAAATTAGATCTGTAAAGAAAAAACGAAACTCCAATAAAAGCACACACAAAATTAAAAACAATAAATAAAATGGAGTTTATACAGTTCCAGAACTGTTTGTGACATATACTTTCTCCCAGTCAATCCATGCTGTCTGTCAAATGTTTGTAACATTTCTGGCTTTGCAACCATATTGAAGGGCTGCATTTCTTTTGCAATGTAGTGAACAACACTGTCTGTGAGCGCACACCATTTTGCGCTGTTTTACACAGATTTGCTTTGCCGACCAAACGCCTCAGTATTCGCTGACCGTCAGGACGAAGGCTCCGCTGCACCTCCCCTTCTTCTTCTTCTTCGCCACTACTTTCAAACAAATGCGACATATCAGCTCATCGGTGTTCATGGGCTCACACCTTGTTCATTCTGTTTAAAACCTAAAATATTCCCACACTGGGGCAGGTGGCTTAGGAACCATAGCTTTCGTGCTATCCTTCATATTCTTGTTCGTTTCCTCATTACTCCTAAGGACGCTCACTTCAGCTCTCTCCGTATGTGCACGCGAGCGGCCCTGCCTCCCCCACAAAGATTGCATGAGTGAAAAATGCTCACTCTTCTTGAAATCTGCTAAATCCGCTATAGATCCGATGCACACCGGTGTTAAGAAAGATGGACAGAGTGAGCCATCTTCTCATTTGGCCTCTTTGGTAGAAAGATAGAAGGAAAACAAACATGCATGCAAGTGTCAGTTTATCGAGGCCAGCAAACTTACTGGGTGTTTTTATTTATCATGTGGTTAATTGATTTATTGATTATCGTGACAGGCCTAGACAGTTCAATGTTTTATGCCTCTTTAAAGAAAATGACCGTTAAACACTCTGTTTTTACTTCCTGGGGTTTATGATGTCATAGCTATACAGCCTTCAACTACATGCACATTTACTACTCAACACAAGCAGACACCATGACTTTTTCAATGACTGCTCCACAGTCTATAACCCCTCCTCTTCAGGGATCATTTCAAAGGGGAGGGGAATAGAGCTGCTTCTGATCTTCCACAAAGACAAAGTATTCATCTTTTTATTCAAGTTAAATCAAGTCCTTGCTTTATAGGCTCCTAAAACATGATGTGAACTTTCAAGCACAACAGGATATGGGACCTTTACCATAAAGCACTGACATGAGGGCCATGTGGGGAACATAAATATAGTTTAATTGCCTGATTAAAGGGACTGATAACTTAAGTTAAAAAGTATACTAAGTATTATTGAGGGGTTTGTGCCCTAGTTTATTTTTAATTTCTGGTTTCTTGCTGCTTACTGATTGGGTGGAGTAAAAAAGGTGAACTTCAGGACTCATAGGAATAAAGATAACGATAATCCTGCAGTCTTCTCAGTTTTTTTCACATATGAAAAATAGGGGAATATAGTGTAATTTTTGAGTTAGTGTCCTAAACATCTCTGTCTCCTCTTTTCTTTCTTTTGATTATATTCTATATCAAGATTGCGGTAAGTTTTGTATGTCTTTGGTTGTCCATTTTCCTCAGTGCTAACCACGTGTACCTCTCTTCTCCTTCTACCACCATTAACATGTCTGCTTGGACTCTCGCTGAGGGTTGTGTCCAGCTTGCTGTGGTCCATTTTACTCCCAATAATCTCCAAATGATGATGTTCTTTCCTCCATAAACATTGAGTTCCAGCAGCTGTTTTGGACTTGGAGATACAGTTTGACAAGCCTCGTTCACATTTGACATTTTGCTCCAAAGCTGCTTTATAAATGACCTCCAACCTCTCCCATCCAGCTCTTAACACTGACACACCGTCCGGGCTGAGTCGCTCTAACACTGAATATGGCCTGTGACCAGTAGAGGGAGACACACAATCAGACTGATGTGTTGATGTGCACAGTGTGTTTTCAAAATATAATCTCTCCCACTGTATTCCTGACATGTTGTGCTTATTAGTGAGAGTGTTTTTCTTCTTGCAGGGTTTCTTTGAGGAAGAGGAGAGCAAAGAGTTCATCTACAAGGAGCCAAAGCTGACAGGACTGTCAGAAATCTCCCAGCGATTACTCAAACTCTACTCTGACAAGTTTGGAGCTGATAATGTCAAGATGATCCAGGACTCCAATAAGGTCAGTTCTGCAAAAAAATACACAGTAAAAGATTTCCACTCTTGTTTTATTAACTGTTATTCTTTAGCCACTTGTTTGTGTTAGGTTTAGCTGATATCCAGTCAGCTGATAATTCAAAATCAATTCCATTTTAGTCAGTATCAGTACTGAAGTCATCTTGTTCATTATTAACTAAAATGCTCATAGAGTATCTCCTGCACAAGAATTTAGCTCTAACTCTAATTCATAGCTTTCAGTCAAATACCTGGTATGGAGGACAGAACGAGTTAAGCTACCACTGATCGTGCTGTGGAGCTACAGCGCAGGCTTTTAATTTTTCATCTCAACAGGACAATGTTTGTTGGCATCAGCAGAAAGTCTGAAATATCCCTTTGCCCTATTTTATGCTGCCAGTCAAAGCTATTAACAGT
Organism: Scarus forsteni; assembly: GCA_036419115.1. NCBI lineage: Eukaryota > Metazoa > Chordata > Actinopteri > Labriformes > Labridae > Scarus > Scarus forsteni. Next base: position 12,178,934 of record JAZDUH010000270.1, read on the forward strand.
GACAACAGTGCTATTTTAAAAACTGACCTGAAGCAGGAAAAACAACATTAAGTAATAGAGGGTATGTTTTAACATCACATGAGGTGCCCCAGAGTGGCAATTTAGTGATTTATGTTCGTGGTAAGAAACAGTGAATCACCGGAGAAGTGATATTTTGTTTCAGAAAGTCTCATGTTTTGATGTTTGTTCATCACAAGCAATTTAGGTTGTTTGCTGATACGTGATAGAAATAATGAATTAGTAAACTTTTGGAGCCATTAAGTTATGTTTGTAATGCAGCATATATTAGCGGTCGCCATAGAGTGACGCCCTGGGGTGACTAAAACTCTGTGTGATTTGGGTTTTTTTAGAAATGAGATGTACACAGGCTTTTTTCTGAGCAAACAGCTTTAGCATCTGTATTTACCTTCTGTTAACTTTTAATTTGACAGTCAAACTGGTCAGATACTTTCATCAAATGAAAAATATGCATCAATAACACCGGCATTGGGTCAAGAAGTCATATAAATTTATGGTTTTATTAATTTGTGATGAAAATCTACAATCTTAGTATTTTTACTATCTTCACATTATCTACTACTCCTAAATAGAAGCTTAGTTCTACTGACCTTACGCGTTGGTTTTCACAATAGATGTGATGTTCGCAGTCTTTTGAACAGCTCTTTTAAGTGAATGATGAGAACAGATTCACAGTTGTAAACTGTTAGTTTGTGAAAATTTTCCTACAATTTCCATTCAAGAATGGCTCACAAACAAAATGGTTCATTCACAACTGTGAAATGGTCAATTTAAAAGAGCTGTTAAAAGGACTGGAGTTGTTTGTGAACATCACATCACAAGCTAAAACCACCGCAAAAGCCAGTCAGCAACAAGAAGCGTCTGTTTTAGGAGAAGAAGACGATGATATAAAGATGGTAGAAGATAACTTAACATAAAGGTTTAAAAGAACTAGTCACACCAAACACACAGAGCCTTTGTTGAAGAGTTCATTTGAAGACTGTAGGCAGAGGCAGGCTAGTGCTACCCATTGATCCCCAGTGTTTGAGCTAAAGCTAACTAGCAGTAGGCAAGCTTTGTCTGTCTTTTCCTTTACTGGACACAAACTCAAAAGAATGGTGTCTCTCTCCTTGTCATGGATTTGTGAGTGAGGCCGGACACGAAAACAACCTAAATTTTTGAGCGTTTTTTTAAGAAAATGGTTGATAAATTTTAAAATAAACATGTCCCTCAATAGCAAGAAAACAGAATTAAAGCAGTAGTCCTGACATAATATCCCTGGTTAAAGTTAACAGGATAAAGGATGGAAAAAAACAAACTTACACTTAGCTTAGTCAGTCATTTCTCGTAGAACTCCTTAAGCTTAAAGCCTTAATGTCAATCTTTGTATTTGCCTTTACCAATAATGTTTTAAAGTATTGTCTGCTGATACCAGCATAACACTGATGATATGGTATGTCCCTTTTCTGTGGACACAAACGTCTACTTAAATATTAACTTCCTGTTTCATTATTCTTTTAAAACAGGTAAATCCCAAAGACCTGGACCCCAAGTTTGCCTACATTCAGGTGACGTACGTTGTGCCCTATTTTGACGAGAAAGAGCAGCAGGACAAACGGACAGACTTCGAGAGACATCACAACATCAACCGCTTCGTGTTTGAGACACCGTTTACCTTGTCGGGGAAGAAACACGGAGATGTGGAGGAGCAGTGCAAGAGACGGACTATCCTGACCAGTAAGTATAAAACACCTCTTGTAATGACAGACCATATCAGAGATCTGGTGAGACAGAGTCTGCTGTGTCCTTTTCCACAGCGAGCTCCAGCTTCCCTTACCTGAAGAAGCGTATCCAGGTGGTCGAGCAGCAGAGCACAGAGATGAACCCCATCGAGGTGGCCATCGATGAAATGTCCCGCAAAGTCTCCGAACTCAACCAGCTGTGCAACATGGAGGAGGTGGACATGATCCGGCTTCAGCTGAAACTGCAGGGCAGTGTCAGCGTCAAGGTGAGGATCCTGGCTCATGCAGATGTTCTGATGGTTGTAGCTGCTCGTGCTTTGGCTCACCTGAAGCTCTCATCGCAGGTGAACGCTGGACCCATGGCTTATGCTCGAGCGTTTTTAGAGGAGAAGAATGCAAAGAAGTACCCAGACAACCAGGTCAAGCTTCTTAAGGAGATCTTCAGGTACGGCTGAATGCACTATTCAGATTAAAGTGTGAAGAGTATGTTGTTCATTCTGACAGAAGTGTCTAATATAAGTCCTGGTACATTTTGCTGTTTTTATTAATAAAAGTAGAGTCATTGGTTATGTTATCTGTTTTTCAGTCGGCCATAGATAATATTTGATTTTCAGATTTGGGAAGTGGCCTCCTTTTGTTCAGCAAAGACAGCATAACATCACTTTTTACATTAAAGGAACACAGCAGTTTTTTTTTCTTTTCATGTCTTAACTCAGCTCAAGTCCATGACAAGCAGGTAGACACAATTCTTTCTATTATGATCAACTTTTTATTTTGAATTTTAACAGTATAACAAAAGAAAAAAACAGCTGGTTCCCTTTGGGTATGCGTTAACAGGCACGCATGAAATGTCTGTAGCACTAAACATCTTAGCCACCATCCTTCCGACTGTGCCTCCTGTGACAACGAAGAGAGGGGCAATGCTAATTAGCTTAGCTTAAACATTCAAAGTCAATGGGTAGTGTTAGCCTGCCTCTGCCTACAGTCATCAAATAAATTCTTCAGAAATTTTCAATGGTCCTCTGTGCGTGTTTTAGCTTGTTTTTTGTGCCCTTTTATGTTGCATCATCTTTTACTGTCATGGTTTTATCTTCTTCACTTCGTAAACAGAGGCTTTGTTTGTTGACCTACTTACAAGCACGTCTGTGTTGGTTTGATAGTGATGTGGCGTTCACAAACTAGTCAAGGCTTTTGAACACTTTTTTTATATGAATGATGAGAACCACCCACAGTTGCGACTGAGTCGTTTCTTTGCCAGCCATTCTTAATTGCAAATGGCTTTCAAAAGTGAACGGCTCACTTACAACTGCGAATCAGTTCTCATCGAGCTTGTTAGTAGGTCTACAAAATTAAGCCCCTGTTTAGGAGTAGAAGAAGATAATATGATGATAGTAGAAGATAACATAGCATAACACCATAAAAAAACAAGTCATAACAAGCACACAGGACTGTTTAGAGTTTATCTGATGACTGTAGGCAGAGGCAGGCTAATGCTACCCATAGACCCCTAGTGTTTGAGCTAAGCTAATTAGCAGTGGGCGAGCTCTGGCCATCTCTTCCTTGTTTCTTCACACACAGTAAAAGATTGGTGCCTGTCTACTTGTTATGGACTCTGGAAGGAGGCAAGACATAAATATTGGCATGTCCCTTTAAGAATATCCTTGTATGCCCCCTGCAGGCAGTTTGCAGAGGCGTGCGGTCAGGCTCTGGATGTGAACGAGCGCCTGATAAAGGAGGACCAGCTGGAGTATCAGGAGGAGATGAGGGCTCACTACAGAGACATGCTGACTGAGCTGTCGGGCATCATGAACGAGCAGGTCTCACTACGCTACAGCCTCTGAGCGTCTTTCATGTGCACGGGAGAATACATGCCATCTTTTCATGTGCATTATTTTCTGAGTCATTGTGCATTTCATGATCATCAGCGTCTGTTGTCTCCTCGCTTTGTGCAACTTTTTTGCTCTCATTACAGCTTCAAAAACGTCTTCTTGCTGCCAGTGTTTCATCTCTGTCTGCCAGCTCTCTGTCCACTCTCTCTAAGACGGGTATGTCCTGTCGTTGAAACGCTCCATCAGAGACATCACGCTTTGTTTCTACACGCTTCACCTGCTCTCACAAGCCCACATCCTCATACAGCTTTCTTCAGCAGGGTGTAAAGCTGTTAATTACATACTCATGGTACTGTCAACAAACAGCTTTCTGTATGGTTTGATTTTTTTAGCTTTTTTTAATCAATACTTAGTCATTTCTGTGGAAAATATTATCATTATGTCCATTTTCCTGACATCTGAGTATAAAAGTTAAGCTGTTGTTTTAACTAAAAATAACAAAATAACAAAACTAAAATGTAGAAAACATTTCTGTCTACTGAAACTGAGATTAATAGTGTTTATCAGATAAAAGAAAAGAAAACAACTGTCCTTTATTAAGCCCAACAGATAAAGATATTAGAATGCACTTATCATGTTGTATAATAACTTTTTAAAGCAGTCTGGCTAATTTGATATCCTTAATAACCACAGTCATAAGTCATTACAACATCAGTGCATATGTGAAGTTATTATAGTGTTATAATGTGCATATACTTTAATTATAAGAAATAAAAAAACATTCCTAATCCTCCACAATATTAATCCTCAAGTATTACATTTATTTTAAAATGAATGAGTTAAGGCCTTAATACAATACATTTTCCCGTCAATGATTGCCAAAGATCAATGTTTGAAAATATCCTTAAGCTACACTATGATGGGCCCATAGCACATTTGAAACACTAATGATGCAATGTAATGTGATCATAAGACATTTTAATTAGTCATTTGATGCTTTAAGTAAAGTAATTAATCTCTGGGATATCAGCAAGAGTTGAGACATGTGTGAAATATAAATAAAAACAGAATTTAATGATTCTTAAATCCATATCCATTTGAATACACTACAAAGACAAGATATTTAATGTTCAAACTGATTTACCTTTTTTTTTTTTCAAATAATCACTAATTTTGACTTTGATGCCTGCCACACAATCAAAAAAAGCCTGGACAGGGGCATATTTCCTTCTAACATCACTTCATAAACATTTGAGAGCTGAGGACACTGATTGTTGAAGCTTTTTTAAGGTGGAATTCTTTTCCATTCTCTTGATACATGACTTCAGTTGCTCTACAGTCCAGGGTCTCCCCTCTGATTTTGCCCTTCAAAATGTGCCCTACATTTTAAATTTGAGACAGGTCTGGACTGCAGGCAGGTCAGTCTAGTACCTAAACTATTTTACTACAAAGCCATGCTGTGGTAATATGTGCAGAATGTGTCTTACATTTTCTTTCTAAAGTTCGTGGAGATATCCTTGAACAACAATCACATGGATGGCAGCATATGTTGCTCCAAAACCTGTTCCTTACAGTACTTATGGGCCTTCACAGATGTGCAAGTTACCCATGCCATGGGCATAAGCACACCCCCATACCATCGGAGTTTTTAACTTTGCACTGATAACAGTCTGGATGGTATTTTTCCTCTTAAATCTGGAGGGCGTAACATCCTAGCGTGACATGCCAGATGGACAGTTCCATATTGGAAATACAGTATTTCACTAATTGGCACGTCGCGCTGCTGTGACGTAGCATATGTAGCGGCTAAACATAGCAGCAAACGGCTAACCATTATCCGCTATAGGTAACGGCTTACAGGGGCAAACAACAGTTAATGGCCGTTAGCTGTAGCTGCTAACTGTTGTTAGCCATTTCGGCTAATGGCTAATGGCTATTAACTGTTGTTTGCCCTTGTTAGCCATTAGCCAATAGCTAAACTACCTTAAGACTATCGTTTCACATTAAATTATACCACACAGAAGACTCATTTAACACTTATATGTGGCATGAACCTCGTCAAAGATGAGCCCTATGAAGTAAACTTATGAGGAGAGCATATTTCACCAAGTATAACTGAGTAACCATGATGACTACAGGCTAACCGGCATTAGCTGGCATTATTTGTACATCCAGAAGTGACGTCACTTCCTGTTAAGTCACTTCCTGTTAAGTCACTTCCTGTTAAGTCACTTCCTGTTGTTGTACACCGCAGTTCCCGCCTCTCTTCCCTGATTGGGTCGTTAAGCATTTAGCTGGGTGAAACTGTTGGACAATGGAGGCTGGCAAGACGGAGATGCAGGATTTCAGAATCAGGCAGGTCCATCTGCTCTGCAAGGCTAGTAACATCCATGATGTCCGAAAACAGTTCAAATATGGACTCGTCAGACCATAGTAGACTTTTTCCCTTTGTCTCAGTACATCTCAGACCCATAGAAGACGACAGAGTTTCTGTGTGTTTTTTATATTTGACTTTGGTTTTGCATGGTAGAGTTTTAATTTGCTCTTGTAGATGTAGTAATAAATAATGGTTCCCCGAAACATTCCTGTTGGTTTCCAGCCTTGCAGCTTACTTACAGAGATTTCTCCAGATTCTCTGAATCTTTCTATGACACACTGTACTGTAGATGTTCCTAGGAATTATATGCAGAAAGACGTCCTTGAAGTGTTGGACTATTTGATCACATAGTTCGTCACAAAGTAGTGAACGGCTGAGCCTTTCAGTGAAGCTCTTTTTGTATCCAATCATGACACTCACCTGTTCCAATCAACCTGTTCACCTGTGGACTGTTCCAAACAGGTGTTTTTGAGCAGCCACTAACATTCCGAGTCTTTTGTTGCCCCTGTCCCAGCTAATTTGGAAAGTGTTGCAGTTATTAACTTCAAAGTGAGTTCATATTTACAAAAACTAGGGACATTAAATATCTTGTCTTTGTAGTGCATTTAGTGAAATAAAGAAAAAGGATTTGAAAATCATTATGTTCTATTTTTATTTACACAACGTCCCACCTTAAATGGAATTGGATTTTGTACAATGTAAACAAAGTACTTTTTATTTACACGAGTAGACTCATGGAGTGCTACTCTAACTTAAATGTGCGTTAAAATGTACATGAGTAGTATTGTTTAACTCTTTCTCCCCTGTGTTTCCACTTCATTTGACTTTTCCTCTTCCTCTTGTCCAGATTCTTCACACAAGACAACCAGGAACGGAGCGGCACAGCGCCTACTGAACGGCCAGTAGCCCCGCATGGAGAAGGATGTATTTTTGCCCCTGAATGTCTTTGGAGTGCTGGTTTGAGCCTCGTCGTGGAAGTAGTGGAACTGTGAGTGATGGTGAGTGTAGAGAAAACAAGAGAGGAAGAAGAAGAAGAAGAAGTGTGTAGACTGTGGTTGTGATAGTCTGTAGTCCTGTGCTTGAACGTCGACTATCTACAGTTAGAGGCCGAGCGGCTGGACTGTTAGCTTCTGTTTGTTTTTGGTTTTTAGAGACTCGGTCCATGTGCAGGATGGATTTACTCCCCAAGCTTACAAACTGACACACACACAAACCAATGCAGACGGTGCATTCTATTCATACACACAAACACACAACATGCGCCTTCTCTCCACGACCCCGTCCCCTTAGAGAACAGTGACCTTACTGAGCTTGAGGTGCGTTCAGCTGCGGCAGTAAAAGTTGATAATAAAGGCAGTTTTTACAGTTTTTCAAGAAGAGTTTCAGCCTTTTCAAAAAGAACTTGAATGATGACTAATGTGAAAAAGGGTTTGGATTACAGTGACTCAGAAGCATTTAAGGAGTTGAACGCACCTCACGTTCCTGTTTGAATGTAGAGCAGCTCCACATTGCTACTTTGTATCCTTGCTAACGCTCTGGAAATATCAGCTCGGTGATTTTCAAACGGAAACAAAAAAGTACTTATGTTTTGTAACATTTTTATGATTGGATTTGCATTGTTACTGTTATTATTTCCTGTACTGTTTTGAATTGTAAATAAGAAATATTAATATTTAAAAAAATGTTTGAAATGTTTCTTTTTATAAAATATACAATATATAAATATTTGTTTAGCTGAATTTAAAAAAGAACCACAACTAAAGTTTTATGTATAACATTTAAATAAAATTTTGTTAATGTCAAAAATGTGTTGGTGTGTCATTTCCTCCACTGTCCTTAGTTTGGCTTTTATTGTGTTTTATATATATTACTGTGCGTGAACTTGCTGCTGCAGGTATCAAGACAAAGAGCTTAGCAGTATCTCCATCAAAGCCATCCTAATATTCTGGCTTCCATCTTAACTGTTGCTAAACCATGCTGTTAGTCACTGTTTCTTACTCCTGAAGATGTTGGATTGAACAAACCTAACTGGGTGTTGTTGTTGGTCTGTTTGATTATGACCAAAATTATAGCTGCAGTTATTTTGATAGTAGGATCATGATTGTATAACATTAAATTCAGTACAAACTAAAAACTAAATTGACAGAACGTAGTCTGTCAGGTCATTTTCCTTTGGATCTGGTGTCAGTTTTTCCACTTGTGTATAATTACTGATCATGCAGAGAGAGCAGCAGAGAGCTTGTTTATTTATTGATGCTAAGCTTTGGGTTTGTGTTCCTGCTCATAAAAAGAGGGTAAGTGGTCCTGAACATGCACCTAAAGGCAGCCTGCAGCCCACTGCATGTGATTGGTTTTCCACATTTAAAGAATAACAGAAATAGGGGCGCAGTTTGGCGGAGAGGCAGCCAACAACACATTCCCCATGTGGACTTTGGGCAGACTGGGTTTGATTCCTGCCTGAGGCCTGTTTACTGAGTTTCTTCCCCTTCTCTCTCTCTCTCTCTCCACAAACAATTAAAAGCAAGAAAAGCCCCAAAAATACTTTAAAATAAAGGATATCAGAAATCCACTTTGACTCAAGGATGAAATGGATAAACTGATTTTTAAGATTATTTATTTATGAATTGTTTTTAATGAATTCAATTGATTGTTTTTTCTCGTTTTCAATTTAATTTATTTAACCTTTTTTTTTTTTACCAATTTAATTTTTTCAGTTATTTTTATTAATCTAATTGACTTTTTTCTGGTTTGTACTTGTCCTTTATATATCAAATTTGAACTAATTTACCTTTATCAGTTATTTATTCTTTAATAATTAATTTATGTGACTCCTTTCTTGTCTTTAGTTGTATGTTAGTTATCTACCTAACTTTAAACAGTTTAACTTAATCATTTTCTATTTATTATTTTCATTTATTTATTTTCATTTACTATGCATATCTGTCTGAATGCATGTGTACCTGTTTATGTTTTAATCATTATTTACTTAAAAATATACTTTATTCTTTGTTTTCTTTGTTTTGTTTTGAAGGTGCTTTGCACGGCCCTGGAGGCTGTGTATGTGCTTAGGTTTTTTTTTGTTTTTGTTTTTGTTTTTGTTTTTTGTTTTTGTTTTTGTTTTTTGTTTTTTTTTTGGGGGGGGGGGGGGTAGTTAGCTGATTGGTTGCATTTGGCTGCTCTGTCTTAACTATTTGTTTTTTCATGTATATGTTTATCACTCCTGTGAATGATGTGTTATTCTGTTTGAAAAACCAGGGAATAAACAGGAGGAAACAGAAAAAAGAGGGTAGGTGGTCCTGGACATGCGGCCCACAGTCTAACCCTCATACCTGCCCTGTGAGCGCGCTGACAGACCCACAGCTGTGCGTCTTCACTCTCCCTCTGTGGTCGCACACCTGAGGAGCTGCAGATTGAGTTTCACTGACCTCCTGCCTCCTCCGCTCAAACTCACAGCCAGTCAGTCTTCCTCGCTCTCAGCGGTCGATTCTGTGAAGCAGAAAGCGGAGGCTGATTGGGTTTCTGTCCTCTTCAGACTGGCCTGTGTGTGCCTGTCTGTCTCCCTCCTGGTGGCCTGGATGCTGTCAGGGTCGAGTTACTGACAGACGGACACAAACAAGAAAAGATTTCAAACTAGGGCTGGGAAATGTAACACAACTTTTAACAGTCTGAGTGGAGAGGGAATCAAGGAAGCAGGCAGTCACAGTACTATTGTGGGTTAGGAGGGCAAGGGTGGTTTTGGTCTGGTTTAATTGAAATTTTATGAGCTAAAGGATGAATATGAGACTCAATTGGCCTTTGACCTTATGTCATCAATTCAGAGACAAGGACATTCCAAAAGTTTGAAAGAAGCACCTTGAAGAATTCCTGTGATTCCTCTTTCACAAACAAGTGATGATGAGGCAAAAGGACCTAAGCTGTTAAAGAGTTTTTTGGAGGTTTGATGAAAAGCAGAGTGTAAGTGGCCACTGGCTTTCCTTATGTAGAAAATACATATTTCCACGGTATGTGGAAATACAGTATGTATTTTCTAATAAAGTTTGTGATCGTTTCATAAGGCGGCGCTCTCAAATTAGCTCTTATTTTATGAGTAATGTCTGGATGAGTCTGTTTCAAGCTCATGACGTGTTGGTCAGTTGTAAAAATTTTCACCCTTGGCAGGATCGTCCTGTTGCGTGTTTCCCAATCATGAGAAGTGTGTTGTTGAGTTTAGTACTTCCTATCCGGAGTTGGGCTATAGCTGCCTCCTCTTTTGGGTTTCTACCCACCTTTCTTTTTGTATCAACTTGTTTTTGGATTTTGTTAAAATGCCGCCCGGAATCACTTATATCCCAGAATTCCTCCCAAACTTTTTTTTAGGTTTTTTCCTTAATTATTGTTTTAGCCTCTGCCATGCTTAAAGGTGTAGTCAGTGATGTGGGAGAAAACGAGTGGAGAGGTTGTTGATAAACGAATTTAGACCCGCCTCTCCCTTCATACCTCACCCCTGGCCCCACCCCCGACAGCTGATGGACGTGCATCGTCATGGAAACGGCGGTAGAAACTGCGTAGCTGACCAACGTAGCCAAGGTAACCCCGACTCGTCAGACAATTCGACTGACATTATTGATAACATCACAACAACAGTACATTCTGGCAGATTAGACAATAAGATGAATGTTTGACGGCTGTTACTGTTATGTGAAGCACCACTAAGCTAATGTTGCTATACCTATCCAGCAGAAAGACGGCGACATCAGCGTCCGTTTTCAGGTCTTTCAATTCGTGGAGTTCCCTCCACTGTTGGAAAGCAACACCGATGTTGACCCGGGTCTTCGCTCTTTCATGGTCATAGCCCTTCTTTTTCACTTTTCACTCCTCTGACCTTTTTCTTTTGGGCTGTTTTTCAGCCATTGCTACTGCACCTATTGTATCTCTCTCTCTTACGCTAACTGCGCACGCTACGCAACCTGCTACTTCCCCTCCCCCCTCTGTCTGATCTGCGCATGAGTATGATCGCCCCCTGGATGTGGGGGGGTGCACTCTGTTTTAGTGGCTCACCCTGAGCCACAGTATTTACCTTCTGAAATTCAGAGCCAAGGCTGTGTATTGAAAACAGACTTTTTTTTCAACATGCTGTCAGTGGTGACATCTTGTGGATGGAGAGGAGAAACACGGTGATTTTGACAAATAGTGCATTAGATTAGAAGATTAGAAGATCGCTGACTACACCTTTAAAAATTTCTACTTAATGAACAATTTTTAGCTGAAGAGAGTTTTCTCCCGAGCTTGATGCTTATTTGTAACTTCAAACAGAAGGACTTGGAAATCATGACTATAAGCAATCTGTATTTTTACGGAAGAGTATAAGGGCCACTTTGGATAGAGAAAATAATTTAGGAGAAGTTGGAATTGAAGTCAAAATTGTGAGAATAACGGTGAAATGTTGAAATAAAAGTTGACATGTCGAGAATAAAGTTGAAATACAATTTGGTGATAAAAGTCAAAATACTGACATTAAATTTCAAATGTTGAGAAATAAGACAAAAGCCAAGAATAAAGTTGACATACAATTTAAGCCGACTTTGTTCTTGACATTTTGGCTTATTTCTGGACATTTCAACTTTTATCACGCAATTATATTTTGACTTTATTCTCGTCACTTCAGCTTTAATCATGAAATTTTGACTGTAATCTTGACTTCACCAAAATTATCCTCTTCATCTAACATGGACCTTACTCTCCTGTGGTATTTTAGATCTTATGACAGCATTTATTTATTTTTGCTTTACAGCTGCATAGTTAAGGAAACAGCACAGAGCTGGTTGGGGACAGGGCCCAGTGTGATACCTTTTCATGGGCCCCAGTATTTCTGGCAGCGCCCCTGTTTGTGGACACAAAGCACCTGTTGATGACCTGACCTGTAAGAAAGCCCTTAAAATGATCCTTAACTCTTAAAATCAAAGCAAAGGCAGTAGAGGAAGGAGGTCTTTTCTCAGTTTCTTTCCTAGATTTATCTCTGCTGACAGATTTCATCCATAATTTAGGAGCAGGGTTTTGCAATCTTAGCAGACATCCGGGCATCGCATCAAAAAAGAGGTGTGCCAGAAAATCGGATCCCTCCTGTCCTCTGTGGAGCTCAAACGTGAAATTTCCAAATCTTCTGCGGGTAAAAAGTTGTTCAAACCTCCTCTTATCTCAGTGAGTCTGCAGGTTTGCCGCTCCATCCATGCTCCTGCAGGGGCCACGTCTCATTTCCGACCCCTGCTTAGTTTTCCTGAAACTGGACTCCTGATGAATAAAACATCCTCCGCGCGCTGCTGGCCGATCACAGGACTCCTCTCAGCTCTATAAGTGGTGAAAGGCGACATAATCTTCACCAGAACAAGATCTGGTCTGAGATTGAGCGCGCGGGCAGCCAGCAGGAGGGCCACAAAAGCACCCTGAGGAGAGGAGCAGCATGCTGGAGCCGCAGCAGCGCGCGGAGCTCCTCGTGCGGGACTCTCCTCCGGTGTTTGGGAAGCCCTGGTTCTGGCAGCGCAGCAGCAGCGCCATGGAGAGCACGCGCAGCCTGGCGCACGTCATCATGGAGATGCGCGAGGAGATCAAGAAGCTGGAGGAGGAGAACAAGGAGCTGAGGGGGGAGCATGGTCCCAGGACATTCAGGGAGGTCAGGAAGGGGTCTGCTTCGTCTGCGGAACAGCCGGAGAACCCGTACGTCAACCTGCGGAGGAACGCGTCTGCGCCCGTGCTGGAGGGCCAGTTTAAAGGTGAGGAAACACCTGCCACTGCACACAGGAGGGGGGTTTAACTGTTAGCACGGGCTGTTTTAGTTAATGGGTTGTTTTAGGGTGTGTGACGTCATCACAACCACTATAGAGGACTATAACGGGATAGGTTGGAGACCTATATTCTCCATAAAACATCACATGAAGGGAGAGGCATTGTTTTCTATTTTGAATTCAGTGAAAAGAAACGTAGGATTGTTGTTAATCTCTGTATTTGTTTGGGAAGTTTCACATCCATAAATGTACATTTCATAACTCCATTATTCAGGTTATTCCTGGTTGAGGCTGATTGCCATTTCAAGTCTCTTTAGTTAATCACAAATAAGAAATGCCCATCACAGATCGATATTCATGCAGAGATATTCAACAAATGAGCTGTCACAAATCTTAATAATTCTCATTTTACACAAAATGTCACTGGAAAGTCTGCCACACCAGTACCTTTTTTATTTATATTTTATTGTCTCTCCTATTATGACTGACTCTGTTGTCATTACTGATTATAGCTACTTGATCATCTTTGATATATATAATGTTAACTTTGTTACTGCTGTGTCAGTTTAAATCTGAACTGGAATAACTGATTTTTTTTATTGTTTTTATTTTTTTTACAAATTTTAAATCAAGTTTATTGAAAAACAGAATAGGTTGATGTTTTGGACTAAGGATCTTTAACTACATTTGTATAAGAAGCAGTTTTTTTCTTGGCATTTGCTACATTTTGGGAAAATATACATTACATTAAAATAAATTTGGTCTAAATAACATACCGTTAGTGTAATAGTTTGATTTTAACTTGTATTCACTGTTTGGTAGCCTTAAAATTGAGATCAGTCCCTATCACCTATCCCGCACTCAGCACAATTTAAATATCTTGTCTACTTCTTTCTGGGGTTTGTATATTTTTCACTGCTGGGTTTGACCTCTGGGGCAGCATGGGGAAAAAGCAGTGTGTTGTTTGCATGTTCTCTCCCCGTGCATGAGTGGGTTTTCTCTGGGCACCCTGCCTCCTCCCACAGGCCAAAAACATGTCACTTAAGTTAATTAGTGATTTCAAATCAGCCTTATATCTTCATGTGACTGACTGTGCATTGTTGTCTGTCTGTCTATGTGGCCCTGTGATTGGCTGGTGACTAGTTCAGGGTGAACCCTGCCTCTCACACGGTGTCAGCGTGGTCAGGCTCCAGCCCCTGTGACCCCAAAAAGAGATAAGCGATATAGATAATGGATGAGTGTATTTGTTTTCATGGCAGAGTGTTGGCTAATAACAGCAGAACGGTGGATTCTGTAAAACAGATCAAAAACTGAAGGGGCCCCAAGAACCCAAACCTCCATCAAGGTTTTTCTAACATCGTCAAGTGAGTTATTGTCAAAATGTGGAAAACTGCAAGGTCATGGGTCAAAGATCAAGCTAAATGGTCTTTGTGGTCATTTTGTGCTTGTCAGTAAAACTCTGAATATTTCTGAAATATCCACCAGTCTGTAGAACTTTATCAGTTATCCCAGTCACAAACAAACAAAACTAAAACCATCTGACAAAAGTAAAGAACTCATTCCTGATCAAATGATTTCAGTCACACTTGCTTTAGGCCTGTGTTAACAGCTGTGGGTTTGTAAAACTATTCTTCATATTCTCCTGTGCAGGGGCGTAGAATTGGGTAGGGACGCCAGATACACATCCCTATCAATATAAGGCCACTACCGCATGGTCCCTAACATGAAACACAAGCATAGTATATAACGTTATAACAAAAAAATGCTTATATTTAATGCCTAAGAGATACACACTTTGACTATTTCATTTATTATGCATATGTTATTTTTGTACTGAAAGGCAGCAACTGCTTAAGACAAACAATAAAAGTTTGTGGGGAAAATATGATAAAACCTCAGATTAAAAACATAACTGTATACATTCATATTGTTGGGAAATACACTTATCAGTAGTCCTTTTTGGATTGGTTATATATTTATCAGACTATAACCATACCATCAAAATTTCTGGTTGATTCCAAATTGTCCCGCTGTTCATGCATCATGCATCAATATGTTTTTGTCAAGGAACAGACAGTAGAGATTTAGGAGGAGAGGCTGGAGGTAAAGTTTATACTGGTAGAATAGTTTTTTTCTGAATGTGATAGTTTGCTTGTTTGTTTGATCAGCTCTACATGACATTAAAAACAGTCATAAATGCAAAACACATCAACTTTCAGGGGCCATCTTGGTGCACTTTTATGTCCCCACCAATGTCAAAATCAAACCTACGCCCTTGCTCCAGTGCATTTCTTTATTTGATGATACTCTGGAGGCTGGATGTAGTTTTATTTATTTATTTATTTTACTTTTGTTTAACCATGAAGTCCAATTGAGATTAAAAATCTCTTTTACGAGAGAGACCTGACAAAGGTAGCAGCCATTACAGTGGCTGTTACAACTGTTACAACAGAGCATAAAACAGCACAAATCACATTTTAAAAGAGGCTTTCAAAAGTACAGAAAAACAGTGACACTTCTCTGTCACCGTGCTCTTTATGATTTACTCAGAGAGATCAATCAATCTGTCTTTCGCTGTTTTGAGGTCCTGATGTGCAACAACATATTTTCATGAAAAAAGACTTGCAACTGTTTGTTTGTTCTGACAAAAAAATCTGCATCATCCAGACTTTCTCTGTGATGATGCATGTGCCACACTTAAAATCATCCAGAACAGATTCAGTTGTGTTCTTGGTGTCCACTGTGGGAACCAAACTCTGAGCATTGTCAGGTGTGTGTGGCTGATCGGCCCTGATCAGGACCAGGTGTGCTGAACTTATATATCACTGCTGACCCACTGAGCTGTGAGAGCCCCTGTGCCTCTGGAGTGGCTCTCAAATGTGAAACGTCGGTATAAGCTCTCATAGTTTTGTTTGATTTTTTTTAAACATCCTAGAGTCTTTTAAGAGGTGATGAAAGAGCTGACGGATCTACGTGATCTCGTTTCAGTCAGGAGGTCTTTCTGACATGAAAACAGAAATGTTGGAGTGTTCCTTTAAAAGACAAAAAACATGGGGTGCTGGTTTGGTGGAGTGGTTGGCAACCAGGCATCCCATGTATTTGCTTCTGCCGGTCCAGGTTTGAATCCCACCTGTGACCAGTTTGTAGAGTGTCTTCCCCTACTCTCTCACCCCCTTTCACAAACCTATCCACTGTCTCTCTCCTATCAATAAAGACACAAAATGCCCAAAAAATACATTTAAAAAGAAAGAGACAAAAATCATCATAGGAAATCCACTGTTCTTCTACAGAGTTGGTGAGGAAGAAAAAAGCAGTAAATACATTTTATTTCAGAGACTGAGTCAAATAAAATGTGAAAATGCATGTCCAATAGGGCTTCAATCATTTTAGCTTGGCTGATTTTGACAGATGATTTTGATTCCAACCCTAATCAAACAATATATTCAGAAGCTATTTAAAAAAAAGGTTTAATTTATTTGTACATCTTATTGAACCTTTTGGGAAAAAAGATGACGGGTAGGGCAAACTCTGAACTTTTTAATGGATCATACAGTTTCCATAAGACACCTCAGAAGCCTTTTATTAGCAGGTTTTAAAGGAGCATTCCAAAGATTTATTACTTTTCTTTGTATAAAGGTAAAGTAATAATGTTAGGGAATTATTTGGTTCTGACTTAAGACCAGAACAACGGATCATATTTCCCATAATGTGACCAAATGGCTTTAAATTTTTGCAAATCAAAAGGAAACTTTGTGTGAAAAAAATGAGACGAATACTGAAGGGATGATGAATTCTTGAAATTTTCCTTTTACTTTATTTCCACACTTGATTCTTTTTGGGAATGACTTATTTCACATTCATTTTATATTCTAGAAAATTCCGTCATGACCGTCCGGCGGTACTCCATAACCTCCAACCTGTCTGGGGTCACCATGAGAGAGGGGGGCCCTGACAGGTCAGCACGGAGGGACTCTGGATGGGGACGACTACAAGACGACATCCTCAACCACGATGGAAACGGCATCTTTGGCAGCTCAGCCAGAGGTGAAGCTAGCAACAGGCACTCTCTGCAGGAGTATGTGCACAAAACCAGGTAAACTGACTTTTTGATTTAGTTTGTCTTAATTTAGTCGCCTAAATTGTTTTAATTTAGTCTAGTTTTAGTCAATGAAATCTACTGTAAATTTAGTAATAGGAAGTGGTTTTTTTGTTTCCTCGAATTTCTAAAGTATGTTTTACACTTGGATCCCACCACCGTGAAGCTAAAGCAGCTGTGATTGGATGTCCGTCTTTACTCATCCAACCTTTCCACACAACCCAAGTAGCTGTGATTGGATATATTCCTAACTTGTCTCTACTTTCGACATGACCAAATAAGGTCTGATTGGACTAAATCTCTGTCAATCATTTTCATCCAGTTTTTATTTCTTGCCGAAAATGTCAGTTAATTTAGTTTTTTTTCATGTGCAGTTGCTTTTATTAGTTACTCTCTGGTTTTCGTCAGGGGAAAACTATGATGAAAATAATCACACGGTGGTAAAATGTACACCCCTATGATCCGAAATATCTGGTTTGACCCAAAACCTTACATGTTTATCTTTGACCTTCCAGGACCAAAGTAAAAACTGTGACCTTCCTTCTTCCTGTGGATGACATCTACACCAGTAGACCAGTTCTCAAGAAGCACCAGGAGGAGCCCAGAGTCACCGAGCTGGCTTCCATCTCCGAGACCGAGTCCTGAGAGAGGAGCCAGAACATCCCAGGACTCTCGATGTGGATCACCGAGCCTCTGTGGCCCTTCAGATGACCAGACTCTCTTCATTTCGGCCAGAGTAGATGGAAGCCAACCATCAGCCTTTATTTTCTCACACCTGACCACACAAACAGAGGACTCTGGTTACAGGTGTTTGTTTTCATCCCGGCCATGGAGATCCGGGCCCGGTCAGCAGCGATGACACCCGGGGGCCCTCTGCGGCGAGGATCGGGTGTCCTGGCTCTGTTCTGAACTCTGGATGTTGTGATGGCGTGCAGGTGACGGCGCTTTTACCGACGGTTGTGGTCCCTGACTCAGTCCTCGTGAGCAACCTCAGGCTCGTTATTTATTCATCTCTGTTCCTCGTCTTAAATGGTGGTCAAGGGGGTCACGCATTGGTTTAAACATGAACCTGGTCCAGGTTTTGTTTTTAAAGACTTGTTTTACTTACTGTCTTGTAAATGTTACCCATGTTTGAAACAGAAATGTAAACATGAAAGCACAGCACCTTAAACAGTCAATGTAGCTTAAAGCTAGGGTCTACGATCTGAAAACCAGTTTGGATGTTGAGGCAGATTTGAAAAACACAGCCTGTCCCCCCTTCACTCACCCCTCCCCTCCGTGTTCCAAGATACTGCCCCCCAGCTCGTGTCGCCTCCTCATAACACGCCCCTCTGGCAGAACAATAAGCCGGCAGCAAATATCAGCAGCAACAACAATGAGGATTCTCATAGCTGAAAGTAACAAACACGACAGTCATCCCCCTTGTAACACACAGCGGTAGCCATTTCAATTGGACCGGCGGCAAAGCGGGTCTGGCGTCGCCACTGTTAGCCGATCAGAGCAGAGCCGATTGTGGGCGAGTATTTACGTTTCTCGGCGTGTCTTCACCAGCTCAGTTTACAATGCTAACGATGCGTGGCTAACTTATGCTAAAATCTATTGACAGAGCCTACCCGCTCCGACCAACAACGTTCAGTCATTAGCCAGTATAGGCACAGACTAACCAGAGTTATTCAGCAGACATCTCCCACTGTAGTAAACAAAGCTATTACCTGTTCAACCAGGGGCGGGCTGGTCATCTGGATGTTCTGGAGTATACAAGAACAGCCGGTGTTGCGGCCGTTCGGCAGCCGTCGGCCAGTGCTGCACCGGCTGCCGGCCACTGGCCGTTCGGCAGCCGGCGCAGTGTTCAGTCCCAGATAATTCTTCAGCTTTTTCCACCGTACGATTCTCCAATGCTGAGTATCCGTCTGGACCTGTATTGCTCATATTTCTTCCTTACTTCAGCCTTTTCCTCGAAACTTTTACGTTTCCTTCCCTTCGTTGTGGAGGATAACAGAAGCGGCCTCCCGGTTATGGTGCTGCTCCTCTCCAGCAGCTAGCTGTGCTGCTAGCTGCTCACCGGTACATGGGGAGGTAGTGGGGAGGAGGCGGGACCATGGTTGAGACGGTGCGGAGCAGGGGAGACAGGGGATTGGATGGACTCACGGACCAATCCGAACCGCTGTTCCCAGCAGTTCAGATTGGTCAACCATTATGCCGCTTTGCAGTGGATATACTTAATGGATTTTTTTCGTTCTTTTTGGTCTTTATATTGCGTAGATCGGACCATAGGACCATAACGGTCTTATAAATGGTGTTATTAAGATGTACCAAGCTTCCAAATCGTAGACCATAGCTTTGATATGATGATGTGACAGTGTTACAAGATGTTCTGATTTATTTTAAGAAGCTTTTATTTTACATTGTTTTGACTCTTGTTCTAGATATAGCTGACTTTAAATATAAAATTATTTAGCAGAATAAGCTTTACCTTTATATTTGGCTGAATAAGCTTCATTCTGTGCGGTGAAAATGCTTCGCCGAGGCTGCATGAGAGAGAAATGGAGATTTTACTCATAATTTGTCAACTAAGTACTGTGCAATTATGCACCTTTTGTCTGCAGTATTTTGCCACCACAAGTCATATCACCAAAATACATTATAAACCTTATTACACAACTAGGGATGGGAATCAAAACCAATTCCACTAGAGAATCAAAAACAACTGTCAGAAAAATCAATATAATCTGTCTTTTGCTTAATAATTCCATCATCAATTTCCTCCTCTTTGTCCTGCATGCCTTTTACTCACACCAGAGGCAGTCATCAGAAATATAACAAAGAAGTTAAAATCGTGGCAGGGGACAGAAACTGGTCATAATTATGGCTTAATTTTCCACAAAAATGTCACTAACTGTACAACACTAGTGGGTTAAAAATAAAAAAACTGTGCAGAAGCATTAATTTATGCAGCACAGAACTGAATATTAAAGGTGTAGTCAGCGATCTTCTAATCTTCCAATCTAATGCACTATTTGTCAAATTCACCGTATTTCTCCTCTCCATCCACAAGATGTCACCACTGACAGCATGTTGAAAAGAAAGTCCGGTTTCAATACACAGCCTTGGCTCTGAATTTCAGAAGGTAAATACTGTGGCTCGGGCTGAGACAACAAAACAGGGTACACCCCCCCACATCCAGGGGGCGATCATACTCACGCGCAGATCAGACAGAGGGGGGAGGGGAAGTAGTAGGTTGCGTAGCGTGCGCAGTTAGCCTAAGAGAGAGATACAATAGGTGCAGTAGCAATGGCTGAAAAACAGCCCAAAAGAAAAAGGTCAGAGGAGTGAAAAGTGAAAAAGAAGGGCTATGACCATGAAAGAGTGAAGACCCGGGTCAACATTGGTGTTGCTTTCCGACAGTGGAGGGAACTCCGCGAATTGAAAGACCTGAAAACGGACGTGGATGTAGCCGTCTTTCTGCTGGATAGGTAAGCAACATTAGCTTTGTGGTGCTTCACATAACAGTAACAGCTGTCGAACATTCATCTTATTGTCTAATCTGCCAAAATGTACTGTTGTTATATTATATTATCATTGTTATATTATATAATCAATAACGGCAGTCGAGTTGTCTGACGAGTCGGGGTCACCTTAGCTACGTTGGTCAGCTACGCAGTTTCTACGGCCGTTTCCATGACGATGTACATCCATCAGCTTTCAGGGGTGGAGACAGGGGTGAGGTATGAAGGGAGAGGCGGGTTTAAATTCGTTTATCAACAACCTCTCCACTCTTTTTCTCCCACATCGCTGACTACACCTTTAATCATGTGTCTGACATTGTTGCCACAGTAAACTTAGGCTAACTTTTTTCCACACAGAAAATCAGCAGCATCAATAAGGTGTGACTGTTAGAGAATCGTATCGATAAGCAGAATAGAAGCTGACTCTGAAACAGCAGTGTCATCAGATCTGCTGCTGTAAATATGAGATGTGTGCTGTAACAAAAACAACAGCAAGATGAAACTTTATCATGTACAAACATAAATACATTTTATTCTCAAAGAGACAACTTCCAGTCAAAACTCGATCTCCCATGATTGTCACAAAAAACAAAAACACCATCTCCTTCTTCTTTAGAAGTAGATGCAATTGTAAAAATTGAAAAAATGCGCGTGTACGCACACATTTTAAATACAGCAATGGTACAAACAGAGGTCAAACAGTCTTTATCAAAATACAGCACAGTGTTTTTAGGTCCATCATACAGCTGAAATTAAGCATATATATGAAATTACTGATGTTTTCTCTGCCAAAGCTGCTGCAGTAC
Source organism: Scarus forsteni (assembly GCA_036419115.1). Classification (NCBI taxonomy): domain Eukaryota; kingdom Metazoa; phylum Chordata; class Actinopteri; order Labriformes; family Labridae; genus Scarus; species Scarus forsteni. Next base: position 12,200,045 of record JAZDUH010000270.1, read on the forward strand.
ATATGGAGTCCAGCAACCACAGAATATCACACAGAACAGGGACATTTCAGAACCCTGAGAATTTGGTTTAAAAGAAACAAAATCAGAAACCTTTTTTGTTCTTTTTTGGTTTATTTCATAACCAGGTGTATTTTTTGGAATGGCCAAGAAATCTAAATAACACCTGAACATAAATATTCTGCAGTCTAGGTGCTCATTCACTGAGCTGAAGGGTATGTGCCCTCTGCTGGTCAAAGATAGTAACATCAGCTTTAGAGATAACATGGGATTCAACACTCAAATTTAAGGGAAAAGCTCCATACGATATATTCAAAATAGGTTTTGTGGGATTTTCAAGTAAAAGGTTGGCCATATATTAAAACTTTTTTTTAGATTTTGTCTGTTATAATTTGCTACAACACACTCAGGCTTTGTCAAATGTCAAGTTGACTGCACTTTAGTGAATGTATTTAGACTTTGCATTAGCAGAAACTTTGTCACTAACAGCCCAGGATCCAACTCAACCAATTCTTAAATTGTGTTTTCACTTTTACTTCAGATTGAATGTTTATGAAAAAAATTCACTGCTCATGGCTCATTATTGCTCTATGCTCAAAATATAAACAAAAGAATAAAGATGGCGTGAAAATTCAGAGGCCTACAGCAGCTCTTTACATTGTTATTTTTGTTTGCTCATTTAAATCAACATGTTTTTAAAGGTAACAGAGATGTGCAGATTAGTTCATGTAAAAGTTTTGCAGCTCTTTTACACTGTTCTTTTTGTTTGCTCATTCAAGAAATAAAACATGTTTTTAAAGGTAACAGAGATGTGCAGATTAGTTTATGTTCATGTTAAAAGTTTTGGACATCTGTTTAATTATTAAAAGCTTGATCAAACGCTCCTGGGTGAGTAACTACAGTCTATTGAGGGTTTTGTCAGTTTTCAACAACAGATTTTCTATGAATTTAGTGGCATATATTCATGAAGAGTCATTTGTTGGGCTGATCTCAGACTTCGTACTGCTCAGGTGATGGTCTGTGAAATAATGTAGGAATGTCAGCAGCACCAAAAGGCTCTAAACCCAACCTGCTGTTCTCAAGTCCTGGTGGATTTCAGGTCCTTAGTGAGCTCTGCAGAGCCCTCATGTCTCTCAGCAGCCTCAGGTTCTTCTTGCTCCTCTCTCCTGGACGGTCTTTGCCTGATCCTGCAGAGCGACCCCTGGTGGGAGCGCTGCTCGTCACTCGTACCTCATTACGTCTGGAGGTGGCTTCTTTCCTGATCTTCTTTATCTTAAAGAGAAAATAAAACAAATTTTACATTTGTAAATGACTAAAAAGTTCCTGTGTGTTAAATGTAAAGTAAATTCTGCCACCAGAAATACTCTCAACTGAAACACTCAGTGATTTACAGATGACCCTGTCAGCTCTGCCCGCCTCCGCTGCTTACTTGTTGTCTTGAATAAAGAAACTAAATGTATAAAGGCTGTATCACATAAGAGGTATTTATAAAATGATAAAACAACATTTTGGTCTCACTGCTGGACTTCAGGGCTCAAGGTGGTGCAACAGGAACAGTTGGTGCCTCACAGCAAGAAGGTTGCCGGTTGAACTCCCTGAGTCGGCTGACGCATTACTGTGTGATGTTAGCATGTTCTCTCTGTGCATGCTTGGGTTTTCAATTGGTGCTCTGGTTCCCTCACACAGACCAAAAACATATTCATTCAGTAAACTAGTGGCTATGAATTGCCCTTAGGTAGAGTTAATTTGAATTATTTTCTGCAGGAGATTTAAAATAATTTAAAATTGAGATTTTTTTTCTTGCCTTAGTCAAATCGTAAGTGGCTGCAATTTTTGTAAAAAATTACAATTTTCATGATGGTCGGCCTTGTAGGGTTTGCACAAGCACTTTAATAGGTTAGCATTTGTTATTTAAAGCTATAGTGAGTAACTTTACATGTCCGTGAATGTCCGTTTCAGCCAAGCCACTACTAGAGGAGATGACACAATGTAGATTAAGCCGATCGGCTCCTCTAACATCTCGCGGGATTTTTCAATATATATAATTTTTGCTTTGCTTGTCGACCGGCGACATTCCCACGCTCGCTCGCAGGAAATTACGCGTTTTACGTCACAACAAGAAGGGAGGGGGAGGACGAGCGGAGAGTCTCATAGCAACAAGCAGAGCGCAGGCAGAACGAGGAAGCGACATGGCGGAGAAGCCAAAGAAAGGGCTGTGACACAGTCCAGAAGTGGATCCTACCACAAAAAAAAGCCTGGACGTTCGGCTGAAGGATTGCTAGCGAAGAGGGAAAGTGACCGACGGAGAAGGCAAACGCGGATTTGTATTGACGAGGCTTTTCCTCGGTGGAGAGCCTTGAAGGCAGAAGTTGGGCTGAGGGCAGACACAGATGTTGCCTTGCTGCTGTTGGAAAAGTAAGTGACTTGGTTTATAATTATATAAGTACTTTATTATTTTCTTGTAAATGGTGCTATGAACGTAATGTTGTAATGTTAGCAGCCTGCTAATGTAACGTTAGCAGCCTGGTGTTAGCCATATTGTGTAGCGAGAGACAGTATCGAGCAGTACCTGGGCGTACGTCATATGGAAGCGCCGGCTTTATTGTTGTAAGAACGCAGAAATCAGCTAGAGGGCGACCGAAGTTACGCACTATAGCTTTAAGTAGATTAAATATTGATCAGAGAGTTTCATGCTAATATTGTAAAAATACCCCAGCCTTTTAGTGTTTATGTAGACAAACCTGCCTACGTTTATGCTACATAATCAACCTTATATGACCCAGACTTTGACTTTAAGAGGGAAACATTTAGACAACATAAAGGCAAAACTTGATTTGTTTCATTTTTATGTCACTGGGAGTTTTGGGGGATTTTATTTCTAGGCCATATCGCCCAGCCCTACCCTTAGGTGTGAGTGTGCCTACAAATGGTTTTCAGTCTGAATATGTCAGCCCTGTGATTGGCTGACAACCAGTCTAGGGTGTACCCTGCCCATCGCACAGTGACAGCTGGGACAGGACAGCACCATGATTTAAGAGTTAAGTGGTGTAGATAACATATAGATGGGGGACTGATTCTGCATAAACAGGCAGAAATGCTGTTTAAAAGAAGGTCTTCTTAGCTTGCAAAGCATTCTGGGATCACTTGCTTCATGAACCTTGGAGGCCACTTTTAACAACTTTTCCACTCATATGATCTTCCCCTGTTATACGTACTATTACTAAACTAAACTGTAAGAGGACAAGCTTTGTTGGAAAGAGTTGTCAGTTACAATATTAAGTACACAGCAGAGATGGGCGGAGCATAACCCCTTACCTTAAACCTACCTGTGTCTTGTGCTTGTAGAGCTTACTAATCTGCTCTCCTTTCCTCTCCATCTTCAGCAGCAGCCTCTCCTGCTCCCTCTCGAGCTCTTTCCTTTCCACTTCCGTCACGCTGGCTTCCACCTGCCTCATCAGCTCCTCCTGCTCCCTGAAAACATTTACAAAAGTATAAAGACATCGCACTTCTCATGGTACTTAAGAGACCTTTAGTTACACTCACACGCTCATGAGTCGCAGCTCCTCCTGCAGCGCCTGCAGCAGCTCTGAAAGTTCCCCTTCGCTGGCAGAGGAAGAAGAAGACGACGAGTCCGACCACCTGCAGCTCCCTGTGCCGTAGCCGTTGTTGGAGAGGACGCGGTTGTTGCAGAGATGTGGCTGGTGACGCTTCAGGAGGGACAGAACTGACTGGACGTTTGCTCGGACTGAATGGCTGCAGCCTACGGACTGAGAATCAGAACGAAGAGGTTTAAGAGCATGAAACATTCAGAAAGAAGCATTGACCTTGAATGTCAGAACATTTAAAGTGTATTCATGAAGGTCCTGTACCGTTCCTGCAACAAAGGGAACATCTCTGAGGCTCAGTCTGTAGTGTGGCTGTGTGCATGACGTCTCCTTTGGAGATGCTTTCTGGAGAGAGAAAATCAACAAAAACTGAGATCAACAGAAATTTTGGAGTTTGAAGCATAAGATAGCAGCGGAGTAACATATTGCCAGATGAGGGGGCCTCCCTTTTTCTGCCCTACAAAATTTGAAGCTTTGGGATTCATTCTCAGGAACAACAGCAACATTGAGAGGCAAGCTAAAATCAAAGCAGCATTTGAGAGAGTCACAGAAGAACAGGCCAGAGTTTTAATCTCTAATTCCTGCAACAAAGCACAGCTACAGGTGCACATTTGTATAATAAGGTTCTATCTTAAGTAGGATAGATTTTATTGATACCAATAACATTATGGGTTCTGCTTCTAGATAGACTGATAGATAGATGTACTTCATTGATCCCAAGCTGGGAAACTGTGGTAATTACAGCAGCTTTTTTCAAAGAGTAATAACATATACACACTAAAAATAGACTACGAATTTTAACAAAATAACTAAGTATTTTAACACATTTATAATATGCAATATATACCAAAAAACATCAATAAAACAAATGAATAAATAAATAAATGAGGCAATAGGAGTCCACTGTTGATTGCCTGATTCATACAGGGCAGAGTAAGTAGCAGGGATGAAAGTGCAGCTTTTTCCATCATTATTGAACTGATTGTTTCCAATTTATTGATCCAATTCCTCATCAGTTCCCTTTAGGAAGAGCTATTATACTCACCTTTGTGTTAGATTTCTTCTCTTTGGACTCCCTCGATGACAGGCGGGGTGACACTGACTGTAGCAGAATCCTGTTGGCCTCCAAACCTGTCTGCAGCTGAGGAACACAAAAGCTTTCTTTTAACTACATCACAGGCTGTTGTCTTCAGTTCCTTAAGCAAAATTCATTTAAAGATTAAAAAAATACCTGATTGGCTTGATCCTGGACCAGCTTCCTCTGGTGCTCCTCCTCCTGAAGCTTCGTCTCCAGCTCCTGGATTTTTATCTGGCCCACCAGAACAAAAAAAATCATCTAAATTAGGACTTTAAATCCATGCAAACGAATGGCATCTTTCATTAAAGCTTAAAGTTTAAGCATCAATCAGGGAGCGAAAAAAATCCTGATCTAACACGAAGACATGCTGCTGCCAATGTTTTAGTAAAACCTGAATCACTTTCACCTTCAGACTGAGAGCTGAAGAGGGGAATATACTCAACAATTCACAAGGAAGTAACAGATTTAAAATAGTTATTAATTTCCTGTTAAATAAAAATGTGAGTTGCTTTGTTTTCCTCATCTTTGGGAAAAGTTTTGACACCCTAAAAAAAATTCAGGAAACCCCTGTAATCACTCACTGAGACAAAGTTCACTGATTTATTATTTTTTTTAAATAATGGATGTTTTTAATTGTAAGCAGACAAACTCTGACCAAGCTTAAGAATCCAATTTTACTTTATCTTCAAAAACTAACATCTTAATATATATTATTACCCAACAAAAGTGTTTTTAGGGTCAGACTCTACAACAGTGTCACTGCCTGACTGTGCGTACCTCAGCGTTGTGCTGTGTGCGTGTCAGGCGGAGATACTCCTGCTCCAGCCGCTCCAGCTTCTCCCGCTGGGCATGGTCAGACAACGGGTCGGCCTGTTTATCAGCAGACTTGGCTGTCTCCATGGAAACCTAAAAGTGCATATATATATCAATATATTTCTCCAAATACTCCGATGAATTCAACTTGAAAGTGTTACATGTCTGCATTTTTTCACTAATAATGTCAACTGATACATTTTTAAATCCTGAATAATCATTGGATGTTTGGTAACTACTCATAATATATGATCAATATAATCAATGCTTCAAATTGTGTTATTTTGTATTTGTAAAAAAATGTCTTGAGTCCATATTAAATATGAAAAATTCCTCATCACCGTCTTGATTTGGGAACCAGATGAATGCACATAAGATTCATTTTTAAATCAGTGCTGAAACAGTTTTAAACCAGCTGGATCTACTGAAGTCCATGCCTGTCATCAGGGTGAAGTCTCTCCATTAGTGCATGATCGTAGCTTCTGTTGTGTTTGTGTATCAGCCTATGTGTGTGTATATGTTTCTTAACAATAACAGAGTGTAAGAAATTGAATTTCCTGTGAGGAACGAATGAAGTTTATCTCCTTTCTCACATAAGAAACTAATAAACAGGACCCCCTAAGAATGGGTATAATGCAAGTGTAATTGAAATGTTTTATTATTGATCTTGTTGAGAGGTCGGCGGGGAGAAAAAAAAGGGTGCTGCATCAAAGAAGGACAATGAACACTGGAGATGGACAATGAGGGAAGACGGAAACAAGGACTATGGCGAAGAACAAGAGCTCAGCAATAAAGACATGTACGGAGAGTGAGGTTATTACAAACAAATTTGACAACGACAGGTCTACGGTCCATGGATCTGTCACTAACTTTAGTTCTTACTTTAGTCCACTTGTCTCTGTTTATCTCCCTTCCTTCGCCCACACACCCAACACAGAATGGATGTGTGTGGATTTGCTGTTCATCATGAGACTGGGATGCACATTCAAGATTTCCTGCTGCTTAACAGAAGCTTTCTTCTTGAGCCATGATTGGCTATATGGATTCCTGTTTGGTGTTGGATGTATATATTTATATATATATATATATGTATATGTGTTTTTTATATGTGTATATATGTATCTATGCATATATGTGTATTTATAAAATGAGGAGTTTTATATTCCTTTGTAAAGTATCCTGAGATAACACTTGTTATGAACTGGTGAACTGGCTACAAAAATAAAGATAGACTGATTGATCTGCAAACTGAAGTTTCTATAGATGGAACAATGTTAGTATTTAAAGATACCAAAGTATTGCTCTTAGTCCTGAAACTGCTGTGGATATTTGAATAATTGTCATGATTTAACACTCTGAAAAAAAATAAAAGAAACAAATAAACTGGTAGGTTCTGTGGATCAGAGAGTAAATAAAAATCAGGAGTTGCAGTTAACTTCTGACATTTTTACCAAGCTGTCTGTGAGAGGTTTTTAATCAAGACGAATGAGACATTCAAAGGGTATCACTGTGAAAGCAGGGCAACACCACGCTGTGTAGCTAACCTTCAGTGCTTCAAAAGGATAAATAAAACACCACTGATGCATTAAAAATGCTCTGAGTATGACGTTCACCTCATATTAAAGGTTAACACTGTCTGCCCCTGTTTTCTGCCTCTTCATTAGAAAAGTCTTTGCATTTAAAGTTTATAAAGTTTAAGAAACACAAAGTCAACCTGCTGTCTCAAAAGGTTTGTCCTGTCAGCCTTGGCACTGCGCAGCATTCTCCTCATGTGATCCAGCTGTCGCTCCAGCTTTGCACAGCGAGTCTCTGCAGCAGCCAAGTGGCTGATTAACACTGGAGAAAAAGCAGGAGAGCACCGTAAGATACAGAGGAAAACACATATTAACTAAAATGTTACTCTTTGTCCACACAGACTCACCTTGGTTGCAGTTGGGCTGCTCTTTCCTCTCCGTTCCTGTGTTCCTCTGATCACTGAAAAGTCTCCTCATGGCTCCATCACTCTGCTGATGTGATGCATCTTTCCCCATAGTGTGCAAAGAGACCACAGCTTTTCCTTTCTCCAACTCCAACCTCCTGATCTTCTCCTGAAGGTTCTTCAGGGCAGAAAGGATTGCTACACAAGAGAACACATTAAATGAATGAGATTAGATACAACATTGTTATATAAACCCAAATTCAAATAAAATTGGGGCATTGTATAAAATGAAATAAAAACAGAAGTCAGTGATTTATAAATCCTTTTCAGTCTATAATCAATTGAATATATGGCAAAGACAAGATATTAAATCTTCAAACTGCTCAAGCTTATTGTATTTATGAAAGTATTCATTCATTTTGAATCTGATGCCATATTCCAATAAAGTTGAGACAGGGGAATGTTCATCACTGTGTTACACCACTTTCCCTTTAAACAACACTCAATAAAGGTTTGGTAACTGAGGACACTAAGAGCTGAGGCTTTACTGGTGAAAGTCTTTCATATTCTTGCTTGATATGACTTCATTTACTCTGCATTCGGTCATATTTTGTGCTTCATTATGCTCCACACATTTTCAGTGGGAGACAGGTTTGGACTACAGGTGGTCAGTCTGGTACCTGCACTCCTTTACTCTGAAGCCACGCTGTTGGAACACACGCAGAATGTGTCTTCACATTGTCTTACTCAAAATTAGCAGGGACATTCCTGAAAAAGACGTTGTTTGGATGGCAACATTTCTTGTTGTTGTTGTTGGCTTTGGCTATACAACACTTTTAGTTACACTTATAGCAATGAATTGTGTAATGGTTTCCTGAAGTGTTCCTGAGCCCACATGTTTATAACCTTTGCAGAATGATCACTTTTAGTTACACTTATTGCAATGAACTGTAAATGGTTTCTCAATGTTCCTGAGCCAAATATATTTATAGCTCTTTGCAGAGTGATGCATGCTTTTTTTTTTTTTTTTTTTTTTTTTTTAAATGTATATTTAAATGGGCATTTTGTGGGCATAAATTAAAAAAAGAGTTAATACTTGAAAATATAAACGAAAAAATAATTTTATCAGTTTGAACATTACATGTCTATGTTGTGGGGTGCTGGTTTGGCGGAGTGGTTAGCAACCAGGCACCCCATGTACTTGCTTCTGCTGGTCCAGGTTCGAATCCCGCCTGTGACCAGTTTGCAGAGTATCTTCCCCTACTCTCTCACCCCTTTCACAAGCCTATCCACTGTCTCTCTCCTAACAATAAAGGCACAAAATGCCCCAAAAATACATTAAAAAAAATGTTTATGTTGTGTATTCAATCGAAAAAAGTTTAAAAAATAATTTTGCAGATCATTGTTTTATTTTTTTAATTGTGTTTGATATCATCCTAATGTTATTGGAATTGTGGTTTGCATATCTTAAGACGAACTAATTAATTTGAGACACATTAACATAATGTGATTTGTCAACATGGAGTAAGATAAGACTTTTATGTAAGCACTGACAGCACTGAGAGGAGGAGAATGAGATACTCTAGTCGTGCAGCATCAAGTTGCACATGCTGTAACCATGGAGCTGTGAGACACTACAATGCCTGAATGGAAACTTTTAGCAGAAACAAAAACACACATGCAGATGTATAAAACAGAAGTCACCTGCACTGCTGGTCTCCGGGAAAGCCTTACTGGGTGATGATGGTCGATATGACTGATATGTGTGTGTTTGAGGAGTGTGGTGTGCAAGTGTGTTGACAAAGGGACGGTGAGCAGGATACTCTCTGTAGGACGTGAGCGACAGGCTGTCAGAGATGAGTCCTCTCTGGGATGGTGGGAAGAGTCCCTGTAATGACATGAGACAGGACTTAGTTTAAGAAGCACATCATTTGGTTTGAGCAGTAAAATATACCTTAAGAGTTATTATCATGGTGGTTCTTATTTGTTATTACTTCACCATTAAAGAATGAGTTATTTCTTTGATTCATCACTTCTTTATGTGCTATAATGTCCTTAAAAAGTAGTAAATTCAGCAACTTTAAAGAACTTTTTTAACCTTCAAGGGTACCAAAGTTAACAAGCCAAGCAGGTTGGAACAGAGATTGAAGCAGACCCTGTTCTGCATCTGTTGTCAACACTGTTGGAGCTTATCAACACAGCTGTTTAATCTTGTGGGTCTTGTATCATAGCATTGTTAAAGCAAATCTCTAGTACGCAATTATTACCTGTTTTTGCAAGGCATGCAAGCCCAGAGCATGTTAATATCATACATCAATCAAACCAAAAGTGCCACTCTGAGTGTCAGCTTGAAAAAAAGAAAGATTAAAACTTTTTGAGTCCAGTTAGTTAAGAAAATATATATGAAATATTGAAATTTGTGTTAAAATCTAAGCGCAAAAGTTGATTTTCTTATTTTCTAGGGTCTGTTCGGATAAATGATGTGTCTGAACGCAACATAAACAAAAAGTAAATTCTGATGAGAATCTTAATCCTATTTGAAGTATGTCTTGAATACTGTTTGTGTTTCTCAGTATTTGTCAGGCATCTGCAGATGTAAATAAAAATGTACAGACTGATAAGAAATTGTAGCTAGTGCTTTGGAGGCTTTTTCACATGGATTTAATGGCAAGAAAAAAATGTTTGGTCCCATCTAGAGATATCACAATGGGTCCTACGTCAAATCAGCTCTGCACAGTTTCTCAAACCAAGTGCTCTCAAGCTAAAAAAGTAAGTAAATATATAAATAAAAAAACAAGTAAAATACAACCACTTATTTCGACCAAGGTGTTCAGTTTTAAGACACAAGTAAGCTTCAAACAGTGGAGAAAACACTTTTTCAGCCAATAAATTAATTAAATAAATGGCAAATTCAACAAGCTTTTTGGCAATAGGGGTGTTTTAGGCATTTATTTGTCTTTTTTTTATCATATTTAGGGTAAGATGAGCCCCCATGAACCATTAATCCTTGAACAGTGGAAATCAAGGCTGATGCCACTACTGTTGTTTTAAATAATAATTTAATAAGACAGTTATGACATTTTTGCTTACATATGACAGGTGACAGTTGATATTTAGGTAAAAAATATCCCTTATTTTGGTTATAATATCAGCAAAATTCATAAATGCACTGTACTCCCCCTTATCATCACTGCATAGGTAAATTTATAAACCAGGAGCTTTATTTTTACAAGGGTGAAATATTCTTTTTATAATTTTATATCTGTTCCTCGAACAACCAGGTGGCAACAAGTTATAATGTAAAGACGTTGTGCTCTTGACGAAAATTATGTATATATGCAATAATGACTTTAAAAAACGGCATAAATCGAATATCGTGCAACCCTGAAGTCCAGTCTACTCTCTGATCTGCAGCATTGTAGCTGTCACTTGAGAGCCTATCAGCTAACTCTTCAGCTAATACTAACAATATAAGGAAACAGGCTTACTCCTTCATTCGGCTCAAATTAATCAAAGTATTTCAAAGATACCTTTTCCCGCGTATCATCAACAGCGGCTGTTTTTGACAGCGTCTCCATTTAGATGTAGCCGAGCCACTGTACAAAGTTAAGCGAACACCTCTCTTAAAACTTAATAAACCCGGCAAATTTCAATTCAGAGCATGGTCACACCCAAGATTTTCCATTTATACGACGAGTAGCTTGATAGGTGGGCTACGTTTCTCCAGCTACAACAGCTAATACGGGTTGCGAATAGAAACATCACTTGACAAGCCACATACGACCCAGGATTTCTGTTGGGGTTGAATGATTTCTCTCTCAGCTCTTCCCGTCAGCCGTTTAACGCATGCTCTGTTGTACTTTTGTTGTGACCGGAGTGCCCCGATAACTAAAGCCAACGCATATTATTTGTCACCGGAAATGTAGTTTCTTCTCCATAGAGACGACCAGTTTCTGACAAAGATTCCTAACGAAATGACTACAATACCCATAGCCGTTGACAAGGGGCGGGGACAGGGCTTCCAAGACTTCCCGGGATTTTTAGTACAAGCTTGCTTGTTTTGGGTCTTCGGAGGAGGTGGGTGGAAAGTAACGTGTTTCCATATTACATGTTATCTGTAGCATATATGACGTTGATGTTTTTAAAACATTATAAGAGGAATTTCAGTAAGTTTATATAAATGACGTAAAACGCAGACGTCATGCGTCAACGTCTTCTTGCTTATATTGAAAGCTAACCTCATGTGTTTCTAGCTCAACATGCTCCAAGAAAGTTATTTACCAACACATTATTACTGACAGATAAGACTGACACGCATTAAACTACATACAAGGTGTAGTTCGTGTTCTTTATATTTTTTCATCCACGATCAACCTCTTTAAATAAAACTAAACCATTTCCCCAGTGCTCAGCTCGCTGTCCTGATTTCACCTTAATGGTTAATGTAGTATTTCATCGGCCCTTAAATGCACCACCAGCCTTGATTACGTTAGCTTTAACATTACAAATTCACGTGAAACCTTCATATGCATCACTGAATATATTCACTAAAGCTTTATGTAATACTTAACCACTTGTTTATGACATATCTTCCTCTTTCCAGCCTCTTGGTGACCACCTGTGAGGTGCATTCACTTCCCTCCACGTCTCGCCTCATCATGTCCTCAGAAAACAGCCTGTAAGTCTGTTTTATCTATCATGGTTAAATATCAACAAACTGAATGTGTTTTTATTGCATTGTAAAGTTCAAAACTGGGTTTCTCTTGTCTTATTTTTACTTATTATTTTTTGTTGTGATTATAGGGCTGGGTATCGATTCAGATTTTTTGGATCGATTTGATTCGATATTACCAGGTCTCAAATCGATTCGATTCACAATACAATAAGATATTTATTCAGTCTGGGGTATCTCAGTTAAAATAATACTGTAAACATAAAAAGTGACTTTTGACCTGGTGCATTATTGATATTGTTTTTACATTAAGAAATGAACCCAAATCAGTTACATTAATCTTATATTAATTATATACATTAATACATATTCTGCATATTATTTGTTTTCTGTCCTACTCCTCTTTTCCTTCGTGCTTTTAAAATCCGAAGTACGTCCATACGTCAGCCTTTAAACTCGCTGGTGGTTCCCATATAGTGCTATTTGCTTCTGCCGTTTTTGTTTGATTACTTGCAGTAACATCTCACAAGATTTTGTTCAGTGGAAAGCAGCACTAAACGCAGATCACATAATACTAGCAAAATTGATACCACAGGCTGCTTCTCTGCACGTCCAATGAAGAAAAAACTACCCAAGCTAAAAGATCGATCTTTGGATTTTATGGATAGATTATGAACCACTTAAAGGAAAATCGATTCATATCGATTAAATTGATTTTTTTAAACCCAGCCCTAATTATGTGTCTCTATATTAGGGATGAGCAAAGTGAGGCCCTGGGTCCAAATGCAGTCCTCCATCTGACTTATTGCAGCCCACAAGATAATTTCAAATCTCAATAAATTTAAACATGAAGAAGTGAACACACACTCTGACATGAAGGAAAACTTCAACAAAACAATTTAAACAATTTCCACAATTTCTTTTGTTATCCATAAATATATTGTTAATTGCGAAAAACTAGGTGTGTAATTGATGATTAATTTTTAGAAAACTGCTCCTTTTGTTCTATTTAAGGTCCCATATCTAGTTTTTTGACCGTTAACATGATGTCTGCGGTGTCTATTAAGAAAGGATTTGATTTAAGTTGAAGAAAAGATTGAGTCTAGAATGAAATGCAGCTCTTTTTTCCTCCCTTATGGAAACACTTGGATCAGAGGATCTTTTGAAACAGTTTGCTTGTGACGAGCAGAAAACACACGTGGGTGGACTGGAGGCTGTACAACTATTTCATATTAAACCCCAGGAAGAAAAAATACAGCATTTCAAGGGGAATTTTCTTTGGAGAGGCAAAGCTGATTTCTCTGTGAACTGAGTTAATTAAAGGTGTTCCTCTGCTCCATAAGCCCCTTTTAACAACATTAACAGCTAAGAAAATTGCATTTTCAGGATATAGGACCTTTAATCAAGCCAATATGTTTAATGAAAAATATCTTGCAGTATGTAGTGTGGCCCTCAACTGTATGGATAACAAAATTGTAGCCCTGTAGATGGTTGAAGTTCCCCATCCTTTATCTATAATATAAAGTAAAGCATGCTCAAGTTGAGTGTTAAACTGAATTAAAGTTCAGAATCAATGTTTACATCATCTTTGTGTCTGTTTTTAGGGACGATGAGGATACCTTTAAGATATTGATTGCCACAGATATCCACCTTGGTTACCTCGAGAAAGATGCCATCCGTGGGAATGACTCATACGCCACGTTTGAAGAGATTCTGCAGAATGCCAAGAGAAATCAGGTGTGTGATCGTTCATTGATATGAATGTGTTTAAGGTCAGAAAGTTGCCTCTGCTGTAAAAGTCAATTTTGGTTTTTGGACATAGTGATGAGGCCTGACATCTAGAAGAAATTTGGAAAGCAGTAACTTCCAGCCACTTTCACCAAAATGTTATGAACCACCTTATTCACTACTTTAATTATTTTGCTGCTCAATTCAAGTTTGTGCTACACACAAGATAGTTTTGTGCCTGATTCCAGGACTGTTGCAAACAGTAATTCATCCAATGATCCCTCTCAGTGTGTGGTGTTTTTGTAAATATTTTAGAGGCCTCCCATCAAATCACAAGAGGCTGCCTATGGCTTAATACCTACAAAAGCTGATGAGAGGATGGCTTTTCAGTTAGGCCCGGGACTTTGAATAATCCAAAGTTGTCCAAATATTTGAAGTCTGGCTGATTCAAATGTCTGCTGGCCCTGACCTCTCATTTGTCTTCTGTCAGGTTGATTTCATCCTGTTCGGCGGGGATTTGTTTCATGAAAACAAGCCTACACGCCAGTGCCTCCACAGATGTATCACCATGCTGAGAAGTTACTGCATGGGGGACACGCCCATACTCTTCAACATCCTCAGTGACCAGACTGTCAACTTTAACACCACCCAGTCAGTTGATGCTGCATTTTTTCTCTTATTTAAACCTGGTATAGTTCAATAAATCAAGCAATAGATCAATCTTTATTTGTATTGTGCCAGTTCAGAACAAGTGTTATCTCAAGGCACTTTAAAATGGGGCAGGCTGAAGACAAAGTCTTTCTTTTATAGATACACATGTTTGCATATATACGGATATAGGTAGGTATAATCAATATATTTGTATATACACATGCGTACATCCAGAGATGTATCCATCTGGACAGAGACGAAGAGACTAAAACCACATCTGTCTCTGCTGAATACAGATTTAATCAGTCAATCTTTATTTACATAGAACCATATTTGTTATATATAAATTTATTAAAGGTGAGCCCCTTGAGATGTCACATCTTATTCTCAAGAGGGGCCTAATGTCTATGTGGTTGTAAAGATAGTTATTATGGATGTATAATCAATACAACCATGGAGATCAATCATATATTAAATTAAAACCTCTATTGAATATAATCTGGCTGTCATTAAAATGGGTTTAACTAGTCTAAAGGTAGGAGTTTATGTTAAATGATATAGTTGTTCAATAAATGTCACTTAATGATTTTGTGTTATTTTGTGCTGTAGGTTTCCTTGGGTGAACTATCAGGATGAAAACCTGAACATCTCCATTCCTGCATTCAGCATTCACGGTAACCATGATGATCCAACCGGGGTAAGTTTTGACAGACCTGATAGATGAATCGGACACAGCATCATAGCCGTGTGTTGGATGTCTGATTGTTATTCCCTTACGTAAAATTTTTGTCCCTTCATTTACCAAAAGGCTGAAGGCTTGTGTGCGTTGGATCTGCTCAGTGCGTGTGGTCTTGTGAATCACTTTGGTCACTCCCACTCTGTGGAAAAGATAGAAATCAGTCCCATCCTAATGCAGAAAGGCAGCACCAAGCTGGCCTTATATGGTCTTGGTAAGCATGTGTTTGGTGTAATAATTGTCTCAAATGTTTGCTCTTTGTCAAGCATTTTAAATGGTACTTTCTGTCTGTTTGTGTGCATAGGCTCAATCCCAGATGAGCGACTGTACAGGATGTTTGTCAACAACCAGGTGACGATGCTTCGGCCCAAAGAAGACCAAGATGATTGGTTCAACCTGTTTACAATCCACCAGAACAGGTATGGGCCTGCATTTGAATAAAGGACTTTAAACTGTTTTAAAGAGGTTATTAAATGGTTTTGTTCTTGCGGCTCATTATTCACAAAATATGTACAACAAAGTGTCATCTAAAATCCAGTTTTCTTCACATTCTTCATCTGGAAACACCCTGATTTTCAATTACATGGCTCTGATAAAAGATTACAAAACACACTGCTAAAATCCACCTTTGTTTGGAATAGTGGTGATCTTTAATGTCCATCTCTGTATGTGTCTGTTTTAGGAGTAAACATGGACCTACTAACTATATCCCTGAGCAGTTCCTGGATGAGTTCCTGGACTTGGTGGTGTGGGGTCATGAGCATGAGTGTTTGATAACTCCGACCAGAAATGAACAGCAGCTCTTCTACGTGACGCAGCCCGGCAGTTCTGTAGCCACCTCTCTATCTCCTGGAGAGGCAGAAAAGAAGTACGAACGACCGCATGTACTGACAGACTTCATACTTTATGCTTGCTGGTTTGACACCTTTGCTCTAGAAGTTTCCCGAAGTAGTTGCAAAAAGTGTTGTGTATGTTTAATTACATTTATGACACATTAAAGAGCAAGTTTATTCCAATTTTAAGAGCAAAAAGTAACTGAACCATTATGCTTGTGTATATTTAGACACATAGGATTGTTGAGAGTAAAAGGCAAAAAAATGAACCTGCAGAAGATCCCACTGAAGACGGTACGTCAGTTCTTCATCCAGGATGTAGTGCTGGCTGACTACCAAGACCTCTTCACACCTGAGACACCACAGGTCACAAAGAAAGTAGTAGACCTGTGCCATGCAAAGGTAACTCACAGGCCACAGTTAACGGAAAGTTTACAAAAAGATTGCACTCATACTGGAGCCATTTACCTGCTCATCATCCCCCATATTTATTTTATATCTCCAGGTTGTAGAGATGCTGGAAGAAGCTGAAAGAGACAGACTGGGGTGTCCACTTACTCCAGAGAAACCTTTGATTCGCCTAAGGGTAAGATGGACATGAATACAGACTGATGTTTCCATCAGTATAATGTCTAAATCCATCCTCCCCTCTGCCTCCCCAGGTGGACTACAGTGGAGGTTTTGAATCATTCAACACTGCACGCTTCAGTCAGAAGTTTGTCGACCGGGTCGCCAACCCCAAAGACCTCGTTCACTTTCTCAGAAAGCGTGAGCAAAAGGAGGACATAAAAGGTCAGACACATTAAAAAACTAAGGCTTAAACTTAACACAGAGGAGAGCTCCAGAGTGTAATTGACATGTTGTAATCTTTGTATGTTTCAGATGAGGTCAATGTAGACTACAGCAAATTAGTAAAAACCAAAGCAGTTGAGGGGCTGAGAGTGGAGGACCTGGTTAAGCAGTACTTTGAAGCAGCAGAGCAGGTATTTCATAATAGGGATGCATCATTTGCTCATAATGCTTTTCTGTTTGTAGCATCTTATGTCTCATTCAATGTTTTAAACACTGTGTATAACCTGGAATATGTTCTTGTATGTCTTCAAATCTTCATAGAAGGTACAGCTCTCCCTCCTGACAGAACAAGGCATGGGCAAGGCCATCCAGGAGTTTGTTGACAAAGATGAGAAAGATGCCATCGAAGAGCTGATCACCTACCAACTAGAAAAGACACAGCGCCACCTCCAGGCTAGAGCAGTTACCTCAGAGCAGGACATAGACACAGAGGTGAAGAATGTCATGCTATTGAATTGAATTGAGTTTTAATGGAATTGAAGTTAACCATATTTATTTCAAATATATTCAAAAGAAAGATAAAAACAGAATTAGAAGAAAGAATATAGTGTTGTCCTTACACACAATATATCCAAAAAGGATTGGGAGGAAGTAAAACTAATCAGGTCCCACCTCTTCTCCAATTAAAGATAAATGCTGCCTTATTTATATAAGTTTTGCTGAACTTCACTTTGATTGTGTCTGTTTTAACTTTTCAGATACAGCGATTCAGAGACTCGAAGAAGAACACAACAGAAGAAGAAAATGATATCAAAGAAGTGAGTACCAAGTGTTCACAAGCCTGACATATTGTGCTGTCTGTTTTTGTGTGTGTGCTTATCATCTGTTTTTGACAGGCTATCAACAGAGCCAAAGCTCACCGCTTGCAGCGTGGAGATGAGCCTTTTGATCAGGAAATATTAGATGATCTCGCTGACGTTGATATGGACTCTGATGGGGACTCAAGTGTTCCTACCCCCTCACGTGGTAGAGGGAGAGGTAGCAGAGGGCGGGGGAGCCGGGGACGGGGGAGAGGTGAGGTTTTCTCTGACTTGTGATAATTTTATTGTAAGAATAGAAAAAATACTTGACCATCTTTTTTTTATGAGCTGCATTGGTACAAAGTAGTAAGCCTTAATTTGCTTTATTGATGAAGTTTAATCTTTTACATCGAATCAATGGATTAAATAAGTCTTCAAGGCATGGCTGAAGATTCATCGAGCAGGCTCTGAAACAGCAACTTTCTGGACAAGATGAAGTTTAATTGGCGAATGAACCGTATCATCCACACGAAGATGGGAACAGTTGATGTTGTGTAGATGGAAGTGTGCAGACTGTGTAACATTATTGATTTTAGCCTGACAGGATAGGGTACTCTTGAGGATGACTACCAGATTTTTAGGCCCCATCCACACAAAGACAAACTGAGGTCTAAATGCATAAATTTTTTGCGGAATCTGCGTATCATCCATACAACGGCGGCGTGCGGTGTAGCATATGTGCTGATAAAGCTACTGACCCTACTATTCCTGTTGCAGCAAAATCTCCTTCTCAATCACCACCGAGTTGAACAAACAATTATCGAGGACATTGCTCTGTTTACAACTTTTGCCGCAAGTGCACATGCCCACTGTCTTTTCGTCTATTACCGCTTGTTTCCGTCATATCGTTACAGCACCCCTAGAAACCTGGCATGTGTTTTACAGCATTTTCATGCGTATCAAGTGCATTGATGTAGACGCACACAATTTCTGAGATGTCTTCATCTTTATGACAATCGTTTTTGAAAATGTTAAGCATTTTGTCTTCGTGTGGATGGGGCCTTAACCTATGGGAGAGACTGAGAGGTTGTCTACAGTCAAGAAGAAACTGTCAGAAATTGTTAAGGTGGACTTATAGCCAAATGACAAGGCTGCAGAAAAAAAAGAATTTGATTTCATGTAGACAATCTGCAAGGGAAGGAGGATGGAGATAGGTTTTGTGGACATGCAGACCTGGGTGTCATCTGCATAGCAATGAAACTGACTAAAAATTGCTGATAATATGGCCGAGTGGAAGTTAATGAGCGATAAATGGAAGAGGCCCGAGAACAGAGTCCAGGGGAACACCGGCAGTGACAAGAAGGAGCTGCAATTTGGAGGTTTATGTTGAAACTAATTTAGTGAATCTCGAGAGGTGCGATTAGTCAGGTGGAGTTATCCCTGTGAAGGAGGATGTTGTGGGAAATGGTGTAGAAGGCCACATTCTGATCAAGGAGGATGAGGATGGTCAACAACCAGAATCAGCTGTAGTGAGAAGATCATAAGCTACATTTGGTTTGACACTTTGGTATGGCTCAGTGTTGGTTTTTACAGCACTTCTTCATTTAATTTGTTTTTTGTCTTCAATGTCTATTTAGTTTTAGTCATTTAGTCTTCTAAATTGTTTTAATTTTAGTCTAATTGTAGTTGCTGAAATTGTAGTCGACAAAATCTACTGTAAATTTAGATGACCAACACCTGAATTGTAAAGCGTAAGTCCTTTTTTATGTTTTCTTAACTTTCTGAGCTCATGCTAAACACTTGGATCCCACCACCATGAAGCTAAGACAGTTTTAATTAGATGTCCATCTTAACTAATCCAACCTTTACACAACCAAAGTAGCTGTGATCAGATATATTCCTAACTTGTCTCTACTTTATACATGGCGAAATTAGGTCTGATCAGATTAAGTGTCTGTCAAACATGTAAGTCTATTTTTTATTTGTTGACTAAAATGTCAGTTAATTCTGTTTTAGTTTTTGTCAATGAACACTTGTTTTTTTGAAGTTATAGTCTAGTGTATAGTCTGGTCTATAGTCTAGTATAGTCTAAAAGGGGAAAAAAGGTTGTTGACGAAAACTATGATTGAATTATTTGTTAAAATTAAAATTAAAAAATTAACACTAGTACAGTTTGGAGCTGCAAACCCTGATATAGTTGCTTTTCTACTGCCAGCTGTACCCTCATCTGCGGGTGGGGATGTAGGCCAGGAGTTCAGGGTTGCACCAGTTACATCCAACTCTCCACACTTCCTTCTCTCCAACGATAAAAAAGAGGTTGTGTGCCTCCATAGTACTCCTTGCAGCAACATTCTGTGTAGAGCTGAAACGATTCCTCGAATATTCGCGAGTACTCGATTACAAAATATCCTCGAATGAAATTTTGTGCCTCGAAGCCTCGTTTGATATATAATTATACATATAAATATATATCTGGACTACTACACAGCACAACGTGCCTGCTACCTTTACTGCTGCGCGGCTTGTACAATCATGAAGGAAGAGAAAAGAGAGGGACAGAAAGGAGAGAGTCCGCAGGAGAAACGGCAGAGAGTGTCCCAAGTGTGTGGTCACTACAAGAAGGGACGAAAAGAAAACACAGTGCAGTGTGTCTGATGTCAAAATGAGTGAGCTTAGCACATAGCTTAGCATGATAGCACATTGTTAGGTAGGCCTGCAACTATTACTATTACAGCATTTTAAATATGCTCATCACAGACATCGTCCTCTTTCCATGGTGGAGGACACAGGATTTAAGAACATGATCAAGGATTTCAATCCAAACTACACAATGCCCTCCAGAACACACTTCACAAATATAATTGCAGAATTATATTACTGCTTTGTAAATCAGTATTGTATTGGCTTTGTTTTAAGCCAGTACTGGTTTAAACTTTGAAAGTTGTTAAAATAAAAACCCTTTTCTGAGGAATAAATGGCATTTGGTTGCTCATTTTGAAAGCCCTAACATGTTGCATTGTATACAATTGATTTATAGTTGCTTTTCTACTGCCAGCTGTACCCTCACCTGTGGGTGGGGATGTAGGCCAGGAGTTGAGAGTTGCACCAGTTACATCCAACTCTCTCCACACTTCCTTCTCTCCAATGATGAAGAGGAGGTTGTGCGCCTCCAAAGTGCTCCTTGCAGCAACATTCTGTGTCACAACATTTTATGTCTACTTTCTTGCAAGCAGAAGTAGTAGAACAGTCACTCTCTCTAAATACAAGGTTGATTTCACAGTTATTGTCATTTTAGTTGTCGCATGGAAAGTGATGATACCTGCGACAAACTGCAGCAATTTATCGCTACCCTGTAGCGCCAGCTAGGTACACTTGGCACCTCATCTGAAGGGTGCCATAGAAGGGTGGAGGAAGGGTTCGGTTATTGGATTAATTTCCCTATATTTGATCGTGGAAACTGTCAAAAACTATCTGCTTGATTTTATTATTTTATTTATAGCATCATTTTAGATTTATGCACTTATTTGATTATTTTTTTATTGTTATATGGAAATGTTTGTTTTATTTTTTATGATTCTATGTACAGCACTTTGGAGATGTTTTTGTTGTTTAAACATGCTATACAAATAAGGTGGATTGGATTGAAACACCTATAATGGCGTTTGGTACCAAGCCACACTTGAATTGGGCGATACAGGACAGAACAAAACGGGAATGACTGGAGTTTGGTGCATCATCATCCTTCATTTTAAAGCTTCTCTCTTGATTTAGGTGCAGCAGCATTTGAACCTAAGCCCACCAGTCGAGGTCGCTCCCAGAAATCATCAGCACCAACACAGAGCAGAAACATAATGCAAGGTGAGAGAGGTGATGATGTGATGGGGAAGAGAGGCACTAGTTAATGCTCTGTATACAACACTTATACAAAATCAAACTGGTCATAGGATCATGAATCACTTCTTGAATGAGTTAAACACATTCACTGCTCCTTACCCTTCATCTTTTTCTTTTCATCAACTCCCATGTTTCTCCTTTGTTTCCTTACATTTCATTGTTTAGCATTTCAAGCTAAACCCGCGAGATCATCTAAGACTGGATCCTCCACGTCCTACGTTGCAGATGAAGTAAGTTCAATGTCTACAGACAAATGAACTAATGATAGCAAGCAGGGAAGCAACTCAGGATAAACATTAATAAAGATTTCTATACATACATACATACACAAACATACCGCCTAAATCTTCCCCTCTATTCTGTCTCTTGCCCTCAGGTAAGCATTGATGACTCTGATGAAGACATACCGGTAATGAAGACAAGCAAACCCACTGGAAGGTATGCTTGTTACTAATCTGCAGCATGGTGGTCTAGTCTTTAAGAGCTGTTCTCTTCAAGCAGCTGTCTAAAACTGATTCTTGTTAAGAAACTTTTTCTCTCTCTCTTACCACAGAGCGGCATCATCGTCATTTTCATCCTACACCAAACACAGCTCTCAGAGCCAGAGCCAGAGCTCCAGAGGAGTTGCATTTGATGACAGCGATGAGGAGGAGGTGAGGAAAATAAAGGACGGTTAATATAGCTTTATCTGGAGTAGTGGGACACAATCTTATTTTTACCTCTGCCAAGGAGGTTATGTTTTTGGGAGAGTTTGTCTGTCCGTCTGTCTGTGAACAAAATAACTCAAAGTTATGGATGGATTTGGATGAAATTTTCAGGAAATGTTCAGCATGGGAAAAGGAAGAACTGATTCAATTTTGGTGTTGATCCGGATCACTGTCTGGATCCGCCATGATGAAAAATGCCATTTTCGTGAATAACTACTGAACTAAAATAGATATCATTATGAAACCAATTGCTAATGATATGTTTTCATGGTAAAGGAATCTAAATATTTACATGAAATGAAGGTAGGACTAATATTTGTGGTAAAAATCACAATATGGGAGAGGACTGTGGTACTGGCGGAGGTCTGCGCTCTCCGAGTGCTTGTCTAGTTTGAGTCTGTTTTTCTTTTTGTTCTTTTTCTGGGAACCACATGAACTTTCTGCCTTTTTCAAACACATACCCCAGAAAGTAATCAACCAGAAAATGACCTGGCTCACACTATTCCTCCTTAATTTATTTGTGTTTTGCTGCACTTGTGAATGCAAACTGCATGATTTTTCTTACCAATATTTTTAGCCTAAAATCCACATATTGCCCTTTGTGTGTTTCCCCTTCCCCACCCCTGCGTTGAGTGAAATACAGACTGCAGGAAAATGCTTGCTGTCAGGACCAAGTGCAGTGATTCCAGCAGGATGAAATGTTAACATGAGCTCAGGAGCATTCCAGAGGGACACTAATTCTAGGTTTTCAAAACCAGATATGTGATAACAGAGAGAGAAACAGAGAGAATGCATTAAATGCTTTAGACTGATCATATTTGCTATGGTGGTGGACATCAACAAGAAAAGCTTAAGCAAGGCCAGAGGAGTAAAGTAAAACATGCTTAATGGCGTTACATCTATGGCGCAGTCTGTTGCAAGTGTGAGCAAGCAGGTCTGGGAATTCTCTGACATTTCAGAATCACATGTGTGAAAAACCTAATGAAAGATGGATGTATTTGGGCAGTGAGGTCATTTCAGGGAAGTCTTAGAAGGTGTGAAATGTAAAGTACAGGGCTGACTATTGGGGTGAATAACCCTGCTGTTTGTGTTCATACACACAGCTCCCCTGTCCTGTTTTAGGAAGTGTTTAGTTTTTTTTTTTCTGCAACCGTCACATGCCCTTTTCACACATGCAAAGCTGAAACTTCCTCAAAAATCTCAAAGGTAACCTACACAGAAAATTCCCTGACTTTCTTGTTCAAGCTTAACCCTCCCAGCAGGAAGTTTTCCCGCAGTTCACCTGCCAGTTAGTGGAGGGTGTGGAATGTAAAGTACAGGGCTGACCATTGAGGTGAAAAGTTTTGTGTTCACGCTGAGGCAACTTCACTAAATGTCAGGATTTATCTGCATGTGTGAATGGGGTTACAGATGGGCACATGATGCGTGTCCCATGTAACCTGTAAATCACGTAAATCACAGCACAAAGAAAACATGTCAAATCAAGATGATTCATTAAACATAAGATCATTACTTTAATTTATGATATAACTTAATGTCTTTTTTTCCTCATATAGGTTAACCCATTCAAAGCCCCCAGCAGAGGGTCAAGGAGATAACCAGAAGTTCTTCTGCTTAACAGGTTTCTGTTAAATCTGCAGAAACCACTGGCCAGCTGAAGATCTGACTCTACAGTATGTGTTCTCTCATCAGTCTTCCTCCTGTTCACAACAAATAATTAAGTTTATCAGCTTCTGTTTCATTGGATAAAGCTTCCCTGTCAGCCTGTTTTAGTAAAAGAGCTTGGCTAAATTCTGCTGTGTAGCTTTATATCAAAGCTAAACTGTTCTCTCTGCAGCCACCACCTCGTTGTACAAACAGAAAAACGTGTTCTGACGGGTTTGCCTGTTCTCTGATGTTGGCTGAGGGTGTAATAAATGTTTTTTTTTCATATACAAAGAGCTGTCTTTGTTCTTAATTTGTAACTTAGCATTTCAGTTTATGGTATTATAGACAGAAATAACCCTGTAAAATATTTTGATGGAGCTCACTGAGGAGTTTGACTTGGCAAGAAAGTCGAGTTGCTTTTCTAAAGTTGGTTCAACGTTCTAGGAAAAATGAGACGAGTGAACCTGGAACACAGTTCCTCTCAGCTCATGTCTCTGCTAAAACTGGTTCTGCAGCAGTTCACAGTAAAAAGTGGAGCATGTTTGGGAAAGTCACAGGGAGAAACTGATCATACAAGGCAGGAATGAGCAACTGGTGGCCAAAGGACCATACAACTGAACCCCAGCCCCATCTCAGATCAGCCCTGCAGTTTCTGAAACCAAGCATTTGTTGAGCAAATAAAAAAATGGATAAAATTTAAAAAATGAAAATTGACCAATTATAAGACTGTGCAGATCTATAAAGTTTTAGAATGTCTCTTTTAACACCAAATGATTTAAAGTTCCAAGATGCATCCACTTCATTGTAAGGTATATTCTTTTTATGGTGGTTGAAACTTGAGGTGAACGTGTCATCGGATCTCTTTCAGTCCACAGTTTATATAATGATTTATATAAACCCTGTTTCCCTGTCACTTCTTTTGTTATCTTTGGGTCAGGGTGTGTGCCTGTGAGGAGAAATAATGAATGGGACAAAGACATATCCAGTTTCTAGCTCAAGCACTTGCAAAGAGTATCAAGTCAGCGGGGTGACAACGATTATTCAGATACTGGATTTTAGAGGAGTGTCTTTATTTCATTTACAATATATACAGATTTAAAAAAACAAAATGTACCATATTTACAAACCAATGTCATCCTAAACACAAAACATGAGAAAAACACTTCATGTGTAGCTAGTCTCTGTATTATACAGTATATTACAATATGGCAATATGAATACTTTATGCTGAAGTGGCAGTTATGTAGAGCTCACTGGATCAGAATGATACATCACATTTTGTTTTGCTTTGCTACAAAGAAATGAAAACTTTAAAATGAAAAGAATAATCTATTAGGGATGAGAATTGATAGGATTGTATTGACACCAGTGTTATTCTGCTAGTTCTTTATTAACTTGCTAATCGATTCCTGTCATTTTTCTGTGTAAAAAAAGTTGGCATACACAGACTTTCAGGGTCAACAATGTCAAAGACATGGCGCTCCTGGCGCTCCATGCTGTGCTGCACTGATGAATTCCTCTTGCTTGATATCACACAAACTCTAGATGTTAAATAGTTAGCTCCTTTGGAAGTAAAATTATAGTCTTCTGCTTCCTTTCTTCCATGACCACATCTTTAACTTCTTTGTTGTCACTTCTGACTGCCTCCAACTAGAGTGACAAGGTCTTGATTTAAACAGCCTCCAGAACAAAGTGGAAGGAATTAGTAAGGGAACTGATTAG
This sequence comes from Scarus forsteni, assembly GCA_036419115.1. Lineage (NCBI taxonomy): Eukaryota > Metazoa > Chordata > Actinopteri > Labriformes > Labridae > Scarus > Scarus forsteni. Next base: position 12,225,638 of record JAZDUH010000270.1, read on the forward strand.
CAGGAAGACTGATGATACCCGTTCTTTGAGCTAATTGTTATTGGTTCTCAACTGGAATTGGCTAATTCTTAAACCTGAGAGCACAAAATTGATCTTCTTCCTTCATGGTAACTTAACTCTACATTTTAAGAAATTATGATTAGTGCAGTTTTTACCTATATATGCACTTCTAACATTTTGGCAAGATTGTACTTTGAATATCTAACGGCACTTGTAGTCAATATCGAGGTACATAACATAAACACACAATGATTTAAGTTACAGACAGCACGCTGACTTGTCAAGTCACTCAAGTAATTCTAACTTCCCACATAAAGTGCTCAATCGAAGGGCGGAAACGACCAGACCGTGTGCTGAAAAAGGTGCATTAGTCCTTTAAAAGGCAAACCTGATCAGCACCTTACAGGTCATAAGCTCATTACCAGGTGTAAAAGGCTTTACAAGATGTAAGATAGCACAACATAATCATGCCTGTCTCCTTTTTAAACATACAAACTTCTATTATAGCACAAAGTATGAGGCATATGAAGAGGTGCAAGAATGAGTCCAGAAACTGTTGTCAGGCTTTAGCATGTGTTGGTTCTCAAAGCCAAAAGTTCATATGATTTTAGAATAGTGTAATTCATTCATGCCTGAAATGAGGTTTATGATGAACACACACATGAGAATTGAATGTTTAATCGAAAATAATACAATTAATCGGATGTTACCTGCTATTACATTTAAAAGCATTGTGTGTTTAAAAGGATGGGTGCTAACAAATTGCTAACAAGGACTACAAATATGGTCATTCATCAATTTCTGATTGTTATTTTAATAATCCATAAACTGTTGCCACAACCATGAGGACCAACTCGACCAGCTCACTTGATTATGAGGAAATTTTAAAATGGTGTTACTCTATGTTGGGAGAATTGTAACTGCATATAAGTCAAACCATGTTGTAGTTCCATACTAGTGTAAAAATAGCTTTTACTCTCGTGGAATAGGTTTAACCTTAAATAATATGACTTCCACAAAAAATGACAAAGATAACTTAACAATTTTTAGTTTGCTACAGTCCTCATTGTTATTAAAACATCCCAGTGAAAAATCCTAAAGACTTAAGAGAACCAACACGATGCTAACTTCCATGTCGGCCTATAAAAACGTCATGCCTACGCCACTCTGTGCTCTGTTGTTTTCCACTTTGGCAAGAATAAAATCTGCAGTTATCTCTGAATCCTCAATGGCGTCAATAAATATTCATATATTCTATGCCTGACTTATAAGCACATGAAATCATTGAATTTGCAAAAAACAACCCAGGAGAAGCGACACACAACAACACAAACAGTCCTGTTCCCTGAGATTTGAGCCTGAAATGGCAAAAACAACACCTGAAATTATCTTTGTGAGTGGTGTATCTGTCAGTGTGTGGAGATGGATGGGCTTTTGGCATATGGCTGTTTGACAGTCTGTGTTGCAGTGAAGAACTATCCTTCTTTCTGTCCGCTCTCCAATCGACCACACAGAAACCAGAGCTTTGTTTTATTTTCTCTGCTTGTCTGAGGTTGACTGGACCCTGGGCCCTGGTCCTAGCTGCTCATCATGTTCAGAGGACCTCAAGGGTTTTTCTGAAAGAGAGACAAAATTTTAAAAATTCTGACCACTGGTTAAGTGAGTAAGCTTGACACATGGTGAAAGATTTTTCTTGTAAACAGTATAATTATTTTGATTTTGATGGATATAACAGAAGGGGGCATGTTTTACCTCCATGACCGTGTGAATCCAGTTCAAAAACTCCTCGACATTGCAGTAGACGCCCGGCCTTCTCGCCCGGGCACACCCAACACCCCAGCTAACCACTCCAACCAGATGCCATTTAGGGGCCATATGGTGCACCAGCGGACCCCCACTGTCTCCCTATGATTTACAACAACACAGTGACATCAATACACAAGCATCTTATGAATTTACAACAGATGAGCAATGTTTCAACTACAAACACTAAATCCTAAGAAGTTGGAACAATGTGAAGAAATGTAAACAAAAACAGAGTTTATTATGAAAATCCTTTCAGCCTGTACTAAACAGAACACACCATGAAGACTACATATTTAATGTTCATACTGATACACTTCTGTTTCCTTCTGCATACATTCACAATAAATATACACTATTCAATATTCATTTTGAGTTTGATGCATGCAACAAGTTCCATAAAAGCGGGAACAAAAGACCAAGAAAGTTGAGGAAAGCTCATAAAGCACCTGTTTGGAACATTCAACGGGTGAACAAGTGACTTGGGCTCAGGGCTCAGGAACATTTGGGAAGCCACTGTTAATTAACACAGTTTGTAGCTACATCCACAATTGCTCTATCTTGCAACACAAATGCCATACAAGTATCAATAACATCTAGAGATGCTGCCAGCTTCTGTGGGCTGGAGTTGACCTTAAATGGACTGATTCAAACTGTAAAAGTGAGCTGTGGTCTACTTGTTTTTGGAAATCATTGATGTCGGGTCCTCTGGGCTAAAGAGTAAAAGGATCATCCTGACTGTTGTCAAGTTTAAAAGCCTCCATTTGTGATGGTTTGGGTCATGTTTAGTATCCATGTCATGGATAACTTACACATCTGTGAAGAGACCATTAAGTGTTGGATAAACAACATATGAGACAATAAGTTTGTAACTAAATTAAAATACCAATATTCATATATTACCAGTTATCAACTTACATAAGCCAATAAAAATATCAGTCTAGATTATATAGAATTATATCTATTGGATATCTGAGTTTCTTCTTATTTACAACTGCTGGTTTTTGGGAATGAATGGCGGGCCACATTTAGTGACGTGGAGGGCCGCACTTGGCACCCGGGCCGCCACTTGCCCACCCCTGCTGTAAGGTACATTCAGGTTTTGGAGAAACGTGATGCCATGATGGTACTAGACTAACCTGCCTTCAGTCCAAACCTGTCTCCCATTCATTATGTGTGGCACATTATGAAGCACAAAATAAACAACAAAGACCCCAAACTGTTGATCAACTGAAGTCATACATCAAGCAAGAATGGGGAAGAAGTCTACCAACAAAGCTTCAACAACTAGTGTCCTCAGCTTTCAAACACTTTAGTGTTGTCAAAAGGAAAGGTGATGTAACGCTGTGGTAAACATACGCTTGTCCCAGCTTTTTGGAACACGCTGCAGGTATCCAATTCAAAATATTAAGTGAATATTTTTACAAAAAACAAGTTTATCATTTTGAACATGAAATATGTAGTGTCATTGTCCTGTATTTCACTGCATAAAGGTCAAAAAGGATTTGCAAATTGTTGTATTCTGTTTTTATTTGTTTTCACAACGTCCCAACTTCATTGGAATTGGGGTCTGTAAAGAGTTATACCCCTAAATTACTTGAAGCATATAAAATAAAATGCTGTATTGCTGTCACCATAAACAGTGGTCATTAGTGACATCTGGTTACCTGGCAGGCATCCACATTTCCCTCCAGGAAACCAGCACAGATCATTCTCTGGGTGATGGCGTTGCCATACACGGTGGGGCTGGAGCACGTAGCCCGGTCTATCAGGGGGACAGAGGCCTTTTGTAGTGATGGAGAAACGTTACCTAGAAAAGGAACAAGTAGGGGTATATTTTTAATTGCTGACGTGGTTGTAGAGACATTTTCTTTTCTTTCTTCACATGGCACTTTGAAAAACAATGAGAGCTGGATTTCTAACCATTTTCTTCCAAGTATCCCCAGCCAGTCACAGTCAAGGGTGTCTTCACAGGAAGGTTCAAGGATTTAGGGGGTAGACAAACAGGATTGCGAGCGTCTGAAAGGAGACAGTGCTTTAAGTTTCAGGACTTTACCTTAGATATGTTTTGTTCACATCAGCCACCAGGGGACGATAGAGCAAAGCCTACAGAATCTTCAACATGCATGATATAAGATTCCTACACACTTCAATGTCAAAAACCCAGACTGAGACAAATTAATATCATTCCTATGACCTTTGTTCTGTAAAAAATGCATTAAAATATTGCCTAAAAACACATGACACTAACAAGAAAAAAATAGCTTTTAAAAGACTGTTTTGCCATCCTACTTCCCAAGCCCCTGCCTAAGCATTTCCAGCACTGTCTGGTGAGTTGTTTTCAAAAATCCAGATTCAGATCAAAAGCAGAATCTTATCCATGTGCTGTGACAAACATTACCCAAAAATGTTGTAAAAATCAATCAAGACCTTATTAAGTTAGTGGTGAAAATGTGGAAAAAATCCCTTTAAAGGTAATTTAAAAGCTCCTGGATCTGCATCTGGATTTGGATCACCACCAAAATTAGAACACTTCTTCATTTACTGTAGCAAACATTCCCTGAAAAGCTCACCAAAATGCACTGAGAAATACCTACATCATTAGAGAAATGTGAAAAAAACTGCCCTATCTTACTATATTAACAAATCCATAATTAAAGTCCTGGATCGGCATCCAAATTAAAACCACCACTAAAATATAATATTTTTTAATTGTGGATGCTGCGACCAGCAATCCGTCACAATATCATCAAAATCTATTGAGATATAACTGAGTTATTATGAGTAAAAATGTGAAAAAAAAACTCTATCACCCAATCCTATTAAATATTAAAAAAAAATCTTGATTCCACCTCTGGAATTTTTTTAAATTCTTCCATGTGCAAGGATAACTAACTCTGTTAAAAACATGGTATTCTTGGCAGTAATACTAAAAGAAATACAAGAATTCCCAAGGGAAAATATGATCTTTTAAAACCTTATATTTTAAGTCTTTTTTTCAAACTTTTGGCCTGTGGGAGAGATCATTTCATGTGTAGAATCACTATGTCCCTGTTTAAGACCTTGTGGACTCCAACAGGTGTCAATAAAACCGCTTCTCTGGATTGTGTTGGTGTGGTCAAGTTTGTTTAACTGGCAGCCTCACAACCTTGTGACGTGTGAAAAGTATTTTTGTACGAGGACTTGTCATCATTTCCACTGGGTCTTGCATCAACAATGCTCACCACAATCAAACCTGCTATCAACCTCTCTTAATCCACTCAGAGTGATCAAAAACACCTGAGTAACCAGATCTTTAAATAGCACTTCCCCTACTCATACTACAGTCCCAAAATGCACTGCAATAGCTGCCATGCAGGCGAGACTCCTGCGCAGGACCCTCCCCCCATTGCTTTTATCAGTGTTCAGTGGATGAATACAGTGATCAGTGCTTTAACAATGACTATTAGCTTGCCTGAAAATAAATAAATGCTGCTCAAATGTTATATTTACCTCTGCCAAGGAGGTTATGTTTTTGTTGACGTATGTTTGTTCATTTGTTAGTTTGTTGGTAAGAAGACACAAAATCTACTGGATGGATTTTGCTGGAATTTTCAGTAGAAATTGGTATAAGCCCAACTTAAAAATTATTACATTTTGGTGGTGATCTCGATAACCGCCATTAGTGAACAGTCGTTTTTGCTCAATAACTGTGTAACTAATAATGATTTCAGCATGATTCTGAGTGCTAGGTGTGGGTTTTCAGGGTCAGGGAATCATATTATGATGGTGGAACTATAGCTTATAGATGTAACAGCAATAGGTGAGCTACCTTGGTGGGGGTTTGTGCTCTTCAAGCACTTTATAGTTCTGATTAAAACAGTCTGTTTTAAACTCTTCAATAAACAGGCCCATATATTAGACCATCTTTGAATTTTGGCCTCTTCTGTGTTTTGGTTTGACCTTGAATAAAAGCCCTGAGTAGGAGTACTCAAAGCTTTTTAAGGATCTGTTGTCTCTTGACAATCATCAAGAGGGATTTATTTCTTAAGGAGTGTTTTATGAACTTCTATTTCAGTCTTACCTCCCACGCTGATAGGGCTGCTAAGCCTCATCATTGCGATGTCATAGTCGTTTCCGCCTAGGTCATAGTCTCCATTCAGTATGATCCTGTCAACATAGGAACCTCCCAAACTGGCCATATAAGTCTGGCCTGACACCACTCTCCATCCACTCAGCTCCTTCTTACTGCTGCAGAGCCCAAAAGAAAAGATTAAACAGGAAGTCTGAGTAACAGTGTTCATGTCAGGCCTTTGAAAGAAACCAACAGGAAAAGGCTGCATCTGGAAACCACACAAACCTAGCAAAGCAGTGGGCGGCAGTGACAACCCAACGCGGTGACACGAGCGAGCCTCCACACGTATGTCTGCCTCTCTGCTGCAGGCTGACCTGCCAGGGCCAGTCCTCAATGGCAGCATCTGTGCCTCCGACAATTCGGTGCCCAGGGCCCACCAAACCACAGCCTGAAACACAAAGTGGTCTTGTTCAGCATTAGTCCATTTCACAGAGAATGTTTAAATGTATTTCTCAACACTTTATTCAATTTTTCCTCCTCAGTCTTTTGAATTTCTTGTAAGAGACAAAGAACTAGTCTGCTATGTGCTGTTGAGAAAACTATTTCAGTCCACTACCAGCATGTACAGGCATGTCACTGAGATACTGATGACACATCCATGACACCCAACAAACTTTGCCATGATGCATACAGGAACGTGTGTCAATGATGGTTGTTTTTTCTCTACAAAACACACCTGAACAGGACAAGGACACCACAGATCCAGAGCTGCATGCACTGCTGTAAAGGGAAAAGAAAGGCATTTATAAAACACGTAAAACGTATGTTTACACAAAAGGCCTCAATGAATACAGTCAAACCTTAGAGCTCATGTTGAACTTTCTTTACCCTGACAATAAAAACGTTTCTTCTTTTGTTCAGTTCTGACTTGTTTCAGTAGATCATATGTCTTTTTGTTTTCACTTTCATGGAAACATGTCAAAAAAGGAACAAAAACGGGGGGTTTTGCCTTTTAGGAACAGAAACCGTGAGAAAAAACACAGTCAAACAGGACGGGGAGGGAGCAGTAGAGCAGAGTGCAAATTTTTAAAAAATGAAAACAAAGACAGAAAAGATGTGATGGTCACGAAAAGAATACAGACCAACTCATACATTGAATACTTTGAATATTGTTAAACTTCACTGGCTGCCTGGAACAACTGTTTTTTGAGGGGGAGACAGAATCCTCATCCATGCTGTTTCCCTTTCCTCTTCCAAATGAGTCTCCAAAACTATTGCAAGACATCCCCATTTCAATTCCCCAGAACTCCCTGTCAAAAGCACCATGATCCACCTAATTTATTCTGCCTCAGAGTTGTCCAGTCCCTTTCCCCCCAACCCTACACAACCTCCAAAACCCATTCGAACGGTTCCCCCAGGAACCATGATGATAATTCCCAACCACCACATCTGCTGAGGTGGGCAGCATCAATAGGCTGGCCACCAGATCCCAAGCCCCTTAGGCCATGAGACAGAGTTCAAAGAGAGAGATTTAAGAGATGACATAAAACAATCTAAAGTCTGATTTACTGACTAAAAATTTAATTCTGATAGTTACTTTGGTGAAAATCAGAACTTGAGCAACTTTCTGTGCAATGCAAGAGTGTTGGTTCTGCAAATCGTCCAGAATTAACCTGAAGATGTGAGCTTCAGTCTACACCTGACTGGTGTGATCGGTGTAGAGGCAGAAGAGATACAGTTTGTTAGAGCAGTGGCGGTTCTAGGGGCGGGGCCAGAGGGGTGTTGCCCCCATCTGAAATCTAAATAGCGCCCTGAAGTGAAGTGTCCCTGTTATTTCAGTGAACACAAAATGTTAAATAAAAAGTGCATGTTTTTGAATATGAAATTGTGAAACATGTTTTTGAATACTTTTCTATTTCCTGTGATGTTGCTTACATTCTCAGACATGTGAAAATGAGTTTTACTGTCCATACTTTCTGCTTGCAATGTTTGAAAAAGATGTGACAGGGTGACCTTTATCAGAAATGTGACTGCATGCATGTTGGACAAATACTTGGCCCCTCTGTGAGAAATGTGGCCCCTTAATTAGAAAATCTTAGATCCGCGGCTGTGTTAGAATCAATGCATCAGCAGGAGCGACAGTAACAGAGAGTTAAAATGAACCAAGTCCACGATCATCAACCTTTAGATAATGTGTTGGACTGCACTGACGCAAAGCTGACAGTTAATTCAACTAATAACCAATTAATTCACTTACAGAAGTCAGGGAATAGGAAAATAAGTTTGTTGCAATAATTCAACGAGCAACAGTGTACACTGATTACATAGAGTTGCCACCACAGTTGACTTTATGGATAAGTAATAGCTTCATGTTTTGGCTGTATTTTCTAACATATAAACTGCTGATTGGGATTTTTTAACACAATGATTAAACACACTTCACAGTGAAGCACTAAGGAGTACACCCTCTGTCTCTGCCAGTGCCTTGATTACAACATTTATCAGCACAGTAGGCTGCAAGACATCAGTCAACAAGGTCACTAATAACACTGAGACAGTCAAAATGAAAGAAAATATGGTAGACATTGAGTGCAGATGGTGCTGATGGTCAGGTCTGAGCATTAATCATTGAATACTTACAAATATTTAATGATGATATTGATAACTGGTGTTTATGCTGGTATTTATTTGTATGTTTGTTTGTGAGCTTTTTTTTGAAGGATTCCTTAACAGTGTGCATTAGGGCAGTTTCAACATTTTTGCTAATAACTTAATAAGTTCTCAAATAATTCTGATGCCATTTTCAGGGGATCTTGATCATGACACAAGAGAGAAGTTTGACCATTTTGGTGGTGATCCAAATCCGAATGTGGATCTTGGACTAATTATGAGAATTTCTCAGTATTGTGACATAGAGAATTTATTATTTTATTTTTTTTACAATAATAGGCGCAAAAACGTTGGGAATGCCATGACAGAGTGAGCATTTTCAGTCTGCCATATTTGTAGTTTACTGCAGACACAATGGGTAGTTACATACAGCTTGAGTGTTTTTTGTGCCCTCTAGCGGTATATTCAAGTATAATGCGTCACATGCAGGCAAGCATTAAAAACAAAGGCACCCATGATGCTAACAGACAGGGACAAACAGCAATTACATCCCTAACCAAATGATTTTGGGTCAAACCACAGTGCCAAGTCCGATGAGCAATAATAGAACACCATGTCCAGTCTGATTTGATTAAGGTGTATCTATGTAAGAGGAAATGGATACCAAGCAGTGTTACTGTGTGTTAGTCTGACTTTGAAAGACTTAGTTTGATTCAGTTTTAGTAGGAATTAAATGTTTAAATGCATTTTAAACATCCAGTTTTACCTAGGAAATCAATTTGACTTTACCAACTGCATGTAAATGCACTTACTGTAAAGCAGAAGTCAGATTTACAGAAGGATAAATAATGAGGGCATAAAACATAACACAAAGATTGTATTATGTTACTTTCCTTTTTTTTGACAGTTGTCCTCACCTGTCTTTGGTAGCCTGATGTACAGGTGTGGTTGTAGTTCCAGGCCTGACAGCTGTGAATGGTCCTCTTTTCATCGAGGACATGAGACTGTTCACTAGGACGTTGGTGCTTTTAGGGTCACTGCCAAGACAAACAAGACAGTGTAAGACTCTGCTTAGGCTTTTTAAACATTTAGATTCAGTGATCCTTGGTGGGCTTACCTTGTGTATCCCAGCTGTTTACATGCTGTCTCTGTGTGCTTCTGAGACCAGCTTTCACTACACACACTCCGCCAGCCTGTCCCCGCACTGTACACCTGCAGGACATTTTGACTGGACATAAGACGCACTGTGGGGAGGAACGACACGGTCAGAATAAAGAAACATGTTCTGTTTTTGATGACAAAGGGAGAGAGTTGGGTGTTTTCTTTACCCGGGAAGGTTGTGTTGGCCTTAAATCTGGTTACACAGGTTATTTCATCCTCTCCCCCGGTGCAGTCTTGCTTCCCATCACACGCTTTGTCTAGCGGGATGAACTTAAATGAACGCTTGCAGAAGAAGAACTTGCTGTCAATCAGCCTCTTGACTGGGGGAAAGGAGTGACACAGTGGAAGAAGAGCGATAAGATCCACATTTGTCTTGGCTGACTGATTCCTTTCTTTAAAATCACACAGACATAAACCTGATTCTTGCTGTCTAAGCTGTGACAGTTGATGGAAATGTGATGCCAACACTGTGGTCTTAGTGTGTGTCCTCAGAAAAAAAAGAATTTTGACTCACTGAAGAATGCTGCGGTGACTAGGATACCCAAAAACACCACAACGGCTAAGATAGTCAATAACACTTTCTTCTTATTGGAGGCCTTCTGAGTCTTTGGCGCCGTCATGGGCCTTCTGTGGCGGCCTGGTCGTGGAACCACTTTGGAGAAAAGAGAGACAACAGATGAAGCCATGACGAGAGAGACATTAAGAAGAGGTAGACAGATTTGAGAATAAAATTGCTTATTACAAAAATTAAAAGGACAACCTACCTGCCTGCCTTGGATTCAAAGGTCTGGTGCTATCCTCAGGCGTCTGAACGACCTGCTGTAGAAGAGTCAACAAGTTAGAAGAGACAAGGTGAGCGCAGGCCTTGAAACAACACTGAGCTCTGTCTGGCTTGAATAGAAATAAAGTATCAGCACACAGTGAGTGTCTAAGTGGAGGTGTTGCTTTGTGATTGGGCAATTTTGTTTGCACGGTGCCACGCAATAATCCCCTTGTTGGTAATCTGTTTGCATATGACCTGTTCTGTTTACCTTCACGTGACGAATGACGTTAAAATGTGACTCTAGTTCTCAATCAATTCAAAACATGCCTCTAAAAACACAAACTTATGACATGGATACATCAGGGTCAGAGCTGGTCAGTAACCCACTACATTGGAAATGTCATAAAGAGGCAATGCATCGATTTCCACGCCTATGCTGATGACATACAACTCTATGTTGTCGTCTCTTGACAGAACCAACTGACGCTCTTTTTAATAGTTATGCATACACTAGAGCTGAGAGATACATATATGGAGTTTTTGAAAAACAGATTTAACATTTCAGAGTAGTATTTTATTGATATTGCTACTCAAAGGCTAAAGTAGCTTTAATTGAGCCACCATAAGGGATGCAAATACTGACAATTCCAAAAAAGGCATCAGAAAATGTGTGAGCATGATGAATGTTTTCCAGTTTTCACATAATGCCACATGGTGCAGTATGGTAACTACGTAAAATGGTGAACTGTAGCCCTAAATCCCAAGCAATTGAAGGCCTCTGCATCAAAACAATCCTACTTTAAGCTTCATTAAACTGTGTTTTTAAAATGTCTTTAACTGGAAAGAAATGTTGATATACTGATATTGAATATCGCCATTTAGCAAAAGAAATAATAATAAATAAATAGATGAAGATGTTAGTCCATATTTCCCAGTCCTACATGATACTGGATAATATCTGATAAGCTGATATTTCTAAAATCATTATCACCTATGTCAATGTTCTGGGGTCTCCACTTAATTAAAACTGACCCGATCCTTACTCTATGTCAGTTTGTCTGTGTTGGAAACAGATGCAAAAAAGGGAAACATATCATTCCTTAAAAGTGAGACTGCTGATGTTCTTAAGTAGACATTCAGGGATAATAACCTAAAACATTATGGTATAATCACACATTCTGGCTATATTTCAGCAGTTATGTGATATATACAGTGCCACACAACCACCACCCATTGTACGGTTTATGCCACAGCTGCCCTAAATTAACAACATGGGTAATCAAAATCACTTCTGTATTTTTGTAATGATTAATACACCAGTATGATTAAGCTCTCTAACAGAAATTATATTGAAATGACAAAATATAATTATTATTGTTAAACATGATTTTTCAAATATACTGTTACACAAAAAAAAGAAAACATTGTAAAGCCTTTCTTGATTAAGATGTCAAATTTTTTATTTACTTGTAATTCCTGAACAAGAAAATTAGTAATATAGTTGTAACTGCTGGTTGTTGTGATTAATATCTAACTTCCCAGAGAAGTACAGTGAGTGGCTCAAATTTGGGAATAAAAGGTGTATTTAGTTTGAAATTCTCCATTTCTGTTAAAATGTGTGTCAAATACCAAAAACATTTTCAGTTTAAATAAGTTTTTGAAAGATTTTAAAAAATATGTATGTTTATGTGTTTTAATGGCAGGTAGTCCAATGAATTTGTTAAGCAATGTACATGGAATCAGAGCTAATATTATAATCATTTTGTAGTCATATGAAGACTTGTGATTCCCCCTACTTCTATTTAATTTAAGTGTTGTTACCGGTCCTGCTCACCTTTCCGTCATTATTACTATCACTGCCTGGTCTTTCTTTCCTTTTCTTTTTCTCTTGTTTGTTTTTGTTATTTTAATGGTTTGTATATTTGTTTTGTTTTTGTCTCTTGTATTTGTCTTATCTTATGTATTACCAAATTTCTTATTTTTTTTGTATTGTACGTGTTGTAACCCTCTAACCCTTTGTATGTCTTGTTAAAGGTTTTCAAATAAAATAAAATAAATAAAAAAATAATCTCTTTGTATTTGTTTGGGTTTTTTGCTTGTAAAACACTCTGTGCTACATTACTTTATATGAAAGTGTCTAGAAAATCTCATTGATTGATCAACTTTCTTATGTTTTTGTGATTGAGCAGCATTATTGTGAGCTTTACGGAAAGAATTTTGACTTTGTCTGAAGTGTACTTCTGAGAGGGTGCCGCACTTGGCTACATATTACACACTACTGTACACTGATCAGACAAAAAAGCTCATTAAAGTCAGAACAAAGTAAGAGAAAAAGTGCAATTTTATCCAGAATGTTTCAAAATGTGTGCCATAGATTAACAGTCTGCTCAGGGATTGGATTTTATTGTTTGTAAAAAGGAAAGAAGCTCCTTCAATTCTTTTGACATAACTTTTTAGAACCCTGTGTAACTTAATTACTTTCTATTCCACTCAAGTAGCTTTATTGGGCCGTGATTTTGCTTTTACTTAAGTGAACATTACTCAAAGTAACTGTACTGTTACATGAGTACATCACTCTTTAATCCCTCCATCCCTGACCGGGTGCATAATTACATGAAAATCCTCACTCGAACACACATGGAGCACAGTGCGCCACTTTGAGTGGTCACGTTACACCCATGTGCCTCCCTGTATAGATTAGACACTCCATATGCTGCAGGCTCCTCCCAATATCTATTATCACACAGACTCCCCCTGAAACTGATAGACCCTGGACGTACAAAACTGTCTGCTGTGGCGTGGTCTACTGGGACTGAGCAAGGCCCCCATTTAAATGCAACGGATACGTGGGAGACAGAACACACTGTTGTGTAGCAGGGTGGTACAGAGAAATGGGTGACCGCCCTTCATCCACAGGATGTTTAAACTTAAAGTATCCTTAGGCGAGCCATCAGCTGGATCCCTGTCGTTACGTAAGGTCATAAGGAACATTGCAGTCAGTATTGTGTTTGTGGGGTGTAGTAAAAATTACAAAGGGTAATACCTTCACTTATGTACAAGGAAAATAATCCTCTAAGACAGGGTTCACAAAGGGTGAAGGAGTTAAACTATCCAACAATTAACAATGAGTATGTTTTTGAAGGTAAAGCCAATGATGGTGGACAGCCGATAGGTTTCATGTTATGCGAGTTGAGCAGTTCAAATTGAGACGTAATGAAAAGCTGGCAGAGGTAATAAGAGTCCATGCAAACAGCCTTCTATTTCACTTTATTCATGAAGCTGGGCTAAACAAATAGCAGTATATGACAGTCACACCATCCCTCTTAAAATGGTTTGTATTCAAAACAAACCAAAATCTAAGAATGTGCATGTACACCTTCAGAAAGATCTTCAGAAAAAGGTCAAAATGTCAATAAAAATGTTAAAGATTGAGTAAAAAGTGAAAATATTAATTACGTATAGGTGAAAAAAAAATGTAGAGAACAAGATAAATCCAAAAAGTCAATCTTTTAAAAGTTTGTAAAGTTTATCCATCTATGCCAGAGATCAGCAGCAGGATCAAACTGTTAATCTGTCAAATATTCTCAACTTAAAATTGTAACAAAACAAAAAAAAAAACTTAACTTTTATTTATTATAAATTTAAACTTATATGGAAGTACTAATACTCAATTTGGAAAGCTAACACAGAATTAAAGCTAATTTCAAAAATGTTTTAAGTGAGTTGCAGAGCATTTACTGTTATTAATATATTTTCCCATACTTTTGGATCTGTATTTTAATTAAAGTATTTGGTAATGTGTTGTACAGAGACATAACTGCCAATGACAGCTTGATTTTCTTAAAAATGTATCTATTCTTTTTTTTGTCATGGCCCATTTGATTTTTTCTTTAATGAGATCTGAGTGGACAACTGCAACCCAGGGGCCCCATGCAGACCCCCTGCCTCTTTGGCCTGAGAGTCAATAAAAGTTTCTAAAAATGTATCTAAATAAAGAAAATGTGACAAAATTGACCATAGAAATGTACCATAGTGTGTTTTTTCCCCGCTTAAGTTAGTTTTATGCACTGTTGGCAGTTCTGGAAATAGTTTTCAACTTATCTCTGTAAATGTGTCCTTTTTTTTTTAATTAATCCTTTAAGTTTAACTAAAAAAGTAAGAGGTCGAAAAAAACGTGTGACAAGTCAGAATTCAATATTCTGGCCTTTTCAGACTTAAAAAAATCAACCTCTGATTTTTTTAAGTCTGAAGTGAAAATATTTTAAAATCCTCCTTTTTCATTTTAACATTTCTCACTTCCCTTTGTCTCTAAAAACCTTCCACATCAACCCTTTCTCTTGAACTACTGTGAGACCTAGTTTTTGAGTTCCCTTGTTGCGTTGTGGTAACTTATCTTCGGGTAATTAAATTAGTTGGTCGTCGGTTTATTTGACCCTTTAACGCCTTACCTTTGGGGTAAGGTGTCATTAAATTCTCACTTACCGGAGTTAAGTGTTCGCCTTCGGCCTCAGGCCTGAGGGCTAACGGTCGCTTCTGCTGCAAGAACCTGTATGGCTTCAGCTACAATTTGGCTCCAGGTGAGTGGGTGTCTTCTTAATTATGATTAATTTGCTTGTAAACCAACATTTGAAGCGATGATGAGTTACTCTGAGTGACGTGCCTGTGTAAATGCCGCCGTTTTTACTGTGAGGACGAGGCATTGCACTGTGCTTATATGGGTACGGTTACTAGAGTTAGCTGCGGAGCTAGCATGATGCTAACCAACTGTCGCTGCTGCTGCTACCAGAGCTACAAGGCCTGGAGAGTTTGGCAGGCACATTTCTAAAATTAGCTCCTACCTTTCGACAAATAAAGGTAGGAGATATTTTATACAGAAAACCTTATCCAATAATATACACAAAATACAAATAAATAACACAAATGAAGTCATTGTCTTGTTGTACTTATTTTTCCTTTAGTAATTGTGCTGAAATCAAAATTGTCTTTAAAAGCTCAAACTAATCCATTAGTATGAATAAAAATACAAGTACATTGCAAAATTTAAGTCATTTTCTTGTTGACAGAGCCATTTTGTATTGTTTATTCCTTTTGTAATTGTGATATCAAAGTTTGATAAAATGGCATTTCTTTGAAAGCTAAAACTAATCAGTTAATATAAAATAAACATACAAATGAATAGCAATATTAAAGTCCTACCTTGTTAACAGTGCCATATTTAAAGTTCTTATGAATTTAGGCTCACTTGGTTTTGGGACTGTTGTTGAATAGTTGGACTTCTAACCTTTCATGCTGTATTTATTGATATGTTCTTATTTTGAAGTGATGTTGTGACACTATGGTGATGGATGAGCTGGTGATGCAAAACAAATTTCTAAGTAATCAGACAATAAAGCAGTATTTTATCTTAACTTCTTCCTTTAGTAATTGTAAAAAAAAAAAAAAAAGCTAAAACTGATTTAGAAAGTACTAGAAGATGCATAATGGTCCACTTTTACTTAACATTGCTCCAGGAGCACAAACCTCCGCCAAGGCACAACATTGTCAGAAAAAATGGGGAAGACTGCCTTATCTAGTGATGTTAATAAAATAGGTTCCACATCATATCAGATCACCACCAACTTGGATCCACATCAAGATTCAAATAAAAAACAACAAAAATAGATTTTGCAGACGTGTTAGCTGCCAGATAGCAACTGTCATTTTAATCACAAAATGGCTTTAAAAATCATATGCAGGCAACATCAGCTCAGCTGTAGGTATGGGAGATATGGAGTAAAAAAAGTTTCCCCCAATTTTTTTTTACAAAAACACCAATTTATAATTTTAATAGATTGTTTACCTTCTCAAAAAAAAGTCCAAGTGAACAAATGTGACATGAAGCAAGTTTTCCCTTTATGATATATATAAAAATATAATCCCAAACCTGACGGAAATCCTCCAAAAACTTGAGTGCATGTCATAAAATTTGTATTATGTAGTTTGTCTGCAGAAAAACTGAAAGCTGAGCTATTCTAACAGAGTATTAACATGGAACTCTCTGATCAAAATTACATCTAATTTAAAAAAGAAAAATCAGCCTAAACATGGGCATGTTACTTCAATCTTAAAAACTGTAGATTTGTCGTATTACAATTCTCAAACCTTGCAATAACTTATAGTTGGAGTAAGTCAAGAAAAAAACAACTATTCTTAATTTTTAAATCTCCTGCAGAAAATAATTCAATTTAATAGTTAATCACACTAATAATAATAACAATTTTTAGTTGATTTTATCAATCTATTGTCCAGCCCTAACCAGATAAATTTTATTATTTTCCATTAAACATTGAAAATTGCATGTTAACCATGAGCATTATTTCAGCTTTTTATCCATGACTGTTATTGTTAATCCCATTTATTCTGGGGGAACCAGGAAGTGCTAAATTCTAACCCACTTCAGCATGTTTGGACTCATTCCTGCACCACTCCTGTTCTAGAAACATTTCTGTGTATCTCACTGACAACTAAATTTACTGTATGGCATTAATAGTCCCACATAACAAAGGATCAGTCATTCATAGATTAGAGTTGCTGGACAAATTTTAATTGTTGGGCTGTCTAAACACAAGATATAGATATCTGCTTCTGTTTGCATTCATATGACAACTATGAAACTTTAATTGATTGTTTACAAACTAAGGGAAATGTGAATAAAGTAGCATAAGTTAGTGTTCAGTGAGACAAAATGGTCGAACTGAAGCCTGAAAAAAAGTTTCATTTTCTAGACAAACAACACTAACTGCAATACCACATCCCCCTTATGAATCCTGTATTTAATCCACTGCTAAATTTCTTTTGTTTCAGCTGATGGCTGCTGTGTGGTTGACTGTTGTTTAGGGCATTGTTCTTCGTGTCTTGTTTGTCTTTGTCAACAAAGCTGAATTCAAGTCGATTTTAACGTTAGCAGCGCTGCTCTGTAGCTTTTGTGGAAGTTTGAGCAGGTGGTGTTTGGTTTCTGACTGACAGTTTGAAGACCACACAGCTGTTCTCTCTTTGTCTTTTTTCAAAGCTTTTCAGTTATTATTGTGACTGCAAATATATTTACAGTGTTTATTCGGTTGATACCTCTCAAGTGCTGAGAGTTGAATAAATAAATGTGGATTTTTTTTAGAAACCATTGCAAAACAAAACAGCTAAAAGGGAACAGTAAGACATTTTTATTCTCACTTCTGCTTCTAGGATTCTAGTGAAGTCCCTTGTGTTTTCTATGCAAGTGTGTACTGCCAGGCTTTAGTTTATTTATACTTCCTAATTTAAGAAAATGTCCTGATGAAGTTTGAAAGTAGATTATGATGCCTCTGTTGGGGACAGTTAATAGACACAGGTAAAAAGACTTAGTTTGTTTATCTTTGGGGGTCTCTGATAATCACCACAATGCTAAATGCCTTTTTAAATGTTTTCATTTTATAAATGCTGTCCAGATTTGCAATCAGGACACTTAACTTTATGAAGGGATGAATACTGTCGGGCAGGTTTTAATTTTAGAGAACAAGGCTCTCTGTAAAACCTCAGCCATATTGACCTTGTAACAACCTCAGTCTCTCTTACATAAACCAGAATTTCACGTTTTCACGTCCACCATAAATTAAAAGAAAATGCTCGCCATACAGCCACGGTACTTAAGTCTACCTGGTTTGTAAAGAAATCTCTCAGATTTCTCTTTATTGAGGGTTGAACTTGTGTTTATTAGGCCCTGCAGCACTTTGTAACATGAGAGTTACAAGCCAAAGTGTGAAGTATTGTTCTTAACTATGGTAAAAGTACTACTTTGAATCACACATTAACTTTAATAGCCATATACTCTGTCACTTTATGTAACAAGATGTATGTTCCTGTAGGCAAGTTTCCATCCAAAAGCTTTTCTACAGGATTTGATTTAAGAAAATTCAAGTATTAAATGCACTTTTGGTGAACTATGCCTGTTTCCAGCTTTTCAAGCCCCAAACTGTCACACTTATACTGATCAGATTAAACATTCGACCACTGACAGGTGAAGTAACTCTGATCATATCTTCATTAGACACCTGGTAGTGGGTGAGATAAATCAGGCAGGAAGTGAACATTTCATCCTCAAAGTTGATGTTAGAAACAGTAAAAATGGACAAGTGGAAGGATTTGGCTGATTTTTGAGGAGGACCAAAGTGTGATGGCTAGACTGGGTCAGATCATCTCCAAAACTGCAGCTCTTGTGAGGTGTTCCTGGTCTGCAGGGCTCAGTATCTAAAGTTGTCCAAGGAACAAACAGTGGTGAACCAATGACAGGGTCATGGGTGGCCAAGGCTCACTGATGCACATGGTGAACGAAGGCTGGCTTGTGTGATCTGATCCAACAGATGAACTACAGCTGCTCAGGCTACTGAAGAGCTTATTGCTGGTTCAGTGCATCACAGTTTGTTGCATAGAAGCTAAAAGGCGGACCAACACGATATTAGGGGGGTTGTCATAATGTTGTGCTGATTTTTCTATATCAATTTGAGGGATTCATTTATTTATTTTTTTGTTATATAAGATGCAAAACATAAAAAACTACCTTTTTCCCATATCACTCCCCCTGTAGTACAGAAGTTAAAAACACAACAGCTGAAGATTGTCACTGCTTTTATGATATTAGGGCCCGACTTTTTTGCACATGCATATTTCTAGCTTTGTATTATTTTTTAATGCAATCAAATAATGATAAGGGGAAGGTAGGAATAGCCGTTGGCCTCACAATATGATATTATACTTAATACCTCATATTTTATGACATTTTAGGTATTTAAATACATGACAGGTGGATACATTGAGAGACATTGAATTTTATTATATTTAGGAATAGCACACAGCTGCATTATTTTTTTATATCGATTTCAGTGATTTTTTTGATTTTTTGATTGTTGTATAAGATTTAAAATAAAAAATAGATTTTGTTCCCCCTTGTACTTCAGAAGTTAAAGACAGCAGTAAATGTTTCTAGACTTAGTCGATCCATGGCAACAAGAATACCAACAACGGCACTACCTAAGGGTTAAAGTTGGCACCCTTTTGTAAAGATTAGCTCTGAAACATCTTTTTATGTCACAAGGAAATCAACTTTGAGACAGATAAACCTGTATCTGTGGTTAGGAATGTGCGATGACAGTCTTAGATTGTAAGGAAGCGTATTTTGATGTTTATCAGATTTATCATTACATAATCACTAAAATAGATTTAAAAACAGAAGAAAACGTAACACTTTTGAAATGGTGCCCATATGCCTGAATTTATTCAATATACTTGCTCAGAAAGAGGGAAATAGTACTTTCATATGTTTTGGGATGGACCTCACCACAGCCAGAAGTAAAATGGTAAATATTTTAATACTCCATGCACTGAGCAATATGGTATTGATGAAGACATGTATATATGTCCGATGAATAGTCATTTATTTGTATTCTATGTTTACTGTCTGTGCTTTTAGACAATCTTAATGGATATACGTTTGGCTCTGGTTGTTGATTTGTAAATAAATGTTAACCGTGAGCACAAAAGAATCAAGATTGTAATACAGCTTTAAAAAGTCCATCTCACGTGTTGGTTTTATAAAATCTGTATTCTAGCAGATAATAGAGACTGGTTTCTCTGACTCACTCCAAACTAAAACAAGTTCAACCACTACAGCATTGTGACCAACAATGTTGTGTCATCCTTCACTTTTGTGCACTGTGGTCATTTAGACATTCCTCCCATTCTGCCTGATGAGCTCCTTAAGAGTGTAATTTTTTCTGTAAAACACTCTGATGTTTCAGGTTAATGCTTCTGGAGTTAACCTCATGTTTCATGGCCCAAAGAGAAACTTAAAGAAAGATACTCTTCATAATTTTGGGCAGCATTTTGCCTTTGTTATTCAGACATAAGCAGGTGTCTTTGAATAGAGAGTATTCAGTATGAGTGCTCCAGCCATGTCCTGCCTTTTCAGTAAAGACGTATAGAATGAAAAATTCATACAAGTGCAGATCAGCCCCATCTTATCAGAACAACAACAACAAAAGGCATTTGTGTTTTGTCCCATGAGTTAAGTACATCTCACCAGAGTAGAACTCGCCTTCATAGATGAACAAGTGTTTATCTTTTAGCTCAATGGTGAAACATGATAATAATAGTTTTCCTGATTCTACATTACTATGATTAGGGTGGAGTATTTTTGTGCTTGCTTGTCTTTTTCTGATGCTGGTGCTAAATTAATACTTAAAATCAACATTAGTGTCCTAACAGTTCCTTAACTGATATTTTATGAGAGAAAAGAGTGTTATAGTCACTTGTCATGGCCCATGTGATTTTACATCTTTTTCTGTGATGTCTTTCCCTACAGTTAGAGAGTTAGAGTTAGAGACAGTTAGAAAGCACCATTAAATAACTCAGAAAAGCAGAGATGGTAAAGCATCCTTGGCTCTGATATTCAGTTAATTGTTCCCCTTTTCTTTCTCAAAATTGATGTCAGGAGTTGTTCTAAAAGTAATTTACACTCAAAGTGCCTAAGTCCTCCTATGAATAAGTGTTTTATTCACAATAAGCATGGGCATTGGAATGATAAAAAAGAGTGTATGTTTATATGTGTGAGATTGGCTTAAGCTGCCTTTTTAAAACCCATTTCATATCCTTTAACATATGTTCAAAAATGTCTGTTTTCAGGTTTTGATTAAAGGAGATGCTTTTTTTTGCTCCTTATTAGATTCAACGATGGATTGAAAAGTTATCAGCCAATGAGTCAAAAACAGAAATGATCATTAGTTACAGCCTCAGTCAGATCATTCATTTTTGTGCTATGCTATTACCAGAATTGCTTGTAAAATTCAACACAGTAGTTATTATGGTAACTCCTCAAGGAAACACTTAAAGTATAATATCCATACGTCCATGCCACATTCAAATATATTATCTTTGGTTAATTAGTAGTCTCTTTTTCTCAAGATTAGGTCTGGCAACTTTCTTTCTGTTTTAATGGACCAGTGGTTGCCAAATGCTGAGGCGGGGCAAACCCATGTGCCTTGAGGCAGGTCTAGGTGTGCCGTAGGACTTTCCAAACACGTGTTGAATCGAACAATAAATTAACAACTAATGAATGAGTTTTAATTGCACTTTGACTTTATTAGATGACTCTGTCAATAATATGTTGAGTCATACATACCCCTTTTCCACCAAGCTGGTTCCAGGACTGGTGCTAGTGCTGGTGCTAGAGCCAGTTCGCAGTTGGTTCAACTGCGAACCCGTTAAGAACCGTTTGCTTTTCCACAAACGGGTGCCGGCCAGAGGGCTACGTCATCACGTCAATGTATACGTCTGTATACGTCACGCTAGTTTCCCGTAACAACTAGCGCCGAATTCAATTGCCACTACAAAGATGGAGGACTACGTTGCGGTTCAAGTGTTGCTGTTGGCTTTTCGAGCCTTCCTTTGTAGAGCAAAAGTTGGCGATCCAGCCAGTTAATGCTACTCGACGATTATGCAACGAACAGCGATCACGCGTGAGAAGACGAAGGTAAGAATGCTTCCGTGTTTTTACTCCGCTTTGGTGCTTCCGTGTTTTCACCCGCCCCCACCCCCTGATGTAAGCCGTAGCCCCCGACGTAAAGTGGTTCTTTCTGCTGGCCCAGCAAAGAGTTGGTGCTTGCTAAGCACCGGTTTTGAGAGCCAGCAATCGGTGCTTAGTCTGTGGAAAACCAAAGAACTGGTGCTAAGCTGGCTCTAGCTCCGAACCAGCCCTGGAACCAGCTTGGTGGAAAATGGGTAACAGTTGCATACTCTGATTTGCAGGCATTTGTGGGTAACTCTAAATACGTGTACAGATTTATAAGATGGTATAGCATGTAAAAGAGGCTTTTTTCATGAATAAGATATCAGTTGTGGCTTGACAATAGATGTGCCTTGGGCAGAAATATACATAAAAATTAGAGACTTCATTTCAGTGGCTTGTTCCTGCCTTTAAATGACACAATTGGACATTGTGTTTTCTGTTGTTGGAAAGCCTGATGAGTCACTTTTGCAACAAGGTACAAGTTGAACGGATTGTGTGTACGAAAGGTTGTGCTACAAAAACGTGCATAAAATGTCCTCTTCCCCTGGAACAAAGCCCAGGGTTATTACAGTGGAGCAAGAATAAGGAACAGGTCTTCTTGAGGTGTTGTCCTCCTGGGACGCCCTCTTCTCTTTCTGTCCTTGACTTCACCAGTTTAACAAAAATTGATCCTAAGTTTGGAAATGGTACCAGCGCTGATGCCAAAATAATGCTGCCACTCTTTGTTCTGCAACACCAGCTACTAGTTGCAGGAGATTTTGGCACTTTTTTTATTTTTAGTGCTGCTTACAGCTTTAGCTGTTATGCAATCCATGAACACATGATTATTACAAGTTGTACCTTGTTGTAAAGGTGACTAATCTGACTTTCTCTGATGAAATATTTCCAAACTTTTTTTGAGTATTGTTTGAAAACAATGGATATAAACTGTGCTCATACAGCAATACTGTGTCCTCTACCTCACTTTAGAGATTTCTTGATAAATCTTTAACATTTTCTTTATCCAGCTCTGCTCCATATTATGGGAAAGCTTCATATATGTCATGTTTTTTAAAATATTGATGATTTGAGAATTGATGGTTGCACTTTTTATGTTAGTCAATTTTAAGCATTTTGTGCCTATATTGATTGGAGAGACGGTGAGAGTGGATAGTCTTGTGAAAGTGGGTGTGAGAGAGTAGTAGGAGACTCTGCAAACTGGCCACAGGCTGGATTCATACACAGGCTGGCAGAAGCATACAAAACCCAAAACCAGTGAAGTTGGCACGTTGTGTAAATTGTAAATAAAAACAGAATACAATGATTTGCAAATCCCTTTCAACCTATATGCAATTGAACACACAGCAAAGACAAGATACGTAACGTTTGAACTGGTAAACTTTATTTTTTGCAAATATTAGCTCATTTGGAATTTGATGCCTGCAACATGTTTCAAAAAAGCTGGCTCAAGTGGCACAAAAGACTGAGAAAGTTGATGAATGTTCATCAAACACTTATTTGGAACATCCCACAGGTGAACAGGCTAATTGGGAACAGGTGGGTGCCATGATTGCTTATAAGCAGCTTCCCTGAAATGCTCAGTCATTCACAAACAAGGATGGGGTGAGGGTCACCACTTTGTGAACAAATGCATGAGCAAATTGTCCAACAGTTTAAGAACATCATTTCTCAACCAGCTATTGCAAGGAATTTAGAGATTTCATCATCTACAGTCCGTAATATCATCAAAAGGTTCAGAGAATCTGGAGAAATTACTGCACGTAAGCGGCAAGGCCCAAAACCAACATTGAATGCCCATGACCTTCAGTCCCTCCTGCATCAAAACCCGGCATCACTGTGTAAAGGTTATCACCACATGGGCTCAGGAACACTTCAGAAAACCACTGTCAGTAACTACAGTTCGTCGCTACACCTGTAAGTGCAAGTTAAAACTCTTCTATGCAAAGCCAAAGCCATTTATCAACAACACCCAGAAACGCCGCCGGCTTCGCTGGGCCCGAGCTCATCTAAGATGGACTGATGCGAAGTGGAAAAGTGTTCTGTGGTCTGACGAGTCCACATTTCAAATTGCTTTTGGAAACTGTGGTCGTCGTGTCGTCCGGACCAAAGATGAAAAGAACCATCCGGACTGTTATAGGCGCAAAGTTCAATCCTGGTTGCTTACCACTACGCTAAAACAGCACCCTGGTTGCACATTTTAAGATAAACTATTCACCTTTCCTCTGCTGTTATGATACTTTGTGGAAGTTTCAGTGGCAACTCTCCATAATGGGGTCCTGCTGTGCTCGATTTCAATAAGATTCAATTAAATTCCTCAAAATATTATGAATTCATCATAATGGTGTCTTGCCAAACATCCCCTTTGAGAAGATGACTGCAGAAAGTAGGTCAGCAACACCTTGGATTAAGTTGTATGACTTCATTAAATAAGAGGGGATTGGGCACAGGAGGGATAAGACAGCACTAAAACCTGACCGACAAGGCAGATGGCTGAACAGAGTCATGTTTCCAGGAATGGCCCCCACATTTCTGACAATTCAACTTCTTTTTTGTCAAACTGTGACATGACACAGTTTCCTCTCTGTTGCCATGACTTCAGTTACATTTTGATGAGAACCAGCTCATCTAAATCTGATTCCATGGTTTTGACTGGAAAAAGGCGGAGCGCCCTCACAGGGTTAGGGATGAGCTCCAAGTGAAGGAGATCAGTACCTCGGGGTCTTGTTCCCGAGTAAGGGAGGCATGGAGCTGGAGATCAACAGACATATTGTTGTGGCTTGAGCAGTGATGCAGACCCTGCACAGGTCTGTTGTGGTGAAAAGGGAGCTGAGATGCAAGGTGAAGCTCTCAATTTTTCCTCTCAATCTTTGTTCCTTCCCTCACCTATGGTCATGATCTATGGGTAGTGACCGAAAAAACAAAATAATGAGTACAAATAGCCTAAATGAGTTTCCTCCACAGGGTGTCTGGGCTCTCCCTTAGAGATCGAGTGAGTGACTTCTGGGTCATCCGGGAGGACCTTGGAGTAGAGCTGCTGCTCCTCCACGTTTAGAAGAAAGATAAGGGGGCTTGGGCATCTAATCAGGATGCTCCACTAACGCCTCCATGGTGAGAATGTTCAGAGCGTGTCTCAGTGGTAGAAGACTTCCGAAAGACCCAAGACATGCTGGAGGGACTATGTCTCACAGCTGGCCTTGTAACGCCTCAGGATACCCCAGGAAGAGCTGGACAGAGTGGCCAGGGAGAGGGAAGTCTGGGCTTCTCTGCTTTGGCTACTTCCCCAGCAACATGACCCAGGTAATTGGAAGAAGATGGTCTGGGGGTTAACCTCCAGAATGGAGATTCTGCTGTGTTTCCTTTCAAAAAGAATGAACTAAATTCCTCTAAATATTCTTAACTCATCATAATGACGTCTTGCCAAACTCCTTTTAGCAAAATTAGGTCATCAACACCTTGGATTAAGTTGTATGAATACAATTAATAAGAGGGGATTAAGCACAGGAGGGATGATGCAGCACTAAAACCTGACCAACCAGCAGATGGCTGAACAGTCTTGTTTCTAAGAATGGCCCCCACATTTCTGACAGTTCAAGTTCTGTTTTGTCATACTGTGACATGACGTAGTTTCCCCATATTATTGCCATGACTTCAGTTACATTTTGATCAGCCCAAGCAGACTTTTAATACAATGCCTTACTATCATGATCACGTCCGTATCAGACTGATGGAGCCAAGCAGGGCGGAATGAGCTGCTTCCTCCTCTGCTTCAGCCTAAAGCATAACTGGGTCAGGCTTAACTGATAAAAGCCATGACACGGTAAACCTTTTGTTCAGGTATGGCGTTCCCCTGCAGCCTCTCTGCTCCTCTGGATTATGTTCCTCTCAACTGAATCATTCACAAAAGAGCTTTTAAGAAACTGCCAGTGACATGTTAGAGGAGATTTAATCAAAGACACAGATCTTGACTTGTGCAGTCCGTGCAAGATTAGATATTTAGAGGAAGAAAGGAGCTTATACACGTTTGAATGAGCAGGAGTACACCGTAGAAGTGTTAGATCCGCCACTCATATGATAGGATCCACACAGTGAAGTTCTAATTGAACTGCTGCTTGTTGTCTATAACCTGATTTTTGATTAGGATTCAATGAACATAGTAAATGGTTTATTTTTTTCTTAAAACCATGCTGCCTGAGAGAAATGTAGCAATGTATTGGCCTAACAGTAAGGGTGCACAATATTAGATAGTTGTCCAGATTGATATCCAAACTAATGATCCCCAACATTGATAATTGTATTTTTTTCAAGGCCATAAAGCTACCAACTAACTAAAACTGACCTGTTGCTTTCTTGGTGTCGGTCTGTTTGTGATGGAAACAGATCAATATAACTCTAAGAAATTATACTTTGGTTTTTAATAGTTGACATTTAATGATGATGACGTAAACCACTATAAATTATTTTTACTTTCTACCAAAATTCAGAAATATATGACCAACATGCGCGGCCAAAATATCAGAAATATCAGCAAAAATTTGACATCTGCTGATAGGAAAATCAACGTTTTAGGCATTAACTTCCGATATTGGTGCTTTCCTTCTTATCATTAATGTTAGTTGATGCACAGATGCCGGCCAATGGGCAGATAATGTAGCACTAAGCAGTAATTGAGGTACAATCTGTTGTCAATTTGATGCTGACATCTTGTAGAGCTGGGCAAAATTTCCTAAATATCAGGGTGTTTTCTTTACCTTTTTCAGTACTGGTGGCAAAAAATAAATGAGGGATCATTTTCATGTCTTTCAATACCAGTAATCAACGTTTTAGGCATTATCAGCCAATTCTGATGCTGTTGTGCATCTCTAAATATAACATGTTTCCATTCAAATCAAACTGAATCAAAGACAAGCTGCTAAACTGATAAGAGCCTCAAAAGTCCCTTCCTGCATCAGATACTGATTACAAACCTCTAGTCAGATACAGACTTGTGTTTGAAGTGTTTGGATGTTTCCCGCTTCAGTTTGAGATAACAGTCCTAACATGCAATACATAACTACCGCTTTGAGCCAGTACACAGCTGTAACAGGTTTGGCAAAAGAAAAAACTTAACAACTCTTGTAGTAAAATGTGTCTGAACCATGTTCGCGATCACCAGTTTGAAAAGTCAAAATGACAATCAAAGGGTCCTCCTAATGCAAACCTGTGACACGCCGTCCTTCAGTTAGACTGTTTTTCGACTTTACTTACCCACATGATGTAGTAGTCTTTCTTGTAAAGGCCTAGATGCAGCACGCCAGACACGGAGCTCACAGTACGCTGCCCTCCCTCCCTGGAGGTGGGACTCCTCAGTAACTCGCTCAGAAACACCTGTATGTCTTCGTCCTCTTCTCCTCAGTGGTCTTTTCCCCTTCTCTTTGCTTTAAAACCTGGTTTGAGTCTCTTGTTTTCTGTCCCTCCCCTTTCTTTCTACAGCAGTGTAACTGAATCCTTCTTGAAGGTTGCCGGACTTGCCCCCTTCTTAAGACCCCAGGGCTGTAATAAAGCGCTATGGAGTGTCGCGTTGTGTTTTGATGTAGAGAGAGCTGCTTTTGGATGACCAAGCCCCTGCTTACAAAACAAAACAGACCTCAAATATTCCAGGTAACCTGACACTTAAACCCTCCTCTCTCTGTGGTTGTCAGCCTCTTCCTACCTGTATGCCTCCCTCATTTTTGTCCCTCCTCCCACTGCATACTTTTTTAAACCCTTCCAGACATAAAGTGCACCATCTTCCTTTTTGGCCTTATTTGTGTGCCGTAGTCTTTACCAACCCCTCAGTGCCTCTTTGCCTATCAAATTCTACCCACACATAAACCTACATAGCAAAGAATTCTGCGCTGTCATATGCAAAATCTCAACATTGCAAGTATGCACTAAAGTACAGATGAAACATTACGCCATGTGTGCTGTCAGGGCTGAGCCATGAATCGCCCTGAGGCTGAGGTGTGTTTTGTTTTCACTGGCAGTTGGTATCAGTCAGGAGTTTCATCTCTGACATAAAATTGTGACTCATATCTTGTCGTGTTTGTTGTATTTAACCTTGTATTGTAGGTGGATTTTCCTGATTTCATCTTGAAATGCTTCAAGCTGGTATGATTGAGCTTGGTCAGATGAGGGACTGGCCAGTCATCCCAGGACAAGAAAAAGGTGTGGTGACTGTGAGAAGCCTGTTAACTATTAGCCCTTTCAGACTGGCCAAAAAACCCATTTAAACCCGGTAACAGTCAGCTTCCATCACCAGGGTTCAATCTGCATTTCTGCCCAGGTCCATTGACCCTACAAGCGACGTGGGTTTTTATCTGCTCACTTCCAATCAGCTTCAGTGAACGTCACACCCTGGTCGACCAGCTAATTTAAAGATGACGTTGGCAAAACGTCTCCACAACATAGTATCATGCCTGCCTCCTCTGTCTGTAACTTTCGTTACTCTTTGCAGTCTCAGCAACTAATTCCATCTGCCTTTGTATCATTAGCACCGAGTTTGTACATTTTCAAAGAGGGACAAAACTACAAAGTAAAGAAGACCATGTCCACGGCCTCCTTGCTCCTTTCCATTGTTTACATGGAGGGGCTTTGTCGCGCTGATGATGTCATCAACATGATGTCATCAGCTTGATGCGCCAGAGGAAAACAAACTGACGTTTGTTTGCTGCTGGTAAGACCCGGGTCTGCTGGCAGTGGATAAAGAGTCACTTGCTGATTGTTGGTGGGTTAAACCGCTTTGAAAAAACCTGCGTTGACCCGTTAATTGTGGTGTGAAAGCGGTATATGACTGCTGTTACAGGATTAACAAGTTATGCTGCTTGCTATAGTGAGGGTCTTATCAAACGTTAGCCACAACTCTTCATCGAGTGAAGAATTAAAGGTGGTTCTTGATAGAAAAAGAGATTATGACCATCTCTCAATAGATTTCAGCAAGAGTTTGATTATGGTCTGTCTCTGATTTCGATAGTGGAGCCTGTTCACTGTGTCATCTGATTGGTTCTGCTCTACTCAAACACTCTCTATTGGCTCTTGTCCATTTGGCCTAAGGAACTGAACATCGTCTATAGAAACAGGTATTTGTCCTGAGATGTTGAACTTATTTATTACTTATTATTGAACTTTATTTTTATAACTAGAAAACACTCTGAGAGCACAAACCATATTGTTGTTACATCTATAAGCAATAGTTCTCCTGAGCGGAAACTGGCGTGTTGCTGGCAAAAGGATATGCATCCTTTATGTTGCATCACGAAATAGATCTAAACCCGATAGCTTTGTCATGGAGAAGTGAAATCAGTTAAAGAAGGATGTACTTTAGTGTCCAGTCAATGCAGAATTGTTTTCTGTCTGTTTTTAACCTTAAAGTTGGTTGATCTAGAGGCTTTTGTTGGAATCACTAACTGATAAAATCGTCCAGCCCATGCACCAGGCTATTTCCCCTCAGGGACAAAACTGGCTGACTGCATTAGTGACAATCATATTTACTAGTGCCATAGGCCGCAAGCAAGCCCACCTCAAAAACCTAAACTATCCTTCATATTAAAAGCAGAAAGGGAAAGCTAAAAGAAAACAAATAAATTCCTATAACAACTGTGGATCTGTATTGATTCCACTGATTGGATTGTGAATGAATAACTATCAATGTTACATCACTGTTTTCAAATCATGGAAAGCAAATGAACTTTTCATTCCCATGTTGCTGCGGTGTTAAATTACCTTTAAAGACTCAGTCAATGACCATCATGGTCAGTAGGTCAGCACCTCTACAAATCAAACCCCCCTGTTAATGTTATGGGACACTGACCAAAGACAAGGGGTCTTTGGGTCAACTGGTTGTGTGAGAAAGAAAGACTGATAAGATTGACTGAACAGGAAGAGCCTTTGTTGGGGACAGCACCAGATTGTAGCGATTGACTTTGACAATATATTCAGTGAACCTTAGAGCTCCCTCCCAGATCCCATCTTGATTAGAAAACGTCTGTCAAATCAGATATACTTAGGAAGGCAGGCTGTATGTTTTCAGAACATGTGTTGACTTTAAGACATCCAGGTTGCAATCGTCTAAACATTTAGAGGGTACACCTTAGTACGCAGTCTGGCACATTAATTTCTATCATGTGTCCACCGTCTGAGCTTAATCAAACTTTGCTGATGAAAGGGGAACAACAAAAAACCTTCCTCCGAGCTGTTGCTGTATATAAAAAGATAGCTTTAATCCTATTTGACATGATTGAGCAACAGCCGACATGGTGTTTTCTCACACTGTAAAACAAGATGAAAGCATTTGAGAGATCTATTAAAGCCATTGTACGCCCTTGTCTGCCTTCAGGCTTTTCTTGCTTTTCTGCATAATCCCATCAGTTCTTACGGCACAACAAACAAAGAGCGCACGCATCAGAGTATTGTGCAGACAAAATATTCCTCATTGCTTTGTTAATTAAACCACTTGTTGCCTCAGATCACCGGAGATCTCCATTGAAAATGGGTGCATTCACAGACCTCCTGCTCACTTTAAAGCCCTGATGACTCAAATTAAAGGGATATGCCAACAATTTGTTTGCCGTCGTGTCTTGCCCACTCCTGAGTCCATGAAGCGGATGTTCATTGTTTAGTTGACCTACTTACAAGCATGTCCATGCTGGTTTGTTCATGCTCCCTGCAGTTTAGTTTCCTTTGCATTTCATTTAAAAATAACATAATGTGCCAACCTGAGCCTAAAAATAAATAACATAATATAACGGGGTATAAAAAGAAGTCACAGCAAGCAAACAAGACTGTAGAGTTACTGAAGGGTTTATCTAATGACTGTAGGAAGAGGCAGGCTAATGCCACGAATGCACGCATGGTATAAAGAATGGTGTATCTGCTTGTCATGGACCCTGGAGTGCAGCAAGACATGAAAACAAAAAATGTTTCAAACCGAAATCTCTTTGAATACAGCTCAGACTCCTATATTCGGTATAAAGAGAAATTTTAAATTAAATGGAGTGATACTGAAGCCACTTCATTGAAAGCTTAATAATTAGGGGTGCACAATATTGGCATTGGCAGATATTAGCTCAACTCATATCACATATATAATCAACCTCTGTCATGAAAATATTTAATGTTGGACAGCATCCCTCACCTTCCAAACCAGGTGAGAGTAAAATGGCCAAAAACTATTGTCAAGACTTTTTAGAATTGCTTTTAGGTCTTGTCTTGTATTTAGATCTGAAATGTTAATGCATACAAACAAAAGTAAATGGTATAAAACAAACGTGTATTCTCTTAAATATAATAAACTAATGTAGGGCTATCCAATTTTACAAAAAACTAAAACTAACACAGATAGCGGTACTGACTGGGCTGCCTAAAACTTTGACTTTTCACCATAAAGGTTTCAAAGAAGATGCCTATGCAGTGTTATCGACAGTGTGATTTACTCCCCACTCTCCTTGCTCACCTGTGCGCTAATTACAGCCAACACAGGTTACAGCGATGGAAATTATTGAGTATGATATTCTTGGCAAGCCAATCCTGTTTAACCCTCTCATGCATGAATTATGATAAGCTCAGTCAGGATTTTTTTACTTAGTGCTTTTATTCTTCTTTGGGGATGTAAAACAAGGTTTTCTTTTTTAAAAAAATCTATCTTTATTTTATAAAGATATATTTATTTGTGCCCTGCGATCGACTGGCGACCGATTCAGGGTGTACCCCGCCTCTCGCCCGATGATAGCTGGGATAGGCTCCAGCCCCCCGCAACCCTGAAAGGGATAGCCGGGTATAGAGAATGAATAAATGAATGAATATTTATTTGTCCACTCAAGTGTACTTCATGCATTTTGTACTGTAAATAACATCAGTGTAATAACATGGTAGTTATGTAGGTTTCTTTGTAATTTAGCTATATGGTTGCACTATTGTATTATGTTGGAGTAGTGGTTCCTCCACTACCCTGGTAACAAGGTAACAACAAAAAAACAATCTCTCTGAACTGAGGATAGTGTAACAAAAAGAACAGTCACTGAACTGAGCGTAGATCCTCATAGAATCTAGCTTTTCATATTCCTGTCAAGCCTGTGAACTGAGCATCTCCTCTCCTCTTAGTATCTTTTAGCATGTATCATATATTTGCTGTCCACCTGCAAACCATTCTTGTTGCACCGTTTTGACTATTTTCTATAATAGTTTCCAAAACATCCAGGGCACAATGCTACAAGACACTGCATGCATGTGTGCTTGGTTCTTCATGTGCATGCACTATCTTGGAATCTGCTGGCATTTTTTTGCTTCCTTGACCTGGGGCAAGTGGTTTCCGGGGGCATACCGGATTTCAGGAGGGGCCTTAGACACTACTCTCCGTTTTGCAGGTGGTGGAGTGGCACTGGGTCTGTCTTTGGCATGTATCTTCACGGAACCTGCATTTATGAGAGCACGAGCTGTTGATGTCTTGAATTGCAGAAGATCCTTTGATTCATTTTGAGACATTTTGTAGAGATGCTAGGCATTTACAGTTGTGACATCAAGGAAACAAAAGAACACCCTGATGTATCACTGTTTGTTTCTGCGTCTGTGGAGATACATTGCAGTGCAATACATTCTTCCTCAGTATTACCCTGTATGCCTGCCTTATTGAGCCCTACAAAAATATGGATATAAAAAACCTTCAAATTACATTCTTTAAACCTAAAGCAGCTGATTTGCAGCCAAAGCAGTACAGGATATGAATTATTTTCAAGAACAACATTGGTAGTAATTGACATTGCATTTAAGTTGAAACATAGCTTGTGATGCATGATGTACAATTGAGTGGACAGATGATTAATCTGTATTTCCTCCAAATATAAAATCAAAACTTGGAAAATCTTGACATAATATGCCACCTTAGATGTTATTTGATGCAATTATATTTTTTTTTACCTGCATTGATATCTTTTTATAGAAGGTAGAAACTGAAATAGCTGAGGTGGTTGGTCTTTCTCTCTGTCTGTCGGCCATCTTGGTTTTACTGACTACTTTTTCCTATTGCAATGGCCTGCCAATGGGATTTTTTTGTATGGGATGATGCAATAGCTTCCACTAGAGTGGACTATATGCAGCAGTGCGCAAAATTACAGGCATATACAGAGAATAAACACTTTTAAACAGCTGTACACTGTAGTGACCTCCATGCATGAAAGGGTTAAGATAGACAGGTGAACAAACCGACACAAGCTGTGTATGACTGAGTGTGAAATGTGAAGCCGAGACAGTGACTGGGAAGAGTTTAAGCTGGACTCTGCGTGTGCAGTGGAAGTGAAACTCAGATTGTTGCATTAGGGAAGATTTGTTAATTTTGCACTGTTTGAAAGTTAAGAGTTTTTTTTTATCTATAGGGTATTTCCATGAAACATTGTAATTATACAGTAATGAAAATTATTCAGATTGAATGAGAAGTCTACTAATGATAGCAGCATTTTCCTTTTACTCAGGGATTTTTTTTAGCTCTATTTCAGCCATCTTATTATAACTAATTTGCTTCTTGGACTTGTTCTCAGAGACTTGAGGCTTGGCTTTGACTTGCAAATTGATTTGTGCCATTCTATATTGTAGACATAATCATTTTCTTTTTCATTAATAATACGTGCTTATTATTTCAGGTATTTTTCGTTCTCATGATGCAGTATGACATTTGATAGTTTTCATATTAATACTACATCTGTCCAAAGTCTAACGTCATTATGAAGTTGATGTTTCTTGTCAATTTTGTTTAATTTTTTATAAAAAAAATTGAGACTCAAACATCAAGACTTTGAGATTATTCATCTAAATCTGGACAATTTCTTTAAGGCATTTTTGTCCTATCATGTCTTCAGAAGTTCAATCATACATAATACTTTTTAAACACACATTTAAGCTACTTATTCTGTCATAAAGTCAGGACCTCCCATCAGATATGTCTGATTGTCAATTAAAATCTGGCCCTTTCCTTTGGGGCAAAATGTATTTTTATTATTTAGCAGGAAATTTGATTAAAATGGATCAAACTATTTTCTTTAAGTGTATTTTTGGGGCATTTTGTGCTTTTATTGATAGGAAAGAATGACAGTGGATAGGCTTGTGAAAGGGGATGAGAGAATAGGGGAAGGCATGGGCTGGATTTAAAGCCGGACTGGCAGAAGTTTGTACATGGGACGTGCCCGGTTGCTAACCACTCAGCCAAAACTAGCCAAACTAGCACCCCCAAACTATTTTTCTGAGTTGGCAGATTTTAATCCTCAACAAGATATTATTTACTCTTTTTTTCCCAGTAAGTTTGATGTTGGGAAATCCTTGGGATGATTTTCACCCATATCCAATATGCAGCTATGCCAATATTTTCAAGCTAATTATCGATACAGAAATGTTTCATCATGAGAACAAAGTCTTTGCTTTTTGGATTATTACTTGTTTCTTTCAGTGTGGGAGTCTATGTGTGTGAGGAACAGATGTTAAACAAGAAAAAACAGTATTATTCTCTTGATCCTTGATTTTTAAAGGTACCAATCCAATGATAACAAGGTGAAGTTTTGTTATACATTAGTGTGTTTTGCTGAAATTACAGCCAATATAAGGGGTTAATATGGCCAATATGTTCATTGTAAATATCTGGAAAATTAAGGTCAGCTAGTAACTATATTCAGATGTTTAGACTAATATCTGCCTGCACTGATAATGTACTGATGATTTGTGCATTCTTAAATGAACAAACTTGTTTCTTATTCAAAGGAACTGATGGTTCAGTTTTGAGACAGCAGTATAAACCACATCACTACTACAAGCACAAACATTAGCCTAGAAATCATTTCTTACACTTCTATAAATTCCTTACCAGTGAAGCAGCTCTCAGTCCAAGCAGTTGAAGTTCAGAGGAAGAAGAAGCCTGAATCTTTCTTTGGAGAATATCCCTAAGCGATCACACACACTGAACGGGAGGCACCCATTAGAGCCCTTTTATTCCCCCTCTCTGACCTCCACTCTTATCTTATGAAGTCCATCTTTCTCCTTTATCTTGTCACTGGCTTATGACCAGCACCTCAGTCTGCCAGCAAAGGCGAGTAGTCCACTGTCTTTCTTCTAGTAAAGGCACCCACACTGTCTTTTGTCCTCAAAGGTGTTCATTTAGTGAAACTTGATCTTTCGTTTGAGAAAGGAAGGGCAGTTGAAAAATAGGTGGTTAATGATTAACATCCTCATGTTTCATGGATTTAAAAGAGCCGTCCTTGTTTGAGCCCTCCTAATCAATCATATCTTTAAAAACTATTGTTACAATTAGAATAGAAATAAAAGGAAATTATAGTGACTGTTAATGAACGCTTGTTACTCCTATGCCATAGCGTCAGTTCATGGTGTTGTAAAGTTGAATTAAATAAGTGGTATGTAGTGATTTTAACTTGCCTACGGTGTCAAAAGAATATATACAACAAGAGATATTGGTTCCTTCAAAGATAATCAACAATCTGAGAAAATGTAAGTTAAAAAAAACTACTGCTGGACTTTGTGAAGATGTTTCAGTAAAAAGAAGCACACGTGCCACAAACATAGTTTCTGTCCTACTCTTTTGTTTCTGTTTAAGCATCTGCCTGCCTCACCTGACTGATTTGCTTTAAGCCAATATTGTACAAGGAAGTAGTTTCGATCTCTTCCGAGAACTATGAAATGTTCATCACCTATTAAGTAACACAAAACGGCTACATAAATCCACTGTTTCCAGGTGTCTCCAAGGCAGTGACATAATGTTGGGACATTTATCATATAAAGGAATTTGAAGCCTGATGATCCTGTTATTGTCCTGATGACTAACAGGAAGAAAGGCACTTGTGTGATGTAAAAAGGTAGCCCTGTCCTGGAAAATTTTCCACCAGATTTCCCAGAAATTCAAGACATTTCCCATTGTCATTATCAACAGATTCAAGAATAAATTGATGCAAATATGTGGATTACAGACTTTAAAACTGAACAAAGCATTCAACTCTTTCAACTCACTTTCTACTCTTTTCCTTTGTTTGAAGTAGTTTATTTTTTCTCAGAGTATTTATCCTTACATGAGAGCAACAAAAAAGCAGTGGTTCTACATTACTTTCAACGGTGCTCCCCACTTTGAAATTAATACATATATATATAAGTATTTTTGGGGTATTTTCTTCCTTTATTGGTAGGGCATAAACACTGGATAGGTGTGTGAAACTAATAATTTTGTAGACTAATTATTTTTGTCATAGTTTTCGTCAACAGCCTTTTTTCCCCTGGTGGAAACTAGACAGTAACCAATTAAAACAAGTGCACATGAACAAAAATGAGAACTAAATGAACTAACATTTTTGTCAGCAAATAGAAACTAGACTTAAATGTTTGACAGAGATTCAGTCCAATCAGACCTAATTTCATCATGGAGAGAGTAGGGGACAAGTTAGGAATATATCCAATCACAACTGCCTTAGCCTCATGATGGTGGGATAAGCTGGGTAGTGATCCAATCAGAGCTGTTACTGAGATGCTCTGCCAGGTAGCCTGAATAAAGGTACCAAAGGTTAAATTAGTTTCTGTTAAATCTTGCATTCAAACTTTCCTTGCATCGAATAAAGGGTTATAAGATATTTTATTTTATCCAGGTGTATAACATGACTTCAGAAATTCAAATAAACATAAAAAATGCCTTACCCTTTCCACTTTATATTTTAGTCGACTATTTTAAAGTAGATTTTGTTGACTGAAATGTTGTGAAATTTCATCACCAAAAGCTAGATTAAAGCTAAAACAATTTAGATTACTAATTTATGACTAAAAGTAAAAGATATCTTCGTCAAAAGACTATAACTAAAACTAAAAAGTAATTTCAGAATTAAACTGGTGTGAAAGGGGTGGGAGAGTAAGGGAGGATATTCAGTCTGGACTCAGACCTGGGCCAGCAGAGGCATTTGACACCGCTGCATCTTGTTGCTGACCACTCCACCAGTACAGCACCACAGGATCAATAACTTTGTGTGCTCCCCACCTGCTTAGTCTCTACAACAGCATTTTTTTTAAAAGAATCAAATTGTTACTACTAATTTCTCCATTATGAGTGAAAAAAACTGAAATTGAAAGTATTTATTTTCGCCTTTTAATATCTGCACAACTGTTATATTGTAATTCTGCTCCTAATTTTAGAGGGAAAAAAGTAACTAAGAGGGAACTATATGCTTATCATTTCGAAGACTGAAGAAAAGATGCAAGTCCAGAGTCACAGTTCAAAATCCTTACAAAATAAACATATTCACATTAAGCAACATTAACCAAGGCCTATTGAAGCACCCGGCATTGATTTGCACATAAGTCCACCTCTGACACTGCAAAAAAATAATCAAAGTAAAGAATTTTGAATTGGCACCAGGGGTGGCCAATTGATATTCCCAGGGGCCCAGGTCCCATTCTGCCCACCCCCTCTGCCCCTTGTGTTTGTTTGCATATGATTTGATTCACTTATGCAGGATCTTTGCAGTGAATGTGCTAGCGCTGTCACTTTTCCTACATATGAGATTCAGTCAGCAAGCTATGAAGATTTGTGGTCCCCTCGCTGACAGCCTGGCTGCAACGCAGACAAGAGGCATTTCCTTTAGATTGCTTATTTCCCTGTTCCGAGGCCATGCTGGTGGCCACATGTCCTTCCATATGAATCTTGCAGTCTTGTCCATCATGGTGTATTTCTATGCCTCTAGTGGGGGCCTACCAGGAAGGAATTTTGTTGTACAGGGCTGTGTACTTGACAAGGTGCTGCTGGACTGCGATGAGTGGAAGGCCGACAAATGGGTCGACCAAATCTCACTTGATGGGGTCGCTTTGAACACAGAGCAGGTCGTCACGCTCCGTCACCAAAGTTGAAATATTTTAACCTTTCAGACGATGTTGTGCTGTGAGAGCCAATCAGCATTGTGTGAGTGCGTGATTGCTCCTGTGAAGGACTGTTTAATTCTGGTTCACAGAGTAACAATCTATGTCCGTGTAGGAAACATTAGTCTTAGTTCCGCCGTGACGGACCCCAAAAAACTCATAGATGATGTTGCTGCAAGGCCATCAGCTGCAGTCTTTTGTGGTTGGTAGGTGAGTGAAAAGGATCCAGTTAGTACAATGTCAGCTAATGCATCCTACTATGTGATATGATGTGACAGTGGGGTGAATGTCACTGAGCAATGGCGACGGGGACAAAATTAGCTAGGTACAGCAGACAGGACTTGGGTTTGCCAATCTTGGTCGCAAGGTCGCATTCAGTGTGAACGCATCTTTAGTCCGGTCTTCATTGATCATTTTGCCACTGGCGGTTAGGGGCCCAAAGTGCTTTCATGAAGTGCTCCTCAGCGTTGTTGTTGTTGTCAGCTCACTGTTAGCAATGTAGCAATGTAGTGAACAGACACAAGTTTATTACATGTTGGTCCCTCTGACCTTGGAAATCCACTGGCCATCACACTGTTTTCCAGCTTCTTGAGATGTACTTCTTCATTTGACGTTGAGGCCAAGAGACCAAGAGATGATTGGGTTGCGCTGTGAGGGCCCTCTATTAGATCATGCTGTTCACTGGTACAGGTGCCCTAAAATGCTGCTGCGCTGTATGTATTCAATTTAAATGTACTTTTACAGTAGGAGCCCTTATGTAAGCTGATAACTGGAAAAGAGACGGATGCATAACCGGTGAACTGTAGCTCACCAAAAGGCTGAACAGCATTATCATTCACTTGTGGGTCTGACTAATACCTGAAATAATCATTACTAGGAATGGGAGAAAAAAATCGAAATCGATTTTTTTTGTTCAAAAATCAATTCCCCCCCCCAAACTCTTAGGGCGCTAAAGTCGCAAAATTGCAACAAGTGACACTGCTGGATAAAACAGGCCATAGCTGTTAAAATAGTGCTGAATAGTGTTCCTTCTTTTCACCAGCAGATAGTGGACAGGTGACAGGTTTCTATTCAAAGTTTTGGTGTATATTTATTCAGAAACACACACCGGACCGAGGGACGTGAGTGTGGCTGTGGTTGCTGTAGAGCTAAACAGAGAGAGAGAGACATGCACAGAGTGATAGAGAGTGGGCAAGAGTGCTCACGATGCTGCGAGTACTTTCTCAAGCACTGGCTGACTCTGAATCTGAGGAATATTTACTCTCTGAGGATGACAGTCAGTCATCCAGTGAGGACGAAACTGGCGGCGTGTGTGTGCCCGCCATTACAGTCCCCATGAAGCACATACCGAGGCCGATGCTTTGAATCTCCCTGACTGGGGTGGAAGTAATCGGCGAGTGCTGAGGAGGGGGCTTGGTCTGGGATGCAGGGAAGCTCAAAACACCTCGAAAAGTGACGGTGTCAGCGGGAACAAGATAGGCCGTGGAGCTCAGTGAAGCACAGTGAAGGCAGCGGAGGCGTTCATGCTTTGCCCGTAAATTACAGTGATGATGATGGCTGGGTTTACTCAGGGATGAGGAAGAGTACAGCAAGTGGATCAGAGATTTTGATGAGCCTATTGGGCATTGTGGAGACAGAATTCTGACAAATTTTGAGCCTTGGTCTGTTTTTTTTTTTTGGATGGTGAATTCTGGAGCCTATCACAAATGAGACAAACTAATATGGCCACCAGTTCTTAGAGAGGAAAAAACCCAGACCAAACTCCAAATGTCATGGCTGGTATGATGTTACAGTCCCTGAGATGAAAGCTTTCATGTCACTTTATTTGTGTTTATTTTCCGATATGGCTGCCATCTGGTGACATCATAATATGCAAATTAGATGAGTGAATTATTGCCAGTGACAGTTTTCACAGTGACAGTTTACCTTTATCTCTAACCAGTTTTAAACTATCGCCTTTTCAAATCTTGTTAGCAAAATTGAATATTTTCTTGAAAAAACTCTGGTGCCTGAAGGGTTAATAAGCCACTTTAAAATGTAATCCAGGCTTTTGAAGAGAGAGTATAAACAGCTGGTTAAAATATATTGCCTAAAAATGGACTCACATGTGATGTGTATTTTTCCCGATGCAGTCTGTAGGCATCATCATTGTTCATCTTTTTCACTGGTGTTAAAAAAGCTAACTGAATATTGCAAAAATCGGCAATATCGTAGATTCCCAATTTAAATCGAATCCGCCCCTAAAAAAATCGCAAAAAATTCAATCGGGAGAAAATTGAATCGTCCCAGCCCAAATCATCACTGTCCCCCTTGAAGCCTTATTACAATATGAACAATCAGTTCTGGGGCACTGATGGCTAAGTGGTGAAGGTTGTGCCCCATGAGGTTTGCCCGGGTTCACATCCTGCCTGTGACCCGCTTGCTGTATCTCATACCTCCACTCTTGCCCCGTTTCCTACTCTATCCACCGCACACTCTCCTCTGAAATAAAGGTATAAAAAGCCCCCTAAAAAAACAACATATACCAGTTGGTTCCTTAGTGAAAACACATAGTTTGTCTTTGCGGCCTGTAAAACAGCAATGTACTATGAAATCCATATCAATTAAATCATTTGCCGCGTCACATGCATTTCTACTCAGCTCAGTGTAAAACTCAAAGGACCACATACTGATAAAGCCAGTAACACTTGATGTGATAGTGGCAGGCGCATGAATCACCCTTTAATTTCTTTGAATTCAGAGATGTCTTTCAGGAGTTTGTACCAGTGTAAGAAGTTAGTCAACCTTTGTGAGGAAAGGCAGCCCACGTAAAAGATTGTGGTACATGATCTGTGGTTTGATATGAGACATTAGAGGTGTGAACCATCTTCACTTTTGAAGTCACAGGAAGCGTTCTACTGCAGAGAGCTGATAAAAGCGTATGTGGGGACAACTCCCTGAGATTTATAAACGCTTCTCATAAATGCACCACTTGCTTTCCTGCCTTGTCTTCTTTGATTATTCATCGTCCTGAGATAAACATGGAAAGTACGCAATATGTGGATTCATGTTTCCTTTTCCTTTGATTTTAAAGGGCAAAAGAGGGCATATCAGATCAGACAGTAGGTTTGATGGTAGTCATTACTTGCCCAAACAAATGTCATAAAGATTTAGAATTAAGATGTGGTTTCAAAATTCATTTCAGCACTTTCACTTTCGTCATGTCATTTTGTTTCAGTAAGGAAACACGTGTTTTGTTTATTTGGTTGTATGTCCAACTGTCTAATTTCCTTCTTAACCAAAAGAAGGACACAAATTCAGGCCATGGTTTTAAGATTTTTATCTGTTTCAATTCAGTGGCAGATTTTAAAATGTCAGGACAAATGTTATGATTGGTGCATGAGTATTACAACATTTTAAAAGGAACATCTTATTTTCATTCACTTTAACCACAAGTTACAAAATCCCAGTTCTAATGAAAATGGGACATTGTGTAAAACTTTTTTAGAAAGCAAACAGTTATTTGCACATCCTTTTCAGCCTATTTCAACTAAATACAACAAAACCCAAAACCAGTGAAGTTGGCACGTTGTGTAAATCGTAAATAAAAACAGAATACAATGGGCCTCATGCAAGAACCGTTCGTACGAACAAATATGTTCATAAGTGTTGCGTACGAATGATTTAGGAGAATTTGTCACATTCAGCATTTTTTTCCATATTTAGAATTTTCTTTAAAGTACGAACACAAATCACGAGTGGTCCAGACATCTTAAAAATCACAACAAATTAGTCTGCTCTTTTCAAATCAAGTTCTTTACATACTGATTATACATTTAACTAATTTCAGCTTTTTTAATAAAATATAGCATAAGACGCCAGGCACTTGGAATAGAGCGTGTGTTTGGCGCCATCTTTATGAATGAACACTCCTGTTTTATGGTGTGGGAAACATATCCTTATATGGTATTCTTGGGGTGTTGCTTATGCAAATATGCTATCCTCATTCATACGCGCTTAAGTATGCACAGGTGGCATTTATCATGTTTTCGTGGGTCATTTAGACACTTTTCTAAAGATAGAAGGGTTTGTTGAATCTGACGGAGCATGTTTGTACAAACGCAACATAAGAAAAAAGGTAAGAAAAATTTAGGATGAGAATATGAAAATGTTCTTGCATGAGGCCCATTGATTTGCAAATCCCTTTCAACCTACGGTGTATTCAATTGAGTGCACAGCAAAGACAAGATACTTAACGTTTGAACTGGTAAACTTTGTTATTTTTCAAATTTTAGCTCACATGGAATTTGGTGCCTGCAACATATTTAAAAAAAGCTCGCACAAGTGGCTAAAAAGACTGAGAAAGTTGATGAATGATCATCAAACACATGTTTGGAACATCCCACAGGTGAACAGGCTAATTGGGAACAGGTGGGTGCCATGATTGCTTATAAGCAGCTTCCCTGAAATGCTCAGTCATTCACAAACAAGGATGAGGCGAGGGTCACCACTTTGTGAACAATTGCGTGAGCAAATTGTCCAACAGTTTAAGAACAACATTTCTCAACCAGCTATTGCAAGGAATTTAGGGATTTCATCATCTACAGTCCGTTATATCATCAAAAGGTTCAGAGAATCTGGAGAAATTACTGCACGTAGGTGGCAAGGCCGAAAACCAACATTGAATGCCCATGACCTTCGATCCCTCAGGCGGTACTGCATCAAAAACCGTCATCACTGTGTAAAGGATATCACCACATGGGCTCAGAAACACTTCAGAAAACCACTGTCAGGGGGTGCTGGTTTGGCGTAGTGGTTAGCACCCCATGTACATGCTTCTGCCGGTCCAGGTTCGAATCCCGCCTGTGACCAGTTTGCAGAGTGTCTCCCCCTACTCTCTCACCCCCTTTCACAAGCCTATCCACTGTCTCTCTCCTATCAATAAAGGCACAAAATGCCCAAAAATATATATATAAAAAAAAAAAAAAGAAAACCACTGTCAGTAACTACAGTTCGTCTACACCTGTAAGTGCAAGTTAAAACTCTACTATGCAAAGCCAAAGCCATTTATCAACAACACCCAGAAACGCCGCCGGCTTCGCTGGGCCCGAGCTCATCTAAGATGGACTGATGCAAAGTGGAAAAGTGTTCTGTGGTCTGACCAGTCCACATTTCAAATTGTTTTTGGAAACTGTGGTCGTCATGTCCTCCGGACCAAAGAGGAAAAGAACCATCCGGACTGTTATAGGCGCAAAGTTCAAAAGCCAGCATCTGTGATGGTATGGGGGTGTATTAGTGCCCAAGGCATGGGTAACTTACACATCTGTGAAGGCACCATTAATGCTGAAAGATACATACAGGTTTTGGAGCAACATTTGTTGCCATCCAAGCAGCGTCTTTTTCATGGACGCCCCTGCTTATTTCAGCAAGACAATGCCAAGCCACATTCTGCACGTGTTATAACGGTGTGGCTTCGTAGTAAAAGAGTGCGAGTACTAGACTGGCCTGCCTGTAGTCCAGACCTGTCCCCCATTGAAAATATGGTGCATTATGAAGCGTAAAATACAACAACGGAGACCCCGGACTGTTTAACAACTTAAGCTGTTCATCAAGCAAGAATGGGAAAGAATTCCACCTGAAAAGCTACAAAAATTGGTCTCCTCAGTTCCCAAACATTTACTGTGTGTTGTTAAAAGGAAAGGCGATGTAACACAGTGGGAAAAATGACCCTGTGCCAACTTTTTTGCAATGTGTTGCTGCCATTAAATTCTAAGTTGATGATTATTTGCAAAAGAAAATAAAGCTTCTCAGTTCGAAGATTAAATATCTTGTCTTTACAGTGTATTTAATTGAATATAAGTTGAAAAGGATTTGCAAATCATTGTATTCTGTTTTTATTTACTTTAACTTCAACTTCACTGGTTTTGGGTTTTGTACAAAGACAAGATATTTAATTTTTAGCCTGATCAACTTAATTGTTTTGTCCCAAATATTCTCTCATTATGACATTGATACCTGCAATACTCTTCCAAAAAGCTAGGACAATGGCAACAAAAGACTGTGAGAGTTGAATGCTTTAAAAACACCTGTTTGGACACTCCCAGGTGAACAACTTAACTGGAGGCAGGTGAATGTCATGATGGGGTTTATAAGGAGCATCCCTAAAAGGCTTTGTCATCCACAATGAAGGATGGGGTCAGTTAACCACTTTGTGGACAATTGTGTGAGAGCATCTATATTTCAACATCTTAACCCTTCAAGGCCCAAGACCATAGATTATAGCCATGAAATTCTAATTTTTTTGAGCTGAAATTTTTGTTTAACTTTCTGCTTAAGTCCATGAAAATCAAAATGTCCATAAAATTCAACATGTAGATTTTTCATATCTCATTTGATACATTAGGTGTTTTTGGCACCTGATAATCTGTTTGAGAACATTTTTATCATTTATCTGATTGTATTCAGATGTTTTTTTGTAAGTTGTTGATCGTATTGAGTAGATTGAGGTATTTTAAAAGTATGTATCAAATATGATACAATTGCCTTTATAGGGTTAAGAACAAAGTGTCTCAATACCAGGATTTTACAGTTCATAATATCAGCATCAAAGATTCTGAGAATGTGGACAAATCTTGACACATAAGCAAAAAAAAAAACCAAACCCCAACTTAGGACCTTTGAACTGAGGTTGT
Organism: Scarus forsteni; assembly: GCA_036419115.1. Lineage (NCBI taxonomy): Eukaryota > Metazoa > Chordata > Actinopteri > Labriformes > Labridae > Scarus > Scarus forsteni. The sequence continues at coordinate 12,270,166 of JAZDUH010000270.1, forward strand.
CGATCAAGCAAAAATAGGAAAGAATTCTACAAACAACAGTGTTCCCAGTTCTTAAACACTTTTTTGGTGTTAGTCAAAGAAAAGGGGATGCAACATAGTGGTGAACATGCCACTCTCTGCTTTTTTGGATGGTGTTTCAGTTGTTGAATTTAAAAGGAGAGCAAATTTGCCACAAAAAAAACCCAGAACATTAAAGTTAAGGGAAGAGATCTGCAAACCATTGTGTCATGTTTTTATTTACAATTTCGACAGTGCCCCAACTTCATTTGAGCTGGAGTTTGTGTGAGAAATATGAACTGGTTGAGCTGAAGCGCAAATGATTATTATATTGAAGTCAGAAATGCAGCTGTAGTTAGTAGACTATGACAAGTTTTATATGATAATTACATCCAAGCTGCATTTGAGTGTCGTAAAAGAAACCAAAACTAACAGAACATTAATGTGTGAAACACACAGAACAACGGCTCTGTCATATGAGTCATATCGTGGGCGCTCACTCACAGAGAAATGCATAAAGACTGACGAGAATTAGATTTTTTTGTACAAATACAGTTAAATAAAAGCCTCATTGCACCTTGAGCTGTAAATTCATCATGACAAATTTCATCAGCTAAAAATCAAAATTAGAAATACTTTATTAATCCCTTAGGGGAAATTTGGTTGTTTCAGTTGCTCTTACACACATGTTAGTAATTGGAAATATCAGATAAAGACATGAGAATAGATAGGAACATGAATTTAATGAAGTTGTAAAATAAAATTTAAAAAATACAACTAAAAATGAAACTGAATGAAATGAGAATGAAAATTAAGTAAGGAGGTTGCAACATGCAGAGTCTTTCATAAGTTAGAGAAATTAAAACGGAACTATCTTTCCAGGCACAAGTAAGAGAGCACCTCTTCACAAGTTAAGTCAGGAAAAAACAAACAAGTAGGGAGAGGTAATAAATAGTTCTTTGTTGTTGTTTTTCCAAGAAAAAAAAAGGAAAAAGGAGCAGGACCAACTTCAGTAGGCTTCTTGCTCTGTTGGTGCATGCGGACTTATCAGTATTTCTAATAGCCATGAAAGTCTGCTGAACATGTAATCTGCAAGTTCTCACATTTAAAGTTTAAGTTCAAATTACATTAACAATCTTAAAACACTACTTGCATGGCATTTTTGTTCATTTTTTATTGTCTGGTTTAAGTATGAATTATTTGCAAACATAAAAACTAAAATGAACATGGCTGCTTATTGTGTGTCGTGTTGGCTAAACTTAATCTCACATTTTAAGATATTTATCCTGACTACTTAAGCACTCTCACACTTAAGATGTTTTCATTATTGGTTAGGGAATTAGCACAGCCATTGGCCACTTCAAATGATTATATCTTTTCTAAAATGATGGATTTATTATTATTTATTTATTGAAAAAAGATTAAACTTTTTTATTTTCACATCTTTCATTTAACCGTGAACAGATCTGCAGCCTTTTTCTTTTAACAATTATGAGGAGCTGTAGTACCTCAGCCATCCAGCAGGAGTCTCTGTGCACCACCTGATCCAGGTGTGATCACCTGGCTGGCTGCTAATGACTTTTAGGGTTGACTAGAGCTATGTGATCCCGGAGAGAAAATAAAAGTGTCTCATGATTTAGTTGAAGTTCTGGGATCTGTGTCCTGAGGAGACAAAAACAGAGACCTCGACTTTTATGACTATGCTCATGTCAGTCAAACAGTAACACAAAAGAGCATTTGTGAAATGTTTCTGTCCTGCTCAGTACCAAAGTACTCCAGTCTCTTGTTATAAAATCAAACACCTTTAAGCCAGAACATCCATGTGAGAACATCAGGCCGTCTGATTGTCTTTGAGCTAAAAATTGCACATGGTGGTAGGGTGGAGGACAAAGAGAGAAGAAGGACCGGTTTTGAAGGAATGACTGGTATGGGGACATGGACAAGCAGACGTAAGCAAGAAGCCAGAGGAGAGCGCTCTCTATTTTGATCCTTAAACGTTGAGACATTATTCATCAAAGCTCCAAATACAGTGAAGAAGAGGGTGACCACTGGACATCAAGAGGACAGGAAGGAAAGGAGAGGACAAGAAGGAGATAACAAAAGTCATCCTGGCAAGTCAGCAATGGGGAATGGTGGTAAGAGACTTTCAGTTCAGATTCTTCTTTTAAGTTCAGTTCCTGTTTTAGTCATGCACGCAAACAAGAAGATTGCACTCTGGAGTTACACAGGACGGTCTCTCTACCCGTGGTATAAATTCTACTTTGGATTTAAATGCTTTAAGTCTTGTATTGGTACAAATTAATTCTGTGTTACATACATTGATCTTCTCTTGTAATGAAATAAAACTCTACTTGTTATGTAAGCCAGTAACTTAAATCCTACAATACTCATTCAGGTGCTTTCAATTATCTTTAGTTCTGAATATGGTGTAGGAGTTTTTACTCAAAGGACATCTCTATCTGTCACTGCTGATTGTAACACAGTCAAGGCAAAAACTGAAAGGGCAGTGTGATTTAGATCTCAGCTGTTTGCGTCATGGACAGGGGGTTTTTCATCCTCTCTACTCTGCTTTCGGGCATTTCAGTGTCCCTGTGAAGACTGTTAATGAAAGCGTAGACAGCATCTTTCCAAGTCATTGATTTCCCAATCTCATTTCATCAGAGTGAATATTCATTCCTAATGAGCAGATTGAGTGCATATTGATCCAATTAGGGCCCAGGCAGCCAGACAGATGATGGTTTCTGTCACGAGTTCATCGAGAGAAATCCTGAACGTTTTCTTCATTTCATCTCAGTTATTTGTGTATTTCATGTTTCAGAAGCATTTTCCCTGTGTTAAGAAACTTTAAGGTCTGATCATTTTTCATCTCATTTTTCCAGGGAGCAGGGTAAACTCAGCGGCAGTGGGGATTGCTGTTGGATTTGGCATCCTGGCAATCCTCTTCACAATTGCCATTGTGCAGTTCTGCTGCAAGTACAAATGCAAGGACTGCAAGAAATGCTGCAAAAGGAAGAGTAAGTTGATTTTAAATGGGTCATTTCCTCTAATATCGAATAGACAACAAGCCTGATAACGTGCCACATGTAAGCACTGGTTAGTTGGTCATATAGTGATTGGTTTAATTATATTTGACCCGATTTCACTTCTTATAACAGTGGAGGGGAATATAAGTAGTCAACAAGTACTGGTGGAAAAAAACTTTTAAGCCTTAAAGCAAATGTCAAGAACCTTGTTACCCTGAGAGTAAACAAAAGTCTTTCAACACTTTTCATAGAGTAGCAACATTTTATTTTTTACCAAATGAATAACAATCATTTGTCTCAATGGGCTAACCTGTAATAAATGTATATTTAGCATAGACAAATATGATGTACATAGGTCTATGATTGGCCCATGGATCTGTTACTAAGTTTAGTTCTTATTGTAGTCCACTTGTCTTCCTTCACCCACACACCAAACACAGCTTTGTGTGGATGACTGTTTGTTATGAGACTGGGTCATGCAGGATTTTGTTACCATAGTGATGAATGATACATTGAATTGACGCTAGCACCTAAGTAGTTCCTAAATGTATACTTTTGAGTAGAACGAAAGAATTTTATAAATCTTTACTCTTGTTATGGCCCATATGATCATGCTTTTGTTTGCTGTAATGCTACTTTCTTCTGCCTGGGTGCATTTTTGAACATCTTATTCAGATGGGAAAGCAGAGGGGGTTCAGCAGAAGTGTTTTTCGTGCTACAGCAGAATGTGAGGACAGGCAACTGGGGACATACACACAGGTGGTTCACAAAACGTCACCAATGTGATCTGTTAACACCAACTTTCAAACTTTCAGCCGTGAACTGTTGAGCCTAAAGATGGAAAAAACATAATCCATTGGAAACAAAGGAGGAGTTGAGATTAGATTAGGGAGATGGGAAAAAAGTAACCAATAGGTGAAATAGGCAACCTCATTGTCTTGTTGGTTAACTAAATAGTTGGTTTTGTGTTTATTTTATTATATGAAGACTAACTATCAGAGTGTTGAACAACAAAGTATGGTTTCAGTTATGTGAAACATGACTCAACATAATGTACGTTAATGCAATGGGGAAATATTTACAACAGGGTTGTTTGGTAGGTGTTAAAAATTGCCAATGGAAGAAAATGGAAGGGCAGACTTGGGAGACTTGCCTCAAGATTTAAAAAGCTGTTTTTGTTATGGATCACCATAATGGACTATGGTATAAAAAAATGGTTAAAGCTGAACAACTGTAATCAGAAAAGGTCTTAAAAGAGACTGAAAGATGCTGAATTTGATGCTGAAAGTGTGCAGATTGAAATGTAAAACTATGCTCCTTTTCAAATGTGGATTTAAATACTAAGCATGTTTTCAACAGATATTTGGGTCATTTTATAACCCAGACCAAGAGTCTGTTAACTTTCCAATCAAAAGAGCTGTTTTGCCCACCACTCCCACCAAACAAAATCTGTGTGGAGCCACAAAACACATCTGAACCCTTAAAATGAAGACAGCAGTCTGTTGACTCTCCATCATTAAAATTACATTAGATCTGTAAGCAAACTGCTTGATCACACCACATGACTGCTCTGTAATAGGTCATGTCTTTTTTGTTGCTTTAACTTGGCATTATCATACCATTTTATATTGCATTCATTAATTTAAAACTAAAATGACAATGATGTGTAATATTGGCCATGTTATCACTGTTATTATTGTCATTGTTATTACTCAGTGTTTTTCACAGGATCAGGTTTTAGATGCAGTTATAAATATTTATTTGACATAGTCAGGTTGAATGGGGGGACTGAGGGTCTTCCTCTGGCATTTTAAACTTAAATCATTTCTTTTCTGCATTCTGATTACTTTTTTACTGATCACTTTTTCTGATTACTTTTTATGCACATTTTTATTATAATCATGACGTAGTCTTGTGATTTTTGAGGTGCTTTTGGAAATGTCATCAGTGTTTTTGAGGCTTGACCTACTTAAATAATTAGCTAGTTTTTAGATTCATGTCAATCTAAAAACCTTTGCAAAAATCTGTCAGATGCACTTATAATACAGGAGCTCACACACACTTGAGTTTGCGGTTACTGAATAAGACTGAGGGAGAGACAGACTGACAGCTATCACACGCAGCAGACATGGTAATAAAAAACAGTCTCTTATTATTTTTGTGTAAAAATCCCCCACGTCATTATCAAGCTCACAATTCTGCTGAATTTACCTGCTCCCCCATTTCTCTTGCCTTTGTTTGAAAAGAAATTGGACTCTCCATCCCTTCATAGCAACAGCTGATGTTTTAAAAGTAAGAAAGAGCATTAAAAGCTGGATAAGCTGCTGTGAACTCACAGCACAGCGTCCTATGCTCTCTCCAAGCTACTGCGGGTCACACAGAAACCGTGGGAGACGCTCATATGAGGCACGTTAACGTTAACAAGAGATCAGCATAGATTAAATTAACTAGGGATGTCCTGATCCGATATTGATATCGGATATCGGTCAAAAAAAAAAATATCGGATTATATCGGCCTGCATCCTAAATCTCCGATATCAGCACTCCGATACAAGCAGTCCATTCTAATATATTTATTTTTTATTTTATTCAGTTGTAGAATATGCTTATGTTTAAGCTCAACACAGTGGTTATTTTGCAGTTGGTGAAATATGTTTTTGTTTGATTTATTGAGGTCACTTTTTAGGGTCTTCTAATATTTTTTATTCATGTTTTAATTGTAGTATATTCTTATGTTTAAGGTTAAAATTTATTTAACCTATTGGTTAATAACAAATGGGTCAGTTCTTCTCATACCTACTTTTGCTGACTACTGTTCTCTGTTTGAGTAATCTGACCTGATCAAGCCTTTTCTTACAGTCCATACTACAAAATAGGTAATAAAAGTCTGTATGATTCCTGCTGATATCTTATCGGATTGTTATCGGTATCGGCCAATACTCAAGGCTGCAATATCGGTATCGTATCGGAGGTGAAGTAGTTGTATCGGGACACCCCTAAGATTAACTAAACTTTATGTCTCCCTATGGGAAAATCCATCAGGGAAAGTAGGATTCCAATTGCAATTTGAAAAAAATAAATACAAGGATATAAACAAAAATGTAAATACATTAAAAAAATGAATAAGTTAAGTAAAATAAATAATAATAATAATAATAGATATTTCAAATAAAGATATGGCCACTGGCTGGCTACTGCTCCTTCCATCCCGACAAGTATGCAGGGGGTGACTGGCATCGTCCATAATACCCAACAGTTTGTCTTCTCTGCCACCGTCAACAGAGAGGCCGGCTTCATACCAACCGCAGAGCCCGATCAGATTTTCTAGCCTTTAAGATGTAAAAAACCAAAGAAATAATCATTCAATTGCCAACCCCTGACCTAGACTGTTTAAGGGAGTTGTTTCAATACAAACTGCATTCTGTGTTCAGCTTGATTCCTTTGAATATATATGAATAAAGCAATCAACCCTTGTTTCAGCACCAAAAACCATGCCAAGCTCTGCTAAAATAGGTGTTCTTTGCTATCTAGTGGCCTCTGTTAAAACGTTAAAGCCCTTCTTTTTCAGAGTATATAAGGCCTGTCGCACCGTGGTGAATGTGCTCATCCATGTAATCTCACAGAGATCTAATCTCCATGTTATCATTATGTGGCGAGCTACTGGTTTCCCTCCCATGATGCTCTGTGCAGCTCATAGTCAAACACTAACGCTGGCTGTGACATATGGCCTTTTGTGTGACTCAGAACAGTGCAGGTGTGACTCTGCCCTTTAAAATACTGCCATGTGAACATTTAACCATTAAAGGGAAATACGTAGATTTGTAGTGTTTTACAGCTAAATGGAAAAAAGCAACCAAGCTACACTATATGTGCGAAAACCACCTTAGAGTTTGATTTAAAAGAGCTGCAGTGCTATTTTCATACTTGTATTTTCTTTTTCCCCCATAGAGCCATCTTTGAAAGACAAAGTCCTCACGTAAGTAAATATTTTCTCACAGCTTTTTATAAAGTTAGAAGTCTCACATTATGCAGTTCAGTGACTGTTGCCCTTTCTGTTCACAGCAAAGTTGGCCTGAAGAAGTCTCCCCCTCCCTTCTCCATCAGCAGCACCATGAAGTGACCGACATGGCTGCAGTTTATTCTTTAAATCCACTGTGTGGAACAATCACCTCTTGTCTATCACTTTTCTCACACATCAAGTCTTATTTTCGTTCTGTATGATTTCTCTTCCTGTTTTTGATTTGCTGCTATAATTGAATTTACTTTCAGTGCTGAGGAGGGAATTCACCATGTTATTTCCACAGGCCTTCTATTTTTCTCAGGCTTCTGGACAACTTAGACTTTTAATTATATTTCCTTGAAAAAAGTCCCAGGGGGCATGGTGTATGCAAAGTTGTACTTTTGTGTTAATTTAATGTAACTGTATATAAGATTAAAATGTATTATGCACTCTAAAATAAATATTTACTTCCAATTTCCCCCTGTGAGGTTTGGCATATATGTGGCATTTCAAAATTATTGGGGTCTGATAATTTGTAAGATGTTCACACCCAAAAAAACATGTGCATCTTTGGCAGCAAAATTTCGAAGGTGGAGGCAGAATATCTCACCTCAACCACAGAAACCAGGCACATCAGTTTTCCTGTAAGCTGCACACGACTTCCTTCCAAACTACCATATCTACTGCCTCTAAATACTCTCGATGGTTAAATGTCTCACAGATTTCCTTTTATGAATCTTAAACAACATATTTTTTCGGTATAACATGTTTTTGTCTGATCGCAGCTACCAACAAACATGCCAGCTAAGGTCACGTTGAACTGTGGTTATCCAGATCATAACCAGACAAAAAAAAAGCCAGAAACAGAGGTTGTTTCTAGACACTAAGTGGTTTTAGAAACTTTTTTATTCCCCTCTTTATTTGTTGACTGTTTTACCGCCAGGAAGGTATAAGTGGCATCAAAAAGAGGATTGATGCACTTTGTAATAAAACAAATCTTTCTGTCTCTCTCCCTCTCTGTCTTAAAGTTCCCTCAGTTCTATGCTTTCCCATATTTTGTAATAAAGAAGTTTAAACTGGTTCCCATATCTAAAATGTATGTAATATTTCAAAACTATGAGTATAGTTAACTTAATATTTCAATTTTGCAATGTTCTTCTTTTTCATTTCTTTGCTTAATGATTAGTTTAAAGTTGTTCTGATTTGTACTTCGTAAAACATTTATATGTACAGTCTGTGTAAGCTCATTCTAGACTACTGGCTGTCACATATAAGTGAATAACAAATTGCCTTTTCAATTGGTGATGAAACAAGTTAATAGCTGACAAGTTTAACCAGGTTCAAACTTCATCATTAAAGGCCAGACTTTCATCTAGAATCCCCATTTCTGACCAAAGTCATCAAATGCCAGATTATTTGTAGCTACTAAAGATTATTCTGTCTGATTGTCCTGGAGTGATGTGTGCTCAGACTTATTCTGTCATCTCAGAAGATAATCATTTTCTCCCGACTTGAAATTGCAAATATTAAGTATTTACCAAATTGATGAACTGAGACCCTTTTGTGTGAGTATGTCTACTGTGTTTTATCACATGGAACAGCAAAAAAGCCAATCAGGAAGCAAGCTAGCTGATGCTAGAGGCAAACAAAACTATGGAAAGGAAGGAAAGTGAAAGGTGTAGAGTTGGACAGACTAAAGAAAATGGAAGTCCAAATAGTTGATTTGTGTCAAACAGGAGCGCCTTTACAGCCTAACTCGTAAATTATAGGAAACTGATAAAGAGAGGAACTGAACAGACACTACTAACTCCATGGGTGCCCTAGGAAAGATTACCACCAGCCACATTTTGCTTCAGTTCCTCATGATGTTGACCATCATGTTTGTTGTGTTTGATGACTTGACATTACAAGCTGAGAGAGAGTGGAGGCCCTGGTTGTTGGTATATGAGTGGGTTTGTGTTTGGTGTGCTACATCTCTCTCATTGTGGCATACTACACAAAACAAAACTCTTACATTTGTTAGTATTTATCTTCGTGTGGGGCTCTCACTGTTTCAAAATGGGTTGTGAATTTAAAAATCTTTGTGCACCAGGCCTCAGCTATGAGTTCTTTCCATGTTTAATCCTGAAAAACACACAAGAATGTGATGTTACAGCTAATATATGTGGTTAGAAAGAGTCAAATTATTATGTCCAAAACAGAACCTTAAAATGTGTTCAACACATTATTCAATATAGATATTGGACTAAATCACATTTCTGAAAGTTTGACAGACTTAGTGTGTCTTGCATTTAGAAAACTAAGGTTTACAATGAAGTGGATGCATGGTAGCTGCACCACATCCTTTTTGTTGGTTTACTACATTCGCTTTATGAGCCTCTGAAATCATGCAGCGAGCATAAGGTGCAGTACAAACCTGGTACCATTGTTGTGAAGGGCAAGGTGATGCCTTAGCTAATATGGTTGCAGAGGCAGCAAAGCTTTGAAAAATCACAGATTGATCAGGTATACGACTATCTGGACATTATCATTGTTACTGTACAGAAACTAACGTCTGACAAATTCTCATGGTCGATATTTGACCTTTAAAGCTAATGACAATACATTTTGTGCATCAGATGAACCAATTAATTTTAAAGTTGGTGACTTTTGTTGACTTTACCTGTGTTTGTAGGACATTAGACCTCATACATACACTACAAATGTTCTTACAATATTTAGTACTGAGAGGTGTAATTAGACACGATGAAGCATCCAAGACAGATGCACCTGGAGAAGACGAGAATGTCGGGAAGCAGGGATCCTCTAGAACAAAGCTTGGTGTATAGAAACATCAAATATGCAGTTTGATTGGCTTGGAGGAAGCTAGGTAACTGCCAACTGCCAGTGCTCATCTGATGTACATTGAACTTTATACAGGGGAATTTATTTCAGTTTTATGTGATGGTGCATTATTGTAGAATATTGTTTGTTCATACTTTGGTTTCAGAGGGTGTTAGTATTGTGTGGTATTTGACAGCTGATCAGCAACACTTGTGCTCGGGCCGATAAAGTGGAGTGTTTGTCATTTGGTATTTTGTTCCTCTGCTGTCCTTGTGGCTCTTCTTCACTTCTCTTTCAATTCATTGCTGGGAGCAGCGAAGATGCTACAAAATTATGCAAGCAAGGAAGTAGGCTGGATTCAATTATGAAATAAGAAAAATCCATTGAAAGATCGTTCCTTTGTGAAATGAGGGACTTTCTTCTCTCTTGATTGAGGTGATAATAAAAAAAACTCATAAAAACTACATAACTCTCCTACTGAATAAAAAGCCAATGATTGAAAATATTTTTAAGTTTTATACTTGACAGAGCCAGTCATTCCATAATTTAGAGGCCACAACATAAATGGCTCAATATTTTTTTATTTCTTTTGCCTGATCTGAGTTACAACAACAAGAAGCAGCTCTGCAAACATCAAATATCTTGGTGGAGTGTAGGCTTTTAAATGAATAAAAATGTTTAGAGGTGCAAATTCATTTAAAGATTTAATAACAAACAAGGAAATGTTGAAATGAATCCAGATAAAACAATGTGATAAACAGCCTGTTATGACTACAAGTTACTTTTGCCGTGTCTCGTATGTTAACAAATCCTTAAAAACAATCCTGGATCTGCATCAGGATTCAGATCACCAGTAAATCGAATGACTTCTTTGTGCTTTGACTATCATTACCTGAAGATTTCATCAAAGTCTGTTCTTAAGTTTCGAGTTTTCTTGGTCAAAAAAAAGACAGAAAAATGTTGTTTAAAACATTATCTCCTTATTGGAGCTAATTAGCAAAAATGTGTGCTCGGAAGCCAGTTTTAAAGCTTGAAAAGGTGTTCACTTGTTTTTTTGAAAACACTGGCCATGACAGTTTGCTTCATTTAACCCACAATGAACTGGAAACATTGGCTTGTGTCAAGAAATGAGTGGACATAATGGATTTAAATTTGTGAGCAGATCCTGTGGGTCTGCGTTAAATATTTACAAGCCAAACATCATGTGGAAGAAAGAACTCTTCTTTACATACTCATGCTATTTATGTGTCATCAGTCAAAGCCCTCCTCCCGTCCTGCATTTTGAACTGCACTTGGTGATCATGACATTCTCAAGAGATGTTACTCAACCAAAAGCTGTAAATAGGATGTTTCACTTGATAATGCTCCCCCGTGTCTCTGCTCTCATTGTGCAGTGGGATTTTTCAAACCGAGCTGGTGCCTGAAAGGGGAAGTGCATGTGTCTTTTTTAAGAGGCCTCGAAACCACTGCTCTGTTTTCTTGTTTTAGGGTTTTCCTTGTACCTGCTTGTGTTGTTGAGTCATAGTTTCTGTAATGTATATCATGTCGGATGTTTACACTGCTGGGTTTTTTGTTGAATGTATTGATATTCACAGGATATTCCAGTGACACATTTTCCTTTAATCTCCCACAGAATGCACATAAACTCATAATTATACATAGCCAATATTTTTTATAAATATGCTACACAGAAGATTCATCAATAAAAGGGCTAATTTTTGACAAGTGAATGAGAGTAAAATCATCTGTAAATGTCCCCAACTTTATTGAAGACATGTGAGTCATGATATATTCATGTTGATACTAGGGCTGGGTATTGATTCAGATTTTCTAGACCAAATCGATTCAATATTAAAAGGTCTCAAATCAATTCAATTTGATATTTATTCAGTCTGGGATATCTTGGTTAAAATAGTGCTGTAAATATAAAAAGTGACCTTTTGACCTGACACATCATTATAAATTGTTTTAACATGAACTAAACCCAAAGCAGTTACATTAATCATATTTTCATGATATGCATTAATGCCTATTCTGACTATTACTTGTTTTTTGTCCAACTCGCATTTTCCTTTGTACTTGTTAAATCTAAAATACTGTACCTCCAAACATCAGCTTTTAAACTTGCCAGTGGTGCCCATATAGTGCTTCCACCATGTTTGTTTGCAGTAACATCTCATGAGATCTTGTTCAGTAGAAAGCAACGCTAAACGCTGATCACACGAGACGAGCAGGGTTGATATCACAGGCTGCTTCTCTGCACATCCACAAAAAACTACCCAAGTTAAAAGGTCGATTTTGAATTCTATGGATCGATTATGTACCAGTTAAAGAAAAATCAATTTAAATCGATTAAATGGATTTTTTTTAACCCAGCCCTAGTTGATACCCCTTAAAATAACGTTTTTGGTGTGGCTATATTAAACAGTGAGAATGGGCTTATGTTTATAACACATGTGGTTAACAGTCACATTGAGTGTTATATACTAAATGTGTGTTCACTCAAAGCTGCTGTAAGTTTCTGATAAGTGCTTTCTTTAGTTCACAGTAAACTGCTCTCTGAAGTGCAGGTGATGTTGCTAAAGGGCCAGAAAATTATAATCTCAGAAGTTTGACATTTACTTAAAAGTTTTGTTGAGATTAAACATGAACCTCCTGCTCATGATAAATTTCTGAAAACGCTGAAAAAATTAAACAACTCATCTAAAATAATGAAGGACCTAGTATTAGATTGGTAGTACAAATGGTAAAGAAACAGTGTGGCAAATTTTACATGAACCTTTTTTGCATGACCAGAGTGTGCGCCAAAGTTTTTCCAAAGTTTGTCTGACTTTTGATCAAAGGAAAAACACAAGTAAACTTGTGGAGACATTTTGGAGTGATCACATCATGCAAAAAAACATGGATCTACCAATATGATCCTGAGACAGAACTGCTGCCATTAGAGAGCACCGTCATCACCAAGGATGGAAAAAGCACGACAATGCAAGTCCAAACTCAATGCCATGCAAATTGTTGTCTCTGACATGAAGAGGATCACTTTGGAGAAGTGGGTTCCAGAGGATTCAACAGTGAATTAGCACAATTACAAACAGGTTTGAGAAAAGTCTTAAGCAAAGGGCTACAGCTGTGGAGAAATTGTTTCATTTTCATCAAGACATCCCAGCTGACACTGTGCTCTCGGTTAAGTAGTATCTGTCCCAAAAACAAATCACAATGCTCGATTCCCCTCCCTGTTCTTCTGATGTAGCACTGTGTTACTCTTTCCTTTTCAAATGATCTGATGCGTCCTCAGAGAAACACATTTTGAGTCAGAAGTTAAGAAAAGATCTGAGACAACTGTCAGAGGAAGACCTGCTGCACTGTTGTGATCAGAGGAAGACCTGAATGCAGCATAGTGTTGATGCTGTACAAACATGGTGAGAAAGTTTTCTTTAAAAATAAATTGTACTATAGCATTAGTCGCGTTATTAATAGTCATACCTTGTTTCTCTCTTCACTGTATTTTTCTGCCAAAACAAAACCTAAAACTTTCCACAAATTCATCTGAAAACATGTTAGTGTGATTACTGCTGGAGAATCAAGTTTTCATGGAGGGGTTTCAAAATGCCCAGAGGCCTGTTACCAAATATTAGTTTCTCTGTGTTGTCCCCGACACAAGTTTCACTTCCGACAAACTGAACTAGTCAGATGCATGTACCCCATGTCAGAAGTGAGACAGGGTTGAGTAAGGTTCATGCTGTTGTGTTCATCAACTTTTAAGCCCCTGAGACTTCAACCAGCTAACATCTGTTGCTCAGAAGCAGTGCGGTTTAGCCTCTGTTTCCTTCCTTTGCACAATTATAACCTATCCCTGCTGCTCTCTTTGCCTTCGGTCTTTTTGCATTAGACCTGTAGGACTTCTCAAAGAAAGCTTCTGTCATATCTTGCACACATTTTGTCTTAAAAGAAGACAAGTGTTTCACTTAGACATTAATAAATAGCTTTATTTCATTCCACAGTGTGTTAGTCAGTTATCAGTTGTAAATCAGACAGAGAGAGACACACATTGTTCATGTTAAAGTCCTGTTTTCTCTCCTCAACGGGTAGCGGCGTCAGTGCTGTTAGCAGTGGGAAAGTCTCTTTCAGCTGTATAAAAGTTGATTCTAAGTCATCTACTATGACTGTGTCCATTTGTGTATTTTCAGGATAACTTGAAAAGGTTATCTTTTTGTTGTAAGAGTTCATACAGCTAGTATTGCTGCTCAATAGTCCATCTTCCCTACACACAGCTCTGTATTGTTTGATAACTTCTGTCCCATAAAGTCGTTGTTGATGACACCATGTGCACTGGCCTGCTCCAGAGCAGATGCAGGACTGAGGCACAGCCCTGTAGCCTGTGACCACTTCAGCCAAGTCGGGAAGTTTAAAGTCATCTTTTTTGTCACAGACTTGTATTTGAACACTGGAGTGGCATTGGCTTCGATAATCACCTCCAGATACCACTTCCTTCAGAAGCCCATTGTCCTGCCCCTCCAGATTCAAAGAAGAATCAAACCGGCAGCCCGGTCCAAACCCACTGTCCTGCCTCTTGGATACAGCATCTGTATTTGTCTTTTCATCCTTCAGACTGCTTTCCGTCTGACTGCTACTCGTGCTGTCTGATCCCCCCAAGCTCCCACAGCCACTGTCCTCTTGTCTTGATGGCTGACTTCCCCCGCTGTTTGTGGTGGAGCTGGACTCCATGCTGACTCCACTGTCCGTGCTTGTCCTTCTGTCTTCCTCTCCACTGTCCTCTGTCAAAGCAGGATGTGTCTCTGGGATTTTGACACAGCTTTTAATTTCAGTTCTGTAGTTGGACAGGAACCATCCTTTGTCTGTCACAACCTCCATTGTTCCCTCTGTGACAGAGAGTGGAAGCCACCCACTAATGGGGGATTTCTAAAAGACAACAGGGAGACAGATTTCAGGTAGTTGTCTTGCTGTGTAATGCCCCAACTGGGAGCAAAATGTGCTAAAATCAGCCTCTCATCTCAGCATCTGTAAAATAATACCAGTGTTTTGTTGTTCAATGGACTTACCAGCGCTGCCGGTGTTTTCACTGAACGTGTGAGGTAACAATACAGAAGAGCACCAATGATGAGAAAAAGGGCCAGTGCTCCCATGACAGAAAAGGATGAAACAGCAATTATGAACCACTCTGAAGGAACAAAAACAGGGAGAAAGACAGGGTGAGCAGGTTGGATATCAGGAAGAGACTTCAATCGTACCTGTGTCTTATGTAGTAAATCTTAATCTCTCATGAACCTAAGTTATAATGCAGTAGTTCAAATAGGGATGGGAAGTAAGAGCCGATTAGACAGCTCCAGCGAGTTCGAGGATTCAAAATTATTTCTGTTTGACAATTCTCTCATCGGTGCCTCCCTGTTGATATAATTGTATTGCAAAGCAGTTATTTCATGCTGTTGCAAAAGGCAAGCGACCTGAATGACAAGAAAGGGGAAAGGCTTTAATGGCAACAGAGGAAGTGGCCCTGAGTGTGGTTCAGTTTTATATGAAATGACACCAACAGTGTCATGTGCAGTGGCTGTGGGATTTAAGCAAGGAGGAATCAGCAGTAACATTGCAAAATTAAAGTAGAATAGCTTTTAATATCTGGATAACAACCTGTTTGATGTTGGTGACACAGAAAATCTGTAAAGTTTTTTGGATCTATGGACAGAATAGAAATGGTATAGATCAGGAGATTTCAAAGTGTGGAAAAGTGAGCCTCCCCTGTCAGTCATATTTTTCAATATAACCAATGACTCTTTGCAGATAACAGGCTGTAACCGTGAAGTTTTGGTCACAAATTGAAAAACTTTAAATAACAGTAGTTGTCGGCCAACAACCCCTTTTCTCTGTTTACTCCAAAACAGTTTCATTAAATGTATTTTTAATATGTATATGCAAATATTTGATATCTGCTCTGTAAATAGTAACATTTTGTTGAGCATAACATTTTAGGGGTTTTAGATAGATGCTATTATTTCCCATACTTAATTTCAGAAAGGAGAGAAATAGCCTTCTCTCTGGCTAACGGCTTAAAATAAGATAGGAAGTCTGAGTGTCTGCCACCAAAAAACTATCCTCAATGAGAAGAACACTTTGCACTGAAACACAAAAGTGGAGAAAAATGGCCCATTGACGTAATTTGGGTTAATTTTAAGTAGAATTAATAAGAAAACTGAAAGACTTGTGTTTTGTGAGCTCTAGAGGTTGCAGGCAGGTATTCCTGCACTTGACAGATCATACTAATACTACTTCATACTATCATTTATTTTATTGTATTTATGCTAACTTAGAATTCAATGGGTGCAGCAGGTAGTGCATATGCCTCACAGCAAGAAGGTTGCTAGTTTGAGCCCCATGTTGGTCATGGCCTTTCTGTGTGGAGCTAAATGGGCATTCCAAATTTCCCTAAGATGTGAGTGTATCTGGTTGTCTGTCTCTCAGTGTGGCCCTGCGATTGGCTTGCGACCGGTTCAAGGTGAACCCCACATCCTGGGGCCACTTTCAGTCTTTATTGATGAAGCCAACAAGTAAATTTCAGATATCACAAATTCATTAACAAGAGGAAATTTAACTTAAATGGCTGTGAAGTTCTTTAGAAGCTGTGGCAGTTATTTTTTTCTGTAAATTCATTTATAGGCATTTTTTTAGAGCACTTGTGAAATAAAACAAATATCGGTAAAACATTCTTTAATAACCACTGGCATCTTTGTTAAGTGCATTGAAAAAGTAGCTTAAATAGCTTGTATTTTACTTCATGTTTAAATATTTGAGTTTAAATGTGTGAATATTGATAAAATAACAGCTTATTAAAGTTTTTTTTATCTGTTCCTTTTATTAAAATCTGAGTTTGTACTATTGTATCCTACAATTTTTAAACAAAATTGCCCTTTTACAGTTAAACAAGACAATGTGGCCCTCTTGTTAACCAAAGTTTCCCATCCCTGATCTTCATGGATTGACAGTCCCTGATTACTGCTCTGTGTTGAAGCCTCTCAGCTGTTCTTTGTTTGATCTTGTTTGTTTTTTTGTTTACCTTGCTCTGGTAGATGCAGACACTGTTTATGGGACATGGCGCTGCCGTGAAGAGCTCCTCTGCCCTCCACCTTGATGCTGACACAGTACTCCCTCCCCCAGTACAGAGAAGTAAAAGTTGTTCCTCTCTCTTCCTCCTCAGCGTCATCCTTCAGGTAAGCTGTTGTAGTCTGTGGGAAGAAATCTAGGTCAGGACATGTCACAGCATTTTACAATGAGCTCATACTGCATATTAACGCACTGTTCCCTTACACCTTCCTCTGTTGCCTACCTTATTTTCCCCCCCTATCTCCTCCAGGAGGATGGTGTAGATGACTCCATACGGAAAGAGTTTTCTCAGAACGGGTTTCTGATGAATATAAATTTTGAGAGTGCTGGAGGTAGCGAACAAAGTGAAGGAAGGAGGGCTCAGTCCACCTGTGGGGCACACGTGGGGTAAGAAAAACTGCAAGCTATACTGACTTGTACATGTTATTTCACTGAAAAATAAAACTTACTGTCATTGGGGTAAAAATTTTTTATTGTCCAAGCAGATTCACCATCTTCTGTAACCTGTTGGACTTTGACCTTGTAGCGATCACGGTAGTCATTTATGAGGCTGCTGAGGTCACAAAAGTTCCTTGTGATTCCTGTGCAGCCTTTAACTGGAGCCCACTCACCGACGTAACTGTGGACAGAAAACAGTGGTCACAAAGTGGCAGGAGAATAGTAGAGGGATGACAGACACTGAAGTAAATCAGGCATTTTAGTATAAAATAGACTCGAGACCCAGGTGAATGAGTCCATGTTGGCACTTTAGCAATGAAGCAAAATAGTTGAGAAGGCTGGAAAACAAATCACTTTGAATGTCTTTTGTTATCATTTATATTTCCAGGAACATACTTGGCCATTTGAACGTTGTATTTGGCATCGAGGGGCCAGTCCAAATGGTCATCCCAAACAGCCACCACCTCACCATCCATCATAGTTAGCACCAAGTTTTTAGGTTTCGAGATACTTAGTCCTGTCACACACCAAAAAAGAGAAATAAAACTTATTTAAAGATCATTTCAATCACATATGTTTCATATTTTATCAAGTTAAGGCAAAGCTTTATTAATCCCTGATGTTGTATTCCATTTATTACACCCTGGTAGACCTGGGGTTTTCAAACTTCTGATGTTGAAGGCACACCAATTGGGATAGGACAAAAGCAGTAATGTCAGGTCATTTGAAGATAACGATAATTAAAACAGTTTTAGGTAAGATGGATAATCAAACTGAAAGCACCTCAATAGAAAATGTTTTTGTTTAATTGCAATAACAAACAAACAATACAAACAGAGACTAAGACATATAACAAGACAGGTTACATAGCATAAAAGCAGAGTGGTTTTACCAATGGACAAAACGTAATGAGGAACCAAACAAAAATAAAATAAAGAAATAAATAAAATAGAAATATAAAAAAGGAGTGGGCTGTTTTTATGTGTATGATTAAACAAAACTAATAATAGAAAATGATGTTGATTGATAAGCGAAAACATGACGTCTGCTGACATCTATTTGATGTAACAACACATGATTGTATAAAGTCCCCACCACACCTGACCTTGTCTCAACTCCCCCGTTTGAGAACTACTTTGCTAGAAGCTGTAAGGGGTGTGATGCCCTGCTTAATGGCTCTGTGGTATTACCTAAAACAGCACCTCTCCAGTCACCATGCACTTCCAGTAATGCTTCCCCCGGGTCTCAGACTTGGGACTTTTTACCTCCTACCCCGATTCTTTGCTTAATGAGCTACTGCAGTTAGACCTCCGTTAAGGCTGTGTGAGAGGTCGTTTGCACTATTCTGATGTCAGAGTGTTCAGAAAAAACATCCACACATCATAAGCTTGTGCAATAAGGGATTTTTTCCACACTTATACTCAAAGCATGTGGTTGAGTTGGAAAAAAGAAGTTGACATAACAGTGTGAACTTGCTATGGGATCTAAAATCTTACAGATATTTTTTTTTTTAATGAAATAGAAATCTGCCAAATTTCCACTGCAACCACTAAAACAGGAATAACTGTGATAGGCACTTGATAAATCTCTCTTTTCTGCTCATTCTCTCATAACAAAAGCCATAATGTGGTTAAAGAAACAGCTAAGACTTAATAGATGGAGATATTTTTAACCCATAGTTTTACAAATATAAAAGACATATTCAAATCCATAATAATAAAATTAGATTATTTTCTTCAGAAATGCAGATGTTTTGACATTTAGAATAATTCAGTATTTAAGATTGACTTAACACATCCCACATAAACAGACATTTGTCTTGGATGCTGCCATAAAATGAACACAACTAACATCATACTGATTAAACCTAAAGCCTTAAAAACAACAAAAAAATCCAGACAACGTTAAGAGGACTAATTGGACAAGAAACAGAATATTATATCAAGACACAAAAATACTGTACATCATAGCTCAATGCCGATGTAGTTAATCAGCCATTATTAAAAAGACAGTTTAACAAAAGCACAACAGTTTAGGGTTTATGAAGTAGTAATTACCTGACACACAGGTCATGCAGGTCATCATGACGGTGATCAATACAGCCTTTATTCCAGCCATTTCTGGTATTTGCTGGATGTGATCAGTCATTAATAATCCACATAGACGCCTCCTAGTGTCGTCCTATTCCAATTAACAGCAAGCCGGATCTATCTTTACAAACATTTTTCCCTCTTAACACCTCTGTGTCATCTTCAGGCTGACATCGCTAAGATGATGAATGTTTACTAGCCTGGAGCAGCTGTTCCCTCTGATGTGACCTCCTCTCATCTGGTAGAAACAAAATGAAGCAGCATGATTTCCCCTATGTCTGACTTTACATACTTCTCTTCTCACTCACTCTGCCACCCTCCCTCTCACATGACGCGCTTCCTGTTGCTACTTGATCACTGACATGCCAGTAGTTCGTTCTCTCTAATCAAAACTTTTCCTTCCTCTTTCGCCCGTTCTTTTCCCCTTTTCTGCGCTTTCAGCAACTTTGTGATGTACAGTCAACTGCCGAGAGCGTTTTTAGAGGCAGAGAAAAAAACTTTACACGGTAGAAAAGTGGAAGCTCTGAGGGATTCCCCTTCAGGTTGCTTTCATTGTCAGGAGATGAAAGTAGCACATCAGACTGGAAAAAAAAACATCCTGGTCCAAAAGGAGATAAGTCTTTTTTCATGCCAGCTTAATTGGTATGTCTACACCTAAATAAAACAAACATGTTTTGCTCTTTTAGTCAGTGGAAAGTCTTAGAACTTGTTAGATTGCAGGGGGTTTCTCCAAAGAAAAGTGGTGAACATGACTGTGAGAAGTAAATGTCAACTAAAAATAATTACTCAGAATCGCCAAAATAGGTTGAATTCTGGGGAAGTTGGGACATTGTGTGAAGCTTAAATAAAAATAGGAAACAATGATGCAATTCCTTTTTGACCCATCATCAATGGACACACTACAAATACAAGATATTTCATGTTCACACTGGGAAACTTCATTGTTCTTTAACAAATACTCTCTTTTTAAACTTTTCACCATCAACCTTTTAGGGGTGGGTATCGATTCAGATTTTCTGGATCAATTCGATTCAATATTACAAGGTCTCAAATCGATTCAATTCACGATTCAATTTGATATTTATTCAGTCTGGGATATCTTAGTTAAAATAATGCTGTAAATTTGGTGACCTTTTGACCTGGTACATCATTAAAATTGTTTGAACATGAAGAACTAAACCCAAAGCAGTTACATTAATCATATTTTAATGCATATATGCGTTAATGCATATTCTGCATACTACTTGTTTTTTGTCCAACTCGCATTTTCTTTTGTACTTGTTAAATCTAAAATACTGTACATCCAAACATCAGCTTTTAAAGCTGCCAGTGGTGCCCATATCGTGCTTCCACCATGTTTGTTTGCAGTAACATCTCATGAGATCTTGTTCAGTAGAAAGCAACGCTAAACGCCGATCACACGAGACTAGCAGGGTTGATACCACAGGCTGCTCCTCTGCACGTCCAAAGAAGAAAAAACTACTCAAGTTAAAAGATTGATCTTTGGATTTTATGGATCGATTATGAGCCAGTTAAGGAAAATCGATTTAAATCGTTTTTTTTAACCCAGCCCTACAGCCTGTCCCAAACAGCTGGGACAGCGTCGTGTTTCCCACTGTTACATCCCCTTTCCTTTAACAACACTCTGTAAGCATTTGAGAACCGAGGACACGAATCGTTGAAGCTGTTTTAAGTACAATTCTTTTCCATTCTTGCTTGATGTACGACTTCACCTGTTCAACAGTCTGGTGTCTTTATTGCCACATTCTGCGCCACACATTTTTTAGTGGGAGACAGATCTGTAGTGATGTTGCAGAATGTGGCTTGACATTGTATTGCTGAAAGGGACTTTACTGAAAGAAGTGAAAAATATGTTCCTCCAAAACCTGTATCTCTCATTCAGCTTTCGCAGATGTGCAGGTTACCCATGCCATAGACACTAACCAACCCCCATACCATAACAGATGCTGACGTTTGACTGAGTGTTTTGGGGGCTTAGCTTGTTCACCTGTGGAATGTTTCTGACAGGGGCTTTTTAACATAAGATAAATAAGATATTCCTTTATTAGTCCCAAAGGGGGAAATTCCAAGTTTACAGCAGCCTTACAATACATAGAAGAAATGTAAAAAAGATACTAACAAATGAAAATAAAGTAATATATACATATATGTGGTATTTACAGTGGTTATGTATATGAACATTCCTCAACTTTCACAGTCTCTTGTTTCCCCTGTCTCATCTATTTTTGGAGCATCTTACAGAAATCAAATCACCAAGAGTATTTGCCAAAAAAACAATAAAGTTTATAAGTTTGACCATGAAATATTTTGACTTTGTGGTCTATAAATTCTTTATAGGTCCAAAGAGATTTTCAAATTATTGTTATTTGTTTTACACAATATCCCAAAGTCATTGCAATACTGGGTAAGTATTGCATCCCCAAAAGTTTTGGCCATGGGCCATCCAATGTTGTTTAATAACAAATCAGAGACAGTCTCTTGCATAATGTCTAAATCATTGCACCAACAACTGTGCCCACAAGCAAGTCTAGGAGTGCCTTGGAAATTCGTATGTGTCATTTGTTGTGGAAGCAGCCGCAGGGCAAGTAATGAGTATGTTTTTAACTCATTCAGTAAATTATGTGCTCTAAGTTCTGTGTTTGTTCCTGCAGATTTAGTATCTTTAGAAATACTTAAGGATATGGCAATAAAAAAAAAATATATAAGCATTTTGTTTACTCTAATCATTTTTTGTGATTTTACTTTTCCATTAATGCTTGTGTGATATGAAGTTAACAAACTGGAATATAATAGGTTAAAGTTCTGAAAAATAAATACATATTTTTACCTCCACCAAGGAGGTTATGTTTTCGGGAGAGTTTGTCCGTCTGTCCATCCGTCTGTCCGTCTGTCTGTGAACAAAATAACTCAAAAAGTTATGGATGGATTTGGATGAAATTTTCAGGAAATGTTCAGCATAGGAAAAGGAAGAACTGATTCGATTTTGGTGTTGATCCGGATCAGCGTCTGGCCGCCATGACGAAAAATGTGATTTTTGTGAATAACTACTGAACTAAAATAGAAATCACTATGAATCCACTTGCTAATGGTATGTTTTCATGGTCAAGGAATCTAAATATTTTGATGAAATAAAGGTAGGACTAATATTTATGGTGAAAATCACAATATGGGTGAGGACTGTGGCGCTGGCGGAGGTCTGCGCTCTCCGAGTGCTTTTCTAGTTTAATCTACAACCCGCTGATGTTGGTTGGAATATCTGATGTTGCAACAGTGAGAGCGTGGAAATCGTTGTGAAGCTGTAATATTAATTGCCACTTTATCAAATTATCAATTGATCAAACTTTTCATACAAAAAAAACATTGCACAAAGTGTTGTACATTAAAGAACACAAGCAGTTAAATGTCAGGAGGCACAAACCAATATACAAAACCCCAGCAAACCTCCCACCCCACCTTTAACAGACGACTGAGGAAATGCTATTTTGAATTAAAAATGAGGAAGCACAGGAGCTAAGACTGTACTGATAAAACCACAATAAGATATAGCATAGGCAATAAAGCACTAAAAGCTGATTAAAATAAATCTGTTTTTAGAACCAAACAATAAAAGAAAAATAAAAAGTGGAAAATCACAAAATAGTAAGTCTGAAACTCAGTAAAGCACGTATAATGCAGATTAAGAGAGTAAAACAAAAATCAGATTAAAGCCAGATTTAAAAGGTTGGTCTTGACTGTTTCTCAAAATCTGCCCATTTTTGGTGCTTCGTGTGTTATGCGGGACTTTTTTCTCTATGATGACATTAAACATCAGAAGGCGTCAAAGTTCATTAGCAGTTTAACACTGACCTTTACCAGAGTGTGAATGCCTGAAGGATGTTACTAAATATGTTGTCTGTGTGGGTAATAACTATTTTAGCTTGTAAAGATGTCTAATAAATGCTTTAACTGCCACTAGAGGGTTAAACAGAAATGCATCTTTTTGAAGGTATTTGTTAGTATATTTAAAGCACTTTTTTTGCTGCAGCCAGTTTTTGGAAACCATGTGCTATGTGTAACTTTTTTTAAGGGGATGTAAGGCTTAATATGTGTTTTAGAACAAAAGCAAAACTTGAGATCAAAACGGAAGACAGCAATCAGTCTTTAATCACAATTTAATAAACATTAGAGATATGAAGTTTCTGAATAACTCATGCAGTTTGTCATCAGTCTTGTCTGCACATTATCACACAAAATTTAAGATTTCTTTGGGACTTCAGTGCAATTAAATGTCAGTTAACCCCCCTGTTGATGAAAGCGTCATTGTGAGAGTTATGACCTTTGAAAAGAAACAGCAGGAAGCAATATCTCACTTCACATAGGTTTTGTCAACCACAGAGACATTCTGAGCCCCCCTCACTTCAGTTTCGAGCTTGTTTCATTGTATTTAATAACCAACAAAGTGTTTTAAAGGAGGGAAAGTTAGTTTGTCCTCTACTTGTTCTTGACGTTTTATGCAAAACTTTAAAAAAAAAACTTAAATTATATCACCTAGTGTTGAACACAACTGTACTGAGCATGAAGGGATATTTACTGTTAAATTAACCAAAAATTAACACTCATCATTTCTGCTCAGAATGCATATTTGTCAGTTTTGACCCAAATCATTTGTAACTTTGCAGTGCAGATGGATCAACCTGGTATAATCAGGCAGATCTATCCTGCCAACCTCTAACCTGAAACAATTTGAGAGCGGGACGACCCGAGCTACTTCCTTTACTGCAGGAGGAGGTGGGAGCTACTACTCGCACAGAGATTAGCATTGATGCTGTCAGCTTCAATAGCAGCTTTATTAGAACTTTTTCTTTATTAAATAAAAACAAATAACAACACTCTGCTTTTTTATGAAGTGGCTTATGTTCTGTCCTTTATAGCATGGCAGCTGCGCCCAACTACTACATTATCTGACTGGCTTGTTATTAATGTGATCGACATAAGGATCGTCTAATCAGCAGTCGTATATGATTTTGAAAGGTTCTGCTTATTCCCAAACACGTTCTATGGGCTCTTTCCCAGATGGACTGGTGAAATAAATATTGATTGTTCCATCTGGTTTATCAGGTTTGGTAATCTGGGCCCTAAATACATTTATGTCCTCATGGACCTTTGTCTCATCGGTTAAGTTCGAACTATTACTAAATACATGCTGAAAGAGTTTTTGGTACTTTTAATTTTTCCTAGTGTCTTTATTTTTTTTCTTTTTGGCTTTTGATTCAGGGTGTTGTAAACATCTCAAAAAGTCCTCAAGTTATTTTCTTTAAAGTTCGTCAACATGTCCGCCTGAATTTAAGGATAAAGTGATCAGATTTTGAGAGTCATAGGTCATGAAGACTTGAGTTCATC
The DNA here is from genome assembly GCA_036419115.1 of Scarus forsteni. Lineage (NCBI taxonomy): Eukaryota > Metazoa > Chordata > Actinopteri > Labriformes > Labridae > Scarus > Scarus forsteni. The sequence goes on from JAZDUH010000270.1 coordinate 12,295,050, forward strand.
CTTTGCTTATAAACACAGTTTCTAAAGAACACCTGACTGGATTTCCATCCCACTTCACACAAATATCCATCCAGACTGAAGAATTAACTTTAAAGATTTTGTGAGTCAGAGCTCATGGTCGTCATGCCTTGCTGCCTCTGAATTTTTGGTGCAATATTGAAACGCATAATTGCATGAGCAAACATGTGCAATGGGCATCATGCAATATTATGTTCAGTCTGGCACTTTAGAATCTTTGGCAATCAGTAATGTGCAATGCAACAGGCACTTTATATTTCTGTGCAATATTGGGCAATGTGCAATATAACAAGGCCTGAACTCACAGTGCACTCCAGCACTTTATTATACATTGTGGATAATTCCCATGGTCCCCTAACCCTCAGCCCGTTTTTTTTATTTGAACTGTATGTTTTTTATGTTGTCTATATATTAGGGCTGGACAATGAATAGGATTTTGATCGTGATTTCAATTTTGCCATCTGACAATCATAAAAACATCATAATCGAAGAAAAACGATTAATATGCCACACAGTGTGGTGTGCCGTGTATGCAAGTTCCTGCGCTTCATAGTGCTTCTGTGTTCCAGGTGCAGCCACAGCGAGTGTGTGTGACTTATGTGGATCAATAATACTGTATGTGCCACTCACTGGTTCTTTAAAGTTGTGTTTAAATCAAAACTAAAGCTTTTGAATAAATTAGTAATTGTGTATATTAATTGTGATTTCAATATCACTTAGAATAATCGGGATTCTTATTTTTACTGTAATTGTCCAGCCCTACTATATATGCTGCTTGTCTTTTAATTTGCTCTGTGTGTTTAATGCCTATCATTAATGCTTGGTTTTGTTTTATGTGTTGACACCAACCTGCTAAAGGAACTGGGGCTGGAAAGTAGCCACTTGACTATAATCCCATTTATGTACATTTAAGTGTTTTAATGCATATTGTCCCATTGTTTTTTAATAAATAACTCTCAAATAAATCTCAAATGTGATATCTCATGAACACTTTAAAGGATTTTTGTTAAACATTGCACAAAAATTTGTTTTGACTAGTGTGTCTTCTGGCCAGATATTTGAGGCCATGACTCAGATGTCAAGGCCATGTTATTAAAAATTTTAATCTTACTTTTGAAGTTAATATTGTGACTAACATAAATAGAATACATGTAGGGGTTTTCTTTTGAGTTTGCACATACAGTAAGTCCACCATGACAAAGCAAAAGACTAATAAGCAGTCAGAACACTACTTCCTGATAATTGTTTCTTATTAGTTGCTGACATGTCCTGTTGTGTGCTTGTTGAGTTAAGGTTCATTTTTACACTGCCCCCTCCTGGTTAGAAGAGAGAACCTCTAGCAAGTCCAATTGCCCCTTTCAACAAAGAATTGGATAAGAGAGAGGTACAATCTTTCAGTTTTTATTGATCCTTATATCATATTTGGTCAAAATAAAATATGTGAATAAAGTAGTTTATCTTATTCAGTACATGATGCTTCACAGAACAGTGTCACAAAGTTCTTTCCTGACATTTAATTAATAGTTATAATGAAAAACTAGACATGCTCAGAGATCATAAATCTCTGCAAAGGGCGAGTTGTTGCCCAAAACATGGAAAACTGCCTCTTGCAATGTCAACAAATCCTTGAAAAGTTCCTGGATCCACATCACCTCCAAATGTAATCACTTCTTCAATGTGTCGTCATGAACATTCCCTGAAAGTGTAATCAAACTCTTCAAGAACTTATTGAGTTATTAGCAAAAATGTGAAAACTGATTGCTGCCACTGTGCAGGACTTTGGCTTGCTCGAGGCCCGTAGCAGTGAATATGAGTGCCTATTAAGGAACTTGCAAGCTTTATCCTGTGAGGGGATATCAGTTGACGAACTCTAGCTGGGATATGGTGCCACTGAAAGCTTTGTAATTAACCTATTCATGGATTTAAACTACCGATAAAACTATGTTGGCTGGACAGTGTTTACAGTGTTTAACTTTTCCTTGACAAAGCCCCCGTGTTGAGAACTATTTTGTGATGCAACACAGGCCTACATATCCTTCCACCAGTGACTCCCCTCATTACATCAGGCTGCAATGCTGAAGTGGGTCAGCCAGCGCAACGCACTGGAGCACAAACCGATGTAAGTCTAAAGGTAAATGCCAACATTTTTTTCTTTTTGTGGCTTGCCTCACTCCGAAGTCCATGGCTAGTATGAATGTGCTTATAACTAAACAAAGCACATCAACGGTGGTTTGCATTTTTATTTCTTTCAAAAATTACCTGAAGTGCTAATCTTAGTTCAAAAAAAGATTATGTCACATAACACTGTAAAATGAGTCCCAACAAGCACACACAACAGTTAGGAGTCGCTGAAGAATTTATCTGATGACTGTAGGCAAAGGCAGGTGAACAACACACTATTGGCCCTTTTCCACTAGCACACCTTGGCCCTACTCTACTCGGCCCTACTCGATTTGCAGCGTGTTTCCACTAGCCTTGTACCTTCTAAAAGAAGCTAGTTTTAGTACCTACTCTGCTCTGGTTCCGAGCGAGCAGAGTCGATACTAAAAGATGACGTCACCGACTGCCGGCTACTGATTAGTCAGACAATGTCGTCATTGATGAGTCATGAGCGCGACAACCTAGCATGCTAGCGGTAGCTACCGTTAGCTTACCCTCATACGTCTTTTCTTTGCAGCTCGATTGCTCTCGTCCTCGGCTTCATTCTGTTGTATAGCTTCCAAAACTCTCCTGTGCTTCCCAAGGGGTATTTCTTCTTACCACCTGCAGCCTTCTCATGCTTTCCTTTTTTACTCGGTTTGTGACAAAAAGCCACAGATTGATGTGTCGCGCTCAAAATGACGTCACTGCATAGCCGCTCAGCGACACTGCACCCCGTTGGGCAGGCAACTGGGGCTAATGAAAAGCAGCACAAGGCCAGTAGAGTAGAGCCGGGTAGAGTCGAGTAGAGTAGAGGAGGGCTAATGGAAAAGGGTCATATGACTCCCAGTGTTTGAGCTAAGCTAATCAGTGGTGGGCAAGCTTTGCCTGTGTCTTTCTTGTTACTGCACACACAGTGAAAAGTCTGGATCTATCTGCTTGTCATGGACTCAGCAAGACAAGAAAACAAGAAAAAATGTTGGCTCATCGCTTTGAATGTGCTATAAAAATCAAGTGGGTTGGATTATACCACTATTTTAGTTGGTTTTGTTACAACTGTAAACAGTTTGAGATATCAGTAATTTTTTTTTCAATTTTCAGTTAATTGTATCAGTTATCTCTACTGATATTAACCTCAAACTGAACTTATTTTTCTCTTTTTTGAACAGCAGCTCCGGGATAAATGTCAAAACACAATGCTGGGGCCGTTTGGTGACTGGAAAAGCACCGTGATGGTGAGTTCGTCATTTTCATGCCCTTTTTTTCTTTTAGCTTATGCCGAGCAATCATTGTTTGTTATATTAAATGATCAAAACCTCCTGTCGCTTCTTGGAAAGGCTTTTCTCCTAAGTCATCCATGCGCTTAGTTTCCCCTTCTGGCTCACACCTCCTCCTCACATGTGACTGTTCAGGTTTTGGTTCCTTATGCATGTAAACACAGGATGGACACACATACAGAATAAAACCCACAGAACAGTGTGTTGGCGGGGCATTTATGATTTCAGTCGCATAGATTGAAACAGAAGCTCTGAGTCAGTCTGAGCTGTTGTGAAACCTGCTTTCCCTTCTTTGAAATTCATTTGACGCTTCTTATAAACAAAATATTGCCCAGTGACAACGACTTTAGGCCTAAAACATCTGTTGAGGCAGAACAGCCTTGTGGTGTTCAGATATTTAACTGTTTTTCAAATAACTACATGATTTGAAGTATCTACTAAAATGTGTGATTGATCTACTTTGTGTGTTGTGAACAAGAAACAGAACAGGAATCTCGCCACAAGAGGTTCTTAACCAGTTAATATCTAGGACACTGCAGTTCTGTGGTATGTGCTTCAGACCTCAAGGCTACTATGATGTCCTATATTCCCTAATTATGTTATTACTATTCTTAAATTGATCAGTAAAATGAGCTACCACTATGCAATTGTTCTTACATTAACCATTTTGCTTGGAAATCGGGGACACAGCAAAGCAGCCACGTAGCATCGCTTGATTCTACATAGGTGTCACAGGTCAGCCATTACACTACAAGCAGGAGTAAATAAGTGGAGTGGGTCTTAGGAGAATCAGCTGATGAATAGTCAGAGGAACATGTGGACTGAAACAAGAGGAGAAGCTTGTGAGCATGATGAGAAAACTGCAAGCCAAAGTGAGATGGGAGACAATGTGGTTAACAGCCAAGTTTCACATCCAAAAAATAAACGTTAGCATTATAGGTCAGAGACTTTCTGTTCACACTTTGGCAGCACCACCCACAGTGAGTGAAAACATGTATAAACCCAAGACAGATCCATCTCTGGCTTCGCTTCCTGGATACAGCTGAGTATCTATGTGTTTCATGAGTGTTTCCTCATAGTTCTTACAGACTTTTTTTGTGTGTTAACGTGTAAATTAGCCATTTCAGGCTCCTACTGTTGACTGCTGACTTTTTATCTCATACACAGAGTGAGGAGACGTGTGAAGCACACTTAAGGGCATATAAAACTTATACAGGCTTAAAGGGATAGTTCTGGACTTTTAAGTGAGGTTGCTTGAGGCCAATGGCAGCAGTAAATATTATTGCCAATAAAGCAACTGGCCAGCTCCGCCCCTGTGGGGGATAGCCTGGTATGGACACTAGGCCAGTGGTTCTCAGCTGGTGAATTGTGACCCAAGAGCTTGTGAGCATAATGATCACACTGCAAGCCAAAGTGAGATGGGAGAAAATTTGGTTAACAGCCAAGTTTTGCATCCAAAATATTAAAAGTAGGGTTGTGACCTATAAGTGGGTCTCAGAAGCTTTTCCAGTGGGTAGCAAAGCCTTTGCCTGGACATTGAATCATCTGCTTATTCTTAAGGGGAATTTTTATGTTGTAGAAGGCAGTCAATTCACACTCCTCATTATAGCTCGCAATAATACCCTACAATGCTAATTGACACATGTTTCAATAGAAATGTGTTTGTTGTATATTCAGTGAGGAGATATTCAGCTAGAGAAACTTGTTTTCAAGATTTTTTTCAAATAACTTCTCAGTAGCTGGTCGCCATGAAGACGGCCTTAGTTGCTGACATGGCGTTGAGCCTCTATTCATACATCTCAGTAGCTGGACTTTTTAATTTCATGTTTGTGCAATAAAGCCCTGTTTAGTCTGTTAATAAAGGTTGAAGTTACAGAAGTGATTTGTGTAATGTGCCAGTCAAATTTTTAATAGCTTGTTTGGTTCTAATGAGTGAATATTATTAATCCAGAGCTGTTCAATATACAGTATATATCCACTGATGCAGAATTATCACAGCTAAACTTAGATTTATAGTCTTGAAACTTTGTGTCCATAACATGCACTTTTTGTTGGTAATCAAATTGCAGGTAATTGAATGTAAACATGTTTATTTTCCCTCTCTAACATTACCCAATGCAGGTTATTTTGGTTTCTCATTAACCTTTTTATGTTGGCATAAAAAAAGGTGCATAAAATAAAGGTGCTTTACACAGCAACTCACACTTACCATTCACACCCATTCGCACACTGATGGTTTCTGAGTTTCTATGTTAGTTATCTATCAGTATCACCTAACACATTCACACCTTTTCATGCCATTTTAAACTCCACTGACACAGCAGCGGAAGCAACTTGGGGTTAAGTGTGACACATCACCAGGTGTAGCCTGGAGCATCCTCTCATTCACTGACCAAGCGCGCTATCGCACTGCACCACAGAGAGCTTTGTAAATACCCCAATTTTAGGGTTAAACTACACAAAAAGTGCAGTGGCCCGAAACACACTTATTTCCTATAATCAGCTGTTCAGAGTGCTGCAGTATGTAAGTTAGTGGTCACTAGAGAAAGACTGATACAGGTCTAACTCTCCTGAATATTCAGAGGATGATCCCCTCTTGTTTTTCATCGCACACGCAGAAACAGTTAGAAGAAATGGTCACAATACCATTATCAGTTGTTTGACTTTGATCTTCACTGAGTTTGGCTTTTTGTTCTTGTAGTGGACCTCAGGATTCCCTCTTCTACAGAGACAGAAGTGCTGTACCCAACCTACCCATCAGGATCAGGAAGGTTCAGGAGGAGTGGAGTTGTCAAGCCTCGCTCCTGACAGCATTAGGCCTCCAGGTTTGTGGACATGGGCTCACAATTCATGCATCTGAACCACCAGGTAACTGGTGATATGCTCTTCAGTTTCCACAGCAGTTTTTTTCCATCCCTACCCATGACTGCATCTGCAGAGGTTCTTCCTCTGTGTACTCCAGATTATACAGATATTTTCTCTTACTCAAAACTAGCAGCATGTCTTTGTCACTCAACACGGCTATACTTTATTTGAATGAATAGATAAATAAAACTCAACAGAGCATTGATTAATGCCCAGAGAAATACAAATAATTTTAATAACTTAATTCAAATTGTAAATTGGCCTCCTAGCCCAGTATTTGCAATTCTAGCAACAAGCTACATGTAACGCACAACAACTGAATGTATGAATAGAAAGGTAAATAATAAAAAGGATATGCAGACATAATATTTATATTTATTTAATATGTCAATAAAGAATTGTTGTTCTAAATTTCTATGTTCAAACAGGAGATGGCAGCATATACCTTTATCTCTGACAATGTTTAAAAACAGGTCATTTTCTGCTTAATAATTATATACCTGATAACTCAGTACAAAAGCCTTACTTACTTTGTTTTTCCACTGTTGACTGAAGTTTTTGTAAAAAAAAAAGTGTAAAGATATATACCAATCAGGCATAACAGTATGACCACCTGCCACCTTGACGATTCCTTGCAGAGCAGACAGATCTGCCTGAATCTGAAATCATGCACCTCCGTCTTGCCAGCCTCCATTGTCGAACGGTTCCATTCGGCTAAATGCTTAACTGCCCACCAGGGAAGAGAGGTGGGTGTGACGACAACAGAAAGTGACTAGACAGGAAGTGTCCTGTACACTTCCTGTTGTACAAATAATGGTGACTAATTTTAGTTAGCCTATGGTCATCATGGTTACTCAGTTGTACTTGGTGAAATATGGTCTCCTCATAAGTTTACTTAATAGGAATCGTCTTTGACGAGGTTCATGTCACATATAAGTGTTAAATGATACATCTGTGTGGTATAATTTAATGTGAAACAACAGTCTTAAGGTAGTTAAGCTGTCAGCTAACAGATGCTAGCCGCTACGGCTAACGGCTTACAAGGGCGAACAACAGTTAACGACTGTTAGCCGTTAGCCTTAGCCTTAGCAGCAAAAAGGAGTTAGCCGCAAAGGTCAACTGGCCTTCAACTGGCCCTTGTAAGTAGGGCTTCACAATATTGGAAAAAACGGACATTGCGATTTTTTGGAGGTTTGCGATATATTGCGATATATATTGCAATATTAAAATTGAAGAATTTTCACCAGATGACTTGAATAGCTCTGTTTGGGGAGAATTTGGTTGACTCACAATGACACCACTGTATTGATATAATACCGTGTAATCCAGGCTAAGGGGGTTCATCTGTGAATGATGACGATTGCTGCATATAAAAGGGATCCAGGAGGCCATGTCTCTGTACAAAATAGAATAGGTTTCAATTTCAGTTGCTTTTTTTCATTTCCCAAATAAATGGGGGAAATGCGATAGTCACATCACATGCGCGATGTGACTATTGCGCATGCTCACATTGCGATGGCGATGTTCAAACGATATATTGAGCAGGCCTACTTGTAAGCCATTAGCAGTGTACATATGTCACGTAATAGCAGCGCTGGTTGATATGGATTGGTCTGTGATGACTGTGATGAGCCAAATGATTGTCCAATCACAAGCTGCTGTTGTTTTTGAAGGTTCTGCCCCTGAAAACATTTTCGCAGGACTCCTCCCCAGCTGGATTAGTGAAATATTTCCAATATGAAGCTGTCAATCTGGCATGTCATGTTACGTTGACGGTAGTAGAGCAACAAACTGCGATGCGCCGTGTATTCTGGCACCTTTCAATCAGAAAAGTCATTAACTTCTTCAGCAATTTGAGCAACAGTAGCTTGTCTGTTGGATTGGACTCAGCGGACCAGTCTTAGGGCACTTTCACATTAGGCCCACTTGTTTCGAACCATGCTGCGGCGCGGTTTGCCCCCCTCCCCCTTCCCCGCTGGCTTGCATTCACACTTGTAACATCGAACCGTGCCCGGGCCCACTTGTGTATTTACTCAGTTTGAAACAGCAGGGGGCGATATGCACATAACTGGTTACCAAACCTGCTACGGAGGAGAACGAAGAAGAGGCTACCATGGTAACCATTTCCTACACCAAACAACCAATGTTTATGTTTCGCTCTCTTCTACATTTTCCTTCAATGTGTTTTTTTTTTATCGTGTTTGAGACGGCATCAGCGACCTTCTGGACCCTCGTAAATCATCGTAATCCTCAACCAGAATAAACAAATCGACAAATTGAGTAAGCAAAAGATTCAACCGCGGGATTATCAGGAAGTAATGCTTCAAAAGTAGATCGGTTCGGACCACTTTGTTTCATACCAGTGAAACCGCACCAAATGCAGGGAGATGGAGCGGATCGAGACCACCCCTTCATGGAGGTCTCGGACCGGCTGATTTGGTGTGCACCAAAGTGCAGTGGTTGCATTCACATTGATACTAACGTACCAATCCCTGGACCAAAGCTTCTTTGGTGCGCACTAAATAGAGTTGGTGTGAAAACCCCCTTAGTTCTCCACATACAGAAATGAACCTCTGCCACCCATAACCCTGACTCCTGTTCATCCCCACTCCTTCCATAGACCACTTTTGATAGATACCGGTCACTGCAGACCAAGAACACCCCACAACCCCCCACTGAAGCTGTCAGTCTTTGTGAAAAGGAAGACATTTCGGTTCAGGGCCCTGTTGATTGACCTGGTGTTATCTGAGCCCCAATACAGCTTCAAGCAAACCAGCTCTGTCCTCAACAATGAAACCTGTCTTGCAGGTGAGAAACTAGTGCACAGGGCGCGCATGTCTCTGTGGGGAGAATAAAGGGCTGAGAGAGTGATGGAGGTGGGAGGTGTTAAACAGGGAGGGGTGAAGGCAGTTACCTGTTACACTCTTACCTGTTACTGCTTGGATGAAGGTCAGTGACAAACTCAGTAGAGAAAGAAAAGACCGGAGAAAGAGGCGAGAGCCGACATGTCCTGACAGCTGCTTCATGACTGAGTGAAAAGGCTGATTTTGAGAAGCTCCACCCACCTGCTGTGACCTCCACCTGCAACTGTATTCTGACCTGAGTCCGATGGCAAAGAATGATCTGGTAGGTGCTCCTTTTGTCTCCTTTTATCTAAAACCAAAAAACTCATTCTTTTACATCTCTGCTCTAATCAATAGTCGTACTTTGTAATCAATACTCAGCTACCTCTGTGGTTCTGAATGCTGCTCTTTGTTGTGTTTATCAGTCTTTCTGTTTGAGTTTCACTGAGTTGTTTTTAAAGCCTTGTGGCCTCCTCCGGCTCTTAGAGAGCTGATCACTGCTGAGATTACAGAGTGATATCAGAAGTTTTGTTTGTTTCCCTATAAACCTGCCAGCAGAAGAAAGGAGAAGATCTGCTTTCTGTTTTTACTGTCTACAGGATCCACTTACTTCAGAAAATGTGTTTTTTTTTGTCGCATAAAACATAGATTTGCCTTTTTGATGTGAAAGCCAGACCTGAAGCTCGACATTGTTCATTCCCTGAGATACTCTACCTGGTTCAACACTCTTATCCTCTAGTTAATTTGTTCATTAGTTTGTGTAACTCAACAAGTAGAAATAGATTTGTTTGATTTTCAGAGCATGTCAGTCATCATACAAAAAAGAAGTGATTTGATTTTGGTGGTGATCAAAACCTGGACAAGGGCCAAGGATATATTTTTTAGGAACTTGTTTACTCTGCAAAATACGTTGGTTTTCCCACAAGAATTTTTTAAAATATTGGGCATGGTCCAAAGAGAAAACAATTAGATTTGGTGGCGAACCAAATCTAGATCTAAATCAAATCAGATCTAGATCTAGATCCAGAATTTTTTTTAAAAATGCAATTAGGGCAGTTTTGTACGTTTCTGACGGTAAGTCAAGTTTTCAGTGCATTTTAAAGACATTTTCAGTAAATATTGGTCTTGGTACGAATAAAAAACGTTATTTGATTTTGGTGGTGATCCAAACCCAGATGAAAGCCCAGGATTTTTTTTTTACTAAAGGTTTTGTGTACTTTGCGAGCTAAGGTAGTTCTCCCACATTTTTGCTAATAACTAAAAAAAGTCTCAATGAATTATCAAGACATTTTCAGTAAATGTTGAACATGGTCCATGAAGATAACAATTTAATTTAGTGATCCGAATCTGTATGTAGATCCAGGATTTTTAAAAACATTATATCTTTGCAGTACAGGGCAGTTTTCTACATGTTTCATAATTCAATACATTTTCAGTGCACTTGAGGATATTTTCATTGAATATTGGTCATGACAAAAGGAAGAAGTTTTTTAATTTGCGAGAAAGGACAGGTCCAAAAGGGAAACAGAAACGATTATGGTGGTGATCCAAATCTGTAGGTGGATCCAAGAAAGTTTTTAACAATCTATTGACTTTGGGAGACGGGGTAGTTTTCTACATTGTGTCTTGTAATTAAAAAAGTTTCTGTGGATTTAGGTGACATTTTCAGTGAATGTTGGTCATGATGTTCCACGAAAAAGTTACTTAATTTTTGTGGTTATTTAAATCCAGGAAACAGGAATGTTTTCAAGGACTTCTTAAAAGTGTGAGATAGGGCAGTTCCACATTGTTGACAACAACATGCTTTACGATGTTAAAATGCCTTAATGGAGGTTTGTGCTCTCAGGGCACTTCTCGTTTTTAACGAGGTCTGTGCAAAGGTCATTTTATAAGGTCAAAAGATTAAAGAAACTCAAGATTTAGATTGTAAAGGTCTCTCCAAGTTTTAAGATACAATGTTTTATCTAGATGTTAATCCACAATAGGACATATTTAACAAAAAACTCCTTCCTTCGGATCAGTATTATGATTATAGGTGGTATAAATGTTCATGATTGGAGAAACAGTGAGCAATTTATACCTTATAAAACCAAGATGAATGTTTCAGTTGCCTCTGTATTCAAGTTTCAGCGGCCCCATTTGCACATTCAGAGAGACTGGAAGTTGACTTAAATATTCTGCCTGAGATGCATGAATACAAATATCAGATTTAAATAAAAAAAAAACTAAATTACCCAGAGCTTTACTCACAAGCCCCCATGTTTCCCCTCCCCCAGTCCTCCCATGGTTGACAGAGTAAACCTTCTGATGTTAGGAACAAGTGTAAACAAGCATGTAAACGTCTAAACAGACAACAATCAGGTGTTTTAGTTTTTCATGGCCAAACACAGAGACAAGAAAACTTGGAGTATCGATGGAAGGATGACAAGAACATACTCAAATTTAAGTATTTAAAGGCCTGCAAGACTTTTCCTAAATGTGTTCAAGATAAAGAGCATTGTCTTTGATCAAACTGAATTTAACTAAAAGTGAAAGTAGTATTCAATCTGTACTTGAATAAAATCAAAAAGTACTTCTTTAAAAATGTACTCCGTGATTTGTATTTTGAGTACACTTATGTGTGTTGTGTTCAAAATGAAAATGGCTTAAGTGATGAGGAAATCAGAAACCCATTTCAGTATGTAAAAAATCAGTATATAATATCTGACCTGTATAATTTGCATTATAGTTAACCAAAGGTTAGCAAGTTTCCTCTGTAATATATGTAATATTAGACAGTTTAATGCATTTTCTACTCTCTGTTAGCGGTAGTTTTGCACATACATAGTGAAGTTGTCCAAATATTAAATGCACCCAAAGTATGAATATTGATTAAGAATATGCCGTGATAAAATAAATCATTACAACCTGTAGCTGAATTTTCTAACTTAAGCATTGTTGCAGTTATAGTAATATGAACCATCCTCTGGTCCATATATTCACAAGCATTTGAATCAGTATTGTTTGAATTTGTGATTGTGGACTTGGCATCAGTATTGAAATTAACATTTGTGTGCAGTGACAGCACATATTGGTAGTACGCATTGTTGGTTTCCATTTTCATTTAAGTTTTGTTACCCAGTACCTGGATTCTGTATGTCATTTATTGTAATTCAGAAATGACTCAAATTAAAGTAGTCATTCTACTCCCCCCACCAAGCGGAGGGCAAACAGCCTGGGTTCAGGTGTGACCAAATTGGGGCTTGGGACCACTGGAATTTTGATTGGCCACCCCATTTGCCGATCCTAATTTTTGCATTGTGATTGACTATTTTCCAATTTGAGATAAGATTTACGTCAAAATCAGCACAGGCTGTGGAAGAACAAGCTTCAATTGGCTTTCTGTGGACAATTGAACATTTTATTTTTGTGAGAACTTTAAAATTCTGACTTCAGTTTGAATTCTTATTTGATTCTTTTAAAGAAATAATCATATGAGTTGCCATTTTTTTGTTTAGACCTTTTAAAGATAATATGGAGGTAGAGTAGTCAAGTTAAGTCAAGTTTATTTATAAAGCACTTTTCCTACAACATATGTAACTCAAAGTGCAAAGTGACTATTACTGTGGATATGACAAGGTTAAACATAAACTACTTATCACTGTGTCACTAATTCTTAACAGAAAAATTAGGGTTCACGTGATTTGATTTACTTAGAAAATGAACTTAGTCCTTTAAGGATCTTCCTGGGTGGCAGTCATTTATGGCATGAACTGGTATGACAAGATTTTTTTTTATCTTGAGCCACTGAGTTAAATAACAAGTCCTAATCTTGAAACTACTAAATGTAAAAATCTACTGAAAGGAAGTCATTAAGTATGGGCGCACAATAGTAGATTTTTGCCATTGTTCAGTATGCATATGCTCCCAACCTCTTAACTGATTCCAATATAATATATAAACACCACTCCTAGAAATGACCCTGTCATCTATTGTGGGAATCTATTTTTCAATCATAGATATTCAGTGGTTAAAATGAAAGAATTATTCAGTGAGATAAATTTTCATTGTTAGGTAAAGGTATTTTTAGCAGGAGCCTTATTAGCTGAGGCATTAAAGTGTAATTATACATTTTGCTGATATTAATCGACAACATGCAGTACATTATGTATGCCGAATATGTATGAGTGACATGTGAGCAGGAGTTTGCTTTGTAAAATGTTGCATAGTCCCACACCTCCCATTCAAAAGTAAGTCAAAGTAAATCACTAGTATTAGAATGACCCATAAGGGAATGAGTACACAACATTACTCAATCATGATAATAGTGGTACATTCACTTGTTAGTATCCACCCATTCACTAATTGGACCAGGGCATCTGATCTGTTTAGTTCTTTTTCAACCTTACAGTCTCAGCATTTAAGTTAGACGCCCTATGATAGAACAGATTTATGAGCAGACCTACTCAGGTGACCTCGTCATTTTTTCAGTAATTTTCCACACTAATGGCCAACAGGCAAGCATTGCAAGATGATCCGAGCGTGATCTGTCCAGAGAAACATGATGAACCTGACCCTCCCCCCATTTCAGCCCTGGTATTTTACTACAATCAGGTGAAGTATTTGTCACCTTTACGTGTCTCTTGTAACCTGATCAGTAATCTAAATGGTCTTATGAAACACCTTTTGTTCATTATAACTCCTCAGTGCAACAATGTTGGATTGATTCCTTTCTGTTTGCCACAGAGGATTATTTTTCCATTTATGATGATGTGATCACAAAGATGAGAGGAGAGGCAGATATCGAGATTATGATGGGATGCTGTACATTTAGTTGGCTCTCATTACCTGGGAAGATATGAAGAGGTTTATTTTTGATAGCAATCCTTTTGATAGAGACAAGAATACTTTGTTTTAACATTTCTATTTTAAATTAACTAAACCTCGAAGAAGACCTTATCAAAATGTATTTTTGCACAGTTCCACCAGACTATGGAAAAAATAATAATTTAGTTATATCAAAATAACAATGAAGCCAACCAGCAACAAAGATATTGTAAAACAATAATAATACTGCATAAAGTAGTAGCAAAAGCATTAGTTTGAGAGAAACATATGTACATAGCTACCCTTTCAAATATATATGTTTTATTTGTTTTTAAAGATGAGTGTTGAGTTATCCTGTATTGCACATCCCCTCTCCTCTCCTCTCCTGCAGCCCTCTCTGAGCACAGGACAGTCTCTGCACACTAAACCAGTCAGTCCATCAGTGAGTCTTTGCATAGCACAAACCTCTTATAAATGCTAACCCATGAGAGGAGGTCCTGTCTGTCCTCATTTCTTCTATAATTTGCAGAGACCCATGAGTAAAACTATAGTAAGTAAGATATTTAATGTTCAGTCTTATAAATGTCATTGTTTTTTTGTTTTTTTTTTACAATTATTCACTCATTCTAAGTTTGATGTGTGCAACATGTCACAAAAATGCTGGGGAAGCAGCAACAAAAGACTGAAAAAGTTTGAAAATGTTATAAAAACACATGTTCATAACATTACACAGGTTAACAGGTTACTTGGAAATAGGTGAGTGCTATGATTGGGTAAAAAGAGGCATCCCTGAAAGGCTCAGTTGTTCTCAACATACAAGGGATGTAAAGATTTCATCATATACAGTCCATAATATCTTTAAAGGTTCAAAGAATCTGGCGAAATCTCTGCATGTCAGTTGCAAGGCCAAGGGCCAACATTGAATGCCTGTGACTTTTCGATCAACATTAAGCAATGCTGCATTTGAAACTTCATTCTGTAAAGGATATCATGTGAGCTCAGAAACATTTTGGAAAACCATTGTCAGTTAACCGAGTTTATCACTACATCTGTAATAGCAAGTTTAAATTATGCAATGCAGAAGCCGAGCAACAACAGCACACAGAGGCACTGCCGGCTTCTTTGAGCCCGAGCTGATCTGAGATAGACCGACACTCTGAAGATTTCATCAAGAGAATGCCAAGTCACATTCTGCACCTGTTATGAAAACGTGACTTCGTAGGAAAAGGTGCGGGTACTAAACTAGCCTTAAAACAGTCAAGACCTGAGGCACAAAATAGGAGAGTGGAGATCCTGGACGGTGCCAAACTGAAGTTGAACATTAAGCAATAATACGGCAGAATTCCACCTACAAAGCCTCTACAACTAGTGTCCTAGGTTTACGCTGAATGAGTTTTGTTAAAAAAAAAGATGACTTAACACGGTGGTCAACATGCCCCTGTCCCAGCTTTTTTGGATTGCTTTGCAAGAATCAAATTTTAAGAAATCCAAAATAAACAATAAAGTTTATCAGTTTGAACATCAAATATCTTAAAACCAGGTCCATAAGGCTTTAACATAACATCTTAACTTTACTGGAATTGAGGTTTGTGGCAATAACATGGCAGTATTTCTCGGTACATGTCTAAAATAAAACGTCAGTGGCTTCTCCTAAACTCGTTTCCTTGTGCACTTTCTGTAGAAGCCCAGGTGACATGAACAGGTGAGCCGCCACTATGTCCCGAAACAAGTTTTGTCACATTCTGGAAGTTTTAATGTCTCGGATTGAAACCACCCATGTCTCATGTAACATATCAGAACATAACACGTAGATAAGTCATCTATGCATTTATTCTCTCCCACAAAGTGAATCTAAAGGTCTTAATTTTGGTTTTAAATCTCCCAAACTAATACAGAGCTCTTATTTAAGATGACTGACCAGATCAGACCAAACAGTACAGAACTATTTATACATTAAATATTAACACATTTCCTGCTCATCAAATCACCAGGGACCTGACTCATTATAAGGATCCTGTTTCATTGAAGAGGGAATTTATGTACCCTTCTCTCAGCTTCTTTGTAATCTTGCAGTGCAGCTGGATCTACCAGATTCAATGCCTGTACTCAGATTCATCTTGCTAAGCTCCAATCTACAACAATTGTGAGCGGCCCAAAGCAGCACGGCCCAATCAGAGTCCTTTAGAGCAGGAAGAGGTAAAAGAGTGGTGAAGCAGAAAGTGGCTGCTCGTTCAGAGATTAGCATAGACGCTAACAGCTTCAGTCGCAGTTTTATCAGATCTGAGCCACACTTCTTTATAAAATGAAAAACAAATGCTGACAATTCAGACATCTGTATAGTAAGGCTATTTTTTCTTCACTTTCTACATGTTTGACTGACATGCTTTAATACTATGTGGCTAACATTTTGTGCTTTACACCATGGCAGTAGAGCCTGCCTACTGCATTACCTGATTGGCCTGTAATAATAATAATAAAAATAATAACCATAAATTTTATTTAAGTGCAGCTTTCATGACACTCAAGATCACCTGACCAAAAATACAAAAACAAAAAATGCATTAAAACAGACTTAAAGCAGGTAGAAAATCAAAAAACATAATATAATGGACAGTTCAATAGATCACAGGGAGAAGCAGAGATTTTAAAGAAAAAAGAGTTTTGTGTTTTGTTTTAAAGAGGGTAAGGAGTTAGAGTTCTGAAGGTCAGGGCGGAGTGACTTCCATAACTGGGGAGCCGAGTGGAGTAGTCATCCAATCGACTACCAAATATGCTTTAAGACTCTGGCCATTCCCAAACACTTTCCATTGGCTGATTTGAATCAATTTAGTCAACCCTGAGTAGGTTCACTCTCAATTCCAAATGTGCACCACAACTGTATGCACACACAGTAATGATGGCTTTATTACATGACATACATTTGCATTAGGGGACAACACAGGTGTCTCCTTCTTTCCTGCAGAACTACACATCCTAGTGCTGAAAGAGGGGCTTATAAATGAGGTCATGTCGAGCTTTTTGAAGTGTTATATGCTCTTTACATCTCCTTTCTGTGTGATAGAGGTTCTCTTTTCGCAAGAAAGCAAAATCAGCAGGGTTCTTTGTTGTAGTGCCCTTCCTTAACCTTTAACTCTCCATCTGTGAACTGATGAAAACCTATTCCTGTTCCAAAGATTGACATGCTGGTAACATCTTCTGTTTGTCATACCTGATATGGCATATGAGAACTTTGTGTCAACAAGAGCTCTGAAAGAAAGCTTGTATCAAACTATGAGGAAATGTGCTGTGAACACCTGATGTTTGAGTCATTGCTGGCAGGGAGCGTCACTTGTACCTTCATGTGATGAGCCAGGTGTGAGCTTTAGCACAGGCCTGATGATAGGCAGAGGGCTGTGAAGAACAATGGGCTACGTCTTGGCAACCAAAAACTCACAATTGATTGGCTTTTGCTTTTATTTTCTGTCTATTGTTATACTTACAATACCCATTGAAAGGTGTGTTATTTTATGATGTCGTGTAGATTTATAGAGTAACACAAACAGTACAAACAGTTGCCTTGTTAATGGCATACATGGGCATTTTTGCTGATATCGGCAGTCAAAACATGAAGGACATGTCAAAATGTAGAAAGGAACTAATATGTGACCTACTCAAGCAGCATTTCATTGTTTTTCTAATCCACCTGCATCATACTTACAGCCGCATTGAAGCCGAAGATTTCAATCGGTCAACCAGTCTCTATTAGTGTAGCACCAAATCAAAACAGATGATATCTCAAGACTGTTTACTAAAGAGAGTAATAAAGCCATAGTATAACTATTTAAATCCTTTTTATTTCATTTTATTTTTCAAAGAGATGTTGATGGATAGAGAAGTGGGCAGAGACGAAAGGACTTTAATAAGAATTTCATGATGGCACTAAATTTATGGATGCAGAGACCATACATTTTTTCTCATCATATGTCTCTGTTGAATATAGATTTATTAGAGTGCAGCCACCTTCAGATGATGCATCCCATTTTCAGAGTTCCCTCCCTGAATGGTGGTAAAGGTAGTTATTATGATAGTATTAACAATAGCAACCAAAAAAGCTACATTAAAATATGAGGGATGATGTTGGTAGTTATGGCCTCAGAAATGTATGTGTAGTATTTGAAGGACCCACAGTGTATTTTAGTAGACTGATTATTCTGAAGTTAGAACTAGAAACTGTAATAATAATGGAATTAATGGATTTAGGTCAGAATTACAGCAACATGTTTTTTTACTCTTTAGAAGAACCAGTATTCCAAGTCTTTTACTCCTCAAAACCGTTTGAGTAATTGGGGTATGCCCTTCTTCTTTTGTAGAATAAGTAGCTATATTTAGTTTTTACTCTGTGCAGCTCAGTGTCAGTCAGCAGGTTGTAAGAGTGCTGTTTAGAGCTCTCTAAAAGGTAGATAAAATTAGTTCTACATTTAATGTGAGGGAAACATTTTGCATATAGTTCGCCTTTAATCTCATGAAATGTTGTGTGCATCAATGATTTTCTTTTAAAAAAGAATTCTTCTATTATCTAATGTCCATTCAAATGTTGTCTCAATGTGTGTCTGTTTCTAAAACATATAGACTGATATAGTAAAAGTAATTTGAAAATTAAAAAGATTATGTATATACTGTATAAGAGTATTGACTGAAATAAGTTTAAATTACTGGCAAATTGGATGTCGGCAAAATCTCTGCAGTTTCCATGTCAGGTGAGAAGTGGGTGAGGCAAAACTACTAGGGTGGCAGCAGGTACATTCTGAGTAATTTCCATTTTTTAAAAACTGCCTTTGGTGTTCACACATGAGCCTCAACGATGGTATTTCTGGATTTTTTTAAGGGTTTCCTGCAAATGCGCATTAAGCTTTTCTTTCAGCATTGTTTAAGCACACCGCATAGCCAACGTGTCCTCCGACCTGGAGCAAAGAACCAAAACAAAGAAGGCTGCTTGTGAGAAATTAAGCTGTGTTTAAGTTTGTTTTCAACCAAAACTCATTTATCTACTCTGAGCTGTCAAGCCCTACAGCAGTAATCTGTATCCTAGCTTACATGCTGGGTCTTTCCTTGCTGGGGTAGAGCTGATTAGAGTCACTGTGGCAGATGTATTTCCTTCTGACACGTCTTAATCCAATACCACTACAAAAATGCAAACTATTCCTTTAAATTCAAACAGCGCTGTAGGTCAACCCCAACCTCACCCCAGGCTAGTTCAGTCGCTGCACTCACTTGGTTGTATGGGGCCTCAGACCTCATATGTAAAGTTTTAATCCCTTATATTGACAACTTTATATTTTGTCTTCACAGAACGATCCCCCACCTCCCTACTACCCCATCACCGTGCACACTCTGCCTCCCCTCAGCTCCTACGAGGAGGTTGTATATGGCGGGAGTCCAGGCGCGGCACCCCCCAACCAACCTCGCTATGTCCCCCGACACCCAGCACTTGTTCCTGCAGTGGCAAGTTTGCGTGAGTGTTGTATGATGCAGCTCATTTCCCAGTAAGTGAAAGAGGGAAACAATGGTAGAGTTGTCAATGAATACTTATGTGTTCCTGTATCTCCTATTTTCAGCTCCCACCAGAAAGAAAAGGAGGTGCTGCAAAAACAATGCTCAGTGTTACGGAGGGTCGGGGGGAGTCTTGCTGGTGATTGCCCTTCTGGCTCTGGCCATCTGGCTTGGAAGTAAGCTTTGTTTGTTTATGCTAACTAGTGGCTGTTCATTTGAATTTGTTCTCAGTTTTTCCTAAAAGTGTAGTAGCTGCATTTCAAGTGTTTGGTATTGGTTTTTGTATTCTGACAGTTTATTGACAAATGGTTTATCATGTATAACACGACTGAAAGCTTTTGTTTTAAAAGTGGCAATTGGATATTTAAAGTCTGTTTTTTTTGTAAAGTGTAAAGATGTTATACATTTTTTTGTCTTAAGTCAAAGCTTGCATTTTCAGTGCTGATTGGATAGTTCAGGATTTTTTGAGTGGAGTTATATGAGGTACATGCATTAGCTGGATCAAACCACAGTGATGGAGATCAGCTCTGCATCCGTGCAGAAATAATCAACACAGAAGCTAGGACTATACATTGTTGCAGGCGGTGCCTCAGACTCTGCATGAATTATAGAGATTTAGGTAGGGCTGGTACATATGCCCTAAAAATAAAATCACAATTTGTTTAACACAACACTCAATTTATGGTTTTAACTGTTTTTTATTCCCTCTCAAAAAACAGCAATAAAAAATAGGGTGACACAAAATACAGGAATACAGTTTTGCTTTTGTGTTGTCAAAACATATTTCCAAACCAAACAGAATTTCCCTCTTAAAGTTAAGGTGCGTGTCAGAAAATGTTGATTATGTAGTTCAAACGAAGGCAGGCTTGTCGACATAAACACTGATAGTTAAGCTATTTTCACAGTAAACTAACATGAAATTATGAAATTTCTCCGATCAAAATTTAATCTAATTTAAAATACAAGTCTATAGAAGTGCTTCTGCAAAACCTGCTGAGCCTATCATCATGAAAACCATAAAATTTCAGTATTTGTATTTTCAAACATTGCAACTACTTACAATTGTAGGAAGTGCAGAAAAAAAAATCTTAATTTTTGATTTTTAAATCATCTACAGAAAAAAAATTTGAATTTATTGATTTAATCTTTATATTTCCCAGTCCTAGTTTTAGGTGAAAACAAGCCACAAAAACAGCCAAGCGTGCTTATGCACTGTATCCAAGTTTCCAATTGCAAGCTACTTTTTTTTTGTCCTACTGTGTTGCTCCACATAGCTCACGGTGTCCTTCCCCCAGCAGTGCACTGCTCAAAGCGTACTCTGATTTTAGTTTGGCTAAGTACACTAACACTTAACTACCCTTTTAAATGGTCCAAAGATATTATATTATTGAAATGTTTATATATAGCTATATTTTATATAGGGCTGAACAATTAATTGCAAATTAGATTAAATGGCAATATGGCTTGTTGCAATTTTCAAATCGCAGACAGAGCAATATTTTTAACCCAAAATTTGTGGAACATTTTGGCATTGCGATGTAGTTTCTTGCAATTTCATGCCTATTTTAACCTTTTTTAACCCAGTTTTTACAACTTTATGCCTATCTTGCTCCTATTCATCTTTTTTTTTGGCCACTGTCAGACCATGTTTGGAATTTTTACATGTTTTTTGAAATTTAATCCCAATTTTGCTGCTATAATCAATTTTCCTTCGTCACTTTTGAATTTTTTTGCAATTTCATACTTATTTTGCACTTATTAACTTTTTTCCTGCTTTAGTACCGTTTTTTACCCAGTTTTTACAATTTCATAACTGTTTTGCTTCTGTTCTTCACTTCTCCACTTTTTCTCAAATCTTTTATCCTTCGATTGATTTAATGTCATATTGGTTATACGATGAAAAGATCTACTGCTTATGTTTGGTTTAGAATACAATAAGATGAGGAACATTAAAACAATCGCAGAGTAAATCGCAATTGCAATATTGGGGAAAAATATCGCAATTAGATTATTTTCTCAAATTGTTCAGCCCTAATTTTATACAAAATTTACAAAATGGACAGAATAACTTCATAACAGTGACCAAATAATACATTCCACACCCATGTGATCACCCTTCTCTCTCTTCTATTCTAATTTTTCTACCAACATGTCACCCTAAAAACTTGACCATTAAAAACACAGGCCTGTGCCATAAGTCAGGGATGTGTCAATAACAACGTGCATGAAAAATTATACACATGATCAAGTTATCTAGTTAAAGAGACGATGCATACATTTGCATAACTATCAACTGTAAACACACAGTTTCAATGCAGACACTTTGACCTAAACATACATTGCCTGTTTACATAAATGTACTTTTTTCTACTCTCTTCACCCTCGCAGTCCGTTACGGCTCCCGCCTGGCACCATTGGTCATCTTCTCCAACAACAACAATGATGATTTCTCCTCTGGGGACCAACCTCCATCAAGATCTGACACCTGCCCAAACACTACAGTGCAGTGTGATGGAATAAAAGACTGCACCTTTGGAACCGATGAAACAAACTGCGGTAAGAGGACAAATATACAGGCTTACACTGAGACCAGACTGATGCATAGACTGTTGAAGATGGAGGGAAGAGAGGATGGATGATGATATTCCTTATTTTTCAATTTTTTGGAAAAGACAGAACATACAAGCAGTAGATAATTAAGAACATTCTACGCCTTCTCACCTTTTATCCCAGATCGTGTAAGAACAGAGTCAGCCCTACTCTATGTGGCACCCTAGGAGAAGTTTTGTATAGCGCCCCCTTCATCTGTAGCTTAAAAAATGCTTACAAAAAATGGAAGAGCATTGTTTTTTTTGTTTGTTTTTAAATTCAATGATATAACATTTCGCCCAGTTTATGTGCTTAACAAATTACTAACTATTTCATAAAATTTCAATTACAATTTAAACACCCTTTCCACAAAACAAAAATCCTGTAAATGAGTGAGTAATTAATAAGTTATTTGGAATTATTATCTGTAGTAATATTAATTGGGTTTTGCTTTACATTTGAATCATTGTGAGCTTTTCTATTTAAAGAATTTATAGTAGTAACTAGTTTTAAAGTAAGTATATTGAAGGGGAATTTTTTTTTCCAAGTTTGTGGCGCCCCCTGGAGACCATAACGCTCTTAGCAGTTGTCTTTATTCCCTAATAGGTTAGTCAGCTCTATTTAACAAGAAAAAACCTGTTGTGTACTTTGTTGACTACTGTCTGTTGTCACCTTTTCATAAAACTACAATACATTTGAAGAGTAAAGCAGCAGAAACTGTTAAAGTAAAACTAAGAAAAGGGTATTGCTGTGTCGTTAGAGTCTTTCAGAGCCTAGATGTTGCCGAGGGCTGCCATATCTGTTTGAACCTGGGTTTCTCTAGCATCTCATTTTGAATATTCTTCATATTTAAAGTGATAGAAAGCTCCATGAGCCAGGCCAGCTGGAGGGATGTCTCTTTGCAGTTTGGCAACCTTGTGTTTTTTAAAAGTGTGCTATATAAATGAAGTGGAATTGATTGGATTTGTTCCAAGCTTTTAAATAGTTTTCTTTACGGTTTACACACTGTCCCAGCTTCATTAGAGGGGTTTGATATGGATGCTTTTGAACCAAGAGGTAACACATGCTCTCTTGTAGACCAAAAGGCGCATTCATGGTGGGTTTAAATCTGCTCTGTCATATTAAGAAAACAGAACACAGCTGCACTCAATGACTTGCTTACGTTGCCTGCGTTTTTTTTCTCTTTAACAGTGATTTAATTCCAGCAGCACACTGGCTGGAGACTCCACATTACTGTCACATGGTGTTGAGAATAACCCTCTGGAGATCTGTCATCTTAGCTGTTTGCTTTCTTTCGTCTCCCTCTCTTGCTTCTCTTAGTGAGGTTCGGCGAGGATGGCAGGCTGAGCGTCAGGACAGCTGAAGATGGCCGCTTCCTTCCAGTGTGCTACAGCGGCTGGGACCATAGCCATGCCAACCAAACCTGTGCTCAGCTGGGATTCAGAAAGTAACGAATCTTCACTTTAAGTCCAAGCTAATTGGATCTTAAGTGAGCCAATCTAGATGCTCTTTAAACAGGAGTCCTGAGTGTTGAAACCACTTACATCTAAATATTTATAACCATTCTTCATTATCATTCAGAACAAGCTAAGAGCTATTTACTGAGCCATTTAAGCAGACCCCTTTTCAGCAGCAGCCACTAACACGCAAGTTTCTATCTCCAACCTTTAATTTACCCACTGAGATCCATCTCAATTTCTCCCCACCTGCTGCTCTGTGTTTAGGGTTGAATTGATTCTCCACAGGCTGCTCTGAAGGGCGTCTCAGTGTGACCGAACCAGAATGAGTTTTCAGACCTAATCAGGCTTTGTTTCAACAAAATGCTCTCTATGTGTAGGTCTGCTTTGGTCTTTGTCCTGAGCTGTGTCTCACTCTCTATCCACAGATCTCACAACACCCAAGCAGTAACAGATTCAGAGTCCAGAGGTGTGACAATGACGAGCATCTCATCAATGCCCATCCAGGCTCGAGTAGAAGTCAGGTATGCTGTTTTAGAACATTAAAACCCACTTACTAATGATCCTCTCTATCTCAGTATATTATCTTTTAATATCTCTGAGCGAAACTTAAAAATATGAACTCAACCCAACTTAACATCAAAATTTGAAAGTTGCATACTGACAGAAGCACTGTGATAATGTTTTTACTATGGGTCAACAAACAAAGGGTGTCCAGACTTTTTTCATGGAGGGCCAATACTGACACTGTGCTGCTTCATCAATACTACACTGTGCTGCACTTTAATATTTATAACAATCCTCCATATGTGCTAGACCAGGTCCTGTCCATATTGTTAATCCTAACTATAATGCACCTTATTGACTCATACAGGGTCTCTGATCTCGGTCTACCACTCACAGTTCTCAGGGTAAATAGTTATTGTTACAGTTATTACAGCTATTGTACTGTAAATGACTCCTGTTACATATCACACTGTCACTTCAATATCACTATCACTTTCTTTCTCTGCATTACACAGATGGCCCACTTGTCTTGAATGAAACTTACTTTGTTAGCTTAGCTTTTTTTAATGATTATAAATACCTACTATTTTGTTTGCTTACTACTGAACAGTTTATTAATTTTTCTATCGCATTATTTGTTACTCTTTTGGTCTGTCTTATGTATAATTCTTTGAACCCCATGCATGCTGCTGCTACCCTTGTACTTGCCCTGTACTAGGCCTGTGCTCAAAATATCGATACGACAAAATATCGTGATACGTGTATCGATACAGATTCTACAGAATCGATATGGCCTCAATGTTTGGACAGTTGCTGTAAATACTCTTTGGGTAATGTTAACAATGGCAAAGTTCAAAGTAGAAGCCAAGCTACATCATGAAACACAGTTCCAAATTTAAACTTCAGTGTCTAGCATATTTGGGGACCTGAATTAATGTTCTTAAGTTGTAGAGCCATGTAAAACTTATCCTTGTTCTTTTTCTTCTTGTAAGAAAAAACAAAAGTTGCTAGGAATTCTGTTAAAAGCGCAGTCAGTGTTCACAATTTATGTGTATCGGGATACATATCGTATCCTGGGGTTGCTGGAAATACCCAGCCTTACCCTGTACTGCTTCAATATCTGAATTTCCCCCCTTGGGATCAATAAAGGATTATCTTATCTTATCTTAGATACTAGAAAGCACTCAGAGAGCACAAACCTCCACCAAGGTAGCTCCCATATTGCTGTTAAATATATAAGCAAAAGTTCCATGATAAAGTTACCATCATAATATGATTCATTGACCCTGAAAACCCACACCTATCAATCATGATGATATCATTATTAGTTAGACAGCTATTGAGCAAAATGATCATCACTAATGGCAGTTATCTGGATCACCAGCAAAATCTAGTAATTTTCATGTTGGGTCATTACCGACATCTCCTGAAAGTTTTAGCAAAATTCGCCTCGTAGTTTTTGCCAACTAACGACAAGCAAACATCTGCAGGCAAATGAATAACCTCCTTGGCAGAGTTAATGAAGAGTAAAGGGGAGAAAAGAAATAAAGGTGATTACAGGCATATCACCATAAAAAAATGTATGAAAAGCAACTATATGATAAGACCAATAATCCATCATGACAAATCTTTGCCTCTTTGACTTACAACTAATAAAACTGATGCAAATAACAGATGTATCATCACTTAAACCACATCAAGGATTAAATTTATAATCGCTTGTTTTTCCCTGAACATTAACCGTATAGGATCCATTACGGCCCTGGCATTGTCTTGAAAGAATTGATTCCCCCCTGTAAACGCAAAATCCCAAATGATATCCAACTCAGAAAAAAATGTATTCACAACAACAGAGAAAGAAATAGCAGCAGCTCATAGCGCATTTGGTTTTCTACTCATGTTAATGGACACGTCTTCTTTCTCATTGTGGTGATCTGCAGTGCTTCCTGTCCAAATGATGAGTTCGTCTCCCTGCAGTGCATCGGTAAGCAGCTTCCATCTGTTCATGGAGTCATGTGTTGCACACAGACACTCACACAATCTCCCTCCTCCCGTCTCTGTTCAAGCACTTATTAAATACAGTACATCAAGCTGTTTACATCACAGCTCTCCACTGTTAATGTGGTGCTGTAATAAAAAAAACAAAGATTCCTTAACACTTTTGTTTCTTTTGTTTTTTTTATACTTTAGCTTCATTGCACAGACAAGTCAGTGGATAGCACGGCAAACTGGGGGGCCGACTTTTATGCAATAAATAAACCAGTGATTGGATTCAAACTCAGGCTTCTTACTTTGTGGACAGTGGCTACTGACAATGGGGTATGCTAACATGACCGCTAGACTACTGGCATCCTAGCATGACCTTGATTCCAATGGAATTAGGAGAACTGCTCTCAAGATCAGCTAAGGCAGATAATTATGGAAGCTATGCTCTTGTATGTCTTGGATTATGGCGATATAATTTATGGACATGCGGCAATTTCAACTCTCAAGCCTTCAAGTCCCTGGACTCCTTATTACACTCTACACTCTGGTTCATAAGTGGTGACAGGTATTACACTCATCACTGCATCCTCTGTGAGAAGGTTGGTTGGCCAAAGCCCTTACTAACAGACTACCACCCTACCTCACAAACTTGTTGAAGGTTTATGACTGCTCTACATGACTTGTTCCTCCGGTTTACTCACTCTGAAAGCCTACAGCCTTTCCCTCTATTACAGAGTTCAGGACTTTAATAACTCACCAGTGTACCTCTATTTGTGTCTGTTTTAATTAATTTTATTTGCTGTTGCACTTGACTGATTGCGCTTGTTTATTGTTCATATAATGTCTGAAAATGAGGGAAACCTCAATGTCATATTGACAATAAATAAAGGTTAAAAACAAAGGCAAAATATGACTTATATTTTTTCTATATAACTTAACACAATATAATAACAGCATCATTGAAGTATGACTTTAGTGCTTTGCTGTATGACCTCAGGACCTTCAGCAAGTAGCCTATGGGATGGACTTTATAATTTATTTTAGTTAGCCCAAAAATGTGTAATTTAGTTGTCTTTACAATGGGATCCTTGTTGCATTGAACCTTGCAGTGCAGCTGAATCAGCCCCATTCAGTGTCTGTAATCAGAATAATTCATCTTGTCAAGCTCCAATCTACAACAATTGTGAGCAGCTCAAAGCAGCATGGCTCAAGCAGTCATTTGGCGTACTTATAGGTGAGAGAGACAAATGTGACAGCAGCAGAAAGAAACCATTTTAGCATAGATGCTAATAGCTTCAGTGAAAGTTTTATCAGATCTGGGCCACATTTCTATATGAAATGAAAAACAAAAAACAACATCACAGTTTTGTCTGTACTATGGATATTTTTACTCTGTTTCTTACATGTTTTCACCTGAGTTTGTGTTTAACAAAGTGGCTCATGTTCTGTAATGCAAGAGCACCCGTCAACTGCATTATCTGATTGGTCTGTTAAAAATGTTGATTGACGGAACGATCGTCCAATCACCTGCAGGATATGCCTCTGAAAGGTACTGCTCTCCCTAAACACTTTCAATGGCCTCTATGTCAGGTGGATTAGTGAAATATTTTAACAGCCCATCTGGTGTGTCAGGTTATGTTGCATTGCTCCCTAAGAGCTTTTCAGACTTACCTATTGAGAGAAGACACAACCAGGTCTTGTTAAAAAATTTGAGCATTATCAGTATCAGCCGATCTGACAACTAAAGGATTAATAATCAGCATTGGCAGCCTGTTCAGGGCCTCCCCTTGTGTTATGTGCTGTATCTTGTGACATTGTTCTGTTTTCTCAGATTGTGGCAGGCAGCTGTCCACAGACCGCATCGTCGGGGGCTCGGTTGCAAAGCTTGGTCAGTGGCCCTGGCAGTTGTCACTCCACCACGACGGGTCTCACATCTGTGGAGCCGTCCTGATCTCTCCTGACTTTGTGCTGACAGCTGCCCACTGCATCTTGAGGTAATAGACACAGAAAATGTAGCCAAGTTATCTTTAAAACTCAAATAATTTGTTTTATACAATTAAATAATTTTATATTTGACAGCTTGCTGCTTAAAATGTGTTATTTTCAGCTGCTGTCCACATTTGCACCAACAGGTGTTTCAGATCTAAACCTAAAGATCAAACCTTTGCAAAATGAAAATGTAATTGCTCGATGAAAACATTCAGTTACTGTCCACTTACAGTACCACACCAGGGAGGTGGAAGGTGTATGGTGGAGCAGTGTCTCAAGCTAATCTGCCTGATCCATTCCTGGTGAAGAAAATCATCTCCAACAGGAACTACAACAGGTCCACCAATGACCAAGACATTGCTTTGATCAAACTAGAATCACCCGTCTCCTTTAATGGTCAGTAACATCTTAACTACTTTTCATTTTCTTATGTGAGGCTGGGACAAAAGTCTGGATGTCAATGGCACATAATGAACTGTATAATAAAAGTGGTACAGCTTCAAGCTCTCAAAGGGGGATTCTTGGGGTTTTAAAACAAGACTATCAACAACAAAACAGATAATTTATATGCAGTAGTTTTGGATGGATGTAAACCCTTAACCCAGCGGTGTCCAAACTTTTTACATCGAGGGCCACATGAAGAGAAATACATGGACAACCGAGCCACTTCCGATGCCTCACTTTAAGTGTATTGAAGTTAAAATTTTAAGGTTTATGGGTGGGTTATCACCTGTCGAGGGGCCTTTGTCACCCCGAGCTATTACTAGATTCACACCTAGTACGGGTGAGACCTTTTGAGCAGCAGAGATGGGAGACACTGACATCTTAGCTTCACTTTAAGACACAAAACAAGAGTAAATTGCAAGAATGTTGGTGCTTGAAGATGAATATTGCAGTATACTTTGTAAATGAGACCTTGTGGCAAAGTAAATATAGCAGAAAATGTGCATGGCTGATGGTATTTTCTGCTGTAATTAAAATATCTTGATTTCTCAACTGTTTCGGGGGCCGATTTAAAATGGGCAGCGGGCCGCATTTGGCCCCCGGGCCACAGTTTGGACACCCCTGCCTTAACCCAACTAAGTTAGAACATTGTGTAAAAGATAAACTAATACAGAATACAAAGGTTTGTACAACTCCTTTCAACATGAACTCAGTTTAATACACTTCAAAGAGAAGATATTCTAACTTTAAACTGATGAACTGCTTTTTGCAAATATTGAATGTATTTCTACATTCATTTTGAATGCAGCGTGTTCCAAAAAAACTGGGACAGGGCCGTGTTCACTGATGTGCTACATCAACGTTCTGTTGGGATCTGAGGACTCTCACTGTTGAAGCTTTGTAGGTGGAAATATTATATTATCAGGCATCAAATTCAAAATGAAGGAATATTTGCAACAAAAACATTCAAGTTTATCAGTTTGACCATGAAATACCTTGTCTTTCGGGAATTAGATTAAATAAAGGTTAGGTTCTTTCTCACATGGGCAAATTTAGCTAAATTGGCTGTCTAAAATTGTGACTTTTCTTTCTTAATGCATTGAAATCTTGTTTGTGATGTTTCATGACAGCAGGAGTTTAAAACTGTTGAATGTGCTACTGTCTTGGCCGGAACAGTCTCGAAAAAGTTTTTTTACTTTATGTGAGGTTTTCCTGGTTAAATAAAGGTCAAATAAATAAATAAGAGGGGTTCGCTAATCATTGTATTCTGTTTTTATTTGCATCTCACACAAAGTCCCAACTCAAATAGCGACTCTTTGTATATTAGTAAATAAAAAGGACTCTGATTACAGTATTGTTACAGTGTAATGAATGAAGTGAACATTTCCTATAAATTGATATAATATATGAATGTTATGTTAATTATTATGATTTAATACTTTCTTTACATTCATAATTTATTACCATGTCAAGGTGCAAGGCAATAGAGCAGGGCCGCCATCATCAGTGGCTACCATTGAAATCCCTTTCTTTTTCTGCCCAGCCTGACCTTTTAAAGTCTGTGCTGACTTCACAGTCATGCCTTAAATCTAATTCTGAAAGTCCAGTGTGTGTGTGTGTGTGTGTGTGTGTGTGTGTGTGTGTGTGTGTGTGTGTGTGTGTGTGTGTGTGTGTGTGTTCATGTTTGCATGGACATTGATTTGTCTACTCTGGTCTGCTGCTATTTAACTTAATTTTATTCTTGAATGCAGTTAAAACAATTTTTTGTTTGTTTTTGTTAACCAGATAATGTGCAGCCAGCTTGTCTGCCAGCTTTTGACCAGGAGCCCTCCCACGGGACCCTCTGCTGGACCTCAGGCTTTGGCACAACTTCTGAGTCTGGAAGTAAGCAGGAGTATTGAGACTCATGAAGACTCTGCTGAATGTAGCAACACTGATATAATTCTTCATTCAAGTTTTTATTTGGAAAAATAAGTTCTATTTCATCCTTTCTGACCGCCAGAGGCAGTGCTTCACAGCCTCTGGTGGTCAATCCAGGATTCATAGAACTGTGGTTACATACGTAACCCTTATTTTGGTGTGATTAAGGATCCATGTGAACTGTCTCAAACTTCATCTGTAGATCTTTGGTCTGAACAAGGCCAAAGTTTTCAACCTTTTAGTCTATATTTGATCAAGCTGCAGGCCCTGTGTGTCTAACAAGCATGTTTTAAAGATACTGTTTGGATTTAGAGCTGAAGTGCTCATTCCAATATCAATGTGTAAAAGCTGACCAACTTTGAAAAATCGTGAATATTTTTTTAAAGAACATCACCTGGGTCTATTTTGTGTTTTTAAGATAGATCAGTGTATCTAAAGCCGAGAGAAACATTTGTTAATTTAATATATTTGCCCCCCTTCCTAATTGTTGATGGATCTAAACATTTGCTAATGTGACTGTAGTGCTTTGGTCTTGCCATAGCTTTGCACTGCTAATCATTAGGCAAACGTGATGACATTCAACAAACGTATATAAAGAGGATGTATGCCATTTCAGCTCATGCAGCCACAGCTGGTCTCAGTATTCCATTACTATGCCAAGAAGACAAAAACCAGACATCCCCTAAAGGGCATCTCAAGCAAAAGCAGACCCCATTGGAGGTCAGACTCCTCCTGCTGTTTACAAGCATGTTGGATTACGTTGGAAATTTTTCATGCACAACATTTTTCCACATACCTCATAAAATTCAGTGTGACTGATATTGAATTAGTCCTGCAGAGCCTGATTCATCGAAGAACCATCATTAGAGAAAGATAAACACAGTAAAAAGAAAAAGGGTGTGCCCTGCATTTAAAGATAATAACAATAAATAATCATATTTCGATGACAAGAAAGGAAGTGAGTTGGACTTGAGAGATGAAATACAGCTATTAATGAGAAGAAAAGTTAACTCAAGTAACATACCTGTGAATAAGTTACAGGAAAGAGAATTAAACTGTTTTAAAGGAGAAAAAAGGGACAAAAAGAAACCGGCACAACCCATATATATGCTTCTGCCAGCCCAGGTTTGAGTCCAGCCTGTAGCCAGTATGCAGAGTGTCGTCCTCTACTCTCTCACACTCTTTCACAAGCCTGTCCACTGTCTCTATATCTCCTGTCAATAAAGGCACGAAAATGCCCTCAAAATATACATATGTTCAAGAAAAGGAACAAAAAGAAGAGAGTGCTAAAAACTTCTCTATCTTTACAAGAACACAAAATCACCTCAGTCTGTTTCTGCTAAGCGGGTCTCCTACACTCTAGTAAAGGAAATAACACATTTGAAACTCAAAGACTAAAATTTGAGTCGGGGAATTCCAGAAGCTTGAAATGTGACATCTCTCCAAGGGGGAAGGAATTATTAATATTTCTGATTGTGAGATAAACAGATTGTGTTATTTTCAATGACTAATACCAAGATACACGTAAACATACTCAGACCACAAACAGTGTGCTTCTTAGAAGAGAAACATTTCACCTGTTCAAAGAACTTCATAATATTTCATTTCAAACTCTTTTTAATGCAAAACTGGTCAGGTTTAGTTAAAACTAACGGCCATTATGAAGAGGTGAACAGTTATTAACTATGATTTATGTTGTAATAAAATGATGTTATATCAAACACATTAATCCAAAGAAAAGAATAATGGATAAATACATTATTTAACTCTTAGGTCACAGGTGTCACACCCAGATCAGAAGGCATCATATGACGTAGTCAGGAATGCAACCAAACGACCTAGGCAGCTCCAGAGGGTGAGAGTGGTTAAAAACAAATCTGTTGGGTCAGATGAGCTGGTTTTAGATCATTGTCCCGCCTACAGATGATCCAGAATGCAGCAGTTCTGCCTTTAGTTGCTTAAATCAACATCACATCACCCCGTCCTTGCTTCCCTTCACTGACTTCCTGCCAGTTGTAGAAGTGATGTTTAGATTTGACTGATCACTTTTCAAGCACGTATGGGTCTTGCCCCAAACTATATATCTATATACACTATATAAAATGTCGACCTCTTAACATCAGATCCTGAATCAGGGGCCTCCTGGCTGCTCCGAAGTTGAGACTCAAAACAAAAAAGAGGTCAAGCTTTCTCTGTCAGAGCTCTTTGACTTTGGGACGACCTGCATGAAGAGTTAGGGCGTACAAAATTAGAAACATCTTTTAAATCACCTCTTAAATTTGACTTCTAAAGACTGCCTTTCACTAGATTTCACTAGATTTCTTATTCACTAAATATTTTTTATTTTGTTTAATGTCAGCTGCTTTTACTTGTTTTTTGTCTTTCTTTCCTCTTTTTATTCTAGTCATCCATTATTGTTGTTATGGTATCATTGCTTTTCTTATTTTTTCAACTGCTTCTGGTGGTATGCCTCTAATAACATTCATTCCCTGTCTCTGCTTTATTCTTATAACCTCTGCCAAGGAGTTGTTTGTCTTTTTGGTTGGTTGTTTGTGTGTTTGTTTGTAACCTAGATTATGAAAAAGCACTGGCCGTATTTTGCTGACATTTTCAGGAGATGTTGATAATGGCCCAGCTTAAAATGATTAGATTTTGGTGGTGATTCAGATAATCAGCATTAGTAAACAAACATTTTTGCTCAATGACTGTCCAACCAATAATGGTACTAACATAATTCCAAGAGTTAGGTGTGGGTTTTCAGGGTCCAGGAATGTCAATATGATGGTAACTTCATCATGGAACTATTAATTATAGATGCAACAGCAATATGTGTGCTACTTTGGCGGAGGTTTGCACTCTCTGTTTTCTAGTCCTTTTTGATTCACTGTGTTTGCATTTTATTCTTGGCCTTTTATTTGAAGTTCTGGTAATTTTGCTTTTGACCAAATGGTTAATTTTCTGTTCATTATTCTCTTCCTTTAACTGTCAAAGCACTTTGTAGACATCTGTTTTAAAATTTTCTCTGTTATTATTATTATTGCTCCTAAGGCAGTAGTTTCCACAACCACATAATGATAAATCACATTGTTACTTTTGGAAACTTTAACTTCTTGAATTACAGAATCAAAAATATTGCAATACTTTGCACCTTGGATGGAAGAAAACATGATTGAATGAGAAAATAGGAACGCACTTATGTTTAAAAAGCAACAGAATCTCTAAGAGGACATATTACCATGTTTTATTTTTCTCCATTTTCTTTCCTTTCTGCAGGTTTCTATCAATTTTGTAAACTTAACTCATCAGTATGTCGAAACATGGGTCATTATCAATAGAATTAGGATTAGAGTGAGAGAAAACAGCCAAAATCTCGTTGTTATCTCAGTAAATAGACGAAATTACATTTAACAAGAATGTGTGGATGGACGTCTGCTTGGGCCTTCAGGGCAGTGCAGACTTTTAGCAACAATTCTTTTTCAAGCACAAATTAGTGGCCTGCTGAAATTGATCTGTGACCTACTTTTTGGGTCCTGTCCCACCTTTTGAGTACCACTGCCTTCAGGGGAAATATCTAATCTATAAAGAAGGCAAGAGAAAAGAAACTAAACTGAAGTGAAGGAAAAGTACAGGCCTCACATCTACAGAATCACTGTTGAGGAGCGAATGTTACTGCTGATATTTTAATATTTTTAGGCTTATTTAACAAAGTTGGATTAACATATTGCTTCCTCTAATGAAGGTGTATCGAGAGATCTCATGGAGGTGATCGTAAAAATCATTGTTACACCAGTGTGCAACAGTCCCCACGTGTACAGTGGTGCTGTGACTGCAAACATGATATGCGCGGGTCACCTGGAGGGAGGCCGGGACTCCTGTCAGGTGAGCAGCCCCGTCCCAGACACAGGTGTGTGTGGATTAACTCTGTGTGCTCGGTTCTGGATAAACAGAGGAGTATGACTTGTGTTCTCCAGGGTGACAGCGGGGGACCTCTCATGTGTCAGAGCGGGAAACGATGGTTCCTGCAGGGGATCACCAGCTGGGGTGAAGGCTGTGGTAGAGTAAACAGGCCAGGTGTTTACACCAGAGTCACCAGCATGCTGCCCTGGATCTACAGCGTGATGCAGGTGAGACCAGAAAACACGATTACCCCTCCCAACGACACCAGCAGCACCACTCACAAAGATGATTAAAAGGCCAAGTTTGGATTTGTTTTTACAAGTATTCATTTGCAAACATATAAATCAATCATTTATTTGCCCTTGTTAAATCCACATATAAAATATGAGTAATATTCAAATACTCATTCCAGGGATGGGCATTATGACCTCAAAGTAAAATCCCAGTTTACTCCTCACAAAACTTGATTTGTGCTTGTAATCATTTCAGCTGAAATGGCCAAGGTGACTTAACACTAGGGGTGCAAATTATCTGATTAATTGCGATAAATTAATTAAGGTCTTAACCCTATAACGCCAGTTGTATCATATTTGATACATACTTTTATAATACCTCTATCTGCTCAATATGATCAACAAATTACAAAAAAACCATCTGAATACAATCAGATAAATGATAAAAATGTCCTCAAATGGATTATCAGTTGCCAAAAACACCTAATGTATCAAATGAGATATGAAAAATCTATATGTTGAATTTTATGCACATTTTGATTTTTGTAGAATTTTAGCAGAAAGTGAAATAAAAATTTAATCTCCAAAAACTTAGAATTTTCTGGCTATAATCTACGGTCTTGGACCTTACAGGGTTAATAAGCGCTTTGTTTTTTAATCATGTTAATCTCATATTTAATCTGATTTCTATGTTTCAGTATTTTTCAGAGGGCAGAACCTTAAAATACCAGGGCAGCTGGTGATTGGACGATCAGTCCACTCATCACACTCTTCACAGACCAATCACATCAAGCTACAGTATGATGTAGCAGCTCGACCCTCTTGTTAGCTGTTAGCTCAAACTACGTGCTCCAGTACTTAGACTATCGTCTTATCTTACATTAAATGAAACCACACAGATGTATCATCTGCCACTTATATGTCACTTTTTTTTATTTATTTAACCTTTATTTAACCAGATAAATCCCATTGAGATCAGGATCTCGTTTACAAGGACGACATGACCAAGAGGTCAGCAGGACACGCCAGTTATCATGAATCATGACATGAATCTCGACAAAGACAAACCCACCGAGTTCTCCTGGTAAACTTCTGAGGAGAGCATATTTCATTTCCTAGGGTAACCATGACTACGGCTCAGCGTTGTTAGTGCAGCATTTCTGCATCTCTCCCTGTTTCCCAGCAGTGATCCTCGTTTGGGAGAAGAGCAAAAACATGATTTCCCATAAGACAGCTTGAAGTGACGTTCTTTGCTCCCCTTTTAAAGGACAAATTGAGTCCATTTCTGATAAAACTGCAGATCTTGCTGCGTCCACGGAGACGTCTCCACATGCCGCTGTGGTTTTCAAACGTGCAGTGACTTCCTGTTGTGGTCACATCTGCAGCTCCACCTCTGTCCCCTGATTGGGCCGTTAAAGTTGGAGAGATTTTATACAGTGGGCTTCTTGTATTTGAGTTTTTGAGAGGTGGAGGAAAATCTTTCAATCTGCCTCAGTAATCAAATGAGTTTCAACGAAAATAGTCCAAGTTGAGGCTTTCTCAGCAATTTTTAAAGTGAGATTAAAAATGTGATTAAGTAGATTAATTAATTACAGGTCATAATTAATGAATCTCTCAATTTTTGTAATCTCCTAACAGCACTACATTATACACCATCATTTAAGCCTGAAATGTAATTTTTACTTGTTCATTGTCTTTTACAGGAAGAAAAACCATGATGTCTCAAACTGCTCACAGTCTACCTCTCCTCTTCATCAATGAACCTGCACTAAGAAGCCTTCTCTGAGAGGCGGGCGGATTTACTCTAAAGAGGAATAAAGTATTGATGAAAGGTTACGTGGTGGCATAGGGGAGCTAAAGCATAACAAGGGCACAGCATGAACACAGAACTTCTGCCTGTGTTCTGCATCATATCATGTACTCATCCACTAATCTATGCACTGACTCCAGTCTTGCAGTCTTGATTTAATTCTCTCTTTTTCGGTGTTTTAGCCTGGCAGCATACTCACATTAACCAACACTCTAAGAAAGCTTTAAAAATGGGCTGGCCCTTCTCTCCTCTTTTCTGTGCACATGAAACATTAATACGCTTGAAGAATGATTGTAGAGGTGTGTTTTTTCTCAGGGACACATCCCAGACTTTTTTATTAAAGGGATAGTTCGGAGTTTTTTTTACGTGGGGTTGCTCAAGGCCTATGTCACTACAAATTATGATTGCCACTAAATGAACTTTTTAGCTTTGTTTCGAAGGCGAGATAGTCAATGGTGCGAACAACAGACATTACAGTAAGATTGCATACAACGTTTTTCTTTTCCTCGTCAAAGCCTCTGTGTTTGGAACTTTGTGATGAAATGTATACGTGTATCCTTCCACTTTCTTCTCAGAAGATGTGCAGGCCAGAAGGCTGCAGCAGGGTCAGTTAGTGATTAGTGGGGCACAAACTGATAAAAATTCACGGGTTATTACGAAGATGGGCTGCGCCTGCATTAACCCCAAATGTATGAACCAGCTAAAGAAATGGTCAAAATTCCAATTCCACCACTTTCCATTGCGTGATTTTGGCCTTTGCCAATTTTTGTTTATTTTTTATTATTTAGACATCAGGTCTCACCCCACTGCAACAGCAAAACATCATCTCTGCAGTGTCCATTTTACTGATCTTCAACACATGGCTCACAGATGTGAAAGAGCTCTGCAGAGAGGTCCAGGAAAATGTTGTATGTTGTAGTTACTCAAGTCAACATTTGTGCTTTTTAATGTTGTTTCTTCTGACAACTTGACCAGCTGATGAGTGAAAACCAGCAAAGTGATGGCGAAGGGAAACATAACCCCTAAATTCAACACACAAAGTCCTTAACGCTGAGGCTTTGTCAAAGTAAAACAATGTAAGGAACGTTAATGAAGCATCCAGTTGAGCCAGTGTTTTCTCTGATGTTTAACCTTAAAGTTTGTTAACTATGAGGCTTTAGTTGTACCATTGACTGCTGTGTATCATCTAGCATCCATACATAGTGACCAAACTTACAAATTCCTTTAGTTGTAATCATACTTACTAGTGCCATATGTAGCAACCCCACTTCAAAAAGCCTAAGCTATCCCTTTAAGACTATTGTTTACCCTATAAATATATGAAGACACTTTTTAATGAAGGAAAGCAATTCACCCACGCCTCTTCTTTACTGCACACTGTGAACCTTTTCTTACATTGGACACCAAAGTGTGAATGTGTGTAAGTTCTCAGTGGGTTATATGTATGTTCTGTGGCTGTGTTGACGAAGAGAATGTTCTGTTTGTGTAAATGTGGGATCGTTGTGCATAATGTAAATTAAAGATGAAAGAAAATCCTGATTATCAACAATGTGTGCATTAGTGTTTTTTTTACTGTGAGACGAAAGAAGGCAGTTACTTGCTCCAAAGGGGCCTTTGAGATATAAAACTGTCGGTGATGAAGATGCATATTATAAAAATGTTTGTGAATCTGGTGAAGAATGACGACCCCTCAAAGCCACTCTTAACTTTTCCTAACATTAGGGATGGGACTCTAAAATTGGTAAGGACCACTTCCAACTTGTTTGAAGAATTGATGTACACACATGGCAAAATTGTTGGTACCCCTCCATTAAAAACAAAAACCCATAAACCCATGAAATAACTTGAAACCAACAAAAGTAATAATAAATAAAAATGTACTGAAAATCTATTATGAAAATCAGACATTGCTTTTTAATTATTGTTCAACAGAATTATTTTTAAAAATAAACTCACCTTTTGAGGCAATCACTGCAACAAGGTGATTTCTGTAACTCTCAGTGAGACTTCTGCACCTGTCGACAGGTATCGTGGCCCACTTCTCATGAGCAAACTGCTCCAGCTGTCTCAAGTTTGAAAAGTGTCTTCTCCAGACTGCATGTTTCAGCTCCTTCCACAAATGTTCAATAGCATTTAGATCAGGGCTCGTAGAAGGCCACTTCAGAGTGGTCCAGTGTTTTTTTGCTGAGCCATTCTTGGGTGTTTTTAGCTGCATGTTTTGGGTCATTATATTATTATATTATGACACTGGGCTGCACATTTCACTCGAGAATGCCTTGATAGTCTTAAGATTTCATTTTACCCTGCACAGATTCAAGGCACCCTGTGCCAGATGCAGCAAAGCAACCCCAGAACATGACTGAGCCTCCTCCATGTTTCACAGAGGGTAGTGTTCTTTTCTTTGTATGCTTCATTTTTGACATTTTAGACACACTGAAAGCACTCTGAGAGCGCAAACCTATAAAATAAATAAAGATAATGTGGCTACTGGGTGGCTACTACTACGTCTACTGCTGCTTCCATCCTCAGTCTTCCTGTTGCTTCTCCTCCCTCCAGTGAAGAGTTGTACAGTTTGATGGCCTGAGGTGACAAAAGAAATGGTAAATCTTCCAGAATATAACACCCAACAGCACAACATGCAGTTAATTTGGCTCTGTTATTTCAAGCAAGGGTAGAAACATTGTAAGAACATTCACCAATGCATTAAAGGTCCCAAATTTTACCATTTCTAACAAGTTGACAGTGATGCCAGACATCTTCAGTTTTTTCTTTAATGGTCTTGCCTTAAAATCCTCCCAGGTGTAAGATTGTGCTGCGCCACAAAACCCCTCTATTTTAGCCCTGCTCAGCACAGGCTATTTTTGTGTACACAATGTCCCATTAAGTGGGATCGGCTTGGAATTTCAGTGTTGTGCTCTTGTATTTGTTTGTGGTTGCATGTTCTTTCCACTTGAACAGAAATGAACCATCCTTAGGCTGCCGGCCAAAGTCGCACCCAGCCCAGGAATGGTTTCTAGGCCTGGGGAGGCAACATTTTCTTAATCAGGTCATTACTGGGGAAAATTTCAAACATAACTTTAACTATTTCTTTTTCCGCCAAAGAGGTTATATTGTTGCTAGCATATTATTGTCTGTTTGTTTTTTAGCAGGATTACTCAAAAACTACTGAACAGATTATGCTGAAGTGTTCGGATATTGGTCATGGCCCGACATAAAATTTTTGGGGATTTTGGTGGTGATCAAGATAACCGCCAATGGCGAACAATCGTTTTTGCTCAATAGCTGTCTAACTACTAATGATATCCACACGATTCTGAGTGCTAGATGTGGGTTTTCAGGGTCATGAATCATATTATGGTGGTAACATTATCATGGATCTGCTGCTTGTAGATGTAACCGTAATATGTGAGCTTTCATGGTGGAGGTTTGCACTCTCCAAGTGCCTTCTAGTTCTTGATTTAATCTGTCCATATTGAGCAAATAAGTTGCCAGTGTTTCACCTGACTCCTTTCTAGCTATTTTTTTGTTGAGGCCGAAACACATTAACATACTATTTTGTATATTTACAGAATAAATAACCTCTGATAAGTGTTTAAAAGAGCAGCTGTTTTTTACAAAACCCAAAACCAGTGAAGTGGGCACGTTGTGTAAATTGTAAATAAAAACAGAATATAATGATTTGCAAATCTTTTTCATCTTATATTCAATTGAATACACTGCAAAGACAAGATATTTAATGTTCGAACTGAGAAACTTTATTTCTTTTGCAAATAATTATCAACTTAGAATTTAATGGCAGCAACACGTTGTGAGGAGACCAATTTTTGTAGCTTTTCAGGTGAAATTCTTTCCCATTCTTGCTTGATGTACAGCTTAAGTTGTTCAACAGTCTGTGGTCTCCGTTGTTGTATTTTACGCTTCATAATGCGCCACACATTTTCAATGGGGGACAGGTTTGGACTACAGGCAGGTCAGTCTAGTACCTGCACTCTTTTACTACGAAGCCACGCTGTTGTAACACGTGCAGAATGTGGCTTGGCATTGTCTTGCTGAAATAAGCAGGGGCGTCCATGAAAAAGACGCTGCTTGGATGGCAACATATCTTGCTCCAAAACCTGTATGTACCTTTCAGCATTTAGGTCCCTTCACAGATGTGTAAGTTACCCATGCCTTGGGCACTAATACACCCCCATACCATCACAGATGCTGGCTTTTGAACTTTGCGCCTATAAAGTCCGGATGGTTCTTTTTCTCTTTGGTCCAGAGGACACGACGACCACAGTTTCCAAAAAACAATTTGAAATGTGGACTGGTCAGACCACAGAACACTTTTCCACTTTGCATCAGTCCATCTTAGATGAGCTCGGGCCCAGCGAAGCTGGCAGCGTTTCTGGGTGTTGTTGATAAATGGCTTTGGCTTTGCATAGTAGAGTTTTAACTTGCACTTACAGATGTAGACAAACTGTAGTTACTGACAGTGGTTTTCTGAAGTGTTCCTGAGCCCATGTGGTGATATCCTTTACACAGAATGCATTTATTCAAAAGCCCAGTGTATCTCTTTCATTCTTAATTACTGCCCTCAGCCTATCGGGCATAGAGTGCACCAAATTCTTCCAGAACAGAAGGTTCACTGTTCTCACTCAAGACAGGTAGCCCTGTAATTGAGCTGTTTCTATGGTGGTAAAGGCTGTTATCAGAAGACCCGACTGTTCCAGGATACTAAGCAATTTTCAATCGTGTTATAGGTCGGGGTGGGTGGCCATTCACTCTTTGTGCAGAGTTGTGAAAGCCAGGAAGCTGCTCAGAGAACCACAGGCTGAGTTATTGTACGAAAGCAGTGTGTGCGCAGAGAGAGCACCATCCTGCACCATCAGACCAGCCCGCCGCCTGTTGAACATCTTCCTAGCTGTGACAGGGCCCGATTTCTTCTTTCTTGTGAGAAGGGAAGAAAGCACTGGCTGGAGAATGCTCTTCTAACATAATAATTTCAGAGCTGGATGGTGGTGCCCTCTTAAAGTAACATGCAACCTCAGACAGCCCTGAAGAAACTTGACTTTAGTATACTTTTGCAAAAGCAGGCTGCTGGTAGTTTGGTTAGCAAAGAATTTCTGTCTTTTGTATGCTCTCAGACCCAGTTTGGGAGTTGGAAAAAGTAGAGGAGCCTCATCAAGAAAATCAGATTTTTCCCAGTCTCTTGGGGTCATTTAGTATACTTCTTTGCAATTGTATGCTCTCAGACCCAGTTTCTCAGTCAGAAAACAATGGATGGTACTCTTAGAGACTGCTTCCCTAAGATTTTTCAGTCTTCGACTGAGTCTGCAAGAGATTGGTGTGTCTTTCCCTTGGCCTTGCGGATGAGGTCCTTCGCCCTCGAACTCAGACCTGACGGTCGACCTGTGCGGGGCTTGTCTTCAAGGGAGTCACAGCTCTGGTATCTCTGCCACCATTTCTTCACTCATCGTATGCTTCTGCCAAGGACCTGAGCTACCTCCCTGCAAGTTTTCCCTGCCCTGCTCAGTACAATGGCTTGAGCACGGACTTGAGGCTCTGAAAGTGCAGCTTTTCCAGATTTTTGTTTGGCCATCGTGGCAACACTACAAAGACGGTTTTCTTAATGACATGCTCCATGCTCAACCAAGAAATTTATAGGCCTATCACAGACAGATGAACTAGTTAAACAACCTCACAACACCTGGCTGACCAGGTACAACCCATTTTGGAGACAAACAGACAAAAATGTTGCCCATTGGGGTGCATGAACTTTTGGGACACAGTGTAGTTACTGACAGTGGTTTTCTGAAGTGTTCCTGAGCCCATGTGGTGATATCCTTTACACAGTGATGCCGGTTTTTGATGCAGTACCACCTGAGGGATCGAAGGTCACGAGCATTCAATGTTGGTTTTCGGCCTTGCCACTTTCGTGCAGTAATTTCTCCAGATTCTCTGAACCTTTTGATGATATTACGGACTGTAGATGATGAAATCCCTAAATTCCTTGCAATAGCTGGTTGAGAAATGATGTTCTTAAACTGTTGGACAATTTGCTCACGCATTTGTTCACAAAGTGGTGACCCTCGCCCCATCCTTGTTTATGAATGACTGAGCATTTCAGGGAAGCTGCTTTTATACCCCATCATGGCACCCACCTGTTCCCAATTAGCCTGTTCACCTGTGGGATGTTCCAAATAAGTGTTTGATGAGCATTCCTCAACTTTCTCAGTCTTTTTAGCCACTTGTGCCAGCTTTTTTGGAACATGTTGCAGGCATCAAATTCCAAATGAGCTAATATTTGCAAAAAATAACAAAGTTTACCAGTATGTGCACACCTCGCGCCCTCGCTGAGGTTGTCCCTGTTTCCATGAGGTTGTCCCTGTCCATGTTACCCCATGTGATCTTTACCCCATTTTACTTCGGTGCCACAATTCACAGATGGATGCAGTTACCATGGAGATAGGACTCTAAACGACGCACACTGTTTTCACGGCGGTGAAACATCACATATGGGATACAAGGGGTTATTTTTCACACATATTTAAAGGAGCATGAGTGTGACCTATTTTGATGCTCTACATTTGGAATGAATGGTGGGAAATGCTGCTTGAATTTGTCACTGCATTTTTATTTTTTTAATTCATTTTACTGCACTAAGGGAAAGGCCAGGGTCTGCCCATAAGGGAAAGGGGGTCTTTCTAGCGCCCAGAATCATTAGGGGTCCACAGAGAGTAAGCAAAGACATGGTTGATTCTACATTCAAGCAGAAATGGCCTTTTTTCAGAAACTAAACACTTAACTTATTAGAGCAACAAACCTCAGCATCTTTCATTGATGCTTGTTACAAAGATTAGGCTCCTTTTGAAACAGGCATGATTGTTTTGTATTGTTAGGAGCTGTTGGAGAGCTTGAATCAGAGGTTAGGCAAGCCAGTCTTTGCAAGAAAGATCAAGAAAAATGTAAGCAGATATGTAAAAAGAAGAAGTTAAAAAAGGACATTTTTAAAACACAAAAACAGGGAAGTTAGGAAGTTGTGCAGATTGTACATAAAAACAGAATATGGTATCATTTTTGAAAAATTTTTTCAATGATATTTAATTTTTTTTTCAGAAAGATGAGATATTTAATCTTTTTTTATAATTTTTTATTTAATT
Organism: Scarus forsteni; assembly: GCA_036419115.1. Taxonomy (NCBI): domain Eukaryota; kingdom Metazoa; phylum Chordata; class Actinopteri; order Labriformes; family Labridae; genus Scarus; species Scarus forsteni. Next base: position 12,338,504 of record JAZDUH010000270.1, read on the forward strand.
TTAAAATTTTTTTTGTTCTTTTTTTTTATTTTATTTAATTTATTTATTTTCACGTTCAGCATCACACCAGCCACAGGTTGATGAGCACCGCTGACGTCACACATCGCTGTCGAAACATGTTTCTGTTTATTGGGAGTCTCCCCCTGAACACTGGCACTGGCCACCACACTGTGCCAATATGCAACATTTCTGAGTGATTCTGCGCGTATTGATCGTCCGCGCGCCACTCAACAGGTTGCAAAAGCCCCTGAACCCACATAATATGGCGTGTTCCTCCATCAATTAATTGAAAATGAACTGGGTTAAAGTTCAGTCCCAAAGGCAAACACGGACTCGAGTATGTGCACACCGCGCCCCTCGCTTTTCCTCCCACTCCCGCTGAGGTTGTCCCTGTTTCCATGTGGTGTGATGTGATTGTGATCTTTACCCCATTTTACTTCGGTGCCACAATTCACAGATGGATGCAGTTACCATGGAGATAGGACTCTAAACGACGCACACTGTTTTCACGGCGGTGAAACATCACATATGGGATACAAGGGGTTATTTTTCACACATATTTAAAGGAGCATGAGTGTGACCTATTTTGATGCTCTACATTTGGAATGAATGGTGGGAAATGCTGCTTGAATTTGTCACTGCATATTTTTTTTAATTCATTTTACACACTAAAGGCCAGGGCTGCCCATAAGGGAAAGGGGGTCTTTCTAGGGCCCAGAATCATTATGGGTCCACAGAGAGTAAGCAAAGACATGGTTGATTCTACATTCAAGCAGAAATAGCCTTTTTTCAGAAACTAAACACTTAACTTATTAGGTCAACAAACCTCAGCATCTTTCATTAATGCTTGTTACAAAGATTAGGCCTCCTCTTTTGAAACAGGCATGAGCCTTTGTTTCGGTTGTATTGATGCTGTTGGAGAGCTTGGTGAATCAGACAGGTTAGGCAAGCCAGTCTTTGCAGAAAGACCAAGTATCAATCAAAAACATAAGCAGATAAGGATAAAGTAGAGTCAGAAAAAGGACATTTAAAAACACAATTTCAGGGAAGTTAGGACGTTGTGCAGATTGTACATAAAAACAGAATACAATGCTTTGAAAATCCTTTTTCAATGATATTTAATTGAATATTCCAGAAAGATGAGATATTTAATCTTTAAACTGTTGGACCCCCGTTTTGAAAATTTTCCATGTTCTCTTTATTTCTATTTTATTTAATTTTATCATTTTTTATACTTTATTGTGTCAGTTGGTGTTTTTAATACATTGGTACATGTCTTAATGTTTCAAACAATATTGACACAGTTTCCCTCCTTTAATTTTTTTTTGTTCACCACTACCCAGACGGAATATAATACATATAAAAACAACTGATAATCATAATAACTTTCCATTTATATCCTTAAATTGGGTTTACATTCAGGGCGTATATTTCCATTATTTATCACTAAAAAAAAGTAAATCACAATAAGATAATTGACAAAAAAACTAACATATATAGGCTTCATATAAAGAAAAGGAAACAAAACCAAAATAAAAGTAAATAGATGCGAATGAATAAATAGATTGGCTGTCTATATCATGCAGCTATCATATTTAAGCTATACGTGAAACATAAGAAACTCACTTCATCTGATTTTATTCCACATTTACATTGTCAATTTTATACTTGATATGAAAGGAGGCCCACCTTTTTTCAAACCGCTTTTCTTTCCTATTTATCTTATGGGTTATTTTTTCCATTATATAAAAGCTGTGCACTGTTTCTAACCACTTTTTCAAGTTAGGAGGTTCAGTTTTTTCAATTTCTTGTGATTTGCTTTAGTGCTGCTGTTCTTAGGATCCAATTATGGGACACTAATTTTACTTAATTTGAAATATTTTTATCTTATTGTCTCAGTGAAGGATGTGTTTTTGCCAGCATGTTTGTTTGTTTGCAGGCAAGATTTTGAAAAGCTACTGGATGGATTTTGCTGAAAATTTCAGGAGATGTCGGTAATGGCCAACTTAAAAATGATTAGATTTTGGTGGTGATCCAGATAACCACTATTAGCGAACAATCGTTGCTCAATAACTGTGTATCTTATAATAATATCAACATGATTCCGAACTATTGCTTATAGATGTAACAGCAGTATGTGAGCTACCTTGGTAGAGGTTTATAAATAGTCTGTTGATAACTGAAATATCACAGCACTGTCTGGATTGTTTATTGCTGTTCTTTACTGCTCGTTCTGTGCTTGTGAGGGCAGTAAAAGCAGATTTACAAACTAAGAAGTTCTAGTCCAGAAGCACCAAGCTATGTAAATCTGGCACTTGTGGTGGAATCACGCGGTTTGGGCCAAGCATCATCACATTATTATAAGCAGCCAGACTTTGAAGAGACATGGTCATAAACTGGGGCTGAAGCCAGAAGAAAACAGCTCACTGATTTCTATGTGGTGAAATTATTAGTGTATTGAGAAGTGCACTCCATAGCTACAAGTATTTCAGGAAAGTCCCTCATACACCATGATAGTTTTACCATGTTTGATTCTTTCTTTATCAAGCTGGGCTCAAAAAAAAAACATTTGTGTAACAATTTACATATCATGTCAAACAAACTGTAATAGACAACAGAATAACTGAGGGCTGTTAAAAATGAACAACACAAGTATTGACAAAATCATAAATGTTGCAGTTTTGTTCGAAAACATGATTTCAATAAAGAATTAAAATACTATCAAAATAAACAAAAAACATCCTCACGTAATTAACATTACTAGTAATTACTAAATAAATACAACAGTCTTAATTCGGTGTTAATTATGTATAGTTTTAGATTGCCAAGACCAGAGAGTTACAATTTTTGATCATTTTTACCTAAAATGTTTAAAGCCTAAATGTTGATCCATAAATTACTTTATTAGATACAGTGTTAAAGTTGACAGCACTTTTTAATTTAGTTTTACTTCTTTTGCCTAAAATATTTCTTAGTTTGATGCTGCGTTCCAGGCAACCTGTAACTGGTGTTTTTCCCACCTGTATTCTTGAAAGTGCACTGGAACAGCAGTCGAACTTGTAACTTCCGACCCGTGAACTCGTACCAGATCCATGTACTCCGACCTCTTAATAATGACATAAAATTTGTCTTCGTACTTTTTTTTTTTTTTTTTTTTATAACAAATGAGTTAGTTGATAAAGCATACATTTTATAATGCCTGCCATGTTGGTTAATTTACATACCAGAATTCCTTGTACTCAAACCAAAGTCGTAATTTTCCTGGAACGCTTTCAGGTCAGAACTCTGGGATTTCAACTGGGTGATTTCTGAGTTATACGTCGCCTGGAACGCAGCATTAGTCACAATTTATTCATCTAAATTGTTTTAATTTTAGTCTAGTTTTAGTTGAATAAATTTCACAACATTTTAGTTGACAAAATCTACTGTAAATTTAGTCAACTAAAATATGAAGTATAAAGTGTGAGGCATTTTTATGTTTCCTTAACATTCTGAAGTATTTTTTACACTTGGATCCCTCCACCATGAAGCTAAGGCTGTTGTGATTGGATGTCCCTCTTAACTCATCCAACCTTTCCACACAACCAAAGTAGCTGTGATTCTGAACTTGTCCCTACTTTCTACATGACCAAATTAGGTCTGATTGGATTAAGTCTCTGTCAGACATTTTAGTCTAGTTTTCATTTATTAACAAAAATGTCAGCTAATCCTGGAAGAGACAGATGAGGTGGGTTGGACTGCTCAGCTTTAATGAACAGACGCCACACAAGCAAGACACTGGAGACAAATGATGATAACATTATTGTTTTTTTTTAACCTTTATTTATAACAACATGCAACAGTTGGCAAAAGCAAACGTCAAGGCGGAGCAGTAACAGGGTGAAATGAATGCAGTAGAATCAGACTTTTGACCATTGCTATGTCTGTTGAGTAGCCTATATGCTGCATTACAGAATTGTTCCAAACACAGGAGCCTTGTCAATGAAAAGTTTAACAGTGTAAAAAAAAAAAAAGCATATATAGTTTTTTTTTGTGTAGCATTAGATGGCAGAGAGGGTGCCACCAACTCATTACCTCTACCAAGGAGCTTATGCTTTTGTATGTTTGTTTGTCTGTCTGTTTTTTAGGAGGATTACTCAAAAACTTCTGGACAGATTTCGCTGAAATTTTCAGTAGATGATGGTAATGGCCCAACTTAAAAATGATTCGACTTTGGTGGTGATCCAGACAACCGCCATTAGCAAACAATCGTTTTTACTGAGAAACTGTCCAATTATAATGATATCAACATTTTTCTGAATGCTAGATGTGGATTTTCAGGAAATCATATGAGTGTCCATTTGTCAAGAAATCATATTCTGATGGTAACTTTATCATGGCACTATTGCTCGAGATGTAACAGAAAAATGTGAGCTACCTTGGTGGAAGTTTGCGCTGTCCGAGTGCTTTATAGTTTGTCATGTCCAACCTCCCCAAGTAGAGACATCATGAGAGCCTCATACCATCATGTCAACCTCTTTTTAAGCTCCAGATCTCCTCTCAATAAAGGAGGAAACTCCCCCAATTAACAGCTGTAACGCCAGCCTCCGCTGTATTGTTGTACTGAGAATGAGAAGTCTGGTTTCACATCCACGTCTAGACATCATGTGACGCTTGTCTGAATGTCAAACTGTTGCTCTATGATGACCAGAATGTTTTTTTCCAGTTGTTTAAAACTATGGTTTTCTAACTCACTCGTCTCTGGTCAGATTGTCCATTCCTGTCTTTGTCCCACTCTCTCGTGCCTCACCTAACCCTCCTTTTCACCACTCTGTGTATTCTGCACTGGAAATGCCCTTCACCTTGAAGTCTCCTGCCAAATTATGTCCGTCCCGGTCTGCTTATCTTCTGCCCGCCCCCTCTTTCTGTCTCCATAATACAGAAAAGACCGCCCTTCTCCTGCTGTTTCTTTGTCCTCCTAACACAGATAAAGTCTCCCCGTCTACCTGTTCGTGTCCTCGTCTGTAAGACAAAGGGGTGTCTGGTGGTCTGTTGAGCCCCGGTGTAGATTTGTTCAGTTAAGGAGCGGTGGAGCAGCTCCTCAGGTGCCATGTTTCATATCCACAGACAGAGAAACGGGTGCTGAAAAGCTGCGTGATACATTTCACAGGACAATGAGAGTCTGCCAAATTCCCCGAAGGATTCGAACTGGACAAGCATGTGAGGCTGACCCACTAATGCCCAAAAATATTCCAGCTTTTAGAGGATTAGTTTTCCACCCTTGGAAGCTCTGCTCTCACAAGTCTACTTGGGAAAAAAAAATTGGGCTAATAGAAGCAAAATTTAAGAGCTGGATGAAAAATCTAACTTTAAAGGAACAGAAGATCAGTGTCTCATGTGATATGTGTTAATGTCAGTACAACTGAATGTGTGAAGTCATCAGGGGACTGGAGAGAGCTTTATTCCAACTTTGTATTTGTCACAGCAGGATGGATGGATTCTAACTCTGAGTTGTTGATCATTTTGAACCATTTGTTCAATTTAATCAATCACTCAATCTCTATTTGTATAGCGGCAATTCATAAGAAGTGTTACCTTAAGACACTTTACAATAGAGCATAAAGCTCTTCATTTTATGGATACACATATATGCATACATACACTTATACATACATGTATATATAATACACATATACATATATATACAAATATATACATCCAACACCCAACATGAATTCATATAGCCAATCATGAATCCCTCCATCATGACGGCAAGAAAAAACCTTCAGTTAAGCTGCAGGAAATCTTGAATGTGGATCCCAGTCTCATGATGAACAGCAAATCCACACGATGCTGTGTTGGGTGTGAGGGTGAAGGAAGGGAGGTAAGAGGAGACAAGTGGACTAAAGTAAGAACTAAAGGTAGTGACAGATCCATGAACCATAGACCTGTCGTTTGTTGAAAGTTTTCAGAAGTATTTGATGAGCATGGGCGCCCAGGACATTTGTTGTCTTGGATGCCCTCTCTGATTCCGCTGCTGCTTTGTTTAGTTTCACCAAAAACGTTGAACTAACGTAACTTTAAGATGATTATTTTCCAATGCCTTAGCAAAAACCTGTGCACCTAAATCAGTAACTAACAGTAAACTAATAATGTAACTTATTGTATACTCATCACTATTCACTAGTAAACACTCAATGGCTACGTTTACATGAACGCTTTAGTTCTGCTTTACTTCAGAATAAAACTTCTTCTCCTCTTTTAAAAGATTAAAACTGATGTTGTATACCCTTACTACCTCCGCTGGCGCCAGGAGGTTATGTTATTGCCGACATCTGTTTGTTTTTTTGTTTGTTTTTTTGTAAGTTAGTTTGTTAGTTTGTTGGTTTGTTTGTTTGTTTGTTGTTTAGCCAGATAACTCAAAGAGTTATGGGCAGATTTTGATGAAATGTTCAGGAAATATCCGGATTGGGACAAGGAACAAATGATTAGATTTTGGGAGTGATCCGAATCACCGTCTGGATCTGCCATGACGAAAAATGTGACTTTCTTGAAAAACTACTGAACTAAAATAGATATCATAATGAATTTAATTGCTAATGGTTTATTTTCATGGTCAAGGACTCTAAATATTTAGATGGAATAAAGGTAGAACTAATATTTATTGTGAAAATCACAATATGGGTGACGACTGTGGCGCTTTTCTAGTTCTAATCAAAATGACCATTCCAAATTAAACTTTATTCAGACATAGGTGGCTGGTTTATTCTGATTTTAAATCTGTATTAAATAATTTCTGGATCGTTTATGTGTTTATTCCACTTTAAATAAATTCCCATCTTTCTGAGCATACTTGTTCCCTTGTCCTGTCATGATGATGCACATATTGTGCGCTGACGGGAAATGATGGCTCCCGCAAGTAAGTGTTGGACTCAAGCTGAGGCAATTTATTTAATTAGAACCTTAGAAGATTTGGAAATAATGAAAAGAGTGGATGGACATAAGCATATAAATGTGTACCTTTTTAAAGTTGTAGTATCCAAGTTGTACAAGGTTTCCCTGACAGATAAGCTGAAGTGGAGTTTGTTTACTTCTGGTAGATGTATGTCACATCTGCCCTCGTCCGATCAGAACCATTCCCAACCCCCAGACCTTAAAGGTGTAGTCAGCAATGTGGGAGAAAACGAGTGGAGAGGTTGTTGATAAACAAATTTAGACCCGCCTCTCTCTTCATACCTCACCCCTGGCTCCAGCCCTGAAAGCTGATGGACGTGCATCGTCATGGAAACGGCCGTAGAAACTGCGTAGCTGACCAACATAGCGAAGGTAGCCACAACTCGACTGCCATTATTGATAACATCACGACAACAGTGCATTCTGGCAGATTAGACAATAAGATGAATGCCCGAGGGCTGTTACTGTTATGTGAAGCACCACTAAGCTAATGTTGCTTACCTATCCAGCAGACAGACGCGACATCCGCATCCGTTTTCAGGTCTTTCAGTTCGCGGATTTCCCTCCACCGTTTGAAAGCAACACCAATGTTGACCCGGGTCTTCGCTCTTTCATGGTCATAGCCCTTCTTTTTCATTTTTCACTCCTCTGACCTTTTTCTTTTGGGCTGTTTTTCAGCCATTGCTACTGCACATATTGTATCTCTCTCTTACGCTAACTGCACACGCTACGCAACCTACTACTCCCCCTCCCCCCTCTGTCTGATCTGTGCATGAGTATGATTGCCCCGTGGATGTGGGGGGGTGTACCCTGTTTTGGTGGCTCGGCCGAGCCACAGTATTTACCTGCTGAAATTCAGAGCCAAGGCTGTGTATAGAAACCGGACTTTTTTCAAAATGCTGTCAGTGGTGACATCTTGTGGATGGAGGGCAGAAATACAGTGATTTTGACAAATAGTGCATTAGATTAGAAGATTAGAAGATCGCTGACTACACCTTTAACCGGGATTCACTTAAGGTATAAATGTGTTTTCCATGTAAAGCTCAATCAGGAATTACTATTTCCATGTAAACACAAAGGAGAATACTTTCATTCTGACTTAGTAGTACTGAACACTTAATTCTAAATTAAAAAACATCATGTAACTGTGGTCATTGTGACTGTAAACCACATTGTTTAATCATCATAAACACAGACCACAGAATTATTATTAGCAAGCCATGCCTCATATGGTTGGACGGGCAATCCTATTAAATATTACTGTACATGAAAAAATCTTGTAAATCTTAAATTATTCCTTTAAAACCAGGAGCTTGTTACTCTGAAATGACTCCACCAGCATGCTGCCACATAAAGGTTACTCAGTGTTATGAAAATAATTTCCAGCTGCTGTTGTATCTGATCTGTGTCAGTGTTTATGAACGTGTCAGATCAGAATGGGAGTGAGGTACAGGCCAGCTGTCAATCATCTCCTGTCAGCTGTAGGAACATGTGTCATTACTGATGTGCAGAGGTGACACCCGTTCCTCTTATCAAATCACATCATTCATATTTGAGGTTGGCTGCATTTTAACACTTCCTCTTTGAATGCACTGCCTCTCCTCTCTGTGCTTAAACCTGGATTTATGATGAGACCTTGAGAAATGCTTCAAAGCTTTCAGTCCTTTTGCTGCAGTCATGACTGGAATGAAAATTAAGAAGAAAAGGGAAAATCTGCTGCGTCTCCTGTTTAAATATTCAAAGTGACAACAGCACTCAGGGATTTATTTGTACTGCAAGGTATGAAGGAGAAGTGGGGCCTGAGATGGAAATAATGGAAAGATGTTTTTCATTAAGCAACTTGAGAAGCTAAAACCACAGCCTGGCAGGTTTAAGGCTTTGGGAGGTGCACGAGTGAAGGAGTGGCAGTTTCAGAGCTGGCCCAACCCACCGTGGTGCCCGAGGTGAGCTTTTATATGGCTACATCATTGATTCACGCCTTTAAAAGAAATAGAGTATCATTGTTTTACCATTATCCTTTATCTATAAGGTAACATGTCACCTAATTTACATGCTTAGCAGCTTACATTTGTGCATCAGTTGATACTGATAGACAAATGACAGAAACTTCGACCATCAGTGCGAGAATGTGAGTGTGAATAGGTGTGAAGTGGTAGATGTGACCTGCATTGTAAAGCAGCTTAAAGTAGTCATAAAGATTAGAAAAGAGCTAAAGTCCATTCACCATTTACAAACTAGAAAACAATCAGTGAGTGCAAACCTCCATGAAGTTAGCTCACATATTGCTTTTACATCTATAACTAGAAAAGCACTTGGAGAGCGCAGACCTCCGCCAGCACCACAGTCCTCTCCCATATTGTGATTTTTACCATAAATATTAGTTCTACCCTTATTTCATGTAAATTTTTAGATTCCTTGACCATGAAAACATACCATTAGCAATTGGTTTCATAATGATGTTTATTTTAGTTCAGTAGTTATTCACGAAAATCGCATTTTTCGTCATGGCAGATCCAGAAGGTGATCCGGATCAACACCAAAATTGAATCAGTTCTTCCTTTTCCCATGCTGAACATTTTCTGAAAATTTCATCAAAATCCATCCATGCATTTTTGAGTTATTTTGTTCACAGACAGACAGACAGACAGACAAACTCTCCTGAAAACAGGCGGAGGTAATTAACAGTTTCATAATAAAGTTACCATCATAATGTGATTCCTTGACCCTGAAAACCCACATTGAGCACTCAGAATCATATTGGTACCATTATTAGTTAGACAGTTTTGAGCAAAATGATTGTCTGCTAATGTCTGTTCTGAATCAACACCACAATCTTATCATTTTTAAGTTGGGCTATTACCAACATTTTCCTGATCTCCTGATCTCTCTTTAAGCTAAATATGTCCAGTAGTGTTTGCATAAACTTTGCCAACAAACAAATAAATAAACAAACACATAAACAAACAAACAACTACAAGTGAAAAAAAAACTTCCTTGGTTGTGTAATGATTGCAAAAAACTAAAATACCATGTGTACCCTTACCACAAACTAAAAATCCAGGAAATAAGTGAATATGTAACAGTAATAACTTATTTGGAATTATCATTTGTAGTGAAATTATTTTGGAATTTTTTTACATTTGAATCAATTTGAGTTTTTCAGTTTTAAGACTTAGTAATAATGGGTAGTTTTAATGTAATTATATTTGAAGATAAATATTTTCCTGAGTTTGTGGCGCCCCCTGGAGGCAACAGCACTCTGAGCTTATATTGCCTCGTAGGTCAGCGTGCCTAGGGCAGTTTACTAATGGGTCAAGAAGTGAGTAAAGTTTTTTTAATAATTTCCCCAAAAGTCTTTTACCTTTGAACCAAAAATCTCTGATCAGTTTAGACTGAAGTGGACAGATGTGCAAAGTATGAAGAGAATCCTCAAGGCTGGATATGCTCCAGGACATTTACTTTAGACCTGTGACCTCCTAAATGTAATGAACTCATTCATAAACACTTTTAAAGTCTTTCTTTCACAAAACTTCAGAGTCTATTTTTCTGATTTTTTATTAATTTATTAATTTTATTTTTATGTTGTCACAGCTGCTTTTCTCGATTGACTTTCTGCTGCTTGCCATCTTTTATGATTATTCAGTTTTTTTGTTTTTCCATCCCTTCTTCGTCTGTCTCAGTTTTCTCCTTTCACGTCAGTTTTAAACTTTTTTATAGAACTGTGACCATGTCATGTCCTGGCTGTCTCTGTAGATGCGACTGTCATCACCTTCATTTCCTTTGTCTGCATTATTCTTGATTTGTTGTGTTTGTGTTTTGTTTTTGCCCTTTTATTTATTTTTCTTTAGGTCATTCTGTATTTGACCTGATTGTTAATTTTGGTTTTATTATTCTCTGTCATTAACACTGCAGTTTATACATATCTGATTTAAAAGGTGCTAAATAATAATTATTATTGTTATTATTTATATAGAGGAAAATGTTTGACAAAACATAAACAAAACAGTATTAATTGGTCATTTTCTGAGTGGATTAGCATAAAACTCCTTGACCTTTGACTTTTAACTCCAAATTAAATCTGACGGAAATCCTTCACAACATATTTGATATTTCATACTCACAGGCACAGAATGAAAGAAGGCCTCATAACTTTGTCTTACAAATATAATTGAATAATTCCCTATTTTCCTCCTTGGGTAGGAATTTGCCTTTGGCTCTCAAGGTACAAACATTGAAACAGTTCATTTTTGTATCTGATTGGTCTAATATGTGCCTTGGCTCTTGTGGGTGTAGACGCATTAAAAAGTTAAAAAAAGGAAACACAGCAAAGTCTGTAATGCTGAAAAAGATCTTATGGGTAAAAATGTTGACATTTTAATAACACCACAAACAGTTTTTATCTCCATTGTGTCCAACATTTTTCTTAGAGCAGTCAGTCAAAAGACCTTCAGTAGAAAATCTTTGTACTAGTTGGGGTCTCTGTATAACAACAAGTTGGTTTTAATTCCACATATGCTTAAATGCATTTATTAGATAACTTTGAGTAATCAGGTTATGGGAATAATCCAACTTAGTATGTCTATTTGCACTTCATTATTCCAGTATAGAAAAAGACCCTCATGTGCATCCATATATTAAGTATTTTGTAACGTCTATTGTTATAAATTATGTTGGAATATAATTTCAGGACTAAATTTGAAATGTGAAGAAAAAAGACAGTGGAAAGGATGAGAAATTGTCAAAAATATCATTAAGTCAAGAACAACTATCAGAAACAGTTAACTTCATTAAATTTTCCATACATATAGGAAATATGTAAAGGGGGAAAGCAAGCAAATGTCCAAATATTGTGACATAAAATTCTAGATTATTAATAAAAAGGTTCACATATTTAGACAAACAGTCATAATGTAAAAAATAACAAGTGTTTAAAAAAAGGACTTGAAATATAAAATTGTACATTAACATTGTTCAGGTTCCTTGAAGCCTTCTTCTTCTTCTTCTTCTTTATTTAAATGCATTGTCATAATGTTGATGAAAAATTGAAATTGACATTTCCAAACAAGGATAATACAACTGCTAAAATGCTTTACACTTGAACATTTGATTGAAAAAGAAAAAAAAGCCCACCCAAAATAATTGTAGGAAAAAGAATCTTTTTTTTAAATCTATCCACCATTACAGTTATGATTTAATGTTTTAGGTAGAGCTGGCTTTAGGGATATATTTGCTCTCTTAGTCATTTAGTCGTGCTTTCCTCATTATTTCATAAATGTCCTGTTACCATCATGAAGCTCCTCTCTGCATGGACACTCACAAATCAAATATAAGTTCAGGTCTACAAACATCAGCTGTGCAGGAATGCTCCAGTCGTGGCCTCGGCTAATGACTGAAATGGGGTCTGTGTGTAAGTGCACTGTGAGCTCTTCTGCTTCACACAGACAGCAAATGGGCATAAATGGATCCAGTGAGCCAGATGGATGTAGAGATATAAATACATGAAGGCTGACAGGTCGGGTGGACAAGCAGCACTTTCTAACATCAGAGGGTCTGAATTTAATAAACCTTCAGACTCCAAAAGACTATAACCCTCGTAACTCCAAACTGTATTTTTGCTTTTTTGTTTTGTCAGACCTCTTTTTGTTAAGACTCTACCCTTTCATGAACAATCAAGTTAAAAACACATTTTTTCTTAGACAGGCTGGGCTATCAGTATATTTGTGTCATAAGTATGTCAAATTAATGTACTCATAGTAACTTATCCAAAACATGACGGAATTTAAATTTTACACAAGTTTGTACATTCCACATGTGAATCAACATCTAACAGGCCTTTTCACATCTCACAATGATTCCCTTGAGGATAAAATAAGAACATCAAGACAAACATAAAACATTTTGTTGGCCTGTGTTATCTGTGCCACTCCTGAAGGCAGTTTCTGTCTGTAACAAAGCAGAGGACCTCTTCACAGTGACCTCACATCCAAGAGGTGTACTAGCTGACTCCCCTACTCATGCTGCAGAGGGCACACTTCCTTTTCCCCAGCTTTGGCCTCCTCTGGATCACTTGTGTAAATAAAAAACAACTCTATGATGCCATCTGGTGCCAGGATAAGCCTCCTCCAGAGTGTGTTTACCACATATGTAGCACCAATAAAAAAAAAAGTTTTACGATCAAAAGAACACTTATTTCATAAAACAAACTTCAGTTTTGCACTCTGGTGGCGTTATGTTGTAATAGATAATACATATCATAAACACCTTGTCCTTTTTCCTCATTTATTTTGGTTGTAAAGGACCATTTTGTATACTTTTTGATCATTTTGTATGCTTTTTTTTCCTTGTTGAACTATGGCTGCATCTGATGGTGTGCTGCTGTTTAGAAGAGGACAGAGGAGAAAAGAATTAAGCATATCTGATTGGTCAACTTAGTGGCCCAAAATTGTTGTCATCTTCTTCAAAATTCAATGTGGAGGTCAGTCAACATCATGGCTACCTTGTTTATTACAAAAATGTGGAATTATCATAACTGTGAATTTTTGCTGCAAAATCTCTAAAAAAAGAATTTTAAGGCTGCATTAAAAACCTTCTAGAAGCGATATATCTGACCTGGAGCTTGTTGTAGATCAATTCTATCCAATTAGCGGCCCAAGGGCCACATGCGGCCCAAAAGCAGCCCTCGAGTATCCCAAAATCAACATGATAGGGACTTTGGTCCAGCAAGAAAAACAGAAAAGCTTTATACAAACACCTGACAAAGTCGTACAAAAATTCCAACATTATTACAGACACTGAATGCAACACATTCTGAAAGGTTGCTGTTAAGCAAGTTAGTTTTAATGCACTTTCAAATGTGACCAAAAGGTGGTGTTTTTAATCTACTTTTTTTTTTTTTCATATGCACCTTGATATGTGCTTGTATTTACCTGTCAATACGTGCTGAAGTTTTCTGTTTGAAGTGTTACATTTAAAGAAACAGTATTTCAGCAGACGTTTAGTTTAGGTACTGCTTTTTAACGGGTTTGTGCCATTTGGGATATGGCAATAAACTACTAAACATCCAGTGTGTTTGTTATCTATTTGTTTCTTTTACCTGGTTAAATTAACTGTCTAACAAAAAATGTCTGGCCCAACTCATGTCCTAAGTGTGAATATCTGGCCGGACAGAATTTCTAATTGATTGGCCCTGTTGTAGATTGACAAAACCATAATCTTCCAAACAAAGAAGATTATTTCATGTTTACAGAGTACAGAAACAATGTGAGGACAGTGAAGCTAGAGTCTACCTATAAGGACTCTGTGATGTTTTGAGGTTGTGGGAAAAAAATATTCATATATTTTATTATAGTTTTTTTTCTTGTTTAGTGTCCACAGTTAGATCTGGTTTGATAAATGACTTTAACAGGTGATTTTCAGTGGTTATAATGTTGTGAATCAGGTTGTATTTTCCAGCAGTTTAAACTGTAGAAATTGTTTTAGGAGGCATTTTGCCATAATGTAAGCTTGTCTGATGCAGTATGAGAGCCCTTTTAGTTTGTTAGCTGCCATCTGAATGTTGATGTATGACCCCTCATCAGACATTTTGTTTATTCGGAAGAGCATGAAAGGAAGTTCTTACTCTCATAAATATTGATTCTTGAGTTGTTGTTGCATCAACATCTGCATTTGTACAAAGAGAAGCACAGAAGCTGTTATTAAAACATCCGTTCGTGAGTGCAGCAGATTTCCTGTCCTTTTAAATCTGCCTTTCTTCATGCAGAGACTTTAATGTCAGTGCATTTTGCCAACACTGCGGTTCCTGTGTTTACAGTGAAATTAAGGAATTCAATGAAGAGTGAGTAAACTGTGGTTCAAAACTGATTCTGAGACAATGGTGCTCACAGTGTAAGTCATTATTTTAAAGTATAGAGCAGTGTTTAGCAGTGGGAGGGGGGCATTATTCAGACTGCCTGATACCTGAGAGCTGGCTGACCTGACTTTGAAAATGTTTGGAAGACTTAATGAACAAACATCTGGGGGCAGTCTGTCATCCAGTAATTTGACAAATGCAATGTACATGAGACACTAGCTCAGATTTCAGCACAGTTAGTTTAACCTCATATTCTCTCTGGTCCAACAACTAACCAAAGATTTTGTGTTGCCTTACTGTCTCTTGCACTTCTTTCTCTTTTCTAAAGGTTCCAGTTAGACTGAAACCAAAGATATATTGAGAAAGTGTTTCTAACAAGTCATATATGTGAACAGCTTCACCAAAAGACCTGAAGAGGTTGTTGTTGCTCTAAGAGGCTATAATGTCATCTGACAGAAGGGTTCAGAGGTCACTGATCTGCTGTTTTATTTATGGTAGCTGTTACAAAACTGACATTTGCTGGATTCAGTCAATCAAAATCGACAACTGAAAACAATGTCCTAAATATTCCAATGAGTTCCAAGTTAATGGATAAATAATCAATAATACAGCCCTTTTTAACCGTAGCTAGTTCACACTCAGTGCTAATGGACGGCAGCGTGTTGGCACGCAAACTGACCTAAAACGGTAAAAATGATGACATTTCAACAAAACATTTGCCTGTTGTAAAGTGATAGATCAGGTTATTGATCTCTGCCCCAAGGGAGGGTAATGGTCAAGGGTTTCTAGCCGATACTTATCAGTCAATGGTCCATAAGATTTTTTACAGCATTTCACTTTCAAAAGCCCCTGTGTATGGAATTATTTTGTGAAAGGTCATAGATTTTTATTTTTATTTTTTTAGAATAATACCTCTTTGTTTAGATTTCATTCCAGGACATGGTTGATGTCCAAATGATGGACAGATTAAGTCTGGAGAGGTGACATTCATCGTGCACGAGAGAGATGGTAACAAACATGGAGACATAGGAGAGAAACAAAAGCACTGTCATCATTTAAATCTGTTGTGTTTTACTTACTTTGGACTTTTAAAGGGGCAGAAGAGATGGATATGACACAGAGCATTTGAAAGGAATGACCCATGAAAATATAATTTAGTGGAGATACAACTCACCTCACTTGGTACCTAGCCTTGCAGAGCAGACAGACCTGCCTGGTTCTGAAATCCTGCAGGTCCATCTTGCCAGCCTCCGTTGTCCAACAAATTCACTCGGCTGTATTCTTAGCAGTCCAATCAGGGAACAGAGGCGGGAGCAGCAGAATGCGTACGTGACGACAACCGGAAGTTGAGAACCAGAAGTTGAGAACGCACATGCCGATTAGCCTATTGTCCTCATGGCTACTCAGTGAAACTCGGCGAAATCTGCCCTCCTCATAAGTTTACTTGTAGGGATTGTCTTTGACGAGGTTCATGTCACATATAAGTGTTAAATGAATCATCTGTGTGGTACAATTTAGTGTAAGACAATAGTAAAAGGCCTTTAGCTGATAGCAGCTAAGTTAGCAGCTAAGTTAGCGGCTAGCGACTAACGGCTAACGGTCATTAAATGTTGTTAACTGTAAGCGGCTAAGTTAAGGGCTAATGGATAACGACATTAGCTGTTGTTAGCTGTTAGCAGCTAAGTTAGCTGTTATGGCTAACAAACATGAACTGTTGTTAACTGTTGTTAGCCATAAGCCGCTACATTAGCCACTATGTATGCTACATTATAGGAGGCAACCCTGCTTGATGTGGATTGGTCTGTGATGAATGTGTCAAGCAAATTGATTGTCCAGTCACAAGCTTGTGTTTTTTTTTTTTTAATGTTCTGCCCCTGAAAACAAATTTAAAGGGCTCCTACCCAGATGGACTGGTGAAATATTTCTGTGGCAGATATATGGAGCTGTCCATCTGGCTTGTCAGGTTACTTGGTACCACCCAGGGAAATTGAAAGCTGACGACAGCAAAAATGATGCTAAGCTTACCCTGCTAATGAACCAGCCAATAATTGACAAGCTTAATTTGTAAACTTCTGAGCAAGCTCAAAAAAGAACTACTTAATTCATGACTTACTTCATGAGCAAGGACTCAAGGCCTCACCAAGTCATTGGAAAACAAGGGCTTATGTTGCATGCTGGTTGGAGCCCAGGTATGTGCCTCAGTCTCTACATTATTTTACCAACACAGCAGCACTGAAGCTCTACAGAGCAGTGAAGCTAAACATCAACGATGGGGTGAGAACTGCAGAGTGGGTTGCACAGCATCTTGCAATGTGTGAACAGCAGTCTGTGAGCCTTATGCCTGATATTGACAAACTACAGGTGAAGTGGCAGGAGTCCAGAAAGACTTGGTTGTGGTCAGAGGTTGTTGTTCAAGTCCCAACCAAACCGTGTTTGGGAGTTGGTTCAGTGGCTGAAGAGGTGTTTGCTGGCTTCCTTGGTACTGTTTCAGTGCTCTTGACCAAAACTGTTTAATAGCATTGCTTCATGAGCAGCGAGCTATCACTCTAACATCTCCCCTTTAGTGCTAAGCAGATTCATAAACATGTCTTCTCAAATCGTACAGAATTTGTTCCTATTTTTTTTTATTTTGGATGTTAATGTAGTCAAGAAAAGTCTGTAAAAGTAACATTTTAATGTAAAGTAGATCAATAAAAAGTGCATCATTAAATATTAAAAATTAGGATTTGAGTATTGTGATAATTTAATATTGTGGGGCCACTAATAATTCCCTCCCCTACTAAACATAGTTTCTAAAATCTTTAGCCTGGAACGGTTTTTCTGAACAACCTCTTTTATTTAAGTTAAACACTTTATGTTTGTGTGTGGACTCCAAACAGAAAAAAGCTTTATTCCCAGAACTACCCACCTAAGTGTGGTCATGGCCAAAGTGTCTCTGAATACAAAACTTGTTGACACTGTTCCATACCGTCTGAGGATGTCAATTCCTTCCTTTAATTTCAAGTATTTTATGCAAATAACTCAATCTGGAAATGTTCTGTTGGGCGCATGTGCATTGAATAATTTAGATTAAATCAGGCCAAGGTTGTGAGTGGTCCACAGGGAGAAGGGAGAAATCTCTGCCAGTAAAAGAGACCATGTATGTGAGCTC
This sequence comes from Scarus forsteni, assembly GCA_036419115.1. NCBI lineage: Eukaryota > Metazoa > Chordata > Actinopteri > Labriformes > Labridae > Scarus > Scarus forsteni. The sequence goes on from JAZDUH010000270.1 coordinate 12,356,437, forward strand.
TGAACATGAATCATTATGCACAATAGGAACTTAAACTGAGGGCTTTTTTCATCAGATAGTCTACTGGGAGTCCCTGCTTTGAGCCCTGCTATTCTGAAAACCCATTACCATATATATGTGATGTCTGTGGCATATATGGCAGGTATATCTGTTTGATTGTTTGGTGTGTTTTTCTGCCCCTGAGGGTGAAGGTGACTGTAACAAACCTCTATTTTGTCTCCTTTATTCTCTCACCCTCCCTCTTTACTACTCTGTCAACAGTTGCCATGGAAACTGTTTTGCTCTTCCTCTCGTCGCTCCTGGTGTGTGTGGCTGGTAAGTGCATCCCTCCTTTAAACACACATTTATGCATAAAAACACAAACACAGAGACGTGCCACAGGGGGGCAGTGTTCAAACAGGGGATGATGTCACAGGGTGGGGCTTGGGCGGACGGCAAAACATTAATTTCAGGACTTTGGGGCTTTGTGTGTGGGATGAGTGATGGTGTGTGAGGTCTTTATAGTGCATGATTAGATGTAAGACATGAAAACACAGGCGTACACTTAGAAGAGTTGATGTGATGCTGTGCTGAGAGGGTGTTTTTGACTCTTAGAGGTTCTTTAAGGTACCACACACTGACAGAGAACTACACAGACAGATCTATAAGTAAGTTAGAGAAGTTATTTCCCTCCTTTCTGCTCTAATTTCCTGTTTCACCCTCTTCTCTCCCCTCTCACCCCCTAAATGAAACCACTTCCCTTCTCTGCGGCCTCTCAGCTGTAACAGAGCAGAGTGCACAGGGTGAGTGCTCTCTATGTTTTCTCTAATGGGGTCACACCTCCATTGCGACGGCCTTGTAGATGGCTGTGTGGGTTTCCAGATCAAATCAGACTCTTGTGGATTGGCCTATTACTGCAAGCAGTGGCAGAAAGTACAAGAAGTGACCGGACTCAGTCAAGTGTGGATGAGGAGCAGACTTATACAGAGGGAAGAGACTGGTCATTGTTTTCTAGAAATGAGAAATAATAAAGTGTCTCTAGAATACGAAACCAAACTTATTAATTAAACTGTCAGTAAACTCTGTACCACTTCTTTTTTTTTTTACGATGCCACATGAAAGCAGCCTTGCAGAGCAGACAGACCTCCCTGATTCTGAAATCCTGCAGGTCCATCTTGCCAGCCTCCGATGTCCAACAAATTCACTCGGCTGAATTCTTAACTGCCAAATCAGGGAAGACAGGCGGGAGCAGCAGAATACGAACGTGACGACAACCGGAAGTTGAGAACAGACTTGCCGATTAGGCTATTGTCCTCATAGCTTTTCAGTGAAACTTGGCGAAATCTGCCTTGCTCAGAAGTTTACTTGTAGGGATTGTCTTTGACGAGGTCCATGTCACATATAAGTGTTAAATGAATCATCTGTGTGGTATATTTTAGTGTAAGACGATAGTAAAAGGCCGTCAGCTGTTAGCAGCTAAGTTACAGCAAGCGGCTAACATCCATGAACTGTTGTTAGATGTTGTTAGCCATTAGCCGCTACATTACCTGCTATGTATGCTACATTATAGAAGGCAACCCTGCTTGATGTGGATTGGTCTTTGATGAATTTGACGAGCCAAACGATTGTCCAATCACAAGCTTGTGTTTTTTTTTTTTTAACGTTCTGCCCCTGAAAACAAATTCAAAGGGATCCTACCCAGATGGTCTAGTGAAATATTTCTGTGGCAGATATATGGAGCTGTCTATCTGGCTTGTCAGGTTAACATGAAAGTAACTCAAAATAAAAAAATTAGTGCTGTCAGATGATTAAAAAAGTTAATCTAATTAATTACCGGATTTATAATTAATTAATCTAATGAATCTCATTTTAATCTCATATCTGCTTAAAGTACCCAAAAAAAAGAATTTGAATTCTATGGTTTATAAAATTGTAGTGCAGGACTAATCAATGAATACACTAAGAAGTGAAGGTTTGTAAATCCACATTTTTATTGGTGACTGAATAAAACCAAAGTCAGGGCAACTTGTCCAGAAAATTCTGAGCTCAATCAGGTAACTCAAATTACACTTTAAGTGTGTTTCATAAATCAAATTCAACAGAAGAAAATGGTCGAGGACATCCAGCAAACCAATTCGACCTAATGCATTATTAAAGAACTCAGTAAATACAGATAAATAAATTCAAAATAAAATAAGACTAAGTCTTAAATATGCCGTTCCTGTTGTCACCTGGGCTTTGTTTGGTTTGACTAGAGACGCATGTGTGAAGTGACGTGCCACTGCCATGTACGGGTCCTCCAGCTGGCCAATATCAAAATGTTTGTGTGCTATGATTAATCGAGATTAATTTTTTAAATGCATTAATTTGCAGTGTAATTAATTAATCTAATTAATGCACTAAAGTGACAGCCCTAAAAAAAATATTAAAAAACCAGTTCAAACATGTTCTTATCCAGATAAACCTCATCATAATAGGTCAGCCTGTGGATTAGCATTAAGGGTGATCATCCCTTTACTTTGTTATGTGTAAAATATTGAACCCTTTTAAATGTTTCAAGAGGACTGAACACTCAGAGATCAAATAGCCAGTGATGGGAATCAGAGACAAACTGCAGCTGAGAATCGAAAACAGAGAGCCAAAGAAATCAATATCTTAAACAATCCCTTTCTCAATTTTAATTCAGTATATCTTTTAAACAGAGGACCATATTCTCTCTAACCTTGCATCTGCTATGTCAATAATCTAAAGTGTTTGGGAAAGGGCAGAATCTTCCGAAAGCATATCCAGTAGGTGATTGGACAATTGTTCCATCAATTATATTCATTACGTGCCAATCAAATAATGTAGCAGGCAGGTGCCACTGCTGCTGTGGTGTAAAGGACAGACTGTGAGCCACTTCATAAAACAAACTTTCAGCAAAACATTTCAGAATTGAATTTAAATTATCCTTTCTGTCTCTCTCTCTCTAACTGAAATGAAATATTTGTAATCACTTGTAAATTCAAATAATCTTTAATATAATTACTTCTCAAAACAGTGCTTCATTAGTTTGTTACTCTTTACCTCGCTTGGCTGCTATAATGATGGTTTCTACACACTGACAAACTAAATCATTCAACGCAGCTTAAATGATTAAGAGAAAAAAGTGAGTTTTTCTTTTTGATGATTTTCAAATCATCATATTTATTACATCTAGAATTTATGATTGTGTAATTGCTAAAAAAAAAAAAAGTCCCCTGCTGTCAACTCTGTTGTAAAGTGAAGTAATATTTTTAAGAGGTACCAAGTATTCTTTTTAAATAACTGGTTTATGAACCTTTGCACATGCGACGTTTTTTATTGCTAAAGGTATGATAATATTGTTAATTTCCATCTATCTTGTGAAAGACAAAGTACAAGACAAAGTGTGTAAAACCCCACTAGAAATATTTGCATTGCTGACGGTTTAGGTTTACCTTGTTCCTAACTTGTTCTACTCTTTTTTTAATGTAGAAACCAAGAAAGAAATTGATGAAAACCCGTTCATATATGGTAAGTCTGTTTTTCTGTAAGTCTGGTTTTTCATCTGATCATTCAGACTCATTGTTAATGGCTACAAAATTTGCCCTGAATGATAAACTTTTAATTTCCTTTCATCTGTTTTTTGTATAAATGTACTCTGCAGACTACGAGAGCCTGAGGATTGGAGGATTGGCGTTTGCTGTTGTTCTCTTCGCCCTGGGTATTCTCCTCATCCTCAGTAAGTCCAGCTCTCTAATTGTGTGACGCCTGTGTATTATGGAGTCACATGTACAATTATTCAGTTGAATCAAGCGTTACAATCATATTAAATTTACTGATGAGTAGCAATGCATTTTTCACACTGTGTGAAAAAACCATTTCATCATCCGGTGACAGTGAATGTGCTTTCTCCTGTCTGTAGGTCGACGATGCCGCTGTGGCATCAACCAGAAGCCCAGGTATGTTGGTGTCCTGTTCTTCTAAAAAATATGTGCTTTTCTGTTTTATGTTGTTATGTGGTCATTCTGAATCTTTGGTTATTTCTTCAGTGCTCCAGGAGATGAGGAACAACAGGAGGAGAACTTGATTGTCTCAAAGGGTAAGATGCTCATCTTACGTTAATGCAGTTACTATCATCATTACTCACCATTTGACCCACATCCTGGCGGACATACGTTTGTGTAGATTCTCATTCATCCAGGTCATGGTTATCTTGAATATTCAAAATCGAGGCAACTGGACTGTGTTAAGTTTTGGAAAGATGTTTCACTTCTCAAACAAGAAGCTTCTTCAGTTACAAATGGCTGGAGAAGGAAGAAGAGACTTATCTTACTAGAGAAGAAGACAACAACAAAGAAGGGGACTCAAAAGCCCTGTTTCCACCAGAGGGTTCAGTCCGTTTTGTCTTGTACAGCTCACTTTCTGTGGCATTTCCATAGCCTAAAACCGGGACAGGACCCCTTATAAGTGAACGTACCGTCCTACTTTTTGGGACCCTTCTGTTGGGGTGCCAAGCATACCATACCGATCTGACCCCAGAAGGTGGAGCCAGAAACACTGCAGACCATTGATTGGTTGGTCGACAGTGGAACAACACATAACCCCGCCATGTTTAAATCTCCGCTCGTCTTCGTGAAGATAACTCTCACGGCACACAGCCTTCTCTGAAACAAAGTTTGGTTGAGCTTCGTAACAAAAAGCCACATGCTGATCCCAAAAAAAAGAAGAATTGCTGGATGTCTTCCATCGTTGCTCTTTGTTTACTGTGTCACGTTTTCTTCTTCGTTGTATTTAATAGCCAGGTACATTGTGTCGTGCCGCTATGGCGTCATGCTATCAGCATCCGGCTTATACGCTGCCCACCACGTAGGGTTCGGTTGGCTGTGAAAACGCAAACAGGATCAGGCTTTACCGACCCGGCCTGAGCCAAACCATGCCGATCCCTCCCAGACCACTTGGTGGAAATGGGGCTATAGAAACTCTTCACAGGGAGATTCAGACCTTGAGAGTTGTTAGCCTGAATGGGTCGTTAACTTCTCCTGTCATGTGAGGTGTTGTGGTCACTTGTAAGGCTGACATTTGTCCCAACATTATAATTTAGCCATAAGAATTGAAACATTGACTTTTTGACCAATGAACCTATGATTCAGCATTAACAAGACTGCAATGATGACCATGATGACCTCCAAAATCAAATGAATTGGTTCTAAAGGAAAGGAGACATTTGTTTGTGAGAAAGTGTGATTAAAGTTTCCTTAGAGAATCCTTTAAATTTGGTTTGACATACAAGGAATGACCAAGAGGCTCTGTGACCCTGATCTTGGTCCACGTTTAATGTTGCTCTTGAATCATAATGGACAGTCGAGCAAGATTTAAAGAAAAAACTCACGTTTTTCTTTGAATGTTGATTTCACAAAACAGTATTCACAAGCAGCAGATAATGCAAGACTCTTAAACCTCAAACTTTTTTACCTAAGACCTCCAAAATCTCATGAGATCATCCTACAGTCAGGAGAACATTTGTGCAAAGTTTAAAGAAAATTCCTTCAAGATTTTTAAGACATTGTATTTACATGCAGGGCGGTACAGTGGTGCTTCAGGTCAGTGTGTCCCTGAAGGCAGAAAGATTGCTGGTTTGACTCTGCATGCAGACCAGGATCTTCCTGTGTTGAGTTTGCATGATCTCCCTGTGCCTGTGTAGGTTTCCCCGGGTACTCTGGCTTCCTCGCACAGACCAAAAAGCCTGCTTGTTAGGCTAATTGGTATGAGTTAGATGGTTTCTGTCTCTATATGCCTCTTGCCCAATGTCAGCTGGGATGGGCTCCAGCTTCAACCCCAAAAGAAGTATGCAGCGTAGATGATGGATGAATGTTTAAAAGTAGAGAATGACAAAAAAATTGGTACAAATCATCTATATGCGCACACAGATGTATAACCCATCTGGTCTCAGCTGTTGCTGGACTGCTGTGGATCTGATTAAAAAAAAAAAAACTAAAATACAGAAGAGAGATAATTATTGGTGTTTCTTTGTTTAGAGCTTTGACTGAATGACTCTCCTTTGGCATCTTTCAGCTGCAGCGGCTGCCAAAGAGACTCCAGCAGAGAACTGATCCAGGTCCACCAGACCAAACTGCCTTCTGTTGTGAAGCTCTGTTACATTTGACACTAAGCCTCTCGAATAGAGAATCACTGGATTATTATAAAGGTTATGTCAGGGTAAGAGGGAAGGCATACATTTAGAGGTATAATATGTTTATTAATCTCACCTGTTGTACTCTGCTGTGTTGTGCCAGTCCCTCAGTGCTCTTGTTTGTTCCTGTGCCTTTGTGTGAAAGTCTCACTCCTGTTTTCCATCTTAGCTGTTTGCACCTTTGACTCAAGATTGTCTATAAAGACTAGAAGAGTTTTTAATGTTGTGTGGTCTGCTGTTTCTTGTTTCTATCTATTGCCTTTAGGGTTTAGGACTGGACGGTTATGTGTTTCTGTTTTAGTCCAGAATCATTCTCAATGCAGCTATTTCACCCTGACAGCACACTTGAGGAATATTGCTCTATAGCTACATCATTTTGCCTTTTCTGTGATATGATTTTCAGCTTTTTGATACACATGCTGGACAGTTAACTGTGGAAACATAGAGGTAAATTTTCAGAAAAATTAACACAGGCCTTTTTCATAACTTAATGTCCATGAAACAGCAGTTACGGTTAGCATTTGGCTACTGAGGCTAATGCTACTTTTCCTTGCTAGCTAAGTGTCTTAAAGGATAAGTTTGGTTTCTACAGCTTTCACATTGTTTATAGAATGAAGTAGAACAATATACTCATCCAGAAGGCTTTCCTGATCCAAACAGTGCTTCGGGTGATATTTAGATCCAAAATCGAGCGGTGGACATCCGTATAATGGTAGCACACGGGGCATGTATAGCGCCGCTCCTAAAACTGCTTTAATCGTCCAAAAACTCATTAGTTTCACCAATATTTCATCATGGTCCGCTCGCGCTACTCCATCACAGTCCGGGATCGCTCCACCCATGTTTTCGTGACTGTGCTGACCTCTGAACTGGAAACTTTCTTAAAGGCTGCCACGCATGCACAGTACGGCTTCCTCCGGCGGTCGCCCCTGAAACAATGAGCCGTACTGTGCCTGCGCAGCAGCTGTAAAGACAGATTCCAGTTCAGAGGTCAGCACAGTCACGAAAACATGGGTGGAGCGACCCCCGACTGTCTTCGAGGAGTAGCGCAAGCGGACCATGATGCACAGCTTCCTCCTATCGATGAGCTCCTCATCTGTAAACTCTGGCTCGAAACTGTAAGGACACCCATCATATTCAAAGTTCTCGTCCACAACATCCACATCCGATAGATATTCGTCCATTTTGCACAAAACTGAAAGAAAAAAGTTGTTCAGTAGTCGGCGGTCGCCCCTGAAACAATGAGCCGTACTGCGCATGTGAGGCAGCCGTAAAGAAAGTTTCCAGTTCAGAGGTCAGCACAGTCACAAAAACATGGGTGGAGCGACACTGGACTGTCTTGGAGGAGTAGCGTGAGTGGACCATGATGAAATATTTGTGAAACTAATGAGTTTTTGGACAATTAATGCAGTTTTAGGAGCGGCGCTATACATGCCCCGTGTGCTACCATTATACGGATGTCCGCCGCTCGATTTTGGATCTAAATATCTCCCGAAGCACTGTTTGGGTCAGGAAAGCCTTCTGGGTGAGTATATTGTTCTACTTCATTCTATAAACAGTGTGAAAGCTGTAGAAACCGAACTTATCCTTTAATGCTATGGTGACTCTTAAAATTAAAGATACAAAGCAGACATGGTGATAAACTGGTAACAAGGTCTACCCACCTAAACAGCAGTGAAGAGGTTGCTTGTCTGCATCAGTAAGAGTAAAAGAGATGGAAATAGGGATGGGGCGAAAATGTAAGCGCAAAAATGTCCTGCAGTGTCACATAGCATGGCTTGCTTGTAGGATTTAATTTAATAATCATGATTTTGTTGTTTGGTTAGGACATGGTGTGACATGATGATCCTGATTGAACTGTAATGTTTGTTCACTCTGGTAAAAAAAAGGCTTGACACCTGTTTTGGGCTAACATAAATCCCTTGTAAGTGTAAATGTAAGCTTGATTAGTGTTGATGGAATGTTCAATTTGATTCTGGAAGACATGAATTCAGAGATGCCATTTGGAAATGTATTTTAATTCAAAGAGACTTTGGTAACCATGATTTGCAAACTAAAAACCTTTGAGCACCAACACCCAACCTTTGAGATAAATCGTATGCACCATAGCCGTAGCCTTTCTGTTGTCTTCAATTGTTCAGTATGTTGTTTGATAAATTAAAGTCCGACCTGAGGTTGCTTTAAATTTTGTAGCCATTTCCCTTTTTATTTGCTTGACGATATTAAAGCACTGACATAGAAGATAGGCCAGGTTTTCTACCTTTAAATAACTGACTTAAAATAAAGTAATTTAACAGCATTATGACTCTAAATGTGCTATCAGAGGTAATGGCTGCAGTGAGAAATATGTGTCCTCATGACTTAAGATAGCCAGATTTATAACATATATGTACATACCACGATTATTTACATATATTTACACTAAGAGTTCACAGATATGATAGAAGCCATTTACTGTGGTCTATGTTTTAATGATAAAGAGTAATCATGTGGGTATATTAAATACATTTCTGTTCATGTTAATGGGATCAACCTTATATTAGACAATCTGAACTGCCACAGCTCTTACACTGAGCATTGTATTGAGCTCCAGAGCAGTGTTAACCTTTACAGTGGAGGGAGTTTCTGCATCAGCTGTCTCACTGCCACCTTCTTCTCCGCCACTGGCACCACCAGGATTAACCGATCTTCTGCAGACTGCCATTAGTTTCTACATTGCACTCGCAGGATCTGGAAATCTGTGGAAGCTGGATTTTGACTTTCTTTTTATTTTCCTTTTTTAAAATGATATTGTTCAATCACTATCCTCATGATGCTTTGAATGTTCATAGATGTAAAACATATCTCAAGATGTATAGACAATGTGTCGGTGCTGAATTTGAGAGAAATATAACTTAAAAGTGGTATTATGTATGTAAAAGACTACATTAATAGTAGCCTAATGAAGCCAAATCATAAAGAAAGTGAATAGTCCTTGTTGTGTCAGGCTTCACCAGCCTACAGTCGGAGTGTCCCTGTGGAAAAGACGACCGGTGGACAAGTTAATGTTCGTTCTACACATGAAGCTTTGTTGTGTAGCTACATGTTGTGCTTTTTTTGCATAAATAAACTTTGTCTGACTACACTTACTGAGAAGTATTCTTTTTTTATGAACAGCTAAAACATTCATATCACTCATATGTCTTTGTAATTTTCTTATAACAGTGTCAGCGAAGGTCATAAGCAACTGCTGCTACTTGTACGTCGATATTTTGCCATCAGTCAAAGGTGAGCAATTACCAGGGCTCTTGTGCTCCAATTGGCCTTAGATTGAGGGCCCTGGTGTGAAGGCATGATGCCTAGAGAGTCTGAGGTGTGTTGTCTTTATTTAGTGGACGCATGTTCTCGGTGCAAAGCCAAGTGCAGGATGTAAACATTATGGAAAGCCATTTGGGCATAAAATTAATATTTGTGATTTCAACTGTAGTTCAGATGTAGGCTACTAGTATTCAACTTTGGAGAACACGCACTTTTGAATTTTGGTCAACTAGCGCACAAGTACACATTTCAAGAGAACAAAAACATGTCCCTAGCTGTGGTAGTGAAAAAGTTTCACCACTACAACTATTATAAAGCAAATTCAGCCATTCCTTTGGCTTTTGAAAACATTACAATCAGTCAGGGTGCTAAATAGTTATTATCCCTCCTACTTCATTTGCATTTGGTCTACTGGCACTACAAAAGATCTTTGGCTTTAGTAGTACTAATAGTAGACTAAAACAGTCTATAAATACTATTAGTGAGATATCTTAATGTACTTTTAGAACTAGTAGTTAAAAGATGTGTTTTACTAGTGAAGGTTGTAATGCACCAGTGTGCAATTCTTAGGAGTAAAGCAAAATCGCCTGTTGTAGACAATGGTATTAGTCTAAGAGGTTTTACTTGTAACATTTTTTCAAGTCTACTAGTTCTACTAGTACCACTAGTAACACAATATTGTCGATTATTAGATAATTTTGCTGTACTAGTAAGGTCTATTCATGCACTTGGATGTCAAAAACCTTGGCTCATAAAACAAAGTTTTTTGTTTACTACCAGTAAACTCAAAATACCTCACTAGTTAAAGGGAAACCTGAATTAGCTCCCCCATTTAGCATATAAGGCTTACTTGTAGTGCTAGTGAACATTTTTAAGTCTACTAGTTTTAGTGGACCCAAAACAGTCTACTAGTACGACTAGTGAATGTTTTCCAATCTACTAGTAGTAGTCGTGAAACTTTTTTCCATAACTGTTCCAACTAGCATACCTGTCAAGTTTTGGATGTGGGGGAAATTTAGCAGCTCACGGCAGTGCTGCGCGTTGGGATACATGACAAGAATTAGCTAGGCCTGGGTAAACTTATATTTCCGAAAGGTTAATGCACTTTGAAACACTCATATGTAGTGTACTCTTAAACCGTGGTATTACTTTTGGATTTGAGTTCTTGTAGGTGGAGAAAATACCCATTGCTTTTGGTATGGTATATTCCTGTTAGCGTCTATGTCTTCGTCACAGACTCTTACAGACTGTGGCTTACTGAGGGAGAGGAGAGAACTTTCTACTGCATCTAATCCCGGTGCCTCAGCAGAGCTCGAAACATCATCAAGGACAGTTTACATCCCGGTGCCCAGCTGTTTGACCTGCTGCCCTCTGGCAGGCGCTACAGGTGCATCAAAGCAAAGACAAACAGACTGAGAAACAGCTTCTTCCCGAGGGCCATCACCACCCTGAACTCTGACATACAACGATTCCGGTCATTAGCGTAATGCAAAATGTGCAATATTTATATCACTGCCACTGTGATTGCTGCTACTTTTTTAACGCTACCTCGAAAACTTATATTTATTTAACAAATCATGTGTAATACAATTATATGTGACTTTTACTCATCTGTATATACCATTCATCATTTGCACTAAAAATTAATACGTATTCTGGTGTCTGTGCAATACATATCTGCTTCCTGTGCAATACTATGTGAACAACATAGAAATACTATGATCTGGGAATTGGACTATTTTTCATCAAAATTTATCATCTACCTCATATTGTACACTGAGCCTCAATTGTGCTGTGCACAAGTCTGCGTCTTATCTTGTATATATCTTGTATATTTAATTATACTATTTTTGTATACTTTTTTAACTTAACTTACTATTGCACTGAAAGAGAAGCTCTCCAATCTCGTTGTACATCCTGTATAATGACAATAAAGGCTATTCTGATTCTTCTGATTCTGATTCTTATGTTCTTAGTGGCCATATGGAGCTCATACAACCCCACTTCAAAAAAACTGAACTATCCCTTTAAGACAGGTGTACAAGAAATTTAGCCACTTTTTCTTGTTTTGTTTTTTTCCTGCAATTGGCACTAACCTCGTGACAAATGCCTCCCAGGCTACAGCAGGGCTCTCAAATGGCTTTTTCTTATTCTTTCGTTTTATGGCAGTAGGCACCACTTAGGTGCATTACCGCCCCATTCTCGTGAGGCTAGTGACAGACAGACATAATATTATAGTATATCCATATATTATGTCTCTTGTGACAGAGTTTAGTTTGGAGAGACAGAGGAATGTTTTGTTTTATTATCATATTACATTATGGGAGATTTAAGGGAGAATACTAATACTGGAGGATGGCGGAAAAGCCGGTCAAAATGGGAGACATGACAGCTATGAACTAGTAACACTTTTTGCTTTCCTACTTTTGTGTACTTTCGCACTAGTTGACCAAAATTGAGTAGGGGAGAGTGGGGTAAGATGAGCCATTTTTTACTTTTGTTGTCACTGAGGCAAGGAAATATGCAACAGAGGTAAAATGAAAACATAAACTCATATTTAAGAATGTTTGCTATCAACTGAAATTGTTTGGATATGTCAATGACTAAGAGCCTGGAAACTGTGGCCTTTCAAAATAAAGTGCTCCTGTGGCTCAACTTGCCCCAGGCCAGGGGTAAGTTAAGCCAAGTCTGTGGGTAAGTTGACCATGTGACTTCATAACTTTAAATCTGAGAATTATTAAAATATAATATATTGCTGTCAGAAGAGTCAGTTCACAAGAGATTGTTCACTTCACAAATAGTCACATTTACTTTCTTAAAGGATAAGTTCTGTTTCTACAGCTTTCACATTATTTATAGAATGAAGTAGAACAATATACTCACCCAGAAGGCTTTCCTGATCCAAACAGTGCTTCGGGAGATATTTAGATCAAAATCGAGCGCTGGACATCCGTATAATGGTAGCACACGGGGCATGTATAGCACCGCTCTTAAAACTGCATTAATCATCCAAAAACTCATTAGTTTCACCAATATTTCATCATGGTCCGCTCACACTACTCCTCCATTACAGTCTGTCCCCCCAGACATGTTTTGTGACTGTGCTGACCTTTGAACTGAAGAAAAAGAGCCCTTGCCTCCGCGCATGCGCAGTACGGCTCATTGTTTCAGGGGAAGATCGCCGGCTACACAACGACTTTCTTCTTCCAGTTTTGTGCAAAATGGACGAATATCTATCGGATGAAGATGTTGTGGATGAGAACTTTTTTTTTTTTTTTTTATGTTTTTTTTGGGCATTTTTGTGCCTTTTTATTGATAGGAGCGAGACAGTGGATAGGCTTGTGAAAGGGGGTGAGAGAGTGGGGGAAGACGCTCTGCAAACTGGTCACAGGTGGGATTCGAACCTGGAACGGCAGAAGCATGTACATGGGGTGCCTTGTTGCCAAACACTCCGCCAAACCAGCACCCCAGTGGAGGAGAACTTTGAATATGATGGGTGTCCTTACAGTTTCGAGCCAGAGTTTACAGATGAGGAGCTCAGCGAAAGGAGGACGCGGAGGCAAAGAGAAGAACAGCTCTCCAGAGAACACTACGCATGCGCAGGCAAAGGTTCTTCTTCTTCAGTTCAGAGGTCAGCACAGTCACAAAGACATGTCTGGAGTGACACAGACTGTCTTGGAGGAGTAGCCCGAGCGGACCATGATGAAATATTGGTGAAACGAATGAGTTTTTGGACGATTAATGCAGTTTTAGGAGCGGCGCTATACGTGCCCTATGTGCTACCATTATACGGATGTCCGCCGCTCAATTTTGGATCTAAATATCTCCCGAGGCACTTTTTGGATCAGGAAAGCCTTCTGGGTGAGTATATTGTTTTACTTCATTCTATAAACAATGTGAAAGCTGTAGAAACCAAACTTATCCTTTAAACCTAACTTAAACAACCTGGAAAAAAATCATTTTGCAACTTTTTGGGAAAATTAGATACGTATATGAAGTAAAATGAGAGAAAGCAAAGCTTTGAACAACAAACAAAAACAAAATCAGTTCTTGGCAGAAAGAAAACTATTATTCCTTCTAGAAAAGTTACATTTTCTTATATGCTTTTTATATGCTGATTCTATGAGTGTAATTAATCAGACAACTTAAGCTCCCTCTGCTTGGGTTTGAAATATACAACAGTTATTAAGGGGATATGGGCCTACTTGAAAAGCCCCTCAAAAGCCTTATAAGTAGTCTTAGCTTGTAAAATATAGTTGGATAGATCTCTTTGGACATGAAGAGGGGTTAGTCAGAGGTCTTTTAAATGACTAACTACTCCTGTTAAATGTTTTCTGAGCAGAGGTGGTGTTACTCCACTCATGCTGCAATGGCTCCAAAGGTTGTCTGATTAACTCTTTATTGTTCTGAGAGTGCAATCTTTCGTGGCCCTGTAAATATGTAACTGAGTGATGAGATGGAAATATGGCTCTGAGCTTTGAGAGGATGATGGTGGGAGGATCAGGGGGTTGGAGTTTGACTCACCTGCTCCTGCTGCAGATCAGGACACAGGCACACACCTGGAGAGAGGAGGTACAGAGCCCTCTGCATTTTCGGTGAGTTAAAACTTCCATTCTTAAAAAAGCTGGAGTTAAGAAACTGTAGACGCCTTAAGGGACATTTATTTGTAAGTTTATGTGTAATACTCCTCCAGAGGTTCAACTTTTTATTGCCTCCGCCAAGGAGGTTAGTTTTTTTCCGTCGTGTGTTCGTTTGTTTGTTTGTTTGTTATCAAAATTACACAAAAACTACCGGGCGGATTTTGCTGAAATTGTCAGGAGATGTTGGTAATGACCCAACTTAAAAATGAGTTGATTTTGGTCGGGATCCACATCGTTTTTTCTAAATAACTAGTTCTAGGTGTGTGTTTTTTAAGGTCAAGGAACAATATAATGAGATAACATTATGGTAATATTGCATATGTAACAGCAATATTTGAGCTACCTTGGCGGAGGTGTTCGCTTTCTACATGCTTTCTAAACTTTATTTGTGTTTTAAGTCGTTAAAACTGGGATTTTTTTTTTGCTCTTGTTTAATTAGCCTATGTCTTGAGAATAAAAAATGGCCGCTGTAAATCCACAACTTTGTTATCTCAACAAATGATAAAAAGAAATACAAAAACTGTGGACACCTTAGGAGGACATTTATTCATGATTTGTGCATTATGTGCCCACCATCTTCTGTTTTCTTGGAACCTTTATTGTGGTTTTCCTGTGATTATCAGATAATTTCAGTTGTTTCTTCAGATCTTGAAAGAAGAACTTGTTACTGAAGGAAAACAAGAGTTAATACCAAAGATAATGAGCAGGGATGGGAATTGAAAACCAATTCTAGCTGAGAATCAATACCAATTCCCCAAAGCAATCAATTTCATTAGTCTTTTTGCTTAACAATGCCCTTATCAGTTCCACTTTGTTCTACCTGCCTTGCAAATGAAGGGCATCAAGCTCTCATTAGAGGCAGTCAGCAGAAACAATAGTAAGAAGAAGTCAGAAATGTAGTAATGTCAGATTGCTGGCAGGAGTAGTAAAAATATTGCCTTAATTTTGTGGGTGGAAACTATAATGTCTTGCAGAGGCAGTTCTGAATATGAGAAGTGATGTGTTTGACATTGCTGCCACTGAAATCCTGTGAAGGTCAACTTTTCCCAGACAGGAATTTAACAAGAATTGATAAGGGAGTTGATAAAGAATTGGTTTGAAAAGGAGAATTGATAATGGCATTTGCATTAGTTGCACCAGTAAAATTAAGTGTAAAATCCTCTAAAAGCAGTATAACCTGTTACTTTGGCACCACATATGCATGTCTTACAGCAGATCAGTGTAAAACATTGTTTTCAACAGATGTTAAAGTCCAAAAGGAATATTTGTCATTGAATTGACAAGTCTGGACCAAAATATGACTTTTTACATGCTGTTATATTGAGTCAGATAAAGAAAGTCATTCCTGCTCCAGTTAATACATGCTGTAAAAGGGTTCAGAGGACAGACTAAAATCAGTCTTTAATGTCCCTTTAATCACCCCCCTCTGAAGAAGCTGACACATTGATTGGCACCAGAGCTCCATCTGAGAATTAAATCTACATTATTAGAAGCATGCAGTCTCCTTCCTGCCACCTCTATAACCTCTATCAGCCGGTGCAAGGTTCAAGGTTAATGAACATACCGAGCCGTAATGTATTAATGAGTAACTGTCCGCTACGTCCTCCAGCTCAGCGGCACAGTGAAAAGGCCCAGACAACAAACCAATGAAAGCAACGAAGTCCACATCTCACAGCGGCACGCCTGAACAAAATGGAGACAAGGGGGGGAAATTTTCACTCTGTTAATCTGAGGGAGTTAATGATTAGAGGTCTGGAGACGTAGATCAAACGAGAGGTTTCTTTATGTGTGTGTTTGGGTGTAAAGATGGAGGGAGAAGGAGCGTGGAGGAGAGACGATCAATAACACTATTAGCCTCTTAAAGTTCTCACTGAAGATCAAGCAGTCGCTTTGCTCTGAGTCTGTGCTCGTGAAGCCGATAAAGCAATTTGTCAGGACATATAGAGTTTCCGAGCTTTTCAGCCACCTCTCATCTGAAGTGAATAAGCCGATTTAAACTAGCATGAACACGTCTCAGAAGTAATTAAAATGGACAGACTATTGAAACCAAATCTACTGAAACCCTCCTCACTGAAAACAGAAGGTTTCCTGTCTGTGCCGCAGCAGCACAAACCAGAGCTAATCTGTTTTCAGTCAAGGTCATTGGATCCCACGTTCATCCCTGCTTGACCTCTTAGGGCAGGCAAAGGAGGTTTGAGGCCACATGATCATAAGTTTCTTCTGAATTTAGTATATTAAGAGCCTTTTTAAGGATTTATTCATACCTTGAACACATTTGTACTGTTATTCAAACATAACCAAATTGGATTTTGATGGTAAATTTCAAGGTTATTTGGACTCCTGATCAGTTGTTGTGCATAATATTCCTACAAATTAGTGCTGAACGATTTGAGAAAATAATCTAATTGCGATTTACTCTGCAATTGTTTTAATGTTCCTCATCTTATGCATTCTTAAACAAACATAAGCAGTAGATCTTTTTATTGTAAAACCAATATGACATTAAACTGATCTAAGGATAAAGGATTTGAGAAAAAGCAGAGAAGTGAAGAACAGGAGCAAAATAGGTATGAAATTGTAAAAAATGGGTAAAAATTGGCAAAAAAAAATCCATAAGTGGCTTAGGAAAATTGATTATAGCAGCAAAATTGGGAATTTAATTTGAAATTAAATTTCAAAAACCATGTAAAAATTCCAAAAATGGTTCTGACAGTGGCTAAAAAAAGATGAATGGGTGCATAATAGGCATAAAAATGTAAAAACAGGCTTAAAAAAAGGTAAAAATGGTTCGAAAGTGGGAAAACCTGTATGAATAGAGGTAAAAAATAGGCATGAAATTGCAAAAAACTACATCACAATGCCAAAATTTTCAACATATTTTGGGCTAAAAATACTGAACCTTCTGCGATTTGAAAATTGCAACAAGCCATATTGTGATTTAATCTAATTTGCAATTAATTTTGTTCAGCCCTACTACAAAAACACAACCCTGACCTCCTTCTTGACCCACTAGTGTTCTATCACTGTCCTCACAGAGGCATGCAACAGCCAGGAGGCAGAAGTCCATCCCCCTCCCAATTATAGGACCTAATTCTGAGGACTAAAAATAAAAACAAGAACCCCCTCCACTCTTTGCTTTCACCAGTAAACCTGCAGACGTGCTTTGTATCACCAGCTGGTCTCACTGTTTGTTTTCTGTCCCTGCAGTTTTGTCAGCTGAACACACAAACAAGGCGAGACATCATGTCTTCTAAAGGTGAGTAACTGAGCAGCTGATCTGATGATGATACACACACAGTGCCACTTTAATATGACACAAGCTGAGGTAAACTCTCAAGGTCACAGGACCGCTCGCTCTGATAATCAGCCAGCAGCACTGACAACAATATGTGTGCGGTGTGCTGAGGTAACACAAAGATGACTTATTAACTTCTTGTACAAAGTTACAGGATTACTGGATTATGATGAACACTGAGTAAAACAATTAACATACAGAAAACTTACATTTAGGGAAATGCATTTGTTAAGTTTTTGTTTTAAAATATCTAATCATTCCTTTAAAGACATTTACCTTCTTTTTTTTACCATTTCATGAGTGAGTGTTAATATCTACTAAAGAGCAGATTATGATTTATTATAATTTACCATTTGTTAATGTTTGAATAACAATAATTAAAGGTCTTAGAGTTTGATTTCTGGTATCTTTAACCCTAATATAATATTGGTCCCTTTTGGGGATGTTTGGTATTAGGATAAAGATGTGTGGCTGTTTTTTTGTGTTTGTTTTTTCTGTGGAAACATGTTATCTGGCAGAAAACTCTATAGCAATCTATACTAGCAGCCAAATAGTATCTCTGTGTAATCAAGATAAACACAGTTTAACTACTGAGGCCAAAATTACTATGTGCAAACCCATTATAACTGTCAGTTCTGATTATGTGGTCCTTGCGTTTAAAATTATGTGTAATCTAACAATATACTGTAAAAGGAATACGTCATGTTTGTAGATGACAAAATTTTTTCCACATTTTCATCCCAGAGCTTGTATCAAATGTTGCTGATATTTGATTAATTTGCAGGAATTAAGTTCAAGAAAAAGTGTGTTGCAATGTAAGAATACATTCTTTGAATATGCTACTTAAAAGAGCCTTTTAAGTAGCATAAAAAGTGTCAATTTTTGGGATGTAATAGTCAAAGTCTTAATTATCTTAAAGATGACACAGCTTGTTAATAATCATTGGTGTCCTGGGCTGTATTAATCTAATAAATTATTTTTCTTATTGTATTTTTTTGAAATTGATGATGAGCATTTTTCTTACAGAGTATCGGTGTTATCATTTAGTCATCTGGCATATAAAGGGTTAAATTCTCAGAATAGTTTATTAACTCTTTATCACAATAACCAGAGCAGTTGACGATATAATAGAGAGAAATAGAAACAGATGTCAAAAGTCTACATTAAAATACTTTGCTACAGCGAGCTGATGTGAAAGCACAAAGCTGAATAAAATATATTTACCTGATCCTCTGAGGAGTTTTAATGTTATGGATGAAAAACTATAATAATGTTTCTCCATGAGCCACAGTGACAGACAGAACCATCAGCAACAAGATTTATAATTTTTGTTATATTTAATTTCTGAATCAAATCTGGCAGAGAGAGAGATTAATTACGCTAACAGATTTACTCTAATTTTAAATTTGTCACAGATTACTGATAAGTGGTATGTTTGACTGTACGACCGCAGAAAGATGAAGTTTTAGAACAAAGTTGAAAAGGTGAGACACAACTTTGTCCACAAGGTGGTGCCAAAATAAAATGAATAAGAGAGTTAGTCACAGTGCCTGTGATATTCTTTACAAACAGTATGATACTGTAGAAGTAGCTTTATTTTCATACCTAAAGTCATTTCCAGGGGAGGGTTAGGGTCTACTGTGATACGGCATAACTGTGGCTAAAGTTCAATGTAATAATCATTGTATTAAACAAAGTGTGTGCAGCTTGTTTTAAATTGGATCATATCCTGTTTTTGTTGAGCTACTTTTTAAATACTGGTTTAACTATAATGTTCACTCCTGTCTGTTGACAGGTGCAGACATTGACCCTGATGCAGATTTTGTCTACGGTAAGTGTCTATTAGGAGAAGTTATTACCCATTTACCCCTCTTTTAGGCCTCCTTTTAAAACATTAGCTTTCTATAAAGAGATGGCCTTTTGTTTACCTACTAATTCCACAATAAAGCACATTGTTCGTATTACCTAAAGCAATTAGATATTATTCCATGTTTTTTTAAATATTTTTTTATTGTTTACAAATTTACTTCAACAAAAACATTATTATGTTCTCCAAAGTAAATTCAAAACAATCAGAAAAGGCAGTGATGCCCAGCCAGACCTGCTGTCATTCCTGCACTCTTTTAATTAATATTTGTGACACAGTTCTGAAACCAGTGTTTACTCTCTCAGCAGAAGCAGTGTAAACAACTGTGTCAAACCTTGAAAAGTAGTTTTCCTCTTACCTGGGTGAAAGCTGAGTCCCTGTTCCTCACTTCTCTCTTCACCCCAGCAACCCACATGCTGCTCAGTAGTGATATTTAACCTTTATTTAACCAGGAAAAGAAACTCATTGAGATTAAAAATCTCTTTTACAAGAGTGTCCTGGCCAAGAATAGGCAGCAGCACAATTTACAAAGTTTCTTACATTCACAAACAGCATTACACACAAATACACAAGACCTGTAAAACACTTAATGTACAAAAAATGATGACATTTGACAGGCTGGATTATTTAAGGAAGCAAGATCATCTGTCAACACATCTGCAGCCAGATGTCTCAATATTTACATCATTTAACATCCTCTTAAAAGTGTCCAATGAGACCAGCTCATTAAATAGAGCATGCATTGGCCCTACTGTCACTAATTTTATCTGCCTGTGCATCCTAAAATTGCTTGATTTGTAATATAAGGGGTTATAGGCGAAACAGGCTGATGTCTTCCTTTAAAGAGGGCTACAGTAGGGTGAGCCCTGGGCCTAAAGGCACATGTGCAATGCTGCGATTGGGTTACAGGCTTGTTAAATGAGTATGAGTTCAGAGATAAAGATGAATAAATGGGATCAATAGATATATTTTAAGCTGTTTAGAGAATAAAGACGTAGGATTTATGAAATAACAGAACGAGAGGAAGCCAAAGACCAGTGGTTAAAAAGTGTACGAGGTTAAATGCAGGTTCATCTGAGAAAGAGAGCCGCTCTGAAAGTACTCAGTGATGGACAAAATGGGGCCCATCACTCTATCTCCCACAAGTCAATTCAAATATCAATTAGTCATGAATATGCAGAGAAATTGAAATAATTTTAAAGTTAAATATGAAAAAAACAATTCAATACTTATTCTAGGGTATTGAAATTGATGATGTCTTGTGCCTTTAAGTCTTGTTAATGCACCATTTAAAAGACCTGTAAGTAAAGTGTGTTTAATAAAATAGTTAATGTTGCTTTTATTGGACTAAAAAAGTAATTTAATTTGGTCTGTATTCTATAATTAGCTCATTGAGTAAAGTGTTACTGTTTGCCTTTAATTCAAAAGTATTTTAAATACTTATTAGTTCATTTTGCTACATTAGATCAATATAAATATTAAACTATGAATATGATACAGTTTGTGGTGTGGCCCTCTGATAGAATAGAAATCATTCATGTGGCTCCCTTGGTGACCTAAGCTGCTCACCCCTGCTCTTGATCATCAGTGTGGCTTTACTGTCCTTTGTTTTCTCGTAGACTACCACACACTTCGCGTGGGAGGCCTTGTGTTTGCCGGTGTCATTGTGTTCCTCTCATTCTTCCTGCTGGCAGGTACGTGAACACCTACATCAGGCCTACACTCAGAGGCTGTTTTTGTGTTTGTTAAATGGAGTTAAGATTCATCAGATTTTGAGTTCAGAAAGAGAAACTGAAGGCAAAAAAAGTGGAATAAAGTGAAACTCCTGCCTCCAACTTTCAGCCATGTTTCCATCAGGACTGTAACAAAAGTAGATTTGATGGAAGAAGAGCACAACTGTTTTAATAAAATCTCTCTCTCTCTGTTTTATAAAGGTAACAAGCTTGCCCGCTGTGGAAAATCAAAGGTAAGGGTGTCACCATCAATCAGCTAAAATGGCCTTATAGTGACATCTGCTGGTCAAACACAAGAATTAAAAATCAAACAGGTCAAAGATGAAACCTCTGCACCAGGGGTCATCAACTATTAACTGCAGGTCCCCTTCGAAGCGAACAGAGAAAGCAGATCTACCCGTTGAAATTCACCAATAAACCGTGATTAATATTTACTTTTAAAGATCACTATTTGACTGATCTCCCATTTAATCTGTAGATATGACATAAAGATATAAAATAAGTGGATCTGAAGTCACATTTACATTTTGTAATATATGCTGCCTACTTATAAAATGAGCTCATGACTCTACAGTCTATATTCAACACTTTGTGCGTAACTCATGGTTTACAGTTTAGCTGGTGTTTCAGATTAAGTCAGAACACATCTAGCCTTAAAAATCCACGGGAAAAGTCTCAGAGATCTACCAGGAGACCACAATCTTCAGTTTGGTGACCCCTGCTCTGTGTGTCTTCATTTTAATGCAATCAGCTTCCCTGACCGCAGATGTTACTTAAGATGAAAATAAATTATTATGAGAAGAACCTCCTTCTGTAATTTTACATCTTTTGTTTTATTCTCAGCAGCCGAGACCTATTGAAGAAGAGTGAAACGAAATGAAACCAGCCAGGAGCCGAAGGATGCTGCAGTGTGCATAAAGCTGTTAAATGTTGTATGTTTGAGAATGTAAGGCTTTTGTAATAATAAAGAGTTCATAACCTTGTTGCTCTTATAATGCTTGTCATCACTGCTGTAATATCACATGAAGTTATGCTTGTGTTTTAAAAACAGATAAATATTTGAAATTATGGTTTAGGTATTTTGGAATTCAATAAAACAGAAATGTGTGTCATGAGAAACCGAAATAAGGATCTTAAACAAACAACTCCATTCTTAAATGGAGCAATAATTCTTTTAAAACTAATAAGTAGAAAGCACGTGGAGAGCAGAAACCTCCAGCGAGGTAGCTCACTTATTGATATTACATCTATGAGCAATGATTCTATGATAAAGTTACCATCATTATATGATTCCTTTACTCTGAAAACCAAAACCTAGGACTCAGAATCGTATTGATGTCATTGTAAGTTAGACAGCTGTTGATCAAAAACTATCACTAGTGGCGATTGTGTGAATACCAACAAAAATCTAATATTTTTATATTAGTTATATTTATATTTATATTTATATTAATATTATATTAATATTTAGTTTTTTATTTGAAAATTCTCCTAAAGAAATTTGCAAAATCTATCCAGTTGTTTTTGCATTGTCTTGCTAACAAACCAATGGATGGACATACAGCAGCCAAAACATAGGTTTCATCTTATTTCCTGTGCAAATTTTTTTTCAGGCTCAAAAAGGGCATAAAACAGTCAACAGTTAGTATGTTGATTTTTTAAGTCACCCTGGAGAAAAAAGCTTGAAACTCCATTTTTTACATATGACTAATTCGTCTGAACCAGAGTGTTGCCCTGTCTGAAAATGTCGTAAAAAGTCACTTTTGAGCAAAATTTTTTTCAGGCTCAAAAATGGCAACAAGTCATGTTGGCATGTTTCTTTGTCATGATTTCAAAATCTGACCTGATGGAAAAACACCTATAACTCATTTTTTAGGTGACATATAACCAAACCGTCTGGACCAGAGTGTTCTCCTTCCTGTAAAGGCCCTAAAAGTGTCCAAAATGTTACTTGTTAAAGCTGACCCACAAGAAAAATGTCCCTAAGTCAATTTATCCTTCAAATATGATGGAATCGTCTGCACTGGCTTGTTTTTTGGCCTGTTTCAAACCTAAAATGTCAAAAAAGGCGTTTAATTCCTTTTGTAACACAAATTTGACCAGACTGTCTGCACTAGCATGTTTCTTTCAGAGTCCAAAATGGAAATAATAGAGTTTTTTAAAATCCTGAGCTGAGAGAAAAGAGGCGTTTAATTCCTTTTGTAAGATAAATTTGACCAGACTGTCTGCACTACCATGTATTCCAGGCTGTTTTAAATCTATAAAGTCATGTTTGAGCAAATTTCTTTTCAGAGTCCAAAATGGAAAAAAGTCAGGTGTTAGCCTTAGAGTTTTTTCAAATCCTGAGCTGAGAGAAAAAAGGCGTTTAATTCCTGTTAAAGCCAAATTTGACCAAACCGTCTGCACTAGCATGTTTTCTGGGCTGTTTGGAATCTATAAAGTCATGTTTGAGCATTTTTTCTTTCAGAGTCTGAAATGGAAAAATGTCAAGTGTTAGCCTCTTTTTTTTTTCAAATCCTGAGCTGAGAGAAAAAAGGCAATTAATTCCTTTTGTAAACCAAATTTGACCAAACCGTCTGCACTAGCATCTTTTCTGGGCTGTTTGAAATCTATACAGTTATGTTTGAGCATATTTCTTTTCAGAGTCCAAAATGGAGAAAAGTCAGGTGTTAGCCTTAGAGTTCTTTCAAATCCTGAGCTGAGAGAAAAAAGGCTTATTATTCTTTTTTTCAGCCAAATTTGACCAAACCATCTGCACTAGCATGTTTTTCAGGCTGGTTTTAATCTATATAGTTATGTTTGAGCATATTCCTTTTCAGAGTCTGAAATGGAAAAAAGGTCATATGTTAGCCTTAGAGTTTTTTCAAAAGCTGAGCTGAATGTTAAAGGCTTATTAGTATTTATTTTGTAAGCCAAATTTGACCAAACTGTCTGCACTAGCGTGTTTTTCGGGCTGTTTAAAATCCATATAGACATGTTGGAGCATATTTCTTTTCAGAGTCCAAAATGGAAAAAGTCAGGTGTTAGCCTTAGAGTTTTTTCAAATCCTGAGCTGTGAGAAAAAAGGCTTATTATTCTTTTTTTAAAGCCAAATTTGACCAGACTGTCTGCACTAGCATGTTTTTCGGGCTGTTTTAAATCTATAAAGTCATGTTTGAGCATTTTTTCTTTCAGAGTCTGAAATGGAAAAAAGTCAGGTGTTAGCCTTAGAGTTTATTCAAATCCTGAGCTGAGAGAAAAAAGGCGTTTAATTCCTTTTTTAGGCCAAATTTGACCAAACCATCTGCACTAGCATGTTTTTCGGGCTGTTTTAAATCTATAAAGTCATGTTTGAGCATATTTCTTTTCAGAGTCCAAAATGGAAAAAAGTCAGGTGTTAGCCTTAGAGTTTTTTCAAATCCTGAGCTGAGAGAAAAAAGGCAATTAATTCCTTTTTAAACCAAATTTGACCAAACCGTCTGCACTATCTTTTCTGGGCTGTTTGAAATCTATATAGTTATGTTTGAGCATATTTCTTTTCAGAGTCCAAAATGGAAAAAAGTCAGGTGTTAGCCTTAGAGTTCTTTCAAATCCTGAGCTGAGAGAAAAAAGGCGTTTAATTCTTTTTTTATGCCAAATTTGACCAAACCGTCTGCACTAGCATGTTTTCTGGGCTGTTTTAAATCTATATAGTTATGTTTGAGCATATTCCTTTTCAGAGTCTGAAATGGAAAAAAGGTCATATGTTAGCCTTAGAGTTTTTTCAAAAGCTGAGCTGAATGTTAAAGGCTTATTAGTATTTATTTTTAAGCCAAATTTGACCAAACTGTCTGCACTAGCAAGTTTCCAGTCTGTTTTAAATCCATAAAGTCATGTTTGAGCATATTTCTTTTCAGAGTCCAAAATGGAAAAAAGTCAGGTGTTAGCCTTAGAGTTTTTTCAAATCCTGAGCTGAGAGAAAAAAGGAGTTTAATTCCTTTTTAAAGCCAAATTTGACCAGACTGTCTGCACTAGCATGTTTTTCTGGTTCTTTTTAATCTATAAAGTCATGTTTGAGCATATTTCTTTTCAGAGTCCAAAATGGAAAAAGTCAGGTGTTAGCCTTAGAGTTTTTTCAAATCCTGACCTGAGAGAAAAAAGGCGTTAAATTCCTTTTTTTGGCCAAATTTGACCAAACCGTCTGCACTAGCATGTTTTCCAGGCTGTTTTAAATCCATAAAGTCATGTTTGAGCATATTTTTTTTCAGAGTCCAAAATAGAAAAAAGGTCATATGTTAGCCTTTGAGTTTTTTCAAATCCTGAGCTGAGAGAAAAAAGGCGTTTAATTCTTTTTAAAGCCAAATTTGTCCAAACCGTCTGCACTAGCATGTTTTCTGGGCTGTTTTAAATCTATATAGTCATGTTTGAGCATATTTCTTTTTAGAGTCCAAAATGGAAAAAAGTCAGGTGTTAGCCTTAGAGTTCTTTCAAATCCTGAGCTGTGAGAAAAAAGGCTTATTATTCTTTTTTTCAGCCAAATTTGACCAAGCCATCTGCACTAGCATGTTTTTCAGGCTGTTTTTAATCTATACAGTTATGTTTGAGCATATTCCTTTTCAGAGTCCAAAATGGAAAAAAGTCAGGTGTTAGCCTTAGAGTTTTTTCAAAAGCTGAGCTGAATGTTAAAGGCTTATTAGTATTTATTTTTTAAGCCAAATTTGACCAAACCGTCTGCACTAGCATGTTTCCGGTCTGTTTTAAATCCATAAAGTCATGTTTGAGCATATTTCTTTTCAGAGTACATAATGGAAAAAAGTCAGGAGTTAGCCCTAGAGTTTTTTCAAATCCTGAGCTGAGAGAAAAAAGGCAATTAATTCCTTTTTAAAGCCAAATTTGACCAGACTGTCTACACTAGCATGTTTCCGGTCTGTTTTAAATCTATAAAGTCATGTTTGAGCATATTTCTTTTCAGAGTCCAAAATGGAAAAAAGTCAGGTGTTAGCCTGAGAGTTTTTTCAAATCCTGACCTGAGAGAAAAAAGGCGTTAAATTCTTTTTTTTGGCCAAATTTGACCAAACCGTCTGCACTAGCATGTTTTCCAGGCTGTTTTAAATCTATAAAGTCATGTTTGAGCATACTTCTTTTCAGAGTCCAAAATGGAAAAAAGTCAGGTGTTAGCCTGAGAGTTTTTTCAAATCCTGAGCTGAGAGAAAAAAGGCGTTTAATTCCTGTTAAAGCCAAATTTGACCAAACCGTCTGCACTAGCATGTTTTCTGGGCTGTTTGAAATCTATATAGTCATGTTTGAGCATATTTCTTTTCAGAGTCCAAAATGGAAAAAAGTCACATGTTAGCCTTAGAGTTTTTTCAAATCCTGAGCTGAGAGAAAAAAGGCATGAATTCCTTTTTTAAGCAAAATTTGTCAAAACCGTCTGCACTGGAATGTTTTTCAGACTGTTTTAAATCCATAAAGTCATGGTTGAGCATCTTTCTTTTCAGAGTCCAAAATGGAAAAAAGTCAGGCGTTAGCCTTAGAGTTTTTTCAAATCCTGAGCTGAGGGAAAAAAGGCATTTAATTCCTTTTTAAAGCCAAATTTGACCAAACCCTCTGCACTAGCACGTTTTCCAGGCTGTTTTAAATGTATATAGTCATGTTTGAGCATATTTCTTTTCAGAGTCCAAAATGGAAAAATGTCAGGTGTTAGCCTTAGAGTTTTTCAAATCCTGAGCTGAGAGAAAAAAGGCATTTAATTCCTTTTTTAAGCCAAATTTGACCAGACTGTCTGCACTAGCATGTTTTCCAGGCTGTTTTAAATCCATAAAGTCATGTTTGAGCATATTTCTTTTCAGAGTCCAAAATGGAAAAATGTCAGGTGTTAGCCGTAGAGTTTTTTCAAATCCTGAGCTGAGAGAAAAAAGGCGATTCATTCATTTTTTAGTCCAAATTTGACCAAACCGTCTGCACTAGCATGTTTTCCAGGCTGTTTTAAATCTATGTAGTTATGTTTGAGCATATTTCTTTTCAGAGTCCAAAAGAGAAAAAAGTCAGGTGTTAGCCTTAGAGTTTTTTCAAATCCTGAGCTGAGAGAAAAAAGGCGTGTAATTCCTTTTTGAAGCCAAATTTGACCAGACTGTCTGCACTAGCATGTTTTTCAGGCTGTTTTAAATCTATATAGTCATGTTTGAGCATATTTCTTTTCAGAGTCCAAAATGGAAAAAAGTCAGGTGTTAGCCTTAGAGTTTTTTCAAATCCTGAGCTGAGAGAAAAAAGGCATGAATTCCTTTTTTAAGCAAAATTTGTCAAAACCGTCTGCACTGGCATGTTTTTTGGGCTGTTTTAAATCCATAAAGTCATGGTTGAGCATCTTTCTTTTCAGAGTCCAAAATGGAAAAAAGTCAGGCGTTAGCCTTAGAGTTTTTTCAAATCCTGAGCTGAGGGAAAAAAGGCATTTAATTCCTTTTTAAAGCCAAATTTGACCAAACCCTCTGCACTAGCACGTTTTCCAGGCTGTTTTAAATGTATATAGTCATGTTTGAGCATATTTCTTTTCAGAGTCCAAAATGGAAAAATGTCAGGTGTTAGCCTTAGAGTTTTTTCAAATCCTGAGCTGAGAGAAAAAAGGCATTTAATTCCTTTTTTAAGCCAAATTTGACCAGACTGTCTGCACTAGCATGTTTTCCAGGCTGTTTTAAATCCATAAATTCATGTTTGAGCATATTTCTTTTCAAAGTCCAAAATGGAAAAAAGTCAGGTGTTAGCCTTAGAGTTTTTTCAAATCCTGAGCTGAGAGAAAAAAGGCGTTTAATTCCTTTTTTTAGGCCAAATTTGACAAAACCCTCCGCAGTAGCATGTTTTTCAGACTGTTTTAAATCCTTAAAGTCATGTTTGAGCATATTTCTTTTCAGAGTCCAAAAGGGAAAAAAGTCAGGTGTTAGCCATAGAGTTTTTTCAAATCCTGAGCTGAGAGAAAAAAGGTGTTTAATTCCTTTTTTAAGCCAAATTTGACCAGACTGTCTGCACTACCATGTTTTCCAGGCTGTTTTAAATCTATAAAGTCATGTTTGAGCATATTTCTTTTCACAGTCCAAAATGGAAAAATGTCAGGCGTTAGCCTTAGAGTTTTTTCATATCCTGAGCTGAGAGAAAAAAGGCATGAATTCCTTTTTTAAGCCAAATTTGACCAAACCATCTGCACTGGCATGTTTTTTGGGCTGTTTTAAATCCATAAAGTCATGTTTGAGCATCTTTCTTTTCAGAGTCCAAAATGGACAAAAGTCAGGTGTTAGCCTTAGAGTTTTTTCAGATCCTGAGCTGAGAGAAAAAAGGCGTTTAATTCCTTTTTTAAGCCAAATTTGACCAGACTGTCTGCACTACCATGTTTTCCAGGCTGTTTTAAATCTATATAGTCATGTTTGAGCATATTTCTTTTCAGAGTCCAAAATGGAAAAATGTCAGGTGTTAGCCATAGAGTTTTTTCATATCCTGAGCTGAGAGAAAAAAGGCATGAATTCCTTTTTTAAGCAAAATTTGTCAAAACCGTCTGCACTGGCATGTTTTTCACGCTGTTTTAAATCCATAAAGTCATGTTTGAGCATATTTCTTTTCAGAGTCCAAAATGGAAAAAAGTCAGGTGTTAGCCTTAGAGTTTTTTCAAATCCTGAGCTGAGAGAAAAAAGGCGTTTAATTCCTTTTGTGAGCCAAATTTGACCAGACTGTCTGCACTAGCATGTTTTCCAGGCTGTTTTAAATCTATATAGTCATGTTTGAGCATATTTCTTTTCAGAGTCCAAAATGGAAAAAAGTCAGGTGTTAGCCTTAGAGTTCTTTCAAATCCTGAGCTGAGAGAAAAAAGGCGTTTAATTCCTTTTTTAAGCCAAATTTGACCAAACCGTCTGCACTAGCATGTTTTCTGGGCTGTTTTAAATCTATATAGTCATGTTTGAACATATTTCTTTTCAGAGTCCAAAATGGAAAACAGTCAGGTGTTAGGCTTAGAGTTTTTTCAAATCCTGAGCTGAGAGAAAAAAGGCTTATTATTCTTTTTTTAAGCCAAATTTGACAAAGCCGTCTGCACTAGCATGTTTTTCAGGCTGTTTGAAAGCCATAAAGTCATGTTTGAGCATATTTCTTTTCAGAGTCCAAAATGGAAAAAAAAGTCAGGTGTTAGCCATAGAGTTTTTCAAAATCCTGAGCTGAGAGAAAAAAGGCTTTTGATTCCTTTTTAAGCCAAATTTGACCAAACCGTCTGCACTAGCATGTTTTCTAGGCTGTTTTAAATCTATATAGTTTTGTTTGAGCATATTTCTTTTCAGAGTCCAAAATGGAAAAAAGTCAGGTGTTAGCCTTAGAGTTTTTTCAAATCCTGAGCTGAGAGAAAAAAGGCTTATTATTCTTTTTTTAAGCCAAATTTGACCAAACCGTCTGTACTAGCATGTTTTCCAGGCTGTTTGAAATCCATAAAGTCATGTTTGAGCATATTTCTTTCAGAATCCAAAATTGAAAAAAAAAGTCAGGTGTTAGCCTTGGAGTTTTTTCAAATCCTGAGCTGAGAGAAAAAAAGGTGTTTAATTCCTTTTTTAGGCCAAATTTGACCAAACCATCTGCACTAGCATGTTTTCTGGGCTGTTTTAAATCTATAAAGTCATGTTTAAGCATATTTCTTTTCAAAGTCCAAAATGGAAAAAAGTCAGGTGTTAGGCTTAGAGTTTTTTCAAATCCTGAGCTGAGAGAAAAAAGGCTTATTATTCTTTTTTTAAGCCAAATTTGACCAAGCCTTCTGCACTAGCATGTTTTTCAGGCTGTTTGAAAGCCATAAAGTCATGGTTGAGCATCTGTCTTTTCAGAGTCCAAAATGGAAAAAAGTCAGGTGTTAGCCTTAGAGTTTTTTCAAATCCTGAGCTGAGAGAAAAAAGGCTTATTATTCTTTTTTTAAGCCAAATTTGACCAAGCCGTCTGCACTAGCATGTTTTCTGGGCTGTTTTAAATCCATAAAGTCATGTTTGAGCATATTTCTTTTCAGAGTCTAAATTGGAAAAAAGTCAGGTGTTAGCCTTAGAGTTTTTTCAAATCCTGAGCTGAGAGAAAAAAGGCGTGTAATTCCTTTTGTCGTCCAAATTTGACCAAACCGTCTGCACTAGCATGTTTTCTAGGCTGTTTTAAATCTATATAGTTATGTTTGAGCATATTTCTTTTCAGAGTCCAAAAGGGAATAAAGTCAGGTGTTAGCCTTAGAGTTTTTTCAAATCCTGAGCTGAGAGAAAAAAGGCGTTTCATTCCTTTTTGAAGCCAAATTTGACCAGACTGTCTGCACTAGCATGTTTTTCAGGCTGTTTTAAATGTATATAGTCATGTTTGAGCATATTTCTTTTCAAAGTCCAAAATGGAAAAAAGTCAGGTGTTAGCCTTAGAGTTTTTTCAAATCCTGAGCTGAGAGAAAAAAAGGTGTTTAATTCCTTTTTTAGGCCAAATTTGACCAAACCATCTGCACTAGCATATTTTCTGGGCTGTTTGAAATCTATAAAGCCATGTTTGAGCATATTTCTTTCAGAATCCAAAATTGAAAAAAAAAAAAAGTCAGGTGTTAGCCTTAGAGTTTTTTCAAATCCTGAGCTGAGAGGAAAAAAAAGGCGTTTTATTCCTTTTTCAGGCCAAATTTGACCAAACCCTCTGCAGTAGCATGTTTTCTGGGCTGTTTTAAATCTATAAAGTCATGTTTAAGCATATTTCTTTTCAAAGTCCAAAATGGAAAAAAGTCAGGTGTTAGGCTTAGAGTTTTTTCAAATCCTGAGCTTAGAGAAAAAAGGCTTATTATTCTTTTTTTTAGCCAAATTTGACCAAGCCGTCTGCACTAGCATGTTTTTCAGGCTGTTTGAAAGCCATAAAGTCATGGTTGAGCATCTGTCTTTTCAGAGTCCAAAATGGAAAAAAGTCAGGTGTTAGCCTTGGAGTTTTTTCAAATCCTGAGCTGAGAGAAAAAAGGCTTATTATTCTTTTTTTAAGCCAAACTTGACCAAGCCGTCTGCACTAGCATGTTTTCTGGGCTGTTTTAAATCCATAAAGTCATGGTTGAGCATCTTTCTTTTCAGAGTCCAAAATGGAAAAAAGTCAGGTGTTAGCCTTAGAGTTTTTTCAAATTCTGAGCTGAGAGAAAAAAGGAGTTTAATTCCTTTTTTAAGCCAAATTTGACCAGACTGTCTGCACTACCATGTTTTCCAGCCTGTTTTAAATCTATATATTCATGTTTGAGCATATTTCTTTTCAGAGTCCAAAATGGAAAAATGTCAGGTGTTAGCCTTAGAGTTTTTTCAAATCCTGAGCTGAGAGAAAAAAGGCGTTTAATTCCTTTTGTAGTCCAAATTTGACCAAACCGTCTGCACTAGCATGTTTTCTAGGCTGTTTTAAATCTATGTAGTTATGTTTGAGCACATTTCTTTTCAGAGTCCAAAAGGGAAAAAAGTCAGGTGTTAGCCTTAGAGTTTTTTCAAATCCTGAGCTGAGAGAAAAAAGGCGTTTCATCCCTTTTTGAAGCCAAATTTGACCAGACTGTCTGCACTAGCATGTTTTTCAGGCTGTTTTAAATGTATATAGTCATGTTTGAGCATATTTCTTTTCAAAGTCCAAAATGGAAAAATGTCAGGTGTTAGCCTTAGAGTTTTTTCATATCCTGAGCTGAGAGAAAAAAGGCATGAATTCCTTTTTTAAGCAAAATTTGTCAAAACCGTCTGCACTGGCATGTTTTTTGGGCTGTTTTAAATCCATAAAGTCATGTTTGAGCATCTTTCTTTTCAGAGTCCAAAATGGAAAAAAGTCAGGTGTTAGCCTTAGAGTTTTTTCAAATCCTGAGCTGAGAGAAAAAAGGCGTTTAAGTCCTTTAGTAAGCCAAATTTGACCAAACCGTCTGCACTAGCATGTTTTCCAGGCTGTTTTAAATCTATAAAGTCATGTTTGAACATATTTCTTTTCAGAGTCCAAAATGGAAAAAAGTCAGGTGTTAGCCTTAGAGCTTTTTCAAATCCTGAGCTGTGGGAAAAAAGGCGTTTAATTCCTTTTTAAAGCCAAATTTGACCAAACCCTCTGCACTAGCACATTTTCCAGGCTGTTTTAAATCTATATAGTCATGTTTGAGCATATTCATTTTCAACGTCCAAAAGGGAAAAAAGTCAGGTGTTAGCCTTAGAGTTTTTTCAAATCCTGAGCTGAGAGAAAAAAGGTGTTTAATTCCTTTTTTAAGCCAAATTTGACCAGACCATCTGCACTAGCATGTTTTTCGGGCTGTTTGAAATCTATAAAGTCATGTTTGAGCACATTTCTTTTCAAAGTCCAAAAGGGAAAAAAGTCAGGTGTTAGCCTTAGAGTTTTTTCAAATCCTGAGCTTAGAGAAAAAAAACTTATCCTTTTTTTAAGCCAAATTTGACCAAACCGTCTGCACTAGCATGTTTTCCAGGCTGTTTTAAATCTATAAAGTCATGTTTGAACATATTTCTTTTCAGAGTCCAAAATGGAAAAAAGTCAGGTGTTAGCCTTAGAGCTTTTTCAAATCCTGAGCTGAGAGAAAAAAAAAGGCGTTTAATTCCTTTTTCAGGCCAAATTTGACCAGACCATCTGCACTGGCATGTTTTTCGGCCTGTTTGAAATCTATATAGTTATGTTTGAGCATATTTCTTTTCAGAGTCCAAAATGGAAAAAAGTCAGGTGTTAGGCTTAGAGTTTTTTCAAATCCTGAGCTGAGAGAAAAAAAAAGGCGTTTAATTCCTTTTTCAGGCCAAATTTGACCAGACCATCTGCACTAGCATGTTTTTCGGGCTGTTTTGAATCTATATAGTTATGTTTGAGCATATTTCTTTTCAGAGTCCAAAATGGAAAAAAGTCAGGCGTTAGCCTTAGAGTTTTTTCAAATCCTGGGCTGAGAGAAAAAAAAGGCGTTTAATTCCTTTTTTAGGCCAAATTTGACCAAACCCTCTGCAGTAGCATGTTTTCTGGGCTGTTTTAAATCTATAAAGTCATGTTTTAGCACATTTCTTGTCAAAGTCCAAAAGGGAAAAAAGTCAGGTGTTAGCCTTAGAGTTTTTTAACATCCTGAGCGGAAAGAAAAAAGGCGTTTAATTCCTTTTTTAGGCCAAATTTGACCAAACCCTCTGCACTAGCATGTTTTCTGGGCTGTTTTTAATCTATAAAGTCATGTTTGAGCACATTTCTTTTCAAAGTCCAAAAGGGAAAAAAGTCAGGTGTTAGCCTTTGAGTTTTTTAAAATCCTGAGCTGTGGGAAAAAAGGCGTTTAATTCCTTTTTAAAGCCAAATTTGACCAAACCCTCTGCACTAGCACATTTTCCAGGCTGTTTTAAATCTATATAGTCATGTGTGAGCATATTTCTTTTCAGAGTCCAAAATGGAAAAAAGTCAGGTGTTAGCCTTGGAGCTTTTTCAAATCCTGAGCTTAGAGAAAAAAAACTTATCCTTTTTTTAAGCCAAATTTGACCAAACCGTCTGCACTAGCATGTTTTCCAGGCTGTTTTAAATCTATAAAGTCATGTTTGAACATATTTCTTTTCAGAGTCCAAAATGGAAAAAAGTCAGGTGTTAGCCTTAGAGCTTTTTCAAATCCTGAGCTGAGAGAAAAAAAAAGGCGTTTAATTCCTTTTTCAGGCCAAATTTGACCAGACCATCTGCACTAGCATGTTTTTCGGGCTGTTTTGAATCTATATAGTTATGTTTGAGCATATTTCTTTTCAGAGTCCAAAATGGAAAAAAGTCAGGCGTTAGCCTTAGAGTTTTTTCAAATCCTGGGCTGAGAGAAAAAAAAGGCGTTTAATTCCTTTTTTAGGCCAAATTTGACCAAACCCTCTGCAGTAGCATGTTTTCTGGGCTGTTTTAAATCTATAAAGTCATGTTTTAGCACATTTCTTTTCAAAGTCCAAAAGGGAAAAAAGTCAGGTGTTAGCCTTAGAGTTTTTTAACATCCTGAGCGGAAAGAAAAAAGGCGTTTAATTCCTTTTTTAGGCCAAATTTGACCAAACCCTCTGCACTAGCATGTTTTCTGGGCTGTTTTTAATCTATAAAGTCATGTTTGAGCACATTTCTTTTCAAAGTCCAAAAGGGAAAAAAGTCAGGTGTTAGCGTTTGAGTTTTTTAAAATCCTGAGCTGTGGGAAAAAAGGCGTTTAATTCCTTTTTAAAGCCAAATTTGACCAAACCCTCTGCACTAGCACATTTTCCAGGCTGTTTTAAATCTATATAGTCATGTGTGAGCATATTTCTTTTCAGAGTCCAAAATGGAAAAAAGTCAGGTGTTAGCCTTAGAGTTTTTTCAAATCCTGAGCTTAGAGAAAAAAAACTTATCCTTTTTTTAAGCCAAATTTGACCAAACCGTCTGCACTAGCATGTTTTCCAGGCTGTTTTAAATCTATAAAGTCATGTTTGAACATATTTCTTTTCAGAGTCCAAAATGGAAAAAAGTCAGGTGTTTGCCTTGGAGCTTTTTCAAATCCTGAGCTGAGAGAAAAAAAAAGGCGTTTAATTCCTTTTTCAGGCCAAATTTGACCAAACCGTCTGCACTAGCATGTTTTCTGGGCTGTTTGAAATCTATATATTCATGTTTGAGCATATTTCTTTTCAATGTCCAAAATGGAAAAAAGTCAGGTGTTAGCCTTAGAGTTTTTTTCAAATCCTGAGCTGAGAGAAAAAAGGCGTTTAATTCCTTTTTAAAGCCAAATTTGACCAGACTGTCTACACTAGCATGTTTTTCGGGCTGTTTTAAATCTATAAAGTCATGTTTGAGCATATTTCTTTTCAGAGTCCAAAATGGAAAAAAGTCAGGTGTTAGCCTTAGAGTTTTTTCAAATCCTGAGCTGAGAGAAAAAAGGCGTTTAATTCCTTTTTTAGGCCAAATTTGACCAAACCGTCTGCACTAGCATGTTTTCCAGGCTGTTTTAAAGCCATAAAGTCATGTTTGAGCATATTTCTTTTCAGAGTCCAAAATGGAAAAAAGTCAGGTGTTAGCCTTAGAGTTTTTTCAAATCCTGAGCTGAGAGAAAAAAGGCGTTTAATTCCTTTTTAAAGCCAAATTTGACCAGACTGTCTGCACTAGCATGTTTTTCGGGCTGTTTTAAATCTATAAAGTCATGTTTGAGCATTTTTTCTTTCAGAGTCTGAAATGGAAAAAAGTCAGGTGTTAGCCTTTGAGTTTTTTCAAATAATGAGCTTAGAAAAAAAAGGCGTTTAATTCTTTTTAAAGCCAAATTTGTCCAAACCGTCTGCACTAGCATGTTTTCTGGGCTGTTTTAAATCTATATAGCTATGTTTGAGCATATTTCTTTTCAGAGTCCAAAAGGGAAAAAAGTCAGGTGTTAGCCTTAGAGTTTTTTCAAATCCTGAGCTGAGAAAAAAAGGCTTATCATTCTTTTTTTAGGCCAAATTTGACCAAAGCGTCTGCACTAGCATGTGCTCGGGCTGTTTGAAATCTATAAAGTCATGTTTGAGCATATTTCTTTTCAGAGTCCAAAATTGAAACAAAAGTCATATGTTAGCCTTAGAGTTTTTTAAAATCCTGAGCTGAGAGAAACAAGGCTTATTATTCTTTTTTTAAAGCCAAATTTGACCAAACTGTCTGCACTAGCATGTTTTTCGGGCTGTTTTAAATCTATAAAGTCATGTTTGAGCATATTTCTTTTCAGAGTCCAAAATGGAAAAAAGTCAGGTGTTAGCCTTAGAGTTTTTTCAAATCCTGAGCTGAGAGAAAAAAGGCGTTTAAGTCCTTTAGTAAGCCAAATTTGACCAAACCCTCTGCACTAGCACATTTTCCAGGCTGTTTTTAATCTATAAAGTCATGTTTGAGCACATTTCTTTTCAAAGTCCAAAAGGGAAAAAAGTCAGGTGTTAGGCTTAGAGTTTTTTCAAATCCTGAGCTGAGAGAAAAAAGGCGTTTAATTCCTTTTTAAAGCCAAATTTGACCAAACCCTCTGCACTAGCACATTTTCCAGGCTGTTTTAAATCTATATAGTCATGTGTGAGCATATTTCTTTTCAGAGTCCAAAATGGAAAAAAGTCAGGTGTTAGCCTTAGAGTTTTTTCAAATCCTGAGCTTAGAGAAAAAAAACTTATCCTTTTTTTAAGCCAAATTTGACCAAACCGTCTGCACTAGCATGTTTTCCAGGCTGTTTTAAATCTATAAAGTCATGTTTGAACATATTTCTTTTCAGAGTCCAAAATGGAAAAAAGTCAGGTGTTTGCCTTGGAGCTTTTTCAAATCCTGAGCTGAGAGAAAAAAAAAGGCGTTTAATTCCTTTTTCAGGCCAAATTTGACCAAACCGTCTGCACTAGCATGTTTTCTGGGCTGTTTGAAATCTATATATTCATGTTTGAGCATATTTCTTTTCAATGTCCAAAATGGAAAAAAGTCAGGTGTTAGCCTTAGAGTTTTTTCAAATCCTGAGCTGAGAGAAAAAAGGCGTTTAATTCCTTTTTAAAGCCAAATTTGACCAGACTGTCTGCACTAGCATGTTTTCTGGCCTGTTTGAAATCTATAAAGTCATGTTTGAGCACATTTCTTTTCAAAGTCCAAAAGGGAAAAAAGTCAGGTGTTAGCCTTAGAGTTTTTTCAAATCCTGAGCTGAGAGAAAAAAGGCGTTTAATTCCTTTTTTTAAGCCAAATTTGACCAAACCGTCTGCACTAGCATGTTTTCCAGGCTGTTTTAAATCTATATAGTCATGGTTGAGCATATTTCTTTTCAGAGTCCAAAATGGAAAAAAGTCAGGTGTTAGCCTTAGAGTTTTTTCAAATCCTGAGCTGAGAGAAAAAAGGCGTTTAATTCCTTTTTAAAGCCAAATTTGACCAGACTGTCTGCACTAGCATGTTTTTCGGGCTGTTTTAAATCTATAAAGTCATGTTTGAGCATTTTTTCTTTCAGAGTCTGAAATGGAAAAAAGTCAGGTGTTAGCCTTAGAGTTTTTTCAAATCCTGAGCTGAGAGAAAAAAGGCGTTTAATTCCTTTTTAAAGCCAAATTTGACCAGACTGTCTGCACTAGCATGTTTTCTGGGCTGTTTTAAATCTATATAGCTATGTTTGAGCATATTTCTTTTCAGAGTCCAAAAGGGAAAAAAGTCAGGTGTTAGCCTTAGAGTTTTTTCAAATCCTGAGCTGAGAAAAAAAGGCTTATCATTCTTTTTTTAGGCCAAATTTGACCAAAGCGTCTGCACTAGCATGTGCTCGGGCTGTTTGAAATCTATAAAGTCATGTTTGAGCATATTTCTTTTCAGAGTCCAAAATTGAGACAAAAGTCATATGTTAGCCTTAGAGTTTTTTAAAATCCTGAGCTGAGAGAAAAAAGGCGTATTATTCCTTTTGTAAGCCAAATTTGACCAAACTGTCTGCACTAGCATGTTTTTCGGGCTGTTTTAAATCTATAAAGTCATGTTTGAGCATTTTTTCTTTCAGAGTCTGAAATGGAAAAAAGTCAGGTGTTAGCCTTAGAGTTTTTTCAAATCCTGAGCTGAGAGAAAAAAGGCGTTTAATTCCTTTTTAAAGCCAAATTTGACCAGACTGTCTGCACTAGCATGTTTTCTGGGCTGTTTTAAATCTATAAAGTCATGTTTGAGCATATTTCTTTTCAGAGTCCAAAATGGAAAAAAGTCAGGTGTTAGCCTTAGAGTTTTTTCAAATCCTGAGCTGAGAGAAAAAAGGCTTTTAATTCCTTTTTATGCCAAATTTGACAAAACCGTCTGCACTAGCATGTTTTCTCGGCTGTTTTAAATCCATAAAGTCATGTTTGAGCATATTTCTTTTCAGAGTCCAGAATTGAAACAAAAGTCATATGTTAGCCTTAGAGATTTTTCAATGAGTTGAGAGAAAAAAGGCGTTTAATTCCTTTTTAAAGCCAAATTTGACCAAACTGTCTGCACTAGCATGTTTTTCAGCCTGCTTTAACTCCAGAAAGTCATGTTTGAGCATTTATTTTTTCAGAGTCTGAAATGGAAAAAACTCATATGTTAGCCTTTGAGTTTTTTCAAATCCTGAGCTGAGAGAAAAAAGGCGCGCACTCCTTTTTTACCCCAACTGACCAAACCGCCGGGCATCAGCATGTTCTCCAGGCTGTTTTTAACTCCAGAAAGTCATGTTTGAAGCATTATTTTTTTCAAACAAAACACAAATTCATATGTTAGCCATGTTTGATTTTAAATCTACACCGAGAGAAAATGCCATACCACTATTTGATGCACATGTGACCAAACGGCCCATCGCAAGTCTCCTTATTTCAAATTGACTAACTGAGAAAGAAAAATTATATGTTAGCATGTTGATTTTTTACACCTCACCGAGAGAAAAATGCTCATAACACCATTTTTACGGCACATGTGACCAAACGGTCTGCATCGACAAGTCTCCCTATTTGAAATTGATTTGACCTGAGAGAAAAATTCACAAAAGGCCAATTTGTAAGGCAAACATGAAGTGCATACTCTTTTCTTGCTTAACAATGGCATACTAGTCATCTGTTAGCATGTGTTGTTTTTTTCAAGATCTGACCTGAGGGAAATACAATTTTAACTTATTTTTTTAGGTGGAATATCGCCAAACCTTCGGCACCAGATTGTTCTCCTGCATGTACAGGACCCAAAAAGTCAAGTTTTATAATATTTTTTCTGGGATCCCAAATGGCAAAAAGTCATATACAATGTAGAATATCATCTTTTTCTAAATCTGACCTTATTACAAAAATGCTTCCTGGAAAGTGCTCTGACAGAACAAACCTCCACAAAGATAGCTCACACACCATAATAACAAGATTCCTTAACCCTGAAAATGTTCAAATGGCACTCAGAATCATGTTTGAATTAGTTATCTAGAAAAACTGATTTCAGCTAATAGCATTTTTCTGTATCTCCACCAAAATCTAATCATTTTTAAGATGAGTCATTACTAACATCTCCTGAAAATGTCAGCAAAATCCATCAAACAAACAAACAAACAACCAAAAACCTGGCAAAAAACTTACCTTCTTGGTGGAGGTAATCAACCAACAATTTGTTCCAATAAAATAATTATCTTTAGACCACAGGTAAAACTGCAGAAAAATGCTAAAGGTGTGATATACCTTACTTTAAGCTTCCTTAAAATTGTGGTCTGCCAGTCCTTTAGCAGGTCTGCTCTTGCTAACATTAATAAAAACAACCTCATTTTGTTTCATGGTTTTCTTGATGGCAAAAGAATGACTGTCATGATCATGGTTCATAAAAAGATAGCTTTATTGCACAAGGTGTTGAGTACTCTTTTTCTGTTTTTGTTTGTTTTCATAGAAAAAGAAAATGTAGAGTTAAACACAAGCATTTGCAAATTGAAGCAACATTTCCCCATAAAAGTTTAAGGAACAACCTCTGCATTTGAAATGTTTCAATAATCCCCTTTTAAACAGTTCAGTTCACTGGTTCCCTTTTCTTTAATGACCAGCAAATACCTCAGAACATGCAATGCTGCTGTCCTCCCTTAATAAAATGGAAAAATAAAAAAGGCAAATTCTAAATCAAGCAACCTCTGACAAAGTAAAAAAAGAAAATTAAAAGATTTAAAGAATAAAATAAAAAAGGTGACAATGCAAACAAATATCCTGCAATAAAAGAAGACTGTTGTTACACTGACAGGTCTGAACTGGCCCATAAATCAAGACAAATCAGCGTCTGTATAACTTTATAGTCTCATTAACTCCTCTGATTCAGAACAATAACTTCACTTCAGTTTTACATTGTGCCCTGGTTTAGAGTGAAGATGTCGAAAATAGTACTCATTTATACAAAACACTTTCCTATGTACACAAATCCTCTGTTATGGAGTAGAAATCATGTTTTATAGGTGGGCAGGGGGGACAGTGAGAGAGGGGATCTGATTGGTTGATCAAGTCAGGGAAAGGTGGGAGGAGTAGCACGTGTGAAATCAGCCATACAAACACAGAACGAGTCAGTTTGAAAAGTATGCTGCTTTTTTTTAAGGAAGAAGTCACCCTTGAGCATTTATCCCAGAGTTTAAACAGATATCACTTGATGAAAAGCCTGATTAGTCACCTTGACAACAACTTTGTAAAGATTGTACATTCGTGGAATGAGCGACACAGCTGAACGTGAGGGTATGTCCACGCGGATGAATCAGGATATTTGCATCTACATTCAAAACATGGTTGAATTCGATTTTCAGGAAAAGCAAATGCCCTTGTATTTGAGTGTCTGGAGATTATATCATACTTCTGTCGCATCATAAAGTAGTTCCACATTTCCACCATCAAATGATTAGATATGTTCTGCTAATAGGATGGTTAATTAAATTTTAACAACATCACAGAGGCTTTTCAGGCATGTTCCTTGACCGCTAGAGAAAAATAAGGGGCTTTGGAGGTGATCTCTGACAATCTATTTAAAGGTGGATTAAATTTGTGGCACAAATTTCCTGATGCATGCCTAAGTGTGTGAATTTTCTCTGAGCTGTCTTTGTCTTTAAAGTCTGCTACCTCTTAAATGTGCTCCTGTTGGCCCTTCCTTGCAGATGAAACAACTTTTAAAGACTTGTTTTGGTGTTTTTGGGCTTTTACTGCTTAAGAGAAATATCCCAGGTAACTGGGGTAAGAGAATGGAGACCTAGCCAAAATTCAAAACCACAATTGATAACAGGAGGTTTTTTCTTGCTGCCATGATGGAGGGATTCATGATAGGCTATATGGATTCATGTTGGATGTATTTACCGTAAAATACCAAATAAAAGCCTAGTCCCAAATAAACGCCCGGTCCCAAGTAAACGGCGGGTGTAGCTGTACATTTTGACAAATAGACCCCCGTTCCAAATAAATGCCTGGTGTAATTTATTTGGCGCAGCGTCCGAGTCACGGTCGAAGTTTACAGAACACACACGCAAATGCTGAGCTCACCACTGACAGCTGACACTTGAAAAGAAACACAATCAGACTGCACCTTTACAGTTATTTGTCTCTCTGGACATCCTGTCAGCTTCTCCTCCCTCTGTATGCCAACACATGCAGATTGGTGTGAGGCGCTCTGTTTCATGACAGTGCAGCAACACTTAACCTCCACAGAGGCCACTAAAGAGCAGAAAGCCAGAATCTTGCAGACTAGGGCTTTGAAAAATCAAAGAAGAAGACGTTGCCACTGCCGCTGTTTGTTTTTTGCCCTTAACTAACGTCAGGAGGCCGGTCACGTCAGTTAGCTGTACATTGCTGCTTATCTCCATGTCCCTGATGCAGCGGGAATAAAAGTAGTAACACCTTAACTTAATTACCAGTCATTCCTTACCAGATTTAAGAGTGTTTAGAGTGCTAGTAATCTTGCCTTGAAAATGTACAGGTGTTATTCATACTAGTGTAAATAAATAATTTGATTTTTTGCAAAGTAAAATTTTTGTGCAAAAGAAATTAAACGCCTTCCTAGATAGTCGCCTGGTCCCAAATAAACACCTGGTCTGCTCAGTAATTGAAGCAAATAAATGCCCCGGCTACTATTTGGTATTTTACGGTATTTGTTGTATATGTGCATGTGTATTTTATTGATGTATATGTGCATATATGCATATATGTGCATCCATAGAATGAAGACTTTATGCTCTATTGTAAAGTGTCTTGAGATAACACTTGTTATGGATTGGTGCTATACACATAAAGACTGATTGACTGATGTCTTTAGACTCTGCAGTCATGTCTAATCATGTCTTCATGTCTGCAGTCATATTTGCAGTGGTGTATACTGGTAATACTGCAGGGATGAAGGAGCTTCTTGAATGAGGCCTGAAAGTTTAATCAGATTTACCTTGTTAAGTTTGAAAAGTGGAGAAAATAGCAGGGAAGATGTTTTATCAGCCCAGGGACGTATTCAGGAGGTAAAACAGTGGATAACTGTAATTCTGCTTATTTTTGATGTTGGTAGTAGGGAGTGTAGCAGCTTGGGAAAGTGCAAGAGCAATGCCTGATATAGCTCCCAAAAAGTATATGAGTCTTATTACCTCTGCCAAGGAGGTTATTTTGTACCACTGGACAGATATTTCTGGAGTTTTCAGGAGATGTTGGTAATGGCCCAACTTACAAATTATTAGTTTTTGGTGGTGACCCAGATAACCACTATTAGCGAATAATTGTTTTTGTTCAATAACTGTCCAACTAATATCAACAAGATTCAGAGAGCTAGATGTGGGTTTTCAGGGTCAATGAATCATATTATGATGGTAACTTTATCGTGCAACTATTGCTTCTATTTGTAACAGCAATATGTGAACTACCTTGGCGGAGATTTCTTTATTTATTCATTGACAGATGCTTGGTTGGAAAGACTGCAGATCTGGTTTGGGGTGTGATATCTTTTCATGGTGCCCACATTTCTGACATCCCCTTGTTTGGTTTTGTTCTACATTTGAGTTCAGCGAGTTTGGGTTCAATTGTCCCATTCAACACAGGAAAATGGAAGTGCATCTGAAATCAAAATTTAATTGAAATATATCCCTCTGGTGATGTTCTCTTATATGTAAAAGTTTAAAAGGGTGAATTTTTCCTCCACATTAAAAAACACACATACTTGGGTCAAACTGACACTCCATCAGTGTTTTCTTCATCAGAAAAAACTTCACTGAAGAACAGGGGACAGCGGGTTGGACAGGAGTTTATTCATCACTCCATCTGATATCCATACAACTGGGGCAAGGCCGCCTCAAACAGGCCGCCTCATTCCCAAACACTTGTTTCATCCTCAAAACAAGTATTTTCACAATTTCAATCATAAAGGCCAAAATGAAAGGCATCGTAACAGAACAGTGGAGAGGCTGCATCTCTCTCCATGGTAAATAAAGGGAGCATGAGTACATAAATGAGCAGTATTAATCCTTACTGTGTGACGTGTTGAGAAGCTCTGACTCGGATAAGAAACAGATATACTCATGGGTCTGTTTGACTTCATTGGCTAGTCGGGCGATGGCAGTGAGATAGTGAACACACCTTTGGAGGGTACAATACAACATTTTACAACAGGCTTACTTACTGTGGAGGCTTCCCTTGTTTTGACTGTTTCTTTTTCAACACCACACGTTCTGCACTTAGCCATAGACCACAGCTAACCAGCGACACAATCTCACACCAAGCTTTGACTTCACTGTGCTTGTCCTTTTAGATCCACGCTGTTGTTGCAGCTGGAGCGTATTCTTAATCACAAGAGAGGGTCATTCTTTCTTTACTTACGTTCACACCACTTTCTTTCTCTCTGAGATCCATCCATGGTCGTGCTACCCGTTTAGGCCTCTTTCTTTTTCTCTCTTTCTTCCTTCAGTTTTTCACTCTGAGCGATTGTCTTGTGATTTTTTAATATATATTCTCAATTAGAACTGCTTTTATATTTCTCTGCTTTTCAATATTCATATATTTGCTATATATTTGAATAGAAATATATATTTACATACTTTTGAAAACAAACATATATCTTTTATTCTATTGCGAGAGCCCTGATGTTAAGTTTTGACTTTGCAAAACATTTGGAGCAACTCTATTCTTTTTTTTTTTGGAACGATCTTTGTCATGGGATTAAGCTTTGGGAGAAAAATGAGGGCAAGAAAAAGTAAAGTTGAAGTTAACAGATACAGTACCATGCATAAAGCTAAAAAGAAACTTCAGTGAGGTTGAAAACACGTCTTTTAGTTTTGAAGACCACTTCTTTCTACGTTACCCCCTCCCTGTTACTCTAAAACAACTTCAACTCCTATCAACACTCGATCTTACCATCTATAAAGTCTGTTTATAAGCTCAACTTCATACAAATATGATTTTTTCTTGTATACATTTTCATAACTTTGCTGTATGTATGTCTCTCTTTTAAGCCGTCATGAACACCAAGTGGCAGCTCTGCCTGCTTCGTCATATTCGACCTCTTCTCCGATCTGACTGTTGTTTTCACTAGCCGCTATGCTAGCAGTAGGTCACAGTGACACTGTATGGATATGATGGGGACATGGTGAGGAGACATGACAGTGAGGGAGGCGGGGTGAGGGGGGGAGTGGATACAGATTAAAGAAAGATTAATAGCATTGTGGTGCCATGATGAATCACAAGAAAATCTCTTCGTAAAATCTTTGTAACCCACTTTCTTTTCATTTCCTAAGCAATGCTGTCAATCATACTTGGAAAATAAAAGTCAAAATGCCAGAACCAAATTAGATCATATCGTTACATCATCAGCATAAGTATTAATACTGTCCCCAAATCCCCTTTCACAGGTATAAAATGAGCATTGGGGATGGGAGTTGGGGTCAGTTTTGACACAGACGTCTGCCCGAGAGGTCAGCATACAGATTGATTTTTTCTTAAAAAAAAGGTCCACTGTTGGTGTGTGCCTGCCACATGTATACATATATATATTTACACATATACACCCACACGCACACACACGCAGGCTTGTGAAGGTTTCTGGTACTTGGATCCATTCTAACTTTTTCTT
The DNA here is from genome assembly GCA_036419115.1 of Scarus forsteni. NCBI lineage: Eukaryota > Metazoa > Chordata > Actinopteri > Labriformes > Labridae > Scarus > Scarus forsteni. The sequence continues at coordinate 12,400,856 of JAZDUH010000270.1, forward strand.
AGTGCACATGAGATTATATTTCCATAAAGTTGAAAAAAAAATTGAAAAATGATGAAATAAACGTTTGGATTTATCTCTCTCTTGATGGTATTCAACTTTTTTCACCTCTTTTTGTTTGAGTCCGTTTTTAAAAGCGTCCATTAAGACCACTGTGTTGTATTATCCATTGCATGTTTAGGAAATTTCCCCAGATCATCGTGAGACGTCCGTCTGATGTATGAATCCATGTTTGAGCGGCCTCTCTGTGCCGGAGTAATACAAAGGTTGGTGCTTTATGCATACGGTAGAAGCATCCTGCATTGGCACAATGCTGTGATATGAGCTCTCCTTCCACCAGAGATCAGAGAATAACATATTTAAAAACCTAAAAACCTTTAAAAAAAATCAAGCCACCTGTCTGGATCCAGAAAACCAGACAGTGCACGTGGAAAGCATTTTGTGCATAAGTACTGTGTCCTTGTCGGAAAATGAAGTTATGACGTGAACAGATAAATCATCTATATTTTGGCAAGTGATTTCCAGGGTGATGAAATAAGAGCTAGAGAAAGATGACACAATAATAATAGAAAGCAATCAGGCAGAAAGAAAGGCAAACCCCTGTGCTGTGGAGACCCACCTCTGACCCTTCCATACAGTCGTGTCCCCCTGCAGCCTGGCACAGAGCAGGCACTGACGGGTCAGCTGTGCATGTGTATGTTCCTCACCACACCTTCTACAGAGGCTCCAGGCGAGCGCTGGCTCCACCCACCAGCATTCTGGTAAGAGTTACAGTGACAGGCCGCGGGGACGGCAGGCTACACCAGTGTGTACGACTTGGAGTAAGCTCCTGCCCCTCCATCCCTCTGCTTCTGCAGTCTGCCTAGGCCCGAGGAGCTGCTCTCCAGGAGAGAGTCTCTGGATCCTCCCATCTTAGAGGAGGATGAGGAGGCACCTCCGGGAGTCCCACCTGTGGCTCCTCCACCAGAGGAGGACGAAGCAGCAGCTGCAGCTGTAGCAGCAGCTGCTGCAGCCGCACTCTGTGCCACTGAGGAAGAGGACCCGGGCATGGTGAGAGTCCTCTGAGGAAGTGTGGAGCTGCTGGAGCTAGCAGACGCCCCTCCGCTCCCGCTGGCTCCACCTCCTGTTGCTCCTGAGGAGGCCCCAGAAGAGGTGAGGTTGGACAGGCCAGAGTGGCCCATCGTTAGAGCCTGCTGCTTTGCAGAGTCCATAGTCACATGACGGCCCTGGGTGTGGTACGCCCGCTGGGCCAGGCCACGAATTGAGGCTTCACGTGGGGGGACCACTGGACACGGGTCATGATGCTCTGACTGCTTTCTGAAGAAAGGATCTGACTTCATGTAGAGGGGAAGGTTACAGTAATCACCTGCAGGGGGAACAAACAAGGCTGATCATTAGTATAAGAGCATGAAGTACAAAAAGACTGCTGACATTCAGATGGACCATTATATAGGACACTTAATTTACTGTAGGAGGTTTTGTGTCTTTGACCAAGCAGTGATCACAAAAAGATTACGACATTTCCCTGACAATCCTTTTCTTTTTTTTTAATTTGTATTTTATTTCAATTTCAAAAAAATACAAGTTCTCACATGATATTATAGCATTCACGATAGATATTCACAGGCAACTCCAAACCAAGTTCCAAAATGCCCTTCTTTTATACTATGAGTGTATCTATTTTGAAGGTGCCTGATATAATTAAAGAAAACAAACAAAACACTGTAGCATTGAACCAGGGTGTAAAAAGATCTGCCACTTGGTGTCTCACCAAAGTACATGAAATATTAAACAAACTCCTACACACATCCATCAAGTATAAAAGAAATAAAAGTACAACACTGCTTGGATAGTTTCAACCCCTCTATACAAAGTCTGATCTGTATTGTCTTATGTACTGTAACCATCCTTTCCATATATTACTAAAATTGTCCGTTTCCAGCCTGACCGCAGCAGTAATTTTCTCCACCTTAGGCACCGAATCAGTTCGCCATCTCCTGGTGATTGCCTTTTTACTGGCCAATACATGATTCTCATTATTTTACAGTCATCCCTTCTCCTTAAATGTAATACATCAATTATACCCAAATACAAAATTTACTTTAATATTTAATACTTCATCTATAACATTTTTACTGACAATCCTTTTCAAAGAATATGGACAGTGGTTTTCAAAAAAGCCAAGCCTCACGGCACACCATGTTGAAAATAAAGCAAAAGAGACCCTTTAACATGAATTGTAATATATTTTGGGGCTCTGCAAGTTTAATCAAGTCCAATATAAAACAGTATCACTTTTGAAATACTTAAAAAAGCAATTATTAATTAGAAAATATGATAAACATTCAAAAAACTGAAGAAACCTTTTGGACAAGAGCTGAGACATCTTTCACAATCTGAACCAGTCCAGTTGCCACTTGGATCAGTGTTGGATTTGGAGTATTGTTAACACATATTAATATTAGTTCTGAGCATTAAACTAAACTGATGACTGCAGCGTACATATCTGACATGATCTTTTAGGTCTCATGGTAATTCGGACATTTTTGTGTCATGATTCAAACCTCTGATTGTTACATGCAGCACATATCTTTAAAGCTGACAGTGAACCCTTTATCGACTGTAAACTCTGATTCTCTGAAGAGACTACTCACTCTTGGCGCGGTGTGGTATGGGCACAGCTACATTCTTGCCACGGTTGTAGTCCTGGGGTTTTGGTGGCGAGGCAGTGAATCGGCAGATGCCGGGCTCTGAGGGCGTGCTCATGGAGGTCATGCTGTCTGCGTTGTCGTTGGTACCTGTGGTCATCTGGTCGGACGAGCTGTCGGAAATAAAGCACTCGGTGATCTCAAATTTGGCGTGCTGCAGGTGCTCCTCCAGCTTGGCGTGCTCGTAAGCTCTCGCCAGCTCCTCGTAGGTGGAGGAGGCGCTCTCGGTGGACACCATGCTGTTACGACCCTTATCTGTGGAGGAAAGGAGAAGACGTGAGGAAATGCACATTTACTGTACTCACTCCAAACAACATAATCTGAAAAACAGCCCTCATCTATGTGCACAGGAGTGGCTGGAAGTGTCTTTTCACCCGACCTGTGTCCTGTGAGAGGCTGGCACTGTAGCTGTCACTCTCTGTGACCGTGATGCCATGCTGGGAGCCAACTGTGCGCCAGTCTGAGGTGAGAGTGCGGGCTGGCGTGGAGGCCTGGCACTTGGTCAGGGTCCACTGACTGGAGTAACGGTTCCTGATACTATGGGCTGACTTCACACTTTTCCTCGACACTGGGTCTGAGGGGGAAAAGACGAATATATAAGAGGAGTGTGCAATAAAAATGGATTTTTTAAACTGAGCAAATAGTAAAGGTGTTGGATTGTTAAAGATTATTTTAATATAAGAACACAGGACTCCAAAAACATCTGACCTAGGAAGAATACACAGCTTGGTCCCTGTAACTGTAGAGTTTTTGAAAAACATCACGAATGCTATGTCATCCAATCCAATCCACAAAATTCATGAGAGGTTCAAAACAGCAAGGCAGGAATAGGTGGGAGGAAACTGACTGCTTATCTGGAGATTAGCATAGATGCTAACAGCTTCAGCAGCAGTGTAGTCAAATCTGGACCAGATTTCTTTATGAAATGAAATAAAAACAAAAATGAAAGCATTTCTTGATTTAAATTGCATTTTTGCAATTTACTTGTTGAGAGTTTTACTTCTAATTGCGAAAAAAAACAATAACAGCATCCTGGCTGAAGCCACAGCCTCCGTGCATAACGGAATGGAGAGAAAGACTAAGGAATGTTTTGATTATGGAGAAGATTAAAGCAAGGTTACAGGGGAAAACTGAAAGATTTTATGACAAATGGTTTTCAGTAATTCAAACAATGCACAGACTCTAGGTACCTCTATATTTATTTTCATCCCCCCCCCCCTTTCTTTTTTTTTTCTTGATATTATTATTACATAATACTCTGTGGTACTTCCTTGAAAGATATAGTTCTGATAATAATCATAATATTGGTACATGGATGATGTCAACATGTACAGTTAAGTATCTTACTACAGCTGATGGAATTAACGTTGTTGTATTTTAAAGTATCATGTACAGGGCCGAACAAATTCACCTATAGGTAAGTTGAACTGAGAACTATAAGATGGACTTAAAAAAAAAAAACAAGGAATAATGTCATGAAAATGTAATGATTGTTTAGTGTAAGGCCTGTATTATTATTGTTGAGTACGAAAGCATCTCCTAAATGTTTTGTTTGTATGTGAATATATGTGTTAAATAAAAATTAAGTTCCCCCCAAAAAATTGCATTTTTGCTCCACTTCCAATATGCTGGCTCACATTTTGTACTTCACAGCTCAGCAATTGCTACTTACTACATTATCTGGATGGCCTGTAAGGAATGTGATTGACAGGACAATCGTCCAATCACTTGCTGGATATCTTTTCAGCGGTTCTACCCATTCCCAAACACTTTTTATGACAGTAAACAGTTAACAGGGCCAGTGAAGTAAACTGAACACTCCATTTAGTGTGCCACTCTAATGGAGTCTAAAGACAGGGTTCCTTTATACAGTCCTAAATAAGATTCAAGACTTTAGGAGCTTTTTTTCAAATATTACAACTGACTCAAGAATCCCCTTTCAAAAATTCCATTTGGATAATTTTGATTAAATGAATGTGTCTGACCAGTTCTGATGTCATATTAAAGTAAACATGAGACAACAACAGCCAAACAAACACTAAAAGCCTGCGCTCAGAGAAGGTCTGGGTATATAGATCTCATCCTGATATTTGAAAATTACTCAGATATGGAGAGATTTAGGGATTTAAAAACAAAAATTACTTTGAATCTAAATTTTCTGTAATGGACATCATCATCTGATGAATTGAGCCCTCATAAAATTACTTAAAACACAGCCCTTTTTCAGGTTAATTAAAAACTATTCCTGCTTTTCTGACCATCAAAATCAATTACTAACGTTGCTCTGTATCTACATTTTCCTATGTGCACTGTTGTAACTGTCTCTATGTTACTATTTAATGAGTGATATATGAACTAGTAATGTTTAGCCCTCTAGTTTAAGAGATGTTGTAGCTAAATTATCAGTGAAAAGAGAGTGTTCTCTCCATAATGCCTTATTGTGAAGGAGTTTTTTATTGTGTTGGGAGGATTTCTGGCCTTTAATGATTGTAGAAGGACAAAGGATTGACTCAGAAAGGGGGAGAAAGAGCAGGGGAAGACATGTGGAAAAAGGAACTTGCCGTGGGAATTGAACCCCAAACTGTCTTGAAACAGGACGTTTTTGAGGAGATTTAGCTTTTTCTTTGACTGTGAAAAACTAACAATATATGCAATGTTAAGTATGGATTAATTCTCAAAATTCTTACTCTTCTCCTCATAATTTCTGCTTTAATTTCAGAGTTCTGATTTTTTTGCTGCATTATTCTAAATCTAATCTTAAAATTCTGAGTTTGCCCCCCTCAATACTAATACCAATCTCAGAATAAAAACATTTCCTACCACAAATCTGACTTTTAACAGACTTGAAAACAACTTCAACCTTAAATATTCTTTTCTTTTTAAAGTTTTTGTTTGCCCTTTTGGTCTTTCGTGTTACTGAACATGAGGAAATGTGCAGAGTAAAATATGGTTTTTTTTTAAGGACAGCTTTTCGTCATTTGATACCCTCAACTATTAGTGAAACTCCATGCGGCTGCTTCTGGACTGGTGGACCAAAACACTTCATTATAAATGTTTTTAATTACTATAATGTTTTCTTAAATCTGGTCCCAGAGCATATGCCAAGGAAAAAAGTGGCCCATTCTGCAACACTAGCAAACCCGGGAAAAGTTTGTTTTTTTGACACTGTATCAAAATATACATCTATTAGTGTTGTTTATCAAAGTAAATACAGTACAAAAGCTAAGCTAATACAGAAATAGCCACTGGGGTAACTGGTAGTCGCCAATTTGCATGGTCACTGCATGAACTGATACACAAAACCTATTGTACGTCAATTTTAAACTGATCAGTTAGAAATCCAGTATTTAAGGACCATTTGTCCAGTGTTTACACATGTTTGACAGCTGAATGCCCCTAATTTGGTGATTCACATAAATTCTTGTTTGTTATATTCTGTTGTTTGTTACGAGTGCAAAACAAAAAATTAAATAAAATAAGGAAATCTCTCATTTCTTCATTCTTGTCCTCACATTTTGTGAACTGATCATTTACTCCTGAAGTTGGGAGCTAAAAAAAGGGCAGTAAAGGGAGCACTCACTGGTTCCTGGTCTGATGTCTGACATGTCAATCAAGGGGCCGGTGTTCTGGATGAGGGCAGGATGATGGACGGACACTCCTGTGCAGAAGCTCTGAGGGTTCCCGGTTTGGTTGAACTCTGTGTCCGTCACAGGGATGGTGGCTTTGTCCTCACCTACAGGTGTCATCATGGATATATCATGCAGCAGGTATTGCATTTTAATTTCTCCATTTAATTCAATATTCATGTTTTTTTTTTTTCTGTCGCCCTCACCGATCTGCTTGATGCCCTCTTTGTCTTCTATTAGCAGCTGCACTCGGGGGATGTCGATGTGTAAGCGTGGGCCCTGAGGCGGTCCCTTCACTGGGGTGTCAAAGCTGCGGTTGTTTTTACTAATCCGGACAGAAAGTTTGGAGACACAAGAGAAACATTAAGATTTGTGAGTTTAATTTTGAGTTATCATTAAAATACTGGACACAGCTTTACCTGATGAGCATCTCTGCCAGGCTTTTGGCATCTAAAGAGAAAAGAGAACATGTAAAACACACGTATGTATGCACAAAGCTCATAATTCAAAGCAAACTTGTTCAAGTTTCTCGAAGAGATCTGTTTCTTTGTTTTTAATTCATTCCTGTCACTGGTCTCCTCTCGTACCTCTCAGTCTTTTCAGCCTCTTCTCCTTTCTTTTCTTGCGGATGATAAAGAGCAATGCAACACCCAGAGTCACCAAGATCACGGGACAGCCGATAGAAAACAGCTTTTTCACATCATCATTCTTCTCCAGTGGGGATTTGATTGGAGGTATTGTGCCTGCACACATTTATGAAGAGAGCATTAGCAGAGAAGGGCAGTACAGATAGCGATGTTAGCTAAATCACATTGTTCAGTAGCATGTGGTAGTGTTTCTGTTTTCCGAGCCCAATAGTTTTTCAGCAGCTTACTTATTTTGTTGGAAAAGCAGTGCAATAGGATCTGGACAAGCTGCATTTATCTCTACAAAGAGGAAGAAGAAGAGTCCAAAGACCTTCTTTAGATGTCACAGAAAACAGTCATTTAATTACTTTGATTATAAAAAAGTCTTAAAATGTCAGTAGTTGACCACAGTGGTATTTACAAGCTAACTACATTTTACAAGTAACTTCCTCATCACTTGTATCACAGCTCCTCACACCAACATCAACCAATCAGTCAATATTTGCATGGTGCTGATTCATCACTAACTTTAAACTGAGTTAAAAGAGGTCCTCATTAAAAAAAATGCACACAGAAAGTAGGTTTTTAATAAAACAGACTTCTACTCACTGCCATCGTAGTCTAGTGTTGCGAACTGGGAGCTCTGGTTGCCACAGCCGGCGCTGTTGCAGGCCTTCATCTTCAGCTCGTACCAGGTGGCTTCACGCAGCTCAGCCAGGAACACATCAGTGGTGGCATTGGTACGAACATTCTGCCAGGCCCAAGTTCCTGCAACATGTGAATGTGTCATTCATAAGTCTAATACTGTTTTATAGAGAAAGTAACTTCACTGTCAACAACACATTCATTTATTTTACACACATGATCCATCACGCGGGTCTCCTACTTTACCTTTTTAGCACAACACCAAGAGAACAGCGAAATATGTTTATACAGTCTTCAGTAGATCATGCCACTTTACAGAGTGTCTCAGAATCTGGATTAGGGCCAAATGCACATCCCTTTGTTAGTTTTAAATCTACCCTTTAGATTGGACTTCCTCTTAGATGACCTGCAGTGTGCCACAGGGCTCTATTTTAGGTCTAAATGCCTAAACCAGGTGAAGTCATCCACTGTCATATTTCCTTCCCTTACTATGCAGATGACAAACAAAAAAACACCAGACTGAGACCTTGTGACGAAAAAGGCCTTTACTGTGTCAAGGATATTAAATGTTGTGTGACTGGTTTTCTCCAGTGAAACAAGCAAAAGTCTGGAATCATACTCCTCTACGATCTGAACCCAAACATCACCCAGACTCAAAGTAACTTTGGTCTACACTCTGCCAACAACACACCATCTGAAAGACACTTTTCACTGAAGTAAAGATTGATTTTGATGGTTTGGACTCATTAATAGAGGTGGGCTTAAAGGTGTTATGAGGAGAATCTATTACCGTCGAAATAAAGACTCTGCTACCCATGAGCACGCGTGGCGACTGTCGTAATGCTGCGTTCCAGTAACCTCAGAACTGGGAGTGACATCATCTCCGACTTATCGGCGTCCCAATTGAAGTCGAAAAAAAAACATGCCGATCTACCAGGCTATTGTTAGCTGTTGTTAGCACGCCCTGTGTTGTTGTATGAAGAATGTGATTATCACTATGGCAGCATTTTTGTAAATATAAGTCTAACAATACTATGTATACAGCTGATCTAGAGCGACACACCCCAGTCAGAAGTACAAATAAATGGATTATTACAGGAGCTAAATAACTGTTCACACTGGGGGCATCCATCTTCAATTGTCAACTCGGGGGTGGCGAGGTTTCACCGAGTTCCCAGTAGGAAATTCCGACTTCGGGGAATGTTCCAGTTGCAGTTTCCTACTTGGAACTCGGAAATTCCTACTTCTGACTACAACTGGAACGCACCAAAGACGTGACTGAAGCCAAAGTGTGTGTTTGTTGTGATAAATGCAGCTCTGACCTTCCTCAGAACTCTGCATTGCTTTACAACTTCTTTTTTCAACAACTTACAGGATGCAAAGCGACAAGGTAATGTTTCTCTTTCTAGTTACGTAGCGGTAGTTTTGATGTGTGACAACAAGTAAATTTTGGAAAACTTATTATTGTAGTTGAAGCCGGCTATATATCGCTACTCACAGCCTGGTGCTCTAAGACGTGTAATATAAATAATAAAATAAAATAAATTTGCTCTAGTTTTAATTGTCTTGTTTTCCGAAGCTGAGTATCCAGGCCAGCCCTGTCCGACCCGACCAGAAGGCTAAGGAATAGCATTTATAGATAACCTATTTTGATGCTATAAAACTCATCTTAAAGTGTATATTTCGATCAGGCATATATCTAAAAGTGAGACTTTTTGTAATTACTGAGAAACTTCTAACAGTCTCTTTAAGAGCAAATCCTCAGACACAGAGACAAATATTGTATTGTTTCAGCATTATGTATCACACTTGTTAATGCAGTAAGCTCCTTGTTGTGTGTCTCTTCTGCATAAAAGCTTGTAGCTGGTTTCTGCAGGGGAGGCTCTTGGAGTGGAGGCTGCTGTGTGTCTGTTTCATTTATGCTTCTGTGAAAGGGTAAGTTTGTCTGTCTCTAACTTATTTAATTTTCTGTTTGTGTTTTGACCTTTGTCAGGTGTTCATGTGAATTACTTTAGTTAGATTGTGATTTATTGTCCACCCCATCAAACCACAAAAGTGAGGAGTGACAAAGGAAGATTTCTCTGAGATTTAGTCCTGGGACTTCTTACAACCACAACACTGACATGTAGAAGGGATTAGTGCTGCACTATAGATGACTATAGATGACTCTGATCATCTTTGAGAAACAATTCATTTCAGTTTTTAAAGCAGGGACTCACCCTTTGGTCTGAACTCCAGTGTGACTGCAGTGATTGGACAGCCTCCACTGGCCCAACCCTGCAGGTTAAGACGTGCATGGCTGGAGTTAATGTGGGTAAACACGGGCTGATCCTTGTTGAACTGGGGCTCTGTAAAGATAGAGAGAAGTCACCATAAACTTTTGAAAAGATTTGTGCCATATAAGAACTATGTGGTGATGAGAGCTGCATGTCATCAATGTTTGCTGTACTTTGGGGTATTGAGTTGCTGACACTAAACTAAGAACCACTTCTCACCTCGCCCGTGGGTCTTTGCCTCGATGATCTCACTGATGCGTCCGGCCCCGACACTGTTCTTTGCAGCCAGTTTGACTTTATACCAGGTACCACAGCGCAGGTTTTCCAGCTTGAAGGAGCGCTCTGTAGAGCTGATAAAAACATCTTTCCATTCCTCTGTGTTGTCCACAGAGTACTGCAGCACAAACCCTGCATAAAAGCAGAAGGCGACATTAATGTATTCACCAAATTAATTAACTTCTTCACTCATTTTAGCACAAAGGATGAACAACTACATTTTGAAACAAAATGCTTCGCTTGTACCTCTGCTGTCCACTAGATGGCAGAGTTTGGCTATTCTTCCACAACACAGATAGGCCTCTGATTGGTCTAGCTGTTCTTGATGTAAGCCGCCATTAGTTACCTACATACCCCAAGACTGGGATGGCGCTGACTAAGCATCTATGCAAATGAGGATATGCAATGTGGTGACTGTTTTTATAATCAGCTGCCTTTTAAGACTCAAACTCCCTCCTGCTCTGAGATGTTCTGAATCTAATCTTCCCTTCCTCCCCGTCTTTCCCTCTGTCTTCATATTAATACAAGTAAATATTAATGCCTTGCTCTGTGTTTCATTGTACTCTGTGTACCATCTTTTTGTCCTCCCTCCATCATTTACACAGATGGTGGGACGAAGTCCAAAACACAAGACGGCTGATGTGCAGATTCTGCTCTATTTCTATATCCCTCTGAAACTTTCAAAGACACCCTTTGCATTCACAAAACAGAAGAAAGAAAGAGAAAAATGAGACATTATAAAGAGAGCAACACAATAACAGACTTTAGTAGAACAGATGAAATCATAAAATCAATTCTCACTAAAGGATTACCAGATTACAGGATTTGCTCACTTTATCTTTTTTCTTTTTCACACAACCAGCTGTGACTTATCCAAGAAAAAATACTAAAATGTATTTTTTTTAATCTGAGGAGGACTGTGATAAAAATGACAAGTTGATGCTTGACTGAAAAACTCTAGTGTTGCTGCTGGACAACGTCAATGCAGCACAAACATGTAAGCACAAACAAAACTTAAATAAGAACAGATTACATAAACAGGCACCAGACAAATAAGAATATATGAATTTCCATATTTTTGTCAATTTCTATGAGCACGAGACAAAGAGATAGCATGTCAAAGAGAGGAAGATGATTTAGAGGAATCACTGATGTTCCTTTAAAAAAGCAGCATCAAAATTGTTGTTAGTTGATCACCTGAAAAGAATCAAATAAAACTGTGTGCAGGCACGGATGTCGTACATCTCTCACTCACTTTATAGATTATTTGACAATAACATCCCTCAAGAGTCACATAACCAAAGATGATTTCTTCCCTAAACAAATATCTTTAAACTAGGGCTGTCACTTTAGTGCATTAATTAGATTAATTAATTACACTGCAAATTAATGTGTTATAAAAATTAATCGCAAGATTAATCATAGCACACAAACATTTTGATATTGGCCAGCTGGAGGACCCGTACATGGCAGTGGCACGCCACTTCACACATGTGTCTCTAGTCAAACCAAACAAAGCCCAGGTGACAACAGGAATGGCCTATTTAAGACTTAGTCTTACTTTATTTTTGAATTTATCTATATTTGTACTACATTCTTTAATAATGCATCAGGTCTAATTGTTTTGCTGGATGTCCTCGACCTTTTTCTTATTTTGAATTTGATTTACGAAACACACCTAAAGTGTAATTTGAGTTGTCTGATTGAGCTTAGAATTATCTGGTCAAGTTGCCCTGACTTTGGTTTTATTCAGTCACCAATAAAAATGTGGATTCACAAATCTTCACTTCTTAGTGTATTCATTTGATTAGTCATGCACTACAATTTTATAATATCCTAGAATTCAAATTCTTTATTTGGGTACTTTAAGCAGATATGAGATTAAAATGTGATTAATTAGATTAATTAATTATAAATCTGGTAATTAATTAGATTAATTTTTTAATCGTCTGACAGCACTACTTTAAACAAAACATTCTGTTCCTGTTTTGTGTAAACTCTGTGAAATCACCAGAGCCTTGCAACAGTGTGGTGCAGTAAAGAACCCGCGGATGTTCAACAATTGAATGAATGAGTATTTTAGCAACTCCCACTGTATTGTCTCAAAGTCTGACAGCTGCAGTCTTGGAGAAGCTCTGACCCAGATGTCTAGCTATCATACTTTGCCTTTGCCAAGTTCACTCAGATCCTTACACTTGTCCATTTCTTCTGTGTCTAACAACAGATTTGAGGACAAAATGTTCACTTGCTGCCTGATATATCCCACCCACTAACAGGTGCAATGAGAAAGACGTAATCAGTGTTGTTCCCTTTTATTTGTTCAGACCACCTGATGAGTAGAATTAAGGTAAATACTTTTCCTTTTGTCAGGACATCTTTTTAGTAACGATTCAAAACCATGGGAGAAAAACTAAAAGCATTTTGTGAATGAAGCCCTCACAATGCAGGCAAGCTTCTTCTTGCATAAAAACTAGTCATCCCACCATTTTTATAACAAAAAATGACAGAATAACAAAAGATCCCACTGTGCATCATGTCTAAATTGATATTTTAAGTACATTCTTTAGTAGGGACATTATGGATGGTGAGTCTTTGAAAGTAATCTTTTATGCCATTGCACCATGAATATATAAAGAAGAAATCAATCTCCCTGCAACAACTTAAAACTCACAGCAGGACCAAAGAAAAGTATTACAGCCATGAGTGAATGAACGCACATTCAGGCATGCACACCATGAACATCTTCACACAGAAATCACCAACAATCAGATAATCCAACTGACACCGAGTTAACAAGGAAACATAAAACACAGAGGAGGATCAATAAAGTGATAGATAATAGATCAGAGTTCACATCCAGAACATCAGGTGAAAGAGAAAGAGAGGACAAGAGCAGACTGAGCTCAGAGGTCAAAGAGATTTTAATTAACACTTATGACATTTAAAGCAGTCGTGCACGTACCTCTGATGGAGCTGCCTCCGTTGTCTCCAGGTATCCAGGCCAAAGTGATGGAGGAGGTCGATGTGGTGGAGACTGTGAGACGAGGCTGATCCGGAGGGACTGAGAAAAAGACATAAAAGTAACAAATCTGAATCCCTGCTGTAAAATATTTGCTCTTCCAACAGAAGAAGACACAATAAGTCTACGAATATGTAATGTTGCTGTTGTCCTACCTTGCACTAAGAGGTTTACTATGATGGTGTCAAAGCCCAGCGTGTTGGTGGCTGTGCAGGTGTAGTAACCAGAATCTTCAGCTTTGACAGAGCGCAGCACCAGAGTCCCGTTGGCCATAATCAGACGTTGTCCATCTAGAGACACTGGGATGGCTGTGTCCTCGCTGGCAGTGAGGGAAATATCATGAGAGAGAGAAGTGTTACGAGAGCAAATGTAGAATTAAATATTTCAAACATCTTAAAGATAAATGGCCAGTCAATTCTGTGGTAATTGGACATATAACTGTGGTTAAGTGGCATGTTTTCAAAGGCTCTGCAGCCTCTCTACTATCTAGAAACTACTGTGGAATCTCCACAATAACAAAGGAGGAAGCAAAGGTGTCATAGCTGTGGGACCCTTTTTGTAACAGCCAGGACATGAATTTTATTCCAAAGACAGCTGTAAAGCAACATGCTCTCCAAGCAGAGAACAGTTTGGGAAGTCATACAGGATTATAGAGCACATACTCTGCGATACCAGATCATTCAGAAGGGCTCAGCTTGTTTTGGACTCTATTTGCAGTGACACTAAAAAACTGTGTCAAGTACCTACTGGAGTAAAGTTGAGCTGAATCAAGCAGATACCATAAAATGGAAAAGCCTCATATGTAAGAGGTAATTCAGTCAAGATGCCATCTTTGTACTTCCTTAAGGCAGCCGGTGAGTCTTAACAGTATCAACAAAGGTATGTTCATGAAGAAAACTTCACAAAATCTGCCATGACAGCATTAAAATTTGAAAACTTCCAAGAAAATAGAGCCATAACTGGCCCTGAATTTTTCTCTTATTGCATATTTCAAAGTATAAATAAAAATGTCAGTAGAATATACTTTCATTCATATATTCATTTTCTATACCGCTTATTCCTTTTGGGTAGCGGGAGAGCTGGAGGCCATCCCAGCTGTCATTTGGCGAGAGGTGGGGTACACCCTGAACCAGTCTCCAGTCGACCGCAAGGCCATAAAATATACTTTGATAACCAATAAATACTCCATTGCTTAAATCAAAAAGTTGCTTGACTGGCTTGAATCCTGGCTTATCAGAACAAGTACTGCTTATTGTGTTTGTGTTTATATATTTATAGATATTGCATAAATAACCTCTTATCACAGCTTTATAAACCCCTTTAAAAAAAGTCAACACTATTTCAGTTGAATTTTTCTCTCTTTCAACTGTCAAATTGGTATTTTATTTTATATTGCTGGAAAGCCTGATTTGTCACCTTTACAACAAGGTACAGCTTGTTCGGATGGTGCATTTGTGGAAAGAACAGCACAGCTAAACGTGTGGGCAAAATCCCCCACTGTTCCAGTATGCAGAGTGGCTGCATTATTTGGTGTCAGCCCTGATACCATTTCCAACAATGGGACCAAAGTCTGTGAGGCTGGTGTGGTCAAATATCAGGAAGACGACGCCCCAAGAAGAAGAACCGTAGACTTTCTTTTAGAGGAAAAGGGGATTCTGGTACTTCTATGGAGGTGTTTTCTGGCGTTTAGCTGTGTTGCTCATTCCATGAATGCATGATCCTTAAAAGTTGTGCCTTGCTGTTAAGGCAATTCATCAGGCTTTTCAATAAAATCAAATACAATGGAAATTGCTGTTATTGGGGGTGGGGGGTTAACTGATTTAACATTTACAAACTTAATTAAGGAGTATGAATTTGTCCCCTCTAGTACCATTTAAACTATGAAACTTGACCCTTGGCAATGATGGTAATTTCAATGTGGCCATAACATGTGTTAAGAAAAATACTATCCCTTGAACTAATGTACCTGTTATTAGTGACCCCTAATCTAGAGGGAGGCTCTCACCTGTCTTTGGTCCATTTTATTGTAGGCGTTGGTTCTCCCACTGAGCTGCAGGGAAGTCGCACCTCCTTCATCCAAGGAGTGGTCACGGTTCCCCCAAATGACAGAATCTTAGCAGGAGCTGGAGGAGAATGAGAAGTAAAAGAAGATTAAAGAGGGAAAAACACACAGTAGAAATGCAATAGCATAATTAATGTCCAACAACTGCTTTATCACGTTGTTGTCAAATAAACAATTTTCAAACCCAATAAACAAACGCTGGGGAGGTTTAAGAATGTGTTCAATCAATACAGAAATGTGATGCCTGATACGCAATGCATAAATTGATTTGTTTTCCATTTGGGAGCCTTTCAATAAATAGGATTTACTGGTAGAAAGCCTGCAATGTATTTTCTGTGATTAATGGTAAATGGGAAAGAAATCTGTGTTAAATGTGACCGCGTCCAGCAAAAAGCAAAAGAAGATGAATAAAAAATAGAACAGGACAAAGAAAGAGCAGAGAGGAAATGAAAAAATATCCATTTATTCAGTCACATAACCCTCTTATTCTCCATCACTCCCCCAGCCGCGCTCTCCCTCTTTCTTTCCCAGGCTTAATGCCACTGCTCTAGTGCACTTATGTTAAGGTTGAATGAAGTATTGAGTGGGCAAGCCTGGAGGACACTGCCTTTTACAGCTGCCGATCAGCTGACGCACCCACCCATACCGGCGCACACACAAACACACACACAATTTGCGAACCTTTGGACCCAGCAGTCAGAGGAGCGGATAGATAGAGAAAAGGATAACATGATGGGAAGTGCACTCTATTCATCTGCCTGCTGCCTTATTCTTCCTGTCTTTTAATCCAAAGCATATTGATTTAACAGCCCCCTTCATTTTCTTAAACACACTCCCTGCCTCTCTATTGTCATGTGTATTAGTTGACTCTGCCCCTGCTGTGTCATTTTCTCTCCTTTTCTTCCACTCCACCTGCTGTCCTCTCTTTTGTCACACCTCCCCTCCACTCCAACGTTTCAGGACAGTTTATCTGCTGCCCTCTGAACTCTGAAATCAATAGCACACTTCACCGACCAAACACAGTATAAAAGGAAGAGCCTACAACGTATGACGGAGGTAAGTAACAAAAATGAAGTGATGTGTAATTAAAAGTAAAGGGATGAAAATGCAATGTGATGAACAGTTGAGTGATTGGATCAATTTGATGGCGAATCTGGTTATGAACTGATTATTTATAGTGCAGGGTATTTTATTCAGCAGCAGTAGTTGTTTGTTGAATTTAAAGGTGCTATGAGGAGAATCTATTACCGGCGAAACGCGTGGCGACTGTCGTAATGCTGCTTTCCAGTAACCTCGGAACTGGGAGTGACATCATCTTCGACTTATCGGCGTTCCAGTTGAAGTCGGAAAAAAACATGCCGATCTACCAGGCTATTGTTAGCTGTTGTTAGCACGCCTGCGTTGTTGTTCACAAATATCACATGAAGAATGTGATTATCACTATGGCAGCATTTTGTGAATATAAGTCTAGCAATACGATGTATACAGCTGATCTAGAGCGACACACCCCAGTCAGAAGTGCAAATAAATGGATTATTACAGGAGCTAAATAACTGTTCACACTGGGGGCATCCATCTTCGGTTGTCAACTCGGGGGTGGCGAGGTTTCACCGAGTTCCCAGTAGGAAATTCTGACTTCGGGTAACGTTCCAGTTGCAGTTTCCTACTTGGAA
Source organism: Scarus forsteni (assembly GCA_036419115.1). NCBI lineage: Eukaryota > Metazoa > Chordata > Actinopteri > Labriformes > Labridae > Scarus > Scarus forsteni. The sequence goes on from JAZDUH010000270.1 coordinate 12,417,764, forward strand.
CTCGGAAATTCCTACTTCTGACTACAACTGGAACGCACCAAAGATGTTACTGAAGGCAAAGCGTGTGTTTGTTGGGATAAATGCAGCTCTGACCTTCCTCAGAACTCTGCATTGCTTTACAACTTATTTTTTCAACAACTTACAGGATGCAAAGCGACGAGGTAATGTATCTCTTTCTAGTTACATAGCGGTAGTTTTTGATGTGTGACAACAAGCAATTTTTGGAAAACTTAGTATCGTAGTTGTAGCCGGCTATTTATCGCTACTTACAGCCTGGTGCTCTAAGACGTGTAATATAAATAATAAAATAATATAAATTTGCTCTAGTTTTAATTGTCTTGGTCCTGAAGTCGAGTATCCAGGCCAGTCCAGCTCTGTCCGACCCCACCACTTAGCTAAGGAATAGCATTTATAGATAACCTATTTTGATGCTATAAAACTCATCTTAAAGTGTGTATTTCGATCAGGCATATATCTAAAAGTGAGACTTTTTTGTAATTACTTAGAAACTCCTCACAGTCTCTTTAACAAACATGGTTTTTAACAGGATAACTCAAAAACTTCTAAACAGAATTTATTAAATTTGTCATGATAAGGAGAAAATGATTTGGTTTTGAAAGTGATCAAAATCCAATCCAGATCCTTTTCAAGGATTTGTTAACATTGCAAGATTGGGCAGTTTCCCACATTTTATCCACACAAGTTCTTGTAGACTTAAATACATTTTCAGAGAATGTTGATCATGGTAAGCAAGGGAAGGGTGTTGACCAGAAGCTGTATGTGGATCCAGGATATTTTGAAAAAGATTTCCTAACACTGCCAGAAAGGCAGTTTTCCACATTTTCCACAATAATGAAAATGTTGGAAATGCCTTTGTGAGTGTCTGTGCTTTCAGAACACTTTAACCAGCAAAATCTGCTTGGAAAATTAACACCATCAGAGTTCAAATCAACCCTTCATGAGTGTCTAAAAGGGTCTACGTTACAAAGTGTTGTATTCACTATTTTAAGAGAGTTTGTACTTCAACTCTCATCAAGTGTTAATGTTGACTCTTTTGAAGTTAAAATCTAAAAGTATTTAGTGTTGCAATGCAGTTTCAGAATATAATCATTATGTTTCAGAGTTTAACATCTTAACTTAGTGGGAACTCTATACCCTTTTATTAACGACTAAAGTTTGCTGAAATAAATATAGAGTGTTTGGTTGCAGCAGACTTATAAAACACACACATTTGAACTGTATTTTGTTGATGTTGGTCTAATAATGACGGATGAGGATGACTGACACGTTAGGTGTCATTTGCAGGTTCAAATTTCAGAGTGAGTTAAAGGTCCTATATGACACCTGTGGATTTGATTTACTGAAACTTTATTTATAAACTTGCTTTGTGACACCAAATCATTTTCAACAGAAAGTAATTTTTTAGGGATTCTGACTCCATCCAGAGTATAACTAACTCTACTGGAATTTAGCAAACACCAAAACTTTAACTCTCTTCTCAATTAGCCATGTAATTAGCAATGTTACGACAGTCTCCGGTGATCAGGAGAACAATTCCATCTCTGTGTGGTACACCGCACCTTGTTCTCACAATATAAACCCTTTTCAAACCTTGGTATTGCAAAATTAACATGCAAGTATTATTAAGTTTTCAGTCACCAATACAAACACTGACATAAAAGTCCAGCAAACAGTACACTGGCTATTGAAAAAGTACAAACTATTTTAATGTTTACAGCCGTATAACATGTGACTTTTTTCTTGAGGTGGCTCCACACAGAGAATGCCACTTTGTTATATAAGTTACAATTTAAAATGCGATTGTTCTATAACAACATCTGAGATAGTGCTCTTCATTTGACCTTAGAAGTCGAATTGTCACAAATTAGATACGTCACTGGGAATGAGCCCTTTTAGTCTTTGGAACTTCTACCCGGGAAGTTGTACAAGCTCATATCTGGAAAACATTTAACAGGGACGTTTTTCATCTTAATGATAATGTAAGGGGCTGTCCAACCAGGAATGAATTCAGGAGTATCTGCAAAAGTTTTCAGCCATATAGGCGTTTTGTCAACATGAATACAGCATTTCAGGTGCCCAAAAAAATAGCACATTTTTGATAAAGGGCCCCAGGGTGGATAAATATGAAAACATCAGCTGAGTGTTTCCGAGTGGACAACAAATATGGATAGTTTCAGAAATGATTACAACACTGGCCCACCTCTCCCTTACACCACATACTTGCTGCAAAAGCTTCCGAGCTTGTTTTGGCTTTTACAGCAAAATCTTCTGCTCCTCTACAACCACCATGAACAACAAGTGGACACAGAGAACATACGCCAGTGTTTTCTGACATTTCTCATGATGTGTGCATATGCTTTATGTCTTCTTCTCTGGTTTTGGATTATGTCTGCAGCAGTGTTACAGGCCTGGCATATATTCTACAGTGTTTGTTTTTGTTTGTGTGGACAGACACATTTACAGAAACATTGCTGTCTTTATAGAGAACATGTCAATCTCCAACCAGACAAAGGTGCCGGCAGCCAGTACACAAGGACCATGAATGGGGTGTGCAGAAAAAAAAACTTTACATATAAATATGCATATATATTGAAAACAGCCATGAATGACAACATTATCAGTGTCATAACCACCAATGCTCAAATCAAATTCAGCAACATGAGGGACAAAAACATTTAAGTTTCTGTGTCAAATACTAGGGCTGAACAAATAATTGCAAATCAGATTAAATCACAATATGGCTTGTATGGCTTTTTCAAATCCCAGACAGTGCAATATTTTAAACCCAAAATGTGTTGAAAATTTTGGCATTGTGATGTAGTTTCTTGCAATTTCATGCCTATTTAACCCCGTTTTTTATAGCTTAATCCTATCTTGCTCCCATTCTTTTTTTTTTTTTTGGCCACTGTCAGACCATGTTTGGAATTTGTACATGGTTTTTGAAATTTAATCCCAATTTTGCTGCTATAATCAGTTTTCCTTAGTCACTTTTGAATTTTTTTGCATTTTTTTCAATTTCATAACTATTTTGCACTTATTGGCTTTTTTTCCAATTTCATACCATTTTTTTACCCCGTTTTCACATTTTCATACCTATTTTGCTTCTGTTCTTCACTTCTCCACTTTTTCTCAAATCTTTTATCCTTAGATTGATTTAATATCATATTGGTTATACTATAAAACGATCTACTGCTTATGTTTGTTTAAGAATACATAAGATGAGGAACATTAAAACAATCGCAGAGTAAATCGCAATTGCAATATTGGGGAAAAAAATTGCAATTAGATTATTTTCTCTAATCGTTCAGCCCTATCAAATACCAAGTTAAATAACGCAAACTGCTCCACAGTGAAATAAAAACAGTTTGGTAAAATATTATTTTCTGACTTTTTAGTCTCAGCTGGTGTGATCTCAGAGCTTTTACCCAGAAACTGAGATGAACAGCAGATCATAAAGGTTTGTTAAGTCTCTTTTCACTGCACTATTCAAACTCTTACACCTCCTTGGCCCACTTCCCTTGTACATTTTTAGGAGCAATGTTTAAATCTAAAGCTTCACTCTTAAAAGCTCTTATTTTTCAAATTATAATATCATAAACTCAACCATCCTGCCGCATATACAGGGACTCACCCTTGGCTGCTGGCTCCACGGTGACCTTGTCGCTGGAGTTTCCTCGGCCTGCTGTGGTGACAGCTGCAGCCCAGATCAAGTACTGCTGTCTGTGGTTCAGGTGAGTGATTCTGTAGAACAGCAGCTCAGGATTGGCCTCATATTCACTGGGCATCTGATGGGAGCAGAGGAAGAGGAAAGAAAGATTATATGTGCTGTAAGTTAGAGGTCTGTGTGTATTGAATATTTAACATTTCATAAAATAATGCATTATTATGACTGGCACTAATCAAAACACATTACTACTGCAAGACAGGGGTTGTAGTGCATCTGACAAATGGTTGCCAACTTATTACAAAATGAGAAAATAATAGGAAAGCAGGGTTGTCCAATTGTGGTTAAACAACTTTTTTTACTAATTACTGTCAAAATATAGTGTTTCTTCAGTAAGAACTGAACAAAGCCATGCCAAATCTCTTATTTCACCTGTACAACAAGCTTTTGTACACAGTGGTGATGTATTTTCATAATCATGCCCCTTTATCCTTAAACTAAACTAACAAACAAGTGCCATTTAAAGAAAATTCAACCTCCAACCAGTGAGAGCACATGAAAAGCACATTTAGACTGACAATGTCTCTGGGCCGTAAAAACAGTCCGTTTACCACACAGAATCATAACACCTCCAAGTCCCTGCAGCCAGCCTCAAGTGGACACTCAAGGAACTACAGCCTTGGCATTACCACATGGCCTCCTTTTTCCAGCCCTGGAGGTTGCCACTTGGATATACTGTTATAGACACATATCACTTGCTGAGGTTCACAAAGAAAAATGTTGGAAATTCAACAGTAATTTTATCACTTTATTTGAGAGGCAGAAGTAATGTGAAGGACTGAGTGAACATCGTTCTAATATGAAAGCATCCTCTCTCCCATTCAAAGCTTCAGGAGCAGAAAAGAAGACGGGCATGAAGGAAACAGGGTTCAAGGGCATATTATTTTAAAGTATGCCAAAAAAAATCTGTACAGAAAGATGGAGCTGGAGGGCTGGAAAGAGTGGGCACACAAGGCGGGGGGATGCTAGAGAAGAAAGCTCCTCTTTCTCTGTTCTCCAGGGGGAGGGCAAACAGAGATGTGAGATAGAGGAAGACAATGGGGGACAGATAAATGAGTCAGTCAGAGATATCATGAACAGTCATACACTAATGAGGCCTATCTGGTGCAGGCATCAGCTATGACAGGGAGGAGAGGAGGGTAGAGGAGAGGAAATAGAAGAGGGGAGAGAGGAGATACACAAACATACTGACAAACACATAAACTGGCAAACATGACCTCGAGGTGGATGTGTAATTGCAGTGAGTTTAACCCAACCATGTGTCTGCTGTCTAGACATGTTCGCATCACTGTCCCTTCAAAACAAGCCCCATTCACGCTGCCAGAATATTTATGCCCCTGCGATGTTTTGCCTCCATTGTGAACGTTCCCTCTATGGTGGGAAGGACTGGACCCTTCTGTGCTCCATCTCCAGAGGTCGTATCAAGGCGTAATATTAAATAGAGGGAGCCTTGCTGACTTGGAGGGAGCCAAAAGCCCCGCAAATGAGTGTCTTTGCCTTTGCTCGTTGGTAGTGTGTCATATATGCAACTGATAAAAAATAAAAGTTCTTAATCCCATTTAATCCTCACGATAAAAATGATAGAATAAAAAAAGTTTGCTTTTCTTATCATGATCAAATTGTTTAACAACTTCACACTAAATCATTCCAGATTTTCTTTTCAACATGTTTTTATATATTTTTACTAGGGGTGTAATGAAATTTCGTACTACAAAATTTCACAGAGTAAAATAAAAATATGACTAAATAAAATTCAAATACGCACAAAATAAACGCATGAAATAAAAAATGCGAAGAGGCGCGCAGACGGTTGGTGATTTTTTACCCTCCTCGCCTCCCATAGCAAAACACTCGCTTCAATATGGAGGAAGACAAGGTGGAGGAATTAGTTGACGCTCCTTTGTCAAATAAATCGGTTGTGTGGACCTGTTTTGCCTTCCCATGTAAAAGACGAGAGAACGGTGAGAAGATTGTGGACAAAACAACAACCGTGTGCAAAATATGCCGCTACAGTTCGCTGTATACTGCAGCGACTACAACTACCAACTACTTTGAACTGGAGACAGGCAGCAACTGTATGTTTGTGTAAGTCTGCACAAAAAACAATATTTGATTTTTGTATCTACTATTGAGTTGACAGAATTTGATCATACTTGAAGATCAGAAGTATATGCACTGTTATAGGCTAAATATTATAGCTTACATTTCAGACATTTATAGGTCTGAACTGCAGCTCTGAGGACTGCTATTTGTTTTCCTTTTCATTCAAGAATGCAGTTACCCTGATTGTTACAACAACAAAGCAGTTTCTATTGAGATTTTATGTTTGTATTTGCACTGTAGTCTAAAAAAAGGGAAAACCCCATTTTTTAAAGAGCATTTATTTTGTACTGATGCAGCAATATTTTGTAGGAAGAAAATAAAGAAAATGAGATCACACATACACACTGATTGATTTAGGCAAAATCGATAAATTGTTTGGTGTTTTTTTATTTGATTGAATTGGTTGGTCCTTGTTTGATCCAGATGGATTTCACACCTGCACAAACTGAACTCTAGTCTGCTTGAAAGCAAATCATGATCCCCTGTTTTCAGGTGGACCAGAGTTTATTTTTGTGGCCTGTACCGGAGATTGTGAGTGTTTTCACACCACCCACCAAGGGCCAAACTTTCAAAACAAGCGAATTAGAGTTTGTCTGGTCCAGACCAAACTTGATAGGAGTGAAAGTGGCCTTTAATAAAAAGAAAACATTAAATTGACAGTTAAGACAAAAATCTTATGGCGAAAACAAGTAAAATTCTCATTACCTCCAACAAGGAGATTATGTTTTTGCAAGGGTCGGTTGGCGACACTGGAAGCGTTGCAGCGTGCACAACACCAACATCTGTACAAGCAGCATCAAAATTGGTTTAGTCAACAAGTTACAAGACCCACTACTGACTAGGTCACTTATTGGATATTAATATCAACAATAACTGCACTTCTTGCAGATTCATATTTTTCATGCACATTTCAATGTGTGTGTAAAATAATTATAGGACTATAATGTTGGGTGGAAATCACAATTTATGGCTGAAACTGAGCTGCTTGTCAGAGGTCTGCGCTCTTGGAGTGCTTTTCTAGTTCTGTCTGGATTTCATTAATAAAAAACATTAAATAATGTTTTTTTTTTTGTTTGTTTCAGCAATGTATCATCTTTGCAGGTAAGGATGCTTAGCTGTATTTCAGTTAAATATATCTTCCAAGGAAAAATGTTTGGGCAATTGCTTTTGATTAGGGGCTCCCAAAATGGGGTCTAAATCCCAGGTGGGCAACTGTGTTACCAACTAAGATGCCTTGCTTTAAGGATAGCATCACAGTGTGTGTCACAGTGATAAAATTAAAAATGTTAGCTGCTGCTTGCTAACTTTCTTCCCAGCAAAAGAAGCCCAGTGGCTGGTAAATGCAGACTACGTGTAAGGAAAGCCTGTGAGGGCTCCACTACTGCTGAGCTCTGTCCTTGTCCTCAGAATTGTTTATCCTGGTTTATTCTGGGCAAATAGATTCTGGTATTCATGTTGTTTTTCACATTTATGAGCAGGCCGTCATGGAGGGATCCACTGGGCTTTTTATTACTTCCCCATGTTCCCTGTTCATCATCCATCCCCTCTTGTCTGCATCCCTTCTGTATTCCCCTCTCTGCCTATCCTTTACCCCACTGCGCCATCCCTCCCTTCTGCCTCCTGCCATCACTCTTCATCCCCTTGCTCTGCTCCGCCCGTCCTTCCCTGTGCCCGCCTGTCATCTGCAGGCCTCGCTTTCCCTTCTATCTATCCAGCGGTACCCCCCTCTGTTTTACATCCTCTCTGCATCTCTCCTCCTAACTCTTGTGTATATCAACGTCTTCTTTTTCTGCTCTCTGTACATTTGTCTTTACCCTCCACTGCAGGCTGCAAGCACGCACGGATGGATGGATAGATGGATGGATGGATAAACAGGCGGATGAATGGGTGGGTGGGTAGATGTTGGGAGGAAGCAAGGGAGGAGTGACAGAGTGTGTGTTGCTGTAACGGATATTAAAATATTCCTCCGGTGTGGAGATAGCGGTGATCCGGGGAACGATAGAGCGAGATAATGAAAAGAGGAACAAAAGTACTCCCCGCGCGGTGTGTCTGACCCCCCCTCCATCCCTCCTTCCTTCTCTTCAGTCGCACTCATTTACATAGTAATCATCCTGAACTCTGCATGGGGGCTTCAGAGAGGGAAAGACTGAGACAGACAGACAGAGAGACAGAGAGACAGTCAGACAGACAGACAAATGGATAGATAGATAGATAGATAGATAGATAGATAGATAGATAGATAGATAGATAGATAGATAGATAGATAGATAGATAGATAGATAGATAGATAGATAGATAGATAGATAGATAGATAGATAGATTTCAAAGTGTGTGTTTCTGTGTGTAAGTGAGAGTGTGTGTTTGCTGTCGGCTTGTTTTCTGCCCTCGTTGATGAACAGATGAGGTTGTCCTGGCAACGTGATGAGACGCAGATATGCAAATGAGGCTGGAGGGTGAGCTTGCACGCACACACATTGCGGTATGAGAGGAGCTCATTTCACACACATCTTGCTGAGACTGCAGCACCAGACCACACACACGCCACATTGCATAAAACACACAAATGCAGAACAGTGTCATAATTTAATCAGCTCGGTTTATCTCGCCCGGGTTTAGATTTTGAAAGAAAAAAACACATTTGCTCAAGGAAGCATCATGTCTTCTCTGTCAGCAGCCATGTTGGGAGGTCCTCTGGCTTCATTTCTTCTCTTTCACTCACTTCCTCGCCCCTAAAAAACCTCCACAGCACCCCTCCTCTGACTCACCGGTTGGCCCGACCCGGGGCTGGAGCAGTAGATGGTGTATTTGCGGATGATTCCATTTGGCTTGTGAGGGGGTAACCAGGACACCACCACACTGCTGGCAGAGGAGGGCACAGCTTTGATGCCAGCTGGGGGTCCGGGGTCTGAATCATGAAGAGGAGAAAATGGAGAGAAATGAAGGGCAGATTAAGTGAGGAGTCTGCAGAAAGATCGTTTGTTGTAAATTAAATCATCATGTGGGAGATTGTTGGTAGTGTCTTCCTGGCTGTGCTTGATGTGCAACTACCAAACATTCTAAATTACATCCTCGTTAGGCATCAACCGTCTATTACAAGACTACAATATGTAGGATTTTCAGAAAGATATAATCTGTTTATTGTTGTACTTAACTAACTCTATGCAAGACATATTTTCTGCTTGACCTCTCAAATATTTCCAAAAGTTTCCAAACTTGTAGTCAAAGACTGCTTCACAAGTAAGCAGGACCTGCTACTTAATTCACCAATCATTAAGCCCTGACCCAGAACCCACTGAGATGAACAAACAGCACTCTATGCTTAATATCAACAACAGCCGTTGCAGCCAAAACATATCAAATGATGCTATACAAGACTTTGAGGGACAGAAGGGCCTTATTTTACACAGAAGCCATCAAAAAGTCTGCAAAACCTGTGTAAGGACATATTTATAATTTGAAGGCAAAAAAAAAAATCAAGGTAACAGGTGAAGAACAAGTTGGAAGCAAGAGTTTACAGATCTCAGTGCAAGAGGCAGAAAAATCTTATCAATTTTTTAGGAATAACTTCAAAAGAAAAATAAGCATTGTCCTTGTACAGCAGGGTAAAGTATACAGCATATGTAAGTTTTCTTTAGTGACCCTCTGAACTCACAGCAGTCCCTGCACTTGAAGCTCAGACTGATAGGGGAACTCCTTAAATAAAGAAAAATGTAAAAAACACAGACATTACTTTTTGTCAGCATGAATTAACCAATGTTTCAACACTAAAAGGTATATTTGCTTAAACAGATTTAGTGTTAGGCAGCCTTTACCTGTCTTTGTAGTACATACAGTATGTCAGTGGTTAGGTTTACTTTAAAGTACAAAGTACAATCATTGGCTGCACATCACAGTAACATCAGAGAATTAAACAACAGAAACACTTAAATTAACTGGAAAGACATGATGACCCAGTATGGTGAAACTGGGTGAAACTGGATGAAGGTGGAGTTTTGAAAAAGCATCGTAAGGATTTACTGCATTCAGAAGCCACTTTGGCAAACTCACTGCAAAGCCCAGAGACATTGGATCAAACTATAAAAAGAATCATGTCACTGTGGTTTTCAAATATTGCATAACTTCATAAATACATGCAGCTATGTCAAATCAGATTACTACCATAACCTATTTCCAGATTTAAACAACTTCTAGGGCCTCTGCAGGCGGTTAGTTCAGGTTTTTGAAGTTGGGTTGCTGGAGGCCAATGGCACTGGCAAATATGACTACCAATAAAGAAACTTGAGATTTTTCAGTGATACAGAGCAGTGCATGGTGCCACTGAAACAGTCATAATTAGCCCACCTAAAGGTTAAAACTACCCAATACTGAAGTTGGCTCGACAAGACATTTCAGAAAATTCTTATACAGCGTTTAATTTTATGTTGACAAAACCTCTGTGCTGTGAATTATTTTGGAATGCAGCACAGGGCTACATAATCCTCTACCAGCAACTCCTCTCAGCTGTTCTGGTAGGATGCGCAGGTTGCAGCAGGGTCAGGTTGTGTTACTGGAGCACAAACAGACAATAATCTAACTCTCCTGGATATAACAAAGATGGGTCACTCCTGTATTAATCCCAGATGAAGGAATAGGAGAAGAAATTCCCAAAATTCTGATCCTGTTGGATGTCAATGTGTGATGTGGGCAACTTTGGCTTGTTGTTTTTTGATGCAGACATCAGGACTCAGCCAGCAGCAGAACATTGTGTCTACAGAGCACATTGGACACATGACAGCACTTTTAAAGTCTCACAGAAATTAAAGAGCTCTGCTAAAAGGTCAAGGACAGTGGTGTTACTAAGTCCCACTTGTGGAGGCATGAGGCTTTTGGGTTCAGATACTAGGGCTCACTGTTCATGCATTCGTACCACCAGGTGACTTGTGATCTGTCGTGCTCCTCAGTTTACACGATAGTTTTTCAATTCTTCTTTCTCCCTGTGACTGCATCTGTTTACGTTTATCCTTTGCTTCCAAAGACATCCTTTTATACCTACAACTATGAGCATGTCATCATCGAGTCAAAATTGCTAATGTTTAGTTCAGTTTAAGTGAAATTGGTGTGTTTTGCTTCTTTTGTTGACCTGACCAACCCATGGCATAGGGTAAAGTTAACGCTGTAAAAAATCCTACTGTAGTCCAACGTTGTCTTTTAATTAGTTTAGTTTACATATAAGCACAAAGTAAACTCACAAATTACTTTTCATAGGGACAAACTGTGGCCCTCAGGTTTGGGGGCATAAAAAATAATAAAAACAATCATAGTCTGTTTTACTCTGTGCTCGTTGTCTACTGTATTCATGTCTGAGGCAGGCGAGATGTCTGCACAATTACGTTGCAACACTTTTCCATATGCTGCAGACAGAACTAAGGGCAAGACCATCAGAGACGGAAGACATCCAACGTATGGGAAGAGGTTGCCCCTGGACACAGTGTCAGCCTGCATCAGGAAAAAAGAGACCCTCAGCCTTCCTCATGCACAATCACACTCAAAGACTAACATAGCACACATATTTGAAGAGCTATTGCAGCGGGGTCGGCTCATAAAATAGAGATATAGAAAGAGGGAGAGAATAAAGGCCTTTTCTTAAATAACACCTTTTAGAATATCTGCACCCCCTCCTCCTCAATCTCCCTCAGCTTCTCCCTCTCCAGACGCCCGCCTCCTCCTCTGCGTGGCCCCAGGGAGAGAGAGGAGAGGCGGATACGGATGTAATCCACAGCCCGCCAGTGTAAGCACAAAATTAATTCTCTTTAAGCCACAAAGAATTAATCCCTCTCCTTGTGCAGGGTGCTGAGCAAGACTCGCACACAAACAATAACACGTTTCACACACTCTTAAGTCGTACGTGAACACCAACGCCAAGACATCATGCACATGCACACGGGCAAATACACACTTAACCCCCGCCGACACCTCTGTATATTCGCTTGCGCAGACCCACACCCTAAGGCTTCTTAACCACACACGCACTCTTTTTGGCTTCTTAATTCTCATTAGCACTGGTAATGGCACATCAGAGCACAAAGAGGTTTTAATCAGCATCCTCAGCCTTACAAAGACCCCTCTACCCCCTCTGGCTCTATGCCTCCCACACTGCATCTTAAACCAAGAATCAAGACTCTCACACCTGCACTTAAGGTGTGTTTGAAGCAAATGAGTTATTTGGTGTCACATAGTGGGGTTGTTCTTGACTGGTTCTCCAACTGTCTTTTAGGAAGAGCTTAGAAGAGACAACCATTCTGCCCTGTGGTGTGCCACAAAGTTCCATCTTAGGCCCTATCTCATTTACTCCTTTAATCCTACCTCTCCGCCATGTTATTGGCGGGTTTCACAGTCTCTACGTTTTTTTTATGCTAATGAAATGTAATTGTTTGTGTCAAACATAATCCCTTCTGATGATGCGTTTACAGAAAGGAATCTCAAAGGAGCTTTGTAATCATTTGGGGCTTTTCTGCTTTGTGGTATCAGCTCACTCTGCATAGTTTGGATGCTATCTGCTCCGTTTTCCATTACAGTGTAGACTTTATAAGTAGCTCTTTAAGGTAGGCTGGACCACCACAACATGGCTTTAAAAAAACTACAATGGCAGGGTCACAACCATTTTGTTATATTTCAGGTATATGCTGCTATATTAATCACCATCATTCCTCTCAAGATTATATTCATGATAAATTTTAATGTTAATATTAGATTGATTTCTCTATCCATGGTTGCAATGACCCATAGTAATTATCCTTACCCCCAAATATACATGAAGTTCATTTTGAAAATGAGATGCCAAATCTAAAGGGGCCAACTTTTAATAAATTGATATTCAACAAAGACAAATATGGGGCTGTACAAACTTTGTTCAGCTGATGATGATGTGATGATGACAGATTTATGATCTGGGTGTCCACAGGTTTCACTATCATTAATTCTTATTCTTAGTCCCTTTGTCTCTGCTGAGGTGAATACATCTCTAGATGTAGGTATGTGTATATACAGATACATATATATATTTGTACATACTTGTAAATATGCATTTATGTGTATCTATAACATGAGAAGTATGAATTCAGCCTATTGCAAAAAGCCTTGAGATAACACTTGTTATAAATCCTTCATGTTGTAACAAAGAGATAACCGTCATTCCCTTGTGGCTTCTTGAAAGTTAAGAGGTACATTGTCTTCCAAACATGGTTCCAAGCAGCAAAACATCATGCAATTTAACCTGAGGAGAAGTCATACAGCATCCTGGAGCTAATAACAGGGTCGTTTCATCCATTTGTGGTGATACTCTGACCATTCAGGGGACAGTAATGTCTCCACCTCCTATTTAGTTTTGACTTGGCTTGCTTGGAGTCCCGCTGGACATGATACAAAAAAACTGCGGCAGATTCTAAGTCTGATCCTTAATGGAAAACCAAAACAAAAGAGATACCAGGAAAAGGAAAAGCACCAAAAAAAATGTTGCAAGGAATTTGTGTTTGTTCTGTGCTGGACTGCATTGGTATGAATTGAAACTGGTGCAAGGTACCCTGCATGTGGACACAGGACCTTAAACTGTATGACATTATTAGATTTAAGTTGATTTTTCTATATTTGTGAAACTTTTTACTCATTGTTATTGTACTGGCAAACTTCTGTTAAGCTCTCTGTCACTTTGCTGTGTAATCGGAGCAACACCGCTAACCTTTTGCTATTTATTTTCTTAATTATTTAATGCCAGCATCAAGCCCATATGTTTGTAAAAGATGTACTAAAATGTGAACTCACAGTCCTCTCTGGTCTGGATGTAGAGAACGTTGCTGCGGACCCCATCTCCAGCCTGAGTGTAGGCCAACACCTGGATGCTGTAGTTGGTAAACTTCTCCAGGCCGCGGAGCTCCACCTGCTCCCTGGTGGTCGTGATGTTTTGCATTTCACCCCATTCTGAGAAATTACAAAAAAGGCAGACCAAAATCTTAGCCCATAGAAACAGGGTCTTAACAGTGAAACAGGGTCTTATAGTGCCTGAACAAGAAGAGCGAAATACTGAAAAGCACACCTCCATCAGGAAACACAGCCCAGAACACGACGCGGTATCCCTTCAGTACACCATGAAGTGTCAGCCTGGGAGGTTCAGCCCACGTGATAACAGCTTCGTCAGATGTTACAGAAATGGCTCGCACATTCTGAGGGGGCTGGCTTGGCACTGAACAAAAACAGAATGCAAAAAGAGGAAATGTGAGATAGACTAAGTGTTTGGATGGTGTCAAGCAAAAAATCATATCTTGAGATTTTCTAGTTAAATGGAAACAACAAAGGATATCTTGATTAGTTTTGCTGTGAAGAGAAAAACAAAGTCAGTTGGGGTCAAATCAACATATAATAAATTGTACGGACTCAGATATACAACGTGTGCACAGAAACAGTCTAAACTTCAACTTACTGAAAAATAAATGAATAAAATGGTCTTTCAATAGAACAAAGTAAATATAATAACCAATTCAAATTAAAAATTACCTTTTAAAATGAAGACTATCTTTGTGTTTATGAGCATATTACAGTATTAGCTCTTACTGTAAACTATCTTTTTTTTTTTTTTACCAAACCTTAAGACTGGCATGTACATATATTACTGAGTCAGCATCAACATAAACCAGGTCAATAAATAATAATGTCTTATCAGTGTCTTGTTTGAAAATACATTTTAAAACAGTATATCGTGCTTGCCCTACTAAATGTTTCAAATCAGAATTTCTTATTTAATTAAAAGCAAATTACTTAATAAAACAGAACATAAAATTTAAGTTTCAAGGTAGATCCAACAGTTTGAAGAGAGGCATTAAACTAAGATACAGGTGTCCATCAAACTTCTTAGAGGCCCTCGATCGCCTGTATATTGCACTTTGTAAGTTTGGCAGCCTCGCAATAAGTGCAAACATCTCTACAATACAAGAGTACTTTGCCCATCTTTGCATTGTTTCACAATGACTTAAGCATTGAAACAAACAATAAGGTCAAAGAGGATTACATTAAGCAGACTATGTTGCTGCTGTCGGAAGGGTAGATAAAGTTGTTTCAAGCTGTTTGTCCTTTATGTGAGATCTGTCATCTAAAATCAAGTTTTTATCTATTTTATAGTAAACCCAAACAACTTGTCTCAGCTAGAATGCAGCAAGTGACCCTCCAAAATGGCCTTTAAGCCATAGACATTCCTCGACCTCTTGAAAGCATACCCAGCAGATGATTGGACAATTGTTCCATCAATCACAGTTGTTACCAATCAGACAATGTAGAAGGTGGACGCTGGACGGAAAGCAGGCCACTTGGTCAAACAATCTATCAGCAAAATATGTCGACAGAGGAGCAAAAATATCCTTTCCAGAGGAGTTTGTAGTGCTGATATTTGTATTTATTTAATAAAGACCCAGATCTAAAAAAAAAAAAATTCTACCAAAGCTGTTAGCATCTATGCTAATTTCTGTCCAAGAAGTCACTTCCTGCTGTAAAGGACTCTGATTGGGCCATCACGCTTTGGGCCACTCACAATCATTTTAGATTGAAACTTAGCAAGATGGATCTGCCAAGCAACAGATATTGGCTGATCCAGCTGCACTGCAACATAAACACACTGATACAGAAGACACGCAACGATACTCATTGCAATACCTGTACATTTTGGCCATTGTCACCATCTTTTATAGAAGTCCTTCCACTTTTTGTTTATTTTATTTAAAATAAAAAGAGCAAAGACAAAAAAAAGCAGATCACATGTTGTGAAGGCTAAACCTCGTGCATGTGTTTTATAATTCTGGATAACATGCACAACTGACGCTCTGAATTGGTGTGATGGCCATCGTGCTACCTTGTAGTGCAGAGCAAGTTCAACTCCAGCCTTTTATGTTTCAGGGAACTCCAAGGTGTGAAAAGAAGTCACTCCCCGCAGGGACTAAGTGTGATATTTGTTTTTTCTAAGCTTTTAGTTGTCCAAAGCTATAACAGGACTAACCTTGCTAAATAAAGGTTAATTAAAAGGCATTTCTACTATGTAATTTCAATAATAATTTGAACTTGATTCCTCTCTTTTGTGTTTTAACCTTTGACATGTAAAGCAAGTTCTTCTGTTAGTTGCTTTAAAGATGTAAAATCTTCTTTGAATTCTATCAAGTATTCAGAGTGTGTGTGCTCAAACTCATACAAACATAACTTAATTGAATTATTTGACCCAAGACACACACGTCTTTGTAATT
Organism: Scarus forsteni; assembly: GCA_036419115.1. NCBI lineage: Eukaryota > Metazoa > Chordata > Actinopteri > Labriformes > Labridae > Scarus > Scarus forsteni. The sequence goes on from JAZDUH010000270.1 coordinate 12,433,868, forward strand.
CAAATCATATTCTACATTATAACAAAAAGTCTTTAATTTTGTGCCTATAAATAAAACTTAAAGTGAGAGTCTGTAGGGTTGGTTGTTTTGAGATTAAGAGAATGAGTTTGCAATTAATTGTTTTTGAGGGATTTGTGAGTTTAAAGGTTAATAATTGGAAAAAAAATATGCATATATTTGAAGAAAAGATTAATATTGTCCAATTGACAATAAATAAATAACCCTCTCTGAAACCCTGAAGAGCATTTCCATATCAAAAATGCACTGAGTTAAAAAACAAAACAAGTAATAGATAAAAATGCGTCCAGCCTGATGTATAGGATCATCCCCACAACCACCATCTCTCTTTCTCTGCACAAGCCTTCCTCTGTCCCGTGAGCCCAGGTGTCTCTTCTTTTGGCCACCGCTGACCGCTACCCTTTCAGGCTTTGAATGACACACACTGTGGACGACGAACAGAAGTCAACTTGTGAGAGAAGGAAAGGGCAGGAAGAGGAGGAAGAGAGGCGACTCAAAGACAGAAAGAGCCATGAAAGAGAGCGAGCGGGCCAAGTCCAGCGGGGAGTTTCTCTGCAGCTGGTGTGGAGGAGGACGGAGGAAGGAGGATTAGGGAAAGTGAACTGGGCATGAATAAACCTTTAGGTCTGGAGTCATTAGAAGGCAAAAAAACCTAGAATAGTTTCACCCTTAAAAGTCACACCTTGAGAAGAGGATCAAATGGGCCTTAAATGTGATGTGGGCCGGCAGAAGTGTCTTCAAAATGTCAGCATAACGGCTAAATATGGCACCGAGGAAATAAAACATTTAGAATCAAAGAACATTTATATGATCACATTTTGAAAGTGAAGAAGGGTAAAAGAGGGGCAGTTTTGGACTGGGGCTGAAGGGAGATGAGGAGATGGGGTGAGGGGCAGGAGAGGAAGAGAGTTAAAAGCAAGGGGAGCGAGGGAAGGGCAGAAAAAAAAGATGAAAAGAGGGAGCAGAGAGACAATGCGCTCAGCTGTGGATAATTACAGCAGGAAGCTAGCAGAGAGAGAGATAGAGAGAGACAAGCTAATTATAATTATTTTTAGTATGCTTGTTGTTATCACTATTATCATAATGGCCATCAATATCACTGTCGCCACGGTGACAGCCACAGGAAGAGTTGGAGGGCTCAGGCTGCTCTGGACCAATGGGGCTCAGCCAACTGTTCACTGGGTGGACGTACATCTGCGTGTATGTGTGTGTCTGTATGGTATGATCATAAATGAAGAAGACTAATAAACCAAAAATGCAGAGAGATTAATTATGCATTAATCTTCAGTACATGTTTTGAAGGGGATCCCCAAAATTACAAGACATGGGAATGATTCCCAGATAAAACACAAACATGCAGGAGAGACCTGGAACCACCACCCGGAGGTTTGATGACTCTGCAAAGTCAACAATGTCCAGAGTACAGCAGGGAGTAGACTTTGTGGAACTGTGATTTGTAGAAATCACATTAATAAAACCAAGGAGGTTATGTATTTACCAGTGTTTGTTAGTTTGTGAACAAAATAACTCAAAAAGCGATGGATGGATTTTGATGCAACTTTTAGGATAAGTCAAAAATGGACCAAAGACCAATGTATTAGATTTTAGAGGTAACACAAATGTGTATGCAGGAATTTTTTGAGGATTTGTCAACATTCCTAGACAGAGATTTTTTAATTATAATTAAACAAAAATAGTTCACCTGGCAGCGTTGAAAATCCTTGGTGGAGGTTTGTGTTCAGAGCATTCCTGTTTTTTTAATTTGATGATGAATGACATGGGTGAGCATTCAAATTAGCTTCATAGGGTTATTCTTATTGACAGAGGGTCGATTTTTTGGGTTTTGAAGCACACATGAATGGATTTTGTAACATTTAAATTCCTGACATAAAAGCAGACTTCACTGTTAATGTTCCTACGTCATGAATATTTCCTCAAATTACCGACTTTTATAGTAACAAGGGTTATCATGTGTTTACCACAACAGATTTTTTTTTGTTAAATATCAGTCGGTACAGTTTCATCATCAAATTCTCATCATAACATCATTTTATCTTTTGATTTACTCTCAAAACATGCATGTGAATTCATTAAGACATGTCGAACACATTTTAAGTGTAAGATTAACATGGATTAAATGCAGGATTTGTATTACACTATTACACTACACTAAGCACCAAAAATACATATTCAGAAGGATTTAGTTTATTCTCTAATACTCAAATTAAATTTTGGTGAAGTCAAAAATGCAGTGTACATATTGTTTTCTGCCGTTTATTGAAAAAGGAGGATATAGCTACATCCATCCTATTCAGAATCTGTAATTTTCTTGCTGAAACATAAAACAAAGATGTTTCTCTTCATGTTCAAAATGTGATGACATTAGAGATTGCTTCAGTCCCCTAGAAAGGATCTAAAATTTTTTTTCAAAAAGTCTGCTAACACCAGTTAGCAAGGTAACAAGCTGAGCTGTAACAAAAGGGAGAGCTTAAGTAGGAATAAAATTAAATATGAAACAGATTCTGCATAGAAACTGCTTGAAATCGCAAAGAAAACTGCTGCTTATTATGGACATCATTGCTTTTTATGGTGAGTGTTCAACAGAGCATTAAATGTTCTCGTGTGGATGGAGATCTGTTTAAAAACGTCCCTGTTTGTGGATGTGATAAACCTCCACTTTCAAAAATACCCACCTTCCAGATATGACTTCAGTTGCATGAATAATAGGGACACATTCTCCACTGAACACTTATACAAAGATTTTAGTAAGTCAGCCTTGAGACATTTTTTTGAGTCTTCTAGTTGGAAAAGTATCTGAAGCAGAAGCAGCAAATCCAGAAACTGATTTCAAAAGGCTGCTTGACTGAGGAGTGTAATAGCATTCTGTTTGTGTTATGATGGCCTCAACACCTCCTAGAGCCCTACGGCCAAAAACAGTTTAAAATATCTTGACAGGCTTTGGCTATTCTACTTAACTTGGTTATTTGTCCAAGTTTGTATTCATGCACCGCGTATCCATCCGCCCTCACTGTCTGATTGTAGTAAACCTACTCAATCCCTCTGTAGAGCTCCTTTGTGTGCAGAGTCTGTGAGACTATGTGTGTCCTTGGTGTTTGTAAAAAGCATTGGATTCCTGCCGCCGACTGGCTTTATTGTTCAGGGAGTGGAGAGGATGTAGTAATTTTAGGTTACAAAGCATGGCATGATTTGACACGGATCAGACAGAGAGAACGCAAAAAGAACAATGGTGACAGGAAAAGTGCAGTGACTGTGAATCAAAGCCTCAGCAGACAGAGGAATTTTCACACAGTAGGTCTGATGGTTAAATATTTTCTCTTTTTGTTAATACATTAAGCTGTTTAACATCCTTCCACCATTACTGATATCACAAAGATTTTAAGTCAGTGGGTTTTTCCTCGATCCTTACCATCCTCCAGTGTCGTAGCGTTGATCTCGGAGCTGGAGGGTCCTGTGCCGGCTCTGTTGAAAGCCTGGACAACCACGCCGTACTGTGCAAACTTTTTCAGGTTGTCCAGGGTGTAGACCTCGCTGTCTCCCGTGGCCTTCATCTCCACGATGCTGTACTGGCCGTTACTGCCGGGGCCGTTCTCTCTGTAGCCGATCTGGTAACCGCGGATTACTCCGTTCTGCAGCTCTTTCCTGGGAGCCTGGAGGTTGGAAAAGAGAAAGACAGAGCTTAAATCAGATTTTGATTCTTTAAATGTTGAATGATGTTAAGCTGCTGCCGTGAAATCCACTTGAAAGGTGAAGAGGTGGGACAAAATATTTACTCCACACCTTGGCCCAGGGTGTGGGCCATAGATCATTTTAACATTTCTTAGCTGAAGGGTGGCACGATGCGCAGCAGGTAGTGCACATGCCTCCCTGTGTCAGGACTTTTTTGTATGAAGTTTGCATGTTCTCACTGTGCAACCATGGGTTCTCTCTGGGCAGTCCAGCTTCCTCCCACAGGCTAAAAACATGCTTGTTGGGTTGCTGGTTTGGCAGAGTGGTTAGCATCCATGCACATTCCATGTACATGCTCCTGCCGGTCCGGGCTCGAATCCCGCCTGTAACCAGTTTGCAGAGTGTCTTCCCCTACTCTCACCCCCTTTCACAAGCCTATCTACTGTCTCTCTTCCATCAATAAAGGCACAAAATGCCCCAAAAATACATAAAAAACATGCTTGTCAGGTTAACTGGGGAATCTAAACTGCACATAGGTATGGGAGTTAGTGTGAGTGATTGTCCGTCTCTCTTGCTGTCTGTCCAGGATGAACAGCAAAATCCTGCCTCCTGCCCAGTGTAAGCTGGGATAAGCAGTACAGATAATGAATGAATATTCTGTATTTCTTAGCTAAGTGGTTAATAGACGGACTACACATGATGTCACAACCTGCATGAGGGAGAGTAATCACTCATATTTGAGGGGATACTTGAGATTTCACACAAATCTGAAGCAACCAAACCAAAAAAATGAGAAATTTTAAAGGTTGTTGTTCTGTTTTTAACTTTTTTTAAGAAAGGGTTGAGGCTATAAGATAGATAATTATTATTTGAAAATTTGAAGTAGATATAATATGATAGTAAAAAGTTTTGCCCTTGAAAGAGGGGTGCAGGAAAAAAAAACGAAAACCCCTGCTGAATATCAAATTTCCCAAAAACTATACAATATATTTTGTCCATTTTCTTGCATGAGACACTAAAGGAGTAAAAAGCAAACAGTCTTTTGGTGAGTAAAAATAAAATGAGAATGCAGAGAAAAATTCAATCATATTACCTTCCAGGTGACCCTGATACTCTGAGAGGTCACGGGCTGCAGGATCACATCCATGGGAGGACCGTCAGGCTCTGCAGAAAGAGAGACACGGAGCAGCTGATGTGGAGGCAATTTTATCTTTTTAGGCTATTGAACAAATACACTCTGCAGCTTTCACACTCTGTCATACAGCTCTATGAGATGTTTTTCTCGGTTTCATTGAATCGCACTTTCAATACAAAAATGCTTCTCCAAGGACAGATTTGAGCGTTGGCGCAGAGCTGATTCAACATGCAGAGGTGAAATATTCACACAGACAGAGCTGCGGAGAGACTTACGAGCTTCCTCTGTGCTGATGGTGAGTTCTTTACTCGCCTCGCTCTTGCCTATAGCATTGTAGGAATACATGCGGATGCTGTAGACGGAGGCAGGGTGAAGGTCCACTATGTTGGCTTGATTGTTGGTGGGGGAGATGTTACGAGTTGCATGCTTCAGCTCCCAGGAATCTGGCCAAAAAAAGAGAATAATGATGCTTGTGTTGTAGCTTGTGGCTTAGTGCTTGACATGTTTTCTTTTTCGCACAGTTATTTTCTGAATGGATGCACAGACCACCTATGTCATAACTCCCAAAGAGTACCATCTTAAAGACAAACCTAAGGAGGAACTAACAGTTGATGAATGCTGTCAGATGCTCCACTGTATCTACAAGTGGACAAGACAAAGAAGTACTGAGCATATTTCTCCAAATGACATATTTTTGTGTTGTAATGATCAGAATGAACTTCTGTGATCAAATCACAGCCCCAAGACGCTGACTAAAAGAGACAGCTGGTAGGTGATCCTGTTACAACAAAAAATAACATTAATGAGCTGATATTGGTTTATTAAGCTTGTTATATGCTTGACGTCGATGGTGCAGTTGGATAGTGTGCAAGGTCAACAGTCGGGAGGTTGCAGGTTTGAGCCCAGCTCCAGGTGACACATGAGGATGTGTCCTCGGGTAAGACACTGAACTCAAAGTTGCTCCCACTGCTGCATCGGTGGTGTGTAAATGGGCATGAAAGTGCGTGAACGCGTTAGTTGATAATGATGGATAAATAACATCAACTGAGAGCCATCAGTGACTGAATGTGTGAGCGAATGGGTGTAAAGCAGTAGTCAAAGAATAGAAAAGTGCTATATAAGCTCAAGTCCATTTACCATTTACACATCTGTGAAGTTGGAAGTGTCTATGAGGTCAAGTGTTTGCAAGTGTCATGACAAGATGGTAAATTTTGAGGAACTATGCTTTTAGTTGTTTAGAAACACCACACAAGGCATATTTAATCTATTACCGTCCTCATAAGTATATTTCACTCTCCCTCGTCTCTTATTTTAATCTAGTAGCCTTACAGACCATCTCCTCTCTTTGTGTCTCAATAGTAAGACTAAACACAGCAGCTTCTTCTCAATGTTTTCCATATTTACAGTAATCTCTTTCGCTTATTATAGTCAAACCAGTCCTTATTTTTTTAGAGACACGACCCCATGAAGAGAGAAAATCAGTCTGTGGCAGGAGAAAGTACAGAGCATAAGACACTGACTGTATTCACGTCATGAGTATGCTGCAGTTGGAGTGCCTGTAGAAATCATATCCAAGCCTTTTCTCACCAATAGACTGGAAATCAGCATGTTCCTGTACTTCACGTGGCAAACCGCATTATTATTAAAAGAAACAAAGATATATAAACCCACTTATGTATAAGCAGATTCTTATCCTGGCAATACTATTTGACCAATAAGGCAATAAAGTTAACTTAATACCCACCTTTATAGTCTGCTGCTTAACTGATTTTATTTATAATTATTCATTTTTCATTTTATTTTTTCCCTCAAATTCTGTTTTATTTCTTCATTTCAGTTCAGATTTATTGTTGTTTCATTCTCTGTGAACTAACTTTCTTTTGTTGAACTCCTAACCGCAAAAGTCTATCTACCATATATATGACTACTCATTGTACATATCCTCCGTTCATGTATATGCACATGTGCACCTTCCGTTTTTATTATTTACCTTGTACACTGTACATTTTTGTATATACCCCATAGATCAATGTACATATTATATTTTTATTTTTCTTCTATTCTACCCTAACTTAATTTTTTAAAGCTTCATTTAAATTGTCAATGCCTGCCTCGGGATTTCTGCTACTCGTCTTGTTTATAATATAGATTTACACTGTGTGTATCTACTTTGTACTTGGAGAGAGAAGTGAACCGGAACCAAATTCCTTGTATGACTAACATACCTGGCCAATAAAGCTGATTCTGATTCTGATTTCTTTTCATTGTCTTATTTTAGTGTGTTTTTTTTATGTCAAGCACTTTGTGCTACAAGGTTTTGTACGAGAAGTGATACACAAAGAAAGTTTGTTTGCTTAGGTGGATGAACATTACCATATGTAAACATACCTGGCATGACTCTTTGTAAAGACTGCTGTTATCTGACTTAATAATGTCCTATATCCAGAATAACAGTCCAAAGTGCCTAAAACTGTTGTAAACATTAATATCTGTAATTTACTTGTGGATTTCATGGGACATTAACGTAATGTTTCACAGAGGTGAAAACTAAGACGCCTGTGCAGCAGTTCCACACTGCAGCAATTTCTGTGCTAGTCACCCGGCAGAAACTACAGCATCAATTTCCTAAACTATTCTTTACCATCTAAATGAAGGAATAAGCACTCTTTTCAAAAACATTTAACAAAACTCTCTGCCCATCCTTAAATCTTTCTATTTCTCTCTTGGAAATTAATAATATTGAAAAATAAACTAAATTAGTAAAATAAAATGGAAAAGTAATTATTGACCTGCTGTTTCAAAAAGTGCCTTTTATATAACATTTATTCTGATTTGGTGTAATGCAAATAAAGATTGATTAATAAACAGATTGATAAAAAACTTAATACAGTATTTTCACTCACCTGTTTTATTCTTATATTCAATATCATAGGAGGTGATGACGCTGTTTCCATCAAACCTCTGAGTCCACCTTAGGTTCATGCTGCGATCTTTTACTTCACGGACCTCCAGCTCTGGAGGGTCTGGGGGCTCTTATGATGAAAAAAGTCAGAGTGAACAAAGGCAAACAAAGAGGTAAGATAAAAGTGTAGGAAGTAGAACCAAAGAGAGAGAAGTGTGGACTGAAGGAGGGAAGATTTGTGACACTTTTTGCAATATATCATGCATGAATTTCCACAGATATGGTTACCTTGCACAGTGAGCTGGATAAGGCCGCGTCCCTCTCCGTAAGAATTAATGGCGTGACAGGAGAAGAAGACCGAATCCTCACGCTCTGCTGGCTTTAGCTGTTGAGGAAAGGGTGAATAAAAATTTTGAGAAAAAATGTGAACATCTCTATCTCCGTGTCAGCACGCTGAGAAAAACAAAGATATGTAACAGGGAAGTGGACCAGCGAGAGTTTTTCATCCATCCTGCCTGTTTCAGGTGACTCATCATGAGCAGCCAGTGAGTCACTTAAATACAAAAGGAGAGGTGAAATTAGGGAAGTGACACCAATCCAACTGAAGCCTACATTTATTGTATGAAAATAAACATTTTTTTACACAATTTGCAAACAATATGTACAAAATATGTTGCAAGAACTTTACTTACAACACCACAGGCCTCTGCCATTAGAAGTAAAGTTTACCTTACCATTTTTTGCGTGTATCTTTAAATAAATATTAATTAAGAAACATTTGGACCCTATTTTTAAAGCTTGAGGTGTGCTGTCTGAAGCACAGCACACAGCAGTCTGTGGCATGTTAGTCTATCCCGTATGTCTACGTGCAAATTTTAACACATATTTCAACTGTGGATAAATATTTTGAACAACAGAGCCTAAATCAAAGTTTGGGGGAATCCAGAACAGTTTATTTAAGGAGATGACAGAGCAGTAAGAGGAGCAAAATACAAGTGGACAATGGGGGTGGGTGATGTATTGACATGTGTTTTTAAAGAGAGTCTAACGTACATGCAGTAACAAGTAAGAGATGGACAAAGGTCACCCACTGCTAACTAGCTTAGCTCAAATGGCTGGAAGTCAATGGGAAGTATTACCCTGCCTCTGCCTACAGTTATCTGATAAACAAAGCCTCTGCTTAGGAGTAGAGGAAAATAATACAATGATAACATAACATAACATGACATAATATAACATAACGTGGTATGAAAACGAGTCACAACAAGCACACAGGACCGTTTGGAGCTGGTGAAGAGTTTATTTGATGACTGTAGGCAGAGGCAGGCTAATATTTCCCATTGACTTCGAGCTATTTTAGTAACACTAGTTAGAAGAATGGTGTCTACCTGCTTGTTGCAAACTCAGGACTGAGAAAAGACATAAAAACACAAGATGCTGGACTATTACTTTAACAGACATGGGCTGATGTTGATCAGCTTTCAATCTGTTAAGGCATCTTTCTGGAAACACACCGTTAGTATGTTAGAAGATGGTTAGATTTGATTCTGAAGGCTGTCTTCACAGTAAAAGTCCCCCTTCTTGTCTTTATGCAAGAGTTTTATTTTGAAGGGGACTTGTCAGAAAATTGGTTGTAATTAGGAACTTTCAGTAAACAAAACTAAGATGCTTGCAATACAAAGACAGGAGAATAATAGAACGATACATCACACTAAGAAAGAGATTGTTTAAATCTTTTTGAAACATATCCATTGTGACATATCCCAAACTTGTAGAAAAATAACAGATTTATCTGTTTTTCTTTTTACTCTGTGTTATGTGACACATGAAAGAGAGAAAGCACACCATTAACCTGACACACCAGATAAATCTTTCTATTTATTTCATTGATCCATCTGGTGTGTCAGGCCATAGAGAGTGTTTGGGAATGGGCAGAACCTTTCAATTGACTGTTTCACCAGTCATATCCATTATAGGCCTATTAGATACATTTTTTTTGTTTTTCATTTAATAAAGACATGCAGTCTAAACCTGATAGAACTGCTATTGAAGCTGTTAGCATCTATGCTAACCTCTATACCAACAGTCATCTTGGTCAAAAGGAGGCTGGTTGGGCCATTACGTCCAATCCGATCGGATCTGACTGCTGTACAATTCAGCACACCACACATCAACCAATTTATTCATCAACAATCAGAGCCTCCTCTCTCTCAGCTTCTAATCTCACTTGATTAAATTCACCTAAGAAAAACATAGTGGACACATCAGGAGAAACAGAAGCCAGTTGCTGCTAATGGTTAGCCTAATATGACATCCTTGGTGGTTCTGATATCTGTTCGGCTTCTCTTGCTATCTGTTTGTTGTATATAGTTTACAAGTTACGCTGTGTAGACTTTTGCATTTGCAACAAAACAATAAGTTTGTCCTTCATTTCTTTCCAACTCTTGTTGCCATGGCTATGTTTGATTCCTGCTTCAGCCAGCTTGCTCCCTGATTGGATTTATTCTTTTAATGTGACAAACAAAGAAGAGGTGCTTGGCTGTCCTTGGTGTACTTCAAACACATCAGGATTTCATGTTGTAAATATCAAACCAGTCTTTTTCCAGGATGATAAAATAACTCTTAACAGAACTCACACCACATTATTAATTAAGTAATTAATAATACAAGATAATCTTTGGGACCACGAGAAAAAAATGGCCTTGTTTGACTTTGGTTGGAAGCTGGAATTCAAGCCAAAACTCAGCGTCTTCACATTCATATGCCACTTCATTAAAAACAAATCTATAGTTAAAATTTTAGCAAAAAGATATTTGTCTGTCATTACTATACAGTCTGATTTTGGCTCCAGTAGCTCAAACATGAAGTTCTGACAGGTCCAGTGGAGCAGACAGATGAACCCTCCACATTCAGGATATTGCATTTTCAAAAAGTCAAGTGAGGATCATCTTTTTTTTGTGAATGGGCACATTTAATGGTCACACAGCATACCAAAGACGACATAACTGTTTCATTTTTCATGATTTCAAACATAATCTTCTAAACTCAGATATTTTCTTCATACTTTAGGTTTCACCTTAAAACAGTCCTCTGTTATTTAGAAAACTTCAATATGACTTTTCATGCCCTTATTTGATCTAACTATGGAAGATGTCCTCTTATAACCTCTACACTGTGACTTAGGTGTTGATAGACTGGGCCTGATCTCACCTGACTTAGAAGAATCTGTTTTCAACACTGTGATTCACAGAAAGAAAAAACTACAGGAAATGTGAGAAAAGAACAAAAGTGAAAACTATCAATGTCTCACCAGAGTGAGTCATAAACACTTTTCTGTTGTACTCCATCAGTCAGCTGGTTCACACCTTATGAATGTTTCTTACCTTGAGCGTAGACAAAACCTCGTCTGTCTTCTCGTTGGGACTGGTGGTAATGGAGTAGCGGGGGTTGCGGTCAGGGTCGATGACCGTATCGCCTCTCTCCCAGCGGATGATGATGGGCCATTCACCCCTCGCTGTGCAGTTCAGCTCCTTCACGTGACCCTTCTTTGCCATGGTGGTGTTGGGGTGACTGGTGATCATTGCCGGGACTGGAGGAAGAGAGGAAATGGAGTGTGAGATGAGGAAAAGATGACAAAGAGGGAAGGAAGTGATAGCAAACAAAGTGATGGAAAGGGAACGTCACTACCAATAATGTCATTAGTAGCTTACTTACATTTTCCAGTAGCTTTTGGTTAGCATCACTGTTTTCTGAGTCAAATACCTATTCAGAAGCCTAGTAAATTTATTGATCATGTAGTGTATTTATGTCTTAACACGTTACTTTTCCCCACAGCAACGAAATATAGCAACAAGGCATGGTACAGCAGCATCAGAGAGCGCTGCCATAGTCCTTAAACAGACCATTTCAGGATGAGTAAAAGTGGAGAGGTGCTTTGACCTGAATTTGGGAGACTTGCTCATACTGATATGAAAGAGTTTTTTTATCCACTTAGGAATCTACTCTTGCATTTGACTGGATCCTGTAACACCATCCTTATTGGAGCAGCTCATATTAAGGTGTTAGGACATTTGAGGGGTCAGTAGTGGTCTTTTTTTCCTGAATGATGCTGCCGAATGGAAGGATGGTCCTTCATATCCATCACTTTCAGTGCTATACACTCTGGTCTGATTATGTTCACCAGATTTTACTACTGAGGATTCATCAGTATGTTTGTTGCTGCATACATTACACTGGATGCAAACTTAAAAAAACACACTTCAGGATCTGTATGAGGCCATCGGCAGTCACATGGAAAAACGGCCAGATGCTGCTATCATTGTTGTCTGGGATTTTAGTCAAATGCACCTTTTTGCCTAGATTTTACTAGCACGTCTTCATCAATGTTCCTGCTAGCTACCGAGCCCTCCCTCCTTCTCATTTTGGCCAGTCAGACCACATCTCCCTGCTTCTCCTGCCTATTATCAAGCTGACAAAAAGGGTCAAACCAACTGTAAAAACAGTTTAAGTGTTAACAGATGAAGCTACAGCAGCTCTGCAGGACTGGTTTAAATGCACAGACTGGCAGATGTTCAGAGATGCTGCTACCAAGGAAAACCAAATAGACCTGGAAGACTACACATCATCGACATCATACATCAACAACGGTTTTGTTTTTGTTTTGTGGTGCACAATGACAAACTTTCTTGCATTTTGTATATCATTATAACCTCTGCCAAGGAGGTTGTTTTTTCTACCACATTTTAGCAGGCTTGTTTTTGAAAGGATAACTCAAAAATGTATGAACAGAACTTGATCTAATATTCAGAAAAGCTCGAAAATGGGCCAAGGATCAATTGATTAGATTATGCAGGGGATACGAATACAGATGATGATCCAGAAATCTTCTGAGTATTTGTTAGCCCCGGTGATACATCAATGAGATTTGAATGGATTTAGATTATATTTTCATTAAATTTTGGTCTTGAAGTGATATTATTTTGGTGGTGATTTCAATCTGGATGTGGATCCAAGCAGTTTTAACAGCTAATGCTGATATTGCAAGACTTTTTTAGGGATTGTTGGTCATGAAACGGGAGAGAAAAGATTACATTTTGGAGGTGATTTGAATAGTCAAGTGTGGGGCAGGGCCATTTTCCATATTTTACCACCACTCGCCTAACAATGTTGGAAATGCCTTGGTGGAAGTTTGTGCTCTCAAAGAAAGGCCTCTAGTTACTAATATGAAACTGATGGAAACCCATCATAGTGATGGAGATCTTTCAATGTAGATATCAGAGGTAAAGAAAGTGTAAGTGGATAATAAGCAGGTTAAAAAGGAGGAGGAAGAAAAGGGCAGAGAGGGGAGAGGGCAGGAAAGCTGGCAGATAGGAAGGTGGAGTTCAGAGTAGCCAAGTTCCACTGCAGCGGAGTAATGAAGAGCTATGGTCAATGAGGTAAAGTCAATAAACCTCCTCTCTCATTCTCCAATAGTTAACATTAGGGCCCAGATGAAACAGAAACGATACACTCTACCTTTGGTGTGCACAAAAAAAACACACTCAATCTCCTTCTGCCAACACACACTACCAATCTGAGGAGGACTCTGCTGTTTTGTTTTCATCACTTATTCATCCTGCCCTCCCTCTTTTCCTCTTTTTCCTCCGACTCCGCTGAGCAAAACAGACAGAATTGAGGGAGGCAGAGGAGAGGAACGGTTCAATCAATAACACTAACACCAGCAGGAGAGAGCGAGAGCGAGAATGGAGCGAGAGAAGAGAGAGGGGTAATCCTGTGAAAGCAGAAACAAGTAGATGTTTATGTGTTCACCTGGTTACATGTGTTTCTGTGCATGTGGTTGAAACACAACATCTTTCTTTTCTGCTTTGTAAGGTCATGGTGCCACATGCTGCAGAGGACATGGCCTTAAAATATTGCCCTACTTGATGTTGACATTCTGGTGTATGTGTGTGCTTCCCCGTGTATTTTCACATCGCATTACGCAGGGTGTTACTGACAGCGAGGGCAGGTTGCAGAGATCGATTGCAGATAATGATTAAGCTCAAAGTGTTTTTGATTGTCTGTAGAGGGATCCCAAGAGTCAAAAGATCAATTGTTGAGTAGCTAGCCTGCACACACACACAAAACACACACACACCTCTCCCTCTCTTTGCTCTTTATTGTCTTGCTCTTATGCCCATGGTCACCTCTGCTCCACCAATTCATCACTGTGCACGCTCGTGTGTAGGTGCCTGTGTGGGGTAGTGTGAACTGGCTCATTGGTTCGACACACTTAGCCAGTGTGTGTGCATTAAAACTGATAAAGCCGGAGCAGCCGAGCGTCCCTGATGGCCTCACTGCAGTCAGCTCTGCCATGAAGGAGTCGTACTCTGCTACATTAGCCCGAGAGAGTTTGTATACTCACTCTTCACAGTGAGGACCATGCTCTTGCTGATGTCGGAGCCCACGCCGTTGGAGGCCTGGCAGAGGTAGAAGCCGCGGTCCTCCTCCAGGACGTGTCTGATGAGAAGAGAGCCGTTTGCCATGATCTGGATACGGCCCGTCAGAGGCACAGGGTGGTACTGCTGCGGATTCCCAATACCCGCTGAACACAAAGAGAGGCAGAAAATCAGGACGAGTTGTGCTTTTTGTTTTACACAGTAGATAGATAAATTAGGTATTTTATACTTCCTAAGACATTTTCTTGTTTCCTACATGTTCTAATTTAATAAAGCTAAGTTACAAAATCGGCAAAGCCTTGAAACATCTAAACATGTTTTCCTACTTAGGAGGATCACACAGGCTTCTTCTTTCTTCGATCAAGTTAGTAATTTCCCAAATCAACAATGATGTTACAAACAAGAACATATGATGCTGAAGTGTAAAACAATGTTTGCTCGTCAAGATCGTAAATTAAAGCAAGCTTACTGTCCACATTCTTCCTTTTCAGAGAAAATTTCAGCCATTTTAAAACCATTATCACAATAATAATGTTCCTACACAAGCGCATAGAATATGTGCCACATTAAAAATTACCCTAGTCAATGTATGATTGTAAAAAACTGATAATATTGCTAAGTAATGATCAGAAACCGCAGCTAAGCAGTTCCTTTAAATGGCCAGCAAAGCTTTGTTTGTAACTATTCGACTGCTACATGAATCACTTACGTTCTGAACTCTCAATGACGCCACTCTCTCTTTCAGCTGCTCTGTCAAATGTGAGGTAGTATAGCTATGACATACTAAACCATAGGATGTAAAAAAACAGAGCATTTAAAAGGGGTCATTTTGTTGTTAATGAAAGATGTTTAGTTCTTCTGCCCCAAAGCCCCTTCGAACAACATTAAAAGCAGAGAAAATTGATTTTGCAGGACATTGGACCTTAAATCAAATTTCCTGTGAAAAGAGAAACAAGACATATGCAAATAATAGATGGATGGTTTATGTACCTAGTGCACCTTTGGCATGCTTCCACATGACCTTAGGGGGAGGGTACCCATCAACAGAACAGTTGAGGATGCCCGCCTTCCCGTAGATCCCATCCTGATTGTTGGGTTGCACCACCCAACGTGGAGGCACTAGAGGAGAAGAGAAAACAAGTGAATAAATGTCTTTGCCCAAAAGATTTTTTTCACATGACCAATTTGCATGTGATTATTTTTTTGAATCCAAAGAAACTCAATGCAAGATCACATATCAGCAATGTAATGTTACTTTTTCTGACCGCTGGAACTTGAGAGTTAATCCATTTGAACTGTAAATATCTTGTCTTTGTAGTGTATTTAATTGCACAACTGAATTCAAGTCCTACAAAGCTTCAACAGTGAATGACCTCAGTTTCTAATGCTTATTAAGTGTTGTTAAAAGGAAAAGTGATGTAACACCGCCATAAACGTTCCCCTGCTCATGAGCTTTTGTTGTAGGCATTAAATTAAAAATGATTGAATATTTGCCAAAGAACTATAAAGTTTATCATTAAAGCATTAAATATCTTGTCCTTGCAGTGTGTTCAGTTCAAAATAGGTTAAGAATAATTTGCAAATCATTATAGTGTGTTTATATTCATGTTTTAGTGTGTCTCAACAACATTTGAATTGAGGTTTGCAATCATAAATCAAGAGCCTTATCCTCCTAACTGTCATATCTCCTGTCAGTCCACTCCTTCCTCACCCACCTGTGACTGTGAGCTGTCTCTCCGTGCTGACAGTGGCAGCATCGTTGCTGGCGATGCAGGTGTAGTTGCCGTTGTGTTTGAGCGACACCTTTGAGATCTGCAGGGAGCTCATGAACTCCTTCGTGTCGATGGTGATGCCCGAGGAGGCCACGATTTCCTGGCCATCTTTGCGCCACGTGATGCGTATGGGCATGTCTCCAGATGACACCACGCAAGCGATGTACATCAACTTTCCGATGGAAGTCGGAGGAAAGTCAAACGGCTGGATCAGTGGAGGAACTGAGAGGGGAGCAGAGGAAAAGAATAAGGGGGCAAGTGGGTACTCACTCCTCTTTGTAAGTATAAAAAGTGCAAAGAAGAGCAGGTAGGGATGAGCGATGTTGCCTTAAAATCATATCTCACAATTTTTCAAAGCTGAAACCAAAATACCAAACAGATATATCTCTATGACAGAAACAACAGATACAACTGGACATTCTCTTACTGCCAGCTCACACAGTTGACATGTTCATGAAAACCTTTCATAACAAAAAAAAGTTTATGAAAAACAAAGTTATTAAAATGGCTGCATAACCAAAACAAAATACAAAAATAGCAATAAAAATTCCCCATTTCCCTAAGAGAAACTACCTGCACAGGCATTTCCTGAATAATATAACATAAACATATTTTAAGCTGACTATTACCAGTGAATCAGCTTATGTTCTGAGGTGCTTCATACATGAAACAACAGATATGTTGGAGGTAAGCTGCTAAACATCCAATATAGGACATCTTTGTTCATATTGGTCATAATCACAGTGGTTATTTTACTGTTAACTCATAAAACATTATAAAACAGCTTGGAAGAAATATGTCATCATAACAAGATTAAAAAGCATATAAAACTAAAACAATATAGTTTTGTTAAAACAGTGATTTAATTGCTGCTGGCTTGTGGAAATATGTTAATTCAAATAATTAATTATAACAAATACATTCAAATGCATAAAGCAGCTTTATAATTAAGCAGAGTCCATTCAAGTATCATTTAGTGATGCACGGTTAAAAACATTTTAAAAAGCCCCAAAAAAGTATTATTCATAAAATAAGTTTGGTTAAATAACAAAGCAGTTTAGCTCAAGAAAAAAATTATTCACAATGTTTTATTATTATTATTATTATTATTATTATTATTATTATTATTATTATTGAATAGGAATTACAGTGACAAAACAAATTATTATTAGTAGCAGCTATTATCTTTTACCACTAATATCATTGCCATCATTTTTATTTAATATCTCCTTTATAAATGAAAACATTTTAAATGTAGTGAGCTTCTCTTGCTATTCTTTTGTACCTTAGCTCACTCCTTTTCCACAGGATGTAGCATTAGGACAGTGACTACCTTAGCTCACTGCATGTTACAGGTAGCTTATCCATCATTATTTATTTTTTAATATCCAATTTATGATGATCACGGCCCTCATAAGCATCCATACCTCCACAGCCTGGCTCACCAGCCCACTCTACAGCCACCCTTGCCCCTTACGTACCACCCCACCCTGCCCTGCGTTAGCCAGCCCATAATAGCTGCTCTAATTAGAGCCCCATCTGCAGGGGGAAGAACGGTGTTGCTATGGAGAGCAGCGGAGGTGATGCTGCTGGTTTGGAACCGGGGGAGGAGGGAAGGATGGAGATGGTGGTGGTTTGGTGGGGGGGGTTACAGCTGAGACATCTGGGGGATTTAATCTGGGCCTCGTTAAAATTCATCTAATTAAATCAGAGACATGACGAGCGCACATTCATACAAGCACATACCTACACCCATGAGCTGAAAAAAAAAAGCACAAACATACACACACACATTTAAGACCACAAATTTCACACATCTGCTGATATCAAGTCTAAATAAAACACACATCCCACGCTCACACCCGACAACTTCCTAAAACAAACATGTCAGGCTATCACAGTGGTGAGCAAAGACAATAATAACATACAAGACAACATCTAGAATATGCAACACACACCTACACAGCCATTCACACACATGCGTTTGTGTGGCGCGCACACATATCTTACACAATGGCACTCCTGCTCTATGTAATTGCTGAGTGGTTGAGAAGGCGCACTAGGCCACTCCGCCCCTTAATCAGAGGTTATTAGAGGCAATGCATACAGCTTTCTTCCTCCTCTCCCTCCGCTCTGAACCAGTCTTCCTCTCTCTCCAACCCTTTAACAATCAAGCCCTTTTACATTCATAATTTCTTCAAAGCTGTGATCCATTAAACACATGCTGGACTTTTAAATCTCACATTTCGATGACAGAGAGGGAGGAAGAATGTGTCATGGTAATGTACGTTTTAGAGACAGTTCATCCAAACCACGAGTCAAAAACCTGTGAAAAACTGTGACAGGGTGGTAATTTCTAAACGTGACTGACCTTTGACGGTGACATAGACGGTCTGCGTGATGAACAGCTGTGGTTGGATGAGCACACTGCAGACGTAGGCCCCCTCATCCAGCCCTTTCTGAACATCGCTGAGCTTCAGGGTGCCGTTCTCAAACACCACCTGCACAGACATGAGTAGTGTTACACATGAAGGAGATCCCTGCCTGGTTTTATCAATCCTATAAAGTAAGGGTGGGCAATGTGTGGCCTTCCTAATCCCTCGATGTGGCATGCCAGTCAATTAAAAATATATAAAACATCAATAAAAATAGCAACAATTCCAAGAAAACAAAGCTTTATCCCCATGATTCTGTTAAACTCTATGCACAACCGAAGGCATCAGCAAATATTAAAGGGACTGTGAGGAGAATCTATTACCGGCAACATTAAGACTCTGCTATCAATGAGCACCCGCAGCCACTGTCGTAATGCTGCCTTCCAGTAACCTCGGAACTGGGAGTGACATCATCTCCGACTTATCAGCGTTACAGTTGAAGTCGGAAAAAAACATGCTGATCTACCAGGCTATTGTTAGCTGTTGTTCGCATGCCCTGTGTTGTTGTATGAAGAATGTGATCATCACTATGGCAGCATTTTTGTAAATATAAGTCCAACAATACGATGTATACAGCTGATATGGAGCAACACACCCCAGTCAGAATTGCAAATAAATTGATTATTACAGGAGCTAAATAGCTGACGTTTCAGTTGCAGTTCCCTACTCAGAACCCGGAAATTCCTACTTCTGACTACAACCGGAACGCAGCAAAAGACGTGAACCAAGCCAAAGCGTGTGTTTGTTGTGATGATATAATGAATGCAGCTCAGACCTTCCTC
This sequence comes from Scarus forsteni, assembly GCA_036419115.1. Taxonomy (NCBI): domain Eukaryota; kingdom Metazoa; phylum Chordata; class Actinopteri; order Labriformes; family Labridae; genus Scarus; species Scarus forsteni. The sequence continues at coordinate 12,453,036 of JAZDUH010000270.1, forward strand.
AGAATTCTGCATTGCTTTACAACTTCTTTTTTCAACAACTTACAGGATGCAAAGCGACAAGGTAATGTATCTCTTTCTAGTTATGTAGCGGTAGTTTTTGATGTGTGACAACAAGCAATTATTGGAAAACTTAGTATCGTAGTTATGTAGCCAGCTATCGCTACTTACAGCCTGGTTCTCTAAGACTTGTCCGAATAATATAAATTTGCTCTGGTTTCAATTATCTTGTTCCCAAAGTTGAGTATCCAGGCCAGTCCAGTCCTGTCCGACCCGACCGCAAAGCTAAGGAATAGCATTTATAGATAACCTATTTTGATGCTATAAAACTCATCTTAAAGTGTGTATTTGAATCAGGCAAATATCTAAAAGTAAGACATTTTTGCAATTACTTAGAAACTCCTCACAGTCCCTTTAAGATACAAATATGTTTGTCTGTTAATTTGGTGTTACAGTCCGGTTGCGTGTCTTTTAAAGACAAAATTGGACACATCATCTGACTGCAGGGCAACTACTTTCCTGAGCCTTTCTGTACAGTAGACAGCTGCAGATGAAAGAAGATTTAAGTCAAAGGTGCAAAAGAAATTAGTACAAGAACAGTTTTGTTTCTGGCATGTTAACTAAAGCTGAATAAGCTGTAGCAATGTTTGCACAAACACACACACACACACACACACACACACACACACACACACACACACACATATATATATATATATATATATATATATATATATATATATATATATATATATATAGATAGATAGATAGATAGATAGATAGATAGATAGATAGATAGATAGATAGATAGATAGATAGATAGATAGATAGATAGATAATGTATTAAGGCTCTATTTGTTTTAGCCCTGGCTTTATGGATGAACCTCTTGATGTGTATTTTTTTTTATTTTTTTAAGATTATCTCTCTGATTATCCCATTAAACCCTTTTTTATCTCTGAAGAGGAGAAACAAAATATTCATTACTGTTATTACTTAAAACTGTGTAAAATAAAATATTTTCATGCATGTCTTCTGATGATACATTTTCTAATATTTTGGTTTTGCCCCATCTCTTTTCATGTCTTTAAAGTAATGATTAAAACATAAAGCCATAACATATTCAAAGTTTATTTAGATGCATTTAAATATTAGGTATATATAAGTAGAGCAACAAAGAGGCAATAAATGGTCATATAAAAGTTTTAAGATGATCAACTATACACTTGCTTTATTCATGTACCACATACTTTGGAAGAGAAAGTCTTGTTAGTTTTTTATTTTCTTCAGGCAGAAAAGCAGAAAAAGCAGAAGTCTACCTGGCGATGATTGTCAGGCAGTAAAAGCCCCTCCTTGTACCAGTTGATTGAATAATACGGATACCCGATCACACGGCAGTTTATAAAAGTGTTTCTTCCCGCCACTGCAGTGATGTTCTTCATCGGCCGGATCCTCGGAGGACCTGAGGTGTAAGAGGGTAAAGAAAGAGAGGAGAGAAAGATGTGGGCAGAAGAAGAGAGATGGAGAGAGAAATAGTTGACCAGCAGAAGAAAAAGAGAAAGGGGGAAAGAGGTTTATTAGTTTTAAGTGTCGGAAGCATGTTTTGGAATTTTAGGAATAAAGTGGGAGGGATGATAGGGAGGGGATTTGGGGAAGGGGGAAGAGGACAGACGAGGAAGAGAAGAAGAGAAGAGTAGAAGAAGGAAGAGGCTTTGTGTAATGTCTGACAGAGTGAGGAGAAGAATGTTTTTTTGTAAAATAAAGATATATTTTCAAACTAGATATATGTTTAGGCAGTATTGTTCATTATGATTTGTTGTTGTAGTGCAAAACTGAGGCTGGATGATAAAATTTAAAAATGTGTCTCTTTGTGCCCCAGATCTGAAATGTAGCTGAATAATGCTTTTTCCTTAGAATACCAAAACACCTGACAAAAAAGTTTGCGCCTTTTACATGAGCAGCATTAGATACAAAACGATGAGCCCCAGGCCTCATGCCTTTGCAGCCCTCAGCATCAAAACAATCTTTGTTTTGACTTTCATCATTGACTGTTTATCAGAAAAATATTAAGATATGCATCTAATCTTGCCATGCAACAGGAAAATTTATTAATTTGATTTTTTTTGTCCATTTCCCCTATCCTTAATTCAGGCTTTTGAGAGATTCATTCACCAAATCAAATGCTGTCAGAGTTAAAATGAAGAGGGCATTAATATAGAGGGGAAAGCACTAAATTTAGACATCAGGTACCTCATGTGTTGACACTTCACTTCAAAACAATCACATACCAAACTAGAAAGCACTCGGAGAGCGCAGACCTCCGCCAGCGCCACAGTCCTCAGCCATATTGTCATTTAAACCATAAATATTACTTCTATGTTTATTTCATGTAAATATTTAGATTCCTTGACCATGAAAACAAACATACCATTAGCGACTGGATTCATAATGATATCTATTTTAGTTCAGTAGTTATTCACAGAAATCACATTTTTCGCCATGGCGGCCAGACGCTGATCCCGATCAACACCAAAATCGAATCAGTTCTTCCTTTTCCCATGCTGAACATTTCCTGAAAATTTCATCCAAATCCATCCATTACTTTTCGAGTTATTTTGTTCACGGACGGACGGACGGACGATACAGACGGACAAACTCTCCCGAAAACATAACCTCCTTGCGGAGGTAAACAGCAATGTTCTTGTACAGCAGGGTAAGATGATACTTATTGTTTAAAGTGAATTTAATGTTAAAAAAATGTATTTCATTATTGCTGTGTTTATCCATTTCTGGGGTTAAAGAAATCAGAATGTCAGAACTTGTCTCTGATTACAAGCATTATTTTGCTCAAATATTATCCAGTGGCTCAAGGTGTAACAGAAATAACCTAGTATTTAGACGTCTCTGTTTGTTAATGTAATCTTACCTCATACACAGAGCTATTAACCTGACAAGCCAGATGGACAGCTCCATATATCTGTCACAGAAATATTTCCCTAGTCCAGGATTTCAGGAACTGAATCAGGCAGGCCCATCTGCTATGCAAGGGTCCAGAGCTATGGCTAGCTAACATTAGTTAACATGCTGCTTTAGAACAAATGTAGGTGTTTTCTTGTGCTGTATCCACACCTGGCATCTTCCTTCTTGCATCTTGCGGAAGACAAAAAATCAGCATCACCTTCCAAACTTCTCCAATATTGTCTGTCAGACTTGCTAGTTCTTTATGTACACTGCTTAGGCATATTGTTTTCAGCTTGGCAGGATCGGACAATAGCCATTTGTGGGAGGGGTTTAGCAAAGGGTCAGTTGTGTTTAATTAACAAATATGGGCTGACACTGATTAGTGTTTGATCAGGACACTTTACTCTAAACCCATATGTATGATAATGCTAAATCAGGCTAGACTGTATGCAGTGGCTGACAGATTCATTGGTCGAACTTTCATAAGAATAAAAGTGTCTGTTTAATCTCTAATGGAGGTTCTGCTACACTGGCAACTAATACAACATGTACTCTCTGAACTTACTGCTAAATGAAAGTGGATGATGAACAATAAAATTATAAATACAGAGACTGTCTGCCTCAACATGTTGCTCATGTATCATTGCCAGGCTGTGAGCAGACAAAGGAGCAGGCTGACACAAAACTTGTTCAGATTCCTGGAAGGACAATTAAGGCACCGTCACTCTATCATCCGTCACTTCTTTCTCTGACCTTCTCACTTCTGCTCGTCTTGTACCTTTGTTTTCGTCTTTCCATCCTGCCCTCCTACCCCCACTTTTCTCTCTCTCTCCTCCCTTTTCTCAGTGTGCACCGAGCTTTGAAGTTCTGACGACTGAAAGATGTATTATTCAGCAGCGCCAGACGCACACGCTGGCACACGCACAAGCGCCGCCATACACAAACATAAATACAGTATGCACATTCTATCTCTGCTGTTGGCCCTAAACTGAAAAGGATAAAGTTAAGTGTATCGCATTTCAGTGAGTTGGTAAGGATACTGGTGTGCTGCTTCTTTTTGATGCGTGGTTATGAGCGCATGTGTCGGCCATATTTGTGTCAGTTTGTGTGGCATTTAGGGCTGGAGCTCCCTGGCAATGGTGCTTGTTCTCACTCCAATGATCGCTCTGGCATGTCTCCTTAGAGCAGACTCACATGTCAGAAATACACCAAAGGACAGACAGAGAGAGAGAGACGGAGAGAGAGGGATCCAGGCCTGTCCATCAGTGTCACTCGTCATCCTTGTAGTCTCAGACGACAGTGACATCACCAGTCCTGTCACCAGAGTTCACCATCAGACACTGGCACTCCTCCCCTCGTCATTCCTCTTCTCTCGTTTCATCCGTTCTCTCTCTTCCTCGGCCATCTGTTTCTCTCTCCTCTAAGGTTTCTTCTTCTCTTTCCATTTGTCTCGTGTTCCCTTAATCTCCCGTCCTCTCCTCGAGCCACTCTTTCTCTCCATATGTTTGGCTTCAATCCCTCCACTTTTGAACACTCTGTCTGCCTTTAAAAGTACGAAGGTGTTTGCTTTTGTGGTGAGATAACAGTACAGTTAAACTGAGGAGACAGACTGTAAGAAAGACAGAATGAGGCGCAGGCGCTGACTCAACGAGCTGCTGGAGGAACAAAACAAACACTGTCTGCTGCTAATAACCAACAAAGATGTGTGAAAGTTCACAAAAAAGGAAGAGAAATGCGCAGAAAACACTAAAAAGATAGAGGTAGAGATAAAGAGGGGTACAGGAGAAGGTCAAGGTGAGGGGAGGGGGAGGGGTCAGGCTATGAGAAGCCTCTGTATGACTGATATTGAAAAGTAGACAGGCACCTCTTACGTTTATGCGCGCTTGGTACTCGGCGCTACCGGCCGAGTTTCGTGCGGCGCACCGATACACTCCTCCGTCCCGGATCTGCGGGCTGCTGACGTTGACGTGGCTCACGGTGCTGCCATCAGAGAGCGTGTACTGGCTGGCGCGGACACGAGACAGGTCCCTTGCCACGGGTTCATCGTCCAGCGTCCAGGTGATGGTTGGAGGGGGGGCTCCTTTGGCGGCACACATTAGGGAGAATGGTTCACCTGGAACCACAACCCTCTCGCTGAAGGAGGCGACGATACGAGGTGTACCATCTGAGAAATAAGCAAAGGGAGAGCAAGTGGAGGTGAGCATTGAGAGGCAGGGCTGGGTGTATGGCTCAAAAAGTAGATCACAAATATTTTGGTTCAGTAGTTTTTGACATATATTTACATATTTCAATATTATTTTCTAAATTATAGATCATCTTATAGATCATAAGCACATTTTTAGGGACTGCCCAAAACTGAAAGCATACTGGCAGGGGATCCAAACACAAATCAAATCTATTCTAGACATCAACCAACCTTTAGATCTCTTGTACCACATATTGGTAAAACAGCTGTTTTTGTATTTCAAGTCTAGTACTTTTTGCTACATTATCTTGAATGAAAATGACTATGAAAACTACACCCATTTACCCTGCACATAGTTGTTTTAATGTAGTCCAAAAAACAATGAAATGGTTTTATTAAACTTTAATTTTATTAGAATAACCCATTATTTGTAGTCTTCCTGTCAAAAATGTGTGGTTTGTTGATGCATATGTAATGCGCAGCAAGAAATGCCACATAACTGCCAAAATGCCATGACTCAGTGGTCACACAAATTGGTAAAAATTTACTGTTAAAAAGTATCAAAAATCACTTTTTGTCCCTCTCAAAGTGGATACAGCTTCAAAGAGCTCTCTATCAAAATGACATCCAAATAAAAGACATAAAAAAGGAATAATTACACTTTTTAACATTTTTATGAACTTTAATTTTAAAAATCTTATTAAAAACTTTAAAAGATTTTTAAAGAACCCCCAGAACTGTTATAAACTTTTGTATGGAGTTTAATGAAACTGTAAGTGCAGAAGTTGAACTCAGGTCTGCTGCTCTTCAGAAAATAATGAAAATCAATCAGTTTTGCTCTTTCGATAAACAATAAAGTGAATGTCTTAAAAGAAAAAAGTGCAGTTACATCAGTAAGAACAGACATTTGCACATATGCATTGAGACACTGCATAATATAGCTTCCAGCAGTCTTTGTGGATGTAAATATGTAATGAGAACCATGTATAATTAGTCTAATTAAGCATAAAACAGACACCCAGTAATTCCTATAGCAGCATAATAACCCTGGTCATTTTCCATTATATACACACTCCTGCACACTCATCCACTTGGATCTCTTCCCATCCTCACCTTCCAGCAGTATGATGGAGAAGTCCTGGGCAGTCTGGCCTTTGCGCGTGGCCAAGCACTGGTAAGCTCCCGAGTGTCTCTTTTGTGCAGCAGAGATGAACAACGTCTCGTTGTGAGCCCCCTGGATGGAAAAGTGCTGATCAGGCAGGACGGGTTCTGTGTTACGGTACCAGGACACGGTGAAGTGAGGGGAACCCTGGACGGCACAGGACAGGATGACGGTGCTGCTGATCCCTGTCTTCAGGTTTTTTGGAGACAAGGTGACCCGCAGTGGCTCTGTGGATAGAAGAGGGACACATAGAAGTAAAACGGAGCTGTGCTGGGTTTATAGTTTTAGAGAGGGTTAGTTTAATATATTAACTACCTGGGTGCTGGTCTGGCAGAGTGGTAAGCAACCAGGTATACTGTGGGGCGTTGGTGGGGCAGTCTGGTGGGGCTTATGGTTGGTATTTGAAAGGTTTCAAGTTCAAGCTTAGTTCCAGCTCACATGTGTCCTTGGGCAAGGCACTTAACCCCAAGTTACTCCCACTGCTGCATCAGTGGTGTGTAAATGGGTATGAAAGGGTGTGAATGTGTTAGTAGACACTGATGGATAAATGACAGAAACTCTAGCCATCAGTGAGTGAATATCAGAGTGAAATAAACTATCGATCTGATGATACTGACACACGGAGACGCAGATTTGTCCATGACTCTGCATTTTTTTTGAAAACGGGTCTGCAGGTGGATATCTGGGTATTCGTCTTCATGCCGTAGTTGGTATAAACAGATAAGTCCGAGAAAGACGGTGACCTCATAGCACCCCTCCTCCTCCCCGCCCCCCAACCCACGCTGTCACACACACCAACAACAACAATGGCGGCAGCCGGGCTGATTCTGATGTTGTTCCAGCAGCTACAAATATTGCTACGACTTTCATACCAACATTTGCTCACAGAACACCAACAGCACCAGCTACGGCAACAACAGCAACAAGTGCTCATGCAGAGACGCAGCATGTTACGCATGCATGAGCACTTGTTGACGTGGAATCCACCTCGGAGCAGAACCAGACGGGCAACCCGACAGGATTTTGCGTTGTCATGTAAATGCGCAAGCCTTTGTACAATACGATATGTAAACAGCGATACATGTTTTGATGCCGACGCCAAGACAATACAGGGCCGTCCTCGTGTGAGGAGGGCCTGAGTCAGAGCATCCCCAAATCTGCAGCTCTTGTGGGGTGTTCCCAGTCTGCAGTGGTCAGTATCTATCTAAAGGGGTCGAAGAAACAGTGGTGAACCAGCAACAGGGTCATGGGTGGCCAAGGCTTATTGACAGGCGTGATGGAAGAAGGTTAGTCTGTGTGACCTGATCAACTGATGAGCTACTGTTGCTCAAAATGCTGAAGAAGTTTGTGTTTTAGTGGATTAAATACTTGTAGTTCTTGTCATGAGCTCTATATACGGAGCACCCCTAAAGGTTTGATGCTCAAATCACTTCTGCCATTATACTAAATTTGTGTCAGTGTTTCTGCCTTCACTGTAATATGTTTGCGGGGCTGAGTGTGTGTTTGAGAGTGTGTGTGTGCACTAAGCAGCGAGGGAAAACTGAGACACAAAGACAGAAAGGGGAGGAAATGTCAGTGAGCAATAAAGCAGCTGGTGTTAAGAGCTGGAGGCCTCTGAGTGTGTGTGTGCGTCTGTGTGTGAGAGAGTGACAGTGCATGTGTGAGACTTTCTTCACAGGCAGTAAGTGCACGTACTGTAAGTGTGTGTTCAAATATGTGTGTGTGTGCCACCCTCCACGCTCTGTCAAAGCAGATTTGTTGGATGTGCAGTGATGTGCCCCGTAGCCAGTCTGCCCCGGTGTCCACTAACTTCACCCCTTACCCCCACACACTCAAGCCCCACCTCTTCAAAGTCTGCCATCTTTTTTAGTCTCCACCCTCTCCTGCCATCATCTGCACGCTGTTTTGATGTTGCCCCGCTTTCCCTCTCTCTCACAAATCTTCAGTAAAGAGTGTCATGGCTTGCACGGTGACTGTTATGCTCTGTCACCGTAGCGGCTCCTGTCTGAGGTTTGTGAGCACAGCAGGGGCACGAGCCGTCGACGGAGATCAAAATCATGCTCACTCAAGAAGACGGCGAGAGGAGAGGAAAGGAGAGGAGAAGAGAGGAGAAGAGAGGAGAGGAGAGGAGAGGAGAAGAGAGGAGAAGAGAGGAGAGGAGAGGAGAGAGGAGAGGAGAGGGGGAGGACGTGTAGGAGGCAAGAGGCCAGGGCAAGCCAAAAGAGCTTTAATGATGTCTCCATTGTACCTGTCCATGCCCTGACACCTTATTCATTACTCAGGTCCATCTCACTCTCTTGCACCATCTGTAGTTGTCTGTGTGGTGAATGGAGGTCAACGGCCTGTTGCACCAGCTATGAACAAGATTTACCATCATTTGTGAAGTGGAGACCACACCAAACCTCAACTTTGTTGTTTTTTCCCCTCTCTTTTCCTCTTGTTTTCTTTTCTGCAAGCACTTTGAGTTACAAATGTTGTTGGAAAAGTGCTATATAAATAAAGTTTGATTGATTGATTGAACTTTAAACTACAGTAGTTGAATTGTAACATGAGCTGAGCCATTGCTTAGTTGCACAAAGTTAATGTGAGCCAGAAAAGCATAATGCACCAACAGAACAGTTTTCTAGAACAGTACTCAGTAACATTTTAATTGATTGCCTCTTTTCTAGGAGATTGGTATGACCTATGTTTATGTCGAAGCTTTCAAAGGATAGACCAACGTTTCTTTCGGTTTGTGTCTTGCCTCAATCCTGAGTCCTTGACAAGCTGACAGACACCATTCTTTTGACTCTGCGTTCAGTAACAAGAGACAGACAAAGCTCCCCCACTGCTGACTAGCTTAGCTCAAACCCTAGGAGTCATTGGGAAGTGTTAGCCTGCCTCTGCCTACAGTAATCAGATAAACTCTTCAGCAACTCTAAACGGTCCTGTGTGCCTGTTTTGACTTGTGTTAATAACATGTTATGTTATGTTATCTGCTATTATCAATGTATTATCTCCTACTTCTAAACAGAGTCTTAATTTATTGAGCTACTGCCATGGTGGTTTGCACTAGAGATGTGATTATTGGAACAAGTCAAGTCTTTTGAACAGCTCTTTGAAGTGAACAATGAGAACCAATTTAAGAATGTGTTTAGAATTGCTGAACAGTTTATCTAATGACTGTAGACAGAGGCAGACAATCACTTCCCATTGACACACAGTGTTTGAGATGAGTTAATTAATGATGGGTGAGCTTTGCCCGTCTCTTTCTTGTTACGGCACACACAGTCAAAATAAAGGTGTCTACCTGCTTGTCATGGATTGGGGAGTGAGGCGAGACAAAAAAGTTTGCATTTCCCTTTGCTATTATTAGTGCATATACTACCTTGACTAAACCTGGACCGTCAATTTCCACATGGTCAGAGCGAGCTCTTTCCTCTCTCTCTCTCTTCTGGTCTCTCTAGATGACCCTGATGAAGGCCACAAGCCAAAATGCGTCAGTCTAATAAAGTTGTTTCCCGAACTACAACTGTTGCTGGAGCTTTTTCGATCTCTTCAAGACTCTCTCTCTCTTCTGTCAGTTGGTGTCCACGGTCTGCGCATTGCTCCATCTGCAGATAACCCAGCAGCGCTGTTCTGCACAGGATCATATAGTGAGTCTATTTTCAGCGGAAGCCGCTTCAACTCCATGAACACAGAAAAACAAGCCCTCAGAATTTCCGGTTATTTCAAAAAACAGCGTAGATAGGATGAAATAATGTTGATGCCAACAGCAAATCAACATCACCCAGGAAATCGAACCTGTTGTTTACATTCTGCTCTTCCTGTTATCCCATTAACTCACAGTTACCTCGAGAAGTTATGATTCTCTTATGATCTTTAAGATCTTTGTTTCAAGCTTCCAGGCCTGTGCTCCACTGTGCAGACTCAGAGTTTTAAATACATTAAACATGCGTCTTCCCAGGTGCTGGTTTGGTGGAGTGGTTAGCAGCCATGCACGTCCTACATACATATCTCTCTCCTACAATAAAGGAACAAAATGCTCAAAAAATACATTATAAAAAAACAAAAAAACATGTGTTTTCCTCCAAATGTGGAAGAACATGTGCCATTGGGTGGAGCAAGCAGCAGATGTGATGCTCTGGGTTAAGGGTCCCTTAATACAACTGCACTGTCAGCGTTGGTAACTATCCTGAAAAGTGCACCAGTATTGCTAATTCTCTCTTTTCTCCTCTTAGTAAAATCCATAACCTTCTGCTTAAATCCAGCCTGAGACAAGGGCAGGGTGTTTGAACTTGTCTCATCATGCAAAAACCAGTGGGCCACTGCAAAAGTCGCAAAATGCTATCGGCGAGTGACTGCCATTAGATCAACTTTAACATTTCAAATTAAAACTGGAAGAGTGACACATTTTTGCCCCTGATTCAAACTGGACCATGTTAACACAGGCAAAGCCAGTGCACCAACAACAAGTGACGGCAGAAAATGAGGGACTGTTCAAAGGCTCTACAACACTCTCCTTGGTTCTTTACCCACCTATGACATTGAGGTGACCCGTCACCTCTTTGGAGCCGAAGCTGTTTGTGACCTCACAGATGTAGTTGCCACTATCCTCGAGCCTCAGGTCTGAAATAGTGAGGCCGGTGATGCGTCGTGTCCAGCGAGAGTCTGCTGGCAATGGTCGACCATCCTTCAGCCAGCGGATGGTGGGGTTTGGGTATCCGGAGGCGATGCAGGGCAGCTCCACGCTGTGCCCCACCTGCACCTCACCGGACTGGAAACTGTCCAGCACTGACGGGGTGGACTCCGTAGGGTCTGCAGGGGAAGCAGGTCACAGAAGTTACGAATCAGTTCTTCAAATAAACTTCAAATTCATCGAGAGATGGTTTGACATTTTGCCTAACATTTGTGTCCAAATGTACAATAATAAAAGGGATTTCATTTTTTTGGGAGGTATTTTTCAGTAAAACAGTTCCAGCAAGTACACAGTTAAGAGGTACATTATATTTACAGCATATTTAAAATAATAAAAATAGATAAGTTAAAGTTTAGGAGAGATGAAATCGAAAATTAAGTACTAACTAAACTAAATAAAGTTTAAGCAAACAATGTTTCAAAAGTTTAAGTGTTGCGAAATGTTGCCTGGATATTAAGAAATACCATCTGCCTTAGTCAAAGTTGTAATATGACCCCAACACGTACACACAATTCATTCATATTGATTTTAAAAGAAATATATCTAAAAATATAGCTAGCTGGGTTTTACAGTATAGTATAGAGTCCATATCAAAACCTGTCCTTAGGCCAATACACTGTGTTTTTTAGCTCTTAGAAAAATTTAACTCATCGGTCAAATTATAAAAAAATGCACTACACTGGGAAATAGTGGTCACACTGGCTAGTGACCAGTGTCTATACTGAGAACATAGGATGAGAAGGTTGGTGATACCTGCCTGTGAGGATACAGTTCGTGCTTTAAAAAACTAAACTGTTTGAGCTATGGTCTTGTATGAAGCTTTGTACATCTTAATAACACCGTTTATAAGGCTGTTATGGTCCTATGGTCCTATCTACACAGTATAAAGACCAAAAAGAACGAAAAAAATCCATTCAGTATATCCGCTGAAAAGCTGCATACTAGCTGACCAATCAAGCCTAAGAACCTGCAACTATTAATTGGTCCGTGAGTTAGTCCATGAGTCCATCCAATCCTAGTCTCCCTCACTACGCAGTACGCAGCATCTTGCCCATGGTCCTGCCTCCTCCCCTCTACTTCCGGTGAGCAGCTAGCAGCGTTAGCTACTGAACTATCATGGAGTCGGAAAAGCCTAGCGCCGAACCCGGGAATCCGCCTCCCTCTCCCGCGGGCCCAACGGAGCTCTGCCCGCGGGTTGAGGCCTGTTAGCGGGCTAACGGCTAACGAATAGCCTCAGCCAGCCGTCAGACCTTCAGCATCGGCCGTTTCGCCCCTGGTTGATCAGGTAATGGCTTTGTTTACTACAGTGTGAGATGTCTGCTGAATTACTCTGGTTAGTTTGTGCCTGCACGGGCTAATAACTTGTAGGGGAGCGGGTTAGCCTGTTAGCCGCTAATCGCTAGCACTGTAAGCTGAGCTGGGGAGGACAGGCTGAGAAAGATTAATCCTCTCCACAATCGGCTCCGCACTGGCGGCGCCAAACCCGCATTGCCGCCGGTCCAGTTGAAATGGCTACTGCTGTGTGTTATAAGGGAGATGTCTGTCGTGTTTGATACTTTCAGTTGAGCTGAGCTGTTTTTGATTGAGTTTGCTGCTGATATATTGTGCTAGTCGCTCGTAGCTCTGCTGGAGGGGGGTTATATGAGCCGACACGAGCTGGGGGCGGGATCTTGGAACACGGAGGGGAGAGGTGAGGGAAGGAGGGGCAAATCGTAGACACCAGCTTTAACTGTCTTCTTGGTTTTTTTTTCACAAACAAAAAGTGAGAGAAGCAGATTCTGCCAAAATGCTAACCACTCTTTTAAAATCAAGATATTAATGTCAGATTTTGTTTGTAAAAAGATTTTTAAAAGTGCAGAAAGCCTTTGCTTACCCATAACAGAGAGCCGGGCTCCATTGCTCTGGCGAGTCTCTCCACTGTACTTGTGCTTTGTGATGCAGCGGTAGGTGGACAGAGCATCTTCCTTCTGCACTTCTGAGATATACAGAGCACCAAATGAGGTCAGGAAGAAACGGTTACCTGTGGAAAAGAGCAGACACAGGGAGAAGGATTTGTTATTCTGGTATTTGAGTAACAAACAAGCCTCATTCAAAAGCACATCATTTTCATGTCAAGTGTTTTGTTTATTTCAGCAAAATGTTCATTTTCCACCTCCACCAGTACAAGTCTCTACTCTGCTCGAAAGAGTGAAAATCTTTTGTCCAAGGAGCAGCACAAATGAAAAAACAATATTATCTACAGCAGTACAATACGACTTGATGATTCACACAAAAGGCTACAATTAAATAATAAGAGGCAATACAACAGGATATAATGCCACTCCATCAGATAAGACCTTTTTAAGTTTTTAATCTTTTACACCAAATCATTTTACATTTTCTTTTCATCTTTTGACAAGTTTTTTCTTAAATAATTAATTAATTAGTCTTAAACGAATTTTTTGTTTTGTATTATTCTGTCTGATGACTCTTGATTTTATTGCATTGCATTTCCTTCTGTTTCTTTTTTCTTTAAATTTTATCAGTCACTTTCATGTATTACTTCTTTTACTTGAGCTTTTCTGGTGTTCATTAACCTCCAGATCCTTTCAACACTACTATTATTACAACTACAGTGTGCTGGCTGGTTGTAAAAAAAACATGGTTACTCCATTTATATATATACATATACATATATATATATATATATATATATATATATATATATATATATATATATATATATATATATATATATATATATATATATATATATATATATATATATATACATATATATATATATATATACATATATATGTATATATATGTATATATATATATATATATATATATATATATATATATATATATATATATATATATATATATATATATATACATATATATACATATATATATGTGTGTATATACACACACATATATATGTATATATATATATATGTATATATACACATATATATATATAGTCAATCATATTTCTGTCTCAATGAAAAGCATTTTGAACAGCAATTGAATTTTTCTGAACTCTGCTATATATAAGAAAAGTTTGATTGACTGAATAGCTGAAACAGATGTTTGTTTCTTACTTTCTAAATATTTGCTTCGAGATAACACAGTACAATGACATGAAAATAGATCAAAGTTTGTCCGACACAACTTCTCTGAATTAGTAGTTGAGTGTGCATCTTGATTAAACTCATCCAATGATGCAACAAATTAACATCTGACATCTGTCCATTCCACTTAGTTTGGCGATGAACTGATGTCTACTGTGGACGATAAAAAGTACTAAGATAGAATATCATGCAACATGATATGTTATGTCTACCTAAGAAATAATTTAATATCATATGATGTTCAAGGGTTTTCACATAAAACTCCATATTTAAATATCTGTTTGAGCATGGGGATAAAGATCTATTATCTGACTTTAAATACACACTAAATTAGAGAATATACAGTTCTTCAGCACATTTAGGCACCTGGAACAGTTCATAGAAAACAGTGCAGTCCAAGCACGACCCAACCATCCTTTGCTTTCTTGACCTCAGCAACAGGAAGTACACCTCATGAAAAGAAGAGGCAAAGCCACTCCACACTGCTGATGGCTCAGTAAAAACCAAGTGAAGGGTTTGTGTTGATAACGTGCAAAGCAGCTGGCTTACTTCTTATCCATGAAAAATCTATATGCCTAGCTGTTGGCCTTCATCCTCCACCCCAGGCCCCACACCAGAAGCAAGGTACAAGATCATCACGGCATAGGTGCAAATCCCAGGGGGGATGCAGGGGACGTGTCCCCCCCTTCCACAAAGTTATCTCCCCCCAAAAATCCTGTTGAAATAGTTTTTTCTAGTACAGTAACATATTTTGACTGTATAATCCAAGTAACGCTACTTAAAAACACATTGTCAGACAATTTTAACTGCCAAAGATTACAACCCCCTCCCTTCACAATGGTTAGGTCCAAACTGTTTGTCCCTTTGACCGGCGTAGTTGCTGCAGACTAGAGCCATGTTCACACAGAAGCAGGCAGGCAAAGCAAGGTGATTGGACAAAGTAAGTGTATTAAAACACAGAACAGCTGATAAGTTGTTTGTCACTCGACTTGTTCAACAAGCACAACATGAAAAGCAAATTTTCAGTTCCTGTGGTTGAAGTCTGACGGCATTTTTTAAGTTAACACAGCACGCAGCCAGTAGGGTGTTTATGTTTAATCTAAAATTAAGTTTGCACTGTATGTAGCCCACATTTTTATATTAATTTGTAATAAATCTGTGAATTATCCAGTTTTTCTCTGCTGTTGGATGCAAACGGCCTCTTCTCTCTGCCTGATGAAACAGACAGGTGACATGCTGACATCCTCATCCTCTCACATATGAAACAAATATCACACTGTATTGAATTCTTTTTAAACATTTACTTACTTTACTTATATTCCAGAGTTATTTATATAAAAAGAAGGTAGTTATAACTTGGACTTAGATGTTCACTTGATTACGGTCTGACTGTTAATTTCCACAATTTATATTCCTCCAATTAAAACACTTTTTAACATCATTTTTTTCAGTCAGCAGAAATATAAAGCATTTATTTTAAGACCCCCCCCCAAGAATTATTCTACAATTCATTGTCTCCCCCGATATTGAAGAGGGATTTTCGGCACTGCATCTTTGACAAGAAGATTTATTCGCAATAATATGCGGCACAACAGTTTTGCCTCGAGAGATGTAGACAGTAAAATGATGTAATGGAAACGCCTCCTGTCTGTTTTGCCCTTTGATGCCATGACCTACCGCAACACTCTGTCACAGGTTTGATAAAAAAGTTGGTTTCTAAGTCTTCCCAAACTGCACAAACGATGGCTCTTGTATGTCTTCTTTTGATTTTTGGGCATCTTAAATGTTGAACAATTTGTTTCAAATTACTCTCTACCTCCAGGATCAATAGCACAAAATTCTTTCATTCTGCTTTTTCTAACTACAAGAATAAAAGCATTCAAACCGAAGAGCTACTGAGCGGTAAATAATCATGTAAGATGTGTTCTCCTTTTTGAATGTCATAGATTTCAACCTCTCCAAATAAGACCCTCTCAGCAAACCTTTGGTGTTCTTTCCATTGATTTCAGCAGACTTGAATATGCATGTCTTGTATTGGCCCATCACATCACTTAGCCAGACACTCCGTCTGATATATCTAGTTGGAAATACACAACAGAAAAGGACAGATACTGAGAAAGAGGAGAGTCATTGTAGGAATTAATAATTGATGTGACTGTGTGTGTTATGGTAACAACAGATTAGAGTCATTTTCATCACACATCAGTGACTCCTCCGTCTTCACCAGATTTATCTTCATGTCAATAGAGGCAGAAGATTCACATGTGAGAAAGAAAAGAAGAGGAGAGGAGGCGAGTAGAGTGTATTTCAGTGTTTGATTCTTTCCGCTTCTCTGAGTCTTTTTTGTATTCTCTTTCCCCAAAGGGTTATTTTAGACAGTGAGCACTTCAGTTTGTAGTAGATTGCAGACAGTTTGGTTATGCCAATGCTGCTCTAGTGTGTGTGTGTGTGTGTGTGTGTGTGTGTGTGTGTGTGTGTGTGTGTGTGTGCGTGCAAACATGCTGGCTGCTGTTTGCTGTACATGATGTTGCATTGTCTTGTTGCTCTGTTGACAAGAGAGGACTTGAGTTAAACCCAGGTGAGCTGAATAGTTGAATACTGAAAGTAAGTGACACACTTTAACACCCACACACATACATCTTAGAAATAGGTTAGATCGTAGTTGAAGAAAAAAATGAATTATAGACTTAAAGGAAAAGTTTGGCTTCAAGTGGGATTGCTTGATGTCTTTAGCATGAGTGAATATGACTGCAACTGGAGCACCAGATAGCAAAGTACAGACACTAGACAATGCAGTTGTCAGTGGTGTCACCGAAACCCCCGTAATTTAATCACTTTCAGGTGAATACTTTACAACCAGCACTGCTCCCAGCAGACCATACACATTTACTCGCCACAAACTGTGTAATTCTTCCAACAGCATGCAATATTCCCATGTGCAATAGCTTTGTAAAATCATAAAGTGTGGTTTTAAAGTTTATATTCTACTCTTTATATTTATAATAATGATGCACATCCTGTTTTATTATATCTAATCTGTTTTTATATTTGTAATTACTGTCCCCTTTGATGGGGTTGTACTGTAAATTTCCCCCTGTGGGATGAATAAAGCTTTATTCTCCTTTTTCTTTATCTTCTTTATCCGATACAAACTATGCTGATCGACTAGACTTGACAACCTCGACTTTGGTTATTCTCTGTGTTATGACATAGGGGTTGTGTATTCTCCTGCCATCAGTGCACTTCTTTCCTCTCAACAGTTGTTCAGGTTATCAGTCTCGAGAAGAAACAAGAAACTTTCTTATAGGTGCTATGAGGAGAATCTATTACCGGTGACATTAAGACTCTGCTACCTATGAGCAGGTGCGGCGACTGTCGTAATGCTGCGTTCCAGTAACCTCAGAACTGGGACATCATCTCTGACTTATAAGCGTTCAAGTTGAAGCCGGGAAAAAACATGCCGATCTACCAGGCTATTGTTAGCTGTTGTTAGCACGCCCTGCATTGTTGTTCACAAATCTCACATGGAGAATGTGATTATCATTATGGCAGCATTTTTGTAAGTATAAGTCTAACAATACTATGTATACAGCTGATCTAGAGCGACACACCCCAGTCAGAAGTGCAAATAAATGGATTATTACAGGAGCTAAATAACTGTTCACACTGGGGGCATCCATCTTGGATTGTCAACTCGGGGGTGGTGAGGTTTCACCGAGTTCCCAGTAGGAAATTCCAACTTCGGGGGACGTTCCAGTTACAGTTTCCTACTCAGAACTCGGAAATTCCTACTTCTGACTACAACCGGAACGCAGCAAAAGACGTGCCCCAAGCCGAAGCGTGTGTTTGTTGTGATGTTAATGAATGCAGCTCTGACCTTCCTCAGAACTCTGCATTGCTTTACAACTTCTTTTTTTAACAACTTACAGGATGCAAAGCGACAAGGTAATGTAAATCTTTCCAGTTACATAGTGGTAGTTTTTGATGTGTGACAACAAGCAACTTCTGGAAAATTTAGTGTCGTAGTTTTGTAGCCGGCTATATATCGCAACTTACAGCCCGGTGTTCTAAGATGTGTCTGAATAATATAAATTTGCTCTAGTTTTAATTGTCTTGTTCCCAAAGTTGAGTATCCAGGCCAGTCCAGTCCTGTCCGACCTGACCGCGAAGCTAAGGAATAGCATTTATAGATAACCTGATTTGATGCTATAAAACTCATCTTAAAGTGTGTATTTTGATCAGGCATATATCTAAAAGTGAGACTTTTTTGTAATTACTTAGAAACTCCTCATAGCATCTTTAACAAAAAAAAAGTGTGATTTTTACTGAAGTGATGATGGCACGTTGGTTGTGCGCACAAAAACATATCTGTAAGAACCTGAGTATACAAAGGATCATCTTTGAATTAGAGGGATGGGAAAAGAGAGATATCATTAGAGGGACTTCGTAACAACCTCCATCAAACATTAGTGTCCTGATGTCCAAGTCAAAGTTGGCGAGGGCCCACTTCTCAGAGTAGAATGCAAAGATAACTGAATTTTGACCGTTCCTTTTGCCTGTATTTACTTACGGGGTAAATAGAGGAGCGACTGATCTTTGTAATACCTAGGAAAATTCATTTTTATATCTGTTTCTTTTCCAGTGACTTCTACCTGACCTGCTGCAGCAGTCTGACCTGAACATCTGATGAAAGGAAAGACTGCTGCAGGCGATGGATATGTGGCCTAAATATTGTGTCAGAAAACAGTTTCAAACACATAAGCTTTGTTGACGGAAATTCAAATGCTAGGAAAAAAACTCTAACTCTAGTGTCCCTACCCAGCTATATCCACTCAGAGATAAATCTGAGCAAGTGCTCTGGTTGTATCAAACAAACTGTGTCTGTCAGGTGGTATTCGCCATTAAAAGGCTTGTTACAGGTTTAATAATTAAGAATTTCTTGTTTTTTTGCACGCACCTTCTAATGTTCAAGCTTAACTTCTAATCATCCTTTATAACATGTTTAAAATATAATTTACAAGTTATTACTCAAGATCAACGCACGTCTGTTATTTTATGTGTTCAACTGTTCATATGCCTGCATGTAAAAATGTCAATGAACAACTTTTTGCTTGTGTGAGTATCAATGAACACGTGTAGATATGAATGTGTAGGAAGCTATCAATAACTGAACTATTGTGTGTTTGAGTATTTGTGCATCTGTGTGTGTGTGTGTGTCTCCTGCCACAATGTGAGCAACGGCAATCGATGCATTTTATGGCCGCACAACTCCATCCAAAGCAGATTTATTAAAATGGAGAGGACAGGCCTGGCTTCCTGCCACACACACATACACACTCCATCCCGTGCCTTCGATCTAACAAGACTGAAGAGTTTACTCACTCAGTCAACGTCGACACCTTTAAACTGACAAAATCTGCATGATTTCACATCGCAAAGGTATTTTTTTTACATTTAGACAGGGTTTAGGGAAATGGACTTTAAATCAAATCTTACTCCACAATCAAATATCATATTATAATGAATGTTTCATGTTGAATTCTGACACTTCCTCAGTAAGAGAAAGAGCAGAAAATATATTGGTAGAAAATGTATTTATGAGTTGATTATTGGTATTGGCAGATAAACATTTTTGTCATTATTTACAGGAATTATTTGGATGTATAAATCATAGATATCACATGCATCCCATACAATGTCTTTGATATTGACAGAATGTACAAATGCACCAAAATGTTTTTCTGGCATCATCACTGAATGTCCACTTAAAAAAATCAAAATGGTAATTTATCAGTAAATAAAATGTTGGTAATGCTTCATATCTGTTTCGAACTCAAACAGACTTGACTGTGAAAGAAACGGATCAGACCACTTTAAGTGGAGGCTATGTTTTCTTGACAAAATTATCTGTATTGACAGAGTTATGGGCAGTAATGGCTTTGGAAATTCACCATATGAGATATCAACTTCTATTGATAGTTTTTTAATACACAGTTGTATTGGTGACATTTTTTAATTAATACATAGAACTTCATAAAAAAAAGTCACTTTAAGTGAGATCAAGTTAAACAGGTAAAAAAAATCAATAAAGATTCCAAAAACATCAGCCCTTTAAAGTGATTCGACAAAATGAATTTTACTACGTTTGCATGCAACCCGACAAAGTAACTAATGTTCAAAAGGCAATTTTCTTAAAACTTTGAGAACAAGAGTCTTCAGTTTACTCCACTTCAACATTAAAGTCACATACAAAGTACAGAATTTCAAGGTTTCTGACCATAGACTGTTTACAGACTACATCCAACACCCTTTGTTTCTTGCTCCATCTTTCAGAAAATGTGTCCTAAATCAGTCTTGTTTATTCTCTAATGATGTCATCAATGGATATAACACCTCCCAAAAATGGGAGACACTCCTTCTGCCTGGTGTTTTCCTGTTCTAGTAGTCGTATCTGTGCATTTTTGTGCAGCCACAGTAAACATTAGAGCACAGTGCTGGAAACTAGTGTCACATTCATTTAATGGGAGGGGCAATGTCTGATACATCTTAAGTGTTTATATAAAACAGCCTGATGTAAGTGGGCATGAAACATATTGGGGGGGGGGGGGGGGGGCTAGAATAATTATGCTCTGGAGACAGCTGGGGCCAGTGATAACTTGATGGAAATATCTGGAAAGTATTTGTTTTACAATTTGTCCAGTAAGCTGTGAAAAATGTCTGATTTTTCCTTACATTCAAGCATACAGATATTTATCAGCCCCTTTATGTGCACGCATATGTTAAAGTTCCCACTTGTGTGTTTTCATGTGAGTCAGACTGTTGTTGTGCTGAGTGCTAAGCGACGTAGGCTGTAATTTCAGGGCCTGCCCTTTTGTTCCAACCTGGGTATTAAGCCTTACAGGATAATATGCACTTGGCGAGTAGAACCCTGTATAACACAGTGCTACACCCTGTCACAACATGCCTGTAGAGAGGGAGACAGAGCAGGAGGGGGAGCGCGGGGGTCAGAGTCGGAGAGAGTAATTCAAAGATGGATAAGAATGGAAGAAAATGAAGTATGTGGTGACATTAAGAAAGAAGCATGATAACTGGCTACAATAAAACCAGGTTTTGACAATTCCTCCATGTTTCAGGCAATTCTTGTAACTCTCACAGTTAATGTAAAATTCATTTGTTGTTTATGTCATATAGTAATGTGTGCTTCAAATGCAGGCAGCATTATATTATGCTTAGTATTAAAACACAAAAAGAGAAAGCTTAAGGAAAAGAACAACCGAAACATATCGGAGGTGGACTTCACTTCATCCTTCATAAAGAACAAACTTTTGGAGGAATTAAAGCAGCAAAATGTTAAAAGTCCTTAGCTATCTAAAGCCAGAGATATATTTGTTTGCTTTTGCATCCATTGGTGTCTTGAGTGTTTTTCTTCATATACTTGCCTATATTTGGCAAATGGTAAATGGACTTTAGCTTTTATAGTATTTTTCTAGTTTTTGACAACTCAAAGCAGTTTTACACCGCAGGTCATATCAACCCATTCATAGCCCTCTGTGCTCACATTTACTCACCAGTTATTAGACTTTCTATGGTCGTTGTCCATCAGTACCACCTTTCACCTTCCATTTACACACCACTGACACGCAGTGGGAGCAACTTGGGGTTGAATGTCTTGCCTAAAGACGCATCTCCATGTGACAGCTGGAGCTGGGATCGAGCCCGCCACCCTTGGACTACCTACTCGGAACTCGGAAATTCCTACTTCTGACTACAACTGGAACGCACCAAAATACGTGACCTTAAGCCAAAGCGTGTGTTTGTTGTGATGCTAATGAATGCAGCTTGGACCTTCCTCAGAACTCTGCATTGCTTTACAACTTCTTTTTTCAACCACTTACAGGATACAAAGCGACGAGGTAATGTATCTCTGCCTAGTTACGTAGTGGTAGTTTTTGATGTGTGACAACAAGTAAGTTTTGAAAAACTTAGTATCGTAGTTTTGTAGCCGGCTATATATCGCTACTTACAGCCCGGTGCTCTATGATGTGTCCGAATAATATAAATTTGCTCTAGTTTTAATTGTCTTGTTCCTGAAGTTGAGTATCCAGTCCAGCCCTGTCCTGTCCGACCCGACCAAAAAGCTAAGGAATAGCATTTATAGATAACCTAGTTTCATGCTATAAAACTCATCTTAAAGTGTGTATTTCAATCAGGCATATATCTAAAAGTGAGACTTTTTTGTAATTACTTAGAAACTCGTCACAGTCCCTTTAAATGTGGCGATTCTGAAACACAATTGTGTTTGTAAGTGATGATTAGTGGCCAAACCTTATTAACAGCGTTGTGCGTACTCTTTTCATTTCTGAAATACCTTTCCTCTATGCACTGTAACTGTCACTGTGTTAGAACATAAAGAGTAATCATGTAAACTGGTGACTTTCTTCCTGCTGTGTTGATAAATGTTATGTTCAAAGCTCTGGAAAAACAGATGGCGTACTCTTGGATGCTTCACTGTTTAGTGCAGATTATTAGCATATCATATAACACTAATCAGAGGTTGACATGTGAAATAAAACAGTCATAGAAGCTAATAGACCTACAACAGTGTCAAACTGAACTCACCAATTTAAATGATCACTTGCTGAAGCAATACATCAAAGTTATCACCAAAAAAACCTTATTAGATTTCCAAAACAGAATCTGTCATCAGCCAGATTTACAGTCATGTTTGTGTCCGTGCAATCTCACAAACACTATTTGTAAGTGGAGGATTATTTTCATCTTCATCTTTTAATCTTTCTGTTGTTCCTACTGATGTGCTGACTCCATTATGTCCATTCTGTCTATACTTATGCATTTGTACTGAAGCTCACATCTGCATTGAGTTTATTCTGGACAATGTGAACAGCTATGATGCTGCATTGACGCAGGGGATCTCATCATGCATCCACGTCGACAACATGTTTACTGCTCACCCCCATCTGTCTCCATCACCATCCAGCAGCCTCGTTGACCAGTGTGTCAGGTGTCAAAGCTCCTGTCTCTTTAGCCTTCCTCAAAACTCCCTTCACAAGCTTCAGTTGGCTCAAAACTCATCTGCTTGCATTGCTGCCAGAAACCCCTCCTCCCATCACATCACTCCCATCCTACAGCAACTTCACTGGCTTCCTGTAAAGCAAAGCACTGGATTCAGACTCCCTCTTTACACCATAAGGCCTTCCTCAACCTTGCCCCTCCATATCTGTCTGACCTACTACAAATCACAGTTCCAACTTGCTCCCTCAGATCCTCCTCCTCTTTTTAGGTCCCTGTGCCCTGGTCCTGCCTCAACACCATGGGGAGCAGAGCAGTCAGGCGCTCTGGAACTTCCCTGCCACCAGAAATCAGGAACTCAATCTTCCTTCCTTCAAATCCAGACTTAAAACCCACTTGGTCAAGATCACCTACTCACTGTAATCATCTCCTTATCTACTTTCTTCCTCCTTTAACTTCCTTTAACATGTCTTTTATTGTTAGTGGAGTTTATACATTTCTGTTTTATTAACTATTGAATCTTATATGGTGTCCTTGAGTGTCAAGAAGGCACTTATGAATAAAATGTACTATTATTAGTATCATTATTATTGTTAATGGCCTCTAACTTGCATGTAGACTATGCATGTGCGTGTTCAAGTGTTACCATGATGTCTAAAGTTAGCGGATAAAATGTCACTTTGAAGAGGTTATTTTCTATCACAAAGTCATTGAGATAGGTTGAATGGGTTTAAAATAAGAATGAATAAGGATATCTTGGTAAAATGATGGCAGAAATCAACCACCATCCCAGTCTCCCATCCATTGAAAATATAGCTAGCGCAGTGTACGACTTGCAGCTAACTGTTTGAAGTTCTAACCAATGAGAAAAAGCTTTTCTAATATTTATCATTGTCTGACTTCTTGCTTGAGGACTTACTCTTTTTTTAGCCACTTTCAGCAAGACTTTTATCACAGCCACAATAGCTTGCGTCACAGTGTGTGCTCCTATACACACACAAAGGTAAACCTGACACACAGTCCTACAACCCTGAAATTATCCACTTAACTCGGGTGAGCTGCATGTGTTTTTCACCCTGACTTAACCAGGTATTTTCTTTGCACTCCCCTTGTATTCTATCCACAGACTTCTGGCTGAGATGAAGTGTGAATGCAGCAGCAAAGTATCAGGGTAATTCATTGTGCAGTGTGGGAGGGCTGATGACATCATCCTGTGCAACAGGTGTGAAACAGGAAAAGGCAGACCAGACAGGATTGATAAAAACGACCTCTGCAGGAGACCTTTATTGATTGTAAGGACTGTAACACAGGCTCAGATGTGTGTCTGGATATTTCAAAGTGTTGTGTCTCACGCGCTGCTATCGGATATGGAGCTTAAACTCTGCAGCTTTCTCTCTCTGGTGTAATCATCATGCACAATGCTCATTTCTCTCCAGCTGATACTGTTGATACATTTTTTAACTTGTAACACTAACATTAGAAAAGTGTTTGACAGCTATCATATTATGGATACTGTCTTCTGCTGTGTGCTGCCTATCGGTGACCCTCCTGCTCCGTCCACCACTTCACCTCTGTCCAGCAGAGTAAGTGTGATTTACCCTGATTTACCCTGTTGTATCCTGATAAATTAAGGTTCCATGTGTGAAAAGGGCTTAAGAGACACTCGTAATGTGCTCTCCTAGTAATTGGAAGGTTGCAGGTTTGAGCCCAGCTCTGGCTGACACATGTTGATGTGTCTTCAGACACTGCTGCATCAGTGGCATGTAAATGGGCATGAAACAGTGTGAAAGTGTTTTCTTATACTGATGAATGACTTTCATAGAAACGTTGAGCTGTCAGTGAGACAATGAGTAGGGCTGTAGTGATACACTTATTTTCTGATACGATACGATACACGATATTCAGCTCACAATACGATAATATCACGATATATCACGATATCACAATATTGCGATATATTGCGATATTCTACATTAAACTAGGAAAAACCTAGAGACAGTGAATATGTAACTTTTCCATTTTATTGTTACTGAAATATGTCAAATGCAGTGTTACATACATACACTTAACACGGAGTGCATCCAGTCAATTAAACTAACGTTGCAAAGAAATTGTTCTTGTTTTCCCTTTAACAAAGTGTTGAAATCATCCTAACTTGTAGTCCAGCTCAAACTGTAATCAAACCCATGAGAAACAAAGAGCTTTGAGTTACTGACATAACAACAGTAAGTTAAAAAGTCACACATTTCTCTTGTCACTGTCTAAACTGAATAGTGCATGAAAAAAAAAAGTGCGTACATCTTTATAAGTTGTATTTTATTCCCAACTCTCATAAAATATGAGTTTTTATTTTTACAAAAAATATCGATACTAAGATTTGAGATATCGATATTATATCGGGAGTCAAAATATAGATATATATTGCGATATCGATATTTTTCTACACCTCTAACAATGAGTGTAAATTGGTAGATATAACCTGTAGTGCAAAATAACTGAGTTGTCTGGAGGATGAGAAAAGCACTATACAAGCTCAAGTCCATTACCTTTTAATTAACAGAAAAGTTGCTGACACTTTTTCCAATCACTCAATAACAGCAGCACCTTTCAATACTCTTGTGTAAAGTGAATTATTGATTAGTGAATAATTATTCTCTTTTCTCCTCTAACTTCTTTGTGTTCAGCCTCCTTTCTTTCTACCTGCAATCTTTTCCTTCATCCATCCTCGCTCTCCTGCTGCCAGTGAATCTGTGGCACACCTAAAACATCACCGAGGGTACAGGCAGCCCTAGAGGGAGGCAGGGGAGGAAGAGGATGGAGGCTGACCCATCGAAGGGGAGGAGGGGACAGCAGATGGAGATTGATGGAAGGAGCAACGGGGAGATAAAGAGAAACATGCCGTTGGGAGCGACGGAGGAGAGGAGAGTGAGAGCGAGAGGGATGAGGGGCCTGCAGGCCTGAGGAGCCACACATGGGTAAAAACAATCCCTCTACGCCCCTCTCTATCTCTCTTTTCCTCCCCTCGCATGTGTCTTCTTGTGGGAGAGAAGATCAATTCTCGTCTAGTCTGCCTACGCCTCCAGGAGTTTGTTGTTGTTGTTGTTGAATGTGTGGATGTATGCTACCATGTCTGCTCTTTTTTTCTTTTTGCTGTGAGAGCAGGATGATTTTTGAGGTCTATCCCGCACCCAGGGGCGCACAGAAATCCTCTCACATCCTGCTTATTTCCCAACACTTTCCCACTCCTGCTGTTTGAGCCAAATATGACCCACTCTGGAAATTGACAGCAGTTAAAACAACCCAAACATCTTTATATTTGCTTAAAAAGTATTAACTTATCCCAACATATCTGAGCAGGGGAATACGTGACGCAAGTTGGTTAGTTCCAGTTAAACTTTACATTTCTGAAAAGTGAATGCACTTAAAACATTTTTAGGTAGCGCACTTTTAATCTGTGGCTTAATTTATTTATGGCAGTTCTTGTAGGCCTTTGTACTTGGCACAATACTCCCATGTTTGCTGCTATTTCTGCGTAACAGACTCTTTCTACTGCATCTATTGTACTTAGTGGCCGTATGGAGCTCATACAACCCCACTTCAAATAAACTGAACTGTCCCTTTATTATCAAACTCAGTATGACTGTGAACCACATGGTTTTATCCTAATAAGCAAAGTCTTATTGTCTAACAGCCATACCCCGTAAACTCAGGTCAAATCTAACCTAGACTTAAATATGGAGGCATAAACTGTGAACAGTGAGAGTTAACATGCTTTCTTATCTGCGTGATATCTTTTCTCCATCTGTGGCCTCCCTCCTCTCTGCCCTCCACCTCTTTCTGCTTTTTCTTTCCCCCTTCTAGCCTTCTCTTCTCTTCCTTCTCTTTCAGGGGGGGTCTGTAAGTAATGGAATCAGTTCAGCTGATCAGCCCGAGGCACCAAGTTAAGCCGAGTGCAGAGTGAAGCTGTGTCTGTATGTGTGCGCATGCATGCCAAAATTCCACAGACACAAACATGCAAATAACAAGACTGGGAGACAGAAAAGGGAGGGGGGTAAAAAAAAAGAAAGCACAATGAAAAATAGGATTAGGAAGCCCTGGAGCATCACTTGTCTTCCCCAAAGTTCCCCCAGAGATAGGACTCCCCTCTTCTTTGAGATTGGAGGAGAAGGTGGAAGAAGAAGAGGAAAGGTGCAGCTAAATATATCTTAGAGTAGGTATGATATTGCTGCCATTTTCACCAAATTAGCATCAAAAATAGAAGCGGGAGAGGAGGGCAACATTAGAGATCATAAAGAGCGAAACAATGAGGGCAGAAAATGATAATGTAGGAACCTCTGCAGCCACCAGGGAGGTTCAGATCAGATAAAGAAAGTATCTAAGAAAAGCTATACATATTTTGAGATGCTTACAAGGCCATAAAGAGGAAGAAAAAGAGACAGAAATAGATAAAACAAACAAGAAAGAAAGAAAAATTGAGAGCAGGGGAGGAAATGGCGTAGGCAGGAGGGGGGATTGTTCTCGGCGCTGCCATGCAAATGAAGGCGGCGCTGCAGCAATGCTAACTAACAGCAATTCACACTGTTGGACTCATCACTTATTAATGCTCTACGGCTCCCTCCCTCCCTCCTTTTCCTCCCTCCCATCCCTTTCTCTCTCCCTCTCTTTACCCATTCCCCTGCTCTCACCAGGATCTCTCTCTTTTTCTTTTTTTTGTTCGCTCTCTCGCTCGCTGTTGCTAGGGCCTGTGCGCTCACGTGACAGCAGCTGGGTAGGGGGCGCTGCAGTGGCACACAGCGACATGTGCGAGTGTGTGTTTTTTTTTAGTTTTTTGGCGTGCGTGTATGTGTGTGCGTCAGAGTACCCTTCATTAGAGGTAACAACGGAATCAGCCATTTAAATGATGGCGACGGAGATCAGAGGAAAGAGAGGATCCGCTGAATGGATCGGTAATTGATTCGCAGGCCTGGGCTGCCGGGGCCACGAAGCAAACTCCACATGTCTCTCCGTGCATCATGTCGTTTCATTTTGCACTCCTCGCCCCTCAACACAAAACAGACGCTGAACACGGTAATGAGCATTATTGTCAAGGTCTGCCTTTCAGATTTTTAAGGCTAAATGGGCCACAGGCTCGCCACAATGCAGCTCAAGAGCGCACAGATACACAAACACTCACCCTCACAATCTGTCTCACAATTTACACATCCTTCCTCCCACTGTCTCACAATACGCGTTTGTAGAGTGCACTCAACAAATTGTGAGTATGAGTGTTTATTTTTTTCAGAGTTTCCTCACTACAGGATGCCACAGCAAAGAGCAGACAGTGGAGAACACCTACACATTCTTCATTTATTCCTCCCCTTTTGATTGAACTTTTGTGTCTCTCCTTCTGTGTCTCTAACTGCTTATTGTCACTAAGCTTCATTTACTACATCCTGCCCTTTTCTTTCATTTTTGAACACACATATTGTCAAAAAACTGACATCAACAAATAAACACAGGCCAGGCATTAATGGTGTAAATGTGTGTATTTCTAATAGGGATGTACATCCTCATGCAGATAAACAGCTTCACTTAGGTAACAACTTGGGTTCATTTTTTCCAACACAGGCCCAAAATCCTGGCGAAATGCTCCATCAGAACTTGGACTTTGCCACTAAAAACCATAAGAGGTGCTTAATGACAGCTATGGGTGCTGTAATACTTATTTTCTTACATTAGTCCCTTTGTCTCTGCCCACCTCAGTGGGTGGCTGTTCAACATGAGTCCAGCTCAATCCAAGATCTCAAACCACTGAACAGGGTTTTTTCTGACCACTGGTACTGTGAGCCTCCAACAGATACACTGCACTGCAGGTTGGCCAAGTCCAGCGATCACAGTGAATTCATGTTGGGTTTGAATGTATGTATCTGTAAATTTGTGTGTTTTGTGTATCTATACATGCATATATGTATTTATGCATATATGTGTATCTATAAAATGAAGAGAATGGCTCCAACTTACTCTGTAGTAAAGTGTTTTGAGATCATGCTTGTTATTAATTGGTTATATACAAAGCCCATGGTTCAGTTCTGTTATTATGACAGCCTCAGTCTGTTGTGGTGCTTTGAAAAATAAATTCTATGCTTTTCTGGTATATTTTTACTCAAACGTCAAGGGAGTATTGAGGAGAAAAGCAACTTTTTCTGCTCCTATCTTTTTTAAAATTCATTTTCCTACAACACACTTGATGCAGGTTAGGGTGTAAGTTAAATTCATAGTGCATTTCGAAAGAAGAGCCAGTTCAGGTGCTTTTTAATACTTGCAAGCAGCTGTTTTATCTATTTTATAATGTTGTGAAACAAATTAATGAACAAATTTTATCTCCAAACATCCAACCCAGAGTTGGCGTTCCTGTCTTAAGGAGGCAGAGAAGGACTGCACCTGAAACTAGTCAAAACCTGGTCTTTAGTCTAAAGCTGGAATGTTCTTGCTATGAGGTGCCACCGCGCATTTACACCACAAAGTCAGGGTTCTTAACTGTTTGAAGACTGTATCAGCTTATACTTGAATGAAAACACTATTCCAAAACAGTCTGAATCACATTCAGTACAGAAATATGAATATAATAAACATACCTGAAAGGAGAACAGGAGGCTAGGTTGATGGTGTGAAATATTCAATAATTATTCTGGCCTGAATTAACTGCAAATGCTGCTTGAAAACAGGAAGATTTCACATTTAAAATGCTACAAACATATCTTAGTTTTGAGTTTTGAGGCTACACTTGGTACCAAAATGCTCTGAGCTTGTCAACGGTGGACTGAGCCAATACCTAGATAATGGGCAATCAAATTACAGCTAAAGAAGGAGGCTCTGATTAAATTTATAGAAAATTTACAGCAGTTATGCAACTCCGTGAATGAACAGAGCTGACGGTATTAATTCTCCAACTATGAATAACTGCCAATATTGATAAAATAGGAGGTTACATACACCCTCAGAAGTGCTTCAGCAGTTCAGCACCATGGACAGCTCTGCTGCAGGAGAAACTCTTGTTCTTCGACCTGCCCTTTAAGTCTCTTAATGGTTGGCACCATTAACCTAGTTGTGTGTCTATGTGAGTGTGTATGAGTGTGTATGAGGGTTATGTTAGCGACAGTGGATAATGTAGCAGGGTGATAAAATAGTAATGTGGCATATGGCCCAGTGTTCCAGCCCGGCCCACCAGCACTCAGTCAACTCCCTATAAGAGACATCCAGTAACAGAGCGTCTACTGCTGGTAAACAAGATGGAGTTATATGTGAGGAAGATAGGGTTAGGGCACCATAAACAGTAACAAAGAGGCTCATCAGACAGTCAAATGGTTTAGCAAACATGCTACAAATAAATCTCATGATCAAAATACTTTAAAAACAGTTGTGTAAGATGTTAGGATTACTCATGAAGTGTTCAATCTAGTGAAAACATGGGACTGTGTTTCGTTGGGTAAAAGCAAAATCTCTTCTGTTAAAGGGACATACATTTGTTGAAATAATAATGGAGGAAAAAAAGGTACACAGTAATGACAAGTGATGACTTAAGTTTAAAAGGATGCATGACAGTAAGTCATAGGGTGAATTCTGACAGTGACATCCAGCCAGATGTCCAAGTTGTTTTAACAATGATGATACGGATGGTAAAAATGTTCATGCTGTACAAAGTTAAAGGCCACTTTTACATCTAACACAATAGGCTCAGATTAAACACACTCTGATGTGGTATGTAAAAGGACTTGAGCTCATAACATATTGTCTTTCTGAAAACTTAAACGACTTTTACACCTGTTCACACCCATTCACCCTCTTTCATCCAATGATTGTTGAAGTTTCTATGCAAGTATCCATCAGCATTTGCTGACACATCCAAGCCCTTTTCTACCAATTTTCATGCTACTGACGCATCAGTGGGAGCAAAGGTTAAGAGCCTTGCCCAAGGACATACAAAACAACTTGTCTCTTCCCCTTAAAAACAGGGGCACTGGGTTTGCTTTCATGTCTGCACAAACCTCCACCAAGGCCTTTCTGAGTCGAGTAAGTCTGGAAAAAAATTTTCAGCTGCCCCATGGCACAATGTTGGCTAATCCTGTGAATGATTCCTGAACCTACATCTATATTTGCAAGATCATCGAAATCAAATCACCTCTTTCTTCTTTTGACCTATGACAACATTCCCTAAAGATTTCAATAAACTTTGAGAACTTTATTAGTTATCCTGGCCAGGGACAAACAGAAAAATAGTAAGAGAAAAATCAAACACCACCAAAATGTAATGTAAATGTAATTTCCTAAAAAAAAAAAAAAAAAAAAAAAAACTTCCTGCATGAAAGTTCCTGGTTTCATAACCAGAGTTGGATCAACACTGGATTTTTGTTTTGGCAATTTAAACAGAAACAAAAACAGGCTATTCTTTTTATTCTGCAGTTTTGTTTTAATCATGGCATGTTTTGTCAAGTTTTCTACAAGAACATGCATTTTTTGATCTTTCAAACTGGCTTGTGGCTATACAGTAGCACAGTGGTGTAGCAGGTAGAACGTCACCAGCTTTATCTCCTTGCCAGTCAGGACCTGTCTGTGTTGAGTCTGTATGTTCTTCCTGTGCATGCATGGGTTCTCTCCTGGCACTCCAGCATCCTCCCACACAACACAAAAGCTGCTTGGTGACTCTAAATTGCCCTTAGGTATGAGTGTGAGTGTGAATGGTTGTTTGTCTCTCTATGTAGCCCTGCGATTAACTGGCAACCAGTTCAGATTGTACCCCGCCTCTCGCCCAATGACAGCTTAGATAAAGGGATAAAGGGGTATAGAAAATGAATGAATGAATGAATGAATGAATGAGTGCAAGAGTGAATGTTTGTCTGTCTCTCTATGCCACCCTACGATTGGTTGGCGGCTGTTTTAAGGTGTGCCCTGCCTCTCACAGCTGTCATAGGCTCCAGCGACCACCGAAAGGGACAAGCAGTATGGATATGAATGAATGAATGGTGGCTGCATTGAGGGGGAATGAGGGCCACACGTGGACCCCAGGCCACTAGTTGCCCCTCCCTGAAGTAAAGCAGCTGCACACCTAAAGCAGAGAACAGAACAGGCTATGGTGTTTCTGAGAGTGAAAGGCATCAGCCCTGATTCCTTCTCCTCCGCCCCCTCTCTTCCCTCTGACTAATTTATTTGATAATTACCAAGGGCCCATTACGGCTGATTTTAAGGAGGCACTGGGAAGGCCTACTAAAAGCTATTTCATTTGTGCTGCTCATATTGTACGTAAGCACCCCCTCCTCTCCCTGCATCACACTTACACACGAACAAAGATTCCCCACATAAACCATGACTTGTACAACTGTGAGTCCATTCAGGCCCAACATGTAATTAACACGCTCACCCTGCCTTCAGTCAGATCCACGGGCATGACTGTGTACATGTATGTTTGTGTGTTTGTGCTGTAAGGGCACACATGCATGTCTGGAAGGTGTGCAGAGGTGAAGGATAATAACCATTGGATTCTAATAAAAAGCTCTCATCCTCCTAAATCCCCCGCCCTGCCCTCTTCCACTCCCCTCCTCTACCTGCCATATTAACACCCCCATTACAAGGGCAGATGAATGAAAATGAACAGAGCTGTGGTGTGATTCCCCGAGTGTCAAATCAATACCTCTCCCCCCCTCCTCCTTCCCGCCCTCACGCTCTCTCCCCATCATCCTTTTTGTGTGCTGCTATAATTTTTCTATTCTCCTCGTCTCTGTTGGGTCTGAAGAATTGACATGTGTTTGACAAAGGGAAATCTACACCTAGTGACAATAGGCCCTCTCCCTATCACAGCCCCCCTCCCTTCTCCTCTCTTTGCTTTGAAATGAATGACGCTTGCTCCTATCTCCTCTCTATTCACATTCAAAGTAGTCTATAACAGTTAAGTGCTACTGAGAACCAGCCAGACGTAGAAAGAGCCACAAGGACGGCTTATTACTGCCGCTTTCTTTGACTCCGCACAGACACAACAGCTTATAGAAGGACCAGGAAAAGGGGATGTCAATATAAGAGAAAAGGTTAATAAAGGAAGATCTGCGTGGATATCAGAGGCTCTTGTTCAGGTCACATACAGTGGAGGAGCTGAAATTTAAACACCGGGCATGAGGGCTGTACTATAGACAGTACCCTGATTACAAATCACGTCTTTGGCCTTCCCACAGGCTAAAAAGAAACATGACTGACTGATTATCAGCACTTGAACACATAGAAACTTAAACATAGAAACAAACTATCATTTTTATGTGCCGCGATCTGTTAGGATCTTTGGGCATCATCTATGGATGCAAACAATTAATCGATTATCGATTAATCGTTGATAAGAAATTACTCGATTAAAGTAAATTAATTGCAATTAATCGAAGAAGACAACAACAACAACAAGACAAACGAGAAGTGGTAGGCTGACAGGATGAAGAGTACAAGATGGAGTTCGGTATGGAACCACTTTAAGTTGTTTAATGACGACAAAGACGCCAAATGCACCATCTGTGGAAGTATTTTAAAGTACATCTCCTCCACAACTTTGCTAAATTATCACCTCAATACGTCACATTCTGTTAGGAATAAATCTTATATTAAGGAATATGATTTGCATTTTCTCTTTCATAAGAAAGATAGCACTTTCATAGAAAGGAACCTTTTGATTCAGAGGGGAATTCAGCTTCAGCTTCAAGATAAAACAACTATCGATTAATGAATTACTCGATAATTTGCATCCCTAGCATCATCCCTTTTACTGATGGGAGGAGGCTTATTTGGGGAAATCGTCCTGTCGTTGTAACACCTTATTATCAAGGAGACTTGGAGTTAGCCAGAGCAATACATATCCCCAAACTGAAATCATATTATCATTAGATGGTATGCACATGACATCACATTTGTGTGAATGGATTTTCAGGCACTGAGTAACAAAAGCACAGACTGACAACAGCTATTAGAGGGAAGTAAACAGTCAAATACTTCAATTCAGCAGAAAAGCATCAAGTTTTGTAATTAAGTTTAAACTAGAAATGCTCCTAAAACCTCTGTCAAGACATTTTCAGTAGTGTCAGGTGAGTAATTGTCAAAAATGTGGAAAAGTGCCCTCTGTCACACTGTTTTCACTTCCTTAAAAAGTTCCTGGATTCACATCTCCACCAAAATCTAATCATTACTCTGCTGTGCCATGACCAATATTCCTTGAAAATGTCATAACCATCCTCTGAAACTTCTTGAGTTATTAGCAAACTGCCATATCTTGTAATGTTAACAAATCTTATCAACCAAAATCTAACCATTGTCCCTTGTGATGTGACCAACATCTCCTGAAAAAGTCAGAAAAATCAGTTGGTAACTTATTAAATTAGTCATGAAAATGTGGAAAACTGTCCAATTTTGCTAATGTCTTTTAAATAAACCCTGGTTTTCATGGTAGATTTTGTTCTGTTTTCTTTGTAAAAGTGCTTCTTAAGTTTTCAACATTAATTGTTGGTCCACATTGAGAGAGTGGTATGCCAGCAGTTTCCAACCCCTGCTCCTGATTGTTGCATCATAAGGAGAGATATGGAGAGAATTGGGCACAAATACATGAATCCTGTTTGAACTCAGAATCAAAAAGACTGCGTATTACATGTACATGTATTAGACCATGAATGTCATACCCAAAACTAGCCTGTTCACCTGTGGGATGTTCCAAATAAGTGTTTGATGAGCATTCCTCAACTTTTTCAGTCTTTTTTGCCACTTGTGCCAGCTTTTTTGAAACATGTTGCAGGCATCAAATTCCAAATGAGCTAATATTTGCAAAAATATAACAAAGTTTACCAGTTTGAACGCTAAGTATTTTGTCTTTGTAGTGTATTCAATTGAATATGACTTGAAAAGGATTTGCAAATTATTGTATTCTGATTTTGTTTACGATTTACACAACGTGCCAACTTTCCTGGTTTGGGTTTTGTATAATAATAAAAAATCTAAACTGAGTGTTTTCAAGCATTCAAACCAGTAATACTGTACATGCATTCAAAAAACACCCCACCAGCCCTGCTGCAAAATGAACACTGCATTTTCATTAGATTATTTTACTGTTTAACTTCTTGAGGCCACACAGGTTGGCCACATGCCCCAGCATACCGATCTTCTCTGTGATAGCCTTTTTCAGCACATCTAGCAGGAGCCCGCCGAAGAGGATGTGACACGGGTTGAGCACTCTATAAATCACTTATTTCTTGCACCATGGCCAATATTCTCCCAGACTATGTCGTCATAACCCATTTAGTTTATTAACAAAAATGTCAAAGACTGGCCTATCTCACAATGTAAACAAATCCTTGAAAAAATCCTGGATCTACATCTAAATTCAAGTCATCACCAAAATCTAATCACTTCTTCATTTGGCCAACATTCCCTGAAGATTTCTTCAAATCCTGTTTATAACCTTTACAGTTATTCTATTAACAATCAAACTACTGTGACAACTGACAAATGCCAGCAAAAACATAACCACCTTGGCTTCGGTATTGATTGAGACTAACGTTTTAGACAGAATGATGTTGTCCTACAGGAAACAAATCTGCTCTATTCTTATCTCTCCACAAGTGTTTCAGTTTCTCAGCTCCAACCCTTAACCTTCCCGTCCTTCTCTCCTCCTCGCGTCTCCGTCTGTTTACCATTCTTTCACTGTGATGCAGTGATCTGAGGATAGGTATGTAGAGGACTAATGCGCTCATTAAAAAGGCATGCTTCACCGTCGAATGCCAGCTGCCGCCCCCCTCCTCCCAAACAACACCACCTCCACCTCCTCGATGGCGTCTCCTAGAGTTTTTTTCTTTGTCTTCTCGATATCAATCGGTTTCCTTGGTTTCTCTATTCTTTACCTCTGTCTCTTCTCCTGCTTCTGCTGTCTCTCCGTTTCTTTTTCTGTATCTGTTGTAAGAAGGTGACACCCCTTACACCCACACAGCCCTCACCCTCTCTGAACAGCTCATGCTTGAGACGAGAGAGAGAAAAGAGGAAAAATAAATAAAGGAAACTGGAGGAATGCACTCATCCTAACCAAATAGGCAAAGAGGAGGAAATCTCATAATCTGTTTCTGTCATCATCTGACTCCCTGTGTCTCCTTCATCTCTGTCTGTCCCTCTGTAATGGGTGAAGGCCTGGACTTCACTAATTAGGATGGGTATAAATATTCAAGCGGCAGGGTGGAGGCAGGGGTGGATGTCTGGTCGGATGAATGAAGGGAAGATGGCAAGAAGGTAAGACAGAGGAAGAGCAGACAGAGTTACCATGATCCCAAACCTTCAAGACCCAAAATAATCTGCGTACATCTGAATGAAATTGTATGAACTCCTCAGTTTTAGTCTCAGAATAAGATTTTCTGGATGCTTACAGGGCCAACTACAACAAGACTACAAAAAGAAATTAAAGGTAGAGTTTAGGCTTTTTTAAGTGGGGTTGCTCAATGTTTGTGGCACTAGTAAACATCAGGTAGCTGGCTAGCAAGGCAAGGCAACATCTAGCAGTGGATGGTGACGTGAAAGCCTCATCAGTAACCCTTTTTTAGGTTAAAACTACGTCAAAATGACATTGGCTTGACTAGAAGCCACGGCAAGATATTTAGCATTTAAATTTTCCTTAAAAAAGCCCCTGTGTTTATAACTTTTTTGTTTTCTCATGTAGAGGTAATGTAGCCCTCTGCATCAGCTGGTCACAGTCAGAGAAAACAACTAGGGATGGGAACTGAAAACCAATTCCAGTTGAGAATTGTTAACAACTCAATCATAGGATTGATATCACAAGTCTTTTTGCTAATCAATTTCCCAATCAATTCCTTCCACTGACAAAGTTCAGAAGTGTCAGAATTGTGGCTTACGTTTTAACGAAAGGCGCCTAATGCACAACTTTAAGTGAGTGGCAACACCAGCAACTTGCAGAAGCAGTTATCTATGCTGTGACATGTGTTTGACATTGTTGACACTGAAAATCTACAGACCAAAATTTTGTCCACACAGAAATTCTGCAGGATACAATATGGGAATCGTTGCAGAATTGAATCGATTAGCAGGATCTTTAATAGCCCTGGTATCAATAAAATTTGATCTTTTATCAACATATATCAACATAACATCTTTATGAACAGAGGAAAAATTGACAGAAGGAGTCACAGACAGAAAGACTAGTAGAAAAACTGCTGTGGACACTGAGCAGCATGACCAATTACAAGGTACCGAGTGGTGTAGATGTATAAATTGAGAGCCCATGCCCCCTAACCCACAGGCCTATCGCCATCATGAGTGGAACTTAGTAAGAAGATTTTGAATTATATCACCAAGTGTCACTAGCTAGTTATCTTCCATCAGGACAAAGCTGGCTGCATTCTTTATTGGCAATCATATTGGCAATCATATGTACTAGTGCCATAAACCTCGAGCAACCCCACTTTAAAACTCAACCAACACTTGTAATGCATTCAAGAACCTAAATCTAAAGCTTGTAACCTTCACTATAATAGTATCTCAATCACTGCAATCATCAGCATTAATACACATATGTTTTAATTAAGTATTTGTTTTTATATTGAATATCGAATGCCTTTGGTCACTTGTGTAGAACTGTCATCAAAAATATGAAATGCCAGAATTGTAGGAAAACACAATAGACAACAATAGAAAATGAGGAATAAACAAGAAAAGCACTCGGAGAGCGCAGACCTCTGCCAGCACCAAAGTCCTCACCCATATTGTGATTTTCATTATAAATATTAGTCCTACCTCTATTTCATCTAAATATTTAGATTTCTTGACCATGAAAACACACCATCAGCAACTGGATTCATAATGAGATCTAATGTAGTTCAGTAGTTATTCACGAAAACTGCATTTTTCATCATGGGGGTTTTCTTTCGGATGTAGCTCCAAAGTTTTTAAAGATACAACAGATCAGATTGAACATTCCAGATTCCACGGTATCTTTGCTATATTTTGGCGTTTGTTGCAGGTCTATACCTTTATTTGTTCCTTTGCTATGATGAAAATTCCAAGGATATCTACATTTTTCTTGTCCTGGAATTTTGCCAGGATCCAGATCAATCTTTGATATCTTGTACAACCTGGTGGAAACTTGTCTTGTAGTTTTTTTCCGAATGCACTGACTATTCTTGGTGGAGTAATATGCACAAATGCTGAAACTGGTCCTATCTCGCAATGTTAAAGTATCCTTCAAAAAATTCCTAGACGCTGACGGTGATCCAGATCACTCCCAAAATCGACTCAATTGTTCCTTGTCCAAATTTGGACATTTTCTGAAAATTTCATCGAAATCCATCCATAACTTTCTGAGTTATGTTGCTTATAGAGAAACAAACAAACAAACAAAACAAACGAACAGACGCTGGCAATAACATAACCTCCTTGGCGGAGGTAAAAAAAACATACAGTTAATGTTTGACACAAATGAACCAGGAGCAGCTTAATTACACAAACATCCTGCTGTCCTCCACTAATGCTTTTCTGCTGAAGAATGTGTAAAACTTCATAAACAAATTAAAATCCTTAAAATAACCTCATCCAGCCACATGGCTGAAAACAATATACAAGTACACAAAACACAACCCAGACTTGTCAACATGCAGCGCATTGTGTCGCATTTGAACTTTAATTATTCAACCTCATAGATAATAGATAGAGACATGCTCGCCAGTCATGAGAAGGCTAACAAGACATATCTAATGCATTACAAAAACACACAAACACACACAGTGGAGCCTGCTACAGCGTGACCTTATTTCTGCAGCAGGAAACACAAAAGCATCGCCTTGGTTGGATACAATAATTTCACGCACAGGTTGGTTTTTGTGTGATTGTCATCCATTATAAAGAAGACGACATGGCAAACAGGGAAAAGGTTGGCCATGGATCCTCTGAAAGCAGCTTGTTGACTTTGTGTTTGGCTGTTGAGCCTCATTCCTGTGAGAAAATAATGATGGTGTGTAAACGCCGGCTGCCGTGTTCGCGCACAGTGAGAGAGAGCGTGAGAGCGCCGGCACACGTGTGATAAACTCTCACACAAATCAATAAAGCCGTGCCCTTTGTAAAGCTATGTTGTCCTCAGTGGGAGTACTACAGTGCCACAGCTTGTAAGCAGCACCTCAGTGACAAACAGCGAATCTCATGGAGCAGGGGGTCACCAGGGAGCGGGGCCTGTGTGCGCCTGAGTGCACCTCGCCTGGCAGGGTGGACATGAGGAGCGAAACAGAGGAGGGGGCGAAGGCCAGAGATTCTTCTACGTGTTCCTCACCCGGCTCCCCGCCCCTGGTTCAACTCCGCCACCGCGATGATGCGCCCTTGCTGCTGTTGCTGGGCATCTCGGCGACAGAGACCCAAAAGAGGACCAAGAGGAGGAGAAGGAGGAGGAGTCCAAGCAGCCGAGGAACCAAATGAGGGATGATGGGAGGCAAAAGAGCCGCAGAGACAGATGTTGCAGATTGGAGTGGAGTCGTGGTGACATGCTAAAAGCGGGTTTTTTGCCCCCTCCTCCTGCTGCCTGACGTCGCAGGGAGGCCTGAGGGGCCAGGAGTTCCCAAGTAACGTGTGTTCATAGAGGAAGAGGAGAAGAAGGAGGAGGGCCACAGCAGAGCAGCAGCTCTCCCTCCCTGCCTGGCTGTCTCTCTGTCTCTTCTGCCTCACTGCCCTCCTACACTCTGTCCCACTTTAGCCCAATGTCACAGGCAGACCAAGGGGGAGGGGACAAAAAAGGAAAGAGAGAAAGAGGAGCAGGAAAGAGTGAGAGGGAGAAGACAGATTGAGGACTGAAAGACAAATCCCAGAGAGGATGACGATGATGAGGACACTTGGACGAGGTGCCATTTCATCTTTTCATGTAATCAGATTTCCTCTCTTCCTCTCAATCCCTTGTCGGGGAATTCTTTTGTCTCCCTGTCACACAAACACACGCACTCAGCATATGTAGCGTTACACAAGCAGTCAAGCACAAAGTCCCCGCTGTAAATCCATGTATGTGCAGGCGCACGCTCCCCTGCACGCACCTGCGTACACACATGCAGTGGCCAGTCAGGCGTGCTTTGTGGTCTTGTCAGCTGATCCAGTGTCCCATGGCACAGTGATGTGTGATTCTTGGAGATAAGCATGCTTAACAGGACAGCGGTACAGCAACAACCCAAACGGTTCAATAAACAACATGTTTCTTCCTCTGTGCTGGGCTTTGATATCCTGCAATTTATTAACTGCACTGCCTCACTTTGACCAATACTGATAGCCGAGGCCCAGTGAACAAACTCTATTTAGCACTTGCCTTTATTCTAAAGTGGGTTGTTTAAAACAGGTTGTAAAAGTGTTGGTAAAAGATCCTTCTGGTCAGCCTCTGTGGGTTTGTCTAGTACAATCAATCATCAATTGAAGGGTTGAAGGTTCAAGCCTAGCTCCTCTTATCATTTCAGGCTATGTTTACATGGAGACTCCTGACTTATAAAGACGCAAAGATTTTTCCTTTGCGTTTTCAAATTCTTCTGCATTCAGACGATGACGCTGGAGACGTATGGACCCGATGTAGTATGTATGCCGGCTCAGTAGATGGCGCTGTAGGTCTGAAGAGAGGCAGCGCTGCTACACTACATGTACGGAATTTTTTTTTTCACAAACAACAATGGCGAATAGACGCACAGAGACGCAGGAGTTTCTTTTCTGGACAACAAATCAGTTCGGACAACAAATCTGTCTGGATAGTTTTGACTGGATAACAAACTGAGCACGGTAAGAGGCTCACACATTACTCGGCAGACAGCCGAAGCTGTTGTTGTTCCTGGTATGCACGCGCAGCCTTCATCTGAAAGAGTACTGCGCATGTGGTGACGTCAGCGTTTTACACTGAAACGCTTCAATGCGGGTTTACACAGAGCTGCATGGAGAGCGTTTTGGAAACTTTCCACCCTGGAGACCGTTTTCAAAAGTTTTCAACGTGTTTCAGTGTAAACGCAAGGCCAAAACGCAATGAAAACTTATCGGATTTGACCGTTTTCGGCGCTGTGTAAATGCAGTCTCATTGTGTCCTTGGGCAAGGCACTTAAAGGGATAGTTCTGATGTTTTAAACAAGGGGTTGCTCAAGGTCCATGGCACTGCTTAACATAATGGCCAATTAAGCAACTGGCCAGCTCTGCCCCTGAGTGGAAGTAGGAGATAGATGGCAGTAAATGTCACCAGAAGCCTCATAATTACCCTGCCTTTATATTAAAACTAAACAAAACACTACCTCATGGAAACTAGATGCAGCAGTAACACTGTAGTTCAACTACCTGATTAGACCATAACTTATCAAAAAAATACTTTTAAAGTCAAAGATATGATTGTGTTGTGCTTGTAGTAACTACTAGTGCATTTCTACAATGTGAAACGCTTTGGTCCATGACAGCTTGGTTCAGTTTTGCTCAAAAACCCTAACCTTGCTTGTGTTTCCACCACCAGCTTTTCACATACTTGGTAGGTTGAAATGTGTCTGACTTAACCCTTAAAGGTATCTCTGCTGGGGGGTGGCCAGAAAAGTAAGATCATGATTTTGTAGTTCATAAATAACATAAATACGGTTAAATTCTAAGAAAGATCCTTGCTGTAAAATGCAACCTATCTTTGCTACGTAACTAAACACCATAGATAGAAGAGTTGTGAGCCTTAGTTGGTTGGCTTTGTGTTTATAAATGATGGTTATTGGCAATTACAGGCTACCACGTACTGCTTTCACTTCAACTAAAGAAATAGATTAAGAACATCCTACAATTTATATTTTACTTAACAAGATTTATACAAGATAAAAGTAAAAGATTGTTTTTTAAGATAATAGGTGACAAATTGGTTCTTTAAATATCTTTTTTGTTCTTCTGTCAGGCAGTGGTGGTTATAAACGAAGTATTGCCCTGTGGCAACAGGACAGCATTACAAGCAAGACTAAGTGAAGAAAATCAAGTTTTAAGTTGGGATAAAGAATTGAAGAAATCTTAATTTTGTATAAGGTCGCAACTCTTTAATGTAAAAAAACACCTTTCCCAAATGTTGACAATGGAATAGAATAGAATAGAATATTCCTTATTGATCCCCCTTGGGGGAAATTTTTTTGTCACAGCAGCTCACAAGAAAAGTGCAATAATGCAATAACAATAAAAATAGAATAGAGATAATGGAATATAAAATTGGAAATGTAAAGAAATATAAAGATATATAGAAAAGTAGAAAAATATTACTATTTACATATTTATATAGGAGCAAGATACATACAAAGATTAATACTTGAGAATAACAGCACTTGACAGTGAGAAATTTACAGTGAGTACTGGAATGATGTGCAATAAAAAAGGCATGTATTTATTGAATGCAAGTATATCATCATCAAGTATATAGTATAATAGAAATGTGAATAACTCCATAACATCCAGAAACAGACTATTTGATGATCCCTGTAATCTACCCTCAAACTTTGAGATAACTCCAGGCCCTGTACGTGAAGTAATTGACCCCAAGCTGAGGCCAACTCAAGTCACATCACTTGACATAATTCACCAGATTTTACACAACTGTAGACAGACCTCAATGATTAAAATCAGTGAAGTTCTCCTTTATGGGAATACAAGAAGCTGAGTTACTGTCATTGCTGCTTGGTATAATTAAGCATGATGGGGATGTGTATAATAGATGAGCATTGTACCACAGAGTAAAGTGAAATCTGCTGTACCACCCACTCCTTGGGTCTCCTTTAGATATGCTTCTGTGCTATCAGACTTAAACCTGACTTTAGCTGAAGATGATACGCCTGTTGTTTGAAACAATAACATGAAAGTCAAACTAAATGTATCGTAGAGCTGTCAACCCCTTCAAACCAGCCATTAAACTTAGATAGACAGAAAAGATAAAATAGCCGCAAGGTCATGTTATTAAGTCTATAGACAGAGGCTAAATACAGTATCCTGTTACAGTACTATCACCAAACTACACTTACTAAAAGAAAAAAAGGAAAAACTCTGAGAACATGTCACCTGAGGTGCACTGTACACTGTGTAACCATACTGAACTGAGAGGTAGAGATTGAGCTGCAGTCTAAATAATTGACCAGGTACTGACTGATGCTAGAATTACAATCTTGGGTTGTGTGTCTCAGCTGAACAGTCAAGTGCAGTTTACACTCATCAGTTCCCCTCATCAGAGTTACCAGGTTAGATAAAATATTTGGTCTATAAAAAACAAACTAAAAAGCTTCAGCTCACTGAAAGGAGAGGAAAAAATGAATTCAATGTCAGGGCTATTGCTCTGCAGAGGAAAATTCATTATTCTAACTGTGAAAAAACAGCTTTAAATATGCTTCTGAGGCTCATTTCATGTGAGTACCCCCTACCCCAGCAGTCAAGGAACCCCTTTAGAGGGATAGTATAGATTTTTTGAAGTAGGGTTGCTCGAGGTTCATGGCACTGATGTAAATATGCTTGCCACTAAAAAAGCTGACGGGAGATAGCCGGCTAGTGGTGCCATACATAGCAGTAAATGATGACACTGAAAGCTTTGTAATAACCCTACTCTTGAACAAAACACTATAAAAACATTACTGGCTCAACTACACAATACATTAAGACTGTTAACAGTGGCTACATTTACTTTTGTACATGCAGTCAATATTCCGGTTTCTGAAACATTCAGAATAACCCGTTACATGCGTGAGCAAACAGGGTTGTTCCTGTATACATGGTTCCCCGATCAAAACAGCGGCACACGGACAAGATCTCGACACATGGAGAACATCATAATGCAATGCGTGTAATTTCTGCTTCTTCCTCCTGTATCCAACAGCAATGACAACAACAGCAGCTGCATGGCGGATAATGAACAGACTGGAGCAGGTAGCAGTCACCTTTGTTCGCGTTTTGGTGCTGGTACTGACCCATCATCAGTACTTGATGCAATTCTTTGTCAATTTTTTTCATCAATGGAAGGATAGAACGTGAAGATATAGGAAAGCTGGAGACGCTGGAGGTGTGCCATTTTATAACAAGTACTTCCTGTACTCAATTCCTTGATAAAAGAACATGCCCAGAACACAAATTAATGTTCCTTTTTGTAGGGATATCTTGGGCATATACATGACCAAATATTCAGGTTAGAAA
Organism: Scarus forsteni; assembly: GCA_036419115.1. NCBI lineage: Eukaryota > Metazoa > Chordata > Actinopteri > Labriformes > Labridae > Scarus > Scarus forsteni. The sequence continues at coordinate 12,497,337 of JAZDUH010000270.1, forward strand.
AGGAGTAACCCTGAGGTCAATTCGGGTCTTTAAGAAACAGAATATGAGCATATTCTGGTTCTTCAAAGGGTTATATGGCTGTGTGCATCGGATTATTGCTATTATTCTGGTTAAGAAAGGGTTAATGACTGCATGTAAACGTAGCCAGTGTTTCAGTAAAGCCCTCACGCAGTATGATACAGGGTTTGAATATCCTTCTGCCAATGTATCCAGAAGAAACAATAAATACTAACATCACTGAAACTGAACCAAAAATGAACGATTTTGACTCGAATGACACTGACGTGCCTTTAGACAAGGGATCAAGAGGGTATCGTTATGAACCGCTTCAGTTACAGGTAGAAAGGGAACAGCTGGGGATCACTGGTCACCTGGTGCTGCAGATGCATGAACTATGAGCCCATGTCCGTGTGTAAAATAAATACAGGAGCGACCCATCTTCTCACTATTCAAGAGAGTTTAATTTATATCAGTTTGTGCTCCAGTGACCACTAACTTGACTCCACTGCAGCACTCTGGCCTGAGCAACTGAGGAGAGGAAAGTAGCACATAGCTGGTGGCAGGATACATAGTTTATATGTTGCATCACAAAATAGTTCCAAGAAAACCAAACCGACCCAAAACAATGGAGTGAAAAATGCTGCAGTTTGATAATTGGTCACAAATTTGTTGATTCCCCTATACAGCAGCAAACATACATTACATATCGCGTTTTTTTACACAACACAATGCTCCATGGAGAACTGGAGTCACTCAGCTGTGATGTTACGCATTTACACAGTTGGTTCCACCACCTCTACCTGGCTTAAAGGTGCTATGAGGAGAATCTATTACCGGCAACATTAAGACTCTGCTACCCATGAGCACACGCGGCGACTGTCGTAATGCTGCGTTCCAGTAACCTCGGAACTGGGAGTGACATCATCTCCGACTTATCGGCCTTCAAGTTGAAGACGGAAAAAAACATGCCGATCTACCAGGCTATTGTTAGCTGCTGTTAGCACGCCCTGCATTGTTGTTCACAGATATCACAAGAAGAATGTGATTATCACTATGGCTGCATTTTTGTAAATATAAGTCTAACAAAACGATGTATACAGCTGATCTAGAGCGACACACCCCAGTCAGAAGTGCAAATAAATTGATTATCACAGGAGCTAAATAACTGTTCACACTGGGGGCATCCATCTCCGATTGTCAACTCGGGGGTGGCAAGGTTTCACTGAGTTCCCAGTAGGAATTTCTGACTTTGGTGGGCGTTCCAGTTGCAGTTTCCTACTCGGAACTCGGAAATTCCTACTTCTGACTACAACTGGAACGCACCAAAAGACGTGACCTTACAGGATGCAAAGCGACGAGGTAATGTTTCTCTTTCCAGTTACGTAGCGATAGTTTTTGATGTGTGATAACAAGCAATTTTTGGAAAATTTAGTGTCGTAGTTTTGTAGCCAACTATATATTGCTACTTACAGCCTGGTGCTCTAAGACGTATCTGAATAATATAAATTTGCTCTAGTTTTAATTGTCTTGTTCACAGAGTTGAGTATCCAGGCCAGTCCAGCCCTGTCCGACTCGACCACGAAGCTAAGGATTAGCATTTATAGATAACCTATTTTGATGCTATAAAACTCATCTTAAAGTGTGTATTTCAATCAGGCATATATCTAAAAGTGAGACTGTTTTGTAATTACTTAGAAACTCCTCACAGTCCCTTTGAGTCCCTGTCCTTAAGTGAAGGTAGACTGGTGGAAACACAAACAAGATCAGAGCTTACCACTTCAGTCCAAACTGAACCAAACCAGACCAATCGGTGGGATAGCCTCAAGACTCATAGTGATGTCCTGACCCCTGCCATGTCCAGTGCCTACACAGCCTTCTAACCACATCTCAGTTTATACTAAATTAAGCCCCTTTTGCCTGCTTCCTCCGTCCACCGTCTAATCCCTGCACAGTCCCCCCAGTTGTCCCTCCCTAAAGAGTGGGAGGTCTCATCAAGGGCTGGCACTGAGAGATGGCATTTTGGCTGGAGGTGGCATTAACCAAGGTCATCCAGCATGTCTGTGTGTGTGCTGTCGTCTCTGCTGCATGGGGGAATTCCAGCCCATTAAATTTGAATACACGTACGGCACAAACACAAGCCGCTTTTTTGTATTTCACTTCATAATGCAGTATGCAGAGCAGAGGCCATCTTATGAGGCTGCATACAGTCTGCCCGCAGTGTAAGGAAAAGAAAAGACTTTCTGCTGCAACTGCTGCTGCTTGGTTTTAATGGGCCGGCAACTGAAGCTGAACCTCAAATCATCATAATGAGAGAGAATGAGATCCACATACGCAAGAGGGAGAAAGGGAAGGTAGATAAGGAAATCAGGCAGAGAGAGAGAGAGAGAGGGCGAGAAAGACAGTGGGAGCAAAGTAAAAAGGGGAAAAGGGAAAGGGAAATAAGGAGAGGGGAAAGAGGGGTGAGAAACGAGTGAGATTCCTCTGCATCTCTGATTTGCTTGGGTGATATTCATCAGAGCGACAGAGCGTATGGGAGGAAGAGATGGAGGGAGGCAGCAAGGGAGGAGGGGAAAGGAGCGTAAGAAAGCAGAAGTATTTTTTGTTTCAATAAGCCATTTGTTTGTATTAAGCTCTGCTGCCTGTCCTTGTAGCTGTTTCTTGCACCCTCCACTGGCTCGTATTTGTTTATGTTCAGTTACCGGAGCATGCCTATAGTACTATTTACCCTCTTAAAGGAAACACTTGTATTCATGAGGGCTGTTTTTCTATTTTGTGGGGAAAAGAGCACGGATCAGATCTGACTTAAGTCGGTGATAAGTTTTAAGTCTACCTTTTAATCTTACCTGATAATATGTCTTAGATGATATGATCAGTCTGTTAGGATGAAGATATTAAAGGGCAGAATCCAGTACAAAAAACCACCAATATATATATATGACAAGACCGAGTTTGAATGAAAAACTAAAACAGAGGTGCTCTAGAGCACAAACCTGTCAGGGCATTTCCAACACTGTTGGACAAGTTTTTAAAAAATGTGGAAAACTGCTCCACCCCCCTATGTTATCAGATCCTTAAAAAGCTTCCTGAATCCACATACAGATTCAGATGAACAGTAAAATCTTATTGCTCATCCCTTGTCCAAGACCAACATTCCCTGAACATATCAACGAATTCTGTTGAGAAATTTTTGAGTTTCTAGGGAAAGTTTTGGAAATTTACCAATCTCACAATGTTATTATGTTAGTGGACCACAAAATTCCTTTATTCTTAGGCCTTGACCAACATTCCCCTTAAAATTTAATCAAAATCTGTACATAACTTTTTGAGTTATCTTGTTCAAAATCTAACAAACAACCTGGCTAACTCACAAATGCTGGAAAAAATACAACCAAACACTAGACTGCTTCATTTCACATTATGATAGATGAATAAGTACAAAAGCTATAAAGGAGTTTCTACCTTTAATAGCTTTTTCAGTTCAGAAGAAAACAGCTGTCTTAGTGCTCAGAATTTTCACTTTGTACAAGTGGCAGAAGGTCTCTGATACAAGAATCATTTTAACATTTAGAATTGTAGAAATGTCATAAAGTCAAAAAACTTACACTTTGACAAAATGAAACTGAATGCTTTTTAGTAGTTACAGCCTTGCTATATGACCCCTAATGATGAAGATGCAGCTCATGTGGATATCATACCTCAAAATTACTTTGCAAATAATTGAATTAGCTGGTTACACTCTGATTCTATTTCATCTTAACCAGCAAGATGAATATCTGATTCATGTTGTTAGAGAAACAAGTTGCACTTTTTCATCAAAATCTGCTGCTGGGACTGAGTATTTGGGAGCCTTAACAGGGATTTATACAATTTCTAAAAACAAAGTTTGACCTTCTTTAACAAGTCTTGGACTGCCTGCAGCCTGAGCACAATCAGCTGATTCCTCCAAGAACAATAAAAATTGATTTTATGCATCACTGCTGCCTTCTGGGTGAGGTGCATATGCTTTTAGTTTAATGTTGTCAAATGTGTTATTCATTCATTTACTATTTTATTGCCATAAATACTCAATAATGCATCAAGCTTATACACATTTGCATTTAAATTCCCTTAATAGATTTCCATATTTAATTCACTTCTATTTTAGGGTTTAGATCTTTAGGAAGTTTGAAGAAGTTTAAGAAAGAAAATAACAGACCAACTGAAACTGGAAAGTGGTACTTTTTGTAAAATTATCATTTGAGTTGGAAAAAACAGACCACTTCACTACTGCTGGGGCAAAGTGGTCACATGAAATTACAAGGGCACATAAGAATTATGAAAGGTGAAGTTGATTATAATAGCCTTGGCCTGAAAAGCTTCAAGCTGTGAGAAGAAAAAAAAAGCTGAGAAACATTAAGAGGCTGGGTGCAGTGCAGTGTGGGAGAAGACGCTGGGAGAGGATGAGGGAAGGAGAGTGGGAGAGCGAGGGGGAGGGAGGCAGAAGAGAGGGAATGTGACAGAGTGGTGACAGAGGGAGAGAGCGGAGCGCTGTGTGTGTCAGGACTGTGTGTGTCTCTGTGCTCGTGTCCCCAGGCGCAGGCAAACATTAGCTGCATTAAGTGAGCTGACAGGTCCCTCCCCATTACCACTACTGGTGGCCCAGAGAGAGAGAAAGAGAGAGAGGGAGAGAGGGAGAGGAGGAGATGGAAGACGATGTGGTTCTTACCAACTGTCTGATTCAAAACACATCTCATTCTGCACACACAGACGCACACAAACACACTTGCACATACATTATCATGACAAATTTGCATGGAGACAGTGCAACAACAAAATTCAGTTTTGCATGCTGGCACAGAGGATGCAAAGGCAAAACAGTCAATTTAAAGCAAAATGTTCTTGCAAAAAGACACAGAGAATTTTGTTTTAATAGTACATGTAATTATTCCTCCTTTAATCTCATGTTCAACACTGTACCATGTTATCTGTAAACTGAACATTTGGTAAATTATTAAATGAAAATATGACGATGAAAGAAAAGAATACTGGCAGCAAAAGCAAAAATGTGACTAATTTGTTCCACTATTTTGCCTGTTTCAAGGTTCAATGTTCTATGCACATAACACTTATCTTCTTGAAGCACCAACACTCCAACATCTTTGGCAGTTTTGTGCAGTCTTGTTTGTTATGTGTTGAAATATATAGATAAACCAACAGAATCTTGCCTTTTTTCAACATGGAGCATCTCTGTTTAGGGTTAGTCAAGACTGACAACTGTCCCGTCAAATCAGAGTTTTAAAGGATAAGTTCGGTTCCTGCAGCTTTCACATTGTTTATAGAATGAAGCAGAACAATATATTCACCCAGAAGACTTTCCTGATGCAAACAGTGCTTCGGGAGATATTTAGATCCAAAATCGAGCAGCGGACATCCGTATAATGGTAGCACATAGGGCATACACTGCCGCTCCTAAAACTGCATTAATCGTCCAAAAACTCATTAGTTTCACCAATATTCCATCATGGTCCATTCGGGTTACTCCTCCACGACAGTCTGTGTCACTCCAGACAAGTTTTTGTAACTGTACTGACCTCTGAACTGAAGAAGAAGAGCGCTTGCTCCGCGCCTGCGCAGTACTCTCTGGAACGCTGTTTTTCTCTTTGCCTCTGCGTTCTCCTTTCTATGAGCTCCTCATCTGTAAACTCTGGCTCGAAACTGTTACACCCATCATATTCAAAGTTCTCCTCCACAACATCTTCATCTGATAGATATTCGTCCATTTTGCACAAAACTGGAAGAAGAAAGTCGTTGTGTAGCCGGCAGTCGCCGCTGAAACAATGAGCCGTACTGCGCAGGCACGGAGCAAGTGTTCTTCTTCTTCAGTTCAGAGGTCAGCACAATTACAAAACATGTCTGGGGCGACACAGACTGTCTTGGAGGAGTAGCCCGAATGGACCATGATGAAATATTGGTGAAACTAATGAGTTTTTGGACGATTAATGCAATTTTAGGAGCAGCGCTGTATGCCCTATGTGCTACCATTATACGGATGTCCGCTGCTTGATTTTGGATCTAAATATCTCCCGAAGCACTGTTTGGATCAGGAAAGCCTTCTGGGTGAGTATATTGTTCTGCTTCATTCTATAAACAATGTGAAAGCTGCAGGAACCGAACTTATCCTTTAATGGACACATTTAGTTTATGAATCAGTCCATGCTGTTGAGGCTTAAGATGCTCTGCTCTGGGAACAGTGAGTAATGTCAACCTGTTGATATTTTCTTGGTATGTTGTGAAAAACATTATTACTAAGCATTATTTTTTCATCAGCCTGGTTAGCCAGTAGCTGCACAGCAATTGTTAATACTGCAGCTGTGTGATCTTTGTGCCAGTTCTTGGTTCAACTGTGTCCTCAATGCAAAAGAGCTGCTCCAAGGTTGATTGGAAGAGAGCTGAGACCACCTCTTTCAGGTGAGCTTGGTGAAGTTGTTTGTACTGAGACAGGGTTCGATTACTGTGTTTATATATATTCAAACAAACAACAAACCATAACAAACAGGCACAACTGTGTGTTGGAACAACTCTCCCAATCAATCTAAATCTACCCTAGACTTCCTCTTGGACATATGTAAGGTTTTTTAAACTGTTATTAGACATTATATGAGAAGTAAGACAAAAACACGATGACGGCAGCAGCCACCATGCGTACAGAGCCGCTACACAATCAAAGCTTTAGCATGCTGTTGGTGACAGGCATGCAGTTTATGCAGTGACTTTGCTTCACACTGATGCATCTTCAGCACAGATCGACAACTGGTGGCCCAGGGGTCATAGGCATCTCTCTGACTCCTGTAGGGTGGCCCACCAGTCTGTTTTGAATATCAAAAACTGTGTGTTAATGAAGAAATGCAGACAAAATCTGCCCCGATGGCAAAAGAGCTGCAATAATTCCAAACAAAACTCAAAGTTTACTGGGAGAACAAGCCCCTGCCAAGGCACAGTTGGGTGAGTTATTGTCGAAAATGTGGACAGCTGCTCTATCTGCCACTGTTAACAAACCCTTTAAGTAATTACAAGGTCCACATCCAGGTTCAGGTTATAGTCAAATGGTATCACTTCTTCTTGCAATGACCAAAATTTCCTGAAAACATCATGAATATTCATTGAGAGTTTATCCAGTTATAAGTGAAATGTGGAAAGCCCTTTCTCCCACTGTTAACAAATCTGTATCCACATCTGTATTCTGATCCCCGCCAAATCCCTGTCACTTTTACCTTTTTCTTTGACTACTATTCCCTGAAAATGTCTCCAAAATCCATTTGATAATTTTTTAGTGATCCTGTTCTCAATTTAAAAAGCAAACAAACAAGCAAACAAACAAACTATAAAAGTAATACGCTTTATTTGCCTGGAATGGTCTCTGTTAGAAGTTTTTTGCCAAAACAGAAATGAAAATTTAAGCACAATCCAGTACATGCTCCATAATTTGCATCAAAAAAGTAGCCAAAACCGTCTTGAATCCCGTCTTTAGCTTATTAGATTAGGCCATGCTGATTGTCTTTAAGTATAACCATTTAACAATACTGCTTAAATTGATTTTTTGACAGCTGGATATTTTCTGACCTGTTTGTACCCATAAATGGCAGTACAGTTTGGCCCTCTGGGATTATTTTAATGTGTCTCTTTTGGTGACCAAAGTTGTCCATCCCTGATCTGGAACACCAAAATGTTATATGACTAAATCAATTAAAATGAATTCATTTATTTATGATCTAAACCTTGCTGTGATCACGTGTGAGTGCTGAGATCCGTATAACACACCTCACAAATCTTCGCCCTATTCTCCCGCGGCTGCTCTCTCTGAATTCCCTCGGCGTGCTGGAAACACACTCCATACATCACACACTCTGACAGCGGCACTGTCTCTCATGAGAACTGACTTTATATACAGAAAAAAACTACTGTCTATGTGCCCGGAGTATCATTCCCTCTCTGCTAAAATATTGATTATTGTCTTGTCTGGGGTTCAGGGTTAAAGACCATCTGCTGCCTCCATCTTTCAATTATTCACCAACTTACCCCCCCCCAAAATACACATACATACACAAATTAGTCCCTGAGCATGTATTTTCCTTATGCAGAGAGTGGTAACATCCTAATACTTTTCTACAATGTGCTCTGAAAGATGGCAGTAGTTTGTAACAGTCATCCTTTAAACACACACAACAACACACACACATCAACACACACACTGCCCATTACATGAGCTGAACTGCTCGCGGTGGGGCGGCAGGAGGTCGACCCCCGCTCTCCGTGCAGGCAGAGCTCGGCGGGCGGGCTCCGAGTTAACATCACACTGTGTTAAGGCCAGCTCCTCTGACCTGAACAAGCACTCAGGACAACAACGAGAAGGAGGAGAAGGAGTGAATGAAGGAGGTGAGGACGAGACGAAAAGGGAAGGATGAAGGACGGAGTGCAGTTAAAGGGACATTCATTCATTTATCAGTCTGCTGAAGGAGCTGAAGCAGAGTTTGGTGCAGAAATCAGCTCTAAAGTTTGATTCAAGAAACGTCCGTATTTACAGACGCCAGCGAGCAATGTGTTTTGGCTCTGCCCTGCTTTACATTCCTACTGGAGAGAAATATATACAACTTTATCAAAGATGATCCATAAATCAATAGAACCCAATGCAATGATTGCACTGTTTGGTGTATGTTCATCCACAATATTACTCTCCTCCTTAGAGGCTGCCCTATAGCATTTGTTACTTTATTAGCAAGACGCTTGATTTTTCTGAAATGGAAGTCACCAATTCCTCCTCACACAATGAATAAAAGGAGTCTTAAATTTTGTATAACTAGAAAAGATGAGCTGTGTTTTGAAGGGCTTCCTTAGGAGATTTTATAATATGTTGGATCCTTTTTTTGTGTTTATCCATAAGCGGTAACTCCCAGTTACATATCATAGTGATACCAATTCCGCCCCGCACTGACCAGCAGTAATTTATTTATTGACTATTTTTGTCTCTGTCTTGGATTTGGTTCCTTAAATTGTAATATTCATCTTGCTCGTTCTTGTTTTTTTTATTCTTGCGTTATCTTTGCATCTTTGCATATCAATGCACATTTGGCAAATGCACAATGATCCTTTAAGTGATACATCACTTATTGTTCATGGTTAAGCCAGGGATTTACTACATGGAGGGAGGCTGACAGTGTCTCAAAAGGAGACAACACAACTGTTTGCAGCTTGAAAAGTGAGATTAATGAGAGTCAGAGACATCATGCCGGCAAATAGACACTGAAAATCTGTTTTTGTTTGAAGAGAAATATCTTCAAATGATAAAGTCAGAGTTTCTCCAAATAAACTCATTTTATTAACTCTTTTAATTGTTCTGGTATAATGTCATTTTAACAGAGCCCCATGGGAACTTATTTAAAGACAGTTTACAGTTTAACAGAAGCCAAACCTCACAGTGAAAGGCGCGCTTTATACGAGGGGATTATAGCTCATAATCATCAGGGCAGGGAAAGTACATGGGAAATCAAGAATACTGGCACTTTGTGGCTGTTAAGAGAGAACCAATCTGTTTGTAAGTAAAAGACTGTAATTCACCCATCCATTCATCATCTATACCAGATAATAAGACAAACAACCATTTACTCTCACATTCAGACCTAAGGGCAAGTTGGAGACACCAATCAACCTTGCATGAGCATGATTTGTTCTGTGGGAGGAAGCCTGAGTTCCCTGAGAGAAGCCTTGCATGCATGGGGAGAACATGCAACCTAAACACAGAGAGGCTCTGACTGACACGGGGACTGAACTCTTCCTGAAAGACAGATGCACTACCTGCAGCACCACAGTGCTGCCCGAGTGTTGTTCTAGTAACTCCAGAATGAAGTTTTGATCAGTGCTTTTCACTAACTTATAACAACCATCTGTCGCCCCCTACTCATCTTGGAGGTACCATTTTGGTATTTCCAAGGTGAAAGAGCGACACTTGGATTTTTCTAAACACATCCATGCATGTAAACATATTTTTTCCAACATGAATTACACTGAAAGCAGAAAAATCAACAGCATTTGTTTGCCCTTAGTAACAATTGAAATTTGAAACCCCTTTCCTTCATAAAATGAACTAAGTGGCAGCTCACATATCAGTTACTTTTAGGACTGAAAGAAAAGTCCAGAGTTACAATATCAAGCTCTAACAAATAGAAGTTGTCCACATCTGACAACATTAATGAAAGAAAGAGAACAAACATCAATTTTTACCTTAATCCCACCTCTGCCATGACAAGTTGTTAATCACGGTAGAGAAAATCTAATTGGTACATGGGGTGGTCAATTAAAATTGGGCACACCACTGCTTAGGCACCCTTCTTGGTGGTTGCACCAACCCTTATATTTGAGAAAATGCTTTAGAGGATCGATTGACGATATTGTTTTTACTCCACCTCTGTGCATAACTGCTCCCTCACTTTTGATCACCCCTGGCTCTGCACCCACCCTTCTCTCGTGCGAGAATAGATTAACAAAGTTTGGTCTTCAAAAAAACAGAAGTATAATTCTTAATAAAAAAGCCTAAATAAACCAGTTTTAACTGCACAGACTCAGGAACTATAATGTCCTTGGTGAGTTTTCTATCAAATTAATGCAAATTTTGTTGTAACTGCTCCAATCTTAATCTCTGAGATGAAACTGCTTTAACAGAAATGTTCATAGTTACTAAAATAATTTTCTTATTTACACATATGATCTATCAAAAATCACATCAGCTTTATATCTGTTGTCCTGTCAGTGAGTACGATATAAAGATTTTTCATCACAGATTATTTTTTATTGCATAAGTCCACACTAAATGTTAACTTGTGTACTTGATCTCAGACCTGTTATGAGGTTTGAACGTATCCTGCATCCACATTCAAACCACGCTAGAGTTGATAAATGCAGAGTTGAAATGACCACTTTTTGGTTTACTCACGTTTAACAAATGAGGGCCAGAGAGTGTGTCCAAGAGGAAGAGGAGGAGAAATGAAAGACAGCAAAGACAGGACAGGTTGTTGACCCCCTGGCTATGAAGCTCATTGCTATAATGCAGGCAGAGGGAGAGGTGGGGGTGGGGGTGGGGGGTGCTGTTTGTTAGTGAAGATGTTTTTCCTCAAATGCAACATCTCCGCGCTGCAGTCTCTGAGCGTGCGTGGATGTGTGTGTGCGGGTAATCTCCCCGGGCAAATCCCTCTTTAGCCAAAGCAGGGAAGAATAGAGAAGAAAAGGAAAAGCCATCTTTATCCAAATCCAATTGCAGCTGGAAGGAGATAGTGGAGTAGAGTGAGGGAGGGAGGTGGAGGAGGAGAAGACGTTGTAATTTGTCTGAGGGATTACAAGGAGTGCTGGCAGAACATGACTGCTGACTGTGAGTGTGTGTTTGCGTGTGTGTTGTGGCCTAACCCCATGAATTCAGAGCATAACAACATCACAGACAGTATTTCTTCAACTGAACTGGAGCACAAATAAAGAATATTTCTGTTACAGCCACACTCACTTCAGGTAAACATCAAACCTTCCCTGTGGCTCGGTTCATGAGGAAAGCCTGGATATTGTCTCAAAGGGCAGAAGACTCACCGTGTGTCTACAGCGCAGTCATCACAACAATTTATCACCTTTTCATGATAGACCACAGTTCATTCAGCTCTACTTTCATGATATTAGCTGTACCACAGAGGCCTTTGCAGACCAAACCTGATTTTGAAGTGCAAAGATTTTAAATGTGTCCATAGCCAGTCCGTTTAAGCTTGAACATGCAGGCAAGCTTTGTATCCAACAAGCCCACATTTGACGAGAGCACTCGGTGTTAACATGTATGACACAGTCAGCCAAAACGCTCAACATGGTGGCCCGCTTGAATGTGTGTTAGCATCACAGTTAGTCCTGAATCAGCAGCCTGTGGTACAGTGTTAGCATCTTAAATGAATATGAATCTCACAAAGTTCTCCTCTCCTTACTGGATCTTGGTACTTTAGTTGCTCCATTATCTTTCCTGCTTATATCTTTTGGTGTCACAGAGAGCCTGTCCAAGTTAACAATGGGCGAAAGGCCCGCTACATCCTGAACCAGTCGCGAAACCTGATCCACACAGAGAGACAAAGAACAAATCAGGCGCACACTCATACCCTAAAAGGCGTATTATTTTGGTCTGCGGTAGGAAGTTTGAGTGTCCGGAGAAAACATGCATGCATGGGGAGAACATGCAAACGGCAAACAGAAAGGCCCCAACTAACCTGGGGATCAAATCAGCAACCTTATTACTGTGAGGCACCTGCTGCAGCACCATGCCACCCCAATGTAGTTTCTGTTAGATTGAAATCAGCCCGAGGACAGAGGCACTTAATGGCAAGTCCATATGAACTTCTGTGGTGCTACTTTTTTGTGGTATGTAAGCAGCATCAAACATCACCTCTAAAATATGAAATATCATGCTGTTTATTTCAAGCCTGTTGGAGCCAAACTAAAGTCACCATAACAAAAACAGTCTTAAATAAGCTTGTAATGGACAAGGAGTTAAAGCTAAATCAGAACTCAAGTTTCCTGGCTTAAACCTGAACCAATCATTTGCAGAGATGGACTAAAAAGTGGTTAACTGAAAGATAGCTGACAAAAAGCATTTCTCTAATAATGTGGGGCAACCCCCAAGGAAGGCCAGGTCTGTCTGGACAGGGGTTTGGCCAAATCAGGGCCATGGACCTCTGTAGTTCTGATTGCTACCCCTATTCATCAAAATTGCCCAAGGATTTATGTAAATCAATGTGGGCTATCAAAGCAGAGGCTTCTGTGGCTTTTCTTTGGTTAATGTTGTTAACATGAACTGTGACTGAATTTTAATAATCTCTTTGATTCTTCAAATAAATGTCTGTGTGATCTTACAAAGATAAAACAATGCAGAGAAAATGTGTGTTTAATGAATGAGTGGATATAAAATGGTAAAATGAAATTAGTGATTTTGTAATACACAGGGCAACATCTCTAGCTTTATTCTGAAATGTGCAAACAATCGTAGCCTATTATAGCTCAGTGTTCTTGGAAATAATTCAATTTTTAATGCTGTCATGGCAGATTTTGTCAAGTTTTCTCCATGAACATACATTTTTAATGTCCTAATGCGGCTGATGTGGCTCCCAGGCTGCCAGTTGCCAACCCTCAGTCTACAGTCTTACTACGACTCCGCATGGAAACCCAAAATTTATTTCCCTGTGCTTTGAGACTCTGCATTTATAGGAAGATGTGATCATGATTATATTTGTTTAATGGCTAAAATAGGACCTATTTGATCACTTCTATATAACAAACTATCATGTTTTGAAAAATGATATAAGATTTAGGACATTATATCTAAAGCTGGATCACATATATAGAATATCTACCTCTCTTCTAAACATACTTCTGAGTATGAAAAGACACACAATGAAAAGTAATACACCCACTTGAGTCCACTCACACATCCATCAAACTAGAGAAGATGCCCACACTGCTGAAGGGTTCGAGGACAGAGGGCAAGAAGAGATAGGAGAGAAAGAAAAAGATTGAGGGAGCTGAAAAGTGATTGTGTAAGAGAGGGATGGGCTTCAGGCCAGAGTTTTGGTGCCACAGTTTGATGTGATGCGACTGTTTGGCACACAAGAACACATATATCTGCCTGGAGCCTGGTGAGAGTTAAGGACAGTGGAGTCAGATAAGTGTCAGAGTGAAACAACGTCAGTGTCTTTCTCTGTCTCTGTGAGTGACAGTGATTTATGGCAATCTGTCCCTTCAACAAACACACACTCGCTCAACAACACAAACATGCGCGGACTCGCACACAGGTGCCCAACGGCTGTGTGCAGGAGCAGCTGTTTTGCTGTGACACACAGCATACACTGCACATCACATCAGATACACAGCAGCTCCTCAGCCTGAGACTCATGGACCACAATGACACCCAGATACTGCCGCTCGCTTCACCAAATGCTGACACACTCTTCTAGGCATTTTATACTGTCAGTTTACATTTAGCAGATGCACACTCACACTCACATCTATGTACAGTATCATACTGCAGTATTCTAATACGCAGAGAAATGAATGTTCTACAGAATGACCAGGATGTGGAGTTTGTTTAAAAGTAGACAAAACACAATGACTTCAGGACATTTCTGGTGTTTTTACCATTTTGGATATATTTTCTTTTGCTTATGATGTTCTATAAAACCATTGTGGGCCCAGTTTGATAAATCACTGAGTTTATTCTAACAGCAAACACCCATTTTTCAGGTCAGGTCAGGTGAACTTTCTATATTTATTGTAGTTCAGATGAAGTCTTGACCACTGCCAACAGCCATGATGACTGAAAGAGAAGATGTTAAGCTATGTTCACATCGAACGCGACTTTGCAACCTCGACGACCACTCTCTGTGTATAGTCAATGTAAAGCCACGATGGGGCGGGGCTAATCCTCCCGCCACACGATGGCTGCGATCAAGGCAACCACGTTACTCACAGCTCTGTCGCCAAAGTTGAAAAAGTAGATCTTTCCAGGCGATGTCATCTGTGACTGTGCGGCAACGGCCAATCAGCATTGTGTGGTGTGTGATGGTGCAGTTTTTATTCCGGTTCACAGAGTAACAATCCATGTCTGTGTGGAAACATTAGTTAGTGAGTACATTAGTTCCACCTAGACTACAGGTGTCAAACTGATCCAGTAAAGGGCCACTCTGGCAGCAGGTTTTCATTCCAACCAAGCAAGAACACACCTGATCCAACAAATCAACCGGGTAAAGGCAATCCAGTTAATTGAATAATTTGCGTCAGGTGTGCTCTGGTGGTGGTTGGTTGGAATGAAAACCTGCAGCCACAGTGGCCCTTTACTGGATCAGTTTGACACCCCTGTCCCAGACGGACTGCAGAGAGCCCAGACAATCCTGCAGCAGGACCATCAGCTGCAGTGTTTTGTGGTTGTTAGAGGAGTGAAAAGGATACTGCTGGAATTATATCAGCTTATACATCCTTTTAAATGATACATGATATGATCGCAGTGAAACTCAAGCTTATGTGATGTCACGAAGTGATGGCTGCGAAGACAGTGACCAAAATGGTGTATTGATGGACACTCAATGTGATTTCAGTGGGTGGCGCGATTATAGCAGTGAAGTCACGTTTGGTGTGAACGCAGCTTTATGCTTTTGTAGTTTCATACAGATGGAGACACTTAATTTTCATCAATTTCATGGCAGAATATTGGACTGACAATGCAAAAACATGATGCATCCTGCCTGAAGAAAAGGCATGGAGAGATGGTAGGTGGAAAAGATGTCTATCACAGTCTACTACTGAATCAATGGATGCCGTTCCAAAAACAAAGAAAGTCAAAGGTTTTTGTTTTTTTCATCCAAACCAAATATCTAATCCTTTGAATGGTTGCCACTGTTCTCTAAAACTGAGACTTAAGTACCAAATATTGACATGGCAATACCTGTTTTGGCAAATAATACAAACTAAGAAAACATAAAATGAAGCTTGTACTTCATGAATAATCTCAATCTTGTTTTCTCTCCTAATTCCAGTTTTTGGCTTTTACGGCTTAAGCTTTAATATCAGGCTGTGAAAAGCTGTCCATAATCCTGGATAAGTCCTGGCATGTTGCATACTTGTTTATCCCTGGATTTGTGAATGTAACATTTCCCTCAAGTACCCTTTGAGATTTTCCCATCAACTTTACAGAAAAGTCCACTTTGATTCATCAGTGAAGTACAAAATCCAGTTCCAATGAGGTTGGGACGTTGTGTAGAACGCAAATAAAAATGGAAAAACCCAATTAATACAGTATATAGAACAGAATTACTAAAACTCCCACTTAATTTTCAAGTATAATTTCAGGGACATATTTTGTTTTTTGTAAAAGGGAGGCATTATATTGAATTTTCGCAGGTACCCAATGTGTCAGTTTTCCAAAACATATTATCGCAGATGCCAATATTGATACAAAAATTTGTGTCAAGACCTCAGTCTCTACTTATTTAAGATCGGTTTTCATCATGGTTACAGATCATTTGTGTTAGACACAGATGTTGCACAGGAAAAACATCATTTTGTTCTTTAACCCTTCCATGCATGTGTTATTAAATGACCAAGGAATATTTTTTAAAATTTTTGTTTTTACTTTCAAACAAGTTAAAAAATAATCATTTTTTCAGTGTGATATCTTGAGGGAGTTATGCATCATCCCACAAGCAGACACCATGCATCAGTGGTACAAGTAGTAAGTTAGGGGAACTAAAAGAATCATAAACTCGTCTTAGACAAACATTGATTACGAATAAATAAAAGAAAATGCAAAATCTAGATTTTATGAATTATTGTTGTTTAATCAAACTATTCACTTGAGAATTACACCAAAATTAAAAACTAAAATACAAAATTGTGCAATATCTGAATACATGCAAAATATCCAATTTGTCCTTCATCAGCCATTTTGGATTCATGATGCAGTCTCTCTATATGGAAAAATGTGCAATGATAATATTTTTAGGACACTTTTGGGAATTGACCGCCTAGTAGTTAAACATGGTGCTGCAACTTAAAGAGTATAACATTTATTTCAAATATCTGTCTACCGTAGTGGGCATGATGAATGAAAGGGGTATAAGAGAAACTTTTGATTTATAAAAGTTGACATTGAGAGATGATGAGGTAAACCATCATGGTAAATTGTACATCAGCCCTATTCAATTAGCAGCCTGAGGGCAACATGCAGCCCAAAAGCAACCCTTGAGTGGCCCGAAATCAAAGTGATTGGGACTTTGGTCCGGCGAGATAAACTTAAAAAA
Source organism: Scarus forsteni (assembly GCA_036419115.1). Lineage (NCBI taxonomy): Eukaryota > Metazoa > Chordata > Actinopteri > Labriformes > Labridae > Scarus > Scarus forsteni. The sequence goes on from JAZDUH010000270.1 coordinate 12,514,175, forward strand.
CGTATACAAACACTGACAAGGTCTTACAAAAATTCCAATATTATCACAGACATTGAACACGACACGTTCTGAAAGGTTGCTGTTAGGCAAGTTAGTTTTTATGCACTATCAAAAGATGGTGTTTTTAATCTGCACTTTTTTATGTTCATACGCACCTTAACCCTATAAAGCTAATTGTATCATATTTGATACATACTTTTATAATACCTCTATCTACTCAATATGATCAACAAATTACAAAAAAAACATCTGAATACAATCAGATAAATGATAAAAATGTCCTGAAATGGATTATCAGTTGCCAAAACACCTAATGTATCAAATGAGATAAGAAAAATCTATATGTTGAATTTTATGGACATTTTCATTTTTATGGATTTTAGCAGAAAGTGAAACAACAATTTCAGATCCAAAAAATTAGAATTTTCTGGCTATAATCTTTGGTCTTGGGCCTTAAAGGGTTAATATGTGCTTGTATTTACCTGTCAATACATGTTGAAGTTGTCTGTTTGAAGTGTAAAATTTAAAGAAACAGTATTTCGGCAGAAATTCAGTTTAAGTACTGCTTTTTAATGAGTTTATTCCCTTTTTGGATATGGCAATAAATTAATAAATATCCAGTGTGTTTGTTATCTTTTTGTTTCTTTTACATGGTTAAATTTGCTCACTGTCTGCCAAAAATGTCTGGCCCAGCTCATGTCCTAAGTCTGAATATTCTAATTGAATAGCCCTGTTGTACACAGTACCAATAAAAGCCAATATCTGGTATATTTATGGCCAGTTCGTATGGTAAAAATACAATTCTACAAATATTTTCATATCTGCTGATACCAATAATGAATTTTTGAGATATTTATCTGCAAGTTTTGATATGTTTCGCCCTACTTGTGCCTCTCTCCTTCCTATATTGGACAAATGGCCTCTCCGACCCAAAGTACGATTTTTAGGTGGTCAAATGTCAGGCTCATTGTGCATCATGTTCTCAGTCAGGCAGTGACATACCACAGCAACACAAACATCCTCCAGCAAACAGTTCTAGTGTCATCTGTTGCTCGCATAAACCAGTGCACCTCTCTAACAAAGCCACAGGTGAGCTCTGAAAGTCCGGAGGAAGCTCTGAGTGCTTTTCCATGTTTCCCCCTCTCTGCCCCTTCTCTATAATCTGATGGAGGGATGGAGGGGAGGAGAGGATAGAGAGAGAGGGAGGGGACGACAGAGGGAAAAGAAGACAAAGAATGTAAGCCCCCCCACAGCAGCACTTAAAGTAAGTCTGCATTATTGATGAGGAGACAAAGCGAAACATTTATTTATCATCAAGGATGTGTAGAAGCTGAGCCGATCCCCGCAGAGCCGAGAGAGACCGAGAAAAAAGAGAGAGTAAGAGAGGGTCAAGAGATGGGAAGAGGCCATGTTGAAAGAGAGATGTCTAAGAGGCTCCAGTGTGTTCTGTGTGTGGGTATACAGTGGAAGGTCAAGTCTATGATGTGTCCTGTGTGTTTTCTCTGGCCAGCTGGGATTTCCTCAGGGCTGAAGGATCAAGACCAGGCCAGAGAATTATTTATGAGTCCTAAACAGGCCTCGATACTACGCCGTTTGTTTAACCCTTCACTACACTCACTTTGATGCATCTGGCTGAAGTCTATTCCTCGATCCTCGTATCACAATATCACCCATCCATCCATGTCTTTACCCTTTTATTGATTTGTAAATACAAGTGAACAAAAAGGATGATAAAATATCAGCTGTATGCTGGATTTCATAGAAGGGAATTTAATAAATATGGATATACAATAGATAAAAATAAAAAAGTGACTGAAGTAGTGAAACAAGCAAAAACTTAAAAACAATGGAGATGAAATGGTTGAAAGGGTTCACTGAGAAACTACAGGAGAGCAGCCAAGGTATTTCCAACACTGTCAGGGGAGTTATTGTCGAAAATACAAAAAAAAAAAAAAAACAGCACAATGCACTCTGAAGGCATAATTCAAGAAAGTTCTTGTATCCACATCTGGATTTGAGTTTGTACTGGAGATTAAATGTCCTAAAAAAATATAAATTAGCTTACTTATCAATGTGGGAAATACCTTACAATACAAGTGGAAAAAAAGCTGTGTTCATAAAGAGTAGGGGTTTTTAATGCTCGCTAATGGAGGACACCCAGAACTGTCAACTATTCAGGAAATTAGAAAGCAGCTTTAAAAAGGAAAAATTCTCCTGATGAATGAACTGGACAACATTCAGCTTTAGAATCAGACCATGTTGAGTCCTGTGATGATCTGTTGTAGAGATGGTGAGATGTTAACCTGTTGATGTTGTCAGCATGTTATGTCTTGGAGTGACTCTGTTGTGAGGTTGTGTATTTGCTGGTGTTTGCTAGTTTGTTTGTCAGAAGGATAACTGACTGTTTGTATGTTCTTGGACAGGCTGTACTGTGAAGAAAACTTTTGTTGCTCTGTTCTTGTTAGGGCTGGGTATTTCCAGCAACTTCACGATATGATACGTATCCCGATACACGTAAATTGTGAACATTGACTATGCTTTAAGCAAAATTCTTGACAAGTTTAGTTTTTTCTTATAAGAAGAAAAAGAACGAGGATGAGTTTTAAGTGGTTCTACAACTTGAGAGACATAAATTCAGATCCTCAAAGATGGTAGACCTAAGTTCAAATTTAGAACATATGCTTCATTATGTAGCTTGTCTTTTACCTTGAACTGTGCCACTGTTAACATTAGCCAAAGTGTATTTACAACAACTGTCAAAGTATTTAGGCCGTATCGATTCTGTAGAATCCGTATCGATACACGTGTCCCAAAGGAGTGCGATACGATATTTTGCCATATCGATATTTTGAGCACAGGCCTAGTTCTTGTGACATGTGCAATGACAATGAATTAATTGGTTGATTGATTGATTACATTTTCATGACAGGTCAATAATGGGCCAAAGACTCATTGACTAGATCTCAGAACTAATCTGATGCAGATCAAGGATTTTTTCAAAGGTTTGGTTACCAGTGCAAGGCTGGGCAGTGCTTCATAAGTTTACTAATACCTCACAAAGTTCTCAACAAATTCTGATGTTTTTTTTAGGGAGTCTTGATCATGGCTTGGTGGGGACAAATGATTCAGTTTTGGTGGTGATCCGAACCAGATCTGGATCCAGGATTTTGTTCAAGGATTTACTCACAGTTCAAGACATTTTCCACATTTTTAACAATAACTCATCTGACACTGTTGGTATGACTTGGTGGAGGTTTGTGCTCGTGGAGCGCTTCTAGTCATTTAGTCAAACTTGTCATCTGCCTGGTTGCTATAATGCAATCATTATAACTAATTCTGCTGCTTGTACTCCCACAGCAGTGTGATGGGTTCACTCGTCACCTTGTTAGTCGGTTCCTGAGTTAATTGTGTCCTCATTCCACCGAACCACTCCAGAGGTCAACTGGAAGTGAGCTGAGACCACCTATTTCAAGAGAGCTCTGCACGTTTGTTTGTACTAAGACGGGGATTGACTGCCATATTCTTATGAATGTAATAATTTTATTTTGAACATGTATAAAAAGAACTAAAAATAGGCAAATACAATACACATGCAAGGAAATAAAGTTCACACATTCAAAAAGGAGTAGTAAGAAGTAAATACTTTTTAAATTAACTTATTACTGTTTTTGGTTGAATAAAGATATATTCTTTTTTGATATCTATGCAAATATATCATACATATTTATTGACATATACACTACAAAATTTATAACATAATTTATAATAAAAAAAGTACATATAAACCATTAGTATCAATAATAGATACAACACAAATATTCAAATGAACCATCAAACAGTAATCACATACTTGTATTGGACCTCAATAATCTAAAACAAGTTTTGTGACATGAAGCCTCAAATTGTCTTAAAAACAATAAACCAACACATTCTTCAGAACCAGTTATGGTTTCATATTGCATTCACAAAAGAGTTTGTATTGTTTGTAGTTAAGACGACTCTAACACCAACACTCATTACTATAGTGATGTGGCCTTGCATCGGTGGATCAAAGTGTCACCTGTCGAAATAACCCGGGACCTTTCACTCCCTGTCAGATTAGACCCAATGTTTGCTTTAAATAATGCACATTGTTCACCTGTGACTGATGGATTTGCACGGGGCTGTCGTGTGAAAGTTGCTGAGCATGAATGTATGAAGAGCACGTTTTTTTACGTACATTGAATGTGTGTGTGTTCGTGTGCAGGGGAGGCCGTTAGGGGATAAGCACTCAATAACAGCTGACACTGAGCTGCCCTCTGCTCTCGCTCACACAAAGGACTATGATTATATTACTGTTTGACTGCCTGTCCCCACCCCACCACCACCTCCCCCTCACTCCCCCCTCTCTCCCCATCCCCACATCATACTCTATACTGCCAAGCCCTGTGTGCACTCAGCAGCTAAGATAATTACCACTATTGTGTGTCACACACGTACACACACTCCCATGCAAAGTGTGCCACGTGCTTGCCAGCCAGCTCCCCCATCTGTCCCCTTCTCTCTCTCTCTCTCTCCCCTTTTCTCACTCTCTTTATACCCTCACTCCATTTTTATGTTTTTGTTTCAGCAGCCTCTGACATTCATTTTTTGGCAGGAGAGGGGAAATCCACAACAGAGGGTAGAGTAAAGACATGCCACTTTTACTACTCACATTGACTCAGAGCTGCATGGAGCACTGTTTATTATTTTTCATTGATATAACAAATTCACAGTTAGTGTCTAAGAAAAGACTGAAGTAACAATGATAGATTATTAATACATCATTACTGAGCATGAATAAGTGAGTCAAAATAAGGTGAGGCAATTTGGACCAACAATCATATCATAATTTTGAATTAAATGGAGGTAGACATCTAATATAAATCTTAATTAACGAAACATTTTTAACTCTCCCAAGTCAAAGGGATCACTGGAGTCCCCACACAGTAATTCTACCACTGTTGACTTAAAGGTGCTACGAGGAGAATCTATTACCGGCGAAATAAAGACTCTACTACCCATGAGCAAGCGCTGCGACTGTCGTAATGCTGTGTTCCAGTAACCTCGGAACTGGGAGGGGCATCATATCCGACTTATCAGCATTCCAGTTGAAGTTGGAAAAAAGCATGCCGATCTACCAGGCTATTGTTAGCTGTTGTTAGCACACTCTGGGGTGGTGAGGTTTCACCGAGTTCTCAGTAGGAAATTCCGACTTCGGGGACTGTTCCAGTTGCAGTTTCCTACTCAGAACTCGGAAATTCCTACTTCTGACTACAACTGGAATGCACCAAAATACCCAAGCCAAAGCGTGTGTGTGTTGTGTTAAATGGACCTTCCTCAGAACTCTGCATTTGAGGTAATGAATCTAAGGAATAGCATTTATAGATAACCTATTTTGATGCTATAAAGCTCATCTTAAAGTGTGGATTTCGATCAGGCATATATCTAAAAGTGAGACTTTGAGGTAATTACTTAGAAACTCCTCACAGTCCCTTTAAATTGCATTAACAGTAAAACTGGCTCTCACAGGGAACAACCGTATTTGAAAGCTCACTCTTTTGTCAACCTTTGAGAAGGTTCAGGCCAAATATCTGTGGTCCAAAAAAATGTTGATCATGCTCCAGAATGCTGTGTTTTTGTTTTTTCAGAAATGTTACATTTGTAGATCCACAGTGACCAATCCGTGACTGGCAATATAACTTTAAATCCCATTTTCTTGATGAAAAACTTTGCAATGACCTTATTATTGACCCTTTGAGAAAGAAATGACTTCCTGGCAGTCTATCTCATGTTTTATTTATGGTGCTGTTCAATCAGGAGCAGTCAATGGACATCAAGATAGAAAATACAAAAACTGCATCCAAGAGCATCCAAAATGTAGGTGGACTAAAAATAAGGGAAATAGCTTGTAGTTTTAAGAGCTTAAAAACAAATGAAGACTTCCAATGCCTTTCAAAGACCCACAAAATGAAAATAAGGATAATTGCTTTGTACTTATGAACAACAGCTATCAAAAAGAGCACGATGTACCAATTATTCAAAATAAAGTTAAACGAAAGAGAATAATTATGTACTACTTTGAGTGAACACTTGAAATACATTGTCTCATATTTAATAATCATTTAACCACTGGTGCCTAATGTAAACAGCCTTTTCACTGAGTATTTATTTTTCTTGGCATATGCTTTGATTTCTGAAACAGCTCAATAAATATTGCACTTACCAGTATCCAGGTTAAACCAGATATTACATACAATATCATTTTCACAAAAAACAACAACAACAACAACAAATACATAGCTGCTGTGTTGAGGTCAGACTCAAGGCCAAAAAAATAGTGACACTGGATTTCCAAAACTGGAAATACTTTATAAAGTAAAAACAGGGATGATATGTCAAAACGCATCCCTCTCTCAGTGAGAGCACATAGATGTATTATATATTCAGACTGAAGGTGTTTATTGAACCAGGGTGTAAATATGTGTTAATTAAGGTCACAAAAATGTATATTCCCCACCTACAATCATTTGTGTGACAGGCTGCTGCAGCCACACTCAAGTGGACACTCAGGTTTTGGCACTTCTGCATGGGCCTCCAGTTTTAACCCTGTGGAAGCACTTTTGGCTCCACACTGCTGATGGCAAAACACAAACCCAAATGAAGTTGGGACTTTGTTGAACACATAAGTAAAAACAGAATACAACCCAATGGAGCTTTACCACTTTAATTTAATACACAGCAAAAACAAGATTTAATTTTAAAACTGATCAACTGCATTGTTATTCGGTTGTATATTTATTAAAGATTTGCTACTTTTTAATTTAATGCTTGCAACACAATCCAAAAAGCTGGGACAGGGGCAACAAAAGACTGCAAAAGTTGAGGTATGCTCGAAAAAACACCTGTTTACATTCCACGAGCGAAGATGTTCATTGGAAACAAGTGAATTTCATGATCAGGAATAGGGCTGAACAATTAATTGCAAATTAGATTAAATTACAACATGACTTGTTGCAATTTTCAAATCGCAGACAGTGCAATATTTTTAACCCAAAATGTGTTGAACATTTTGGCATTGTGATGTAGTTTCTTGCAATTTCATGCCTATTTTTAACCTTTTTTAACCCAGTTTTTACAGCTTTATGCCTATCTTGCTCCCATTCATCTTTTTTTTTTGGCCACTGTCAGACCATGTTTGGAATTTTTACATGGTTTTTGAAATTTAATCCCAATTTTGCTTCTATAATCAATTTTCCTTAGTCACTTTTGAATTTTTTTGCCTTTTTTCTTTTGCAATTTCATACCTATTTTGCACCTATTAGCTTTTTTCTGCTTTCGTACCATTTTTTTTTACCCAGTTTTTACAATTTCATTCCTATTTTGCTTCTGTTCTTCACTTCTCCACTTTTTCTCAAATCTTTTATCCTTAAATTGATTTAATGTCATATTGGTTACACTATAAAACGATCTACTGCTTATGTTTGTTAAAGAATACATAAGATGAGAAACATTAAAACAATTGCAGAGTAAATCGCAGTTGCAATATTGGGGGAAAATATTGCAATTAGATTATTTTCTCAAATCGTTCAGCTCCAATCAGGAATAAAACAAAATTCCCTGGATGGCTCAGTCTTCCACAAAAAAGGATGGGTCGAGGTTCAACACTATGAACAACTGCATGAGCGAATAGTCAAACAGTTTAAGAAAGCTTCTCATAGTACAAATGCAGATTTAATTATCTACAGTCAATCATACAATCAAATTTGATAATCCAAAGGTTAAACACTACTGAATGCCTGTGACCTATGATTCCTCACCATTTGAAAAAGTGACACTATTCTGTAGTTGATTAACACAGTTGGTGGCTACATCTATAAAGATTTGGACATACATATACATGCTAGATTTGGATATGCTGTTTGGCAAAATATGAACATTGTAGAAATCGTGGTATATTTTCCAGTCCTAGGTCAACACTTCCCTTCTCTATCAGTGTTGACTCTCCATGAAATTGTTTCCCCCTCTGACACAGCTGAGACGGAAGGAAAAGTAATACTGAATGAGATTAAGAGTCCACGGGGTAGAATAGCGTGCGCGACAGTACACTGATGTCCCCTCTCTTTCAATCCTTCCTCCTTTCTCTCCTTCTCCTGTTAAACTTTAATGTGCTTTCTCGCTCAAGTACTCAGGGAAACTCCTCAGAAATGGCTTTGGTTGCAGAAACACCAGAGTGGTTGTAGTGTGGCTTGTGTGTTTGTGTGTAAGAGGCGTTATTGTAAGAGACGGAGATTTAAGTGGTTAGTGGCTGCTGTGTGTGCGTGTGCTGGAGGAGGAGTGAGGTCACAGAATGATGTTGGAGTGGTGTTTACAAGAGCCAGCGGAGCCACAGACAAATGTAGCCATTAATACTGAAACCCTTTTCCGCCATTTCTCCATCTACATTTTCTTTCATCTGTCCATTCAGTCTATAACACAAACCTGGAAGCTCTGTGTGTGTGTGTGTTGAAGGTTGAGGTGACCACCTTGAGAGTGTGTAATTGTTTAATAGCCTGAGAGCTCCTATGTCTACCCCAGAGGCCTTTGCTCGCTGAAGATCGATCAAATACTCTGGCCGCTGGTGACAACTTCCAAGACGCACACACACACAGGAAAGGGCTTACTGTGAGTGCTGGAGAGACAGACAGAGACAGTTAAAGGAAGAGAGAACTAGAGAGAGAGGAAAGAGGAGTACCTCCCTTAGCGGCTGCCATGTGGCTTTAGCCATCTGTTGGCAGAGTCTAAATTAATTAGCTCCACTCATTACTAGTTTGCAAGAAGCTTGCAGTCTAAACCAAACACCAGCTCAGTAACTTACACTTCTGAAAATCTCTCCTCTGCTCATTCATTTCAATTAATATTTAAATAGTCAAACAACTTAACAGGTAAGACATAGACCCAACATCCTATTATTCTAAATGTTAGCATAATGATTATTGCAAAAAAACTTCAATCTTGATTATTTTCATTGATATTGAGGTAGCAATTATAAACACACCTTAATGCTCTTAATGCTAACAGTTTGAAAACTAGAGAACAGGCAACACCAACATGTTTGAAATGAGAAGTGCAGGTCTGAGAATTTTTTTGCAGATTTGTTAAAATTGCAAGACGGCATTTTCCTACATTTTTGTAAATAACTGAAGATGTTCTCAACAGGTTTCATGACAATGTCCTGAATTTGTTGGTCAATGAACAAAAGAGAAGTGATTCGATTTTGGTGGTGATCCCAACGTGGATGTCGACCCAGGAATATTTTTAAGGTTTGTCAGTTAGTGCCAAAAATTAAGAAAATTGGACTATAAGGCACTCTTAACAAATCTTGGAAAGAAATCCTTGAATCAAATCAGGATGCAGATTCAGGATTTTTTAAAAGTATTTGTTCCCATTGTGTTGTAGGACAGTATTTCGAATTTTTAGCTAATAACTGAATTTCACTAGAAAGCACTCGGAGAGCGCAGACCTCCGCCATATTGTCATTTTGACCATAAATACTACTCCTACCTTTATTTCATCTAAATATTTACATTCCTTGACCATGAAAAGGTACCATTAGCAACTGGATTCATAATGATATCTATTTTAGTTCAGTAGTTATTCACAGAAATCACATTTTTCGCCATGGCGGCCAGACGCTGATCCCGATCAACACCAAAATAAAATCAGTTCTTCCTTTTCCCATGCTGAACATTTCCTGAAAATTTCATCCAAATTAATCCATTACTTTTTGAGTTATTTTGTTCACAGACGGACAAACTCTCCCAAAAACATAACCTCCTTGGCGGAGGTAACAAGGGATTTCAATGACATTCTCATTAAAGGTTGGTCATGGCACTAGGGAAAAAAGACATCGCATTTTTTGGTGACCCAAATCTGGATCCAGGACTATTTAAAGGATTTTTCAACAATACAAAATCTGGCAGCTTTCCACATTTTTGCCAATAACTTGACAAGAATGTTGCACAATGTTGGACAAGTTATGAGTAAGTAAGTAAGATTTAAATCACCACCAATATCTTATGATCTCTCCCTTGCACCATGAATAACATTCCCTAAAAATATTTATCAAAATTCCTTAAAAACTTAATCAACAAAATTTAACATGACTTAAATTGCACTGTTGACAAACCCTTAAAGATTTCACTAATCCACTCCATGTTTGGATCCCCACTAAAATCAAATTACTTTGCCTTCTGCCTTAACCAACATTCCTGAAAAACTGCATCAAAATTCACCCATAATTGTCAAGTTATCCCCTTCATATCCAACTAACCCCTCTGGAAGAGGTAATGATGATTATATAAATCAAAAACATCTCACTGAATCTCAGGGTCTAAGAAACAGCAACAATCAAAGCTCTAAAACTTGATTTACTTTTGGCCCACAATTCAGAACTAGAAATCAGAAATAGATCAAATTTGCCTATCTTTTAGCAAGGAATGGTTAAACCTGGTGTTCTCCTCAATGTAAGACAATTGGCAGTACTGCAGGACACATTAAGTTTAACATTTTTGAGCAATCTGCTTAAAAAGAGGAAAAAATAAAGCTTAACCAGATTTTTGTTCCACCTATATTTACACATTTAAATGCACAGTGGTAAAGTTGATTTGAAGAGCTTAACAAATCATTTCAGTCTTTTAAGCTACTTTTGTTTAAAACTAATATTCACACCTTGTTTATATATATATATATATATATATATATATATATATATATATATATATATATATATATATATATATATATATATATATATATATATATATATATATATATATATATATATATATATATATATATATATATATATATATATATATATATATATACATATATATATACATATATATATATATATATATATATATATATATATATATATATATATTACACACACATATATATGAATGAATATATGAATGAATATATGAATATGAATATATGTATGTTGTTATTCTGCTAGTGGTCTTCTTTGCAAGAAAAGACTTTAAGAGAAACAATACACCACTTACTTTAATTTCTTTCAATGAATAACTATCTCATAGCCTCTCATCGCCATTTTTTATGATTTATCTTTAATTTTTTATAAGAGGTGCTACTGGTCATCTTCCATGTTGATGAGTGGGTTTTATTAACTTTTAAGAAAATAAAAGTACAAAAAATATTTCCTGTCAGGGCAGTACAATATGACTTTCATGTCTTGAAAAGGGTTTAATTTGGAGATAGGAAGGTTTGTGAATGTTGGTGTAACAGCCTTGAAATATTAACATTGAGGGTAGATATGAAATATTTGCCTCATTATTTAAATTTCTTGCTAGTTATTAATTAATATGCGAGTCATTTTGAATGAGGAGAGGGGCTGTATATGGAGAGGTTGTTCACTCCTGGCTTCAGAAATTAATGAATAAATAAAAACAAAAATATCTGCATTTTGTTTTGTGTTATTAAATTGGTCAAATGTAGCAGTGTTAGACCGTCCTTGCATGAGTTCTGTTCTCCAATTAAAATACAAGACAAGAGAGGAATAAAGTGGAGGTCTTGGTTAAAAAAAGGGAAAATTGCTGTAATGTCTGCCTCAGAGTTTGTGAGTGTTAAGGGCAGAACATTATCATGGTGATGCTTCCAGGTCTGCTCACTCTCATCTGCTCGCTTGATACATTTTATTATGCGTCTCCAGAGAAAACAAAACAGTTCTGGAGCTCGGATTTTTAAAAAGAGCCAAATATTTACCAATTTTTGCTTTAAAAATGTTTTTTTTAATTTTCTCAAATATCAGGATTAAAAAAGGGAGAAATCAAAGAAACAATCTGGTGTGCTGTGTGAAATTACATCATCCTCACAGATCTCTTACCCAACTCTGATCTTTGACCCTGAAAGCCCACAACATTTACCATGACAGGATGCACGGTTTAATCCCCAATTTCAGGCAAAAACAAATCCACAGCCACAAAATCTCAGTGTTGACACTAAATGGAAGACATGCTCGTGTTATCCCTGTGGAAACACCTCTCCTCTCACCCCTCCTTACCCCTCCTCACCCTCTCTCTCTCTCTCTGCCCTCTTATCCCACTTTTCCCTCTCATCCTTGGGGAGCGCTCTGTGCCACCGCAGAGACGACAGATGGGGCTCAACATCATCCAGAGAGTGAGAGAGAGAGTGAGAGAGAATAGAGGGAGGCTGCATTCATTATTTACATCACTTGGTATTGGAATATTAATGCTAAAAGCAATCGGGCAACCCTTCATTAAATTAACTGGAGATGTAGAAGGGACGAGAGGGTGAGATAGAGGGACGGGGAGGGAGGGAGGGAGACGGTGGGAGAGGGGAGAGGAGAGGAGAGAGGAGCACACTCTGTTAAATGGGCCCTAAAATTAGTGAAGCAAAAACACCTCCATTAAGAAAGCCTGCATCTCTCCTTTCCCTCCACTTTAACTCCCCTCTCCTCTTCCCAGCTCTCTCCCTTCTTTTAAACACCTCTTTCTCTCCTGCACAAAAATCACTGCTTTACGCACAAGTGCCTGCTCCGAGCCCTCTTTGAGAAATATGCATTTCTGTGCTGTCCCTCTTAAGTGCCTGTTCAAAATTTAAACATGCTTATGGTGGCAGAATGTGTCTCTGGTCCCCGTGTGCATCTCTCTGGAGACCGGTCTTCTGTCTTTCTTTCTCTCTATCACTCTCTCTTCTTTTACTTTACGCAGCACCTCATCCTCTCCCCCTCTCATCACTTCATCTCCCCCCCTCTCTTTCTCTCCCTCATCTTCTACCTGTCAGCAAACCTAACATTATTGTCACACATACAAATGTGTACGCGCTGGATTTGCAAGCACGCATGAGTGGACACACAAACGAATGCAGGCACATAGCCATGCACATGCATACATAAATGTAAAAACTCGTGCACACAGACAGTAAAAGCACACACACAGGCACTGACAGCTGCAGAATGCCTCTCTCCTGCACAGCAACACATTGCGTATATGCAGAGCCACTCTCCCTATTAGTGGAACGCTGCTACGCGCTGTTGACTTCTGGAGAGGAGAACATACAGTCGTGTCCACCGGTTATCAACTGGAGCCACAAGTACCCACCCCTACACCTGCCGCCAGGCCCCTGATGGTGAGAGTGCACCGAGTGTGTGCGCAAAGAAGGTGACTTCTATGTGTGTAACAGTAATGATCATGATGACACCCAAGGATTCGTGTGATTGAAAAATTAGGTCATTTCCTGCTGGTGGAAGAGGATCAAAAATGGAAACGAAGGCTTCCACATGTAAATGAGGTCCCAAAGAGCCATGTTAGGTCCTAAACTGACAGAACTAAGGGATAAGGACTTGGTTCTTACAGAGATTCTCCTATGGTACAGTCTTATTCATACACCAGAGACCTAATTGGGATATATCTTTGCATCATTGTGATAATTAAGACTATTTCAAACCTCTTAAGTCGGCAAGCCGCGAAACAGTTAACCTAAAGTTTAAAATGTAACTCCTTTTTTCCAACCAGACACGCCAGATAGTTAAATATATTTCACTCCATCTTGGAAAGAGTCCACAGAAAGTGTTTGGGAATGGGCTAAACCTTTCAAAAGCAAATCAGGCAGATGACTGGATGATCTTTCCGCCAATCACGATAATTATAGGCCAATCAGATAATATATAGGCGGACGTCACTGTAGCAGTGTAAAGGACTCGACGTGAGACACTTTGTAAAACAAACTCTTGCCAAAAAATTTAAGAAGTGGAGTGAAATTTTCCTTACTACAGAGACATTTGTAGTGTTTGCTTTCTATTCAAGAAAGAAATGCAGTCCAGATCTGATGAAAGTGCTGTTGAAGCTGTACAAGCAGTCACTTCCTCCTGTGGCCTTGCTCTGAAAGATTCTGATTGGGCCATGCCGCTTTGGGTCGCTCACAGTTGTTGGAGATTGGAGCTTGGCAGGATGGATCTGTCTGGTTACAGACATTGAATCAGGCAGAGTCAAGTTCTGGAAGCTACAATCTTCTTTCTGTGACTAAGTCACACAATCTACTTTAGCTCTCCGTGCCCAAAGTTTGTTTCAGCTATGCTGCTCCTGCAGACTGGAATCTACTGGATGAAAAATTGTCTTGGAGAGCTGGTCTCTTTAAATCTTCTTAAGTGCAGATTAAACGGTCTGGAGGAAGATGAAGCCGGCTCCAGATGCCTGACAAATAATTTTCTGTTCTGGGACTTGGTTGGTTGATGTCTGTACCTGTGTTTGTAATTGTTTTAAGTCCGTCACTTTATGAATGTGCTGCTGTCTTTCTTTTCTAGGACACTCTAGCAAACAAGATTTTTAATTCCAATGAGTTCTTTCTGGTTAAATTAACATCATTGTTAAATCCATCTGACCAGAAAGGTTACTTTTTTACCTGCAATAACGCAGTTATGTTTCTGTGGGCATGACTCTTCATAAAAATGTATGAAATGATTTTGATTAAAATATAATGTTGGTAACGGTACAAGAAACTGATTAGCTTTTGGAGGTGATCCAAATCAGGATCCCGGAATTTTCTTAAGTATTTTTGACATTGTAAGATCAGGGAAATAGCTTCAGAAATGCCTTCTGTTGTCGGTCCGTGCCCCTTTGCCACTCAGTGCCTGGAATTTCATTCACTCATAATGACTGACCAAACTATGACACCGTGCCAACTCTATTCATGGCTTATTTATTAGCTTTAAAGCTTAGAATCTATTAGCCTTTCCATGGATGTTCCATGCATATAATACAAGACTTTTAATCCTCATTAAAGGTCTTTTTGTTATATGTAGAAGATGCTCGCTTTCAGGAAAGTCAGAAATAAAAGTTCCTGGTAGTTTCGGCTCTCCCCAAATGCCAATTAAAGGGCAGCAAAGTGAGATTTTAAGAGGGCATTGTTTTATCTTTCAGTTTGAGAGATATTTGGTAATATTAAAGGTTGTAAAAGCATATTATTTGCAACCCAAACAGCTGGAAAAAGACAGTTAATACAGGAGAGTACAAAAAGAAAATAAAGACTAAAGTGTAAGAACATCGTGTAACATTGGCACAACTCAAAGGTAATTTTCTGGCACCACTGGGTCATGCTGTTTACACTGCAACAATCCATTTACATGCACGGTTGAGCCCAATGACAACAGCCTCTGTATTTTTTTCACACAATGAAAGTGCATCCTTTGCTCTTCTCACAACAATAAGTCAGTTAATACACTGTTTGCCCACAACACTGCCTCTGTGTGCCCTTAGGTCACCCCCCAGATGCCAAATTGAGACACAAATCAGCTCAGAGTGACAAAATGAGGAAAGATTTAGGAGGAGACAAGACAAAGGTAAGTGATGAGGTGAATCAGGCATGCTGGACCGAACTCCCTCTTTTATAATGTCACATGTCAGAATATATTCAACACTACACAACGTGAAGTTAGCCACCTTGCACCATAAACCCACAGTAAACCCTGTGAAGGTCATTTATCCTCACGCATCCTCACACAAACAACCTGGATGAGATATTAACTCTGCTGTGTTTGTCTGAAGATGTCAGAGAGAAAGGGGGACGGGGGACTGAGACTGTGAGAAAGAAACCGGAGGAAGGGGTTTGGTGGAATAAATACCCGTCTGTTTTTCCTTCAACTGAAATAAACAAGGCGTTCACTTGTCAGCCTGCAAGAGAGGAGCACACTGTTTATACTGAGAAAAGGAGGGCGATATTCACAGATGCACACGCAGACGAGTGACAGATCTGAAGATGGGAGCTTTGGGTGAGTAGGGGTCTTTTAAGGGGACAGAAGTAAAAAATAATAATAAGAAGTTACTGTTGTAGCCGCTTTTAAACATGTCAGGTTTGATACATGTAGACCTAAGGCAATTATCAACACAAAAAACAATTCGCACACATTTGAGAGCTTAAATCGTTGTCTTTACCAATCAATGTTAGCCTGTGCACAAACATTTAATTACATTGTTTTAAATCCGAAAACGAAGTCAAAGCCATCAACTCCCCGTGTTTAGTTTTCTGTGATTACCTGCATCCTCCCTGGTTGGTTACAGGGTTGTTAGGCTATCTAGTGCCCATTGTGTATATTTCAATGTTGTATCATAATAGATAAAGCCAACATTTGTACTCACAACAACACAAAGCAAGGACGGCTGAACTATTTAGTTGCTTACAAACTTCCAACATGCTTTCTTATTCTTTGGCATAATGTCTCAACAGTTTGTCAGGATGGGTTAAACCAGCAATTTTCCCTTTTATAGGGACCCACAAAATCATCTTCACCACTTGATAAATCTGCAATGTTTTGTAAATTTTTTACCAAATCTGCAATGGAAAAAAAAATATGAGTTTGTGAATCATTGGTTCCTTACAAGCAAGCAAAAAGCAAAAGATAACACTCAATCCATGCTGGTTTAGTTTGTTTTGCATTATGTGAGTTTGAGCACACATTTTGGTCTGCATCACTGAGAGGTAAGGCAGAAACCTTCACAACATGCCTCATCAACCTCAACTAGCCTTGAGAAAATGCTTAAAGAAATTTTAGGTCTACAAATTTTCTTTGACAATCCATTAGAAACTGGAGAAGTTGTTTAGGAAAGGAAAAACCTTTCTAATGCATATCCAGCAGGTGATTGGTCGATTGTTCCATCAATAATATTAATAATGGGCCAATCAGATGTTGTGGAAGCCAGGCACTACTGCTGCAGTGTAAAATACATAACAAAGAGTTAATTGGTACAACAAACCCTTGCCAAAACATGTTGGAAGTGGAGTGAAAATATAATTTCTATTGTTTTTCATTTAATTAAAAAATGTGGTCCAGATCAGACAAATCTACTGAAGCTGTTAGCATCTATACTAGCCCGTGTAAGCGAAGCCACCTCTTTCTGTTGTCTACTCGTAGCTCCTGCCTCCTCCTGCTTTAACAGATGTACATTGGGTAGGGCCTCTTTAGACCAAGCTCAACCATTTTGGCTTGCGGCTTTACAAATCTATCTGATTTTAGACAATGAATCAGGTGGATCCTGCTTCACTGCAATATTAACACCATTGTCTCCTGCTTGAAATACGCAGGGCAGCCACAATCCTCTCTGCAGATGCTGATCTGAATGGTTTAGAAACTCTATACTGACTTAAATGTATGTGTAATTATGCAGAAAATTCAACCGACGGACAAAATCTCAGAGTTTGTGTGCAAATATGACTGATGCAACTCGGTTTTGGACGATTTAATAGACTCCGTGTCCAGAGGCCTTCAAACTTGATCACAATGTTACACAAAAAGACACCACTAATCCCCTTTGCTTTGAAATAAATACTAGAATTGTGGAGAAAGACTTGTAGATGTTTTTTCTATACCAACAGAAAAAGAAACTCTAACCTAGTTTAAACCGTCTGTGTTCCTATTAGGAGTTGGCGTTGGAGCATTGTGTTTCCCAGGACAAAAGGAAAATAAGTTTGGAGGGAGAAAGAGCGCCAAGAGAAATCAGCTTACTGCCCACACTCCGTGTTTCCTTCCCATTCTCTCTTTTTTCAAAGCTTCTAATGTTTTACTCTGGGTATTTAAGTGTGCAAGCAACTGTAGCTATTACAAAATATTTCATTTTGTAAGAAGATGCTGTGTCTGACATGTATTGTATTTTTGTACTTGGAAGCAGAGATGCAGTCAACAAGGATGAATGAGCCGTAGTGCACGCACTTGACTGTCAATCTGCGCTCATATACAAGAGCTTTGTCCACAGGAGTGGGTGGTGTGTGTGTATGTGAGGCTGACTCCAGAGAGCATGTATCAAGGCTACAATGACTTTCAACTGAAATGTATATGAGATTCAAATTACATTCGCTTTTTCCTCTATACTCTCCCTCCCGCTTCCTTCCCCCTCCTCCTTTTGTCTTCTGGGAGCCTTAGTCAGCTAAGCTTAGATGCAAAAAGATTTTCTTCTCTCACCGTCTCTCTTTCACACAGAAAAACATTAACACACACACATTCTTAGTCAAAGGGCAACAGGATGGAGGTAAAATATTGGTGAAACCTTGTGAAATGAATAATTGAACATTTGAGGAAGTAGGCTTTGCTTTTATTAAGGGCACAATAAGAAAACTGATACCACTGAATTCTGTACAATGGATACACTTGCCCTGAAATGAGTTAATCTTGTTCATACCTAGAAAGCCAAATTCAATGGAGTTGCGACATTATGTAAAACGCAAATAAAAAACGGAATACAATGACTTGTAATCCTTTATGGCCTGTAGTTAACTGAATACAAGGATAAGTTATGTATATTTAAACAAAAGAAAACGTCATAGTCTGTTTGTAAATATTCACTCATTTTGAATTTGATGCCTGCAACATGTTTCAAAAAAGTTGGGACAGGGGCAACAAAAGATAGGGAAAGTTGTAGAATGCTCAAAAGCACCTGTTTGGATCTTTCCATCTGCGAACAGGTTGACTGAATACAGGTAAGTGTCATTACAAGTAGGGGTGTAATGGTACACAAAAATCACGGTTCAGTACGTACCTCGGTTTTGGGGTCACTGTTTGGTACAATTTCAGTACAGTATGGGAACAGCGCAAAACCATTTTCTTGTTTAGCACGTTTATTAAACCAACAATTTGTAATTATACAAACTGAAAACCAAAATATATTCAATGTGCTGGTTGGTAATACTAATAAGTTAAATAAAATAAATAAACAACAAATGTACTAAAAATAAAAAGAATGAGTTAAATATGGATGACTGGGTGCTTTATACCGGGGTCAATCACCTTTAGCATGTCTTTAAAACCAGCATTTTCCACAACTGAATATGGTCTTAGATCTGATGCTATGAAAATGCTGATGGATGCTGTTATCACTTTGGCCCAATCTGAATTGTCAGGGAGAGGCTGCTTGAATGCAGACGGCAGTTGAATTTGCACTACGGTGTTTTTTTCAGTCTTTACACTTGAGAGGTGCCGTTTCATGTCGAAAAAGAAACAGTATCGACACACCGCCTTCGTTTTATCCACCTGTTTTTCTCCATTGCAATATTTCACCAGGAAGCCAAAGTGTTCCCAAATAGAAGATTTCAGTGACAGGGGAGGGTCTTGAAGCTCTGGTTGGTCACTAGCAGTAGCCATTATGTACAATTCAGACACAAGCTTTTGTGGTAACGGAAGCTCTTTGATATTTGTATTCTGATTGTCTCGCCGTGGGACATCACGTTCACATGATATGCACATGATCGCAAGAGCACGAATCACAGACCACTTTCCTCATGAATGTTAAAAAGCAATCCCTAACCACACCAATTGTAGACGAATACCCCTGTGAATATTAAAGAGCCATGTGCAGCGGCTAACATAAACTTACTGTACTCGTTCGAGTACAGCACTGTACCGAACCGAACGTCCATTTCGAGCAGTTCGGTACGGGTACATGTACCATTACACCCCTAATCACAGGGTATAAAAAGAGCATTTCCATGCGACTCAACAGTTTAAGAACAGTATTTCTCAACACACAATAAAGGAATTAGCGATCTTATCATCTACTCATCAACATATCATCAAGGATTCAGACTAACTGCAAGGCTGAAAACCAACATTTAATGCCTGTGACTTTCCATCGCTGAGGTGGAAGTTCATTGCAATATTTACAAGCACAGGTAAAAACTCTACTATCCAAAGCAAAAGCTATACATAAACAATACCCAGAAAAGCTGCCATGTTTTCTGGGCCCGACCTCTTCTGAGATACACTGAAAGTGATACACACTATAGTTAAAAATCCGGCATCTGTGATGGTGCTAGAGTTTGTTAGAGCCTATGGCATGGGTAACTTGCACATCTATGAAGGCACCATTAATGCTTAAAGGTAGGTACAGTTTTTGGAGTAACATGCTGCCTTCCCAGTTGCCCTTTCGGGAGTCCCTGCTAATTTCAGCAAATTGTAAGACAAACACTTAATGAGTTACAGAGTGTTGTCAAAAGGACAGATGATGTTACATAGTGTTAAACATGCCCCTGTCCCAGCTTACCTTTGCTGTGGGACTCGTGTTTTCTCATTAAAATGAAACTCTTTGCCACAGCACTTTTGGTTTATTTTGAGTCAGTCTTACTCACATGGTCTTGCTGTCATGAAAATCAGCACTAATGTGTCCAACCACATTTACTAGGCATGGTTAAAAAAAGGTCATTTTTTCCTCTATTAGGGATTAAATATTTGAAAAAAATACCAGGTAAACAAACTCAGGCCAGAAGTAAAAGAGAAGCTTAATGCCAGCATAACAGGTAGCACTGAAATGGTAGTCCAATATAATTCACTTGTAATTTATGTGTGGCAAAGACAGCTCATGCTTTATACCACTATTTACAGCACAGGAAGTGAGTAAGGCCTGACTAAGAGGGGAGGTAAAAAGAGGAGACAAAAAAGAAATGAAGAGCTCACAAGACATGTTTGAAGCACACTTGGCTGTTTTGAAATAGTGTCTCCACTGAGACACAGAGAGAGGAACAGAAAACTTGAGTTGCCCTGGGCACTGTAAAACAGTGGCTATGCACATAAAGAAAACAGACCCCAAAAAAAGAAAAACAGCACTTTAAAATACCAAGAGCTAAGGTAAAGAGAAGGAGAGCTGAGCGCAGAGAGAAGTAGGTGAGGGGAGAAGAGGACGAGGGCAGGCTGGCTGAAAATAGCCAAGAGAGGAGGAAAATAATGATGCAAAACAAGAGGCGGTCAGGTGGGCCTGATAAACGCTTAAGAGGAATAAATGTCAAGTCAAGCAGCAAGAGAAACCTGGGAGGTGGAGGTAGAAGAGGGCAGTTATGAAGCAAACAGAGAAAATGAGTCCACTTTGAGGACAAATGTGAAACTGTCTACATTAAAACAGAGATACTGCATCATTTACCCCTGGATGCAGCACAAAAATATCAAAGCAACACTTCTGACTAGGGTTGGGCTGTATCCAGATTTTCTGATGGGTTGGTTGATGGTTGTCCCTTATCTATCCATCAGGATCTAGCTCCTGAGACAATCAGAGACCCCAAACAGCTTCATCACTGGCATGTAAATTGTTATGAAATAGTGAATTTGCGATCAGGTTATACTGTAGGTACAACACCAAGAAACCTCAACCATCAGGGTGTGAACAGGTAGATGTGACATTTGGTGTAAAATGAGTTTTTATAAGTAAATAGACTAGGAAAGTGCCATATAAGCCCAAGTCCAGTTAAGACCATTAAATCTCCTCTAACATTTATTTTAGTACTGTCCATGCACGTGACATCATGGTGAGACTTGCAGCCATCATTATGAAGTAAGCAGTCACACTTGTATTCAGCTGAAAAGCTTAAAAGTTTGTAGTCATCATTATTATTTGATAATGTTCATCCCTGGCATCACCGATCCTCAGCTGATGACACTGAAACATTTAAAGCTATAAAAATCAGATCTACGATAAAGACAAAAGATGTGATGCTACATCAGCTGGTATCACATCACTGGACATTCACACACAATCAAGACTTATATTTCAGCAAATCAGACCTAAAACAAAACAAAATATCTACATCAGGTTGTATTTTTAAGCTTGAAGCTGACTTAAAACCAAGAAAAATGACTACAACAAGTCATTAACAGTAAAGAATTTAAAAAGTGATGAAGTCATAGATGAGCCATAAATATATGAAATCATTAAAGCAGCAAAACGACATGTGGCGATGTGTCCTTGAGCAAGACACTTAACCCCAAGTTGCTCCCACTGCTGCGTCAGTGGCGTGTAAATGGGCATGAAAGGGCGTAAATGTGTTGAGATACTGATGGATAACTAACACAGAAACTCAGAACCATGAGTGAATGTGAGAGTGAGTGGGTGTGAATGGGTAAATGTGACCTGCGGTGTATAGCAGCTTTGAGTAGTCAAAGACTCAAGTCCATTTACCATTTACATGCTCAGTTCACAATGTTTTGTCTCTGAAAGGGGACATATGGCGAAGGGTACTGAAAGTAAATAAAGTGATATTTTAACATTCTAATCTCAAGTAACAAAGTCAGTCAGTACGTTATTTCTTATGAGGGAGGGACTAGACTATCAGTAAGCTTTGATTTGTTTACAAAATTGTTGTTCTAAATGCCTGCACTTGGGATTTGTTCATATATGGTTGTATTGTTCTCAAATTGACATTATTTTTTAACCAAATAAAACTTTGTTAAATGATTCCAGTGTGTGTATAAGTAGTTTTGGAACATTTTGAGCACACTGCAACATTACTGTAATAATTATGGTCACAATAACCGTGATATGAATTTTTCATACTGTTACATGCTTAATTACTAGATATATTTGTGAATACCATAAAATACCAAATAATAGCCGGGGCGTTTATTTGTTTCAACCACTGAGCAGACCAGGGGCGTTTAATTCTTTTCCCACAAAAATCTTGCTTAGCAAAAAATGAAAAAATATGGTAAATATAATCAAATTATTTATTTACACCAGTATGAATATCACCCTTACAGCAAGATTACAGTACTGTAGTTATTCTCTTGTCTTCTTCTTTCAACTAAGCACTCTCTAAACACTCTAAAACTGGTAAGGAACTATCTCACCAGTTGTAAGTAGTTAAGTTAAGGTGTTCTTTTTTTGGCTGCATTGGGGCCATGGAGATAAGCAGCAATGTACTGACATTAGGGCTGGGTATTTCCAGCAACTTCACGATACGATACGTATCCCGATACACGTAAATTGTGAACATTGACTTTGCTTTAAGCAAAATTCTTGACAAGTTTAGTTTTTTCTTATAAGAAGAAAAAGAACAAGGATGAGTTTTAAGTGGTTCTACAACTTGAGAGACATAAATTCAGATCCTCAAAGATGGTAGACCTAAGTTCAAATTTAGAACACATGTTTCATTATGTAGCTTGTCTTCTACCTTGAACTGTGCCACTGTTAACATTACCCAAAGTGTATTTACAACAACTGTCAAAATATTTAGGCCGTACCGATTCTGTAGACTCCATATCGATACACGTATCCCAAAGGAGTGCGATACGATATTTTGCCGTATTGATATTTTGAGCACAGGCCTAACTGTCATGTCCAGCCTCCTGACCTTAAGGGCAAATAACATGCAGCAGCAGTGTTAACGTCTTCTTCTTTGGATTTGTAAAGACCTAGTCTGTAAGATTCTGGCTTTCTGCACTCTAGTGGCCTCTGTGGACGCTGAGTGAAACTGCACTGTCGTGAAACAGAGCGGCGTACACCAATGTGCATTTTCTTGACATACAGAGGAAGGAGAAGCTAGCCAACAGGACATCCTGAGAGACGAATAAACTATGCGGACTGATAAGGTACAATCTGATCATGTTTCTTTTCAAGTGTGCACTGTCAGCTGTGAGCTCAGCGTTTGCATGTGTGTTCTGTAACTTTGACCATAGCTCGTAGGCTGCGCTGAATAAATTACAACCAGCGTGTATTGGGAATAGGCGTCTATTTGTCAAAATGTACTTCTACACTTTCCTTGGAACTCTGCATTTATTTGGTATTTTACAGTACACATACATTCATCCAGAGATGTATCCATACAGGCAGAGATAAAGGAACTGAAAATAAGAATTTATGATAGTGACAAACCCATGGACACCCAGATCATAAATCTGTCCCTATCACTTTTGTTGTAAACATGCCCCTGTCCCATCTTTTCGGGGATCTGTTAGCTCTTATTTTTTGTGTCACTGAAGATTAGCAGTAAATTTCTTTTCCTTTTGTTGCTCTTATCCTTACCGGGGGCATATGTAGTTTATAACCAAAACCCCCAAAACACGCTATTCCTGTCTCACTGTCCAGTC
This sequence comes from Scarus forsteni, assembly GCA_036419115.1. NCBI lineage: Eukaryota > Metazoa > Chordata > Actinopteri > Labriformes > Labridae > Scarus > Scarus forsteni. The sequence continues at coordinate 12,538,053 of JAZDUH010000270.1, forward strand.
CTGCCTCTCACGTCCTTTCCACGTGTTCTCCTCCGCTGGCCTCTATGAACTATTGACTTGTGTGGAGGGGAAATGTCCGTGTGTGCTGACATGCCTGAATATGTCTTGTGGGAGTCCTCAGGGCATCCCATACATCCCAGAGAGGCGATTGATTAGCTATTAATAAAGCATAAAGAAGCCATTGCTCGCATGGGAGGTCAGTGAGTGCTCACACACACACATCTATGATCCACACTCAGGCAGCTTTACGCTTTAAATGAGCAGATATGTGCGAGGTTAGGTGAGGCTGAAGGACAAAAAAAGATGAGGAAGAGAGGAGCGTTAAAAGGGGAAAAGATAAATTGAGTAGGAATAAAATAAAAGAGCCCAGGTAAACTGTGCCGCTATATTTCACCTGTCATCTTCCCACACCCCCTAAGACTTCTTCTGCCTCTCTATCCCTCTTCTTCTCTGCTCTTTCTCTCGCTGCCTCGGTGTCCGTTGTGCGCTGCATGTCAGAGCTCCACTAGCTGTCTCCATCCTGTCTCTGATTAGCTGTGATCTATGATCCTGATGACAGAAATGAAGAGGGAAAAGTGACTGAAAGCAGCAAAAGAAGAAGACAGAGGAGGAGCTCTTCCAGCTGATGGATACGACTGTGGTCAAGTCAGGACACAACCCAGTGAGAGAGAGAGGGGGAGTGATGCGTCACAGTGGGAGCATTTGCATCCACTATTCTGCTTTATTTGCTGCAGTTTTCATCCATTTTGTCCCTGGTTCCACAACTCCTCGCTTCCCTCCTCCCTCCCTGTCCCCTCTCAGCAATCCTCCCTTCCCTCCTTCCCTTCCTTCTTTCCTACCATGTACATCTTCAGGTCACGGGTCATTAAGTCGGCTCCAGAGGGGATGTGTCTGAACAGGATATCTCTCATATCACCCTGCCCCCACCGCGCCGCCATAAAACAGAAATACGCTCGAGCATATGCACTTACTGTATAATGCGGCGGGCAAACACAGAAGTAGACTTTACTCTTTTTTTGTTTTATTTTTCAATGGCAGTCAGCAAAGTGACTGTCAGCACACCTTAACATATTTAAGAATAAGCCTCTTGGATTTGGAGCCAGAAACTCATATGACTTAATTCTTCTGATATCCAAAGTTTGAGGTGGAGAAAGAATTAGTGTTAGAATTCTATATAAAACATCATATTCATAAAGAATAACTTACACTGATAAAATACTAGCACAAGAACAATATACTCACCCAGAAGGCTTTCCTGATCCAAACAGTGCTTCGGGAGAAATTTAGATCCAAAATCGAGTGGCGGACATCCGTGACGGGGCATGTATAGCGCCGCTTCTAAAACTGCATTAATCGTCCAAAAACTCATTAGCTTCACCAACATTTCATCATGGTCCGCTCACACCTATCATATTCAAAGTTCTCCTCTACAACATCTTCATCCGATAGATATTCGTCCATTTTGCTCAAAACTGGACGAATATCTCCCCTGAAACAATGAGCCGTATGCATGGTGGCAAACGTAAACAAAGTCTTCAGTTCAGAGGTCAGCACAGTCACAAAACATGGGTGGAGCGATACAGACTGTAATGGAGAAGTAGTGTGAGTGGACCATGATGAAATATTGGTGAAACTAATGAGTTTTTGGACGATTAATGCAGTTTTAGGAACGGCGCTATACATGCTCTGTGTGCTACCATTATACAGATGTCCGCCGCTTGATTTTGGATCTTAATATCTCCCAAAGCACTGTTTGGATCAGGAAAGCCTTCTGGGTGAGTATATTGTTCTACTTCATTCTATAAACAATGTGAAAGCTGTAGAAACCAAACTTATCCTTTAAAGCAACAGGGAAGAAACACAGTGTATATAAAAATAAAATGAGAAAAGGAATTTAATGTTAAGTTGTCTGAGAGTGATTGGCAGTCTATGTTTAGGACCCAACATATATCAACAATACTGTTGGAGACAATGTGGGCAACTGAATGCCAACCACTCTCAAATATTTTGGTCATGTTTGAAAATACAGATATTTTGGGATGGAGTCTTGAGAGTCATGGGCGAAATTTTTGGATATAATATCCCAAATGATCCCCGGTATAAATATCTGGGATTGATACCAGACAATGTGATAGGTAAAGAAGATAAATACCTGTTTAAGATCCTAGTTCTTGCGGCTAAGAAAGCCATTACAAGAACTTGGCTGAGTTCTGAACCACCTGGACTGAATCACTGGCTGATCCGATCAATGGAACAAATGACCTATAGTCTACGAATTAAAACAGAACTTTACACTGCAAGATGGTGAAAATGGCATCTTTATGTAACTAAGTAGTGTTTGCCCCTCTTGTACTGTTGTTCTTGTGTTTTTGTCACTGTTTTTTTTTAAAGAAAAAATAAAATTAAAAAATAAATACTTGCACAAACTATGCCGTACCTACCAAGTCCTATTACTAGTTACTTTTAGTATATTGCTGTATTAATATACTTGTTTTGAGTTCACAGCAGCGTATGGAACTCCACTGTCTAAAACTGTTATAATGTTACAGTAACAATTTAAATTAATGCTTAGGGTAATGTGTGGGCAGAGCTGTCATAGTGAAAACTACCAAGACATCCTCACAACAACAAAAGAAGACAGAAGAAAGACCACAGCAAGCTTTCTGTCACAGTAAGGAGACACGTTTCGTTCACTCCAGGAGCTCTTGCTTCCCCTCACAGACCAAAATATGTTTGTTGGGTTGACTGGTGACTTCAAATTGTCCTTAGGCATGAGTGTAAGCATGAATGGCTGTCTCTTTATGTGTCCCGCTGTCAACCGGCTCAGGGTGTTCCCCAACTTTTGCCCGATGTCAGCTGGGATAAGCTCCAGTCCCTCGCAACCCTGAAAGTGACAAGCATGATAGATAATGGATGGATGGATTGATGGATGAAAAAACAATCAGTACTATAAAGTCAACTCAATCTACAGGTTTCACAGCTTTCAATACAAAAGCATTCACCAGTGACTGCAGTTTTTATCATAATAACACATCAAAGTATTGGCATACCTTAAGCATTCTTGTACACTTTTTTGGATAATGTTGAACTTTGAAAAGCAAGACATAGGTTTAACCTAACATCTAAGCAGCTGTTTTAGCAGTATAAACAGATATATAGTGGCTGCAGCTCTGGATTAAATCAATCCACATCAATATATTCATGCGCAAAGTCCAAGTCAAAGCCCCAGACAGACAACAGCGCTCTGCAAAGCAGGTACATTTCGTGATTTTCTTTACTAGTATATTGCAAAAGCCCCAACCTTATATGAAAGACATAAACAGATGAGGTTTTGTGCATATGTCAAAGAAATTAAACCTGAAAATTGCCCTTAAATGTGGAAAGGATGCACTGAGTATTTTTGTAACAGCCTTGATACAAACAGAGCAGGCACTGAAAATTCATTAAATGTTGTTTCAGGGTATCATTAAGTCGATAAATTCTCTGTAGCCATGTTTGATTTTTGAGCTTGCTGTTTTTATCCAAGCATTTTGATGAGGCAGACTGTGATATCTCCCAGTAAAAAAAAATCAACACCACATTTTTCATATCTTGTGCTTACCATTTAAAGATATAATGTATGCTTTCCTTTTCTGATTTTCAACAAGCTTCAGTTGTTTATGTGATGGAAGTATGGCACTAAATTCTGTTGAACAAATGGGCGTTCTCTCATCCCTGTCTATTCTAAATGACCAACACAACCACAACTTCACTTTGGAAAGGTCAGACTAAACAAATTCTCACTTACGCTCGAGCAGATGTGACCAACACTCGGCTGTCTTGCAAATTCATGCACACACACACACTCCTCACCACGGTTGCTGTGCACTGTCAAACAACATTAGACGGCAGGGCGGTGTCAGTGGGATAATTAGAATAACACATCCACTGTATTCTTCATTATGTGTGTCATCTCCACTTACTGACTCTGCTTCCTTGCTGACACCACCTAATATGCCTCCACCCCCTGACATGCACTCCACCCTAAAAGTGACGTGCGTTTTCAGGGCAAGCCATGATCCCCATTAGTGGTGGCCTCCAGTATAGATCTGATTGTCTGAAACCATCATGTATTTTTTTCTCTAATTAGTTTCTTGGCCTGAAGGAGGTGGTGGTGGAGGAGGGGTGCAGCAGTGATACACAAAGTTGAAGCACAGCATCAATGTTTGAGAAAGAGGGTGTTGGCGGGGAGATCACGGCGGGGTGATGAGTAATGCTCTGACGTTGGCTCTTCTTTTGGCAAAATATCTGAGAGCGATTCTGTCTACTGGCATGTTTTACACTATTATTGTAAGTATATATGGAGGATACAGCGAGGCGGGCACCCATTCAGTCTGAAAGGAGCAGACGTGTGCTGCTGTGGACATGGCGAGCGATGATATCATGCGCAAACAACAAGGTCTTTATGTTGAAAAACTACGAGTGTCGTTCTTGTAAGGTTGCAGGTCAAAAACAAACGCAGCTGCACAGACGGATCACATGCATACACTTGGGCACACCTTGGCTGTGTGCGGCTAATGAATAACTAACTAGCAGAGAGGAAAAGGGAGCCATCTTCTCTGAGTAAGGCCAAATGAATTCGCCGAAGCGCTATGCAAATGTTCCCTGGGCTAACGAGACTGCCTGCATGATTGGAGTGCCATTGAAATTCTCCTCGTGCACAGCCCTCGCTCACTTCCTCCCCTCCCTCCTTCAATCTCCCTCCATCTCTCCCGCCATTTCAATCGAGAACAGAACATCCATGTTCCCGTGGACGTATCCTGTCTATCTTTCTGTGTATCTATGGATCTGGATATCTTAATGTCTATCTAACTTTGTATCTGCATATTCATGTATCTGAGCTAGCTGTGCAGCAATGTTTCTATCAGTGTATGTACCTGAAATGTGTCTATTAGTGAATGCATTTTGTATTCATTCATGTTTGAATTTATGTTTTCTTATGAACTTATCAATATATCTATCTGTGTACCTACTCTATATGTCAGTCTGTGTATGTTTGTACATACATATATATATATATGTATGCATGTATGTACGCATCTATCTATCTATCTATCTATCTATCTATCTATCTATCTATCTATCTATCTATCTATCTATCTATCTATCTATCTATCTATCTATCTATCTATCTATCTATCTATGTTTATTTCAACTAAGTGTGTAAAGAACATTGATGTATATCAGTGTATTGATTGGCTGGTCAATTATCCAATCATATAAACAATTAACACAAAATAAAACATCCAAAATTATAAACAAAATATCTGTCTGTCTATCTATCCAGCAAGTGATTCTCTAATCCATCTGTCTGTCTTTCTGTCTGTCCATCTATCTATTGATCCGTCTATCTACTATCTATCTGTCTTTCATCTGTTTGTCAATCTATGTATCTATCTATGTATCTATCTATGTATCTATGTATGTATGTATATGTGTGTGTATGTATGTATCTATGTATCTATGTATCTATGTATCTATGTATCTATGTATCTATCTATCTATCTATCTATCTATCTATCTATCTATCTATCTATCTATCTATCCTCAATTAATTCACTAATCTGTGTATGTCTTGCTGTCTGTCTATCTGTCCATCTACCTATCTATATACCTATCCATCTATTTATGAATCACTCCGTTCATTGATCTATATATCTATTGATCCATCTATCCATCCATCCGTCTATCTATTTCAATTCAGTTCAATTCAAAGAGATTTATTGGCATGGAAAACATACGTTGACATTGCCAAAGCTAAGTACATAAAATAAAAAACTACAAACAATTTGTGAAAACCAAAGATTAAATGGTAAACCAACTGAGCTGTGCAGATTTAGATTTCTTAAATATAATAACAAATAACATACTGTCAATCTGTCTGTTCATGTATCTATCCATTTATTTGTTCATCACTTCCTAGACTTATCTCTGTCAATCCATCTATTTTCAATCTACCTGTCTGTCTGTCCATATATCCATTAATCAATCAATCCATCAATCCATCAATCCATCTATCTATCTATCTATCTATCTATCTATCTATCTATCTATCTATCTATCTATCTATCTATCTATCTATCTATCTATCTATCTATCTATCTATCTATCTATCTATCCATCTGTCTATTTATCCATCTGTCATTCTATTGGTTTCTCCATATATCTATCAATTCATTTATTTATCCCTCTGTTTACAAAATTGTATCTATCTGTCAGTCCTTTTATTTATCAATCTGTCTGTCTGCCTGTCCATATATCTATTAATCTATCTATCTTTCATCTATCATCCATTTATTCATCAACCATCTTTCTATCCATCCATCAGTCTGTCTGCGTGTGTGCTCACCCCAATAAAACACCTTAGACGACTTTGAAATAACATTAACCATTCAAACACTCACTGAAGCCCTATCAGTGCCTGGACACCTCTGAATGCCCCTGTGTCTGTCTGTCTCACTGACACACACACTCACAGCGTCCGCTCAAACAGAGCGCGCTCAGAGTCGCTCTGCACCTGTTCTCTCTGTAAAACATCCAAACACGAGCGCTGAATAAATAACCCAACCTAACACGAATCACTGCCAGGTTCACACACACATGCACACACCAGAGCCCATAAACACACATCAATAAGTAAACACCACCTATTTCTCATCCATACCCCCACCCCTCTGCCCTCACACTCAGTACAAACTGCCACCATCCCAAAGACAACCACACAAGCATGTGTACAAAGTGTGGCATGGTTAATGGTCAGGGTAGTGATGATGACAAAAACAGAGAGGAAGGAGGAGAAGAAAGGGTAGGTGGAGGTGGTGGTGGTGGTGAGGGGGGGCATTAAGCACTTGTCAGATGCATCTTTAATGGCAGGACACGTCGGATTTAGAGCCCCCAGCCTCTTCTTCCTCCCTGGGGAGCTGGGGACAGCCAGAAAACAACACACACACACCTCTCTCTTTGTCCATCCTCTCATACGTCCTCATATATCGCCCATCATCCCTCCATCCTATGCCCACTTCGCCATCTGCATAATTCAGCATGTCATGCTTTTGTGCCACTTTGTCCCTCGTTTTTCTGCCTATTCTGCCATTTTTTGTGTGCCTATATCTGTTGTTAGCTCCCAGGTTCGCCGGAGCGGAAGGAGAAAGATGTTGCTTTGTCACTTTTTTCCGCTAACAAGTGCCTGCAGAGAGGAAGGAAAGAGGGGGGATAAAGTTGAAGAGAGAAGAGTGGATAGACGGAGGAGGGGGGATAGAGGAAAAGAGTGGAGGGCCTCTGCAGAGTGGACACAAAATGGAGACTGGGAGAGGAGCTGCAGCAGCTGTGGCGACGCTACTTCAGAGAGAGAGAGGAAAAGAGAGAGAGAGAGAGGCAGAGTGTGTGAAAGAGAAGAGGGGGATTAAACAACCTCAATCAATGAATGCAAACACACAGACATCGCATCCCCTTCTGTCTCTCTCTCTCTCAATTTATCAAATAATCAATGACTCAGTGAATCTACAACAACTTCTGAACAACTTATAATCAGTATTATAAACATTCTGTTTTTGAATTATAGCAGGACTACTCATTTTCTGAAGCTGTTATTATCTGCATCTGTGTGGTGTGACTCATGCTGCTGTTATTTACTCAGATTTAATGAGCAACACTACTAAGAACTCATGCCTTTGGTATATTTAATCACATGTGTCATATGATCCATGAACTTTTTTTGTATCTGGGGAAGCATATCAGAAGTTAAATAAATTCACCTTTCCACAGTGTATTTTTGTACGGGTTAAGACATTTGCACAGCGGTGTGATATTGGTTCCCCTGTCTGTAGGTTCACATGGTTTTCCTGTATTATAATGTGTATTTTCTTCTAGAAATCTTGCCAAAACACACCCTATGATCACTTTTACTTGAACATGATGCTCAGTTCTTTAGCCAGAGGTAGACTTATCCCTAGGGGTGTGAGAAAGTATTACCAATATATCATTATAGTTTATGTATCTGTGTTGCATTAATTGCTGATAGACCTATCACTGGGACACAATATTCATAAATAATGCAGAGACAATGTTTATACAAGTAACACTAAAACAACCCTACAAATTGGCCTAACTTAAAAAAAAGAATTTGCTCTCGTAATATTTATATTCTGATAATGTTCAAGCAAACTCTTATACAAAAAAATCAGCAACTTTCTTTTGCTAAATCAATTTTTGTGAAGCAAAAGAAATAAACTATAAATGGTCATTTTAATTTTGGTATTACCTACTTCATAAAATTCTGAACCATTACTTTAAATAGAAACCGATCCCAAAAAATTAGAGAAAACCGAGAACCAATCAATAAAAACCTCCAGATTAAAAAAGTTTGGCAAAGTGTTGGAGTACCTGGGAACTCAGAGTGCAACTACCTGATATGAAACCCAATGAGGATGTGTAAGAACATTGTGGATGTATTCTGGATTTGCTACATATCTCATTTAATATGTATATACACTGTACTGGACTTTTATAATTTTGAAAATGTTCAATAAAAAGAATGTTAAAAAAAACCCCTCCAGATTATTATTTTTCTTAATTTGGCATAAAAAATTATAAATATGACAAAATTTCTCATAACTTTTTTAAATCTCAAATTTTACCTCATAATTATATCTTTTAATTTCATAACTATAACCTTCTCTTGTAGAATGACTTCTATCTCATAATCATGACTTTTTATCTCTCAGCAAAGACTTTTGAGCTCATTATTATCACACTTTCTCATCGTTTCCCCTTAATTCTTATAAATATGATTTCATGTTGCAGTATGACAGAGACATCTTCACTGTTGACTATCGTTCTCTTTAAAAATCTATTTCATCTCATAAATATGGATACGTCCCACATAAATATGACTTTCTATCTTACGTTTAGTCTTCATTTTTGACTTCCAAGTGTCATAACAATGAAGAAACATTCCATAATTATGACTCATGATGACTTTTCATCACCTTTATACAAGTACGTTGCTCATGGTTATGAGTATTTACCTTATGAATTTACTATCTACCTGGTAAACATTCTTTTTTTTACCTCAAAACTATGACTTTTGGATGTCATAACTACAACTTAATATCACATAATTATAACTCAAATCACAATTATGACTTTATCTGATAATTATGACCTTGTAATTTTGTATTGATAATTACATCTTTTCTTAGTCTTCTTTCTTTTTGGTGGTAGAACTGGCTTCCACAAAGTTCAAACATGATTCCTGTTCTGTATCTTTTGACAAAAAAATAAAAAAATAAAAAATAAACCAGGAAAAACATCTGCAACAATGTAATTGCTGATTAGTTTTCCCTAGTGTTGGTTGTTCTGACCTAAATTTTGTCCACACATGCACACATTCTGACCTTCAAAACACACAAACACCCAGAGATCATCACCTTCAGCAGTGAGAAAGAAAATGAAACACAGATAGCCTACATTTAAAACTCATAAAAGTGTCACAAAAACGACAGAAAGTGTTGAGAAGGTTTATTTTCCACAGCTGCAGATGTATCCTGTCGACAGTGACAGCATGTAAATCTTAACTTCCTGTCACTGACGTGTATATAAATATGCAGCCGTGTCCTCAGTGAGTGTGTGTCTGTGTGTGTGTGTGTGTCAGAGCCGAGCCGTGGTGATGCACTAATAAAAATCAGGCAGCGATGCATCCTCACACCTTCCTCATTCTGCCCGCCGGTTCGCACCCGTTGCCATGGTGACCAGATAAAACTCACACTGTTTTAAGCTCCGACTGGAGGAGGAGATGGATACTAACAAAGTGACACACGCGCACACACACTCACACTTGCGCACACACAAAGAGATGAAGTTTCCGTCAACAGAGCTTCCGCTCTCAGTTCTTTAACTGACAAGCAAACAAATGCTAATTTTCTAACCAGCGGCTACACGAGCAAACCTTCAATTAGAGGGAGAGACGGGGAGAGATGGAGAGATAGCACGAGAAGAGGAGGTAAAACCAGGAGAGCCAGTCAACACACACAAAGCCCTCCTCTGTTTGGCACACACACTGCTCCGTGAACAGGCCCCAGAGCAAACACATTTGGCTGTCAAATCGTGACACGACACCCAGGCGGGGTCGTCTCGCAGTGAGGCCAGTTGTCAGCAAACACCGTCCAGCCTCTTTATCAAAGTGCGCTCAAACTCAGCGTTATTGACCAACACGGTCGTCATGTGTGACATGTGTCAGCCTGTCACAGCACATACCTTGGCATACGCCATCCCTAATAAATGGCAAACCACTCGAGCGTCCCGAGTGCTATCGAAAGAGAGCGAGCAGGGAGGAGGTGATGGATGGAGTGGATGGATGGATGGATGGATGTGGAGTGGGCTGTGTGTGTGTTTGTGGTCATGATGCTGACACAGGCCACCAGTCTGTACCAGGGAGAGAGATGAGAAGGCTGTGAGCCAAAGATGGAGAGAGAGAAGAAGAAAAAAAGAGGACAAGAAGAAGAAGAGGAGCTCTGTGTAACTAATAAGAGCTATTCATAAGGCCTGCAAGTGGAGAGAGAGAGAGAGAGGGAGAAAGAGAGTGGGTGAATTATTCTTTTCAAATGCAAATGTTTGTGACATCCAATTGCTTAACAGTCAAATCAATATCTTTTACGTTGATTGATCAGTTGGTAAAATCAAAAAAGAATGTGGGACCATTATCAAATATCTTGCCTAGCAGGTCCAGTGGTCCACTTGCGCAATGTTGTGGGATGTATTTCCATTTTATAAACCCCACATTTGTTTACTTCAAGCACAATTGCACACAACTCTACAGTAACTCTAGCTTAACTCACATGTGCCTCCACACCACTGTTAGTTCACTTTAATCTTGGCATAATGTTCGTATAATTTTAGGCTTGATAGAGTTTTAAAGTGATGGTCCAACCTTTTTGTTTCTTTTTGTATCTCTCCTAACTCCCATCTCCATGACAAGCGGATGTACACCATTCTTTTGATTCTGTGTCCAATAACAAATCAGGGACAGACAAAGGTCACCTACTGTTCACTAGCTTAGCTAGAATGGCTGAAAGTCAATGGGAAGTATTAGCCTGCCTTTGCCTCAGATAAACTCTTCAGCAACTCCAAACAGTCATATGTGCTAGATGTGACTCTTTTTGAACCACTTAATGTTAAGCTAACTTCTACTATCACCACATCTTATCTTCTTCTACTCCTGAACAGAGGGTTTTTTTATTAGATTACTTCCACGGTGGTTTGAGCTACAGATGTGACGCTCGTGAGTCAATTTTTTTGAACGGCTCTTTTAAGTAAACCAAGAGAGCCAAGTAGCAGTTGGGAGTGAGTTGTTCATGCAAATTTAAGAATGGCTCACTCACAACTGCGAACTGGCTCTCGTCGTTTCCTTGAAAAAGCCATTCAAGAGACTCGACCTGTGGCCAATTGACTTGAAGCACTTCAACGCACTTGCTAAGGTTTTTCCCCTCAGTCCGAATTCTTGCTTATGTTGTACGTCGCTTTGGACAAAAGCGTCTGCTAAATGAAATTGCAGAATTGTAGAATTGTAGGCAGACTAATACTTCCCACTGCCTTCCACCCATGTGAGCTGAGTTAGTTAGCTGTGGGTGACCTTTGTCTGTGTCTTTCTTGTTACTGCATGCAGAGCCTGAAGAAAGATGTCCACCTGCTCGTCATGGACTCAAGAGTGAAGAAAGACACAAACACAAAAAAAAAATGTTGAACTATCGGTTTGAAGGTCTCATGTCCTGCAAAATCCATTTCGTTTATTATGTGCTAGCTTCACAGCCTCCACCTACATGTGTGTTTTCTTCACGTCACAGGTCGACATCATGTCATTTCTAAAAGTTCACTCCATAGTTTGTAACTTCATATTCCCCCTCTCATTGTTTGGGCAGCAAATCAGCACAGAGCTAATTATCAAGAGAGCTTCATCTGATCCTCCACAGAGACATTTTTATTATCCAACTTAACTAAAAGTTTTGTGTAACAGTCACCAGAAACATGATGGAAATAGTCAAACGAAAAAGGAGATGGGACTTTTCAGTACTTTTGACCATTTTTATAACCGTCGCTAAGTTGGTAAGTTCCTTCCTCACAAAGAAACAGTTCCATAAATCAAGGGCTTAGATATATTTTTGAATCTATTCATTTTTTTATTATGTATTTAACTTTTGTTATTTGTTTTTTCTCTATTCTTATATATTTTATGTTATTTATTTTATTTATACTGTTTTTGCTTAATTTGGGTTTTATGTCTTTATTATTCTTATGTAAGATTGTTATGAACATACTTTTACCTATTTGTTCTCTGTTTATGTAAAACACTGTGTGCTACATGTGTTGTATGAAAAGGGCCATACAAATCAAGTTTGATTGATTGATTGAAGTGTCAAATTCCAAAAAGCGCATTTATGCCAAAATACACACCATATTAATTACAGTGAAAAAACATCTTTGCTAAATAATAATTAAAGATGTATGGCTTTTTTGTATGGAAATGAGTAGTGGTGTCTTGAGTTTTATGATAGAAATCAAGTTTGCCTTCATCAAAACAACACACCAGCTCACATCGGGGAAACACATTTTGAGGCTGTAAGAAGTGAAGAAAAGAACAACAATGGTTCTGAGACAACTGTCTGAAGAAGACCTGCTGCACTGCTGTACCAGAGGAAGACCTGAATGCAGTGTAATGTGCTGATGCAGAAGAAGACCGAAGGAGAAATAAAAAAAAAACTGTATTACAGCCTTAAGGTGCATACACACCGCATGCTACTTGTACTATCTCGGCGATCACTCTCCATGCAAAGTCAATGTACAGCCACGATGGGGCGTGGCTAACCCTCTCGTGATGCGTTTGCCGCGTACAAGACGATCACTTCACTCGTCGCGCGATGTCAAAGTAAAAAAAAAAAGTTGATCTTTTCAGGCGATGTCGTGTGTGGCTGTGCAGCAACAGCCAATCAGCGGTGTGTGCACGTGTGATGGTACCTGTGACAGACAGTTATTCAACTGGACTACAGAGGAACAATCCATGTCCGTGTGGGAAACATTAGTCATTTACGCCTTACCGCAGAAAACTCACAGATGATGCTGCTGCAGGGCATCAGCTGCAGTGTTTTGTGTTTGATAAGTGAATGAAAAGGATACAGCTGGAATAATGTCCGCTTATATATTATGTGATATATGATATGATCGCAGTGAAACTCGAGTGGATGTGACGTCACCGAGCAACGGCCGATGGCAACGGTGACCAAAATGAGGTATTTATGGACGCGCTATGATACTTCGGTGGGCGACGCGATTTTGGTAGCTGGGTCGCTTACGGTGTGAACGCAGCATAAGTCTTGTGCTTAACGGCAACCTAATATCTACAGTGTTGACAATTACTACATGCTATGATGGTAAAAGTGACACATAATTCTTTAAATTGAATTATAATGCATGATGAAGTTCTGTTATAATTGTTACCTGGCTTTTCCATTGAAGCATCATAAGGTTATCCATCTCAAGCTGCTCAAGTGTGCTCGTGTGTGTGTGTGTGTGTGCTGACATACATGCTCTTGCTTGTTCTTATGAGCGTGTTTCAGCGTCAAACACACTGGCCCTGTGGTCTCAGCGCTCTCACACTGAGGGATCCGTGACAAGAGAGAGGGAAATCCAACAGCAAGCTTTATCGATCCAGACTGGAAACCCCCCTCAGGCCACACACACACACACGCACACACACACTCAGTACAGCTGTGCTGGATCAATGAGTGCTCCCGCGTGAAGGACAGAGCCATAGAGGCGCACAAACACAATCACACACACACACACGGTGCTGAGGGAGATAAAAGAGGTGCTCGGTATCACAGAGTCAGATAAGGGGCAGAGAGAGCGAAACGCATCCTCTGACCTAAACTGTCTGCTCTGACACCCTGCAATTTGCCATCGCTGCACGGAGCAAATGTTAACACACGAGCCGGCACACGCGCACGCACAGTAACAAAGTGCATGAGCGTGCAGGAGGCTCTTTTTCAAACTGCTGTTATTATTATTCCTCGGTTAAACATCGGGTCAAAGCGGAGGCAGCGGAGAAGAAAAGGCTCCAGACACAACACAGCCCTAAAGGTGTGGCTGCTCTCTTCTGGGCCATCGTGATGAGCTGCTTCACAAATCTATCACTCATCAAATTAGGCCCCCTCCCCATCCTCCACCTCCCCTCCACACACACATGTGCTAATGCCTGATTTATCCCTGTAACACAGCTATTAACCACAGCAGTGTCAGTCGGTGAGCGAGAGGCGAGCGATGTGCCAGGCAAAGGCCATTTCTTCAGACTTCTTTTTGAATGATTGGACCATTTTTTCAGGCCTGTCTCCGGGGTCTCCCGCTGACAAAATAACAGGGTTTAAGTGACACCGCTGAATTGATTAGTATCAATCAGGGGGTGTCAATGTTAGCAAGCAGGACCAGCAAGCAAAAACTTCAGTGCAACAAAACCTGAAGGAGAACTTAATCTGTTAATGCTTGATATCTGTAATTAAGGGTACATTAAGTGCAATGATTAAACAAACCCAATTCCAATTAAGTTGGGAAGTTCTGTAAAAAAAGAAAACAATGCTTTGCAAATCCCTATTCAACTATATTCAACTGAATATATTACAAAGACAAGATATTTAATTTTCAGACTGATAAACTTAATTATCTTACTTAAAATATTCCTTTTTAATTTGACATTGGCAACTCAATCCAAAAAAGCGGGGACATGGGCAACAGAAGACTGGAAAAGTCAAGAAATGCTCAAAAACAGCAGTTTGAGACATTCCACAGGTGAGCAGGATGATTTGAAACAGGTGAGTCTCATAATTGAGACTTTTTCGAAAAGGCTCAGTCATTCACAAGGATGAACGGGGCAAGCTTCCCCACTTTGTCAACATCTGCATGAGGAAATAGTCCAACAGTTTAAGAATGTTTCTCAATGGATAGTCACGTGGAAATCAGGGATTCTAACGTCTTCAGCCCACAACGTCACCCAAAGAATCAGACAATCTGTTTACTCATTAGCAGCAAGGCCAGAAACCAGCACTGACTGACCAGGACCTTCGATCCTTTGGGCTCTACATTAAAACACATCATTATATTGTAGGAATACTCCCCAAATGATTGCTGAGTGCTGTTAAAAGGAGAGTTGATGTAACTCACTGTCCCGGCTTTTATATGTTGCAGGTATAAAATTCAAAATGAGTGAATATTTGCAAAACAAACAATAAAGCTTATCCATATGATCTCTAAATCTTGTCTTTGTCATGTATTGAATTGAATTTAAGTCAAAATTGATTTGTAAATCATTTCTTTCTGTTGTGTTACATTTTTGTACAACTTTCCAACTTCATTGGAATTGGGGTTTGTATTCTTAGAGCAATAATGACAACATCAAGACAGACTTCCCATTTCTCCAGAGTCAGATTTCGCTGAGTTCACTGTCTGATGTTTGATTTCCTGCACTTGATTCATCAACCACAGACGCCAAACTAGGAGTTTTCATTCAGTCATTTACATGGAGCTGCCGTGACCGTCATTTCAACGTAAAAGAGCAAATATCCACATCAGACTTTGGGTAAATCAAAAATAAGTATGGACACTTTCCTACCTGGGACAATGGAGACGGTGTCTTTCTCCCAGGACACCACGCTGACGTACTCCTGGACGGCTGAGGGGATGAGGCACTTGAAGACGGCGACATTACCCCGCATAGAGCGCTGGTCGGCCACACGGACTGTGTAGGGCTCCCTGAACACTGGTGTGAGGAGAGGAAAGGGAAAGGGTGTCAAACTCATGGTAGCTGATGGCCATGGTATAAAAGAATAGGAAAGAACAGGCCCAAAAATGGCTTTTGGCTCTCTTTTTAAAAGTGAAAGTTATTAAAAAGGCAAATTTGAGCAATAAGCAGAGACTTTTGGTTTTAATTGGCTGAAAGGCCAAACCATCATGAGTAAAACATTGTTTCCGCTGGGATTTTAATTCTAGAGATGCACAATACTAATGCCCCAATATCGGTATCTGCAGATAGTATCATGTTTGCTATTTGCAAGAATATTTTTGCAGTACATATTTTCCATATACACCCCTTTTATTGGCAATTAGATAAATTAGCAGAATGTACAAAGGCATCACAAAGTTTTATCTCATCGTCACGGAAGGTCCACTTTGAGTAGCCAAGTAGCCAATTTTAGTAGAGTGGAGGCTTCATGCTGTTGACCAGTATTGACAGTATTGTGGAAGTTCACATTTGCCATATACATTGCATATTCTGGCTGTAATTATTGGCAGAATTTACAAATATACTACAATGGCTACCTCATTATCATTGAATGGCCACTTTTATACATCAGAAGTACAATTTGTTGGAGAATAAAAGTTGTTTTTCTTGCTTTACATCTGTCTCTAACATAAATAGATTGTCACAATGAAAGCAATAGGTCAATAAAAGCAAGTGGAGGCTTTACACTCCTAACAAAAACATCAATATTGGCAGAAGTTAGTTTGAAAGTATCAAATATAGGCAATAATCCAACATTATGCATCCCTGTTTTATTTTGTGTAAGTAGGGTCCTTAAACACCACAACCAGAAAGTTTTATTTGCTCCTGTTTGCTTAACTAAGATTAAAGATAAACCTGTGCAAAAACTCACAATATTATTGCAACCACAACATTACCGTTTGCTACAAACATATTGAAAGAGTCACAATATTGTAACTCGTCTTAATCAATTTATTTTAACATTTTGCTGTCAGAAAATGCAGATGGAAGGTAAAGATGTCTCCTGCAGAATACAAAGATTAAGTCTAAAGGTGGTGTTGAAGTCCAAAAGCATGGAATCTCATGATATTTAAAAATACAACTTCATGTACCACAATGACAGAGCTCAAAACAGCATAACTTGATTTTTAAAGGCCCTCAGGACAACAAACAAGGGCTGGGTAGTTGTGGTTATACCAAGATAAATTCCACTTTGCTTTGGCAGCAGTAACATTTCTCAATTGAATCAATTACTCAGAGCTCAAGGTGACGTTCACATGTCTGTTGTTTTTTTCGGACCAGTAGTCCAAAGATGCTCAATTTGTCATAATATCGAAGAAACTGTTGACTTGTTTCATTCAAAAGGTTGGACACAACAGATATAAGGCCAGTTTAAATCAGATGTGACCTAAATTCCACAACCGCACAGATCTGGAAAAGACATTTTTGCATTGCACAAAAGAACTCTTTTGATACCGAGTGGTTGACATGAGTCTGCCCTGCTTTACACATTATAAAGGCAGGAACTGGCAAAGCAAACAAGTGTGTCTGGTTTTCTATTCAGACAACTTAAAGCCAGAGTTTCCCACTTCAACTCAACAGTAAAAGCCCGCTGTATGATTGTAAGGCAGGCTGACATGGTGCTGTGTTGTAAGGGATTAACAGTGAGCACTCCTTGGCCTTTTTAAGAAAAGCGCCACAGATGCTATGAGACGGCCGGGAGTGGAGGGTTGCTCACAGCGAATGGACCTGTCATATGCAGGCGCTGGGCGTCAGAAACACACCCTCTGCACATGGCATGCAGAGCACCAGGCTGTGAATGTGTGCCAATGTACGACAGAGGACGGTGCTGATTAAGCTGCGCTAAATGATGAAAACAGTAGCCTGTAGCTAACCAAATTATCTCCACAGTTAACTCTGTCACATTACAGTTAGTGGGAGATGTGAAATGCTGAATCAGAGCATAAATTTTCATTAACTAAATCAAGTAATGGGGAATTTAATTAATGGATTATTTGGTAAGGAGAGACAGAAAGTTCAAGGGTGGGACAGCTTGACTGAATCAATGCTAGGGATGGGAATTGTTAAGATTTTAGAAACACCAACACTTTTATTGATTCTGCTTATCTATTATCTTATTAATTCCTGTGGATATTCTGTGTGATAAAAGTCAGTCTAAACATGTTTTCTGTGGCAACAACACCAAACACATGGCACAGCAGATATTGAATAAGATGCTGCATAAGCATATTCTTCTGCAAGTTCCTGATCAGTCCACTTTTGCTTGAAATCACACATACAAAGACACAAATGTGCTGTTAGCATCCTTTTGAATTGAATTGAGACACTATTTTGATCGCTTGTGTGCCAAGTTTGTTGTTATTTCTAGTGAGTGCCTCTGAGAAGAGTTGTCTTGATTACAAGGCATGCAAACTTAACAAGAAGAAATAGATAAGGGAATTGCAAAACTCATTGTAATGTATTAAGCTAGTTGCTGTCGACTCTCAACTGGATTGGTATTCAATTCCCCTTGATCAATGCAGACCCTTTCTTTCTAGCACTGCTCTGTTATAAAGTTCACCTTTAGCACTTTTCCAAAAAGGGGTGCTGTCAAATTTCCCCCAAAATCTGTTGTATGTTTTTGAGGAAAAGAACCACCAATACAAGAAAATAAGTCAGATAGGCCTTGAATCTTGTCTGTTCCTAGCAGCATACCTGAAGATAATCTATCACCGCTCTTCAACACTTTAAAATGAGGACAGTAATGGTTTAACAATGTATAATACACACACACAACAGAGGGTAGTGTCCCCGCCCTCCTGCATGTTCACTCTCTCCCCCAGCTCTCCAGTGATATAATTAACGCCTAGCCTGAAGGCCAGTTTCCTTGGTCATTAATAATGCTTTATGCCAGCCGCCACTGTCACTGGAACCCAGTGGAACCAAAGCCCATGTCCTTGTCCGAATAGTTGGGAGTCTTTCACCTTATAGTCTGAGGCCCAGTCTCAAAAGTCTTTGTCTGATTCTGTCCATTGCTTCAGCACTGCTCTTTTTTTTCATAATAAAATGAACTTGGACAATTTTTCATTGTTTCCCGACTTGTAAAAGAGCTGAAGCTGGAGTGGGTTGGAGACTTTGTTCCTCAATGTACAGTTGTGACCTTGTACGATCTTTGATGACCTGTGTGCTTGTTAGCTTTATTCAGGAAGAGAGGTCTGTACAGCAAAGATGAATCATTTCAGTGAGGTTAATGGAGGAGGATGAGCTGAATAGGGATATACAACCAGAACAAATTAAGAATCAGTGACAACAAACTTGAAGAATGATGTTATTGGCCTCTAAAGGTGGTTTGAAGATTGATCTACCACTGATCATTATTTAAGAAATGTGATCACTTGATTGAAATTCAAGCCTGTTGTCACCAACACTGTTCACCTATGGATTATTCCCACACTCGTGTGGATGCTAACTCGTCTGTGCCTCTGTCATCCTTGTCAATTAACTGTAGTAAAACCCCCAAAACTGAATTTTCACTCCTTTTCAGTCAAAATGTTCATCCAGTGTTAAAGTTTGTATATTGTATTGTAACAGCATAAAAACTTATCAGCTAAACTCAAGTGTCACACTGCTGTTCAACATGCACAATGTGTTTAGTGATGCTGATATGTTCAGGTTTGCCCTATTATAATAAGTGTTTGACAAGGCCAAGAACATGATGTGTTTTAATATAATATACAGAGTTGGAGAATAATGTTTGGCTGCCCCTTGAATAAACAATGTTGGGGGGGTTGTTCTCTATCCAAAATGAATAAATGGATGACATCTGCATAACTGAGTTAATATTCTCGAACATATTGCCTTTCATTTATTACTACTTTTTACTGTTTTGCCTGGTGGATTGATTTAATAATTTCAGCCAGTTTGTCAATATTGTTGTTCTTTCACATAGATAAAAAACAAGTTATAAATTAGTCATTTCATTGTGTACTTTAGATGTCATTACTAGGTTACTTTTGATCTTTTAGTGTTGCTTTGTTTAGCAAACACTTAACCAGTTGTTAAAACAAAACATGAAGCATGATTAATATCATGCATTGGCCAGTCTCACAACCAAGTGATCGGTTATTTGTATCGGCAAAGAAAATCCTGATCCCTGTTTTATTCTGTTCTCAGCAATTCCCACATCAGTGCCTTCTACTTAGTTCTGAATACCTTAAAAAACAACATATTGCTTTCAAGAAGGGCAGTCGGCACAAACAACAACAAATAAGTTGAGGATATAATCAAGGGGACAGGAGAGGGTCAAGTGTGGCTTGAATTAACACACAGCGGTAAAAGCAGCTCGATTTCTGTGACTCTGTGAGCTCAAGTAAGGTTGGACATACCAGAGACATGCTAATGCATTTGAAGATACATCATGGCTTTAAATATCAGCTGAGTCATGTCACAGAAAACCTGTTGGGTCTACTTTTCTCAGCACAGAAAATCCACAACAATCAAGAAGGGAATAGATTGAGAACTGAGCTAATAAGAAAAACTGATTAAAAGTTAGAAGTGATAAGCGGGCATGAACCTCTATAAAATATTTTGTGGTGAGTGGCCGCCCTGACGATTACACATGTATCCCTGATCTGGACCGAGGTCCAGAACAAATAATCAGATCTAGATTTTCATTACGGTCCACACTCAACTGTTGTTTTGTCCAACATGACTTAGACATGCAGGCTTTCAAAGCATATCTGATGAGCAAAGTTGTAAGCTAAAAGTCAATACCCTGGCACTCTTAAAGAATTTCAAAATCTTAGCCTATTTTGAAAGAGTGGGAGATCCTACAGAGAAGACAAATAATGACACATTTAATGGTTTTTGTTCTTGTAGTGTGTGGTGTGCCAGACAATGAGAGACATAGCACATCACCTACCAACTGATTCACTCACCAACACCAGGGCCCTACTCTGCTTACGTCCACATGATGAAACATGATGAACAATGTCAGGGGAAAGTGAAGATAAATTCAGCTAGCAGTTAGCTACCTATGCCATCCTTGAAAATTGTGATTTCCTACCAGTTTCCCTTCTTTTCAGTTTGTTATATATAATTGACAGGCTACCTCCACTTCTGACATCTGCCTAAGTTTATGCTTTGACTCTACTGTGTTGGAAAGGCTACATCTGCTTCCTCCAACAGCCAGCTTGATTGCTGATTGGCTCAGTGCATTCTGCACAGATCAGAATTTCTAATTCTTGATAATGAACATGTTCAATATTTACGATTTCAGGGAAGACCTCTCCTGATGATCCTCCCCTAAGGCAATTAAAAATCAATTAACACACCTCTCACCACTGGATAACCAGGTAAGATAATCTTTAGAGCCAACAGATAATCTTGCCCATGCTGACTTTGTTCAGCATTGGGGATCTGAGCCAAAACTGAGGTCAGTCATTTGGTAGTGTGTACCCCTATCTTCCAACATCAACAAATCCTTTCAAAAATGCCTGGATCTGAATGCAGATTCGGATCAACATGAAAATCTTAACACTTTCAACTTTTCAATAACTATCATTTCTTGAAATTGTTATCAAATCTTCTGATAACTTTCAAGTTATCTAGCACACAAACAGATGCTGAAAGAAGAAAAACCTCCTTAGGAGATGTTAAAAAACGCCCATCAACTGCTTCAGCCTTATGTACCAGGGGAAATTCTTTCCATGCTATCAAAAAAAAAATAAAGCTCTAAGCTTTGTTAATTTTTTTTTTAAGAAAGTTTTAGAAAATGTTCATTTGCAGCTGTCAGAAGCATTTAAGCAAAAGTGACAGTGGGCTAATAAATTTACTATTATATCAGCATTAACTTATTTTATACTCACTGCAGGACAATAACATTTAATTCTAAGACCAAAGGTTGCTAATTGCGAATGCTGACTTGTGCCTAAACCAAATTAACATTGACACTAAGATCCTCTGGGAAGCATATCACCTATCACTTGAGTCACCTGAAACAAGCTCACAACACTAATGTGCACTGAAGCCTCATTTGTAAACAAGTCAAAGCTAAAGGACACATAATTCCAATCAAGTCAGCTCTTCAATTTTTCATTTAAACAGTGCCGGCCTCCCATTGATGCCATCTACCTGCTGATCAATACCTCGGATCGACTGAGTGGCCTCGTCTGCCGTGGCCGAGCCGATTCTATCAATCTTTTATTTACTCTCTGATTGACCTGCTGCCTCCCGTCAATAACAGAGAAAATCCCCAGTGTCCACTGAGCCTCTCATAGAGTGTTTTAAAACCAGTTTGACAGCTAGTAAGTGTTTGGTACGATGATGACAGTCATCCACTGTCCAATCAGCTCAGGATCAAGTCCAGTGAAGGTCAAAGCAGATTTATGCTCAACTCCAGATTGTTCTACACTTGCTCACCTCTAGAAAATCTTGTTTAACCACTTTCCTCTGCATTGAAACAGGTCAAATAAGCCCCGTATGGCAACATGCCCTTGCATAAAACCTGCTCCAGTAAGAGGCAAGTGTTGTGATAGCACTGACATTTAACACACGCTACTCTGCCAAGATATGAAAGACACTAAGCAAGGAGAAAAAGAATCACATATTCATTCTCTTACACCTTGTGACAGGATGCAAATGGTAGCCCCGGCTGATTTGTGTGTAAATTGCACTCCCCCTCGTCGCATGCGCAGCAGAATCATTAGGATGTTACTGATGCCTGACTATATGCAGCCCGGTTGCCTAGGAACGAGCTAAAACATGGGGTCTGGTGCACTGGGCGCACTGGGAGGCAAGTCTTGTATCACTGTCGCTTCAATAATTAACGACGGGGAAACCAAATACTGCATTTACTTATTCATAAAGCGAGCAGCAAAAACACGGAGAAGGAGAGAGATAGAGCAGGAGAAAAATAATGACACACAGGAGAAATGAATGGATGCAGGTTTCCTTACTGAATAGATAATAGAGGCAGTCCTTGTGTATCAGGTTCAGGGTCCCTACTTACTGTATTAGTGAGGGCAGATGGAGGAACAGGATGTAAACACCTGCTACCTTGGCCCGGGCACACATGGGTTTGTGTGTAAAAGTCTGAACAAAAGGGAGACGAGGTGAGCTCATTGAACAGGTGTGCTCATTTCATTTGATCAAGTTTGTGGAAGGAGGTGTCTACTGCTACAAAAATGAAACCTTTAGACTCAGGCAGCACAAATGACAGCAGCTTTGAGATGTATGTGTGAAAGTGGGCTGATGAATTCACTCACAGATCTGACACAGACTCGAAAGTTGGTTTCAGAAGTGAAGTGGAGTGAAGATTAGGTGCAGTCGTAGGCAAAGTGTTCCAGTGAGAGATGCTAAGATGCTGCAAAGTGCTGTAAAATTGTTGTAAGAGGTAAAATCCTGATAAAAAATGGTAAAGCCTAGTATTTGAGGCTTGGGTGTGAACAGACATGTTTTAAATGCATCAAACCTGCACCAACTTCATCAAAAAGAGTCAAATTTTGTTATGGCAATCACCATGACAGAGCCTCCATGACAGACGCGACACGATTTGCTTCTTATTGCGAGGAAAACACGTAATAATACACCAATGACTGCTGCACAAGCAACTACATACAACTTAAAGAGGCTACATCGTGCTCCTTTGAGCTTCATATGACCTTGTGTTCAACAATTCTCCTCTAAGTTACAGATCACTTCTATGAACAAGACAATAAGCTCAGGGCATCAAGACTTCTGATGGCAACAACAGATTCCTAAAACGTCTTGTTCTCCCGGTCCCCCAAATAGATCTACCAGTGTGAAGCCATACCATCGTTTCATTGTCAGTTGAGACTCATTACCGAGCGGTGCTGAATTACCACAAAGTAGACCTATGAATCAATCAGAGCAGACTGAAGAGGAGCCTTAAAGGGGAAGGAACTCAAACAGAGCCTCAAATAGAGAAAGAATATATATGATATAATATGATATAATATGCTATCAGGGGTACTCTGTATGTGAAAACTAGATTTTGACCTATTCAATACACATAAAACCTACAGAGGTCTACAGAGACCTTCAAAGTCAAGTCAAGATGCACAGTGTGATTAGACCAGTATCAATAGCCACAGATCATTTACAAAAGAGATGATTGCTGGTATCAGCAGTTTTGAAAACTTCTGTAGATATTTACAGCCAATATTCTGGCCACAAGATTTGCCATAGATATCCCATAATTGGGTGTAAAATTGACATTATTTTTTTTTAATTGTCCCTGCAGGTATGCTGAGCTCTGTTCTCTTTTACAAGCTTAAAACACACTGGACAGCCTGTTTGATTGTCTATGTGCACTCTGCAAACTGGCCGCAGGTTGGATTCGAATCCAGGCAGAAGCATGTAAATGGGACGTGCTTGGTTGGAACCAGCACCCCAGCTGTAAAACTTTAAACTGAATTTACTAACAAATGTTCTGGTACTAACCAGTAGGTGTGTGTTGTTCACATCCCATGTGAGCTTAGTTATGTGTGCACTCTGGTCTCGCAGATGTATGCCAACGTGTTTAATGAACAAAAATTGCAAAAACACTCTGTGCCACACTTAAGACTGAACACTAGTTATACGGGGGTTAACAGTCAGTCTGTAAGTAAGGATGTCAGCTTTGCATATGACCACAAATGAGAGCACATTGTTGTTTGCTATTTGAACAGCAGGAGTTCTTGGCAAACAATAGTTTTGTACTTCTATACAATACAGAAATCATTGGGAACCAATACCTGTCCAAAATTAAGATAGTCAGTAATTTTAAGGTCAAGTATCCCCTTTAATACACCAAGAAAATAACAAGTGAGGACGTTAATCTGAAACTGGAGGATGACAATAAGAAAAAGCACCTGACCTGATGTTGGCTGATATGTAACGAGGCCTGTTAGAAAACTGTAAAACTACCAGTGAAAGCTACAGATGCAAAGACCAAACAAAATAAAAAACATACAGAAAAAAACAGCTGCCCACAGTGGGATTTTCATAAATGAAGAACCATCCAGACAGGTGCTGGTGCTATTATTGGACCACAATCAGCATGCATGGGAGAGGGTGAGAAAGAGCGAGAGAGGTAGAGAGATGAGAACATGTGAAGAGAGAGAGAGAGAGTGGGGGTGGAGCAGATTTTTGGAAAGTGGGGTGTCACACTGCGAGCTGTCAGCTGTCATCATTCTCCTGCGCCACCTGAGACAGGGCATGCCACACCCTGGTGCTCACGCCTCTGTCGCCCATGGCAACAGCAGGGACGTGTGTGTGCTTGAGCGTAAGCGTGTGTGTTTGGAGGTAATGAGGTGCACACACATGCACGTGAGCCCCGGTTATGGAGCTGCGGAGTTGTGGTTGCCTCAGCATTTAATTGATTAATTGTTGTAATTATTTGGGCGGGAAGGTCATCCCAACACTGAGGCTGGCTGGAAGGTCACTCTCACGCTGCAGGGACTATCCTCCTCTGGGGACCACGCCGACCATATGGGTGTGTTTATGCGTGAGTGTGTGTGCGGGGAGGATATCTGCCAGCATTATGTTGTTGATTTTCATCGGGTTTATTTTGTAAGAAACTGCTGACTGCCTCTCCATGAAGTATTGATCACCACAGTCAAAATGTCTGCCTGGCTTTCACCATGACCTGAATATCTACTTTCCTTCCCCAAATTTTTCCACGTCTGAAGCTGACTCTCCAAAATCTTCCCTGCCAAACACCCTGACAAAGAGCTGGCAACCAAACACCGAGAGCCAGCTTGATGAAAATGGCTCCGTGTTTGTGTGTGTGTAGATCGGGGACTCTCCAGTCCATGGACAGATGGAGAGACTGGGAGACAGGAGGCTTGCTGGCATGAGCTACACACAGGCTGGTGTGCATGCATGCAAGTGTGTGTCTGGGTGGGTGCATGCATGTGAAAGTGCATGTGAACACACACGTACAGTTGAGTCTGTTGTGTACACTTGTACGGAGTGTGTGTCACATTAGGTCACATGCATGTGTTTATGATGTGACTGTGTGTATTTGTAAGTGTGGGAGCAGTGACACCTTCCCTCGGCGTGGTCTGCACCTTTCTACAGCTTTGACCTTGGCAGAGAGTGTGAACAGGTCAACACACCAACTCTGTGAATGTGTGTGACTTGGGTCGTTTTCACACCTAGCTCATTTGGGAGAGTTGTAAGCTACATCGTGTGTTATTCACGGTTTGTTGAATCTATATGAACACAGAATCGATCCCTGTTTTGGTATGAACAACCGTGGCAAGCTCCCATTACAGAGGTGATCTCAGCTCGCTTTCAATTGGTCCAGTGGAGCAGTTCATATACAAAGAGGGCACAATCGGCCCAATAACTGACACAACAAGGTGACAAGTTAACTCATCACACTGCTGTAGAGGTATAAGGAGCAACAACCAGGCTAACAAAGTACAACCTAATGACTGAACACATTTCCAATATTGTCGGGTGAGAAACTGTCAAAACTGTGAAAAACTGCCCTTTCTAGCATTGTTAAAAATCATAAAAGAACTCCTGGCCAAAGTTACTTCTTCCCTGTGTCATGACTAGCATCCCTTGAAAGTGTCATGAATATCTGTTGAGAACTTACTGAGTTAATGTTAAAAATGCAAAAAAAAAAAAATTCTTTTTGACAGTAAGAAAATTCCTGGATCTACATCCAGATCACTGCCAAAACTTCGTCCTTGTACCATGACCAACATAACGTGAACATACCATCAAAATCGATTCAAAACCTCCTCAGCCAAGTTAAAAAACCAAGATGTTTAGGCTGTATAGCTGTCATGAAATGCAGAAAAAACTAAAGATCTTTACAGAATTGCTTGAAGATTAGGGCTAACGTAAGTCCAAATGTAAGAAATCACAAGAAATGTCATAAACTATCCAGTGCACAATCTAACAAACAGAGAAACTAACTAACACAATAAAACATAACTGCAGGTCATAATGTTTCAGATCCCACAGTGTCACTCTGTGTTCAGGCGCAACACACATGAAAATATCAACAGGTTAACGTCACTCACCGTCTCTGCAGCCGATAATCCCACTATTCAACAACACGGAGCGATTGAAAAACGTATTTACTTCCAACAATTTAGTCCAGTTTTAGTCTACCTTTTAGCATCACTACAGGTGTTATGGTGGAATAAGTCACCATTCTATCTGGTGCCCCTGTGGTCCACTGTATGGCCCCTATGGCCCCTCCTCTTCTTGCACAGAGTTGTTGACACTTGTACCACAAGGCCTGTCCCACATTGATAAATATGTTCATCCGTCCAATTATTTATATGAAAATGTTAGGAGTGATGTTAAAAGGCTGTGTGTTAAATGTGACTTTTAAAGACAAATCACTTTAAACTATTGTATGAATAAGGACTTTTGATGCCAGAGATTTAAGGGAAATGATATTTGGGATTTACCAGGACTGAAAAGCTTACTTTGACCATTGTAATTTGGGTCTGTAGGAAATTAATCCTCACGTTATTGGTAAAGTCCTGCTATAAAATTTTGAGAGTCTTCTGGTTTTAAGTTTTTATCATAACCACATTTGAATACATCTTATTTAAGTTGAGACAAAAAAATGAATAAAGCTTGTTGATGACTAACTAAACCTCCTTAAAAATAACATTTTTCAATGTTATAAAACTTAATTATTGAATTCTGTGGATACCCTTTGTGTGAATAATAAAAGTAACTTGAGAGTGAGATGAAGCTTCATGGCATTCAAACAAAAGTGGGCACAAAATGTTCACACCCCAAACTAATGAGGCACCCAATGTGTCAGCCATCATAGTGACAGTGTGGCAGGCATATGGTAGTTCTCTTGAACTAGCTTAGCATGCAGCCATCTTCAGCCACTCACACTTTGCTTTGTTTTCTCATTTTTGTTGTTGCAGCTAAAAGGCTAAGTAGTAAAGTTTCGTGTACAGAGAAAGTCAGCTTTTTAAAGGGTTGTGCCAACATTTTTATTTTTTTGGTATGTTACCTAACTCCTGAGTCCATGACATGCAGATAAACGGCTCTCTTTTGGCTGTGCGTGCAGTAACAAGGAAGAACAGGCAGAGCTCGCTAATAAGCTTAGCTCAAACACTGGGAGTCATTGGGTAGTGTTAGCCTGCCTCTGCCAAAAGACATCAGATAAACTCTTCAGCAACTCTAAATGTTCCTGTGTGCTCGTAATGACTCGTAACCACGTAATGTTACATTATCTATTTTTATACTAAGATCAGCACTTTCTGTAAATTTTAAAGAATTAAGTATGAAACTAAACTGCAGGGCATAAATGCAAAACACAGCGGAAGTGCTGATAAGTAGGTAAACAAAACAAAGCCACTGTTTACTAGTACAAAACTATACAACGTAACAACGTAAACATTTAGTCACATCAGGGCACACAGAACCCTTTAGAGTTGCTGAAGAGTTCATCTGACGACTGTAGGCAGAGGCAGGCTAACACTACCCAATGGCTACCAGTGCGTAAGCTTAGCTAATTAGTGGGGGCGAGCTCTCCTCATCTCTTTCTTGTTACTGCTTGTCAGGGGCTCAGAAGTGAGGCATGACACAAAACCAAAAAAAAGTTGGTTTATCCCTTTAAGTCATTTTCTCAGAGTTAAATCAAACTTCAACTTGATTAAACAGACATCTTGAAACTCTGCAAATATGCATTCATTTCACTAAAGCCTCAGAATACATGCATAAGTTCTTTAAAGACACAGTATATGCACCAGTGTCTGGGCCTCACCTGCTTTAACATGAATGCTGGGGCTTCGAATCTTGCCTGCCTGGTTCTCAGCAGTGCAGAAGTACTCGTTGTCGTGGATGATGCTGTTATAGGCGGAGGGAGAGAAGGGGTAGAGCTGGAGGGTGCCGTTGGCATGCACGTGGCGGATGTGGGGCACGTCGTAAATGTCGTCTCCGGCAGCCAGGTACCAGCGCAGGACGGCATGGGGGGCGCCGCCCGCGGGGCAGGGCAGGGACACCCCCACCGAGCTGGAGAAGGTCACCCGCTGCAGGGAGGCGTTCACAAAGTACAGCCGAGTAGAGACAACATCCTCACTGTTGACTGTTAGGGCGAGAGAAAGGGAGACAGGGTCTGTGAGTGTCGGACTGACAACTTTGACAAGAAGGGGCATGATCTCTTTACAGCTGATTAGAAGTGAAAAACAGAAGTACAATAACTTTAAAAGACACATCAAACTAGGGCTGAACGATTTAAAAAATAATCTAATTTCGATTTTTCCCCCCATATTGCGATTTACTCTGCAATTGTTTTAATGTTCCTCATCTTATGTATTCTTAAACAAACATAAGCAGTAGCTCTTTTTATAGTAAGACCAATATGACATTAAATTAATCTAAGGATAAAAGATTTGAGAAAAAGTGGAGAAGTGAAGAACAGAAGCAAAATAGGTATGAAATTGTAAAAACTGGGTAAACTGGTATGAAAGCAGAAAAAGGTTAATAAATAGGTGCAAAATAGGTATGAAATTGCAAAAAAAAAAAAGGGGGGGGGTTGGCAAAAAATAAAAAATGGCTTAGGAAAGTTGATTATGGCAGCAAAATTGGGCATTAAATTTGAAATAAAATTTAAAAAAACATGTAAAAATTCCAAAAATGGTTCTGGCAGTGCCCCAAAAAAAAAGATGAATGGGGGCAAAATAGGCATAAAGTTGTAAAAACGGAGTTAAAAAAGGTAACATGGTTCAAGAGTGGGAAAAAAGTGTATGAATAGAGGGAAAAAAAAAAAATAGGCATGAAATTGCAAAAAACTACATCACAATGCCAAAATGTTCAACATATTTTGGGCTAAAAATATTGAACCTTCTGCGATTTGAAAATTGCAACAAGCCATATTGCAATTTAATCTATTTTGCAATTAATTGTTCAGCCCTACTTCAAACTATACCTTTATGAAATCATGAACAAATAAATTGACAAGATAAGTCTTTATTCTACACCTCAGTACTGTTCATCTCATTCACCGCTATAAGTTTAAACACATGCAGTACATTATTACTCGGCGGATGATCATTCAGGACACCAAAGCATTCACACAGGCCTCATAACAAACTTCTGCTCTTCACTGTCACGTTCAAGTCTGTAATATCTACTGTTGGTAGTTTTCTCTAACTGCAGGAGCCTGAGGAGCTGGGTAGCCCAGATGCTAGCAGTAAAACTACAGTATTGTTGCACAGATGAAGAGCTGCTGCCAGATAAGTTGTCCTGGGAGAGACAGACCACCACATATCCTCTCTCTCAAATGCCCTCTTCTAGTTTAGAGCGAGGCGTCTTTTTAAGATCTGTGTGTTTCTTTGTGTGTGTGTGCCGTGGGGGGTGGGGGTTGTGGAGGAGCGTACAGAAGTGCTGAGCTCAGCTTGGCTAACGGCCAGGGGAAGATGCTGCGCCCCGGAGCCAGAGAAGTTTCTCCTCAGACAATGATACTTAATTAATCCCTTTTCCCCGGATTGTGTCAACAATGGCTGGATTAGCTCTATCTCCAAAATTCTCTGTGCGGGGACAAAATAGGGTGCTGGCACTGAGATACAGAGATGCTATCAGATATCATTTAGGCTCTAATTTGTTCAGATCCTCAACATCAATGCATGTCATTGCTAAGAAGACAGAAAATGTGTGACACGAGCCCAGTGGCTGTCTTTTTAAGATGTTTAAGCTTGACAAAATGGTTGAATAGATGATACAAAAGACCCGTTTTCTGTCTGTTCTGTAGTTAAAATAGTGGCAGATACAATTGAATTAATAACCTGACACAAATTAGATAAAAAGAAAGACAGATAAGCAAGAATTAAGGATGAGCAGACCCACCGCCTGGCAGTCACGTGACATATAAGTGGAGAAATAGAGTGAGAGGACAGGAGGGAGAGCTGGAGTAGTTTTTGTGTTAGAGTGAGAGATTCTGACCTTTAAAGTAAAAAATCTGAGCAGGTTGACCTTGTGTCAAACTGGAGATTTGCAGAAAATTCAAAGACAATGCTTGAAAGTATTCTTTATATAAAACATTTACAAGGACGGATGACCTTGAGTTGGGGCTGAAACATTTATCATTTTTGGATCAAAATCAGAATTTCAGACAACTCAATCATGAGATCCCCGAAGCTGCGATTTTTGCTGCACTTCTGACTGACCCAGGATCTGTTGTATCAACTATTTTACACATATTATTTACAACTATGCAGGAAATTTACATTTACAGAAGGGCTGGTAAGCAGACCAACAACACAAAGCCTCTGTTAAGGAGCAGAAGTGG
Organism: Scarus forsteni; assembly: GCA_036419115.1. NCBI lineage: Eukaryota > Metazoa > Chordata > Actinopteri > Labriformes > Labridae > Scarus > Scarus forsteni. Next base: position 12,569,177 of record JAZDUH010000270.1, read on the forward strand.
GAGTATCACTTAAATAATGAAAACAGTTTATTTATCATCATATAAGATGATGAATAATGTGTTATGTGCATTTGATCATTTAATTTCTTATTGTCGTCTATACTGTAAACATATGGAAAATTGCATTGAAGCTTGATTTGAATCAAATTGAAATCAAATTTCTGCCAGAAAGATTGCAATTACATATTTTCCTGATATCGTTCAGACTTATGAGGCTCCATAACTGTGATCTTAGACTTTGAAATCTAATTAGGTCATCCTCCAGCCAGAGGACGTATTTTTGAAAAGTTCAAAGAAAAATATTTTAAAGCGTTTATAAGTTATTACTTTTACAAAAGACTCTTTAAACTTTACTCTTGACCTAAGAGCTCGGGAAATCTTTGCAAATTTTGAGAAAACCCCTAGAAGCGATGCAAATCACGCAGACAGGAGGGCACCGAGAGGCCATTTAAAATAAATAAAAGCCAAGCAAATAACTAAAGTCCCATTCAAACTCGAAGTGCTCCAAGAGCACAAACTTCTGCTGAAGCATTTCTCACATCATTACTGAGATCTTGTGGGAAATGTGAGAGATGCCTTATCTTGCAATGTAAACAAATAACAAAAAAATGTGAAATTTAGATCACAACCAAAATTGTATCAATCCTTCGTCCTGCTATGGCCAACTTTCCCCAAAGATATAATCAAAATACAGTTATAACTTTTTAATTCATCTTGCTAACAGACAAACAACAGCTAAAGCATAACTTTCTTTGCCGAGGTAACGAACATTATGTTCTTAAATCGTGGTTCCTGATACTGTGATTCTTTTTAAGTTAAAATATAAAGAGAAAATAAACAGAACTATTTACGATTTATTGTCAACAATGTGAAAAGCTGCTCTATTTCGCAATGTTAACAAATGGAGAAAATTTCTGCACCCACATCTGGATTCAAATCATAACCAAAATTAAATCACCTCTCTTATGTGCCATGATCAACATTTTTTTAATCAAAATTCTATTAGATCTTTTTGAGATGTTGACAAAAATACGTAAAACTGCCTCCTAAGTCATTTAACCACAGAAATGTTGTCTCTTTTTCCTACGTCATGGGGAGCATTCTCTGAAAATTTAATCAAAATCTGCTAATAAGTTTATCTTGCCTGAAGACAAACAAAACATAACCTCCTTGTAAACTTTGCTGGAAAGCCAAGTCCTTGTTCTGAAGTCGATGTCTTGAAAGTGAACAATGTAGAAACTACTTTAGGTTTTATGTTACTGTTGTATTACAGTTTTGTTGGCCTCCAGATAATTTGCAGGTTTCCAGACAGGCCACAGTGTTTGGTTATGGTTGCCTTTAATCATCTACAAGCAACAGATGAATCTGAAAGTCTATAACCCTGCCATTACCTCTGATATCCAACAGTATTATCTTGTGAAATCAGTGCAGATATGAGAGAGTGAGAGATATTGATATCATAATTTTCAAGGACCAATTTAAACAAGTGAACTCGAAAGTGCAATCTTCTGTCAAAGTAGCTAACTTATTGCTGTTACATCTATAAGCAACATTCATGATAAAGTTAACATCATAATCAGATTCCTTGACCCTGAAAATCCAGGGAAAAAACCCCCCAGAAAATTAGTGTTCATTCCCTAATGGCGGTTATCTGGATCACCACCAAAATCTAATAATTTTTAAGTTGGGCCATCACCAACATTTCCTGAAAATTTCAGCAAAATTCATTCAGTAGTTTTTGCATAATTTTGCCAAAAACAAACAGACAAACAAAAACATAGGCCAGCAGAAAACATACCCTTCTCGGCGGAGGTGATAAAACAGGTCAGCAAGTCCTACACATACAAATTCTACCCATTTCTCAGAGCTGGGTAGCTGACAATCTAACAAATTCAACCACATCCACACAATCCTGATTAGAGCTCTTTTCAATAACACTTGTGTGGGTTACTATAACCTTCAACAATACTGTTTATGAGCTACAAATGACTGTTCTAGCCTATGCTATTTTGTTTGTTTCATACAACAGTTGGAGCTGCAACATCAATTTTCTGAAAGTATTAGGATTTCAAGAAACGTTTTCTTCACTTCACTGACAAAAGGAAACTCAAAGATAACTTATTTATGGCTGCACAAAAAGGCACAAAAGCAGAGCCATTATTACCTGAAACTTTGTTTACTATATCAAGCTGCAACTCACTGTGATAACTTAGGACCGTGGCGATGTGTTACTGTTTAGGCTTCAGGTCCATTTACGCTCAACGTTAAATACAGATATGGAGTTTTGCACTAATTTCTCCCATATCCCTGCACATTTCCATAAAGCTTACAGATACAGACCAAATGGAGCAGTACCACTGGAAACCACCAGGGTAGTGTTGCTGTTACTACCTAATACGGAGCTCTAGTGAGACACAAAGAATAAATAATAATAGTGGAACTTTTTGAAGGGAAACTTCAAGTTATTTGGAAATTACAAACATCTGTATGATGTAACTTTGCTTGGACACCAGGACAAACAAATAAACAAATGCAAAAACAAACCAGCGGGGAGGAGATTGCAGAGCAATTAAATATCAGTTGATCAGTAACAAAGGAGAAGTGGAGGTCTTTGGAGATGGACGCGTTTGAGTCCCCCCAGTGGATGTGTTGGTTAACAGCAATGTCAACGGACAGGACGCATGGAAGTATGTGAGCAGTGACGCTAACGTCATTTGAAGAGGACGTATACATTTTCCTACATAAAGGGAGTATAAATGGGCCTTTATAGCCCAATAATGATAGAATCCCACTGCATCACTCAGTCCTACTTCAGAGCATTTTCCAAACATCACATTCAAAAACTCACACTCACAATCAAAGAAGGAGCATGGGGCTCCATAACCATGGACTTTGACATTGGAGCAACCTTTTTTCTGTTGAGGCATTTTTAAGAAATATGAATGCCCCCGTGGTCATGATGAACTGAGCCAAAAACGATCCTTCTACATCCCTCTAACAGCAAATATACAAAAACCAGAGGATCTCATAGGACCTTATCTTACAAGAATTCATAAATTATGTTTGTTGGGAAACCTGAGCCTAAGACCATGCACACAGCCTTCTTAGTCTTTTAGCCACAAGGAAGCCAGCCTCCATGTATTTCCAGATTATTTTTTAATTTTATCATCACTTGTCAATGTTGAGTTTTAAAACCAATAAAATCATCAATTGTGAAAATCCTGGTTTATTTTGCAGAGGTTGCCAAAGTTTGTGTGCTTTACTAATGAACATTTAAGAAGGACTATTCATTCACAATCCCAGTTGTTCAAATTTGAAATCAGAAATGAGGATGTATGGGACAGTCCTCACATTTTAAGAAAAAAATTTGATATATACTGTGTGCTAGTTTGGTCCCCTAATTGGTCAGCCCTTTATGAATGAAGTTAGCATGATCTCCCCGTGCATGTGTGGGTTCTCTACACTCAATTGTCCTCCCACAGATCACAACATGCTCATTAAACTCATTGGTGACTCCACATTGCCCTTAGGTATGAGAGTGAGCGTGAGTGATTGTCTGACTGTCTCCGTCACCCTTCGATTGGCTGGCAGCTGTTTTAGGATGTACCCCACTGAAAGGAATAAGTGGTATAGATAATGAATGAATAGATGGATGAGTTTTTATACCAGTCCAATGCACCTCTGTTGAGAAAGCACTACACATGTAAATCAAACTGGCTTATCTTGGAGTCCATGTGGTCATTTTTGTCGCATTGGAAGAAAAAGTGCTATTGAGATACGGCATTTACAAGCAAGTTGAAATCATGACCTTTACCTTTGATTAATAACTTCAAAAACCTTAGTGGTTTATCTCCAGGTCAGAATGGGCGTAAATGTCCAGGTTTGGAAGAATCTCCCTCTAAATATGTCACTAGATCGCCGTTACAAGTAGGGCTGAACAATTAATTGCAAATTAGATTAAATCGCAATATTTTTAACCCAAAATGTGTTGAACATTTTGGCATTGTGATGTAGTTTCTTGCAATTTCATGCCTATTTTAACCTTTTTTAACCCAGTTTCTACAACTTTATGCCTATCTTGCTCCCATTCATCTTTTTTCTTTTGGCCACTGTCAGACCATGTTTGGAATTTTTACATGGATTTTGTAATTAAATCCCAATTTTGCTGCTATGATCATTTTTCCTTAGTCACTTTTGAAATTTTTTTTGCCCTTTTTTTGCAATTCCATACCTATTTTGCACCTATAAAAAAAAAAAATTCCGCTTTCATACCATTTTTTTACCCAGTTTTTACAATTTTCTACTTATTTTGCTTCTGTTCTTCACTTCTCCACTTTTTCTCAAATCTTTTATCCTTAGATTGATTTACTGCCATATTGATTATACTATAAAACGATCTACTGCTTATGTTTGTTTAAGAATACATAACATGAGGAACATTAAAACAATCGCAGAGTAAATCGCAATTGCAATATTGGGGAAAAATATCGCAGTTAGATTATTTTCTCAAATCACTCAGCCCTAGTTACAAGTAACATGAAGTTTAAAGAGTGAAACCTTCAAGATGAGTCCTTGAAAATGTAATCACTTCATCCTTAAACCAGAGATGCCACTTGGGCAAAGTCTGAAGAAAATCCCTTCAAGTGTGTTTAGGTATTGTGCTCAATAGTTAGACATGAACATAAGATTCTATAGCTTTGATTTATGACCTGTGATTTCTAAAGTCAGATCCTATTATCTTTAAGTCAGAGTGTAAAATCTTACAAAGTTTGGTACAAATATTTCATGTCCTTAAAATATCATATTCACAAATGTACATACAGACAGACAACACAAAAACATAACTCATCTGACCTCCTGTCACCAGCTCAGTAGAAAAAACCCTCTCTGCTGCATAATCTACTTCCTTGTGCACATGTCTGCATCCTCTTCACTTATCTTTCTGTTTTCTCTGTAGGTTCCCACCACGCCGTCAATCCCATCCAACACATGAACAAACACACTTTCCCCTCTCGTCTTTTCTTGGAGCACCACAAAAAGGCAATGTTGTGTGATTGGAATTTGTATGCCAGACGCAGAGGAGTTAAACCCACATAATCTCCTTTCACGTTTAACACACACTCGGTCTATCCACTCTGTAATCGCGCTGCTGTGGGAGGCCGACGTCCGACTTCCCTGCGTGTTTCCTGTGTTAGTGTGGGAGTGGAGCGGGAAGGAGAGATGTGAGGGTGGGGCAGGAGGAGTGTGAGATTGTAGGCTGGTTTTGGGATGGGGGCAGGTGTTAAGGTGTTTGTCATTGTCGGTTTCGAGGTCAAGGGGAGAGAGAGGTTAATGTTAAAGGCTTGCCTCACTTCTTGGAGTCAAACTCAGCTGGTACTGAAGAGGGACATGATCACTCAGGTGTTCAGTAAGGCTTGGTGATTTCAACAAAAGATCTGAATAGGCATCTAATTTTGAAACAGATTTTCCTACTCCGTAAAAAAAATCTCATTTTCACATTAAAGGATAGGTTCGGTTTCTGCAGCTTTCACATTGTTTATAGAATGAAGTAGAACAATATACTCACCCAGAAGGCTTTCCTGATCCAAACAGTGCTTCAGGAGATATTTAGATCCAAAATCGAGCGGCGGACATCTGTATAATGGTAGCACACAGGGCATGTATAGCGCCGCTCCTGAAAACTGCATTAATTGTCCAAAAACTCATCAGTTTCACCAATATTTCATCATGGTCCGCTCGGGCTACTCCTCCATTACAGTCTGTGTCGCTCCAGAAATGTCTATGTGACAGTGCTGACCTCTGAGCTTAAGAAGAGTAATGATTGCCTCCACACATGCGCAGTACGGCTCATTGTTTCAGGGGAAGATCGCCGGCTACACAACGACTTTCTTCTTCCAGTTTTGTGCAAAATGGACGAATATCTATCGGATGAAGATGTTGTGGAGGAGACCTTTGAATATGATGGGTGTCCTTACAGTTTCGAGCCAGAGTTTACAGATGAGGAGCTCATCGAAAGGAGGACGCGGAGGCAAAGAGAAGAACAGCTCTCCAGAGAGTACTGCACATGCTCGGAGGCATACATTCTTCTTCTTCAGTTCAGAGGTCAGTACAGCCACAAAACATGTCTGGAGCGACACAGACTGTCTTGGAGGAATAGCCCGAGTGGACCATGATGAAATATTGGTGAAACTAATGAGTTTTTGGACGATCAATGCAGTTTTAGGAGCGGCGCTATACATGCCCTGTGTGCTACCATTATACGGATGTCCGCCGCTCGATTTTACACCTAAATATCTCCCGAAGCACTGTATATGAAGTATATTAAAGTATATTAAAGCTGACAATTTCCATACTGTTCCTCTGTAATGGCCAATCAGTCAACATTTATTCCAACAACCGAAATCCAACAGGTGTTACAGTTTAACTCGTGACCATGTTAATTGGTGTTAACCGGTGGCTGTTGTTTGCCTGAAGCACCAAATGGACTGTTCATTATATCTCACTACTCCATCTAGAAATAGCCCATAGAAAGTATTTTGGGACAGACAGGACCTTTTAAAATACATCCTGCAGGTGATTGGAGGATCGCTCTGTCATTCACATTTATAACGGGCCAATCAGATCATGCTGTAGTAGCAGCTACTGGGGCGATGTGAAGGACAGAACATGAGCCACTTCCTATTACAAACTCATAGCAAAACATGTCAGAAGAGGAGAAAGAATATACTTTCTTTTCGGGGTGAAACGAAATTTCGTGCCACGAAATTTCGCGAAATAAAAAAATGATGAAATAAAATTCAAAGACGCACGAAATAAAAAAAGCGAAGGAGTGCACGCACGACTGGTGATTTTTTACCCTCCTCGCCTCCCATAGCAAAACACTCGCTTCAATATGGAGGAAGATGTAGTGGATGAATTAGCTGACGCTCCTTTGTCAAATAAATCAGTTGTGTGGACCTATTTTGGCTTTCCATGTAAGACGAGAGAAGGGTGAGAAGATTGTGGACAGAACAACAACCGTGTGCAAAATATGCCACTACAGTTCACCATATACTGCGACGAGTACAAAGACCAACTACTTTGAACTGGAGACAGGCAGCAACTTTATGTTTGTGTAAGTCTGCATAAAAAACAATATTTGATTTTTGCATCTACTGTTGAGTTGACAGAATTTGATCATACTTGAAGATCAGAAGTATATGCACTGTTCTAGGCTAAATATTATAGTTCACAGTTCAGACATTTATAGGTCTAAACTGCAGCTCTGAGGACTGCTATTTGTATTCCTTTTCATTCAAGAATGTACTTATCCTGATTGTTACAACAACAAAGCACTTTTTATTGAGTTTGTATTTACACTGTAGTCTAAATAAGGGGAAAAAAACTACAATTTTTTTTTTTTCAAAAACCATTTATTTTGTACTGATGCAGCAATATTTTTTGTATGTCTGCATTAAGAAGAAAATAAAGAAAATGAGATTTTTGCACAACTTCATAATGTTGGAGATTTTCCATAATCTTTATTTTGTATCATGAGTATTTCGTATCGTGAGCCCTGTTTCGTATTTCGTATCATTTCATGAGTTGACCATTTTGTTACACCCCTACTTTCTATGGAGAAGTTTGTAGTGTTGATAGTTGTTTAGTTAACACAGGAATGTGGTGTATATTTGATCAGAATGCTACTAAAGCTGTTAGCTCCTATGCTAATTTGTCTGAGCAGTCACTTCCTGCTGTTGTCTTGCTCGTAGCTCCCACCTCTTCCTGCTCTAAAAGACTCGGGCTGTCCCACTTTGGTCCGCTCACAGTCCTCGTAGACTGGAGTTTGGCAGGTGGATCTGCCTGATTACAGACATTGTATCAGGCTGATTCACCTGCACAGCAAGGTTAGATTTTGGCAAATGTTTCTCTGTTCAGTCTGATTCAAGTAAAATCTGATGAACCAATACTGATGTTGTAGTGAAAATTTAAAAGATGCATTTACGACGACACTTGAAGCTTCCGACCTCCGCTGTAAAAGAGGGGATGCACATGACAGCATAGTCAGCATGAGTAAGTCGCATAACGAAGAGCACAGACTGACGACGATGACTAGCAGAGAGCAGAAAGTTAAATCCTCAAATTCAGCTTAAACATTCTATCATAAAAATGTAACATTTTATTATAAATTAAATTGAGATTCATGAAAAAAAAAAGGTTTGTTCTTATATTTGTCAGTAAACAAAAAAACAAGACAAGTCTTTTCATACAGTGACAAACTGATCATTTAACAGGGAAAATTTAAATGTTTTATATTTGATCTTATAGAAACATCCTAAATTCCTCTCATTACTCCTCATCGGTGGTCAAAAATGACAAAAACTTCTGTACAGAAAACAAAGAAAATGGCCCTCTGTTAGCTTTTGTTCAGATAACTACTTCAATTGCATTTGTTTATTAGTAATATTTAAAACAGTGGACTGAAATGGCAAGAAGCAATAGTTTTACCCATTTTGTCTGTTTTTTCTAACATATCTGCACAAGTCAAAGTGACTTAAAACAGACATGGATAGCTTTTATTATCAAGGGGGCCACATAAACCTTCTTCCCATGCTGGAGGGCTACTCTATAACATATTGTTAAGTACGCTCAATGTGGAAAAAAATTAATTCATACATATATAGAGAGAGAGCTCACACAAAAATGATAACAATTAAATTTATTTAATGCATGGTTTTATGACTATCATAATGGTTAAAGATAATTAAAGCACCTTCTTAAAGCTTTTAAATTCTTTATTTTTCCCCAATAAAGAATTTACTTCTTCTCTATCTCGTATTCTAAAGTCATATGAGGTATATTCAGAGACACAATTAGGACAACTGAAAGTTATCTTATGACTTGCAAAAAGAACTAATGTTAACCAGCAATCTAAAGTTATATGGGGGATTTCTATTATATCCTGATTTATGTGTGCTATTATTTTGGTATCTCATATTACATCCCATCAGGCAGTTTGGTATGTTTTCTTCATGTTCATAATTTGTTAATTCTTTTGGATGGCTGCACACAAACAGGTATCATCATTCAGTACAACCTGCAACAAAAGTGTTCCCTAGACAAAATGGCACAGATAATTCCTCATGTGCTGATAGATTTCTCTTTTTACAAAGACAACATCATGATATATATTTATAAAACTGTTAATTGTGTCATATATTTACTGAGCCTGGCAGCTTATATAAATAAATATATATTTTTAAAACAATATGAGCATTATTCATCCGTATCAGTGTTTATCAAACTTTTTTAAGCATGAGGCACACCTAAGATCAAGCCAAAATCTCAAGCTGCATCATATTTTTATCCATGCAAAGTGGCTAATAAATACAAGCTACAGTGGCTTTTTCGTCTGTGCATGTTTGTGTTAACTGTTGCTTAGTAAGAAAGGACAAGCAGCTGCATAACGCATGAAATATTTAAAAACTCACACCAAATTCTGTTTTCGTGCTCCTCTTCATCTTTCAAAACATAATTTTTCCATGAAAATATCATGATGTATCCATCTGTTAGATAATTAAAGTAGAAAACTAACCTTTATTTTGATGATTTCAACAAAGGTTGAATCCTTGATTCATAGTTTGACCATAAGGATTACAGTTATCATAGTTTTTGTTTTAAAGTTGACAGTCTTCTTTTTAAGGTTATCCACAATAAAACTATACTTAGATCTTCTGTCCCCGGTCATGAACAGTGATTTCACTAAACCTACCATTGCATTATGTTCCAGAACCAAAGAGAAGTGACAGCAGGGTTGATAAACTAAAGATTTATTGATTTTAGGCTTGAAAAATGCAAAATGGGGTCCATTTTAAACCAAATTCCAAATACTAACTCTTATGGCTAAGAAACTTTAGAGGCATTAGGGGTTTTATAAAGTTACTAAATTTACAGTTGGATATAGACAGTAAAGCAGATAAAGCCTGACAGAGTAAATCCAAAACATAATAGATGCCATATAGTTGCAGTAACAACACATGACTGTAAAAACAATTCCCAAGGCACACCAATGCACCTGGCCACACCTGAGAACCAATAACGTTGTCTTTCCTCCAAATAATGTTTGAAATTGCAACAATATATCCTATAAACTCAATAAATTGTTTGAGCCTTGCACACAGTCATTGTTCTTCCTGCATACTAGCAAGAAAAGAAGTGGAGCAGTTCCTCTGTGTTCAAAAAAACCTGAATTCAGGTCAAGTTCAATCCATCCTGCTGCTGGAATCCATGTCAATCTCTCTCTCAGGCTGCTGCACAGGCTGACTGATCTGCACTTTCAGCACCGTGGAGAGCGGCACAGTGAAGATGGAGGGGCGCACACACAAGTGTTTCCATGCCAAGCAAACAAGGAGGAAACCATTAGCAGACAATAACAGTGACCTGCTTATCTCTGATGAGGGTATTTTTAGACTAAGTATACCTCTGTGGAAAGATCTGTTAATGTAGCTGTAAAGCTTTCAAAGAGGAAACTAAATGACTGTAAAATAGTTTGTCATTATTTACCTGAAGCATTGTCACAAAATGACTCCTTCAGAGTTATACTGACATTTTTTAACCACCATGTGCATCAGGTTTATTTCAGTTCGTTGGTCTTAAAGCCAACTTGTAGACCAGTTGTTGTTAAATATATGTGCAAGGTTTAGTTCATTTTAGAACAAAACAAAACATCAGAAGGCACGACTCATGCTGAAACAAATCAGCAAAATTAAAGGTGCTATGAGGAGAATCTATTTCAAAGGCATTAAGACTCTGCTACCCATGAGCACGCGCCGCGACTGTCGTAATGCTGCGTTCCAGTAACCTCTGAACTGGGAGTGACATCATCTCCGACTTATCGGCGTTCCAGTTGAAGTCGATAAAAAACATACCGATCTACCAGGCTATTGTTACCTGTTGTTAGCACGCCCTGCGTTGTTGTTCACAAATATCACATGAAGAATGTGATTATCACTATGGCAGCATTTTTTCAGTTGCAGTTTCCTACTCAGAACCCGGAAATTCCTACTTCTGACTACAACTGGAACGCACTAAAAGACGTGACCCAAGCCAAAGCGTGTGTTTGTTGTGATGCTAATTAATGCAGCTGGGACCTTCCTCAGAACTCTGCATTGCTTTACAACTTCTTTTTTCAACAACTTACAGGATGCAAAGCGACGAGGTAATGTATCTCTTTCTAGTTACGTAGCGGTAGTTTTGATGTGTGACAACGAGCAATTTTTGGAAAACTTAGTATCTTAGTTTTGTAGCTGGCTATATATCCCTACTTACAGCCCGGTGCTTTAAGACGTGTCCAAATAATATAAATTTGCTCTAGTTTTAATTGTCTTGTTCCCGAAGTTGAGTATCCAGGCCAGCCCAGCCCTGTCCGACCCGACTGCGAAGCTAAGGAATAGCATTTATAGATAACCTATTTTGATGCTATAAAACTCATCTTGAAGTGTGGATTTCAATCAGGCATATATGTAAAAGTGAGACTTTTTTGTAATTACTTAGAAACTCTCCACAGTCCCTTTAAGGGATACATGATATCACCTGATCAATATATGTATTAGCAGGTAATTGCCTAAAAAGATCATTATCCATATTGGCATATACAGATGCAGAAACTTAAAACTTCCCCACTTTCCCTGGGAGTCTTGGCTGGTCCCTGACAGGTCCTGCCCACCCTGACAGGCCTACAGTGTAAACTTAAGGTCATATTTGGGTGAATCTGGGTGGATGGGCGTGTTTTCAATGGATTTTAGGCACAACCTCAGAGAGGTGGAGGGCTTTCAGTGGCTGGTATACTGCTGAAAGTTGGCTGGCAGTAAGGAGGGAGGGGAAACTAACCCTAACCCTGTACAAAAACTTTTGCAGCTAAATTCCTCCATTACTTTGGCTGTAAATAATGGACACATTTAGTTTGTCTTTTTAATAATATTGGCAGAACATACAAATGCACCACAATTGTTTATCAGTTGTTGCTGTTATCTTTTATCTAATAATTACTGTAGATTTTCATAAATAAAGAGTATAATTTATAGAAGAATTAAATACTGATTTTCTTGCTCAAACATCTGTTTCTTTCATTATCAGACTGTCACCATGAAAAGAGCAGGTCAGTTTTAGGAAACTAGAGGCTTCAATATTGGCATCGATATTGGTTGTAGCAAAGAGGAGCTCAGAAATATTGGCATATTGGATCTCAGCTAAAACCAAATATCATGCACCCCTTGTGAAATGTCAGAAAAGAAAAAGAAATGTAAGATTGAGTAGGATGAAATGAAAAAAATCAATGGGGTCCATAGTCTTCAGCCTCCTAATTTGAAGGATATAGGTTCAAAATCTTGGAACTAAAGGCTCTTGGGCAAAAGTGGACAGCCACTAGCCACATTTTTTATTTTTATCAATATTTATACTTATTTATATATCAGTTTATATCTATCTCTTTTTAATATATCTTCTTATCTGCCATAAATCGTGCTACTGAAATCTTAATTTCCCCGAGGGAGTCTCCTAAAGGGATAAATACAGTTCTATCTAATCTAATCTAATCAGTACAGTCCTGAAAGGCATCACTACCTCTGACTGTTTTTCACCTAAATCCTAAAAAACTATCGTGCAGTACTTTCTAGTCATGTAGTTTCTCATATCTTTACCTCTGTATGTCCTAAACTACATGCATGTATGAATGGATTAACATTAACAGCACCGTGGATTTGACACTCCAGTTTTACTCAGTGGGCTTCAGAGGCCTCTGTAAGCCACAATAAACAAATTCTGACATGTTGCTTGTTAAATGAGGTGTGAATTCAGATAATATTATTTACATTACTATAGTTCATTTAATATGAAACATTGTTCAATTCTAAATTTAAGTTAATCTGCTTGTTGGTAAACAAAGGTCAAATGAACTACCTGATCAAAAATGTCAGAATTGTATAATCTGATTTAATTTTGGTTAACTCACAAAATATTATTGTGATGAGTAAAATTGTGTTTAGTGTTGCAAACAAATGTGGAGCTAGAAAACATTAATTTATACTATAATAAATGGTGTGTTTCCTTAATAACAGTGATTATGAGGTAAGCCATTGTGGTACATTAGTATATTCTGCCAACACTACAGCCAGTATGGGAAATGCCTGTATATAACTAATGTGTGTCCCAAATATCTACTGTTAGTATTGTTAAAAATGTTCATATATCCATACCAATAATCACCTTTTATGGCCATTATCTGCTGATATTGGTCTGATAATACGGTACATCCACAATTAATAGATTTAATAGACATCTTTTTTATCAGCCTTTTTCCCTCATTTCCAAGTTCATAAATTTAATTTTAACCAATCAAATTTGATCCCATGCCAGAGTCCTGTTCCAGGTTTAAACTGCCTCCGGTAATTCCAAATATATTCTTAAACTGAAGACTGTGTTGTACAGAAAAGAAACTGTAAGCCATGATGAGACACCATTAAAACCGCTCCAGATAATTATAGAAACAGCTCAAACTCAAAGAGTCGAGCAGCTTACGAAAGGCAGAGGAGTCACAGGTTTGTATCCAGGTCACTGAGTTCACAAACACACTCTAATCCACGCAAAAGACAATAACAACAACCATGTGTGTAACAACCACCACGCGTGTAACAACAACCAATATGTACTAACAACACATGTAACAAAACGCATATCAACAACCACATGTGTAACAACCATATGCCACGTGTCACGACAACATGTAACAACATGTGTGACAACCACTTGTAACATGTTACAACCACACGTCAATATCAGACAAGATCTGTTGATTATTTTTATAATGACTTTTATTATTGTTATTGCTATCATCATCGTTATTAATTGTAGGAATTAAGTGGATGTTGATACATCTATTGAAACATTTCTTGAGTTATAATTGAGTTGAGCTGATTTGTCCTTTAAAATGCATATCTATTTTTCTAAACCAGGAAAACAAATTTAACCTCCAAACAATTTTATTTATTCAAGGTTCTCACTGGAACCTAAATTAAATTTTCATGAAAAGCACAGAACAACATAATAATGAAGTTCTTGCCTTTGCCTGATAGCAACCCAACCTTGACCACGTCTGATAATTTGATTAAATGGCAAAATGATGTAATGAAAATGCCCCGTGTTTGTGTTGCTGCAAGGCAGCCCTGATTCTAACAAAGATACACTTCGGCCCCATCCACAAGAAGACAAATGATTGCACTCGATATGCATGAAAACACTGTAAAACACATGCCAGACCTCTAGGGGCGCTGTAACGATGTGACGGAAACAAGCGGAAACAGATGAAAAAACAGTGGGCATGCGCACTTGCGGCAAAAGTTTTTAATAGAGATTGTGATAAAGTGATCATAAAGTGCCGTTATGTGTCCTTGATAATTGTTTGTTCAACTCAGTGGTGATTGGGAAGGAGATCTTGCTGCAACAGGGATAGTAGGTTCACTAGCTTCATCAGCACATATGCTTCACGTACGCTGCCATTGTCGTTGCCGCGTGTGGCGCATATGTGTCAATGAAGATATGAAACTATGACGTAAGCGTATCTGAAAACTTGCAGAGAGCCAGTAATCACTGAGCTGCGTATACAGCATTTTAAAATCTTTCCACTCTGGAACCTGGTTTCAAAAATGATCGTTTACAGACCCCCAAAACGCCGTTTTCATATGGATGATACGCAGATTCGGCAAAAAACGTGTGTGTTTAGACCTCGGTTTGTCTTCCTGTGGATGGGGCCTTAGAATTCCCCAATTTCCTTGGCAGAGTCTTGGTTGGTCCATGACAGTAAGGTGCTCCAACCTGCCCAACTTAATGGCTGGAAGTATGTCATCCCTACCACTTAAATTTTGTAGGATATATCAACCAACATTTTGCTGAGCATGGTAAATGCCACTATAAGGAAATTTAGAACAAATACAAACCAAAAAAAACAACCCCTGTTTAGACTTCTAGCTGGCTGGTAACTGGCTGGTAACTGGATGGAACTCGGCTGGCATTTGGCTGGGAGGGAAAACTGAAGTGCGCAAGAAAGTCAGAAGAAAGTTTTGCTCTTCCTGCCGGTAATGGCAGAGCTTTATTTAGAGCATGATTCAAGAGGTAAACAAACTCAAATCTTTTTCAATCAGCTGTAAATGTTGTACCATAACAACATGAGCACAATAACCCAGCTTTTCCTTTTTATTTTGGCAACATCTAACCTCAGATGGTTATCACAGTCCTCTCTTAGCCCCAGGCATATTTTCTTCCCAATTTTTCCCAACAGAGAAAGACAGGGCAGAGGAGCAGCACTCATCCCATCATCAACTTTTTTTTATTCCATTCCTTCAAGCTGGGATGCACTGATTAGAAAGAAGAAGGTCAAAGTGATTTAAAGACAGAAATCATCCTCTACGATTGTCTCTTTTATTTTAAACTCTCACTTTTCTTTCTTCTTGAGGTTCCTTTTTTTTTAGTTTTTCTTTTGAATCACATCTTTCCTCGCTTTACACTCAAGCACATTTGCACTTTTTTTTCCTCACTGTTCTTGCAGTGGATATGAAAATGGAGTATGAATATGTATGCTGGAGAAGGAAGGATATTGCCTATGGTGAACCGCTATGCATAATGCAGCTTTTTCTGTCTCATCTACATTCATTCACACACACATGCACACACATTCATACCATCACGTGCATAGAAAAACAGGGCGATAAATCCCTCTCCTTCTCCCTCCAGCTCCCGCTCTCTCCTTCAAACACACACAAAGTCACACAAATACATTTCAGATCGCATGTATACGCTCGTAATAGTGAGTGGATATTTCCTATGTGCTGAACCATGTAGCTCTACAGATAACAGCACACAAAACACATTCAGGCCGAATGACAGCTGAGGCTCTGGAGTCAGAGGCGATACAGCGTTTTGCAGAAAAACGTCCGAGCATAGAAGAGAAAAGATAGAATCGTGTTTGATAGTGGATGCTGCTCATTCACAACACAAAGAGTCCAGATTGAGATATGCATTAGAGGGCTATGTTACAAATTGTGTCTGCTTTTCTGTGCAGTCTGGTGTCATTACCTGAAGAAAAAGTGCATGGCATAGCATCAGGGATTTGAGTAAACATGAGAGACGGGGCACGTGGTGGTAAACATCCCCTATGCACAGTTTATGCAGTGTCAGTAAAATATTAAGCAGCCATTTCAGCATCTAAAATTTCCCTCCTCACACTTCAGAAGGATGATTTCTGCTGCTGGAGTGAGTGTCAGATTTTTAGATGTGTGTTTTTCCCCCATTCTCCCTCAGAGACAGGGCCGTAAATTGTTTGATAGTAAGCAGAACAGGAGAGAGAGAGAGAGAGGGATGGTAGATTAGATTGTAAGATGCTGAAGTGTGACTGTTGGGTTTTTTATCATACGGGACGTGGCCATCAATCTTCCTCTGCGCGTAAAGGAGAGGGCAGCGCTGGGTGAGTGGACAGAAAACCTGTTGCGTGCACGGGAAAAAGCCTGCACATCTGAGCAAGGTTGCCCATTAGGGGGAAAAGGGGAATGCTTTCAGGGGCTAAAGTCTTGAAGGGGCCCATGAAGACTGCTAAAGACATTGTTCTTTCTAAATTAAGATCTTAACATTTTCATCCTCAAGCTGTTTTTCTGCATGACTAAATTCTGTACGTTTTTGCATGTTCACATGGCTCAAATTTATGGAGGCAAAGGTACTAGAGAAGGAGACAAGCCTGTCTACTAGCCACAACAATGTGATTTTCCGCCTTCTTGATCCATAATCAACCATGGTAACTTTCAGTGCAGCTGGATCGGTCTGATTCAGCATCTATAAGTGGACAGATCAGTCCTGTCAAGATCCAATATATAGTGATTGTAAGTAGCCTAAAGCAGTGTGGCCAAGTCTGCATCTTTTAGAGCAGGACGAAGAGGAGCTACAAGCAAGACGACAGCAGGAAGTGACTGCTCATACAGAGATTAGCATAGATGCTAACAGCTTCAGTCAGAGTTACAGCAGATCTTTATTAAATGAAAACACAAACCAACACACTTCACCTATCTATGGGAAGGTCATTTAGCTCCACTTCTGACATATTTTGTCCTTCAGCACCCGCCTTCAAAATTATCTGATTGGCCTGTAACGAATGTGATTGACAGAATGGTCATCCTAATTACCTGCGAGATATGCTTTGGAAAGGTTCAGCCCTGTGTTAATTTTGACGGCACTTTTAAATTTAGTTCTACTTATAGTCTTTTGCCTGAAATATCATTTTGACTTGGTCATAATTTAGTCATCTAAATTGTTTTCATTTTAGTTTAGGTTTAGTTGATGAAATTTTCCAACATTTTAGTTAACAAAATCTACTGCAAATTTTGTCAACTAAAATATGAAGTGTAATGTGTATGGCATTTTCTTATGTTTCCTTGAATTTCTGATGTTGTGTTTTACACTTGGATAAAAATGAAACATCCAGTAACCCTTTATTAAATGATAGTTAAGTTTGAATGTAGAACTGACAAGAACTGTCAACAAACAGTGAACCTGCTCAACATTAATATATCAATTCATAAAGAGAGCAGCTCTGATTGGATCGCTCCCCAACTTCCCACCAACAAAGTGATTGAATGTCCCTTGTAACTCATCCAACTTTTCCACATAACCAAAGTAGCTGTGATTGGATATGCACCAAACTTTTTCCAACTTTCTACATGACGAAAATCAGGTTGGTTCGGATTAAGTCTCTGTCAAACATTTTCATCTACTCTTTTTTGTTTACAAATATGTCAGTGAATTGAGTTTTAGTTTTTCTCCACGTGCACTTGTTTCATTAGTTACTGTCTAGTTTTCATCAGGGGAAAAAGGTTGTTAATGAAAGCTATGGCGAAAATAATTAGTCAACAAAATAGACACTGGTTCTGTCCATTCCCAAACACTTTCTATGAGCTTTTTCCAAAAGAATAAGTAAAATATATTGAAGAGTCCATTCAGTGTATTCGGTAACAACCACGGTGGATGTTTACTAGGGAAGTTCCATATTGGATTATTGCAGATGCTTCTAAACTCATTACTGCAGATAGCAATATTGATTATGTATCAAGAGCACAAAGTCACAACTTTACTAAAATTGATCTGTTTCTTTCATGGTCAAAGCTGGTCTGTGCTAGAAACAGATTTAAACAAAGAAAAAAAAACATTTTATTCTTTAATTAATTAAACTTTCAGGGGTGCTGGTTTGGCGAAGTGGTGAGCAACCATGCACGTCCCATGTATATGCTGCTGTTGGTCCAGGTTCTAATCCAGCCTGTGACCAATTTGCAGCGTGTCTTCCCCTACTCTCTTAACCCCTTTCACAAGCCTATCCACTGTCTCTCTCCTATCAATAAAGGCACAAAATGCCCAAGTAAATAAATAAATAAATTACACTTTCGATACATAAAAGTGGCCATTGCGTGATAATGAGGTCAACAATCATGGTATTTTGTATATTTTGTCATACATTGTTTTTATATGTATTTGGTCAAAATATTGGCTGTAAATATAGGCAAAAACGTGTGTACCTTTATTCCAGTAAGGGGACAGTGAGTAGAGATGAAGGGTTGGGGAGAGAGTGTAGAATAACATGAGGTAAAGGAGCTACAGGCCATATCAAAACCAGGCCAGTCACTTGAGGGACTACAGCCATTACATTTCAAATATATTGCTTTTATTAGATTACATCGGGGGGGGGGGGGGGGGTGCAGCTGTGTGAAGCTGCATCAAAGTCTGTGGTCTAGCTCTGGAGAACCTACAGATGTTTATTTACAGAGTGAGGCAGCCGAAGAGCTGATATTTAGGTTCTGAATAGACACAATCAGCACTTAAATATCAACTCAAGACTTTGGATGGAGTGAATCGCTGACAATTTACCCTCAGCAGCAGAAGACTTGGAGTTTTAAACACAATGTGTCAGTTGATCAAATCTGTGTGTCTGCAGCATCTTCAACTTTAAACTCTTGCTTGACACCATTTGAGTTAATGAACATGTTCAAACAAGCCTTTGTCAAGGAAACTGGACTTCTAAATTCAGCTGTCCAGTGTGCGGACACTATGTTTCCTGAAGTATTTTTGTAAACCTATTTTTTATGTGATTACATATTGACATATGTTATTGTTTATGGTCTTTGTCAATGATAAGCACTTGTAATGCTACAAAACTAGCCTTAGCATAGTGCTACCATTTGAGCTTGATGGCAAGGGCTGAAGTCTTGAGGAATAATTAAAAAACACAAGCCCTGGTAAACTTTTCACTATGCTAAGCTTACTTTCCAGAGGTAGTTGGGAAGCTGGTGTAAGTAAGTGTTCAATTTTATCTCCAAAAGTTAAACCTGACCAGTTTTAAGGCAACTCTTCAAAAACTCTTAAATTAACACCCCTATGGTTTGGACCCATATGGTCACTTAATAAGTGTTGATATTAACTTCTGTGTGCACAGTAAAATCTGCATGGTCAAATTAACACTACCAGAGTTAATAAAAACACTACTAAAGCATCATTATGGGTCCCCACTACAGAGTTGGTAAATTAACAATTATCAAGTGTAACTATTAAAACTGAACACACTGTAACACTAACCAGTGTAACTTTAACTAATGCCTCTGTGCTGTGTTAGAATGTAATCTCTTTAGAGATTATTTCAGCTGTCAAAGTGTGGCTTTTATATCCATACACTAGAGTGTTGGTTTGTTTATGTTTGTTTTGTAAATTTTGGGAGTCTTACAAAAATGGGATGTTATACTACAGCCAGCACAGCAGTTATGGTGAGCGCTAATGCTCACTTAGACAAACAGATTACAGTGAAAACACTGCCTCACTTGGTCAGATGTTAAACTTAGTGTCTACAACACTGGCTCATAGTGTCATAGTGGCTAATCATCAAAACAGACCACAAACAACATCAGACATATTCAAATGAATTTAAAATCAATATTTTTCTCTTTTTTTTTTAAACCCCCGATGTAGATAAATTCACAAGTCAGTGCACTGACTGAAGTTTTCTTGATGATGCTTGAAGTTTTAATAAGTCAAATCCATATGTGCCACTGTACTAACCTAACTTTAACTTTTCACTCTGACACTTTTAGAGTCGACCATACCTCCTGTTCCCCATTTTACAACCAACAGATGCCACAAGCAGTGCAATGAAAACTGCAGTGCAAGTTTGTTTTTTAAACTATATGTCTCCAAACAAGCACAGTGTCTTTATTTCAGCAAATTTTCCCCATTAATAAACAGTAAATAAATACAGAACTGTTTACACTTTGCGGTGTTAACATCGAGTTAGCACTTAGTGAATCGTAATATACTCTGAGAGCATTCTTAACACTACATGCAGGCTTGATCAAAAGTCACCATTATGTGTTACAAAGTTTAAATTTTAGTCCTAAAACGTTAAGAAATTACTGTGATGATACAATTAACAAAGTCCCAAAAACAGTAAAAGCAACACCTTGTGGTGTTAATCATAAGACACTTAGGTAGTGGTAAAATTGACTCTGATAGTGTTCATTTTCTATACAGATTTTGTTATGTAAAACACTGTCATAGAGAATCCAATGTTTTTCTCACTGTTTACTTAAGTGTGTCTGAAATGATAATAAACTTTATTTGACCTTGAACTTGAAAAACCTTAAATCAAGACCCTGCATTGTGGACCTACACAGACACCACTGAGTGTAAATATTGACTTTATTTGTGTGTAATTCTGGCCACGCAGATTTTGCTGTGTAGAACAGTTGTAAAGCTTTTGTTTCTAAGAGATTTGTGGCCACTGGACATTCAATACATACGGGATTATCTACTTATCAAGACTTTTGCGCACTTTGAGAGCATTATCATCCTTAAGTAGAAAGAAAAACAATTTCTCCAAAGAACTTTCAATGTAATAAAAGAGCCAAAATCTCCTTTAAGACAAAAAATGTCCTGAGAATATTATCACATCAGTTGACCGACGTGCCAGCGCGCGTCAGGGCGCACGAAAGCACTCACACCAAATGTTCCGCAATCACGCTGTCTCGCTCAGATGGACGCGTGTTTGTGCTGCAACGGTTCAAATGTCAAACACAGTGCGCAAACGACTGACAAGGAACGCTTGCCGGAGCACAACGAGAGAGGCGAGTTAACCTGGGAGTGACATGCGGCCACTACTCAGAAGAGTGTTACTCCATAAGACACCGAGGAAAAGTGAGGCTAAAAGGCAGAGAGAGGAGACTGTGAGAGGACGTTGTCGACATTCGTTTAATTTCAGATTCCATTCATCAGTCCTGAACATGATCGTGCGTATTTGGAGTGATGCGTTATTGCTGTCTTGCTGTCAGATTTCAGAAAAAAGAAAATTAGTGATTAGAAAACAAGGAAGGAGTTGAGATGTTTATTATTAACAGAAGGGATTTCCAAGTTGAGTTACACAGAAATACTTAATTGGATACGACGTAGACCAAGTGTTTGGAGAGGACTCCTGCGCATGCACGTTTGGACATCCAAACGTTTGGAAGTCATAGAAATACCGTTTTTCTTCATCGCCTTTTTTCTCCAGCATATAGACCATCACCAGTGCACTTCTAACTGTATTTACTTTGGAAAGTCACGAGTGCAATTCAAAATATTTTAATATTCAAAAGTATGGAGTGAAAAAGAAAAAAAAACCTCGAAGTTGTTGTCTGACTTCTGTTCTCAGACTTGAAAGCATCAGTTCAAATCCAGACTCAACATCTCTGAGAGCATCATGCGGGTGTAGTCTGGTATCCACCAGAGTCTGACTCATACCGCAATTACAGAGCTCCCCCTCCGAGCGCTTCTCCTCCAGTCCGGATCTGTTGTGATTCCAAATTTACGCACAGCCTGTGGTCTGCAACGCCGCACATGAGGGGTTCGGGCCTCGATGGATGACATACTAGATTGTTTTAAATTAATAGAAAAAAAATAAAATTGACTGAACCTTCTGTTGCACCCAGGTGATCTCACAACAGAGATTTAAAGACCAAATGTAAATAGGCGTCAGATTTGATGAATTGTTACCAGAAGAGGAAAAATGTCCTGACGTTCACAGCAAACGTAAAAGAGATATGTCTCCTTTTATCCAAACGGAGGGTGTAAAATACTGAAGCCAGAATATTTAAAATCTGATGGTCCAGCTCTCTCACACGGTCAATATTCTTCTGATTGTCAAGTGTGTTGCAGGAGGCCTGTCGAGCGAAACTGGCTAAAACCGGAATCACATTAATTGTTGAAATAATTACAGCAAGAGCTCTCACTCCGTCTCCATCACTGCGAGACACTGAAACAGCAAACATGCGCACGCCCTGATCACATCTCCTTTGGCGCCATAACAGAACGTCCACTTTCATTTTTTATTTAAAGAGATTTCTAATTCTAGAAATGAATTCTTTTTGTTTTAATTGTTCCAGTCTCTCCAAATTTCTCAGGCCCTTCTGTGGCCTGCCAGGCCTGAGCGCAGATTCCCACGCAGCCCTCAGCTGAGTTTGTCTCAATTTTATTTCCATAAAATGACAAGCAGCCTCCCAAATCATGACAAAGAAGAATGAGTGTATCCTCTCACCCCCTCCTCTCCCTATCTATCCATCTATCCATCCCCTCTCCTCATTCTCCCCCTCCTCCTCCTCATCCTCCTCTCGGCGCTCTTGGGTGCAGGTGTGCTGATATGCAGCCAAACCAAAGCAACAAACGGTCAGTTATAAGTCAGTGAATGTCGACCAAATGGCATGGTGGAGATGATGATTTTACACATTTGAATGTGCAATGATTTTATCTGACACATGGACCCATTATTGTGAAAAAATAAAAAACAAGCAGAGAGTTGTGTGCCATTCTGGGAGGCGCGGCAAAGCCGGAAAAAATACGCAGTACTAATGCATATGCATGTATGATAATAGGGCCACATCTCCCTCCAATAATAAACTTATTAAAATCATACCCATCTAAAACACACAGTGACACACTGAGACAATAAAGTGCAGTTGTTCCGTGCAGAATGAGCGGAACATGGCGCTAAAAAACAACGGAAAATTCAAGTTTGTTTTCCACTGCGTTATCTACATCTCTCCCATCTCAAGCACTCTTTCCGCTCCAGTGGCTGTTTGCAGCCCCCAACCCTCCTCCTCCTCCTCTATCCACACACACACTGACAGAGACACAATAACACACACAGCACATCTCGTTCAGTCACGGGACAGGGCGATGTACAGTGTGTATAATCGAAATAGACCCTGTAATCCAATTACATACAACAAAAACAGCACACAAGTCCTCGGCACAGCTGCAGCCTGGCAGAGGGCACTGCCAAGGCCAGTGATGGCGACCAGAAGCATGAGGCAGAAGCCATTTCCACTCATAAACATACATAATCAATTTAATGCTTTAAATTTGATGTACAATTTGAGCTTTGGAATCAAACACCTTCAATACACGCCCATGCGTAAAGCAAATGGACAAAAATGAGGTTGAAAAAGCAACATTTTATTCCTATTTTTATACATTATGATTGTAGAACAGGGCAATGAATTGAGAAACCTTTGAAAAACTGATCATTTTGCATTTAAAGAAGGTTAAAACGGAATCATTCCCTCCCATCTGCAGTGTTTAGAGCGAAGCCAATCAGTAGAATCTGGTGCCACAGAAAATGGTGGATGAATAATTAGACCAGGGATGATAACAACTCAGTCTGCACACTCACACAAACAAACACACTGACACTCCTTCATTTGATCAAAGGAGGAAAATAAACTCTAATATACGGCCTCGTCTTTTAAACATCCAACTGGGGCACATTATCTACAAATTAAAGGCCAGCGCTCAATACCCCCCCAGCGTCTGTTCACACGTCTCTCATAAAATGTATTGACCCTTGTTGCCACATTCACGCACACTTTCCAGTGCGCGCACAAACTGGAGTCAATGCAGTAATTTAAAGCTTATACAAATCAAAAAGCTGCTCAAAAATGGTGTCATAACCCCTAAGGACCCCCCTTTCTCTCTCCTGCACGCGCGCACACATTTCCTCACGCGCACCCCTTTTATTAATGTTGGGACAGGGCAGAAAAAGTCAGCAAATGCATTAAACTCTGCCCTCTTGGACTTTCTTTGCGCGTAAACATCCTACAGCTGTCAGCATCAGCAGCGCGAGGTCGCCCGTCTCTCTCCGTGCGCGCGCCTGCAGATCCTTATCAGCCTCTCCTATTCAACAGCCTCCATATTCACGACACCTCCATTTATTCATTATGCAAAAATGCAAATGCGCTTTTCATTTGCACCTTTGCACGCGCCTGGCTCCATAACTTCTTATCCAAATAAAGCTTAGACTACTCTGTGATAACAATCAGCTTGTTTTTGGTTGGTTTTAATCACAATATCAGCTAATCAGTGAGACACTAAGGACGTAAGAGGGATACGAGCGCTCGTGCAAGGAGAAAAGCGCACCCAGATCAGAAAAAGCATCCTTTCCAAACATCCAGAAAAAGTTCCCTGAGAGGTGATTTAGAGTTGACATCTCCGGCCGCTCCGCTGAGAATCCCATCAATGCACTCCAACAACCAGATTTTTACGCACGCAGCCAACTTAAAAGATGCAGCATGCAGATAAGAGACGAGATAACAATTCCAGACCCTTACCTTCTTGCAAAGAATACAGCAGAAGTAAAGTTACAAGCCACATGCCATTAAAAGCAGGAATATTTCACAGGAATGTTGTGCAGTCCCCCCTTGAGAAGAGTGCACGGCGCAGCGGTCGGCCAGGCGAGGCTCCGTGCTGGACTGGGTTTCTGCTGATGCTCCCCGGCGGTCTCTCTCCAGCCCTGGTCCCACACTCTCCGGCGCCGAGAAACGAGCCGCGGAGCAAGTACCGCCTCTGCCTCCCTCTTCTCTCCTCCCCTTACCGGGACAGGCTGCCGTCGCCCCACCCCCGGTGTCCTAATGATGCGCCGCGCTGGAGAGGTGAGCTGTGCGCACTAATAACAGGGGGGTCCTCTCCGTGTTTTTACGCGCACTAGGTAGCCTTATTTTACTTTTTGCAGTCATTTAGATCTTGTTTTGACAGCAGGAAGTTTAAAAAACAGCTCCGGCAGGGAAATGTCCGCGCGTATATTCCATGCAAATCAGCTCAAGGATTTCCATAAATCAGTTGCTGTTGTGTGAGCAGTAAAGCAGAAGTTAACATCCAAACCTGCAGAGAGCGTCTTTTCTGAAGTTTGGAGAGGACGTGGGCAATTTGGAGCGCGGGCTCCAGGTGAGGAGGAGGAAGAGGAGGAGGAGGTGGAGCGCGGGGACGCTGCAGCCTCCGTCTCATTCAACGGGGGAGTGGAGACGTGCTCCGCGCTGCGCACCTTGTGGCGCTCAAACCACTCTTCCTGAGAGCAGAGTGAGAAGAGTTCTTACATTAAGACACACAAGAAAAAAAAACTTAATGTTGTTGCATATAACGTGATATTCTTCAATTATACTTTTACTATGGGGTCTTTGGGGGAGGGGGGCCTAAGCTTGCAGAAGATCCTGGTCAAAGACCTCCTTCAGCCAAAAAGAGGCACAACTATAAACCCGCAAAAAGTGATGCAGCAAAGTACAATCAGTATCATGGAGTAGCCTTGAAATGAAGAATCTTACCTACAGACTGAAAAGGGTTTGTTGTCACCATGATGATAGAATGGGAGGCTTTAAAAGTTAGTCATTTATATGAACTTTTGTGCTGATATTTGCAGCCAATCTGTATGCAATAAGCATCAGCAAGGGGACCTTAAGGGTCCATGTCTTGCAAAAGGTGATTTTCTTTGCTTTAACGTTGTTAAAATGGATTTGTGGAGCAGAACAGAACATCTTTTACTAAACTCTCAGTTCACTGAGAAATGCACTCTGCCTCTTTCAATAAAAAGCCTTTTAAAATGCTGTTTTTTACTTCCTAGGGTTTATGATGTCAGAGCCTACAGCCTCCACCTACTTGTGTGTTTCTGCTGGCCACAGATGGGTGCCATGACTGTTTTGAAAGTCTGCTCCACGGCCTGTAGCCCCTCCTCCCCCCTTGCATCAGGCATTGTCTGGGCAGCCAGTCAGTGCGGAGCTATCTTAGCCTCCGGCAGACATTTGGGACAAACTGAAGAAGCACAAACATTTTTACGAGTGATTACATGCAATGATGGATCATCCAGTTTGATCCCAAGTAAAAGCAGTCAGTGCATCATCATCAAGGATGAAGAAAACTTCACAAAGCAAGTCCAAGTGAAGTAGGATATCACTTTGGAGGAGGAGTTTTTGGCTCTGTTTTTGGCCCCAAAACAAAAAAATGTGCAGGATCCATGTTCACCTGGTCTAGTGCTATGTGAGGTTTTGTCAAGGGAAACACATTTAGAGTATGTGTCAGAAGTTTAAAAAATAACTACAGAAGTTTTGAGACAACTGTCTTAAGAAGACCTGCTGCACTGCTGTTATCAGTGTAAGACCTGAAAGCAGTAGTGTTGATGCAGAGGGAGAGAAAACTGAAGGAAAAAGACTGAAAAATATGAACTAGAATAAAACTGTATACAGCATTACTCTCATGACTGAATAGACATACCTCGTACAAGACTTTGCACTTTTGTAAATAGCATGTTAAAACACTGGGATCATCAAAATAACAGATAATTGGGCCAGAAAATGTTCTATCTGCATAGTTTTCAGTCAATGAAAGGGTCAAAAGATCAGAGATTCATTAGAATTTATTATACCTTAAAGTCCAAAGCTCCTGTTTAATTTACCGTTTATTGTATTACTATAAGCTGTGGACTGTTTTGAAGCTTAACTGGGTCTAAACAGAACAAAGTGCCTGTATTAAATATGAGCAGTATTTTTTTAATCTATTGGACCAAGAGGTGCTTGGTGCAGAACTGCTTTGGGACAGGGTCCAATGTTATATCTCTCCAAGGGGCCCCAAATTTCTGTCAGCGCCCCTGCACATCAGCAAATGCATAAATGTAGACTTCCCTTTACAGGGTGAATATGTTGAGTTTTAAGCAGATACATAGGCTACAGTGCAATTGAATAAAAGTACTGTATAAGGATGCTGAAGTAGAAAGTTGTGGCACTGCTAAGAATGCTTTAAACCACATAACAACCAGAAGGGATTGTATTTCCAAGCGTGCCAGCTCTAAGATTAGATAATCCTGTTTTACATTTGTTTTGATGCAGTTCAGGGCCTGACCTGGACTTTGAGGCCACACCTGAGGCAGCAGCTTCCTTTTGCTCAATCATACTGAATCAAATGTGTTAAGAGACAATTTTTGAATTTAATTAACTTTACTCTTTTAAATTTAACCCGTCATCCTTCAACTCTTTTACCTCAACAACTTAATAACACAAAGCTGAGAAGGATGCAAAAAAAAAAGTCATCATATGTTTATTTAATCTTAAATAGGGATGTAACGGTTACCGGTAAAATGGTATACCGCGGTAAAATTTCCCATGGTAATCATTACCGGGTCCTATAAAATTTATCATTATACCGTGTTTGATCACCACACTGTGTCAATAACTCATGGTGATGCTGCTCTTTATTGCTTTATTGCTCTTTATGCTTATTTTTGGCCATCTCAAAAAACTTTTAACATGTTCATTTACAATTGCTTATGAGGAGAAACCTGTTTAAAGTACACATCTGTTTATTCTACTCTTGTAGGCAAATTACACACAGTCTAATTATTTATAACATAATAATGAAAAATACTTGCCAGAATTGTTTACTTTTATTTCCAAAGAAAAAATTTAAACACATTTACTTTATAGGACATTTCCTGACACAATAATTAAAAAAAGACAAAAGACAACTGTGTTAAAGTACTTTTTGAACATTCTGAGCTCACTGCAACAACACCACGATAATAACGATAACCGTGATATGAAATTTTCATACCGTTACATCCCTAATCTTAAATATTGTTTTAATACTGAATGCTGATTGGTAGAGGTGTTGGGAAAAATAAATCTGTGTCAAACTTGCAATTCTTACTTTCTCGGTTCAGTTTGGAGGGTGAAGTTACAGTTGCTACATTTAGGCTGCTTGAACGAAAATGGTATATTAACTAGCGTGGTTTATGGTAAATGGTAAATGGACTTGAGCTTATATAGCGCTTTACTAGTCTTTGACTACTCAAAGCTGCTTTACACTGCAGGTCACACTTACCCATTCACACCCATTCGCTCTCACATTCTCTCACTGATGGTCCCGTGTTTCTATGTTAGTTATCCATCAGTATCTCTAACACATTCTTGCCCTTTCATGCCCATTTACAGGCTACTGATGCAGCAGTGGGAGCAACCTGGGGTTAAGTGTCTTGTTCAAGGGCACATCGCCATGTGACGCCTGGCTTGAACCTGCAACCTCACGATCACTGACCAAGTGCACTATCCAACTGCGCCACCGACGCCGAATAACAGTATTCAGTCACTTAAGCCTGAATACACTGATCATTCTTAAAAAAGCAAACCAGAGTTCTTTTGGTCTGTGCTATTCATGTCAGGTGTGAGAGTGAACTTGGATTCTGAATTAATCTAAAATCTTTTAAATAACTACTATTCAAAAAGGCATTTGTGCTTGTGTGGCGCAGCTTGTGTGGTAGTTCACATGCCTCGCAGCAAGAAGGTTGCTGTTCAGGGCCTGTCTGTGTGAGGTTTGTATGTTCTCATGCATGCGTGGGTTCTCTCTGGACACATCGGCTTCCTCCCACAGACCAAAAACATGCTCATTAAAGAGACTGCGAGGAGTTTCTAAGTAATGGCAAAAAAGTCTCACTTTTAGATATATGCCTGATCGAAATACACACTTTAAGATGAGTTTTATAGCATCAAAATAGGTTATCTATAAATGCTATTCCTTAGCCTTCCGGTCGGGTCGGACAGGGCTGGACTGGCCTGGATACTCAACTTTGGGAACAAGAAAAATAAAACTAGAGCAAATTTATATCATTTTATTATTAATATTACACGTCTTAGAGCACTGGGCTGGTTGTCACACATCAAAAACTACCGTTATGTAACTAGAAAGAGATACAGTACCTGGTCACTTTGCATCTTGTAAGTTGTTGAAAAAAGAAGTTGTAAAGCAATGCAGAGTTCTGAGGAAGGTCCGAGCTGCATTTATTAGCTTCACAACAAACACACGCTTTGGCTTGGGTCACGTCTTTTGGTGTGTTCCAGTTGTAGTCAGAAGTAGGAATTTCCGGGTTCCGAGTAGGAAACTGCAACTGGAACAATCCCCGAAGTCGGAATTTCTTACTGAGAACTCGGTGAAACCTCCACCCCCGAGTTGACAGTTGAAGATAGATGCCCCCAGTGTGAACAGTTATTTAGCCCCTGTAATAATCAATTTATTTGCACTTCTGACTGGGGTGTGTCGCTCTAGATCAGCTGTATACATAGTATTGATAGACTTATATTTACAAAAATGCTGCCATAGTGATAATCACATTCTTCATGTGATATTTGTGAACAACAACGCAGGGCGTGCTAACAACAGCTAACAATAGCCTGGTAGATCAGCATGTTTATTTCAGACTTCAACTGGAACGCCAATAAGTCAGAGATGATGTCACTGGACATCATCTGGAATGCAGCATTACGACAGTTGCCGCGCATGCTCATGGGTAGCAGAGGCTTCATTTTGCCGGTAATAGATTCTCCTCATAGCACCTTTAAGTTAACTGGTAAATCCAAATTTCCCTTAGGCATGAGTGTGAATCTGTCTCTCTGATCCCAAAAGTGTCGAGTAGCATGGACAACGGATGGATGGGTGGTTTTGTCATTGTATTTCAAGCACTCAAAAACAGTCCTTGTATCGTTTGACTGCACAGGTTTCCATTATACACAGTTGTAGTGAAGTGCATGTTGGTACTAGCTAGTTGTGGCTAAAGTTAGCCTGTTAGGTCGCTGTGCCTGTGATGTAACTATATGAAGTAACAAAGGAAAACCAAACCCCTTCCTCCTTCATAAATAGAAAGTACGTTTCTGCATTTTGGATTCTACAATGTTGCGGCTAAGACTGGGATTGGAATGAAATATTCAGAATGCAGACTCTGCAAAATGAAACTGAAGATTCATCTCACATCATCCAGAGTTCAAAAACATAGATCAGTGGTCACAGGGTCACAGCTGGGCCAAACATCTTGTACTTGAAGCAGCCTGTTTCACTTACACAGACTTACCCCCCACAGCAAAGCAGAAAAAGAGGCGTTTTCAGGGAACAGCCTATGAAACTCATTTTGAGTCTTTGTCTGAAGTGAGTCCAAGTATCTCTGGGTTTTGTTCACAAGTGAGGGTAAAATGGACAAGCATACCAGTCTGTCATCTGCAGTGTTGCTGATGTTGAACCAGACTGTCTGGTAAAAAAGGGAGCCTGGCCAGAAGGTGAAGCTTTTAATTTACTGCCTCCACCTTTGTCTCACCTGTGGTCATGAGCTCCGGGGAACGACCAAGAGAATGACACCATTTGTTCAAGTGGCCGAAATGAGTTTCTCAGGAGGGTGACCGGACTCAGCCGCAGAGAAAGGGCAAGGAGCACAGAGATCCAGAGAGAGCTCTCAAAGTAGAGTTGCTGCCCCTTTGGGTTCAGATGAATCAGCTGAAGCGATTTTGGCCCCTGGTTCAGATGACTCCTCGCCTACAGGGGTCTTTCAGGGATGGCCAAGGAAGGAGACCCAGGGCAGACCCAGGACCCATTAGAGGGGGGTATTACTTCACCAAGAAGGTCAGACTTTTGCCATGACATGTTTTTTGTCTGTTTGATTGTTGCCAAGATTATGCAAAAAGTACTGGACAGGTTTTCCTGAAATTTTCAGGAGACGTTGAGAATGGTCCAACTTAGAATTCCTTAGATTTTGGTGGTCATCCGGATAACCACCATTATCAAGTGATCATTTTTGCTCATAAACTGTCTAATAATGATTTCAACCTGATTCTGAGTGCTAGGTGTGGGTTTTCAGTATCAAGAAATCATATAATGATGTTAAAGGTGCTATGAGGAGAATCTATTACCAACGACATTAAGACTCTGCTACCCATGAGCACGCGCTGCGACTGTTGTAATGCTGCATTCCAGTAACCTCAGAACTGGGAGTGACATCATCTCCGACTTATCGGCGTTCCAGTTGAAGTCGGAAAAAAACATGCCGATCTACCAGGCTATTGTCAGCTGTTGTTAGCACGCCCTGCATTGTTTTATGAAGAATGTGATTATCACTATGGCAGCATTTTTTAAAAATAAAAGTCTAACAATACTATGTATACAGCTGATCTAGAGTGACACACCACAGTCAGATGTGCAAATAAATTGATTAGTACAGGAGCTAAACAACTGTTCATACTGGGGGCATCCATCTTCGATTGTCAACTTGGGGGTGGCAAGGTTTCACCGAGTTCCCAGTAGGAAATTCGGACTTCGGGGAACGTTCCAGTTGCAGTTTCCTACTCAGAACCTGGAAATTCCTACTTCTGACTACAACTGGAACGCACCAAAGACGTGACTGAAGCCAAAGCGTGTGTTTGTTGTGATGCTGATAAATGCAGCTCGGACCTTCCTCAGAACTTTGCATTGCTTTACAACTTCTTTTTTCAACAACTTACAGGATGCAAAGCGATGAGGTAATGTATCTCTTTCTAGTTATGTAGCGGTAGTTTTTGATGAGTGACAAGCAATTTTTGGAAAATTTAGTAGCGTAGTTTTGTAGCCGGCTGTCCGACCCGACCATTTAGCTGAGGAATAGCATTTATAGATAACCTATTTTGATGCTATAAAACTCATCTTAAAGTGTGGAAGTGTGTTCGATCAGGCATATATCTAAAAGTGAGACTTTTTGTAATTGCTTAGAAACTCCTCATAGCCTCTTTAACTTTGTCATGGAACTATTGCTTATAGATGTAACAGTAAAATGTGAGCTACCTTGGCGGAGGTTTGTGCTCTCGGAGTTCTTTCTAGTATAACCTGTATGGCCTGGGAATGTAGAGAATGTATTGATGGGTGGATGGATGGACAATCAATGCCAGTATTTGTCCATTTCATCTAAACTTGTCCCCAGTCTCACTGCTTCTGACTTCAAACACCTGCAACAGTCACAAGTTTTGACACAATGTGCATTTTCTGTGTCAAAACAAATAAGTGGTCCTGGTTTTGTGAAACTGAGCTGAAGCAAGCTGTGGCTTCTCTCCCTCCCACTGAAGAGACGGTACAGTGTGGCAGGCGAGGCAGCACTCTGCCTCCACTCTCTCATTATGTAACAGGTGGAAACACACACGCACAAACACACACACACACACCCACGCACACTCTCTGTCTCTCAAACAGACCCAGAGACACCATTGTGAGGACAGGGACACATTCTGTACATCCAAATGTGCGCTTTGAGCACATTTGGGCTTTATGTACTTCCCCAGAGCAAAACAAAACAATCTAGTTTAAGAAGTGTGTTCTTTTAAAGCTAAGGCACTTGTGTTAACAAATCTGACAGTTCTCAGAAATAAAAGACATCACAGAGTTGAGTAATCTGCATCTCTGTACCATCTTCCCTCTAGAAATGACTGAAGTGGTTCTGATACTTTACAATACTTGGGTAGGCCATCCTCCAATAAATACACGTCCTGTTTAATAATTCTCTCCTAATGATACGGTATCACTGATGTGAGCAATGTTAACCCGTCTCTGTTTTTAAGGTACAATAAATTGCCAAAAATCTTTGCTCACACACATGTGAACTGAGTGAAACCACATTCTTAATCCATAGAGTTTAATAGGATGTTGGCCCATCCTTTGCAGCATTTACAGCTTTAACTCTCCTGGGAAGGCTTTCCTCAAGGTGTGTTATGGGAGTTATTGACCATTCTTCCAGAAGCACATTAGTGAGGTCACACACTGATCTTGGACAAGAGGACCTTGCTCACAATATCTGTGCTAATTCATCCCAAAAGTGTTCTGATGGGTTGAGGTCAGGACTCTTTGCAGGGCACACCAAACTGGCTTGTCAATGTTCTTTACACTTTGCAATGTGAGGCTTGGATGCAATTGTTGGCCATGGAAACCCATCACATGAACTGTTCTTGAGCTAATCTGAAGGCCACATGAGGATTGGAGCTCTGTCGGTATTGCCTCTGCAAAACGTTGGCAACCTCTGTGCACTATGCGCCTCAGTATCCGCTGACCCCGCTCTGCGATTTTACGTAGCCTACTGCTTTCCCAATCACTTCCACTTTGTTATAATACCACTAATATTTGTTTGTATAATATTTAACAGTGAGTTAATTTTAAGACAGGACTTACTGCTCAGGTGACGTTCTACCATCAGGGAGAGCTCAGGTGAGCTCCTGAGAGCAACACATTCTTTTACAAATGATTGTAGAAGCAGTCTGCATGCCGAGATATTTGATTTTATTTACTTGTGGCCAAAGACATGAATTGAATAAATGACTGAATACTTTTGGTAATGTAGTGTATGTTGTGCCTGACTCAGTGGGATCCAAACATGATCATTAAATAGCACTTTGTAATCATCCTGGCAGCCTTGTAGCTGTAATTCAACTATTATTTCAACAACTGCTGCTTATACGACGACAGCAGATTGATGAGTTCACTTGTTAACCTGTTTGTGTATAGCTGCTGGGTCATCTGTGTTCTCACTGCATATGAACCGTCCCAAATCATGCAGAGCATGAAATGCCCACAACTTTGCTGAACAATCTAGGTGTAAACATAACCTTAGTTTTACATCAGTAGTTTTTTTGCCTCAAAATGCTTCCTCAGAACTAATGAGCTTCACTGAAACAATGTCAGTGTTTTCACAGTCAGTGAAAAACAGCATCAGCTTTTGGCAGTTCTTCAAGATATCAACCATTTAGAAACCCTGATCTACACCAAACCACATGACATCAACAGGTTTTTGTTGAACAAGCATCCAAAGTTTAGAAAATCAGCACATGACATCAAAGTCAGCATGAGTAAATTTCCACAAGTAGTGAAATGTTTGGGTTTCAGTGAAATTCAGCAATTTTTTTATAATTATTTGATAATTTCCACTGCAGGCAGTATAGATACCACCTGTTTTGAACCAGTACATTAGGTTTATAATAAAGGCAAAGCAATGATGTAACATCAAAAATATCACCAAGAACACATTTAATCAGGTGATAAACATGAGCTCCACTTCTTTCTCTGTTTTTACCTCAAAGGTGACAAATGTCAGCAAATTATTCATTAAATAAAAGACCAACAATTTAGATTAGATTAGATTAAGTTAGATTAGATTGGATAAGACAGCACTTTATTGATCCCTTTGGGAAACTTCCAATTAGGATTCCAGTAGCAGTTTCAAAAAGTAGATAGAAAGATATATAAAACATATAAACAGAACTTAAAGGCACAGTCGTAAACCAGATTTAGATACACTTTTTGTTGTACTGGTTAAAATAATCGTTATGTCCCGATTAAAAGAGAGCAAAAAATAGCTGTTGTTTACAGCAGGAGTAAAGCAGGGAAAATACCAGCCAATCACGGCGGTTCAGACTGAATATATTAAAGCAATCCCGTACTGCTGTTCTGCCCACCTTCTGCCTGTA
The DNA here is from genome assembly GCA_036419115.1 of Scarus forsteni. Taxonomy (NCBI): domain Eukaryota; kingdom Metazoa; phylum Chordata; class Actinopteri; order Labriformes; family Labridae; genus Scarus; species Scarus forsteni. Next base: position 12,603,811 of record JAZDUH010000270.1, read on the forward strand.
CAGTTTGCGGGGGGCTAGACGGAGTCCTGAGAGGACGCTTCATTCAAATTTATGCTAGTCTTCCATGATTACCAACCCTGCCTTTAATGCACCTTAAAGTTTTATTTGGTTACCTTTTGAAGCACATCTGATCAGTATCAACATTGAGCCCAATGAAAATCATCAAAACTAATCAGGCCTTCTGAAAATCGCCAAAAAATATACATCACTTTTCAAGTAACTAAAGTGTTTCCCTGTTTCATCCCTCTGATCTCAATCACCTAACATCTCTCTCTGGAGCTGCCAGTCTGGAGCACAAACTGTGACGTCAATGTATTCCCCCCATTGGTCAAACAGTACCATTAACACCACGACACGCAAACCAGGCAACAGACATTAAGCAGCACAGCCCTGCAGAGAGGCACATAAAGTCTCCATCAGGACATCAAAAGGCAGCATGGCGAGCTGGTTAGGGGGTCTGATGTGAGTCGGCCTGACAGCACCAAGCAGGTTGGACTTTATGTCAGCCAGTGATCATCATGGGTGCTGACAGGAGGGCTGAGGCGGGGCCGGCTGAGGCCCTTTCGCAGAACAAGGGAGCGGCTCCTAGATGGCTTGGGAGACTGTCACTGAGGACAGGAGGGGACCCGGGACAGGCTGCCACCACGACACTTTAAAAAATAAAAAGGAGGGGGAAAAAAACACACCATGTGACTCTTCTCCTTCTCCATCGTTGCCTGGAGATAGGGAAGGAGATAGGAGGCGAGGAGAGGGAGAGTGCTGGCTGAGGAAGGGAGTGTGCAGACAGAGAGAGAAAGAGTGATGAGGCGGGTTAGTTAATGTGGATGTTAATGTTAATGCTCAGACAATCAAAGCTCGCCTCGGGCCTTGACGACATGCAAGGATCATATTGCTGCTAATGTATCCAGTATTAATGCGCAGCCCCGAGCCCAATGAGGCTGCAGCAAGGTCAGGATTCGGCGAGGGAGAGGGCAACATGGGCTTTGGTTTAGCTCTGCACAAGGTAACAGGGATTAGATTCAGAGTGAGGAGTTAGTTGTGAGGGCAGGGATATCAGTGAGAGGTTGTGGTTGAACAAAAGTCTCCATATCAGGTTAAATTAAGAGGTTATGTCCTTTCATGAGCTCAAAAACTGCAGGTAGGTGCAGCAAAACTCCCTCAAAGTGTCCGCCTAGCTAGCTCTGTGTATGAGCGAGCCTCTGCATTAGGCTAATATGAATCACACATCACTGTGCTGCAGTACATTAACAGGAAGCCGCCGACCAATCCAGTGTGTTTGCCTCTAACGGGGCATGCGTGATTGTTGAGGCAGATGTGTGAGAGTGTATCAGCACATCAGAGAGTGTGTCTACAAAGCAGAACGTATATTTGAGGCTGCTCTTCAACCCTACAGACGAAGCACGCATTTGGAGGAGCATGCATGCATGAGCGTGTTTGAGCGTGTGCTTGCTTGTGTGTTTTTGCTGGGAAGAGCGTGCGTGTGCACATGAGACATCAAGGGGTGTTAATTTATTCAAATGAGCTGGGGAGGATAACGAGAGGATGGGGTGAGGGGCAGAGCAGAGTGTGTGTGGGTGGGGGGGGCACCTTCTACGGCTGGAGGTTCATCTCTCCATCTCTCTCGCCCTCGCCCCCCTCCTCTTCTCTTTTTGCACGTTTGCAAATGAGACTATTTGCATGAATGAGAAGCAGGGAGGAAGAGTGAGACAGGGCAGGAAGACGGAGAAACAGAATCTGAGATGGGGAACGATGTGATTTCGGAGGCAGACAGGGCGCCCGCAGACAAAAACAAACCATGCCAGGGCGATACCAACTCTTCCAAGATGGCTGCCGCTGGAGGTGTCCCAAAGACCCCGACGCTCTCGCTGCACAGTGGGTGACACACAAACACACTTTCTGACTTTGGCTCTGCTCCTCAAGAATAACGAGGCAAATGAGATGTGAACAGCTCAGTAAAGGCGTTACATTTTTATCCAAATCCAAATATTCCAAAGACTGAGTCAGGTGACGAGGGCGGCTCGTTCAGAGATATTGATCGGCGATATCTAGTGACACCCAGTGGTCAACCCAAAAGATTTTATCTTATGAAGACCTCACTGTACAGGGCTTCAAAGTGAAGCTTGACTTTACCGAGTTTTTGATGGTGTGGATTTAGTTTTGTTCAAAAAGTGACAAAGAAAAAACTTTACTCAGCTGCTTTGATTGGTTTTCAAGTTTGAATCCTTTCATTTTGATTTTAATTAAAAATCATTCAAGTTAGGAAAGGCCTTGATTGGCATTTTTGGTTGCTAAAGACTGATTTTCAAATGTGAAAAGTCAAAAACTAAGATGATTCTCAGCAGAAAGATGATCACAACAGTATTTTTATATTCTTGGAGAGGATTTGTTGAAGCAAACTAAATTCAAGACAGAGTCAAGTTTGGGAAAGTGTCACAGCAACACATCATAATAAAACATGATAGCCCTTCAGTGGCTGGACCAAGTGTGAAAAAAAAAACAGGATGCGCGATAATAGATTTTTTCCAATACTTTCCAAGCATTGATATTTCTGGTCAAGAGCACAAGCTCTGTACTTCACAAAAATGCTTTGTTTCTTTCATTGTTACGGTACATTTTTGTGAAGAACAGAAGTAAAACAAACAAAAAAACATTTAACTTTAGCAAAAACAAAACGCTAGACTTTTAAATGTACCAATGCAGTGATGAGAAGGATGCATCAATACTGAACATTAGTATAATTTGCAGCCAATACATTCTCTGTAAATATCAGCTAAAATTTCAATGACGGGCAATACTGATAGCAAACCAATATTATCAAAAAACATACATTTTTAACTAGGAGGCCTTGCATGCACTGTGGACCCCAGTCTTTGTCATGTGTTGTTGTTCAATGTGCCCATGATTTGTCTGATTTTTCCACTGCTCCTGGTTTGGTTGTTTCATGTGTGTTCCTTAATCATGTTTAAATGCAAAAGTGTAAAAAAAGAAAAGAAAAAAATAAGCAAAACTTTACCATATCAGTCACTTTCACCACTTTTTGGAAATAAAAGATCTTTTCAAAGCAAATTAAAAAGATTTAAATCTCGATATTTGTCAGCAAGTACAGAGTTAATTACACTCTGGATACTTTACTCTCAGCGGAGAAAGAGTAAGTGTTAAAAACAAGAGTCAAAATGATGTTTCAGGGAACCACATCCATCCCTGACACTGTACAACCTTAAAATCTAAACCTGTGACCCTGGTAGAGTCAATCATCCCACCCTTCTCCTCTTATTGTCCAAGCACCTACAGATGCTGCAAGCCCACATCATGAAACGATTTTTTTTTTTGTGTACGTGATCTACTCAAACATGGCATCTTTATTTGAGGTATTTTCCCACTGATGTACAGTAAATAAATTGTTTACACTTTGTAGTATTTATACAAAGTCAGCCCCCATGTAGTTAAACACTCTCTGGGACAGTAACACAAGTGCTGATCAGAAGTCACACAATTAAGTGCAACAAAGTTTTACATTTAAATTCCACAGAGAATCACCTATTATACTTGATTACAGTCATAGAGCCAACCCCCCAAAAAGAGTGAAATCAACACTTTGTGGTGTGGACCCATGCACACACTTAAGAAGTGTTGATATTAAATCTGATTGTGTGAATTTCCCAATGCACTTCATGTGTTTCTGGAGAAAAGGCACTGCTGTTCTTGACCTTTCAGCTGATCTCAGGCTAAGTGGATTTACACTCATGAGTCGTCATCTCCAAACTAAACAATGATTCACTGATTTAGTATCAGTATGGATATATTAGTACTTTCTTACACAAAAACCACAGAGGTGCTCATTATGACCTTTTTTTTTTAATTTTGTAATGGTTTAAACTCAAAGAAATTGATCTAAGTCATGCTATGATAGTGAATTTCTAACATGTTTACATCATTTTTCCTAACATCTGTAACTTGATAATATTACAAAAGTTTAATTATAGAGGTCACTTGTATGTAAAACTGTGTATAATTCATCACCTGCTACTTTTTCTAAATGAACAACTGGACGCCACTGTTGCAAAACAATTATTTTTCCAATTATTGTTTGTTTGTCTATTGTTTCTTATTTTCATTACACACATTAAAGTAATTCAACTGTTCAGCTTTAAGCTAAATCAAAAAGTACTTCAGAGTGTTTTCTTATTGAGTGGAATATTAGATAGATAGATAGATAGATAGATAGATAGATAGATAGATAGATAGATAGATAGATAGATAGATAGATAGATAGATAGATAGATAGATAGATAGATAGATAGATAGATAGATAGATAGATAGATAGATAGATAGATAGATAGATAGGCAGGCAGGCAGGCAGACAGACAGACAGACAGACAGACAGACAGACAGACAGACAGACAGACAGACAGATAGATAGATAGATAGATAGATAGATAGATAGAAAGATAGATGGACAAACAGATAGATACATACATATATAGGAATATAGATACTTTATAGAAGGAAAGATCTCCTGGATTCAGGCACCAGAAGTGTAAGTGCCCTTTCAAGCAGCTTATCCAATAACCAAGCACTTCTTAAAGCTTTAAAGATCAACATTAATTATTAAAAAGTGATTTTAAGAATGTTGATCACATACGTATGAACCCTGCATTTCACTAAATCAGATCTGAGGTTGCAGTGGTGATGTTTTGGATTTAAACTTCTGACCTCGTCCATGTTAAAATGTCACACCTGCTTTGACTGTTTGAAGGCCTAAAGACCAAACACCAGAGCACAGCCAGTTTAAATGTGTTCACAAGTCAGTTTACTGTCAAAGCTGTGACACAAAGCTCAGCTGTTTTCCTGTTGAACCACATCAGGTGACAAATTGGTAATTTCTTCTAAAAACCATAAAGTTGTTGTATAAACTGTTTTATGGTCTTTTTTAATGTAGCCATAACAAAAAGCTTTGTAATATCGTGCATGTAAACTCTGTCATATCTGAACTCTAAGGAGCAGAGGGAGTTAAAGAATAACGTATGTAAATAAGGGATAAGCAAACATGAAATCCACTGTTTACACTCAAATCTTTGCAGTTCTGGTCGGTTACAAGTCAACAATAAACTGGTATGAGAAAAAAGAGAAGAAAAAAAGCAGAGAGGGAGTTGGCAGGTGTGTCAGGAGGTCACAGAGCAGAGCAGAGGGCAGACTTTCCAGCTTGACCCTCTGTGTGTTGATTTTTATCACTTTAACACAGTGTGCTGCTGTGGAGCTGCGCAACTTGTTCAAGGTGAGCTAATAAGAGATATTACAACTACTGCTGTCAGGAGATTAAAAAAATAATCTAATTAATTACATGACTTTTAATTAATTAATCTAATTAATCGCCTTATAATTTCATATCTGCTTAAAGTCCCCAAATAAAGAATTTGTATTCTTTGATATCACAAAATTGTAGTGAATGACTAATAAAATCAATACACTAAGAAGAGAACATTTTTTATTGGTGATTGAATAAAACCAAAGTCAGGGCATCATCGTCAGCTCAATCAGGCAACTCAAAATACACTTGAAGTGAATTTCAGAAATCAAATTCATAACAAGACTAGAAAGCACTCGGAGAGCGCAGACCTCCGCCAGCGCCACAGTCCTCAGCCATATTGTCATTTTGACCATAAATATTACTCCTACCTTTATTTCATCTAAATATTTAGATTCCTTGACCATGAAAACATACCATTAGCAACTGGATTCATAATATCTATTTTAGTTCAGTAGTTATTCACAGAAATCACATTTTTCACCATGGCAGCCAAATCCAAATCCATCCATAACTTTTTGAGTTATTTTGTTCATGGACAGACGGACGGACAAACTCTCCCGAAAACATAACCTCCTTGGCGGAGGTAAAAAAGGTCGAGGACATCCAACAAACCAGTTAGCCCTGATGCATTATTAAGAATGCAGAATAAATACAGATAAATACATTTAGAAATAAAATAAGGCTGAGTCTAAAGTAGGTCGTTCCTGTTGTCACCTCGGCTTTGTTTGGTTTGGCGAGCGACACATGCGTAAAGTGACACTGCCATGTACGGCTCGTTCAACTGGACAATATTAAAAAGTTTGTGTGCTATAATTAATCTTGCGATTCATTTTTATAATGCATTAATTTGCTTTGTAATTAATTAATCTAATTAATGCACTAAAGTGACAGCCCTAATTACAACACAAAAATGTTGCTGCTAAGGCAAAAACAAAACTTTATTTTGATTATAAGGACTGTTTGAAATGATTTTTCAGCTACAAAGAAAAGGAGAGATTGATTTATCAGGTCGGGGAAGACTAACAGAAAACTTGTGCTCTATAGAGATGATTCTCCTACTACAGTAACCACTGCCCCTGTTTTTAATTCACACAGCTGTACACAGGTAACATGTTGAGACTGACCAATCCAACATACAAACAAACAAATCACAAGAGGCCGTTTCTTCTCCTGCATTTTTACCTGAACACAGCCACCTCCAAGAGTTTTAAGTTTACAGCCACAAACTTCATCAGGCTGTAACATCACTAATATTAAGATTCTGATTGGAGCACCTTTGAAACAACTGTTTATATCTTCCACACACACAAGTAAAATGTTAAAAAGGATACCATGTGGGGTGCTGGTTTGGCAGAGTGGTTAGCACCCCATGTACATGCTTCTGCCGGTCCAGGTTCAAATCCCGCCTGTGACCATATTGTAGAGTGTCTTCCCCTACTCTCTCTCCCCATTTCACAAGCCTATCCACTGTCTCTCTCCTATCAATAAAGGCACAAAATGCCCAAAAATACACATTTAAAAAAAAAAAAAAGGATACCATGTGCTCCATGTGGCTCATCATTCATGAGTTTTTCTTGCTATCATTTTATTTTATCTATTATTTCATGTCAATTTATTTTTTATTTTATTTCATGATATATTTAATGTTACACTTTAACCTAAACTCCAGTGTTTACTTATTTTAAACCTTTAAGATGGCGTTTCATCGGTACGTACGGGGAACAACAAAGTTCCAGCTTTATTATAGGTTTTTATTTATAATGCATTTTACCATTACAGTGCATGGATTGCTGGGTGGAGTGGGTTTGGGTCATAATTCCTTTTATCTTATTAATTAATTGAAACTCATTTATAAATAACTGCTATTATTATGCATTTTGGTGGTGATCTGAATCCAGATGTCTGTCTAGGCTATATATATTTTTTTTAAGATTTGTTAACGGTGTGAGATAGGGCAGTTTTCCACATTTTTAACTATAAACAATGTTGAAAATGCCTTAATGTAAAGATTTGCTCTTGTAGCACTTATACTTTTACTTCAAAAAGGAGGTTCATACTTTAAATTTCAGAATTAATGATTCACAAAATTACAGTTAAGCAGATGCATCATTTAGAGCAGGGGTGGGCAACTTTGATTACCAAGAGGGCCACATAAATACTTTTTCAGGAACTCTCAATGAGGAAAAATATGAATGAACACAAAAATAGCACACAGTATGTTTCAAAACAAGATTCTGCCAGCATTAGTATATTTTAACTCAAGCACAGTAAAAAAAATCATGATTAAATGGGCATGGTATAGAACTAAACCAGTTTAACCTTCTTTTGATGTAATAAAAGTGATTCTTCCCAATTTAAAGGAACAAATGTATATTCTTTACTGTTGTGCCAGGATATAATTTTTACTAATATACAAAAGAATATTTTATCACCTATCCTAGTTTGTGCATTGTGAAGAACTGATTACTCATGATGAATCATATTTAGCAGTTGTTGTGTTTTGGTCATGTTTCCAATTTTTTTTTGGGGGGGGGGGATGACTGATGGGCCGCAGTGAGTGAAGCGAAGGGCCGCGTGTGGCCCCTGGATTGGCAGTTGCCCACCATTGATTTAGAAGAAACCCCGTCATCAGGTTTGAAACTTCCACCAAAACAGCAATATGCATCGTTACCTCAGCCAAGAAGGACGTGCTTTTGCCGGCATTTGTTTGTCTGTCTGTTTGTTTGTTTGTTTGTTAGCAAGATTACACAAAACTACACAACGAATTTGGCTGAAATTTCCAGGAGATGTTGGTAATGGTCCAGCTTAGAAATGATTAGATGTTGATGGTGATCCAGATAACCACTATATTAGCAATGAGCACTTTTGCTCAATAACTGTCTAACTAATAATTATATCAACATGATTCCTTGTTCTAAGTGTGCGTTTTTAGGGTCAAGAAAACATTTTATGATTGCAGCTTTGTCATGGAACTATTAGTTTTAGATGTTACACAAATATGTGGACTACCTTGGTGGAGGTTTGGGCTCTGTAGTGCTTTCTAGCTACTGCTGTTTATGTAGATTTATGGAGTCCACTCGCTTATCTTTGATTCTCACCCTTGTTTCTTTTCCCAGATTACCATAGAAGCTTCTGGGAACAGTAACAGCCTGGGCCTCCCACACCTGTCCACCACAGGCTATATTTGTGTGTGTGTGATGTTATCAGCTCAAGTGAACAGTGCGACACAGGACTTCTCATGCTTACCTCAACTGAAGCCCTCATGAAAAGCAGCTGACCTGAGCTGAGGGGTCCGACCAGTAAAACCGCCTATTTTCACCTGCTTCAGCTCCATTATCCATTTTTCACATTTTCAAGAGGCTGGCTGAGGAGAGAGAGGGAGAGAGGGTGAAACAAAGAGAGAGAGCAGGGGGTCCTTGGGACTCACCCAGTTGACAGCTCCTGTCTCTGCCTGTAACGACTTATTTATTCAGGGATAATTAATCAGCCGCAGTTTTTCTGGAGGTATGATTAATGCGCTTTGTCATCTCTGCTGCAGCGATGAAAACACAGCAGGCTGTGATGCTGCTGCACGGCTGCATCGCTCTGATGTCACTGCAAAAACAGGACGTGCTGTTTAAACAAGTGAGGAGCACTGAGGGGGGCGTGTGATGGAGGCCCGTAGAGCAAAACAACACAGTGAATATGACTCTAAATTATCAAATAAACCCAAGATTATTACATTGTGGCGAACATGAGTGACCATAATTTGCTCCAACGTTATTTATGGCATTTTTTTTGTTTTAAAGCCTTCTAATGCTGCACAAACCCCAATTCCAAAGATGTTGGGATGTGCAAAATGTAAATAAACAGACTACAATTACCTGTGTGCCATCCCCATAAAAACATAGATGCTAACTTTTGAACTTTGCTCAAATAACAATCTCAATGGTCTTCTTCCTTTTTAGCTTGGAGGACATGACATCCATAGTCCAAAAACAGTCCTAATTGTTGAATCATCAGACCACAGCACACTTTTCCACTTCTGCCTCAGTCCATCTCAGATAAGCTCAGGTCCAGAAAAGCTACCAATGTTTCTGGGTGTTGTTGATAATGGCTTTTATTTTGCATGATAGAGTTTTAACTTACACTTCCAGATTTAGAGACAAACTGCAATAACCAACAGTGGTTTTCCGAGGTGCTCCTGAGCCCACGTGGTAACATGTTTTACAGAATGATGTTGGTTTTTAATGCAGTGCTGCCCAAATGATCACAGGTCACAGGCATTCAGTGTTGATTTTCAGCCATGCCGCTTAAGTGCAGAGATTTCTCCAAATTTTGGAATGCTGTTCTTAAACTGTTGGACTATTGGACACTGCTGTTCATTAAGTGATGAACTGTGAAGAACTGAGGCTTTCAAGGACTTTGCTTTAATAGTCAACCATGACACTCACCTGTTTCCAGCTAAACTGTTCACCTGTTGAATGTTCCAGGCAGGTGCTTTTTAGCTTTTTACTCTCAACTGTCCCTGTCCTTGCTTCATGGAAACACATTGCAGGCATATTTAAAATGACTCAACATGAAAGAACAACAATGATGTTCATCAGTTTGAACACTAAAATATCTGTATGTATTCAATTGAACATTGGTTGAAAAGAATTTACAATTCATGTATTCTGTTTTTAATAAATATTTTACACAATGTCCCAACTGCATTGAAATTGGGGCTAATTTATAAGAAATCAATCCTATTTTAGGCCGATCTTTAAAAAAGGAAAAGTAACTCATAGCTCTCAAGCCAATCAGCACTGACCCTTCTTGTATCATCAAGTTCCTGTGCCCCAGAGGCTATCTACCTTTCCCATTTTTCAATAGAAAGTTAGAAGATTTTAAACAGTTAATAACAAAAGTCAAACGAACTGGATGAAATCCAAGGAAAACTAAAGAGAAATTAAACATTTTTTTGGTAACTATTACTGTCTATAAACACATTAAAGGCAATGGATACAAGAAAATTATGTTCAATCTAAAAAAACACACCTGTTTGATAAATGCAGGCCTGGCTTTAGACATTATATGGGTAATACCTCACTGTCTGTAATGACAAGAAGACTTGCTTCATGTAAGTGGACACGATTGTAGGTAGACATGTAATAACATTAGCCTACATACCGGTATGTACATCTCATATCTATCTAAATGCTGTAAAGTGCACCATTTTGTTTTGAAATCTTCACCTTTGACACCATCACTTTTATTGTTCCTGCAAGGTGAGGGGGGGCGGGACTATTTTATTTCATTTTAGTCATTTATTTATTGGTTTTCTTTCTGTTGTTTCTTCTTTTGTTGGTTTGTTGATTTGTTAGTTATTTTGGTCTGTCTTTGATCCTTTTCAATCATTATTATTTTTTATGTTTGATATCTCATTTCTATGCACTCTCTGTGGACGTTTGTGATAAATACAACAAAGAGAATGCTTAAAAAAGAAAGAAATGAATACATAACGAGACCATTAAATGTTACTAAAAATTAAGGTATTCTATTGGCATATGACTTCTCATATTCCAGGTTTAAGATGGAATTGTGAAACTTTTCGGTGGAGGATTCTCACTGTCATGGGTTTGGGCTGCAGGTTTAGCTTTTGTTTGTTTTGCATTAACATTTCACAAACTGCTGTCTACATTAACTCGTAACTTTCCATGGAATTAACAATTGTATCAATAATACTTTCGAGGTCATTGTTATGATGTCCTTTACCTTTCCAGTCCACAGCAGCTGGTCTCACCTCCTGAAGTCCGGAGGTGAAGCGCAGCTCCTCCTCAGGGCGTCATGGCGGCGTCATGGCGACACCGTGTGGCCGTTCACGTTATTACAGCCCGAGGCAGAGGCCGTGATTCAAACACGTTTTATCTTTCTGTATTTCTCCTTATATCCTCACTAACTAAGCACAAACACCTCATGTAACACAGTTTAAATTAAATTCTGCCGTTTAAAGCAAATAGTCGTGAACGGCGACAGTTTTCATCTGAAAAATCGACAGAAAAGTTCAACTAAAGTTTAAGAAGTGAGCAGTTTCTAAAAGAGGTCACAGCAGCAGTGCGACAAGTCGACTGTCTGTAAATGTGGGTAAAGTGTTTTGTTGTTTAGTTTTCCAAACTGTCCCTGAGGGTCAAATTGTAGCTCCTAAGTCCACAAACCGGAAACGCCAAACTGTGACCCAGGTGTGGACACCTGGAGGGGCGGGATATCGCCACAAAGGGGCGCTTGTTTTGTTGTCCTTTACAGTCCTGTGTGTGAGCAGCTGATTTTGACTTACCCTTCCTCAAACCTTCACGTCTTTCAGTCAAGGATGGGCAACTTTGGTACCATGAGGGTCCTATTACAGTCACTCTCAGCTTCAGAGGGTCAAACTGTTACAAATAAGAGGAATTTATCAATAAACCTAAAAGTGCTGCCAGGCCACAATCCTCCACCAAGGCATTGTTGGGTGAGTTATTGTCAAAAATGTAGAAAAATACCCTACATTCCTATTTTTATTACTATTATTATTGTTATTATTATGTCATGAAAATCTATTGATAATTTACTGAGTTATTCACAAAAATGTGGAAAACTGCCCTCTTTCTGATGAGAACAAATCCTCTAAAACAGTCCTGAAACCACATCTGGATTCAGATCACCACAAAAATTCTTCCCACTTTTTCCCTGTCAAACCCAACTTTCCCTGGTTTTAGATTTTATAGGTATCCTGTTCACAGACTTACAAAATGCTTACAAAAGGAAAACTTCCTTAGCGAGGGTAACTGATCATAAGTACCTGCAATATAACCTAACATCAAATATTCATCTTTTATTTTCAAGCTAAAAACAAAACAGTGACTACATTTAATGATCTACTTAGATTAAGGCCAATTAAAGGTACTTTTTCAGTGTAATTAATGTGTACTCAATGTTTGTTTTTTACTTGGCTGTTTAACCTGAATTTGTTAGAAAATGCCACTAAAAAGGAAATATATTCATTCATTCATTTTCTATACCCGGCTATCCCTTTCGGGGTTGCGGGGGGCTGGAGCCTATCCCAGCTGTCATTGGGCGAGAGGCGGGGTACACCCTGAACCGGTCGCCAGTCGATTGCAGGGCCACATAGAGAGACAGACAACCATTCACACTCACATTCATACCTAAGGGCAATTTAGAGTCACCAATTAACCTAATGAGCAGGTTTTTGGTCTGTGGGAGGAAGCCGGGGTGACTGGAGAGAACCCACGCATGCACGGGAAGAACATGCAAACTTCACACAGAAAGGCCCTTTTTTTGAACCAGGAACCTTCTTGCTGTGAGGCACGTGCTCTACCAGCTGCGCCACCGTGCCGCCCAAAGGAAATATATGTATTTTACAACAGTATTCTTGCCAAGGTAGTATTTAAATAATTTAGAGCAGGGGTGGGCAACTACCAATACCAAAAGGGCCACATTCATTTCTTTTTCAGTGCCAGAGGGCCGCACTGTTATAAATTGTTGGGCACTCTCAATAATGGAAAATATCTAAATAAACAAAAATATCAAAGAAAAAGTTTAGCAAAGGATTTTACCAACACTTGAACATTCTAACACAATTAAAAATTCATGACTACTGAGCATGACACATAACTAGAGCTAAATTAAGCTCCTCTTTAGTGCAATAAAAAATGAACGTTTACTAGTTTTTAAAGCACAAATATTTTACCATTACTCTTGGTTCCAAATATGTTTTTTACCAATATCATAAATTATATTTTAATGCCTCATAAAACATCTTTAGAGGTACAATCATAGCAAAATAAGAACTTTAATTACTTTTATAGAACAAAGCACTTACCGGCAATCTACTGTTAGTAAACATATTTTATCACTGATCCTAAATTATGCATTACATGATAAATCGTATTTAGTAACTGTTTTTTTGTTTGTTTGTTTGCTTGTTTCTTTACATTTCCAGTTTGTTTTGTTGTTTTTGAGAAATGATTGGTGGGCCGCATTGAGTGAGGTAAAGGGCCACATATGGCCCCTGGGCCGCCAGTTGCCCACCCCTGATTTAGAGGATATTGAGTTTCATTTGACTTACCTTTTTGGTGAAATAAAATTTTGTAATGTATCGTAAAAGATTCTCACAGGGAATCATTGTAACAAATTTGAATGTTCAATTTCCAATAAATAATGAGGGGTAAAGTTTTTTTTAAACATTATAGATATGTTTTATTATTTAACATGCTGTAATACATTGTGCCAGTATACACAGTTTCATGGCTGTCATGAAATGAGAAATCTAGATATTGTTTTGCATTTATCAGGATAATTTAATCTTTGATCAGTCATTTTGGGAGCCTACTTGTGTTTATTTTGTTATTACTTCAGATAAGTTGAGGGTAGACTTTGTAGGTTGTGTTGGGTTCTTTTTGAATTTCTGTCCATAGCAAAGAAAATCGATTTTGTCGGACATCAGTCAATCAATCAATCAATCTTTATTTGTACAGCGTCATTACATGACAAGCATTATCTCTGCACAATAGAGCAGTCTAAAGCCATACTCTTCATTTTATACATACACGTCTGCATATATACACACTGAAGCTTTAATAATTTAATGAAAGGCGACACAAAGAACATATTAAATATTTTGAGGTTCTTTTTACTACTGTGCATAATAAAACATATCACAACAGATTTTTTTACAGTCAAATTTTATTTCATAAAGCTACTTTTCACTACAGTTTTTAACAATCAAGGCGAAAAAGGCAGAACAAGTTCTTTGATTGGCTGAGGAGCTTCTTTGGTTTAATGATTTCATACTTTTGTGTTGATGTTCATTCTTTTGTTTTGCTTGCTGTTATTTAGCAACACTTGACTTTGAACTTATCAATGCATCCTTCGTATAAACAAACATGGGGAATTTAAAGGCTGCGGTCAGATTTTGGATGAGCCATCTAAAATCCCGGATTTATTTGAAACCAGATTAAACCACTAGAGGACGCTGTGTTGTAATTAAAAAAGTTCAGACTCAGAAGATGAAGATGAAACTATTCTTACCTTACTTTAAGAGATCCACAGTGCCAACCAAAAACACTTTTCTCTCCATGTTAATAAACTTGAAACAGTCATTAATTATTTACAGTCACACACTCACTCTTACATACAGAGTATTTTACAACATTGTATTTAAAAATATTTTAAATCAAGGATTACAGTCAAGGGTTAACATGTGCTCTATCAGTTTATACTTTGGCTCAGCCTCTATAGTGTCGTGTTAAACACTGCCTGGTTATATTTACATCTGCAAATGTGTCACAGATCCATCCTGTGGTGAATCCACATGTGCTCCACCACAGCTACATCTCTGCCCCATTACTTCCCATTCTTCTGCTTCTTCTGTTGGAACTTCCTGAAGTGGGTCTGGATCGTGGCGGCAGCTTTCTCCACTTCCACTGGGCTGAGTGGAGGAACAGGGGGCACGGGACCCGTCCCATTGCTTGTGATGGAATCTGAGAACGGTAGAATAAAGGGGATAGAGTGGCAGAGGCAAAAACCATTATGACAAAGACTGCAGCATTACTGATGTCAAACACTGGAGCAAACTTCAGGACCGAAGCAGGCTATTAATGTGGTCGAAGTTTGACAGCTGATTGAAAAAACCCTCCAAGTTTAACAACGCAGGTAAAGAAGTAGAAAATAGCCCGCACTCACATGAAATAACTGTATTACTCACTCTTTCTGTACACGCCAATGCTATTCCTCCTCAGACCATCAAGCTGCAAAAGAAACAGAAAAGCTGTTTGAGAGACAGCAGGTAATCACAGCTTTGACTAATGATTAAAAGGTTAGAGTCTGAAATAAGAAGAGTAAACTGATATCCTGTGCAATATGAGATTTATCATCATTTTTCCAAAACAATCATATGTGATATACAAAAATTCATTGTAGTTAACCTGAAACACCAGATGGGCCGTTCAATGTGTTTCACTAGTTCATCTAGGAAAAAGCCCACAGACAATGTTTGAGGAGGACGATTGACTGATTATTCCATCAATCTGCATTTATTACGGGCCAATCAGATGATATTGTTGGCAAGAGCTGCTGTGCTACAGAAAGAGAGCCACTTTGTAAAACAGACTCTTGTCAAAACATGTTGAAAGTGGAGCATTAATATTTACACTATAGAGGAGTTTTTAGAGGTGTTATTTGTTTTTCACTGAATAAAGAAATGGGATCACAATCTGATAAAGCTGCTACTGAAGCTGTTAGCATCTATGCTAATCTCTATAAGTGCAGTCACTTCCTGCTGTCATCTCTCATAGCTCGTCCCTCTTCCTGCTCTGAAGGACTCTGATTGGGCCGTGCTGCTTTGGGATGCTCACAATTGTTGGAGATTGGGGCTTGGCAAGACGAATCTCCCTGATTACAGACAATGAATTAGCTAATCCAGCTGCTGTGCATGGTTACATTGTTGTGCTTTTACTTTGTAATGTCAGCTGACTTCCCCTTAGATTAACTTTTAAGTTAAAACTACATTTATTTTGGAAGGAAGGAAGAAACTTCTTAACCAGCGAAATTGAACTGTGAATAACAGATTATATACTGTATATAAGTCATCATATTAGTAAATGGTTAAGATAAGTATTTAAAATAAAAATGATGGTATAATATTAACTTTGAGCTTTTAAATGCTACACATCGAAAAAAAAATAGTCATTTTGATTTGTTAGCAGTTATTTCTGTATCCTAAATCATTGACAGAAACAATGACGTGTTATGTTTTTTTTTTTAACAAATCAAATATTCCTGCATTTATTGACCTCTGCCGAACAGTCGAGCTGGGAGCTAAAAGGCTGATGTTATTTCAGCCTCCTTTTTAAAGACAAGCGTAGTGACGCACAGACAGAAAATCAAGAGTCAGATGCTATCTCATGTTGTAGGTGCACGCGATGACACAGACGAGTTATGCAGACTGTTATCGATACAATCTAATCAGGAGCACATTGTTCACATACCACCAACATGGTGCACAGACACATGCCTTTATCTGCTGCTCATCTTTACATAACGTGCAGGGTGATGTCCTGTGCATGAGCGGCTGCAGCTGAGAGTTTCCTTCGTGTTCAAAGTGAGAGAGAGAGCAGTGACCTCCAGCACAAATCCCTTTGATTAGGATTAGAGCTCAAACACAGCAGCGTCTGTGGAGCCACGGGGCGGAGTCTGGACCAGTTTAGCCTGCTTACCGGTCTGTTTGGCTGTGGGCTGCCTGTGTGTTCACTCACACACACATGCAGGCTGCCTGACCTCATGTGTAAGGTCACCTCTCTATTGGCCTGTGCCGGTGAAGTGGCAGTTGTTTTGTCTTTATCCCTCTGCCTGCTTTCTTACCTGCTCTTTTTTCACCTTGTCTTCTCGGGTCTGTGTGTGAGGGACTTCTTTTATTTGCTTTTCTGTAATGAATGTCTGGGTCAAAGGAAGTGCCAGATTTTACCTTAAAAAAACATCAATGGCAGCAGGGAGGGAATATCATGGCTTCTGCTTCTCTTGTGGCCTGCAGGTGTATTTTACTTCATTGGAAGAACTAAAAAACACTACCTCCTTATTCTTAGCTGAAGGAACAAATGCCTTTTTCCAATGAAGAGAAAATTAAGTTCAGCATTAGAGTTTGCTCTTACAATTTTAACAAGGTCCTTTTCTGTCGTTTTTTCAGACTCTTTTGACTAATGTAATGTGTGACAGTTACGAAGAGCACTGAAAATTTTAGACAAGAAACCTTTTTCTCACCATCATTGCCAAATATTCGACAAATATTCATTCATTCATTTTCTATACCCTGCTATCCCTTTCGGGGTTGCGGGGGGCTGGAACCTATCCCAGCTATCATTGGGCGAGAGGCGGGGTACACCCTGAACTAGGGATGGGACGATACACTTAAACTCATGATACACTGCACCTCGATATGCCCGGGTCACGATACAATACATCACGATACAATATCATAAAAGTAAAAAAGAAAAAATATTACTGTGTAATTACAATTTATTTGTTTTTGTTTGAGTTACACACAGGAAAACACAAGGCCTAACAGGCCAAACACAAACAATAACACTCTCTCTAACCCTAGAGAGGTTAGAGAGAGTGTATGCTAACGAGCGGTAGAAATCCGTCTGTGGTCCTACACGAGTGACCCGGGCCACGGTCAGAGGAGACTGTGAACTTCCACTAAGACAAACAGCGTTCTCTCAAAACGTCCTGCCAGTCCAGGGTGCAAAGATTTGGAACAGTCTTCCTGTATCAGTGAAGGACTATCCAAGTCTCCAAACATTTAAGAAACAGCTAAAACTGTGGCTGAGGGAAATGTGAGCATGTGTGACCTATAAGTTGCTCATGTTGGTGCAATAGGGATTTGTGCAATATAAACTGGGTCTGTGCAATATAAATCAGTGCAGTAACATTCAGTGCAATAGGGGTTGGTGATGTAGAAGTTGCATTTGCTAAATGTTTGATGGACTCTGTGTGATGGGGGGACGTGCAATATGTATGTTTCAGTTTCCTTTTTACTTGTCTACTGTCCTTGGGTTTGTCCTGTATCTAGTCTGCATAGTGTCTTGTATGTATATGTTACCATCAACCTTCCAGGGTCTGCAGATGGAAATTAGCCCAAGGCTATAATCTGATATATTTACATTCGTAAAAATGTTCATTAATATGCGCTGTTCCCTCTTTAAAATCAATAAAAAAAAAAAAAAGTAATAAATAATATTAGTTCTGTGCTCAGTTATGTTGTACAGCGCTTTTTATAATGGGAATTATCATTGGTATTACTATTAATTTTATTATTATGTTACTTAGTATTTGTGGGAACATTTTTCATATACTGTGGGGAGGGTGGTTAACCTGTTTGGTTGTTATATATGTGTGTTTGCATAAGTAAAAAACTGGGTAATCTGTTCATTGTTATGGACACGTGTGAAATTACCAGCATACAACGTAACTATTAAAAGGAATTCAGTTTAGATTTCCCTCTAATAGTTAGATAAAGAAAAAAAGTGTCCATGGATGGATAAACTACTGCACATTTTTGCTATCAGAGGCTGATTTAATTTAAGGCAAAGTTAGCAATTATACGGAGCCAGTGCCCAAGAGTCCTTCAGGCAAAGGCAAAGGCATCCATCAAATATAATCTGAATCATCAAGATGAGTCTGAAGAATGTAAATAAGGCTTACTGAGTGCATAAAATACCAAAATAGAGTTTGGTTGGCAAAGAAAAGTCCACTGAGAGGGCCCAGGATACTTGAAGAGCCCCACTGTGTCCCTACATAAAGCAAAGTCAATACCGTATATAGGTTATTTTTGTCATTTGTAGACCTTTTCCAAGACTGTACTCACACACATTAAGACTCTAGTCAGTTTTTTTCTTCTCATATTCATAATGTGCAGTAACAGACTTTTTCAAATCACAACCATACTGACACTTGTTTCCATGCATCTGACATTTTTCAAAGAACAATAGGACTTTCAGGAAGCATGTATCTGACTTTATTTCATTAGATCTTAAAATGTGCTCAGTTTCGAGCCAAAAAATAGAGCTTTTCTGCCATTTCAGTTACACATGTCTTTTTGGATGAATTGGTAAT
The DNA here is from genome assembly GCA_036419115.1 of Scarus forsteni. NCBI lineage: Eukaryota > Metazoa > Chordata > Actinopteri > Labriformes > Labridae > Scarus > Scarus forsteni. The sequence continues at coordinate 12,622,746 of JAZDUH010000270.1, forward strand.
TATTCCATAGATAAAAACACAAATAAAACAGCTATATAAAACATGTAGGCCTATGTTCCACTTATTTCTGAATCTTTTTAAATAAAACAAACTATTTGTATTTAAATGTCGACTTTTGATATTTTGTGGAGGGTAACATTTGGTCAAACTGTGTCTCTTTCAGTCATTTTTACTTAATTTTATTTATTTACAAATTTATTGACAAAGTTTATTACAAAATGTGTTATGTGTCTCCTTGCAGGTGCAGCTCAGTGCTGTTCGGTGAGTCTCATGACTGAATGTGGTGCTGCTTTGGCACAGAAGAAAAGAGAACGACTGAGAACACTCTGGACAAGAGCACAAATATGACACATTTAATGACCTATTATTTTGCCTTTTTGGACGTTTATCTTCAGCCTTAACCATCCAATAATTGATTTATCAACTTTTAGCACTTCATGGACACTATGGACTGTGTTTAGACACTTAATATTAAAGTGGATTACTGTGTTGTAAAATAAGTCCTAAAAAACTGATTTAAAGCAGAGGAACCAATACTGCACCTGTAGAGAACAAATATTGTTTCTTGTTTGGCAGAAACTTTTTATTTGTAATCTATTATTGGGATAGTTTGACATATTAGAGTATCAAGTAAAATAAGGGATTCGTTTGTAGCACCAAAAAATGACTATTATTTTAAGTTCAAAATTAACCAGACCCCAGCAGTTATTTTCTATGTTTGTCAGAAGTTTAGACCACAAAACATTTTTAACATTTTTTAACTAAGTAACTATGAAACCAGGCACTCCAAAACACCTAAACATTACCTCTGTGGGGGAAAACATGTTTACTTTTTAATGTATTTTAAATAATTTAGCCACTGAAATACAGGCTTCTTAATATTTTATTCCTCGCTGTCACATTTTCTCAAGTTGGAGAGCCTGGATTGTTCTCTTGTTGTTATGAGTAAAGTTTGTAGTCAGACATTTAAAAAGTTTTTAACTTGATCTATCACTGATGTCGACAAACTAAATAAAAGCAAAATAAAGAAAAAAATGACATGCAAAGACAAAGGCCATACAACTCTCATGCCAAAGTAAGAGCCAATAAGTAGACTAAGGGGAGGGGGGGGGGGGCTCTACAATTTAGGAACCACATAAAAAACTTGATCTCAATAATCCCAAGGGGTGCGGACTCATAAGAGATTTATCAGAGATTTATTTGAGGTGCTGATCCATTTCAATGTTAAAAAAACAAAATAACATATTTAAATGAATTCTAAAACAAACAGGGAGTCAGTGAGGGTAGACCAGGATTGGGAAAATCCACTCCTCTTTTTAATTATTTGTTAAAAGACAAGTGGCAGCATTTTGATTTCTGATTTAGTCCAACAGAAAGGACATTGACGTAGTCCAGTCCAGTTGAAACAAAAGCTGGAATCACTGACTCAAAGTCTTTAGAAGATGAAACCGATGTAATCTTGGATAAAAGCCTCAGGTGATAAAAACCAGAGTTAACAACAGAGTTTATCTGTTGATCCAATTTAAAATCACTGTCGATTTTTTTACTCTCAGGTTGCTGACGTGGGTTTAAACAGGGTGGCAGTGAGCTCTGGTTTATACTATGAAAATGGTTAAATGAGAGAAATGTTTAAGACCATCAAGGCTTTTAAGTGTGTAGTTCACTGTCGCTTAGCTTTCACTCATCATTTCTTTTTAGAGGCTGATAGATTTTGGAGCAAAACATAAAGTTGTACAAAAAAAAGTTTTATCTTAGTATCCTCAGCCTTAATATCCTTAGTCATTAACTGGTTCTACATACAAACTTGACTTTTTCATTATTAACTGGCTGATGCTGTTCAGACGTTCCCATTTGTCTCGTAAACCATCACTCCCCTCCTTAACAATCCTCCTCTGAGACGTTACAAGCAAATGCTGACATGTGACCAGGCTTAACACGCACACATGCTGAGTCAAGATTGACGTCTGATCTTCCACATGCTCTCATTTGCTCTCCCTCACCATTAGATTAACAGTCTTCATCTCCCTTAGCTTCTCATGGTCCCAAAGAAAGGACTTAAGATGTTATATGTAGGCTGCTCTACAGAGTGAAACATTGAGTATATTTAAACTCTGGTCAAAGCTGCTTTAACAATGAAAAGTTATTTTTAAATGTTTGTTAGCTTGTTTGATAATTCCCTCTCAACTTATTGACCTGATCAAGTTGGTGCTCACGGCTGTGGCTTTGGTGGAGGAATGAATGTTTACTAAAAACAATCAGAAAAGCTTTCAGCAGCATTTCAGTAATCCTTGCTAGTAGTTTGTCAGCAACTACACATTTTAACACTTTGAATTTCAAAAGCAGGGAACAGCTGGGTTTCACGTGACGTCACATTGTTGCATAGCGACAGTGCGCAATTCAGATGGAGGGCGGGAAGTAAAGTAACGTTAGAACTTGCGGTGAGAAACATTTAAGATGCCAATGTTTTGTGTTGTTTACAGGTGCTCCAACAGCTCAAACCGCAAGGACAAGGGTTTTTACAGAGTACCGAAGGTCGTTGTTCACAAAGGTGAGAAATGTAAAAAGCTCACAGAACAACACCGAAAAAAATGGATATTGAACCTGCGTTTGCAGTCAGGAGGAGCAGAGTCTGCTAAAGCCCGTGTCTGTAGTGACCACTTCAATCGAGGTATGTAAGCCAGCTTGGTTTTTGTGGCTTTGTTTATATCATTGGGTTGTCGTGTTTGTTTCCATGGTTCGTGTACATCATAACCGCGACTGCCAGCTGCTATAACCTTAACGCATAAAAAAGAGGAAAGACTCACCCTTGCGAAGACCAAACAATAACCATCCTGTAGCCGTTTGCTGCCGAGGTTGTGGACCCATTCACTGACAAAAAGTTGTATGCCTCCATACTTTTATAGGCTTTCATCTGCTGTTTGGTAATGTACGACGTTTGAATTACCAGATAGTTTGCGATGTCAATGCCCTCAACTGCCGGTAAATCTTTTGTCTCTGCTGAAAACTCACTCGTCTTCATGAGATATAGATCACGCCTGACGTATCTGTTGATTAGCTGATTATATCTTTCTCTTGCAACTGGATCTAGATCCGAACAATATGAACTTTCGCCGGTCTCCTTCATAGACTCCATGTTTACTTCCTGCCCTCCATCTGAAACCACGCCCTCTTCATACGTCATAATAATTACGTGACTGAAACCCTCTTATGTTCAATGCATTTTATAATGTAACACGAAAATCCCATATGCATGTGTTCTTCACAAACCTTAATTCAGGCATCCTTCCCAAAAGGGGAATCCAAAATCCCAGACACTTTGGCCTAGGAAACCAGAAACTGTTATATGCTGGATACTTATACATTTTGGACTCGTTCTTGCACCTCTCTGTAGCACCAATGCAGGCCTTCTCTACCCTGATTATTTGTCTGAATGAGTGTGTGGAGTCAATAAAGTTATTTAAAAGCCCCTAAATCTGGTTGAAGCCCCCCTGAGCTGGAAAAGGAGACATCAGACATGCTTAATGGATTACATTCCAGATCAGGCCGCCCCTGAAAAATACCTAGAGATAATAAAGTTATCCTTGCAGTGCAGCTGGATCCAACTGATTCAACATCTGTAATCGAACCGATTCATCCTGCTAAGTTCCAGTCCAGACTGACTCTGCTCTGCCCTGAGCAGGACGGCCCAATAATACCGCTTTCACACTACATTTAGTGGGTCAGCTACATTTTCAACACGGGTTACCCCCTAACAATTCTGCTAGTGACTCCTTTCCCACTGCCAGCAGAACACTGCAGAACAGCAGTAACATCCGCCTACTACATTTTCTAATTGGCCCATAAAGAATGTGATTGACAGAATGATTGTCCAATCACCTGCTGGATATGCTTTTGAAAGGCCCTGCTCATTTCCAAACACTTTCTATTGGGCTCTTTCCCAGATGGACAAGTGAAAAATGCTGAACGGGTTAAATGAGATGAAGCAGAGCAAGACACATCACCAGTTGGATGTAGCACAGTTTTACAGCTCATCAAAATGGCAACAGCACTTAAAGCCTTTATGACTTTATGTTAAAAATAATGTTGTGTGTGGTCTCACAGTCTGGCCAAATCATTAGTGTGTACAATTAGAGGATTGAACAGTAGACAACATAAAATTTTACATTTTTAATATTAGCTGGCAGGCCAAAGTAACAGGTAGAATGAAGATCATGTAGTCCATAGCATTAATAAAGCTGCATTTACCCACATTTAGTGCTTGCCAGGTGCTAATTTTTGGATGCCAATGATGGATGCCAGAATCTTCTATAAAAACTGCATTGTTGGGTTTTATGATCAAATAGTTTCTTGAAAGGAGTGGGTGAATGAGGCCCTCTGACTCATCAGCTGTAGAGCTCTTCTACTTTAATCAGACTTCATAACTGACCTCTTCTGCTTTGCTGCTCCTCCGGCTGTGTGACACCGAGTGAACCTGCCACGGCAAAGGCTGCGACACCAAGTAAGGCAAAGGGTCCTGCTGCCGCGCGAACCTCGAGCCTATCTGGAGGTGAAAGGGATGCGTGATGAGAGGTGCACATGTGGGAGAAAGTGTAAGACAAAGGTAGCACCCTCACTCAGCTGTAGGTGTACGGCCTTTCTTTTTCTATGAACACTTAGTATAAAATGAACAAACAGTTGCATTATAGGAAGAAGTTGAATAAAGTCTGACATCTCTTGATTTTTTCCTTTGAACTGGTAGACATTGATGAGAAACACAACCCTGACATTTTGCATAATAAGCACAGAGGCAAGGATGAAGGCAGCATATTGAGAGTTCTCATTAAAATTACATTGATTGCAGTTGAATGATGTCAATACTTGTCTGGCTGTCAGACTGTTTTTAAATTACCCTCGTTATATTTTATTTTTTGAGCATAAACCTGATATAACCTCAAAACCCATCACAGAGCGGAGACTATACTCCTCAACATGAGCTTGGAAATGTGTTTTTGATTGATTATTTCCTCTTTAATAAAACCAATTGGTCTTGTATCTTTTATTGTTGAAATGCCTGATCAGTCATCTTTACAAGAAGGTACAAATAGTAAGGATCACGCATTTGTGCAATAAGCAACAAATGCTTTTTGCAGACCTCTGCTAAGCAGCTTGGCAATGGCTTTTCCATACCCCATGTAAGAGATATATTTCTGGATCATCATATCATGAATTGAGCCAGGATCCTGACCAAAGTCAACACATATAAGGAGGTTGTTACCCCTTAATAAGTTTTAGGAGCATCAGTTAATATTTTGGTTTTATATGAATTATTGAATGTTTTAAATGATTCAATGTTATTGTGACATCAATCTGGATTGGATCCAGATGAAATTTACTTAAATGGTAGAGACATGGACCCTATATTAGCCTGTAAAATCGGATGCAAATCTGTTCAAAATTTGGCAGAGATATGATTTCTTTAAATTCACGCCAATGTTAACTTATGCTAGTTCTGGAAAATTTGGGATTTTTTGCATTCAGACAAATAATCACATTACCACTACAATCTAGTCATTTCCAAGTTGGGCCATTACCGACATCTTCTGAAAATTTCAGCAAAATCTGTCCAGTAGTTTTTGTGTAATCTTGCTAACAAACAAACACACACTGGCAAAAATGAGCCAAAATCCCTTGCAACCAGATGCTTGTGTTCCAGTTTGCAAAATGGCAGCATTAATTGGTGTCAGCCCTGCTACCATTTCCAAAGTTAGGACCAAGTTCTGTGATGCTGGTGAAGTCAAACACAGACCTCAAGAAGACTCCCAGAGAGGACTGGGTCCTAATCCTTGCTTCACTTGCTTTCTCTGTGGGGAAGAGGGGATTCTGGCACATTTTTGGAGGGGTGCTACCCACATGCTTAGCTGTGTTATTCATTCCCAGCATTCATGGTCTTTACAGGTTGAATTTTGTTGTAAAGGTGACTAGTCAGGCTTTCCAATAATAACACATACCATTAATTGGTGTATTAAAGGGGATGGCTAATCAACTGAAGAAACATTTCCAAAACTCTTTTGAAGTACACAACATAAGAACCACATTTTCTGACTACTTGGATTTCTACTCCTACAGCATCTAGAACACTGATCATCTTACCGATTCTGCGACTTTGACCATCACGTACATCGCTGTTAGCATGGTGATCAACATCTTGACCACTGTTCCTTTAGTACCTCTGTTAACACTGAATGTTCCCGCTGGAATTTGATTGTTTCCTCAGTTCTGCTGTAGCAAAGTGAGTCCACGCTGTTACACTTCAGAGCCCTCAGAATGGACAGCAGAGGACAATGAATCTCACAGGATTGAGTATGTCCACTCACACAGGTCTCTCAGGCACAAACAAACACATGCACACACACAGACATGCCCGCACACATTCACAAACCTTGCTGCCACACTCTCCGACACACGAGTGGAAGACTGCTAAAGAGCTTTGCAGGACAGAAATAGAGATTCGATAATCTTTTCCTCACACACCTCTTATCCTTCAGGTGAGTGCACACCTCTGCAGCAGCCAGGAGGATCTGCTTTGATTGAGACATTAGGGTCCAAGGAAAGATAATTTACTTATGTATTTTTTAAATGTAATTAGATCTTTACTCTAGTTCTGATGTCTGTTGTAGATGACAATCAAGAAGTACTTAACAGTTAACCAGTATTACAGCATTAGTCTTGTTTTAATGACCATACCTTTTTCAAATGTTCTTTAATAAGCTCCTTTGGGACAGTTTTAACCTGACATGTCCGATGGACAGTTCCATATCGGAAATATTTCACTAATCCATCTGGAGAGGAGTCCTGCAAGAATGTTTTCAGGGGCAGAACCTTCAAATACAACAGCAGCTTGTTATTGGATGATCGTTTGGCTCAAAACACTCATCCTGGACCAATGCATATCAAGCAATGCTGCTGTGATGTAGCATATGTGGTGGCTAAACCTAGCGGCTAACTGTGAGCCGTTAGCTGCTACTGCTAATGGCCAACAAGGGCAAACAACATTAATTCGCCGTTAGCCGTAGCAGCTAACTGTTGTTAGCGGCTAACTGTTGTTAGCTGCTATGGCAGCTGTTGTATGTCCTTGTTAGCCATTAGCCATAGCGCCTAGCAGCCACTAGCGACTAGCTTAACTACCTTGAGACTATCGTTTCACATTAATTAAACCACACAGATTTATCATTTAACACTTATATGGGACACGAACCTCGTCAAAGACAATCTCTAATAAGTAAACTTATGAGGAGAGCAGATTTCACCAAGTATAACTGAGTAATCATAAGGCTAACTGACATTAGACTCCATTATTTGCACAAGTGACTTCACTTCCTGTTAAGTCACTTCCTGTTGTCATCATGCCCGCTGTTCCCGCCTCTCTTCCCTGATTGGGCCGTTAAGTATTTAGCCGAGTGAAACCGTTGGACAATGGAGGCTGGCAAGACGGAGATGTGTGATTTCAGAATCAGGCAGGTCTGTCTGCTCTGCAAGGCTAGGACAGTTTTGAAATCAAGCTGAAAATTTCTTAAAGGGATAGTTCAGTATTCTTGAAGTTGGGTTTGTAGTTGTGACTTTACAGTGGTCAGTGAAGTGGCTGAAAATGCTTCCAGCAGTGTTGTACTAGTGAAATAGTTGGTACCTTAACACTAGCAGTGTGCTTCCTTGCACATTTGACAGGTAAATTAGATCAGGTGTCTGATTAGGATGACGTCTGGGTCAATTTGCTTACCCTGCTGCGGATGTGATAATTATCCTGGACAAACAAACAAATGTAGACCGTCCACATTCTGAATCAGAAATACTTTGAGTCCCCAAGTAAAAATGTGTTTATTTCAGTTGCTCTTATACACAGTATCAATCAATCAATCAATCAAACTTTACTTATAAAGTACTTTTCATACATGAGATGAATCACAAAGTGCTGTACATTAAAATAAACACGCAGATCAGAGTAAGGGGATACAGATTAAAATAGAATATCCCACCCACCCTTCAAGCCCAGTATAGCAGTAGGAGTATCAGATATAGACAATAAAATAGCTTAGATTGGATAGGTTAGATAGAACTTTATTAAGAGCATAAAATAATTTAAATATAAGCAAGTTAAAACATGCAGAATCTTTAAGACATATCAACTCCCTTATGAATGAAAAAATAAACAAAATAAGTCAAAGTTACACTATGAACAAGATCAAGGAATTTGCACTTTTAACATTAGTAATACTTGAAATATGAATATAATATGAAAGCGCTGTTTGACTGCAAAGCTTGACAGTAAAAAAACTGTGAAAAATGTTTATTCTCCAGGTCCTGACAGAGCAATGATGTTACAGGGAGGAGGATAGAGTCTGATAACTACGGGCAGCAATGCATTCCTGTGTTGCATCATGGCGGGATGAGTCTGGCCTCTGAGTTTATCCAGCACACTGTGGAGGGGATGGGAGGTTTTTTCTCCATGATGCCCTGGACAGCATCTTCCTCTCTGACACCTCTGTCAGAGAGTCCATCTGTAACCCCACAACTTTACTCGCCCGGCAAATCAATATGTTGAATCAGTTAGTATCCACTACCCCGTCCGACTGTTGTTGTGGGTCTAAAAGTCTCTCCGGTTTGTAAAGTCAAAAGTTTTTAAGGTTTGTGTTTTTGGAATCTGTTGTATTTCCACAAATTGTGCATGTATAGTTCAAATTCACTGATATTGCCACTTTATCTGTGATCTACCTCTTTTTTCAAATCAAATAAGATTTGTAACCCTCCATATGCTGATTCAATTATAATCTGATGTGTACTGAAAAAAATATTTTGCTAGCACTTTTGACCCTTTAACCCCCAGCTCAACTGTTTGACAGAGGTCTGTAAATTCAAAAATATTTAATGTGTCAACAATATAACACATCATTGATTGTTTTGTCAGTGTATTAGGATACAGAAAAACTGCAAAACAAATAAAAAAACTGATATTTCCTTTGTGTGGGACTTAAAGTTTTAAAACCTGAAAGGCTTTTATTATTATCACTGTGATTTAAAAAAAAAAAATACTTGAATTTAATGAGATAATATAGCTATTCATCAAAAACATTTTTGGTTTGTCAAACTCAGTATCATCTATTTTTTTTTAACTATATTTTTATTAAAGCTTTTTTATGAATATAATAAAAGACAGAGAAAGTAATAAGTCAACAAACAAGCAGGTCATCAGAGGTTGTACAGTACAGTTCATTTCCAAAAAGGGATTAAGTCTGGGTTGTTCTCTCCAGTGTTCAGGTTTTGTTATCATTAGTCCATCATAGTTCAAATGAAAATTAACCATCAAAGGGACGAGAGGCTCTGGCAAAACCATACATGCAGTTTTACAGAGAAAACTGTATACATTCGCCACCTCCCATCAAATATTTCCGTTCAAAAATGTTATCCATTTGGACCAATATTTACTGAATTTTCCTAAACATAATCTTAAAGAAAAGGTCAACCTCTCCATGTCCAGTATCATCTATTTTAAGTTAATTTATTGCTATTTTATTTGCAAATATTTAGGCCTTTTCTAATCGATTTTGACTCAAATAATTGTGTAATCATCAAGTAATTAACTTTGAACTTTTTAAACCTTTGAATCCCACACCATGAAAATATCTGGTTATGGGTTTGTTTGTAGTTTTCTCTGTTCCCTGAAATATTGAGGGAATCAAACAATGATCTGATTTGTTCTGTTTAATAAATCATTAAATATCCCTTATTTTATTTTTGACCTCTAACAAACAGTTGAGCTGTTAGTTAAAGGGTTAAGCTATAAAGCCAGTGATCACTGGATCTCCACTTTTACTATCCTCCCCTGCACTTGGAGCTAATCAAACCAGCTCTCGAGTTGTGGAAATATCTAAATGCAACACAACCAAATTACAGAAATGAAGTCATATCTACATTAAACTAGACTCTATGAATGACAGAGTGTTTAGGCTCATTAACCACATGAGTTCTAATCAGAAAGAAGAATATCTGTGGGATCAACCTGTCAGACAGTTTGTCTGCGTCAATGTCTGGAGCCTTATCTGTGACCCCTGCAGACTAATATTAACACTTTGTGCAGGACTGTTAAATATCATCGCACTCCACTCTTTGCTCTGGTGGATGCATGTTGTTATCTGAGCAGCAGGCCTTTTACATTTTGTATAAGCCATAAAGTCGTTTGTTGACACTTACTTATCCACAGATATGCCTGTGAGTGTGTGTACATGTAACTGATGTGCATTTTGTTGGTGAAGGATTACATAAAAGAGGGCAGGAATGCAGCTTATCACCAAACAGGCAGGTATAAGAGCTCTTCAGACAGATACACATGCACCTGATGTTTCAGCACATGTGAAGGTGGACTTCGACAAGGAAATTCAATGACAAAAAAGAAGGTAGGGGTTAAATTTTCTGTTTCAATTCCACCATTTGAGCAAAGAAAGGCTGTCAAAATGTTCATACCATGTGCTTTAAACAATACAACACAATTTTTTGTACATTAAAAGAAGTAAAAAGTACTCAAGTATAACAGAAAGCTGATATTAGGCATCATTTTGACCATACGCTTCTTCAATTGGAGACAGAGAGAGAGAAATAGAGAGAGTATTGATTAAAATAAAGGTCAAGGACGTGCCAAAAAATTAGATGCTACTTTCTGATAGGTCACAGCTGTTACAATTTAAGATTTGAAAATACACAACACCTCTGCACAGACATGCAGGACAGTGCAGAGGTATTGTGTAAATGCCTTGATTTGTGTCTCTTCTTGTCCTTAATGTATGTCTTTGCTTAGGAGGTCATATTTTATTGCTATGATAATAAAACTGGTACCAGTATGGATGATTTTACTAATATTCTGAAGAGCTTCCACAAAAAAAGTATTGGAAATAATAATCAATAAGCTATGATTCATTACACCTCTGATTTATGAAAGTGGGCATTCAATGATGATGATGTAAATTACTATGGTATACCCTGCCAATATTACAGCCAATTCATGGGACTAATATGGCCAGTTCAAAATCTAAAATATCAACTGTAAATATCTGAGAAAAAAGTCGTATCCATCAAAAACCAGTACTCCCTTTTGACATTGTTTTTTTTATTTATCTTTATATAATGAGAATAGAAAACCATGACATGAATTAATTTTGATGATGTAAAATTATTTATTTATCTATTTATTAAAAAGTTATTTTAGGATGTTGATCGGCTTCAATTTTGTCAGTCGAATTTTAACATCATAATAACGGATGCATATTACTAGTACAATATTTGTATTGGCAGATAAAGGCCAAAGAGCTAAACAATGGTGTTGCTTGATATTTAAACTTTAAAACTTAAACTTTAGTGGACATTTACAGTTAATTTATCAGCCACACATATCGGTCATATATGTCCCAAATATTGGCAGAGATATCGGTAAAACACAAAATGCACCCTATTGTTTCACCTCATCATCACTGCATGGGTACAAATGCAAGGAGTTTATTTTTTAAGAGTTAAATGTTGTTTTTCTCGATCTACATCTGTTCCTTAAAGAAAAAGACAGAAAAGATTTTTTTTTTTCAAAAATTTAAAGCATTTTAACAAAACATGAAACTAACAAGCCAGCCTTTGAAACATTAAACAAGAAGGCTAAATGGATAGACTCAATAAGTATTTTTTCTTGTATAGTCTGGTAGTAGTATTAAAGCTTACAGAGTTTCTTAAATATACTTTTAAAAATAACAAAGAAGAAAGCTGACACTGGATATATGTTAGCAAAAATCCATGCAAGGGCAGCTTAACTTTTGTCACAGTCAAATTCAATAGCTGTGTTTTAAAATGAAGGAAAAGTCCCTAAAAACTGAAGAATCAGTGACATACTCTGACAGTTTAAACATCTGTGAAGAGGCAATTATATCAGTATATCAAGCTCAGCCTGTCAAAGATCAAGTCTAACTGTAGTGCAAAGAAAAATGAGACAGGGAGGAGTTTAGGCTCCAATGAAGCATTTCACAAAGATAAGGACGGACCAGACATTTCTGTACTTTCCTCAATGGACAGCTGCCTCCTGCATATCCTCATTTATGTAAGTAAGGTTTTAAAGTTTGTAGATAGATGTGACAAAAGTGGAACAAAGGGTTTAGAATTTTGTTTGCTGCATTTGTAAGCCAGTCATGTTTTTTAATGAATTTTAATCACAGGTTTCAAGACAACACTCGATGCTGTAAGTGGCTGACCAGAGCAGACAAACTCATCTAAAAACCAAGAGGGGAGACGCTCGGCTGCATTTATCATGTCAGTCAAGGTATCCAAGAGGCTGAGCAGCAAAAAGAAAAGTACGTTTTTCTCTTTTATTTGTCTGGGATTGGGTGGTGTTGAAGAAGGATTCATTTCATAAGAACTTTTTCAACTTACCTAAGGCTGCTTCAGAAATGTGCTGCCACCAAAAATCAGTTTGCCAGCAGACTTTTACCTTTCTGTTTAGGCTCTGTATAGACCTGTGCTTTCACCGCTTTGAAGATTTTGTTTTCACATTTGGTTCTTAATACTTAGGTGAAATATCCTGCAAGGATCCTGGTCTTAAAGTTTGGCATAGACTAGGGCTGTGTATTTACAGCAACCTCACAATACGATGCATATCTCACACTGAGCCCATGATACAAATCTATCCGAGATGTATACAAGAATTAAAATAGCAAGAAGTTTTAAAGATTCTACAACGTAAGAAACTTGAATTCAGGTCCTCAGAGATGATAGACCTAAGTTCAAATTTGGAACATGTGCTTCATCATGTAGCATGGCCCTTTACTTTGAACTGTGCCATAGTAAACATCTCCCAAAGTGTATTGACAGCAACGGTCAAAGTATTTGACGTTGTGTCAATTCTGTAGAACATGTATGACACAAAAACACAGAAATTGGCAGTTTATCTTCCTGATGAGGAGGTTTCTAGAGATAAGTTTGGTACATTGGTTCAATTAGTACCCGTGCAAATTAGCGACTTTTGGTTAGTGTTAGCTGGTTGGTGTTAGCGCCTATCTTCTATGACTATTTTATCTGAAAATGAATTTACAGACTGGTGTTTTTGATATGCTGATAAAGAAGAAGAAGTATTGGACAGTACACCACTCTGTTTTCGCCAGTGTTTTTTTTTCCAAGTTATTTTTATTGAACAAAATACAATGAGATTAAAATTGGCAATTATGTTTACATTTTTACATTGTTGTTTTAGTTTAGGGTAGCATTCACTCTTCTGAAGATTCAACTTATATCCCGAGAAGGAACCAAAGTTATCAAGAATGGAGAGAATATCAGACAGACAAGATGCAGGGTCGGTGACATATAATAACAGGTCATCGGCATACAATGACAGGCAGTGTTCCACGCCATCGCGCGAGGCACCTTTAAAGGTAGTGGAGGACCTGAGGGTAATGGCAAGCGGCTCGATTGATAAGGCAAAAAGAGAGGGTGACATGGGTTCACCAGTGCTTTAACTTAAACATATATCAGCTCAGGTGGCTGAAAGTCACCTGTTAACATGTTCCCTTTTTTAGTCCATAACACAGAAACTGTCAGACCATGAACTGAGGAGAAGTATTATTGAAACAGACGAATGAGGTTTAACAACTGTTCATCATTTATCATCACATATCTGATGATGACATTGGTTATTGGTGTTTATTTTGTGAGTGTTACTCTTCTCAATACTTTAATAGCCAGCAGTCTCCTCACAAAACAGGTAGTAGCATATAGCCTGAGGCCTTTGGGTGCCCTATAGCAATGTCATCCATTAATCTTGGCAAGTACATAACAAGAAACACACATGGCGCTAGCACAAACCCAAACACAGGGACAAACTGCAAGTATGAGTATCTTCAGCTTAATACTGAATCAGAATGGCCATGTCATTATCACAAGTCAACAAATAGCTAATAAAGTTTTCACAGATGCGAGGAAGAGGCTGAAGTGTGGCCCAAAAGTTTGTGGTGTAAAATCTAAAGTAAGACGATAGAAGCACTAATTTGAAGCTTCATTAAAAGGTAATTGCTGAGCCAAACTGTTTGGCTGAGTTGGTTGTCGACCCCCTTGGCTCAAACTAACGGATAAATCCATAGATTAAGGGTAGGATAGATAAAGGCCCCACCTCCCATACTATACAACTATTGGTACTACAAGCAGGCCACAGCACCAGCTCATCTGAATTTGGCTGCCTCCATATTTGTTTTGTTAGTGGTTATTCAGGAGATTGATATCCTGTTGAAGATAATTGGTACTTATACTGAGTTAGTGTTTATTACCTCTTTCACTTTGTCATATTATCTTGTATGAATACATTTTTAACATTAAAGGGACTGTGAGGAGTTTCTAAGTAAATACAAAAAAGACTCACTTTTAGATATATGACTGATCAAAATACACACTTTAAGATGAGTTTTATAGCATCAAAATAGGTTATCTATAAATGCTATTCCTTAGCCTTCCAGTCGGGTCGGACAGGGCTGGACTGGCCTGGATACTCAACTTCGGGAACAAGACAATTAAAACTAGAGCAAATTTATATTATTCAGACACGTCTTAGAGAACCGGGCTGTAAGAAGCGATATATAGCCGGCTACAAAACCACAATGCTAAGTTTTCCAAAAATTGCTTGTTGTCACACATCAATAACTACCGCTACGTAACTAGAAGAGACCACCCGAGTTGACAATCGAAGATGGATGCCCCCAGTGTGAATAGTTATTTAGCTCCTCTTATAATCAATTTATTTGCACTTCTGACTGGGGTGTGTCGCTCTAGATCAGCTGTATACATAGAATTGTTAGACTTATATTTACAAAAATGCTGCCATAGTGATAATCACACTCTTCATGTGATATTTGTGAACAACGCAGGGCTTGCTAACAACAGCTAACAATAGCCTGGTAGATCGGCTTGTTTTTTTCCAACTTCAACTAGAACGCCGATAAGTCGGAGATGATGTCACTCCCAGTTCCGAGGTTACTGGGACGCAGCATTACGACAGTCGCCGCGCGTGCTCATGGGTAGCAGAGTCTTAATGTCACTGCAAATAGATTCTCCTCATAGCACCTTTAAATAAGTGCCCAATACCCACATGATAAATTATCTTTAAACGACATTGTCTATTTTTTGTGATGGTGCCGAACGTCTGTGGTTGCTGTTCACTGTTTATAGACCTGATTAGATTGTAAGCTGTGTGCCCTGTATTGATGTATGATCTTAAATTATGTTTTGTTTGGTCAGTAAGAAAGGGAAGGTGTGAAGCTCTAAAGCTCTTGTATTCCAGCCAGTTGTCAGCATGTTAAATGATTACTAAGTTTGTGTGGTGATTCCTTTAATTGCAAAGTAGATTTCCATTTTACTTACAGAAGCAGATGTTTATTTTATCATGGTGAAGAGTCTCTCTCACTATCCATGTAGTTTTATGTGTTGCAGTCTTACTATTGCATTGCTCTGGGCCGGAATTGTATAAAAAAGAAGTGGATATGTGTCTGGGTTAAATTGAGTGCCCATCACCGGCCAAATGCAAATGTTTAGTTCAGTAGTGGGTGACACTACTCAACCCATTTGCCACATGGACAGGTGTATAAAGTCAAAACAGATATTTGTGACTGAACAGTGTAGTCTGAGTACTACTTTTCTGCCCTTACTTCTTACTGTACAGTCACTGAACATATTGCTCTGCCTCCTCCTGGTGTCAGCGTGTGTCAAAAGTTTGCCACGCCATTATGCTGGAATAGCTCTCTTAGGGGCTACTCAAGCATATTGCAACATGAATATGGATCCTCATTGCCCTGGCTTTACCTCCTTTGGACGGCTTTGAATGAATGTCTTGTTTGTTTTAAACTCATCATGATGAAAGAAGCAGGCTGTGGCTGTGACTCTTGGTCAAAAGAGCTGCTGTAAATACAGTTTTCCACTAACATGTACTTGAAAATACCTGTGAATTTTAGCTGTACTTTGGTGAAGTTGTTTCTACAATGAACACAATCTATTTTCTTTATGTAATTTACAACCAACATAGAGTCTATATCAACCATCATCAAATGGCAGACTCCAGTCCAAGTGTGATAGCACTTCTATCACTATTATGACCAATGAAATTGTCCGAAATTTCAGCCAATCAGTGACTTAAGTCAGCGCAAGTGAATGAGGAGGCTGTGCAGAAACAGACATATGAAGAAAAAGATATGCTGGAAAGCCACCAAGTTTTAAAGTAAAGAGGACAACAAAAGTTACTCTTCACTTGAGAAAAGATCAACTTTTTTTGCTTTAGAACAATTTGTCTGTTTTTATATGCTTGGGGTAGTCATACTTGACCAAACGCCCGTCTTCACAGGAGTTGTACCGACTTTAATCTTCTCCCTGATGCAACAAATAAATGGTCTTTTTTACACACATTCCAGTTTTACCAAATATCAAAATATAATAGCCCATTTTCAATGTTACATTCTACTGCTTCATTAAAAAGTTTCAAGACACATTTGTCACAAAGTAAGTGCTGAAAAGACTGGCAAAAAACACAATATTTTCCAGCCATCTAGATCAGTGGTTTTCTGACTATTTTTGCATCATTTATACCTTAAACCCTGCCAAAATATTAAGGCACAGCACACCTTTTTCATTTTCATGCAAAATAGCCTTTTAAATGTCTTATTACAACCATTAGGATAAATAAAGTAAATAACCAGTTCAAGTTTGGTTCTTTAAGATGTACTTCATATGGTCTATATATTTCAAGATGGTCCATATCTTGATATTTTTGATAATATTCAAACAGTGGCTCTCAACCTTTTGGGGGTCCTGGACCCTCTTTGTCTTTATGTAACTGTGCTTATCATTTTCCTCTTTGTTTGTTTTTAGCAACAGATAACTTTGAAGTGCTAACCAAACCCTTGCAAGTGTTTTCCCACAACACCTTTCTGCAGATGATTCACAATAAAATCGTTATTAAGAAATTAAAGGTGTAGGCTCACTGAAACTGTGGGGGGGCTCATATTTGAAAAGGATGCAGATCTTGTTAAGTTTATATACAAATTTAAGTAAATGACATTTGTGAAGCACATAGTTCTGTTACCTCTGTAGTTTAGGTAGATACATTCTCAGTGATATTTGATTAAAATGATCCTATTTTTATGAATCTCAAAGGATCTTTTTTTAATAGTTTTTATTTTTAAGGACCCCTTGCAATTACACCACAGACCACTAGAAGTCAGCGCACCCCAGATTGAGAAACACTGACTTAAAACATGACAAAACAGCAACTTTTACACAACTGCTAACGCATTGGTTTGTACTTATACTTTTCCTTCAAAATTTCCCAAACTCCTTTATTATTTCTGAAAAGCTTCTTTTATTGTATTTGGTGTTTCTATTCCACAGTTTAAATCATTTCTTCTCTTTTTTCCATTCATCCAGATCCTCTAAAAGACAATGCACAGGCAGAGGTTCTTTACAAACTTGGCCTGGAGGCTTTCTGGACCAAACCACTGGACCCAGCATCTATGTTGGACATCAGCACTTGGAACCTGGAGACCCAAGCCCCCGTAGAGCCAAAGGACCTACCATCTACTTTCCTCCAGCGCCTTTGGCTGCTGAGCCCAGATGCTCGAAATCCTCACTATAAACCTCAGCATGAAGTTCTGAATGATGCAAGTAAACCATCGGAGGAGACCGTTAATGGTTTTGAAGTAAAAAGTCAATTTGAAATCAACCCTCTGGATTTGGTGTCAGCTGTCTTCACGTCGGCCAACACTTTCCTTCAGCATGAGATAATTGTACGCATGGTGCAATGCAGATTTGCAGTGCCTCTGGTCCTTCCAAACATAGATCCAGATGAACCCAGTCACTACCTCCTGTGGCCTCTGAGGAATGTTTTTGGCCAGTGGCGGTCTCACCCATTAGATAGAAATATGAGGGTCCAGGAGGGGGATTTGGCAAGCACACACATGCCAGTGGTTTCATGTGTGAAGCTTGGTCGCTGTGGTGTATCAAAGTCCCAGGTGCTAAACAATGTTATAGGTGGAGAAACATTTCTCCACAGGAGCATGGACGGAGGACAGCTGCACAGAAGACTATCTAATGGCTTGGTAGAGATTGGGTGGTATCTGCCTACTGGAGACGCAGCAAGAGACATTTTTCCCATCCCTGTAGTTTTTTCTAATTTGCGCGGCGACGCTAGTACACATGAGAAAAACTTCAGCCTTCTTTGCCAGGCTTCATCAGCTGTTGTTGTTTTCTGTGGGGATCTTAGAGAGAAAGAAAAGCTACTTCTTGCCACCTACAAACATACTACAAGTAAGCTCATACTAATTGACTTATCAGACACAGAGGACAATGAAAACAGGGTTGTTGGGTTTGCTGATCAGAACCTCGGTGTAAGTTTGGGGCTTCCTGAAGGATCGGTCCTGCGAGGGAATGATCTGACTGAGGAGGAACTGTCTGGTAGGTTGTCTGACACCTTAAAAGACCTTTTACCAAATCAACTCAAACCTGTTACACTTGAGGCAGCAGCGAAATTGGCAGAGGAGCTAGGTCTGAGCGTGGATGAAGGGGCAGCCTGTAAAAAAGCAATGGCCAAAGTGGAGGAAGTGCTCAACGGTTTGGAGGAGGGGTCTGTCAAGTTTAAGCGTGAACAGCTTCCTTTGCAGGGGGCTTTATGGAGCAAACTGGGCAAAATAGAAAAGCAGGAGAAGAAACTGAGGAAAAATGGACAAAACATAGACTTCCACCAGCAACAAGACAAGAAGGACATCTTGGTGGCATTGAGTAGCTACAAAATGACCCCTGCTATGAAAGTTTTCACAGATGTGCTTTTCACATCCAATGAAGTTGAAAGATCCTGTTTTCTCACCTGGATGAAGCTCAAACTTTCCCAGGTACAAAACGAAAAACCAATCTTTCAACAACATTTATCCACAGAGCTGCAGGTGGAAAGAATGGATGACCTTCCTGACCATCTAGGTGAGATTAGAAATGGGGACAATGACACACTGGATGACAGCGATAGCTTCTGCACAGATTCAACATTTGATGATGAAGAAGAAACAGAGGAAGAACCTGCAAATGAATCACAAGTCTCTGGGCAACAAACAGAATCTAGCCAGGACTTAGGGCAGGAATCCACAGAAAAGACCTCAGAACCACAATCAGAGCAATCTGATCCTGATTGTACAAATGATCCCATCATCGAGCAGCAGGTTTCGAATAAGGAAAGAGAGGAGCTTAATGAAGACAACTTTGATGAAGAAATTTCAGATCCAAACCCAATGGTGCCGAATTCTTTTTTGCAGTCAAGAGAAAATGAAGGACCAGAGGACCAGTCTGATCATCTTGAGGCAATGCTAGCAGAGTCAGGTTCAGGCACAGATGTTTCCTTTCAAGCAGCCGAATGTGAACCCTTTGAACGAGATCCAACCTGGCTGGGCCTTGAGCACTTTTTGCGTGAGATGGGTCTAATTTTTGAGATGACACATATAAGCCCTGGCAGTGGAAGCCATAATGTGTTGCGCCTCCCCAGCTTAGCTGTAGACCTTCTTCTTTATGGCGTACCACTTGAACTGATGGACGGCGATGCCTCAAACATCCCAGTCCGCTGGCTGGCCTGCATCTTTGCAGAGCTGAAGCGTCGCCTACCTCAAGACCGTGGTCGGACTCGGGTGCTGACAAGCCTTGGAGTGCATCATGCCGGGAATGCAGAAATTCTTTCCGCATTGTTTGGGGTGAAATTTCCTGCAGGGAGGAGAAGATCCACCAAAGGGTTGTACATGACTGCCTTGTGTCTTCCTGATTACCTTAGAGAAGACATGGAGTGTGACTTTCTGTTTTTGATTGATGCGGAAGGTCTCTGTGCAGAGGTTCAAGACAAGAAAGGACTGATTCACGACAATGAAATGGCTTCTGTTGCAACAGGACTGAGTGATGTTTTATTACACAACATCTCTTCATATGCAAACACAGATTTTGAGACTAACTTCACAGTGATAGCCAATGCTCTCCTACGCATCAAAGAATCAGACACTATTCCCTTTCCTATATGCCAGCTCCTGGCTCAGGATGAGGGGATAAACAGCACATTACAAACATCACAGCTAAAGCGTGTTTCTGAGATGCTTCAGCATGAGATTGTGGATCAAGGAACCAACAACATTGAGCACCATACTGAAAAGACCCCTAGTAGCATCATCTATGTCAAAGGTCCTTGGAACAATATCCCTCAGTCAGCAGATGCGCACTACAGTGAGGCTGTGTTAAAACTTAAGTTAAACCTGCTGGGGGCATTGAAAAGGTGTGCTGCAAAGTCCAAAGCCAATGGACTGCCCGAGTTTTTTAACCGTCTATCTGCTGTGTGGGATGAAGTGAGAGCAGAATCCTTCTCCATCGGCATGCAGAACACAGAGATAGCTTTGGCCTTCTCTTTCCTGTGCACAGAGCTGTCTCAGTGGGAGGATCGCTTCCTGGAACACATGGAGTATTGGCTCATGGAGGTGAAAAAGAAAATCTTCACCACTAAGGAAAAGGCTTTAGATGCTGCAGTCCAAAAGGGGCTTCTGGATGAGTTAAAGGGTGAAGCAAGAGAAGAAATCAAAGCAGAGGTTGACAAACTCAGATCCAAGGTAGACTCCTATTTGATGAGAGATGACCTACTTAAAATGTATCCATTCAAGCCAATCCTGATGAGCAATCTGGACGAGCTCCAAGGGCAAGTGACTGAACAGATAGAGCAAAGGTTGGAGACTGTCACAGAGAGCCACTGTTCCTCAACACAACTGGAAAGACTTGAGGCTGTACTAGAAAAGGAGCAGCACTCAAAGCTGCAAGGACTATTGGAGAACAGCAGATCAACAAAAGTTCTACTTGAAGATAAAGACCTGGAAGAAGAATTTGAGAGTTTGTGGACTAAAACGTTGTCCAGCTTTGACTTCAGACCATCAGAAATGGATGATATTACGGCGAGGGTAGCTGACATTCTGAGGGAAAACCTAATGAATCGTGGGCTCCAGAAACACATTAAAAAAATGGAAGATATTGGCAAAAACCCAGCATCTTCCTTCACGGTATATGATGAGCATTTTGGATACCGTAGCAGACTGAAGCACATGTTTGAAGATAACAACAGACTACAAAGGTTGGAGGCCCAAAAGCTAGCAAGCAATATCATAGAAGAATACAATCAGTTTGTTGAAGCTAAATCAAGCCTAATGGTGGATTTCTCCAACAGCTACATTACAGAACTGTTGGGAAATATCGAAAAATCTTTAAAGGAGAAATCTATGGAGATCCGATCTGCATTTGAAGTGGATCTGAAAGTTTACCTCTGCAGCTGTGCTTGCAGAGATTTCCAAGGACTACATGACCGCTATGCAAAGGACACAGAGCTTTTGACGTGTGTCATTGCAGACAAGAGTAGGTATGTGGCGCAGTTTATATACTTGTTTAGGAAAAGAGATGAGTGCCAAAGAATGGCCGAAGCGTTCACCTCTATGGTCCTAAAACCTACAGCCATGAAATACATTTATGGACCACTGGGGAAGCAAATTGTGGAGGATATCAGACAAAGTGCCCCGCAGTTTCACTCCCCACATGGCTTCCACAAATGTTTGCTGGAAGAGCTGTTACAGAAAGATCGTTTTGAAGATTTCCTGGAATACTTGGACTCCTATAATACCTTCAGTAAGAAAAGGATCCAGGAGACTGTGTTGGCTCACCTTTCTGATACAACCAACTTGAACAAATGGAGACAAAACAGACTTGGTGAAATTGTAGGAAAGATTGCAGCAGCCATCAGTAAAACTCTTGAAGGCACGAGTGGAGTACTTTGTGACACAAAGATACTGCTGGAGAGTGTGTGCCTCACTTTAGAGAAAGATGGAGATGTGGAGGTCCAAAGGTCCTCTTTAGATGGACCTCTCTTCAGTATCACCACAGAATGGGATCGTTTTGTCAAACATCTAATGGAGTTGCTGGCTGCAATGCGCTTGGATCTAGCCCAGGAATTTTCCCAAAATATGGACGCCAACCAACTCCTCCAGCACCTTCCAACTACACCGCAAGACCTTCTCTTCAAAAGAGTGATGGGCTGTGAAAAGCGATGTCCTCTGTGCAGAGCCCCATGTGATCTGACAGAGATGGAGCATGAGGTTCACATGGCTCTGCTCCACAGACCAAAGGGGATAGGTCCAAATCACTCTAGTTCTCTGTCCTGTATGTGCTGCCCTGGAAGCATGGCGGAGGAAAATGGATGTCAAAGCGAGGGTATAAACAGCATGGCCATGGAGCAGGGATCAACAAGAAGTCCTCAGTCCTTATACCCACACTGGAGCTTTCCCCCTGAGGACCAAAGCAGCCAGATGTCCTGCACCTACTGGAGGTATGGTATGGTTTATTAAAGCCTAAATATGCAGGACGTACTCAGAAATGTGGAGTTAACGGAACTACAGGATCCAAAATATACATATCAATGTGTTTATACAAAATAAGTGTTCTAGATCAGTACACAAAAAATCCCCTCTCAACTCTGTTTGATCTGTCCTTCAAAAAGCGTGTAATCAAACAGTTCATATAAAATGCTTCTCCTGGTGATACCATAAGGGGATATAACCCCTAACAACACTCACTTGCATATTAAAGCATGTATGTTCAGCCAAAGTATACATAAGAGCACAGGTAAATATATGAATTTATAACAAAAAGCCTGTTCTGTGCACAGTTAAAACTAAGGCATTTATAAGCACGCCATTATTCAATATATCAGAGGTTTTATCCATTCAGCATCTTCAGAAACATGATGCGGGTGCTAACTTGCTGAAGAAGACCCATTTCAAGACCCTCTTCATACATTTTTAGACTTTGTTGCACTTTTATTTTTTAGTCAGTCGCAGGATCAACAAATTCATATGCACTGGTTGTAGGTTGGCATATTCATATATGCATTGTCCCAATTCCCCAGACCTGCGCCTATAAGCCTTCCTGAAAGTGCACTCCACCCTAAATACACTTAGCTGTTTTTAGTACACAAGGGAACAAAACTGTTCTGAGCAGAAATAGGACAATTTTGTAAGAATTACTTATTGTGTAATTTCTGACTGCACTAAATAAATGATCTTAAAAAAGAAAAAAAAACTACCAAACAAAACCATGCTAGTTGTTATGTGTACAGCTCTGCTGTTTAACTTACTCAGACATTATCATCAGGAAAATAATTTTCCAACTTCTTTTCCCACTGCTGCAGGATCAGCCCTGTGACTTTGCCGTACTGTAAAACACACCTCCATCTATCCATTATTTTTAAAACTGATTACAGAATTATCTGCTCTTATTATGGTCATGAATCATGAACATTTATTCATTCTGTGCTGTAACTTAATTGAATACAACACAATCTGGCCTGTTTCTAAGCTGAAATAAGAGCAACAGAAAGTGACATTTTTCACATTGTATGTTGACTGTTTGTGAGCAATAAGTTCATTCAAATTAACGTATATCTGTGTTTTAACATGAATTCCTTTTAATTGAATTTTCCACCTACATTTTAGTAAAATGTTTCTTCTGTCACGCATGAGAATTAGAATAATCTATGGTCTTGTGCCCCTTAGTGGGAGTGCCCATTTTTAGGGCACAAGGGCAGAGCTGTGAATAATGGGACAGGACCAGAGAGTGTTATAACTCCTGGTCATTGAGGTGAAATTCAAATGTTTTGGCTGGCAAAATAGAGACAAAAATTTCAACTAACAAAAACAAACGAACAACATTGACTGAGCAAGTTTAAACTCTGAAATGTACTAAGATGCATTCAAGTTTTAACGTTATCATTTGCACCAAATGAGCCTTTCCCTTACATAAAGAGAACGGTGGAAAAAAATAAATTAAAATAGGTTTTAAAAATTTAATACATCAGTTATTCTTGTTTCCGTGTTTGTTTGTTGTTGCTTTTTTATTTTGTTTGCACTGTTTGGCTATCAGATACATTCATATATATCAAAATGGAAGGATATTTCTTTATGCCTATCATCATGGAAAGCCATGTATATAACTATATTCACTGCTATAAATTGTTTATTTGTAGGTTATTTTCAATCTTGTATTCTGTGTGATAATTGTTCATAAAAATCAAATATATTACAAATTGTAAAAAAAAAAAAAATACATCAGATTTTTGCTTTCAAATTGTTTATACATGTCTTAAATTTTACGCAATTTATTCATACATTTGCAATAAATCTGAAGACCCTGCAAACACCTGGATATTTTCTATAATTAGTAAAATATTTCACTGGAATTAAATGTAAATATAAGAATTAGCATTTTTTTGTTATGTAAATACATTTTCCCTGAAGTAAGCTTTAAATAACTCTTTTACAGGTATGTGCTGGTGAGGTTCAATGAGAAGTTTGCACAAGAATATGAGCAAGAGCCAGCCGAGATTCCAGAGGACTGGACCTGTATAACGAATGAAGAGGCACTGGACAGTCTAAAGGAGGCTTTTCGTCCTGCACAAGCCTAACATGAAGACTCTCCTGACCAGCATACGTCTGTTATGTTACAGCATGTGCTGCTACAATGCCTATACGGGACAACTGTTATTAAAGATAAAACTGGTAGATGCACAAGAGAGCTCAGGCTGTAGATAACTACCTGTTGTTTGATAAGTAAATTGAAATATGGGGACAAAAACAGCAATAACAGTGAGATATCAAAATAAGCAATAATAACCAATATCATCTGCACTGTCTGGTCTCCAGTTCAACATAATATTTCTCCATACTTTAACATAAACGTTCCTTTGTTTTGACTGACTTAGCTGTATTCAATAATGAGATACAGGTTAGGAAATATCATTATGTCAGTATAGTCTACATTGTTCTTGTAATAATATTTGTCTTTTCAACTTCATCAGGCCATTAGTAAGTTTAATGCTGACTTAAATGATTTTTTTTTTAATATTGCAGACCTAATGTTTGGGTTAAAGATTGTTTACAGTTAGAACCACCAACAGTTGGGTGCATATTGACGATGAGTAAATGTATTTAAAATGTTTATGTTAAACGGTGGGTTGCAATTTCTTTTATTTGATTCTACTTCCATGTGGTCTGATTATTTTTCTATCAATTTTCATGTATATGTTAACAATGTGCAGCTGGCTGTTAATAAATGGGCGTTTGGCCCTTGCTGATTTTTTCAAACAACTGTCTTTATCTTTTTTCCTTTGCAGAAAAAATGTGGTATCATGTATCAACAGTTATCTACTAAAAATAAATATGCCTCTTAGTCTGTTTCATTCAAGCAGTAAATTTGTATAAAACTTAAAAAATGTCAGAAGACTTCTTCTGATTCCAAGTCTAAAAACAGGAGGGATCTGAAAAGACATGTTTTATTCATATAATTCTCTGCGTATGTCTCCCTTCAGTTCAAGCCATTCATCAAACAGTCAGCAGCAAATGCCAGAGAGAAATGAAGCAACTCAAGAGAATAAAATATGCTCTTAGCCAGGGGAATTACTTTAATTTAAATGTTGTGAATACTGAAGAATAGCAGAAATACAAATGAGCTGACCTTGATAAAATTAAATTTATGCACAGAGTTCTCTATGTTTTGTTAGATACGCAATGGATATGTCATTTATTGTGTTTACTCTAGGTTTTGGCTGTTTTTCATTTATAAAGCCAGGGATAAAACATTTAATGCAGCTCTGATTTTTATGACATTTCTTCACCACTTTTTTTTTCTCTGATTGACACTTCAAAATATTTTTTTTTTTAGCTTTTTTAACAGATTTACTGAAAATTAGATAGTTCATATTTGAAAGATAACATGATCTGATCTACATGCATATAAGACATAGTCACATGGGCCAGACTTGAAAAATATTTCCTTTAATGGGAACTGTTTTTGCATTATATCAATAGAATTGGTTGATAGCAGAATAAAAAAATTCTTTACTCTTTTATAAAGCATACATTTGCTCTGTATGCTCATTTGTAAAGCCACAACAAATGCCCATTTTGTGAAAAAATATTAGATCATAAAAAGAAAAAATCTGTCTCTCTCTCTGTCTCTCTCTATTTGTACATATATATATATATATGTATATATATATATATCTTAGGGCTGGGTATTTCCAGCAACTTCACGATACGATACATATCCCGATACTAAGGCCACGATACGATACGTATCCCGATACACGCAAATTGTGAACACTGACTATGCTTTAAGCAAAATCCTTGACAAGTTTAGTTTTTTCTTATAAGAAGAAAAAGAACAATGATGAGTTTTAAGTGGTTCTACAACTTAAGAGACATAAATTCAGATCCTCAAAGTTGGTAGACCTAAGTTCAAATTTAGAACACATGCTTCATTATGTAGCTCGTCTTCTACCTTGAACTGTGCCACTGTTAACATTACCCAAAGTGTATTTACAACAACTGTCAAAATATTTA
This sequence comes from Scarus forsteni, assembly GCA_036419115.1. Taxonomy (NCBI): domain Eukaryota; kingdom Metazoa; phylum Chordata; class Actinopteri; order Labriformes; family Labridae; genus Scarus; species Scarus forsteni. Next base: position 12,649,220 of record JAZDUH010000270.1, read on the forward strand.
GGCCGTATCGATTCTGTAGAATCCGTATCCATACACATATCCCAAAGGAGTGCGATACGATATTTTGCCGTATCGATATTTTGAGCACAGGCCTAATACATATATATATATATATACATATATATATATATATGTATATATTTATATATATATATATATATATATATATATATATATATGTATATATATATATATATATATATATATATATATATATATATATATATATATATACAGTCATGGAAAAGATTATTAGACCACCCTTGTTTTCTTCAATTTCTTGTTAATTTTAATGCCTGGCTCAACTAAAAGGTACATTTGTTTGGACAATTATAATGATAACAACAAAAATAGCTCATGAGAGTTTAATTTAAGAACTAAGAACTATTCATTTTCCATGGTTTTCTTGATAATAACCAAAATTACTTAAATTCTTACATCAATAGCTATGGCACTGTACATAAAAACACTACTTTTAAGCATTCCATGTTTTCTTTTCTGTTTGCTTTAAACACATGATACACACAAGAGTTAATACTTGATTGCATAACCATTGTTTTTGATGACTGCAGCCATGCGTCTTGGCATGCTCTCCACCAGCTTCTGACATTGTTCTGCTGTCACAGCAGCCCATTCCTGTTGGACAAATTCAAACAAATTTTCTTTGTTTTTGGGCTTGTGGTTCTCCATTTTGAGTTTGATGATTTTCCACAGGTTTTCAATTGGATTAAGATCTGGTGATTGAGCAGGCCAAGGCATGGTGCGAATGTTGTGGTTCTCCATCCAGGCTTTAACTGACCTTGCCGTGTGGCAAGGGGCATTATCTTGTTGGAAAATCCAGTCATTGAGGCAGGAAAGAGTTTTCCAGCTGATGGAAGAAGACTGTTTTCAAGGGTAGTCCTGTACATGACCTGGTTCATTCGGCCTTCACACAATTGCATTTGCCCTGTTCCACTCAGACTGAAACAACCCCAGATCATGACTGATCCACCCCCATGTTTTACTGTAGGGGCAAGACAGTCTGGGTTGTAAGCTTCTCCAGGCTTCCTCCTAACCAGTAAGTTGGCTGGAGTGGGCATCAATTCAAAATTGGATTCATCACTGAAGAGAACCTTAGCCCAATCATCAACAGTCCAATCCTTGTGGTCTCGAGCAAAACGTAACCGGGCCTTCCTCTGCCTTTCATTGATGAAGGGCTTCTTGCGTGCTCTGTGTGACTTCAAACCAGCTTCAACAAGTCGGTTTCGAACTGTCCTTGCTGAACAAGTCACATTTCTCGACAGTGCCCACTCATTTTTAAGGTCCCTGGAGGTCTGGCGGCGATTCCTGACACAGGAGCGGATGAGTGCCGCAGTCATCTCGTGGGGTAGAAAAGGCGTTTCCTGCCACGGCCAGGTAGCAATTTGGTAGTGCCATGTTCAGCTTGTTTTTTTGTTGTAATGAGCGGCTGTCTTGGAGATCTTCAGTTTTTTCGCTACCTGTCTCTCACTCATGCCAATTTCCAGCAGTGCCAAGATGGCTGCCTTTGTGGCTTCACATAATTCTTTTGTTTTAGGCATTATGTGAGAGCTGACAACTTCTGAGTTGTGCTACGGCTTGAATGTAAGCAGGAAACCACTCTAGGCCTTTGCATGTGCAGTGCTGCTTGTGACATGAAATGGCCTCTTATATACCCTGGGAATCAATTAAGCTTAAGAATGTCAAATAGGACATAAAGTATTATGTGACCAGCTGCATTTTTTGTTGTGTTCATTGTATTATACGTTTAGTGGTACCAGATATTAGAATGAACAAGAAATGTATACATACATATATACATATATATACATATATATATATATATATATATATATCTATACACACACACACACACACACACACACATATATATATATATGTATATATATATATATATATATATATATATATATATATATATATATACATACACATATATATACACACATATATATATATGTATATATACATATATATCTATACACACATATATATACATATATATACATACATATATATACACATATACTTTGTATATACATATATTCATATATATATATATATATATATACATGCCAATCTATCTATATATATATATATAGCGAGAGAGAGAGAGAGAGAGAGAGAGAGACAGAGACAGAGACAGAGAGAGAGAGAGAGGGAGACATTTCTCCTTTGATGATCTAATAATATTTTTTCACAGTGGCATATTCTTCAGTCTGTCACAAAATAGTCTAAAATGACTCCACTCAGGAGATTGAAAGTAGTTTCTAATGAAAATAAGCAGCTGTGAGCAGTGACAGCATGACTTTTTTCTACTGTGGAAGAAAGCACTAAAGTTGCATGAACCTGTTTCAGTAACAATAAAAAGGAGGGATGAACAGAGGTGGAACTTTATAATGAAATCCACAAGAGGGCAATGTTGGATGCAGGATTCCTGCAGCTCAAGGCTGAGACGTAGGAAAAAGATTTAGGTTAGTTTGGTCCTGTGATTCTGACTAACTGTGGGGCATGTTCATTGGATAATAAAGTTTAATCTTTAAAATTTCATTGTTTTTTTCATTTCATTGTTCTGTTGCATTAAAAACCCTGATAAAACTAATCCATTAGAGGATATGTTTACTCTGTAAAACCATCGACAGTGTCAAACATGCCTTATTTGACAGATTTGATCAGACAGCCCTTCAGTAAAGGTCACCTATTGCCTAAAGCTCTGAGATTTTGTAACACCCTGTGAATAAACACATCTTAAGCCTTTTTAAGGGCCTTAGGGGTTAGAAAACAAACATGGTCTCAGGCTGTGGGCCAGATGTTAAAGTGCTTTAAATATTTCTAAGATTTTGTACTCTTAACACTGCTTGGCACTCCTCCTGCTGCCAGACACTGGAGTAAAAACTCTGCTTCAGCATCAATTAAGCATGTTCTGCTTCAGTTCTCGAAGCACTCAAAGACAAGGGCCTGTGTTTCATTGGAAACAGAGAATTATTCTTCATCTTTATGCCACACTTAATTAATAAATCATGAGAAGTATATAATAGGAGCTGCATCACATAAAACAATGCCTTTTAGCGATCACATAACTGTCTTCATGTCAAAGTGGTGTCATCCTCTCAGACATAACATCAATCTAAGCACAACTTTTATTCATTTTTAATCTGTCAGGGCTCAGATTGTTTTTGGCACCAACTCAGAGGTATGAATTTGTTCCTGTAAGTCACAAAAGTTGCAACTGCATTAACTTCACACCAGCATTTATGGTGTAAATTTAATATTAACTGCAGATTTTGGTACAGCTTTACATAAACACTAAGTTCTCAAGTGAGAGAAAGTTCTTTAACCTCAAGATTCACTGGCACTTTATCCCATGGAAAAAGGACAGAGCTCAAATTGGATTAACTTTCTGAGCATTTTGATAATTGGAATACACTAATTCAAATATGAAGCAACTTTGCTTGATATTAAAACTATTAACTTGGGAACATCTTTTTTTTTTTAAATCTCACTATAATGAAACAGAACACAGTCAATGGAGAACATGTTTGATGGAGAAAGGCAGTGGAGAAAATCCAAAAAGCAGAACTCTCCGAATCAAAGGTTTGATAAACTCACTGAAATGTAATATCCCCAGACAGTAATACAAATTATATGCATCTCAGCACACCAGCTCTGCAATTATATTTTCTCTGAAGGGACGACAGTGTCACAAAGGGTAATGACTAAGCATGATTTTTGTGTTGGACTAGAATATTTCTCCACATTTATCCAAAGTCAGTAACAAGCAACATTAAAGCTGGGGTTGGTAATCGGATTTAGAGACACTTCTTGTAATACTGGTTAAAATGATCTTTATGACCAGATGGCAATCAATTCATAATGTGTTCTTAAAATAGATCGAAAAATATCAGCTATCTATAGCAGGAATAAACCTGGGAAAACACCAACCAATAACATCTTTGTAGCTCACATTTTTAAACCAATCAAATCCCGTCGCTGTTCTGCCCGCCTACTGCGCGTACATTTCACTGGTGTGCACAGACTCAATGTAGCCGAGCTGGAGAATGCTTACCTGTCAAGTTTTAGCTTTGAAAATAAGGGGAGCCCACTACGAGCCGTCCCACAACCCCAACCAATTTCTAGTATCCCTCATATTTTAAGACAGGTGTACAAGAAATCTAAAATAAACACTTTGTTTTTCTTGGTTTGTTCTGTTGGCTCTAATCTCATGACAGCTGCCACCCAGGCTACTGCAGGTGGACGTTCTTGCGTGGCTTTTTCTTCTTCTTCGGTTTTACGGTGGTTGGCATCCATCATTTTGGAGCATTACTGCCCCATTCAGGCTAGAGACAGAGTTTAGTTTGGAGAGGCAGAGGAATGTTTTTATTATATTGTCACACGGGAGATTTACAGGAGACTACTAATACAGGAGGACATCGGGAAAGAGGATAAAATAAGTAAAATACGGTAGTTTCATGGCTGAAACAGGAGATTTGACAGCTATGTGGAGAATGTCAGAGGAACTACCAATACCCCGATCAACATCGAGCTGTGAGCACTAACTAACTTTCCATGTTTGTTTGTTTTTTAACTTCACAATGATAATGTTTTGGTGATTTCTTACCGCTGACTGAGACATGACTTGGTGTAGTGTAAAACTTGAGCCAGTTTGGAGCTGAATCAGTCTTCTGGTTGTGAGTCAGCAGCAGCTTGTGCACGTGAGCTGGGGATGTCATTTCAGAGGAGGGGTGGGAGGGGCTAGGCGGAGCCATGAGGAGATGCTACATTCAAATTCATGCTAGTTTTCCGAATATTACCGACCCTAGCTTTAAATAATACCCTTCTTACATCAGTTTGCTCAATTTAAAGAATATGAAAAGGGATTTTAAGGAAAAGAATAAACAAAATCTAGATTGAGGTGAAAATTACTTGCAACAAAAGAGGCATCTGTGCTTTTGCCTTGTTAGAGCCCTATATATTACAATGACCTGAAATGTTATAATGACCCAAAATGAAAAAAACAAAATCATAAAACCCAAAATGTAATGACTGGTCAATATTGTACTGTTACATTATTGACCAATTATTACATTTCAGGTTTTATTACAGTTTTTTTTTAATAACATTTTGGGCTATTGTTACATGTTAGGCTTTAACATGTCTTTATGCTTAACTTTCTTGATCAGTGTCTTGCTCTGGTTGTATGTGTTTGGATGTATACTCACAGAATTAATTTAAATCAACGAAATGTTGAGAGGCCGATTCTGAGTTTAGCCACTGAGCAGCAGGTTTTCTGAACATGTTTTAAAAACTTTATATCTATTCTTGGTTTCAACAAAATATTTTTTTTATTTAGCATACAAAGCATCTCAGTGTTTGGACTGTCACCTGATCCTCAATATTAAAATCAAATATTTACATTAGAACTGTTAATATATTCTGACTTGAAAATGTACCGTCCAGCAGCACACCAGGGTGCCTGGAGCAGAGAACAGGCAGATCCAATAGAGGGAACCTCTAGCACAAACCAACTGCCCATTGCCCTCTTGACCTCGACAACAAAGTTCACCTCAAAAAAAGGAGGACAGGCAAATGGCCCTTTTCCAGTAGCACGCCTTGGCCCTACTCTATTTGGCCCTACTCGATTTGCAGCGTGTTTCCACCTCCTAAAACAATCTAGTTTTAGTACCTACTCTGCTCTGGTTCCAAGCGAGCTGAGTCGATACTAAAAGATGACGTCACCGACTGCTGGCTACTGATTGGTCTGAGTTATCACGCATTACGCCTTTAGCATACATCTTTTTCTTTTGCAGCTTGAAAAACACAGAAACATCTGAGCAGTTTTGCATAGAAGCACTTTGAGCTACCCACTGTAAATGTCAAAACTTTTAAAAATAAAGGAATTGTACAGTTATTTTACGAGTGGTTAGCAATCTCTACAAAGACATGCTTCTGCCGTCCGTTCGAATCCCACCTGTGACCAGTTTGCAGAGTACACAGCTCACTCTCTCCCTGCTAAGCAGGCGAATCAGCTACGGAAAAGCAGCACATGGCGAGTAGAGTAGAGCCGGGTAGAGTCGAGTAGAGTAGAGTAGGGCTAATGGAAAAGGGCCAAAAGTCACCCTAAATAGACAACAACACAGAAACATCTGAGCAGCTCTGCGTAGAAGCACTTTGAGCTACCCACTGTAACTGTCAAAACTTTTAAAAAATAAAGACCAGAATGTGTGTTGATTATGTGCAAAGCAGCTGGCCCACTCCTCATCCACAACAAATCCCCGGGCAAATTGGTCGGTCCCACCCAAGAGGACAAAAGGCCACCTGGTACAAGACTGCAAGATTCATATGAAAGGAAAGGGCCCAGGAGATGTAAATAGGGAGATGATTTAGATCTACATAGGCCAGGGTTTGAGGGCAAGCTCTGCAGCATAAAAGCTGCAACTTAAATTTCACTGTTTAACAAGTCTATAAGGACAATATTATGGTTATATAAATTCTTTTGAAGAGTGTGACATTTAGTTTGTGACTAACAATAATGCCATAAACGTGTTAGATACCTGCCTTTCCTGTAAGACGAGCTAGCGCAACATGAAATTTGCATGCTAAATCCAGACAGAGTTGATCCCATTCACTCCTCAATATATTTTTGCCTTTAACTAAATGTAAGATGTTTCTTTACTTAATCTGAATAGTTAGCACAAATTGCCACAACTGAATCATCCCATTTGCAGATGTGGCTATAACAAAATAACACTAACTCAATGACATAAACTGAGGACTTTAATTGTGAGAATGTTTGATGACAAAATCACCCTGATTTGTCTTTTTAATATGTCTTCCACTGTGTTCAACAGACTTAGTAAATTCACCCTAAATTGAACAAAAACACCTCATCTGGCAGATTGTGGGGGTTTCTGTTGGTTTAAAGCAAAACAATTTGTTAAGAAGTTGCTCTAACATGCAGATAATCAGGAAGAGAAGAGGAAAGAGGGTCTGGATGATAAAAAAGCCTGTAACAACTAGGTTTGTTTAGGACTATGGATGGTTTTTGTAATATCTTATCTACTCACAGAATAACGAGATTTTTTAATTCTGCTTTGATCATGTAGCAAATTACATATTTGAGCTTTGTTTGCTTGGAAATTCATTCTTTTAACCAAAATCAATAAACACTTTCAAAACCCTCTGACCTTACCACAGTCTCAGTATTATAACTTTGCAAACACTGCAGATGCCACCTCTCTGCTGTACGCTCACAGCTAGTGCCTCTCCGGCTCCTGTGAGTGCATACAGCTCTAACCACAGGTAACAAAAACAGCCAGATATGCACAGATTGGCAAGCTCTTTGTTCTGTTGTTCTATTTTTTCTCCAAACACAAAAAAGCAACCCAAAAACAATGTCAGCCGAAACTATGGGCCACAAAACACCACCTTCTTCATTTTATCTGTAATTCATCTGAAGCCTGGCTGTCTGCTCTGAAAGTAAATCATATCAAGTGCGTAGATGAACACAAAGCAAATTATTTTGGATATAAGATGGAACATATTGGTGCAAGTTTCAGTAAATTATAGGAGAATGTTCTGTATGAATTAATTATTAGGCATTTGTCAAAATCAAAGTAAAGGAAACTATACTGTCATTACATTTTGTCTTAAATACATACATACAAACATACATACATACATACATACATACATACATACATACATACTTACATATATACATACATACATACATACATACATACATACATACATACATACATATATACATACATACAAACACATACATACATACATACATACATACATACATACTTACATACATACATACATACATACATACATACTTACATACATACATACATACATACATACATACTTACATACATACATACATACATACATACATACTTACATACATACATATATACATACACATACATACATACATACATACATATATATACAGCACAGTTCTTAACAAATTCATTAGACTGGCCATAAAAACAAGAAAACAAATATTTTAGAAAACTTTGATATACATGATAAATGTCTTGGTACAGATAAAGACAAAGATTAAACTATTCTTTTGAACTTCACAGACAAACATTTTATAAGAGTACTCATTTAGAATTGATATTTTAGGGGGTGCTGGTTTGGCGTAGTGGTTAGCACCCCATGTACTTGCTTCTGCCGGTCCAGGTTCAAATCCCGCCTGTGACCGATTTGCAGAGTGTCTTCCCCTACTCTCTCTCCCCCTTTCACAAGCCTATCCACTGTCTCTCTCCTATCAATAAAGGCACAAAATGCCCAAAAAATACATTTAAAAAAAAAAAAGAATTGATATTTTAGGGGCATATTCAATACCAATAGAGTGTTTACAAAAGGACTGACACTTCCTATACCATTACTGGCTATATATGAATGGACATTGTCCAGTGTCATGTCTACAATTACAGACATGACACATATTTGTTCATTTTACTAGACCCATTCCACCCCCATTATCATTATAGATGTTAATGTAGATATTAGCATGATCTCTCTTTCCATGGTTGATACATCTATAGTAACTATTTTTATCACCACATAGGCATGAGGTCCCTCTTGAAAATGGGATGTCACATCTTAAGAGGCCTTTGATACATTTATACTTGACGGAGACAAATATGGTAGGGATGCACTTGTGGTCTGGGCACCCATGAGTTTGTCAATACCATAAATTCTTATTTTCAGTAAGAATATCATTGATTATACTCTTATAAAATTATCACTACAACCATTTAGACACGAGGACCCTCCTGAAAACGAGATGTACCATCTCAAGAGGCTAACCTCATTGTGTGGATTTGCTGTTCATCATGAGACTGGGATCCACATTCAAGATTTCCTGATGCTTATCAGGTTTTTTCTTGCCGCCATGATGAAGGGATTCATGATTGGCTAAATGGATTCATGTTGGCTGTTGGATGTATATATTTGTATATATATGTATGTGTATCTTATATATGTATAAATGTATCTATGCATATATGTGTATCCACAAAATGAAGAGCTTTATGCACTATATTGTAAAGTGTCTCTTGAGATAAAACTTGTTAGGAATTGGCGCTTTACAAATAAGATTGATTGATAAAGACTGATTGACATTATACTGTATGGACAGTATGAGTACATTAGCTGTGTACCAACAAAAGGGTTCAAAGACAGAGAAATCCCGTTTTCATGGTTTTAATGAGCCTTGTCTTGATATGAGAACAGTGATGACCGAGCAAGTCATACCATATTAATTGGTGCTGCACTTAAAGGAATACGCCAATTTTTTTGCTTTGTTTTGTTTTTGTGTCCTGCCTCTCTTGAGTCCATGACAACAGACTGAAAAAGACTGTGCATGTAGTAAAGACTGATTGACATTATACTGTATGGACAGTATGAGTACATTATAGGGGTTCAAAAAATTGCTACAGCAGGCACACAGGACAGTTTAGAGCTACTGAAGAGTTTATCTGAGGACTGTAGGCAGAGTCAGGCTAACACTACCCACTGATTCCCAGTGTTTGAGCTAAGCTAATTTGTGGGGGACACTCTGCCTGTCTCTTTCATGCTGCTGTATGCAGAGTTGAAAGAATGGTGTCTATCTGCCTGTCATGGACTCAGAAGTGAGGCAAGACACGAAAACAATAGGACAAAATGTTGGCATGTCCCTTTAATATTACAGCAAATACTTCAGGACGAGGAAGCAGGACCTTCTACTCAAACCTGACTTTATTTTTCTGTATCCAATTTTCGTTTACTCCTTTATTACTGCTGTTCTTTTCTGTCTGGTCTGTCACCAAAACTCCCCCTATGACCTGCTGCTCCAAAACCAAAAACTTGTTATAAGGTGGTAAAACTAGACATTTACACGGCAAGAGGCCTGCTGCCCCCTCTGGCCACCTTCACCTTTAAAATAATGACTAACCTTTTATTAAAGACCATTTCATTGCATGTGTTTACCAAAAAAGCAAAACAATGTTTCTATTTTGTACACATTTTACATAATTGCAGTGCTGCTGTTAATAGAGGACGTCCTGGTCAGCACTGTGAGATACAAACATGGACTGTACGCAGTGCAAACCAGGAGGCTTGAGTTTTACAAAGCTAATCTCACTCTTCCAGTGAAATTCAACCACAAAAATGAATTGTTTGACATTTAATAGACACACCTCATGGAGTGCTTTTTTAATTAATTAAATATAATAATCCGAAAATATTTCAGGTACTGAAATTAAATACAAAGCATGTGATGAATCATTTTTCATTCTTAATTTGGAGATTTTAATTTTCAGAAAAACACTTAAAGTGAATTATCAATAACAAGTAACACATCTGTGCTTTTTTTCATAACTCAGACCTCCAGTTCTGTCTATAGCTCTACTTGTGACCGTTATTGGTTCTGCTCTGATCCCACTGTCAATTCTTCAAAAAGATTCAGGGTGAGCTCTAAAGTACTGAAGTCTATCACTCTGACACTTTAAATTGGTCCAAAGGCAAAATCAATTCAAGACCAATTCCTTTCAAGGTGTTCAAGGCACTGATAGACTTTCACCCCCTGAAAATGTCACTTATCTGTCACTGCTGGCTGTCAGTAATGCTCTGCCCTAAACCTTTATAGTCTGCTCAGTGGGAATGAACTTAATGACTCATTATACAGCAGCCTCAACCACACTGAGACCAGCATGATGTACAGCAAGTTTCTGACAGCTGACTTTCACCTTAAACTTAAGTTAATGGAAACCAACAGCTGCAACATGGTTACAGTAAAAATCAGAAATATTCTCAAGCAATGTTGACAGAATACAGAACATTAGGAACATTCTAAAAATGAAAAACCAAACAGAGTCTCTGATTAATTAATCCTAAAAATATTTTTTGTACAAATATTTCATTATCTGTACTCTAATTCCCTCGAATATTTCTTTGAGTGTTCAAAGATGCTTCTTTTTTAAAAGGTCCCATGTCCTGGTGTTAGAGTGTTAGAGTTTTCACATGATGTCTTTGGTGTCCATTAGCAAGGATTTGATTTTTTTGTTGTTTTTGTGTCTTGCCTCACTCCCAAGTCCATGACAAGCAGATAGACACTATTCTTTAGACTCTGTGTCCAGTAACAAGGAACAGATGGCTAGAGCTTACTACCGTTAGCTAGCTTGGCTCAAATGCTGGGAGTCAATGGGTGTTGTTAGCCTGCCTCTACCTACAGTCTTCAGATAAACTCTTCAGCAACTCTAAACAGTCCTGTGTGCTTGTTGTGAGATGTTTTCTTGCCCCATTATGTAACGTCATCTTTTCCTGACTTTATATGATCTTCTTTTCCTCCTAAACTGAGGCTTTGTTTTGTGGACCTACTTTGTTGACCTTTTCTTTATAGGAAGGAGGGCAGCTGAATTTTCCCCCATGAAGATGACGGTGTCTATGCACACAGAGTAGACACCATGGATGTATTATTAGAACTGGATAGCGTGGCTCCGCCTTCCACCATGCAACGGATTTGAAGCCTAAATATCCCTCGTCAGGGCGCCGCCATTGTGCAGCCAGTAGAGAATTTGGGCCATAATCCGGACGCAGCTGTCGAACGGTCACAACACTCCGCAGCATACGCCGTACACAATCATTGTGAAGCTGCCGTAAACCACGGTTATTTTTTAAAGTCTAATAACTTATAAAAAAGAAACTTTTCAGAAAAAAGAGGACTTGGAAAACACGCAGCCCAATAATACTTTCATATCACTGCACCATACAGATGGGAGAAATATTTCTACGAGGTGTAATAATTTTTTGAAGTTTCACTTCGGCCCGTCCAGATGAATGGGGGAGACGGAGATTTGACCTATACTGCAGGCAGTCACCAGGGGGAGCAGTTTTCGTGGAGGCTACAATTTGAGCCCAGTGTCATGGCGTCCATGTTTTTTACAGTCTATGGTAGACACATGGAAGCATTTCACACTTAAAACTGTGGAGAACAAGTCGCTGAGTAAACCCTGTGCTGTGATTATGACTGGTAAAGATACAACAAACTTGAAGCGGCATCTCCAGGTGAGTCATCCTGACATCTATGCATCGATGAGAAGACAAAGTTAATGTTACTATATGGCCTACTGTTTTTACTTGGCTTCAACACTGTTACAGTGCTAATGATAAAGACAAGACATTTTATGAAACAGGATGGTGTTGATGAGAAACATAAATATTTTTATCCAAGTTTAATTCATGATTTTAGATATTCAGGGGAATATAAAAAAATACCTTAACCTTTACACTTCATGTTTCAGTTAACTAAATTCACAGTAGATTTCGTCAACTAAAATGTTGTGAAATTTTGTCAACTATAACTACACTAAAATTAATACAAATTAGCCAACTAATTTATGACCAAAACTAGATATTTTAGGCAAAAGACTATAACCAAAACTAAATTAAACAGTTACACATTAACACTGCTCTGTAGAGGATCAGATGGAGGCAGGAGGAGTTTCAGGCCTCTAAGTAAGCAGACTTTTTGAACTTATTACCTCCGCCAAGGAGGTTATGTTTTCAGGAGAGTCTGTTTGTCTGTCTGTCTGTCTGTGAACAAAATAACTCAAAAAGTTATGGATGGATTTTGATGATTTTTTTTTAGGAAATGTTAAGCATGGGAAAAGGAAGAAGTGATTCAATTTTGGTGTTGATTTGGATCAGCGTCTGGATCCCCCATGACGAAAAATGTAATTTTGGTGAATAACTACTGAACTAAAATAGATATCATTATGAAACCAATAAATAATTGTATGTTTCCATGGTCAAGGAATCTAAATATTTAGATGAAATAAAGGTAGGACTAATATTTATGGTAAAAATCACAATATGGGTGAGGACTGTGGCGCTGGCGGAGGTCTGCGCTCTCCGAGTGCTTTTCTAGTTTGCTCATTCGGTTGTTCAGAAGTGGGGAGCCTCGCCCCATCCTTACTTGTGAAGATTGAGCCTTTTTGGGAAGACACTCATGATACTCACCTGCTTTCATTTAACCTGTTTACCTGCAGAATGTACCAAACAGGTGTTTCCTGTTAACATTCAGCAACTTTTCTGGTCTCTTGTGGCCTCTTTCTCGGCTATTTTTGAAAGTGTTGCAGGCATCAAATTCAAAATGAGGGAATATTTGCAAAAAAATGTTTATAGTTTGAACATAAAATATCTAGTCTTTGTAGCATGGCCAGTTGAATTGGTTGACAATTTGCACAATGACCGAACTTCGTTGGAATTGGAGTTTGCGCATTTGTAAAGTAAACCAAGTTGAAGTTATGACGTAAACAACACCTCTATTGTCCAGCTGGCTAGCAATTGCCTGCCTGCTGTGAGTGAAGTTGTCATCTGCAGCTCAACAATGCTGTAACTGATGTCTTCACTTGTATAAATGTTCAGCAAGACGGAAAGACAAGGCTGTGCTAACTTATACGGGAAGAAATAATCAACAGCCTTTTAGCCACAAGTCCTCGTGAGGTAACAGTCTCTGAAAACTGGGGGCTACATCTCTCCATAAAGGTTTGAAGAGCTTTCATCTGACAGGCTCTGCGATGTAGATGGAGTCAAATATTCAAAAACCTTGATTGTGAGAAACATCCATAAGAAGCAATTTGCACAAAAAGCTGCAAGGTTCAACAGCCATCAACACCTTAGCCAAGTGACAACTGCTGAATGGGATACTGATTTCCATGTTAATACATACTGTGGCTGAATTGATGTCTCCACATGTAGGTGGTAATTGTTGTTTGAGTTTGTATGATGTTGTGTGTGTCAGTTTTTCTGGTAGGAACACAGGCGATATATAGCTGTCAATGGTGCTCCAGTAAGATTCATAATAAATCCACTTTCCAGTCAAAACTATGCAAAAATATCAGTGGTTTGGCTGAACTCTGGTAATATTCTTTGCAGTATTTTAATGTATCCTTTACAAAGCATGTGTTAGGAACCATATTGTGAGGCAATTGAGTGTAATATATCATTACCAGCAATGTACTGCTTTCCTTTCATTAGCTGTTCAGGTCAGAGTGCTGCAGCAGGGTCAGGTGGGGGTCACTGGAGCATAAACCAATATAAATCTAACCCCCCAGATATTACAAATATTATCACGGACGTAAAAACAGCCAAAAGCAACGGTCAAAATTCTGACATCCCATTGCATGGGGTCAGCTTTCAGCAACTTCGGCTTGTTTTGAATATGAACATCAGGACACTGCAACAACAGGGCATTGTTTTTGCACTGCCTGTTTAACTGATCAGGACTACAACACAACAGCAATCCTAAGGTTTACCAAATTAAAAAAAAAGCTTTGCTGAAAGGTCCGGGAGAAGCTTTGTTAATAAGACTCATGACAGTGACATGCCTCCAGGTTTGTTGGCATGAGCTAACAGTTCATGCATCTGCAAAAATAGGTAACTTGTTATCCATCCTGCTTCTCAGTTTACAGAACAGTTTCTCCATCCCTCTTTTAACCTGTGACTTGATCTTCGAAAAGTTCTTCCTCTGTGTCCTCCAGTTCATATGGATGTTCTCTTGTATTAATGACGAATAGCATGTTGTTGTCACTTCAGCCATAACCACCCATTATTACCTCCACCAAGGGGGTTATGTTTTGCCAGCATATGTTTGTTTGTTTGTCAGCAAGATTAAGAAAAAAACTACTGGACAGATTTTGCAGAAATTTTCAGAAGATGTTGGTAATGGCCAGACCTACAAATATTTAGATATTGGTGGTGATCCAGATTACCACAATTAGTGAATGATTGCTTTTGTGTAATAATTGTCTAACCATTAATGACATGATTCTTAGTGCAGATGTGGGTTTTTAGGGTCAAGGAATCATATAATGATGGTAACTTTATCATGGAACTATTGCTTATAGATGTAACAGCAATATGTGAGCTGGCTTGGTAGCTTTGTGTAGTTTGGTCCTACAATTGAGATATTTCTGAGTTTTTCAGAGGCACCACTGACTGTGATTTATTGTCTTGCATCATGACCTGGCCACCTCCCCACAAGGAACAAGCTAGGCTGTTAGTATAGTGGCGATCATATTTACTAAAGCCATGGGCCTCAAACAGCTCCACTTTAAAAGCCCAAACTATCCCTTTAAAACCTTTTTTTTCCCACCACACATACTTTGCTGGTTACAGGGCACTGGCAGCTTGATTTAACACCAGCATGACAAGGAATTACTTTAAGCAAGGACAAAGTTTCCCTCTAAATAATAAGCTCTAGCTACACCAGAGAGCAAACAGCAGTGAATACAGCCTCAACAGGCACAAGCATTAGAAACCACAACAGCTCTAAAATTGCTATTATATTTCGCTCATTTGGTCTGACAGATCACTGCTTCTTCTGTCCCCAGCTGGCCCCAGCGCTGACCTGTTAGAAAAATTAGCAGCATGCAGCAGCCGAATCTAGGAACATGCCGACACATGAAGAAAATGTCTAGTCTATTTTTGTGACAGTGATAATCATGCTTATGTCATGACAGCTGCAAATAATCTACACTAATCTGCATAAGAACACACCATGTGTAGGCAAATGATACGATTTTAGGTACCAAAGCAATTTGTACGCCATTTGTAGTCAAATGGAGCATTTCTACCGTGTCTTACTGGCTCCACTTCTCTTGCCTTCACGTGTTTTAGGATTCTTTCCCATTAGGGGTCATACATTTACCTGGGACCTGATATTTTTTAACATCACCCGTCATTATTTCAAACGGTCATATTATATTGTTACAGATTAAACCCAAGTGGAATAACTGACCCAAAAAGTAAACCCCTCTTGTTGTTATAATAATATTTTGTTTTTCTGCTTCCTCCAGCAGGAACGACTGTGAGCCTGGACTTTCTCCAGATGTTTGATATTGTTCATCCTGTTATCACGGATACTGAAATCGATATCAAAATCTTTAGCTAAGTGCACAATGGCTAACTGCAGAGTAGATGGATCTGCCTGAATTATTGCCAAAAATCATGCAGATCCATCTTGCCAAGCTCCAATTTGTTCTTCAGTTGGCCAAAAGCTGAATGGCCCAACCAGGGAAGAGAGATGGAAACTGAAGGAAATATCTGCAGTTTTATCAGAAATGGGCTAAATTTCTTCTTTAAGAGAGGAGCAAAGAACATCACTTAAAGCTTTTCATACAGGAAATCATGTTTTGCTCTTGTCTTGGCCATATTCGGTAAGTGTTTGATTTATCAACTAGCTCCCCTGGTCACAAAAAGATGGGAAGGACTCCACCGGTTACCCTCATGGTCAAACAAATTAGAGCTGGGGAAGCTGGGGATCACTGCAGGGAAACTGGCATCTGCAGATCCTCCACGGACGATGCCGGTAAGGCTATGGTAGTTCCGGTTACTCACTGATACCTGCCGAAGTCTGCTCTCCTCAAAAGTTTACCAGGAGGACTTAGTGGGGCTTGTCGTTGACGAGGTTCATGTCACATATAAGTGGTAAATTATACGTCTGTGTGGTATGATTTAATGGTAGACAATATCCTAAGGACTGAAATGTCGTTAAAAGGGACTGTGAGGAGTTTCTAAGTAATTACAAAAAGTCTCACTTTTAGATATATGCCTGATCCAAATACACACTTTAAGATGAGTTTTATAGCATCAAAATAGGTTATCTATAAATGCTATTCCTTAGCCTTCTGGTCAGACAGAGCTGGACTGACCTGGATACTCAACTTCGGGAACAAGACAATTAAAACTAGAGCAAATTTATATTATTCGGATACGTCTTAGAGCACCGGGCTGTAAGTAGAGATATATAGCCAGCTACAAAACTACGATACTAAATTTTCCAAAAACTGTTTGTTGTCATACATCAAAAACTACCGCTACGAAACTAGAAAGAGATACATTATCTCGTCGCTTTGCATCCTGTAAGTTGTTGAAAAAAGAAGTTGTAAAGCAATGCAGAGTTCTGAGGAAGGTTTGAGTTTCATTCATTAGCATCACAACAAATGCACGCTTTAGTTTGGGTCACGTCTTTTGGTGCATTCCAGTTGTAGTCAGAAGTAGGAATTTTCGTGTTCCGAGTTGAAAACTGCAACTGGAACGTCCCCCGAAATCGGAATTTCCTACTTGGAACTCGGTGAAACCTCGCCACCTCCGAGTTGACAGTCGAAGATGGATGCCCCCAGTGTGAACAGTTATTAGCTCCTGTAATAATCCATTTATTTGTACTTCTGACTGGGGTGTGTCACTCTAGATCAGCTGTATACATAGTATTGTTAGACTTATATTTACAAAAATGCTGCCATAGTGATAATCACATTCTTCACGTGATATTTGTGAACAACAACGCAGGGCGTGCTAACAACAGCTAACAACAGCCTGGTAGATCAGCATGTTTTTTTCTGACTTCAACTGGAACGCTGATAAGTCGGAGATTGTGTCACTCCCAGTTCCGAGGTTACTGGAAGGCAACGTTACGACGGTCGCCGCGCGTGATCATGAGTAGCAGAGTCTTAATGTCGCCGGTAATAGATTCTCCTCATAGAACCTATAAGCTCATGGCTAACAATAGGTGGAGCTGCTAAGTCATACTGTAGCTCGATATGGATTGGTCTGAGTGTGACTGGAAGAATGACCGTCCAATCATCAGCTGCAGTTGTTTTTTAAGGTTCTGCCTCTGAAAACATTTTCTGAGGGCTCCTCTCCAGATGGACTCGCAAAATATTTCCAAGGCGAATATTTGGAACTGTTTGTCTGGCATGTCGTGTTGCACAAAAGCTCCACTTAATTCAATTGACCTGTTCCTTTATTGTTGGCAGATCCAAAGGCTCCTGTGATGACCAAACGGCTGATGTCACATGGCTTTGTCAAATTCTTTTACAGTCGCATGTCAACCCATGTCAATGCATGGCAGGATGTAGGCAACAAAGTGCCACTAGTCATTAATAGAACTTTTTACTTTGTGTCCTCTTAAACAAGTGTTCTTGTCTTTACATTAATGTAGAATCACTCTTTCCAAACATGATCTGTTAGCTCTGCCTTTGTGTGCACTGTGCTGCTGCAACCTCTGGTGGCATGCTAAGTCAACTAAGACGCTAAAGCATAAAAAACTGAGTCATTATAATCAACCTTGTGTTTGTATTCGATTAAAACCCTTTATTGAAACTGTAAGAAGCTGAAAATGTCTTGGAGGCAAGGGAAAGGATTGGCAAGCTGAGTTTGACATCATGTTTCAATGCGGGCACCATCCAAGCATGAAGTTTAGATTAAGAAGGAAAATTACTCTCTTGTAAAGCTCTCATGAGTGTCATGTTCGAAATCTTTTAATTACTGTTCCATTCTTGTTTCTTCTCTTTTCACACTTAAAAAAACTCATCTTTAAAGCCCTTAATACAGGCTTATTTTCAATCTCCTCACTACTCATCCTGTCTTATCTTCTGGTGAAGTGCTGAAATCAATAGACTAATCCTTTGTTTCTACACTACACTCAAAGCTCAATCTGTCCGTTTTCACTCCCAACACTAATCCTCTTAGCATGGCCACCAGACCCTTCATCTCGCCTGATCTCTTTCCTCGCAAGCAGCTCCTCGGTTTCTTCCCAGAACTTGGGCTTGAGAACTTCCAGACATATGCAGGTCAGGGGCAAGACGGGATATGCTGCCGCTAATCTGCCGTGACGGTTTTGTTACCAAAGGTGTCCTCAAGGGGCACTGAATTCAACTTAGACAGACTCTGACATTTAGCTTTAAAGACGTGCAGGCCTACTACACCCTCTAAACATCTGAGCTCAGTGGTAATCAGAATCAAAAACCCAACCTACCGTGAAGTAAGCAGGTTTTGTAATGAGCAAAGCTGCTGCTATATAACAATTATGCTTTTTCTAGAGCACATACATGATTTATCCTTTGCATTTTTGTCATCTATGCAAAACCTAAATAATATTGTATAGAACACAAATTAACTTATCTACATACCTGAATTCCAATGAAGTTGGGACATTGTGCAAAATGTAAATAAAAGCAGACTACAATGATTTGCAAGTCCTTTCTGATCCATATTCAATTGAATACACATAGGAAAGATATTTAAGGTCCAAACTGATACATTTTATTTTTTATTGCAAATGTTTACTCACTTGATTTTGATGCCTGCAACATGTTCCAAAAAAGCTGGGACAGAGGCATATTTACCACTGTATTACATCAACTTTCCTTTTAAAAATAATCATTAAACATTTAGAAACTGATAACAGTTTTTGTTGAAGATTGGATTGGAAGTCTTTCCCATCCTTGCTTGATGTACGACTGAAGTTGCTCAAAAGTCCAGGGTTGCTGTTGTTATATCATTTACTTCATTGTTCACCACACATTTGACCTTCAATCTCTCAGGCTCACTGCATTAAAAATCACGTTGCATGCGTTACAACAGCATGTCTCTATAGTAACAGAGTGCTTGCATTAGACTGGACAGCCTGCAGTCCAGATCTTCATTTCATTAAAAATGTTTGGCTTATTATGAAGCACAAAATACTTCAACACAGACTCCGGACTGATGAGCAAATAAAGTTGTATCTCAAACAAGACTGGGAAAGAATTCCACCCACAAATCTTCAACATTTGGTCTTTATACAATCACACTGCCACTGCTCTAGCAAGTTAACCTTTAGCATGCAAAATAAACAAGCCATTATTTTTGTGGAGTGGTTGATAAAAAAGTTCAACATTCAGGACATGGATGACACATTGAGAGGTTACCTCGAAGGAAAACAAGTGTGTGTGCTTGGGTTCACAGCAAGAGATTAGAGCTCTGTGTGTGCAGAGGCTGATTCAGTAAAATTATGCTTCTGGGCTGCCAATACCTAAAGCACGTCAACATAAGATGTAAGACCTCCACAGTGTTCAAAATAAATGCTGGCCCGTTCTATTCAATGATAAGGCTAAATGTGTTTTTCCGTGATGCTTTTATTCTGAATGGGTCCAAGGCCATCTGTTTGACTATTGGGGAATCACAAAGTCGTGTTTCACTTTACTGTCATCTCTCCTAAACTCTCTTCACAGCAAAACACAAGTTTCAACCACAAAGATGACATACATACTGTTCAAACGACATGAGAAATCATAGTAGTAGTGATGTTTAATTAAATCTTTCTTAATGTTAATGTATCTTAATTAAATCTTCTTTATGTCAATGGCAGTTTTAAAGCAACTTTTTCTACAAAAACTCAAAACAACTTAAACCATCCAAAAAAAACATTACTTAAATACATACTAAGAATTTAGTTGAGTCTATCACATTACTTTTCAACTTTCAATCCCACCACATTATCAAGTAATTAATAAATATATACATGGCTGTTGCCATGGTGCTGGATGTAGAAAGCTTCTTCTCCAATAGCTCTCCAGTTTTTTTTTTAGCTCATTTTTAGTTTTTGCTCTAATTATTAAAGGAGACATATCATGCTGATGCATGATTTAATACTTACATATAATATAATAAATTTGAAAACAAGACCTTACACCTCCTTAATTTTCAAAAAATGAGATATTGTATTTTTTCTGATATCCTAGAACGAGATTTGATGCCTCTGAAAATAGGTAATTGCGAGATGTCTGCGAGATTTCAAACGTCGTGACAATCACGAGGTACCTTTCCTTTTACTGGAGTAATCTGATAAAACACTTCCTCCTCTGTGATGTCCGTTAGCCACAAAACCATCACCGAGGAACACATCCAGCAGCAGGGGTATAAAACTCCCTCGCTCACTCACCCACATTACCAGCTCTGGCCTGTAGGGGGACTCAATACGCGCTCGCTGCTTTGAGCCTGCTGGAAAATACAGTAGAGGAAGGACAGGCTTGCTCAACCCCGATAGAACTGACCAATCAGAGCACAAAGGGCTGTGATGTTGCGAGGTAACTTTAGGTCAGCCTTGAGACCAAGCGTTTCAACAAGCGCTTCATAATGGCCTAAAATGAGGATTTTGAGAAGGTATTGTGGGGCAATGAAGGAACTAATTGACTTGTACTGAGGGCAGAAATGCTTTACAGTTATCCGTCTGGCATAGTGAAAAGGAGAAACAAGCATGATATGTCCCCTTTAAACAATTTTGTGCAGTTTCTAGCCTTATCCTATCTTTTTTACCTTTCTGCTCATTTCATGAAGACATTTCTTGTTTTTTATATATTTCCAAAAGGAGAGAGTAGATCAGGAGAGGGGGAGAGCGACGAATGGCTAGAAATCCAACCTGGTACCTGTTAAGTCAACAATTCTTATGCAAGCGAAGCAGAGAGAGAAGAGTCTGTTGACGGTTCTGCTTTATCGTAGCGTTTCTAGAAAAAAATAGATACCAATAAAGAAGGTTGTGAAGGCCAGGCTAAGAAGGCTTTTTGTACAACACATTTCAGCAACAGAGCAATTCAAAGTGCCTCGCTCAATACATCAGAGCATAATGGCAAAGGACAGAGAGACGCATCAGAAGAAAACATTTTAAATCAATAAAACCCACAAAAGACAAAAATAAAGATGGCAACAAAGGCAAGAGGCAGAAAAACAGAAGTGGAAATGCAAGGGAAAATGTTTTAAGAAGATTTTAAATGTAACGGTGCTAAATAATTATTAAAATAAACAACTTGGTGTTATTTGATATTAAGTAAAAGGTAGAGTTCAAAATGTAAAAAAAAATAAACAAGCCTTCTGATCACAAAGACAAGTACAAATATGTGGAGGTAAAGCAATAATATCCATGTAAATGTTTGGTTGGTCAAGAATAAAAAATTTAAAAAATGAAACAGGAACACATTGATGGTCCTGTAATAAAAGCATTCTGTCATCTGCTGCTAAAACTGTACAAACTGTTATCATGTTGTCACAGTACAGTTTGTTTTATTTAATGTGTAATTTTAATTTTCTGTTGGTTCTTCCTGTGCATGCGTGGGTTCTCTCCAGGCATACCAGCTTCCTCCTACAGACAAAAACCTACTCATTAGGTAAATAGGTGACTTCAAAATTTTTCTTAGGTATGAGTGTGAGTGTGATGGTTGTCTGTCTCTCTATGTGGCCCTGTGATCGTCTTTCAGCCAGTTCAGGGTGCACCCTAATGGGAATCCTATTAGACTAAATCAAATTAAATTGTAATCTCTTGTAATCAAAACCCAAATTGTATGATACTTAGTTTCCTCCCACAACATCACAGCACTAAGTTACATGCAAAAACTTGCTCTTCCATTAATAAACCTTCATTAAATTAGGCATTATTCATTCATAGTTAATTACACAGATAACTGTGACAAATGGATACATCTGTTATCAACTAAATGCAGACATAACCCCAGGATGTGAATATTAAAAGCTCACTCAACTATCAGCAGAGAACAGAAGCCACCAGCATTATTGTTCAGAGCCGGGGTCAGTGGGTAAATAACGATGTACCGCAGAACAAAATATATTAAAGTAAAAATAGGGTGGGCTAAGACAAAACAATTGTCTAAGGAATGAAATGTTTGGATTTAACTGAAATCACAAACCAACTTGGAGAACGTTTTTTAATCTTTTGCTGCTTCTCTCTGAGATCAAGCTGAGGTGAAGTGATTTACAGAATCCATCACAAAGACAAGATCACTGTGTGGATCTGTGCATGAGGGGACAGTCAGACCTGTGGTCAGTAATTTAAGGGCATTCACGTCCAGTCTGCACCAAAACTCAACATCTATCTGCAAGGGATGTCCCGATACAACGTCTTCACCTCGATAAGATACCGATATTGCAGCCTTGAGTATTGCCCCATACCGATATCAATATGATACGATATCAGTAGGAATAATACTGACTTTTATTACTTATTTTGTAGGTATGAATAAAAATGACTTGTTATTAACCAATGGGTTCAATAAATTGTAACCTTAAATATAAGAATAAGGTACAATTAAATAAAATGAAAATAATCAGAAGACCCAGAAAAGTAAACTCAATAAATCCAGTAAAAACAAAAACATATATTTTTAGACTGCAAAATAACCACTATGGTTAACTTAACTTAAGCATATTCTACAACTAAATTAAATAAATACAAATAAATTAGAAAGGACTTCCTTTATCAGAGTGCTTAAATTGGATATTTTAGATGCAGGCTGATAGAATCTGATATTGGATTTCTTGTTTTTGGATGACCAATATCCAATATCAGTATAGGATCGGGACACCCCTACTAACTGTCCTCACTGACTGACTCAACACACAAAGGGGTTTTAACAAAAGAAAAAGAAAATGAAGATTATGTAATTACAAACTAGGTGTGAAACATTTTTGTGAAAAGGTAAAAAGTGGTAAATGGACTTGAGCTTACATAGTAATTTTCTCGTCTTAGACTACTCAAAGCAGATTTACACTGCAGGTTACACCTACCCATTCACACCCATTCACACCCATTCACTCTCACAGTCACTCACTGATGGCTGGAGTTTCCCCGTCAGTTGTCCATCAGTATCAATTCATACATTTATATTCTTTCATATAAATTTACACACCACAGACACAGCAATGGGAGCATCTTGTGGTGTCTTGTCAAGGTTCAAGGTTTCTTTATTTGTGCCAGACATGAAATTTGTTTTGAAGATCAGGGAACTTGGCATTGGCAATCCCAATGTAAATATAGAAAACAACCACCCAGCATACATGTAACATCATCAAATCACACAATAAGGAAACTGTAAAAACTAAAGTAACAGATACATTGAAACCATCTAAAAATGTTTAAATAAAATAAGTTAAAATCCTGGAATAGTGCTTTGCCATCTCTCTGGGTCTTACTAATGTGCAATGTGACAAGATCACAAAATTATCCTGTGGCCTTGAGATTCAGGGTACCAACTGCTGTTTGTAAAAAACTGTTTCTGTACCTTTCTGTCCGACCCTTAGGGACCACAAAACAACAGCCCTATTGAAGGAGCTGGAAGGATGTGTGCAGTCTTTAGGGATTGAGCTGGATTTACGCTGCAGCTGTAAGGAATAGAGGGCTGTCACTGAGCTCAGGCTCCCCAATTAACCTCCCACCCCATTTAACAATTTGCTGCGGTGCATTTTTGTCCTGTTGTGACAAGTTACAAAACCAGGATACCAGAGAAAAAGACAACAAAGATTCAACGAAAGCTTGATAAAAAAGGGTCAGCATAGTTTTGTCCAAGGACACATCACCATGTGACACCTAGCCTTGCAGAGCAGACAGACCTGCCTGATTCTAAAATCTTGCGTATCCATCCTGCCAACTTCAATTGTTCAACGACAACCCTTGGCTAGATGCTTCACGGCCAAATCAGGGAAGAGAGGCGGGAGCTGCAGAAGTGACGTTAACAGGAGGTGACTGCCTCTTTGAAACAATGGCAGCTTCTGAAACTGACTCACTATCTGTTTTTTTTGTTTTAATCAGAAATGGACTCAATTTTTTTCTTTAAAATAGGACCAAAGAACGTCACTTGAAGCTTGGCTTGTGAGAAATTATGTTTTTGCTCTTCTCCCGACCGTGGATCACTGCTGGGAAACTGGGAGAGAATGCAGAAATCCTCCATGGACATGCCGGTTAGGCTGTGGTCACCATGGTTACTCAGTGATACTTGAAAAAATCTGCTCTCCTCAGAAGTTTATTGGTAAAACTTGGTAGGAATTGCTGTTGACGAAGGTTTATGTCACATTTAAACCAACACTATGTAGCTTTTCAAACATAATATAATCCTTCGATATTCATTGTGATGGTCCACCACTTTACAATGAAACCTCTGTCGTGGTCTGAAGTGGTCTGTATCCCTTTAACTGGCGCTATGTAACTTCGGGGTGGATGGTGGGAACCCTGCCACACTAAAAAACTACACGTTTGGACTGCTTTACGGCATATGTCACTTTCCCCGATTCCCGATTCGTTTACAACACGGAAGTCTCGGCAAAAGCCAATCGCGTAGCTGTAACCATGGCGGACGCAACAACGTTAGGAAGAGAAAAGTTTTGTCGGAGGATACAAAACAAAGAAAGCGAGAGAAAAACAAGCTGAATGCTCGGACAGGAATAATCATCGGTTCGGCGTTCACTTGCTGCGTGAAATAAAAGACGAGGAGGGATGTCCGACTACTGTCAGGTATGTTGGCCGACTAATTTATGACGAAGTTCCTCAAAAAACTTGACAGGAAAAAAGTACAGCACAACAAATCCAGAACGTACCAGTATGTAGTTTTGTTGAGACCTATTTCAAGTGTGTGATATCACCAGCTCGTCGTTGTCTTTACTTTTATTCACTTTATCGCTCCAACAGGACGGGTGCGACTTCACGGTAATAAAACCAAGTTGAACTTAGCGATTTTTAACATCGTCATTTAGTCAAAAATAAATACATTACCTCATTGCTATCCATCCTGCAAACAGCCGCTGAAGACAGAATACTTTTAGCGAAGTCCTGGCTTCTGTGATTCGCCTACAAAACAAATGCATGCGACCGGCAGAACTGTATCCTTACAACAGTATGCGCGCGCTAGAGCTCATGGGTAGTTGAGTTCCCTATCCGGTCAAGCGGAGATCTTCCGTAGTGCTGCTTTAAGTGATTAAATGGTACATCTGTGTGGTACAATTAAATGTAAGACAACGGTCTAAGGTACTGTAGTTTAAGCTAATAGCTAACTGTTGTTAGTTGTTAGACACTACAAATAGCCACTACGTATGCTACATCATGCATGTCTTGATATGGATTGGTCTGTGATGAGTGTGATGAGCTAAACAATTGTCCAGTCACAAGCTGCTATTGTTTTGAAGGTTCTGCCTCTGAAAACATTTTAGAATGGCTCTTTCCCAGATGGATTGGTGAAATATTTTTGTGGTGGGAAAATGGAAATGTCCATTCTGCCTGTCACAAGGAGCTGTGACAGCAACGCCAACAAACTGACATATAAAAGGGAAGCCAAATTTATTGTTGAGAAATTTTCAACAAATGGTTTTAGTACATCATGGCATGTTTTTTGTAACCATGCATACGTCTGGATCTGCCTGATTCAATGTCTGTAATCATTTCTCACCAAGCTCCAATCTACTGTGAGTGTCCCAAAGCAGGAAGTGTTGGGAGCTCCGAGCCAGACAACAGCAGGAAGTGACTGCAGTACAGAGATTAGCACAGATGCTAACAGCTTCAGCAGCAGTATCTTAAGATCTGGACCACATTTCTTTATTAAATGAAAAACAAAAATCAACATTACAGGCTTCTCTATAGTAAGGGTATTTTCACTACATTTCTGCCATGTTTTTTATGAGAGTTGGTTTTACAAAGTGGCTCATGTTGTGTAGCACAGTAGCACCCGCCTACAAAAAAAAACCTGATTGGCAAAAGGCAGAATAAAACATGGTTGGCTTGAGCATAATTTGCCGTGTAGTGGGAAGTCTTACATAATTATAACCTTTGCTGAAAGTGTCAGCACACAAGTGATCAGGGCGTGACAGGAAAACAGAGCAGTGGTTGTATATCTAACCCTAAACCAAATTTTGAGCCACCCTCAAGAGCCTTTAACCCCCTGTGTGACTATAAATGGAAGGGCTGCCTTACAGTCTGCATCATAGTCACGAAAGAGACAGAGCGAACAAAACCACAGCAGAGCAGCTGGCTCTCTTCTGGCCAGCAAGGAGGCCACAACATGACCTCCTTTTCGCACAGCAGTAGAGTGAACATTAAAACATCATTGGCCCAAATATCACTCAGGTTGTGTGTAAAATATGTACACAGCTTAAACAGTTCACACACAGAAGTTTCCAAATACCCAAATATTTTTGCTTGCTAGTGTGTATGCAGAAATACAACGAAGAATGATTTTTGTGAAAAGTGACAGCCCTAACACTTACCAAAACAGAAGCACATAGCACTCAGCTGCCAAACTTTTGGGGACATTTCTGTTCTAGCATGTGATTGGAGCAAATAGTGTTTAGGATTAGGAGCTAAAATTATGCAATTTTGGGACACTATTAGCAAAATTCCCGATTGAAACATACTCGGAAGTTTGTTTGGTCTTTGAGGAGATTCAAGCAGACTTCCTGAGTCACTGCTTCCACTTAGGGCAGTTGGTAAAGCAGATAAAAGGGTTACTGCCCCTTGCCTTCAGAGCCCTTAAGCAAACGGATTGCATTTTGTGTCCTTAAACATCATTTCACTTAAATCTTTATGAATGAAGAGGGGTTGACATTGCTGGTGGTTCAGATAAATTGTCACAAATGATGAATGGTGGAGTGTCAACCCGGCATGTGCTCCAAAACCTGACCTGTTTCGCACAGGATCCACAACATTTGACAAGTCTTGGGAACTATGAGGGGATTTTTCCATCAGAGCATCACTGTCAGGGGTTCAAGGGCGGCTTAGTGCTCTGTCTGACATGGACAAAGGACACTGTGAGTCCACATACTTGGATGAGGTTTTGAATTGGACTTTAAATCAGAATCAATCTTGAGCTCAGAAAGTGAATCGCAGTCTCTTGACCAAGGCACACAAAACATAAATGTAAGTTTTTGTCACTGCTACTTTTTGCTGTTCTTTTCTTTATCTCTTTTTATATATATTTTTATATATTTCATTTATTTGTACAGTTTTTAAGGTTTGATTGACACAAATGTTGTTTTTTAATGTTTTTAATGTTCTGTGAATTAATTTGCGCATTTCAATAAACTTCTATTAATAAACTTACTCTGCCTCACCTTGTCTTGAGGACCTGCAGCTCTTACATTTCCATCTTTTCAGCTTTCTTTATTTTTTGCTTTCCACAGGGACAATCTAAACCTAAAACTCAGTTTCCTTCAGGCTCCTATAAAAAGACCTGCCAGGACAAAACGTAGCAATCCATATTAACTGCTGTCACCCATCTGTGCTTTTTTACGCTGCTTTTTACCCTTTTTCTTACGCAATAGCTCTCCTCGGTTTGCCAGGATATTGTGTTCTATTGAGTGGCTTTTCTCGTATTGAATTGGAGCCACAATTGACTTTGTATGACATGGTTTTAAAAAAAAAAACCTGAGAGGACATTTTTGAGCTCAAGTGCCGGATCTTTGTCACAATCTCAAATGTTTGTGATAAGGAGCAGATTTTTTCCAGAGAGCAATGAAGGGAATCACTGAGAGGAGAAAAAGCAATCTGGCCTGATTTAATGCTGCTCTTATCGTAGCCTCGGTCTGAGTGTCAGCGGGGGGTTCCTCTCGAGGGTCTTTACCTTACAGAGGGCAGTGAAAGATCAATGGAGGGCATTTAAGAGCATCACAAGCTTGTTGTTATAGACAAGCTTTCAGCGTCATCTAAGCTTGTTTGTTTAGGGCTCTGACTAAAGGTTGAAAAGATGTGACGTTGTTGCCAGGTGATAACTGGGAGGAGACAGGCAGCTTTTCTAGACACAATGAATTTGAAATGCATGATATTGGATTTTTGAATATATATTTGATATGCTTATATTTCTGAATTGAACATAATTTTTCAGGTGCGTATTATCCACGGTTAGAAGCAAAATACCTAAAATATTTAGTCTGGCAAATGTTGCGATTGCAACACATCTGATATAAAAAGCCAAAATATTCTCTTTCTCTGTGGAACATTCCCTCAAAACTTGAGTAATTCTTATTAAACTGATTGTGAAACTGCTCCATCAAATATTTTGGGTCTTTATCAGTTTAACTTTATACAATCACTGTTTGATTCTGAAGTGTTATCACTCACTGGCCAACACAGAGCGCTGCCATCTTGCTAGGGGACGCAAAATAGCTGCGCTGTGATTGGTCTAAGACATCGGTATATTGAAAGCTGCATTCTGATTGGCCGGGAAACTACGACTGAGCATAATTGCACATACCTGAAGCGAAAGGTGTTTCTATGTCCGTCTGAGAGAGAAATTGTGTATTTGTTATGAAAATACTGAAATTTCATTGTCTATAACTTTGAATAAAGTAAGTTTTTGAGTTGTCTGAGAGAAGGCTTGGGCAACACTTGTGTGTGTGTTGTGGTGCATTCCAGTTGTAGTCGGAAGTTGGAATTTCCAAGTTCGGAGTGGGAAACTGCAACTGAAACGCCCCCCGAGGTCGGAATTACCTACTGGGAATTCGGGGGAACCTCACCAGCCCCGAGTTGACAATTGAAGATGGATGCCTCCAGTGTGAACAGTTATTAAGCTCCTAAAATAATCAATTTATTAGCACTTCTGACTGGGGTGTGTCGCTCTAGATCAGCTGTATACATAGTATTGTTAGACTTATATTCACAAAAATGCTGCCATAGTGATAATCACATTCTTCATGTGATATTTGTGAACAACAACGCAGGGCGTGCTAACACTGGCTAACAATAGACTGGTAGATCGGCATGATTTTTCTGACTTTGTAACTGGAACGCTGATAAGTCGGAGATGATGTTACTCCCAGTTCCCTCTTCCCAGTTCCGAAGTTACTGGATCGCAGCATTATATTCGAGTACAGTGTTTTCAGGCAGAAATCATAAAAAAAATTACGGTCCTTTTTTACAATACAGATTTTTTTTTTTACATGAAAGCTGGGGTTGGCAATTTTGGAAAACTAGCATGAATTTGAAAGTAGCATCTCCTCAGGGCTCCGCCTAGCCCCACCCCCCGCTCACATGCACGCGCGCAGCCGCTATATCCAGAAGACTGATTCAACTCCAAACCCTCAGCACAATGTGTTTGTTTCACACTACACCAATTCATGTCTCAGTCAGCACGAAGAAAACACAACACAAACATGTAAAGTCAGTTAGTACTCACAGCCGATGTTGATTGAGGTATAGGTAGTTCCTCTGCCATTCTCCACATAGCTGTCAAATCTCCTGTTTTGGCCATGAAACTACCGTATTTTCCGTATTTTCTCCTCTTTTCTCCCATCCTCCTGTATCAGAATTCTCCTGTAAATCTCAATTGTGACGATATAATAATAAAAACATTCCTCTGCCTCTCCAAACTGAGCTCCGTCTCTGGCCTGAATGGGGTGGTAATGCTCCAAAATGATGGATACCAACCACCGCAGAAGAAGAAGTCTCACGAGAACTGCCACCTGCAGTAGCATGGATGGCAGTTCACGCAAGATTAGAGCTAACAGCGGAACAAACTTAGAAAAGTAAAGAGTTTATTTTAAATTTCTTGTACATCTGTCTTAAAATGTGAGGGATACTGGAGCTTGGTTGGTGTTGTGGGACAGCTCACAGCGAACTTCCCTTATTTTCAAAGACAAAACTTGAAAGGTAAGCATTCTCCAGCGGAGTCTGTTCCCTACACGCTACATGCTACATGCAGAACACATTATGAGTTGATTACCATCGGGTCATAAAGACCATTTTAACCAGTATTACAAAAAGTGTATCTAAATCAGATCGCCAACCCTAGCTTTAAGTCAATAAAGTCTTTCAGTCACAAAAACTGGCATGTTGCTGCATGGGTGGCACAGTGGTGCAGCAGGTAGTGCACATGCGAGAAGGTTGCTGGTTCAATCACCTCGTTGGTCAAGATGTTCCTGTGAGGAGTTGGCATATTCTCCCTATACACAGAGTACTATGTCTCTCCTGGCACTCCAGCTTCCTCCCACAGACCAAACACAGGCTCATTAGGTTGAATTATGACTCATAATTACCCTTTGCCCTGTTTACTAAGGCGTTAAATATTTACAATTTCAAGCCAGGATGGCTGATCCTCTTCCAAGAGAACAAAATGACTATCAAAACACACCACAGTATACACAGGTAAAACAATCTTTGGGACCAGATAGA